>OX422213.1:39781472-41228972 GCA_949130495.1 Sambucus nigra
TTAAATAATTGGTTAGTCTTTTAGGTCATTTCTTTATGATCCACTTTAGATCCTGCTTGTATGTTTATGCATATATATATATAGGCAAACCAATTTAAAATATATATATATATATATATATATATATATATATATATTTTGGGACTGAGTTTTTTATAGGGTGTCCAAAATTTAATTAACCACCTTTGAAAATAATCAATCAAAATTATTTTTTTACTATTTTAAAAGCAATGTCAATATTTGCAGTTTTTAAGCACAATAAAACTAACATGTATTGACCATTTTTTCAAAAATAGTAAAAAGACGATTTTGGGCGAATTTGTTTTATATGATACGGATAAAATTGTAATATTCTTTAATAGCTAATTATTCTTATATTTGGGTGAATAAAAAGAGATATTTGAAACCCCCATTCTGCATCCACATCTAGGGATGCTCCAAGTACGGGTGAATATGTCTTGTAATTCGTTCAATTATTGGTAAAATTCTCTTTTAAATTTTTGTGTGCTTCCACCCAATTACTCAATTTTGTAAGTATATTAATTCTTGTTCAGGTCTAATCAGTTATCCACACTAGGACGACAAGCCTAGCAACAATGTATAATGTGACTCATTCCAAAAAAGGGCCCTAACATGCCTAGCTATCATGCTTCCAAACATAAGATTATTATCTTCTCCAATCTTAAAGGGAAAAAAAATGACAAGATAGTTTCACCAAGAAAAGGAAAATGAAAGTAAAAAGAGCATATTGCTTAGGCAGCATGCAGTTGGTATGGTCACACAACAACGCAACCACAAACAAAACAAAGGGGAATCAATTAAAAGTTCTCTACTGTAATTTTTGTGGTTGTAGGGAACACCACTCCCTCAATTAATTGAGCAGCCCTCTTCTTCAAATGACATATTTGTCCCCTTTGTTCAAATTAGAGCATCAAAAAAGTTACTAGTCAGTAATATAATATACTTAAAGTTTATTATATATTGTACTTGGACAATCATAGTGTTACCCTAGAGTAATTTCTCAACTGTCAATTTTGTACAGTGATATTTGATAAAAAAAAAATCGGAGTGCATCTAAAAACTCTTTTAGCTTGCAATATTTTTTTTAGAAGAATATTTTTAAAAGAAATTTTTAAATGTACCGATTAAATCATGCATCTCACTCAGATTTTAGAAAACGTGCAAATTATGGCATCATATCGTACTAAGTAATTGCAATTTACAAATTAAAATATGGTGGGCGAGTTGCATCTTTTCTAATATGGGGGTGATGTGCATAATTTAGTGAGTAAATTTAATATAAACTAGATTTTTTATTTTTAAAAATCTTTACGTGTTTAGTAAACTCGATTGGAAAAGAGTTTTATAAAAAGGGAAAATTGATAATACTTTTTTGTTGTATTAAAAATTTGTGTTGAAAACCCAGAATTTTAGAACTCGGTGTTAAAATTGTACGCAAACACAATCTCTTCCTAAATTGATTCTTATAAACATCAAACACCATTCAGTGTTTTATATGTATAGGTATTAAAAAACATTTCTTTAACTAGTGATAACAAAAAGCACATGTATAATTTTCTTCAATATTTAAAGTTATTTTTTACCTAATTAAAATCACTTTTTTTCCTATAGACTATAACGATCTCCCACAATTCTCAGACCGATTTTATTAACTTGTGATTATACTTGGGTGACTTCTGATCTTTCGTAAAAACTCGTGTGAGACTCCAATAAGGCTTTCACAACTTCTGATGAGACTCCGATGTTTGCCACCAATTGTTGTTGAAAGTAACATGGTGGTACGGCTCTACACTCGTGGGGCCGTGGGGGCACCCATGAGAAAAATGTCATAAAAGCGGACCGTAAACTTTTTAGAATATAAAAAAGAGATAAATTAATTGCAAAATGTATTTATTTTCTAGGGATTAAATATAAATTTTTTCCTCTTTATTATTTTATAATATTTGATGAAGGATAATTTGAATTTTAAAGAAAAAATATTTCGTTGTGCTTGGTTTCGTCCCCCAACTTTGGGCTAATGGGGTACTAAATATAGTCGTATCAAATGGTAAAAGGTGAAGAAGATTACAACGAAAGTGAAATAGCACATATCATCACCATCATTACTATCATCACTTCTTCAGCCCACAAACCACACCTATTCTATAAACAATTCACTCTTTTTTATTTTTTCTCTCTGCTCCTCCCACCCCCTCTTTTTGCACCTTCTTTTTCTTGCTCCCTCCTCTACTCTCACCTATCTCACGTTTCCTTTTATTCTCTCTCTCTCTCTCTCATAAGTCTTCTATAGTTTGAAATATATCAGCCTCTCTTTCTTTGTTTAAAACAAACCCACAACATGATTGGTGAACTTCATTAGAACAACAAGTCAAAGAAGAAATCTTTAGAGAATGGGTACAAGGATTGTTCATTGTCTTATATTTATCCACTTGGGTCTCATTCTTTGTTCAGGTAATTTGCTTCTTATTTGTTATCTATTACAAAATGGGTATCTCATTCTTTGTTGTTTGTTTGCTATCAGACTAAAATTCCATAAGCTTTCTTTTCTTTCTTCTTTCTCTTTTTTAGATTCCTTCGAGTGTTTGCTTTTGCAATTTTCTTTCATTTATTCTTCTCTTTTACATTTGAGTCCACAATTACTTGCTAACTCTAAACACGAATGTCAATTCTGTTATGTGAAGCCTTCATTTTTGTTTTTCAGTTTTGTTATAGTAACTAAACTTGTTGATTTGTGTTATGGAGTTTGAATTTTTATTGCTTTTTGTGAAGTGGGTGTTGGTTCTACATTTTTAAACCGTCTCTTTATCAAAATGGACTAGCTTTTCAATGACGCTATGTTTCATTACCATCCTAACGTTTTCAAAATTTTAATGATGATTTATGTCTATTCAATTTTTCTTTGTTGCTATTGGCATATTGAGGTTCACTAAAGTTTAGAACAATTTATCAGTCCAAGTTATGAAAATCTCAACCGTTCATCGAAAAAGTCAAATGTTAGCCGTTTAACTGAGTTTTTTTAATTTGCACCACAGTTTCTTTTTGAATGTCAGCTAGTGAGTAAATTCTAAGCCAAAAAGTCGTGGGCAGAAAATAATTGAGTAGCAGTTTTGATTCTTTAGACAATTGGGTAAGTATGGGGACGATCCATGTCAAAACCAATTATAATCAACTTGTGTTTAATTTATTGCTTATATTGTGGTTACTTTCGTTTACACCTTAAATTGTGAAGTTAGAAACATCACTCCTTATTGTTAACAAAACAGATAAATTCGTAAGTATAGTTGTTTATAACTCTAGATATACCAAGTTTTTTGGTCAAGTGTTATAAGGTTGTCACTCAAATAGATTCCCCCTGCTGTCAAAATAATGGTTCATCAGTAAAATTATGAACTACGAATGAGAATTAATCGAGGTGCGCGTAATGCTGATCCGGACACCACATGGTATGCTATTAAAAAAAACTCTAGAGATACCCGAATATATTGTATGGGAAAAATAATGTTTAGTCTAATAAAAAGTTGCCCGTTTAATTTTATGAAAAAAAGTATAAAATATCAGGTTCTACCACATTTTTTCTGACCTCCGCTTTTTTCAAAGGAGTCGAGAAAATCTAACGATTATCCGATTCAATCTAGAAATTAGGACTCCTTGAGTGTGAAATACGTTCAAAATGACTCATACAATTTTGAATTGATTTTGTACATTATTTTGAAGGTGATTTTTTATTTATTTATAAAAATGAATTGTACAATGATCGCTTCGACATTAATCATTTATTTTGAACTTACATTATTTTACAACTATTAAATATTTCAATAGTGACACTACATCCAATCTAATGCCTTTAAGAGTGACACACTGGTTACTGTGTGTGGTCCATATTTTGTTTTATTTGAAATAGATACCTATAGTTTACAATTATTCGTATCTATATTTTTGTTATAGAGGGGAAAGAAAAAGAAAGTTTGGGTCTAAATTTTAAATGCATAAATGAAGAGTACTCAGTGGGGTCCTCTGCTACCTTTGGTTTTTCAGTCCAGGTGGTTTTCACAGGCACTTTAGGCGTACTCTGGTTCATGAAGTTAATTTGGACGTCCCTAAAAATCGCATCATTATATTAATGTTTATCCAATTTCGTAATTGAGCTCGGCATTGTTTAATTATGTATCCTTTTTTTTTTTTCTTTCGTTTCTCTTCTCTTCAGTTTTGTGTTGGTATTTACTGATCATAAATAAAGGGAAGTAGGCTTTTCACCCTCAAACTTTAGTATGAAACTAAATTAAGCCGCAAAATTTATAATAATATAGGCAAAATTATAGTGATATATAAATTTAAGGGCTCATTGAAATGTTTTAGCCATTGCTCTAATTTTGTACAACTAACGAAATCGTACAAAGCAAGGTTCAAAGTTTAATAACTAAACATTTAAGAGCTAAAGTTACATTCAACCTAAATTTTAGGGGCCAAAGCCAATTAACCCATTATCTAAATCACCTGCAATTTTAATGCGTAAAAACAATTTTTTTTAATTTAGGTAAATATATAATCCTCGTAGTTAGAGTTTATTGCTTGCTTAATTTTTTAATACTCATACTTTTTTTCGTCCATGAATATATATATATATATATATATATATATATATATATATATATATATATATATATATATATATATATATTGTGACTAATTGTTATTTATTTCATTTGGTACTAAAAACAAAACGTACACATTTAGACCTGTCAAAGAAACATGATATGAAATTATAAGTTAATGGGTTTAGATTTATCGAGTTTGAGTCAATATCGAGTCAACACCTTTAAGATATCGGTTTGATAAGAGTAATGATAAAAATACAAATTAATTACACAAAAGGTGCACAAAATGACGTGGCATTGCAATGAATTATCATGCATCACTCACTCCAATATAGTGTACACTATTGTATTGCATTGTCACATTAATTTGTGCATTTTTTTGTATAATTTATTTGTACCCATAACATTTTCCTTTTGATACAGCTGCTTAGATCCATTTGCGATCATTAAAACCCGTTAACTCTACCCCTCTTTTGTATATAAATTATATGTCGTACATTTTGTACTATTTCTAACTTTGGGTACAGAACATTTCGTTGTTTGGATCCTATTACTATTAACATATGCAATTTAGGATGCAGAAATTAATTACATTATGTTTTGATAGAGAATTTTAATTACTTAAACACGTGTTAATGGTTTGGGCTGTGTGACCCGTTAACACTAAAAGTTCGGGTTTGGATTTTTTCTTTGGAACCGATTTGTTAACAAGTCGTGAATGGGATTAGGGGGTTTTGACACGAACCCGTTATCACACAACACGAACACGACTCGTTTACTGGTCTATATAAATTCACAGACGAATAAAGTACCAAAGATAAAAATAAATATAAAAGCACCAAAATCTAAATGCGACCAGTGTAGTGACTTATTCAAGTCACAGTTCAGTGCTTGCATTAGCATTAAGATTAATCATAAATTTAATAAAACTGTAATTGCAACTTTGAAAAAACATATGATGAAGTACAGTTGCTAATTTTGATTTCAACTACAGGTTCAGAAGCATATCTTAAGAACAAGAGTTTACTAAACTATGAAAAGAAAGTATTATTGTCCAAGCCACTTTCTAGTAGAGAAATGGATGTTACAACTCCTATAACAACTGTTCCCACACTAACTCCCACCACTCCCACCATCACTAATCCGGTGATTAATCCCGCGACTTCCAGCCCGGACACACCTACCTCTGTCACAAATCCAGCCACAACCACCACAACGACCACCCCTGTGTCCTCAAGTGGAAGTTGGTGCGTGGCCAGCCCATCTGCGTCACAAACTGCGTTACAAGTTGCTTTAGACTATGCGTGCGGCTATGGTGGGGCTGATTGTTCGGCAATTCAACCCGGAGGCAGTTGTTACAACCCGAGCACGACTCGTGATCATGCTTCTTATGCATTTAACATCTACTATCAGAAGAATCCGGTACCAACTAGTTGTAATTTTGGTGGCACTGCGGTCATCACAAGTACCGAGCCTAGTAAGTTACATTCTTTCTATTAGTATTTTGAATAAGCAATTCTAAGGAGACTATGAAATCATAGACAAAAAGGGGCTAGTGTCTTTTTGACAATTCTTGCGCATTCTTAGGAACACAGTTTGGAGATACTTGACACGTGTCCGCTTGTCATTGGTGAACATTTTTAGTGAGACACATTCGCTTAAGGTGTCCATTAATGACATGGAGACATGTCTCCATCTTTCTGAAATTGTGTCTCCCTATCATTTTCAATGCTAAAAATATTTTTGGGTTTGATTTTTTGGATCTCCCTAAAATTCGTTTTCAATTGGGAACTAACATATGTGGTAAATCCAACATGAGAAGCTTATTAATATAGTTTTGCCACTCGAAAAATTGTCAACATGTCTGATTTTTGGGCATGTTTACTTCTTGAATATTAAATTTAGATGACAAGCATTTATTATTGAAATATGTGAAAATAACTTTAGTTAGAGAAAGAATAGTTAACTGAATTTAATCATCCTAAATAAAATTCAAAAATCAAAACCAAACAAGTCAAATTCTGAAAAACAGTTTAATAATAATCATCATCCCAAATGACACAATCATGACAAGTCAATAAAAGAAAGATAGAGATTGAAGAAAAGTAGATCTTCCTTTTTATTACCATTTTTATTTAAAGATGATAGATGCTATACTTTTCTCCCAAAATCTTCCAACCAAACAAAGACTATATATCCGTATGATCTAGTTTCGGCAAGAATTTTAAAAATGCTCGCATAATTTTGTTATTCATTATATTTATTTTATATTCGTGCAGGTTCAGGTACATGTCAATATCCATCCACTAGGTGAACTTTCTTACCGAATCAATGTTTATGTTTTTCCCAATTCTGAAAAATTTGTAGAAAAACTGATCGTCAAAAGTTGTTCAAATTGCAGCACGACCTCATCGGTTTTAAACACGACGAATTCGAGTGGGGCAACGGTTTTTGGTTCAGGACCTACCATCCCCTCTTCAAACTCAGCAGGCACCACAATACCTAATAAAATTCCATATTTTTTAATCTCAACATGGATCTTGTTTCTGCTAGCCAAATATCAACTATAATACTTGGGGATAATTCACAATTTTCCTCCTCTGCAATGACTAAAAAGCAGCAAATAACTTGTTTGCTCACATGTCATTATTTACAAGATCATTTAAGAGAGAGAGAGAGAAAGAGATCAAATTGGTAGTCTTTTTATACATCTGCCAAGATAGATATGAAATCTATTGTGTTTTTGTGTTGGTAGCATCTTCTGTAGTTTAAAGTGATAATATTATTTTTAGAACTCTGTATTACTTTGGATTGTTTTATAAAGGATGGAAATGAAAATTTTGGTTTGGAAATGTGTAATGGCATTATTATGTTTATGATTTTGCTTATACGTGACAAATCAAATTAAAAGTTATGTACACACTACAAGTTGTCTACAAAACTTGACAATAGACAAACTCAATAGCTGGTACAATATTCCTTTCTATCCTTTATGTATATAAAAAAAATAGAAAAAATAAAACATGTTTATAAATTTAGCTATTCAAACCTATAGGCATAGGCCAACTAGGCCGTCGCCTAGAGGTCTTGATTAATCGGGACACGGAATTTAAAACAAAATAGTATAAAAAAATTGTTTAAAAAAATATAGTTATGAAAAAAAATTAGTTTACCACTTAATATGACCTCCCAAAAAATAAAGTTCCTTTAATACTAAACATTTTTACACCTTAAAAATGACCTCGTAAAAAGTTCAAATCTACTCTAATACTAAACTCACAAGACTTAACCCACTTTTAACACAATCATCCACCAACTTTTAACACACTCACTCACCGAGTTTGTTGATTTCTATTATTAACTGGGTGAAAAAAGCCTGAAAATAATGTTTAGGTTGAATTAAATAAAAAAACTGTCAGTTCATATAGAGTTATAAATTGACATTTTTCTTACTCATTTTTATTTAAAATAGTAAAAATAATTCAATTTGAATAAATTTTTTTTTTTGAGGGATACCTTGGAATGTTAAGAATCCATAAAAAATATTTAGGTCAATTTGTTTTTATAGTATTTAAAAAAAAATGTCCGTTAATCCATTTTAGCGAAAGACCAAATGATAAAAAAATTAATTTTTCAGTGTTTTGGTGAACTCCCACATCGGTTGAATCTCCATCTCACCCCTTCTTATAAATGACTTTGGTTGCCCTATATAAATATACGTTGGTTAAGCTTTAAATAATTGACGAACTTTGAGTTTAATGTTTGGTGTGCATTGTTATTTTAGTAAAAAAAGAATTGATTGATAAATTATGCTAATCCTAGTTCTTTTTGGTTCATTTTTTTTTTGAAAAATTAAGTTATTTCTGTCATTTGGTAAATATCATTAATTTGGTAATAAAAAATGAGTAGTCTGATATATTTTATTTTAATTCTTTTTTTGAAAGCTTTTGATAATTT
Source organism: Sambucus nigra (assembly GCA_949130495.1). Classification (NCBI taxonomy): domain Eukaryota; kingdom Viridiplantae; phylum Streptophyta; class Magnoliopsida; order Dipsacales; family Adoxaceae; genus Sambucus; species Sambucus nigra. The sequence goes on from OX422213.1 coordinate 39,790,046, forward strand.
CAAACAAGGCAAGTTATAATGAGCAGGCCAAAAGTTAATTTTCAAATTTTGGTTTTCAATTATTTTGGTCATGGGTCAATTTTCTACTTGTTAAATTTTTAACTTTTTTATTTTATTTATTTCAGAATTTACTGGAAAAAAATGATTTTACTGCAAACCAACGGTTCGGTTTTAGTTTACGTTGTACCGAGTGGTACAAATGGTAATTTCGGTTTTAGTATATTAAAATTCATTTGGCATCGAAAATGAGAGAACACATTTTCTTAAAAAAAAAATTTAATGTAAAAGGGCCCCAATTTTGATTTTTCACTTAGGGCGCCTCGAAAATTAAAGAGTCCGCCCTGCTTATATGTTGGAACAAAAATAAATTTATGAAAGATATGCATGCTGAAAAGGAAATGAAAATTATTGAATTTGATGTAGCAATTTGAAACAGTTACAACCCACGAATTAATGAAAAACATTGCAATGCGCCCTGTCAACCTTAGACCTAGTCTTGCATTGAGATTACACCATGTGAGAGTGCAACCCAAATTCCCCGGTACCATATTTAGCAATGCCTTTGCAAAAGATGGGTAGAATCATATACTGTCTTTTGATGGGGACTCCCTCATAAAGAGTAATGTATTAATTTCATACTTTACCATTAATGTTGGTAAATCTGTGAAATTGAAAAAGTCGGACTTTTTGGAGCACGGAAGGGCTTTACCATTGGCTAGGTATGCCAAAAGTGATTAGTATGGGAGTGAAAAATGGAAAAAACTTTGTGCTCGTACTCCACTTTAAATGTACAATCTCCAAATGATTTAGCGTATGTACTCGCCACTTAGTTTTGGACGATATCGTCCACAATTTAATAAAAGTTCAAGGAATTATTTGATACATGCGCCATAAAATAAATGTTTAAATCTCTCGCACATGAAAACCCTCAGGCAATCAGAAAATTCCTCTCAAGCACGTCAAGCTCTAAAGATCGGCAACGACGCCATTTGATGAATTGCTTTTTGATGTGTCGTTGAAAAAAGCTCTTCAATCAAAGCCGCAATTACCTACAAATATATAACATACTCAAGTGTAGAGTGGAAAGTAAGGGTATCAATCCACATCTAAGGTTTGAACATACTAAACATGAGAGGATTATGAATATAATTCACTTGATTCTTTTTTTTTTTTTTTTTTACTTTTGAGTTTTTCTAATTTTTTTATGTTTTTCAAATATTAAAACAAGTCGGTGAGGTGAGGTGAATTAACTCTAAACTAATATAAGAGATGAAATTAACAAACTAACTAGTGTGCCAAATAAGAACTAAGTAATAAGAATTGAGATGAACATAAATTTGAGAAATATTCCAGGAATGAAACTTAACCTCCACTTTATCAATTAAATGTGTTAATTATTCTAGTTTACTAATTTTCCAAATATTAATTTATTTTATCAATTGATTCTCATCATTTGACAAAACGAACTAATATAAAATTAGTTAATCCAATTTTCATCCCCACAACTCAAATGAATAATTGATTTAGAAAAATTATATAAATCACTCGCTAGAGTTGATTTATATAATAAATAATAAATCCAACAAAATTTTAATGTATGAGTATAATAAAATATAATATACTATAAGTAGTGGGTCATTCTATCTCTAGTTTGAATCCAAAAATTAAGAGTGTATTAGATTTCAATCCTTTCTCAAGGATAGTTTACCATTTCTCAATGCATAAACTCATGTAGGGATGAAAATAAAATTAACTAAATGAAAAAAGTAAACTAGATTAATTAATACATTCAATTGAATATATGTGGCTTCATTTCACTCCTTGAATGGAGTGATTAGCCAACCATAGTCATAATTCACTTAATAACACTCCAATAAAAATTACTAAATGAAATTAAAAGGATGGAGAGAAGAAATTCAAACCAAAATGGGGGAGAAAAGAAATTGCACTTGCATTGAATCCAAGCTTCTCTCAATTGTGTACAAACACTAACAAAATTGAAGTACCATTTAATTCTCCTCTCTACAATATTCTTTTCTCTCTAATTTTCTCTATTTTTCTTAGCCTAGTCTTTCTCTCTCTTTCATCTCTCTAAATTCATATCTAAAAAGCTCTCCCCAAATGGGGTCTTGAGTCATAATCTTATAATATGTATGGAGCTTGGGGTATTTTTGGGAATGGACATGAGTGTGCATGGAAATGGTGAGAGGGGTGTGAGGTCATGTGGGTGTGGGGATTTGGGAATAAAATATGATATGGTTAAAGGGGTAGTTTTGGAAATTGGGGTAAGTAGGTAGTTGGGGGTAAAATTGGGAAAAAGGGTTAAAAGGGGTTTTACGGCGCTTGGGGAATTTGTTGGTTTGTTTGGCTTTTATGTTTAAGCAGGTGAAGAAAACGTGGCAAGCTTTGGAAAAATGGGTCTTTGAATTTTAAATGGGCTTTGGATGGCTTGTTTAATTGGTTTGGCAGGTCACGATCAGAGGGTTGCCTGGGGTTTCGTCGGAGGCAGGTGGCAGGCAGCTTGGCTGGGCGGAGCTGGGTTGGTCGTCGGCGCTGGAGGTGCGATTTCAATCGGGTTTGGGTCCGCCAGCAGCTGGTGGACAATGCCGGGGAGGTGGGGGTTCGAACGTATTGCCCGGTCGACAGCAACGATTTGGCTGCTGGTCCAGTTGGAGTAGGGTTACAGGGGGACGGTTTCAGGCGGGGAGGATCGGGGACCAACCTAGGTCGTACAGGGGGTTCCCGGCTGGTGGGATTCCGGCGGCAGGGGCAGTCCGGTGGGGCGCAGGGGGACGGGTTCGATTTGTGGGGATCCGACGGGTTGGTAGGGTATGGGGATAAATGGGTTTGGTTTGGTGTTGGATTAATGGCTTGATTATGGTGGTTTAATGGTAGGGAAGGAGGGAGTGGTAATGGGTTATGGTGGCAGAGAGAGATTGGGTGTGGTTGAAAATGGAGGGGTGTGTGTTTGTGTGTGGTGAGGGTAATTTGGTGTGGTAAGGTGTAGGGAAGTATTGGTGTGGGTGAGTATGAGGATAGGTAGTGTTAGGGTGTAGGAGTGTAGGAGTGTGTATGGGATTTGTGTGTGTGTAGTTAATTTGGACCCTAAAAAAAACTAAAACTAATAAAAATAAAAATCCAAAAAATAAAACTAATAAATAAAATCCTAAAAAAAATATAATTCTAATAAAAATAAAATAATAAAAAAGGGCAAACCCAGTGCACGAGGCTCCCACCACTGCGAGGTACTGGGGGGCTGGATGTACGCAGCCTTACCCCTGCTTGCACAGAGAGGCTGTTTCCGTGAATCGAACCCGTGACCTCAGGTCACAACGGGGGCAACCTTACCGTTGCGCCCGGGTTCACCCCTAAATAAAATAAAAATAAAATAATAACTAATAAAAATAAAGATGAAATAAAAATATCCTAATAAAATATAAAAATAGTAAATAAAACTTAAAAATCCTAAATAAATCATAAATATAAAATAACTTAAACTAAAAGTCTAAAAATTTATAAAAAAAAGTACAAAATCAACACACACACACGGGTCGGGGAAGGCTAAGGCTAGGATGGGCTAAGTTAGGGTCAGAGGATTGGGTATTTAGCTCCATAAAATTCGCATTTGCCTCGATATATAGCTTTTGACACCGCAAATGGATGTTTGACCTACAAGATAAACATTTAAGCACATAAGACCCATATTGCCGAGAATTAGCAACTAAAATACATCTATTCGGAGTATAAAATGTACAGTTTTGAGTGCTTATCAAGAGGTGAGGAGTATCTCATGGGAGGGCGATACCAATTTAAATATGAGATAAAATATATTTCTAAAAATAAAGCATTTATGCACTTGTTAAATATTTTCAACTCGGGCTCTGACCCATTTATCTACTTTTCCTCCCTTTTGCTATATATTATATTTATATAGGTGTCCAGACACATGGACCCCTGGATGATGATCCCTTTCGAGTCAGACGTCTGCTGCAGCAGTTGTGGATGCATGCAGTTTTTTTTTCTTACGCTTCTATTCTTGTGATCTTGATAGGAAGCCTTGTAGTTACTCTCGGGCCGAAATCCCAATTGTATTTATTTATTCTTTCACCGCATTTTAGTGCGGCATTCGATTTGGTTCTATTATATTTGAACCGACTGTTCGGTTATTTTATCTCTTTCTAGTTTCATTTATTTAAACTGTGTGAATATTTTAATTGTATAGTTTGTTTAAAAAGATTAGTTAAATAAAATTTTGACGCCAACCTAATAGGTTATTAGTAATTAATTTGGTTATTCGACAGTGATGCTGAGAATGATCCATATGCGACTCCTGTTTTAATTTGGTATATGAGTGATCGCCCGATATTTTATTAAGCGGGGTGTCACAGATGGTATCAGAGCATCAGGTTCTAGTGTCCTTAGGAATCTGTGCGGACGTACTACGTTTCCAGCGTCGCTCTCGATTTGTTATAGAGGCTGATGATTAGGATTGTTGATTCCTCTTGTGAGATTTCGTTCTCCTGCCATATTGTGAGATTTTAGTAATCTTTTGCGCGCTCGTTCAAGATTCGTGTGTGGAGCAAGGAAGGCGGTAGGAGGTGGGGCTTAGTTAGAGCTATGAGTTGAAGTTGGAGACTAGGACCGCAGTAGAGGTCATTCTACTTGTGTCATTTGCTAAAAATTATTGCAATGCCTACTAAAGAATAGTAGTTATGATTACCCTCGTACCGCTGTAGCGAAGAGTGGTACCAAAGTTGAATTACCTGGTGAAGTTAAGGGTTCAAAAGGGGTCTTTGATAAGGACCATATTTGAAGTCAATTCATGCGAGGGCAGTGTATCATTACTCAGTGGAAGTATAAGGCTCAAAAGTTTTGACTTAGAGAAGGGTATGGAAATGCCCAGATGTGAAAATTTGAGGAAAATTTTTCACTTGTAGGAGCAATGTTGTGATGGTGGAAATGGTGATAACCATATTTGGCGGAAAAGGATGTTTAACCCCTAAAGGGATCTTACGAATAAATTTTTAATGTGAGTTCCCATGATTTAGCAGGAATGAAAAGAATGCAGTTTTAAATTATTCACGTAAGGATTAGTCAGAGGCCGACAATGAATAAGGAGAGTTATGGATAAGTGAACTTTGTATTGAATTAAGGTAAGTACAATAAAGAGAAAGTCCTTCCGAGTAATGATAGGCTCACTAGAGAAGTGTTGCTAACACTTATGGAGAATGTGTGTGTTCGAGGACCCCATTGGTGGACATCCACCCAAGGAATTCGTTGAAACAGGGCTATTGAGGCCAATGGTGGAGTTTCCTTTTCATGAAGAAGTTAAGGGGAAATAGTAAAGTAATTGTTAGGATCGCGGCTATGGAGTCCAAGATACTGATAACCTTAAAAGGGTCAGGGTGACCCGAGATGGGGAATGTTATGATGTGGAGTGTAGAACCATACGGTTAGTCATTGCCTAGTGGGAGTTAAGGGGTTAGAGTAAGGTGCCCAGATGGGGAATTGATTAAAGTAATTTTTGGCTCAGTTACAACAAGTGTATCAAGTCTGGGAACCTTTTTGAGTAGCTAGGGTGATAGGCAAAGTTGTTGTTGTGAGTTTCACCTCAGTCGAAGGAGGTATGTTCTGTGTGACAAGATTGAGTCACAGTGTTTTATTAGCCCTAGATTCGTGTGTGATTCGAATTTACCAATAGTATCGATAATGATATGTAGTATATGTTTATGTGTTTTTACGCAATAGCGAAAATTTATTTTCTTTCATTCGCTGAGAAGAGAGGGTGTTAGTATTTTGAGTTTATATCAGATTGGTATTAATCATTTTGTGTGTGTTATATGAGTATGGTGTTATATTGAGTAAAATATGATATTCATTTTCCAGAGCGATAGCAGGCTAGTGATGACAAGATTATCGTGTCCGCGATTCCATGGTGGAACGGGTTGTTGCGATATCTCACCTGGATACAGGCTGAGTTCGCCTTTATTATATGCATAAATGAAACTTCGATGACCAGATGTTTCTTTATCATGATTCGAGTGCGTGGCAACCTTATAAGTGTGATTTAAGGTATGCAAGGTTAATTGTTGAGCTGTGATTTTAAGCTCATTATTGATTACGCAAGGACTGAGTGTTAGTGTGAGTGCTTAGTGGTGTGGCTCCTGGACAGATATAGGAGTTCATACCACATTTTATTGAAAGAGAGGATAGGGTTATCCCAGTTGCATATTTGAAGTTAACGGACCTCCACGACCGACAATGTTAAGTAGTAGTGTATTGGAGGGGTTCATTGCTTGGATTTTACTTGTGAGATGCTCCACGCATGAACCTTAATGACATCGGAAGTGGAGAGATGTTATAGGATGCAAGGATGTTGGTTTTGTCGATAAGTCATATAGTGTGGAGGAAACACTATAGGCAGTGAGCCGTAAGATGATGGTATGATTATGGAAATATAGTTATATGGAGAAGCAGTAAAATGGTTCTCTCACCGCAAGTAGGTGGGTGGAGCAGGAGTTAGAGAAATTAATTTGAGGCTTATAGCCAAACCTTGATGAAAAGGCAAATTTTGGAGGAAGTATGTTTTGGGTGTGATGTTCGTAACGCTTTTGTAGAGAGTTGGCGCCTCGATTAGTTAGATTTTCCTTTTCGCCTAGATGGAAGGATATAATAGTAGAAAAGTGTTAATAGGTTAGCGAGGTACGATTTAGGATGTCCCACTGGTATGCCTTAAGCCGTTATATCTCCATGACCGACGATGCTAGGGAGTAGTGTAACGGGAGGGTTCCTTGTCTGGATTTCGCTCTGCGAGAAGTACCACGCATGAAATAGATCAAAGGTCGGGAGTTGAGAAAAGTCTTGGGGAACCAGGGACACAATTTAGGATAGTACTATTTCACGTAGTTAGGAACGCTTCGATCTTAGAATTATTGGGCAGTAAGGCCAGTGGAGTTAGTGGCGTCGATATAGAAAAATTGGTTGGTTAACCTTGAGAAGAATGGGATTTTACGGGTTAGGAAGTCCCATGTGTGAGTATTACGCCGAGGAAATAGGGTCCATTATTTAGAGAGTGTGTATGTGTCGGATGTTTGTGAAAGTTTTGCGAAGGGGCGTAGTATATAGAGTTGAAGATTATGCCAAGATGACAATATAGTATAGCATAAACCTTGATAGAGGCGAGTATTGAATGAGTATACGGTTAAGATCTATTAGGTTAGCACCATTCCACTTTGAGGCATTAAAATATGAAGTGATTTACGTTCCTAGGATAGTGTTGGTAGTATCGGTTATATCTGAATTTTGAGGACGAAATTCCATTGTAAGGGGGGAAGTATATAACACCCCGCACTTTTATGGAAAATTAAATTCAATAATTCAGTGTAAATTAGAAATTTAAGAATTATCGTAAATAGTAAATTTTGGAGTTTTCAAGGATTAAATGATTTTCGATGGGTGTTATATTTACTTTTGGGATTAAGTAAATAAGTCGGAGTATTTTAATTATACGTCGCAGCTGGGTAAAGCGATAGAGGATATTATTTTTAATGGGAATACCGCATTATGTTATGTGGGGTTAAATTAGTGATTTGCGATCAAGTACCTCAGATGGATATTTTGAGTGCGTGGTTAGTCTCAGAATGGCCGAGATAGTCAGAATAGAGTATCAGGATGTCGTAATTGAGTTTGGGGAATTTTTGGATTAATAGGGACTCGTAATTGAGTAAACGAGTCATTTTTTGGTTTTTAAGGGATAAACCCTTATTCTCTCCCATATAAGACACGGGAGGGTGGGAGAAAGAAAGAAAAAGAAATAAAAGAAGAAGATAAGAAGGGAAGAGGAGAAAAGAGGAGAGAAAAAGGATTTCCGGGCCAAACTTTGCGGGATTCGACTTGGGATTGTCGGATTTTATCCTCCAGGAAAATGTTTACTTGATCTATTTAATTTTGAGCATAAATCTCATATCATTTTTGGTAATAATAAACCCTAAAGATTTTGGGTTGGATTTTCGTGAATTAAATGGGTTTTTTGGAAGTTTAACGGGTAAACCCTGAAATTTGTTAAATTGGAGAAACTTAGAAATTAACTGAATTTAGTTGTTGATTTTGGTTCTAGGATGCTTGGAACCTATTTTATTTTATGTTAAATTTGTTGGTTGGGGTTATATAAGGTTGGGAGAAGGAGTAAAAATGGTTGGAGGTTTGTTAATGGCCGATACAGGGGCTGGAGAAAAAGCTGCCAGGCATGATCGATCGAACGATTGAGCAGGAATTTTTGTAATTTCGGCTTGTGATGTTTTTATGGGATAAATTCCCAAATTAAGGATTTCTAGCCTATTTAATTGAGGAAATAAATAGACTTAACTAAGGGATATATATTTATCTAATTGGGGAAATTTATGGGGGCTAAGAGAGTGTTTTAAGTGTGTGACACTAAAATTACATTTTCGAGGAAAATAGATAAATTGAGGAATTAGAGAGTTGGGGTTTCTCAAACATAGAGTGGGGACCTATAAATTATTATTTGGACAAAATGAAGTCCTTGGGTTCATGGAAATCGAATCCACGACCTATTTAAATTAAGGGTGTTTAGTGACGAATATTTATTAGGATCATTTCAGTGGGTATTTAGGCTTATATAATTATGCGCGTAGAAAACATAATTATATCGATTGTGGTTGAATATATCCTGCGAGACTATTAGGATGAATTTGGATAAATGTGTATTTACTTAGTGTGATTTGGTATAGTTGGAGAAATTATATAAATCCTTAAGTGTGAAAAAGGTACAGGTTATTTATCAAGTGAAAGAATACTTTTGAGTTTAGTATCGTGAGTGTGCGAATACTCGAATATTATTATTTATGAGAATCTTTGGGATTTTTGGCCATCGTTATGTGTGATTGGCAATTATGGCCATTTATATATATATTTGAGGAACAATGTGGAATATATATATACTATGTGATTAAAGTATCTATATTATATGATACGGATGTGTATATATATCTATGTGTGGATGGTATATATATATGTGAAGCATACCCCCTCTAATGCTATCATGGGAAGTTGTGCGATGTGGGTGAGGCCCCTTACTTGAGGAAAATGGAGCGTATAGTCCCCAGGTCATAGTGTCCATTGTTATATTGTGTGATTTTTATTAGGGGTGAGACGTGGTGGGTATGTTTCGTCTCATTGCCAGGGAGGAACTATGATCTCTTCCCAGACGTTGTGATTTTTGACTGCGATGTCGGTGATATTGAGTCCGACCGCTGGTCCCAGGATGGTATGTGAGTGATGCCCTGGAAGATGATAGCATTGAGAGATCGCATCCTTGAGTTTTAGGTCGTTGAAATGGTTATTATACTGGTGTATATAATATTACTTGTACATGAGAACAAGATATTATATCTCTACTAGAGTAAAGAGATAAATTGAATGTGAAATATCTCCATGAGAGTAAAGAAGTAAAAGGAAAAAGATTAAATTTTCATTCCGGGAGATTGTATCTAGACTTATATTGTGATTCGTATTATAACTGAGAAGGCTATGCATATTTATTTATATGAGTATATATATAAGTTGAGTACTGAGGGTCTAATGGATCTCGACGATCGACCTTGCCAAGTAGTAGTGTATCGGGGGGGTTCCTTGTTTGGATTTCGCTTCACGAGACACCCCATGAACGAACATGGCCTAATGTTGAGACTGGGGAGAAGTTTAACCCTTAGTGATCTAGTTTTGAGTTTTTCTTTTATATATATATATATATATATATATATATATATATATGTTGTGTACTGAGGGTCTAATGCATCTCGACGATCGACTTTGCCAAGTTGTAGTGTACGGGGGGGGTTCCTTGTTTGGATTTCTCTTCGCGAGACACCCCACGCCCGAACATGGGCTAGTGTTGAGACTGGGGAGAAGTTTATCCCTAAGTACTTGGGTTGCTTAGGTTTTCTAGAGTTTGGGGGTGATGGATTAGGTAGGCAGCGTTGCTTGACTAGAATATTTAGAGGGATGCGCTAGGTGTGCAGTATTAGAAGAGAGGTGAGGGGTATCTCATGGGAGTGCGATACCAATTTAAATATGAAGTAAAACATTTTTTTTAAAATAAAGCATTTTTTCACTTGCTAAATATTTTCAACTCGGGATCTGACCCATTTATATACTTTTCCTCTCTTTTGCTATATATTATATTTATATAGGTGTCCAGACACAGGGACGCCTGGATGATGATCCCTTTTGAGTCAGACGTCTGCTGTAGCAGCTGTGGATGTATGCAGGTTTATTTTTTTGATGCTTATATTTTATGATCTAGATAGGAAGCCTTGTAGTTACTCTCATCCCAAAAGCCCAATTGTATTTATTTATTCTTTCACCGCCTTTTAGTGCGACATTCGATTTGGTTGTATTATATTTGAACCGAGTGTTCGGTTATTTTATCTCTTTCCAGTTTCATTTATCTAAACTGTGTGAATGTTTTAATTGTATAGTTTTTTTAAAAAGATTAGTTAAATAAAATTTTGATGCCAGCCTAATAGGTTATTAGTAATTCATTTGGTTTTTCGATAGTGATGCTAAGAATGATCCATATGCGACTCCTGTTTTAATTTGGTACAGGAGTGATCGCCCGGTATTTTATTAGGCGGGGTTTCACAAATATTCCTTGTCTCTAGAATGTACCCCTTAGGTTACTTGTTCGATAATCGTTCGCTCTCGAGATGAATATAATAATGTGATATTCTACTAGCCAATTTTGTGATAATCAACGTAACACATAAGCTAGTCAAGTCCATATCGTAGAGACCTTATACAAGAACATACCTAGAATGCGAAGAAGTAAACAAAGTCAATTTTCCCACGTGAATACTTATTCGAAATCCATGATGAATAAAAATGGGAGTTATAGTTTAATGGGTTTGCTAACATACCTACTATGTGTGCCTGTTCTAACGAGCATGGAGATTTGAAGGGGGAGATTTATGGTATTGCCTAGAATGCTTTTCTACACGGTTCTGGTTTATGATTTTGTAGCGATACATATTATTGATGTAAAAAATTAGATTATATCTAATTATTTAATCAAAGATAAAATAAAATGAGACAAAGAAATTGTAAAGTGGTTCAGCCTTATAAGAATGGCCTACGTCCACTGTTTCTATTATTGCTGACTGTTTGGGAATTCTTGATTACCAGTTTAGTCAAGAAATTCTCGGTCTCTCTACAATGAGGATGATCCAATGTATTTATAGCCCTCAGGCTGTACATGTGAAAGGGTAGTACATAGTTGTATACATCTGTATGATAATAATAAACATTTAATGTGCAATTAATCTATTGGTTATCCTGCTATTAATGCTCTGTTCGAGGTGCAGCTCGGAGCGCCTAAGCTGCTCGGACCGCCTAAGTAGCTCGGTACTCATAAGTTGCTCGGTGTATTAAAGTTCCTAGGAGAACTCTTGTTGGTCGGAGCGTCTGAGTTGATCGGGGGAGCAGAGTTCCTCGTTGCAGTATGGTTCCTCGGAGAGCATCTATTGCTTAGAGTATCTGAGTGGGTCATGGTGTTGTTCGTAAGTGTTTGTTATTATCACGCAGATTGCCACGTGTCTTCACTCAATTGAGCTATGTCAGCAGACTAAATTTGGTATCAACAGAAGCCCCCAATGTTTCACAGTTCGAAAATTGAGGAGTGTGGAATATTCTTTCTCGAAATATGGCGGTTTTAAATGGTCATCCTGAAATTTAGGAGTATTTTCCTTTGTATTTATTTCTCCTTCCAAATTCGTAGAATCGGACTTTTTGAATTTTTATGACCGCTTCGATTCCCGCGCCCTTTTTGTCTTTTTAGCCGCTGGTAACGTAACCATCTTTTCTTGTAATCATTATCTTTACCCATTCCCAAGACAGGGTATTTAAGCGTTGCAAAAAATCCCCTCATCTTCTACTTTTTCAAATTTGTCTCTTTGAGTTTTCCATTGTCTCTCTCTCCTGTGCGTTCATCCCTTTCATCATTCGTTGTCAACAGACTCATCCTTTTTCCTGTAAGATTTTCTTCTTTCTCTTTAATTTCCTTTACTCATCATGGTTTACTCTGTAGAGTCGCTTAATAAGTTTCGTTCTGATTTCTCTATTCCTTCATGGGTTATTTTGGAGGAACTTTCTGAGCCTTCAGATTATTTTTGTTTGGCTGAGGGACATTGGTTCCCCAGTCTCTTTGTCGCTGAATGTGGCTTTTCTTTTCCCCCAAACCCTTTATGTCTGGAATTCTGTCAATATTTTGACGTGGTTCCTGCAAGAATAGCCCCTAATACGTGGAGAATAGTTAACGGAGTTCATAGATTAAATCAAATTCATGGAACTCGTATAGGAATTCCAAAAATTATGTTCTGTTATAGATGGGCTGTTGGTGACAATACTTTTTATTTAAAAACTAGGTTTTTAAATAGGGCTTTAGTGGTCAATCTCCGAGATGCCAATAGGGACTACTTCGAGCATGGGGTTGTTATGAAAAATTGGCAACACCCTCCACTGACTGGAAATGATGTGTACCAGAGTCCTAGATGTCCTCCCTATGGCAATGGAATAGGTTGTTTTTATTTTATTTTATTTTTGAAATTAGGTTTCCTTTGTGTTTGATAAAATGTGTCACTGATATATTAATTTTCATTTATTTGCAGTTGACAGCAAAAGAAGGTCTCCGAAAGAGACATAAGTAAATTTAAAACATCTAAAACTTATCTGGGGTTTGCATCAGACTGTTGTTGATGAGCATATCAGGTCAGCTTCATATTTGTTGCAGTATAAGAGTTACACCTCATCTTTTACTGCTCGTCCGGTGATAAGTGAGGTAGAACCAGTACCTGCTTCTGCAAGTTCTTCACCTGAGTCTCATATCCCTCTAAGTGAAAGAATGAAGAAAAGAAGATCTCCTGCCATCTTCAAGAAATCTTCCTCTGTTGCTGGAGAGGTAAAGAGAAGTAAACATGATGTTCCAGAATAGGGGACAAAGAAGATTGATGCACCCCCTACGGCTACTACTATGAAAGTTGTCGAGAAGCCCCCAGTGGCTCCGAGCAAGGCCGCTGTTCCAAGAGAGGTGATTGTTATCTCTCCGACTATGACTACATCGTTAGTCGAGACCATTCCTGTTCCCCCGAGGAAGCTGAAAAAGCGTTCCTTGGTCAATTTGGATGAATTCATCTCTTAGTCCCCGATTACTGGAAGTGGTGTTCCCATTTTTATTGCCCCGAGCTCTGCCATGAGCTCGGTGAAGTCTTGGATCATTCCCGAGATCCAATGTATGGAAAAAAATCTTTCTCGGGACATGGTTACCTCATTAGCTGCTCGTCATATAGCTTCTGTAAGTATCATTGTCTTCAACTTTCATTTTTTCCTTATTACATCTGTGTACTGACTTGATATCATTTTCTTTTCCCAGTTGGTGACCTGTTTTAATACCATTTTAAAGAAAGATGAAGCTATTAAAGCTTCAAGCTCCTCGTCTGGTGTAGAGGAAGCGTTGGTGGTCCTGACGCTCTTTAAAAGATTCTTGCCAGAAGTATGATGATGATAAGGCTTCTTGGGAGGAGAAACTTGGTTCCACCAAGCAGGAGAGAAACCAAGCTGTTGAAGTCTCCAAAAGTTTGAAGAAAAAAATAAAAATCTTGGAAGAGAAGAATAAGGAGTTCGATGAGAAGATCAAAAATGCTAGGGAGCTTGAAAGTAAGCTCAAAAATGCTGAAAAAGAGTTGGGCCGACTTCGTTAAGTAGGTCATCAAAAGGAAGAAATAGAGAATAAGCTGAAGGCTACTGAGGATCTTCTTTCCGAGAAGCTTTCCTTGAAGAAAGCAAAAAGGAAGTTGGCAATAAAAAAGTCTTTCAGAACTGGCTGGGATAAGGGGTGGAATAAAGGTTTGGCTGCCATATGTCGCAGGTGGAATATGGTAGCCACAAATACTTTAGGGATGGCTGGGTCGCTGCTCTGCAAGAGATGAAGGTCGATGAAAATTCTGACCTGTTTCAGCGACACATCCCAGTCCCCCCTCCAACTCCTGAAGAAGAAAAAGAGGACGAAGTCGCCTCTGAGGAATCCTCTATGGTGATGGGAGATCAGATTCCTCATTCCCCAGCTATCCAGTCCACCAGCGAGCAACTTCAACCATCCATTTTTTCAAATGAGAAATTTCCAGCACTCCCCGAGCAACTATCTGTACCATCCGAGCAACCTACCTCCTCGTCCCACCCTCCCGAGAAAGTTTTGGGAGACAAGGAAAAGGTGTAGAGTTGTTCGGATTTTTCTCTCTGTTTATTTTTCTTTATCAAATGTAACTCTGAATTTTGTACTTCTCCTTTATGATGTAATAAAATGTGAAGTTTATCCTATTCATAATGTTGTTTCTCTTCTTTATGCTCTGTTTGAACTCTTATTGATTCTTGCTTTCTCTTCTTTTAGTAGTTTATGGCCAGGATGGAGTTATTGTCTGCACATGATACAAAATTGTTGAGGCAATGCAATGAGTACTTCAAAGCTGGTCATACAGATATGAGTGTAGCACAAATCGTTGACATCCTCGATCAAGGTGCTTCAGAGCAAGCATTTGAAGTGCTTCAGACCAGTATTTGAAGTGCTTGCTTGACCGTGTAGTGGCTAACAATGTAGCATATTATGAAATGATTGAAGATCTCCAAGTGACTCTTGAAGAGCTTCAATAACAATATAAGGAATCTACAACTCTTTTGCACGAAGGATATGAGAAGAATCATCAGCAACTCAGTGCTGATAAGGGATACGATGAACTGTTTGCTGCTTACGATGTGAGGGAGAGAACTTTGAAGGGTGAGGTCGAAGAAAATAGACAGATAGCTGAGTTGTTAGAGCAGGAAAATAATAACCTGCAAAGAGAGGTGTCTCAGTTGAAGTCTTCAGCTTCCACCTCAAACGCTTTGGTCCCTGTGAATGACGAGGGATTCTCTTTCTTGGAGGTCGAAAACGCCAACCTGAGGGATGAATTAGAAACCTTGAGGAGAGATGACCCTTCTACATCTACTCGGGGACGAGCAAGAGCTCCTCGGATTACTGTCGAGGAACAGAGAACTCAATCTGCTTTGGAGAATCAAGCCTTCCAACTGATGGCAAATAACTAGGCATTGACTGATATGTCTAAGAAGATCAGGAATCTGGACGAGCAGCTTTCTGCACAGAAGTCTGCCTTAGAGAATAAAGAACTCTTTATAAAAAGTCTTCATGAGCAGTTGGAAAGGTTGACTTATCAGTTCAACAAGCAGCCCAGAGAATTCTGGATGGATGGCTACAATGAGGCTCTTTACCATTTGGATGATAGGATCCAAAATGCGAATAATGAAGGTTACAAACAAGGGTGGTTGAATGCCCTGGGTGTACTGCAACTGGAACAAGGTCACTACTTATGGGATTATCATAATCCTGGGTTGCTCGACTTGCCAGTGCCACCCTTCAAACTCGACATGAGCTAGATCCCTGCCCGAGCAATCCCTTAGTGTTTGATTTCCAAATACCTTGGCGATTATAGTCTCCATTCCAATGTTGAAATATCTCGCCCCGAGCACCTACTCGATCGACCATCTGTGATGAATATCAGGATGCTTAAAGATCTTAATTTCATAAACTCCCCTTATGCTTTAGATGATCCTCCTACTGGCGAGGAACCTGTTTCAAAAGCAGAGGGGAAGAAACTAATAGAATAGGAATCTTGATGTAATAATTAATTTGTATTTCATTCTCAATGTATTCTATTTTTGGATTTAATGAAATACTTTTATTTTTGTTCGCAATCTTGATTGCCATTGCCTTGTGGTTGTAAAACACTTTATATATGTATATCTGTTAAAAAGACAACAACATTGTGTTATTTGTCGATCAACTTAGAGTTGATTAAAACTTATTGTCGACTAGTTTGAATTTGTGGTAATCATTTGACAACTAACCAAACTTAATGATGTTTTGTTTCTCGACCAACTTGGTAGTAATTTAAAAAGTTACGAGTATAAAAAATTTTGCTCGATCACTTTCTCGTACTCATAAAATATTTTTGACCAACCAAGGTCGGTAGATTTTCCTTCTCGACCAACTACAGTTATTGGGTTTTTATTCCCGATCAACCATAGTTAGTGGATTTTTTCTTACCGACCAACTTTGGCACTTTTTGGAATAGTTTTTCTTCCTAACCAACCTTAGTTGGCATTTTTATGAATAGTTTTACTTCCTAACCAACCTTACTTGGAATTTTTAGGAATAGTTTTTCTTCCTAACCAACCTTAGTTGGCATTTTTAGGAATAGTTTTACTTCCTAACCAACCTTAGTTGGCATTTTTAGGAATATTTTCACTTCCTAACCAACCTTAGTTGGCAGGAATATTTTTACTTCCTAACCTTAGTTGGCATTTTTAGGAATAGTTTTGAGTAGTCTGAGTTTTGCTGAGTAGTGTGTAGCACTACTATTCCGTAAAAAAATTCCACCAAAAGGAGAGAACTGGGCAGAACATTATCGCTTTATTCATACTAACGAAAATGTATTACATGAGAGTTTACATCACTGATAATACTTGCCCAAGTGTTCTGCATTCCATGCATTCTTAAACTCCTGTCCTTCTAAAGTTTCTATTCTGTAGGTTCCTGGTCGAACAACTTCTGTAACTCGATAAGGTCCATGCCAGTTTGCTTCCAATTTGTTGTGCTTTTGAATCACTTTCTTTATCACATAGTCTCCTTCTTTCAGGTCGCACTTTTTTACTCTCTTGTTGTAGAACAAAGCTGTTCGTTATTAATAAGCAGCATTCCTGATGGCTTCTTCTTCTTTAACTTCCTCGAGCATGTCTAAATCCAATCTTCTCATTAAGTCACTGACAGGGGAATTGAAATTCAATACTCTGTGTGTCGGGAGACCCAACTCGGCAGGTATAACGGCTTCACTTCCAAATGCCAGCACATACGGAGATTCCCCTATTGCTGCTCGGGGAGTAGTTCGGTAAGCCCATAGTACTGATTGTAGCTTGTTGATCCAATTTTCTTTCGCGTCATTCAGTCTTTTCTTCATGCCATTCAGTAGCATTCTGTTTGTTACTTCAGTTTGTCCATTGCTTTGGGGATGGCCTGGTGCCGAGTGGATCTTCAAGATATTTGACTGATAATAATAGGCAGCGAACTCCTCGTTGTCAAATTGTGTTCCATGGTCGGTAACGAATGCATGGGGAAGACCATATCTACAGATGATATTTTTCCAAATAAATTGATACACCTTATCGTACGTCATGTCGACAAGAGGCTCAGCTTCTACCCACTTAGTAAAATAATCCACTGCGACGACGAGATATTTAAATCTTCCTCTGGTCGTTGGAAGTGGTCCGACCAAGTCAATTCCCCACATAGCAAATGTCCAAGGGGAAGTAATGGGTGTCAACAACGCTTGGGGAGTTCTTCAAATAGTGGAGAAGCGTTGACACTTGTCACATTTCTTGGCATAGGCTATACAATCAGCCCTCATCGTTGGCCAGTAGTATCCTTGCGTCATAACCCTTTGCAAAAGCGTCCGACCTGCTACATGGGCTGCACAGGACCCTTCATGGATCTCTTCAATCAAGTCTTTCACCTCGGTGGGATGCACACATCTTTGCAAACCTGCTATAATTCCTCATCTGTACAGAATACCATTATTCAGTACATAACGAGCAGCTTTAAACTTCAGTTTTTTGGCTGAAAGTTTGTTAGTTGGTAATTCCCCCTCCTCAATATATGCCCTAATGGAATCCATCCAAGATGGTCCTAAATTAAGGTTAATAAAATGCATCGTCAAATCTTCATCTATACTCCGACCAGCTAAAACTTCAATTGGGATTGTTCTTCGTAGCTCGGTACGAGTAGCTGATGCTAATCGAGCTAAAGCGTCGACCCTCGTATTTTCCATTCTTGGTATTCTGACCAGCTGAATAGCAGTAAATTCTGATACCAACTCCCTTGCCTTTGCGTGATACCTGATCATTAATTATCCTTTGGCTGAATATACTCCTATCATTTGATTTATGATCAATTGTGAGTCACTGAAGACAATAACCTGCTCTGCCCCCATGGTTTTTGCCAAACTAAGACCTGCAATCATGGCTTCATATTCAGCCTCATTATTCGAAGCTTTGAATTGGAAGCGTAGAGCATATTCCATGTCGACCTCATCTGGACTATTAAGAATAATCCCTGCCCCACAGCCTGTTGTGCAAGATGAGCCATCCACATATAAACTCCATATAAGTAACTCGTCTTCGAATTTCTGATCTGACAGAGTTCCTCGGTGGAAAATTTATTGCTTCCTTTCACCCTCTCCTAATATTTCTTGATGTTCGTCGATCATAACTTCTTTCCCTTTTACCAACCGAAGTTGGTCTGGGCTTGAGTTTTGTAAGGACACAAATTTCCAATTGAGTCAATATATAGTTTTGGCTCAATTCTAGACAAAAACATTTATTCATAGGATAGCATTTAATTGTAATATTCTCAAGCCTATGAAGTGTTTGTTGAAGACGTAGCGGCAAAGAGTATAAAGCTTCATCAAATATGCCGGTTTGCGTGCCTCGTTTCTACGTCATCAACTATAGTTCCATGCTCCTAAGGTATGAATGCAATATTATATATATAGGAGTTTGAAACAAAATTTATTGGGTGTTAGGCTTTATAAATACTGCGTTTTGTTTTAAGAAAGAATTAATTAAAACTTTAAATAAATGTTTATAAAGTTTTATGGGCTAAAAATGAATTTTTCAAACTTTTTGTTTTTTCGTTCGATAGAGTCGTTCGAACGAGATTGTCGTTCGAACGAAAATGTCGTTCCAACGAACCTGCCAACGAGTTCCCATATTAGGCCACTGACATGTCGTTCGATATGTCGTTCGAACGAACCTTCTGTTCGAACGAGATATCCAACGAGATTCTAACGAGTTCACTCTGGAACGTCGTTAGAAGTCTCGTTCGAACGAGATTTCGTTCGAACGAGATTCCAGGCGGGAACAGTTTTTGGCAGTTTTTTGGCAGTTTTGCACCCACTTCCCCACTTGGTTTTTAACCAACTTTTTCAGACTTTATTGTGTGCGGGAATAACATTTTCCAATCTAACTTTTCCAATCTATTTTCATCTCTTAGAGAGAGTTTGAGAGCAAATTTGTTTAAGGAAAATGTTCAAGTTTTGAGTGCTATTTTTCAAAAGAAAATATTTTATCACTCTAGTTTTACACCCATATTGTTTATCCAAGTTCACATATATACATATCAATTGTTTGGAGTTTGGCACCGATTTATCTCTTCCGTTTCAAAGAGAAGTTTTGGTTTGCTTCTACATCCATCAAAGAAGAAGACGTTTTGTTGCGATTCTACCCACTTGGAGAAAGGCTCCATGTACGGGTGACGGTGACCATATAAAGTCCTATCGGTGGATTCCGAGACCGCGGTGGTGTTCCAAGCTTATCCGCTAGGAAGAGGTGTCCACAAGAAGAAGCGTCGAGGCTTGAGAGGGATCGAGTCGTGCGTTGTAAGTCTATCTGCCTTGTAATTGTAATTCCGTATCTAGTAGATTTGTGGCTAGGGCCGTCCGAGGTTGTTTCTCGTCTTGGGTTTTTCCTCGTACATCGCGGCGTAGTGTGATTGGTTTATTTTATCTTGCAAAATAACGTAGAACGCATGCTAGCATAATTCAAGATAAAATTCGGTTTAAATTATCACACTCACATTAATTGGTACTTAAATTAAAATTGGGTAATGTTGTTTAATTCAAGTCATTTGCTAAAATTTGGTTTCGCCTAATTTGCTAATATTGATAAATATGACTTAGGCAAATTCTAGGACTTGGATTGAATTAACTTGGTTTAAGTGAATATATTAATTGTTTATTTTACTTCACTTGGTGTAATTTTAATTTGTTTAAGAAATTAAAATTTTTTGTTTTTTTTGTGTTGAACTATCGTCCTTACGCTTCCGCATCATCTTGAATTTATATACAAGGAAATTATAACTTTGATTGTATTTGAGAAAAAGCTCTCACCGCTTTTTCAAATTGGTATCAGAGCTTTGATTTAGAAAAGCTCCACGCTTTCAAATTGGTATCAAAGCCGGAGCGCTAAGTTATCGCGTTAAAGATCCGTTTTTCGGCCTTTTGTATTTCCTTACCTTTTTAGGTGGTTCAATTTGAGAGTGCAGCTACAGCGGAAATATTGCGAATTCTCAAATAAAAAACCAATTTTGATTAAACCCAAATTTTAGTTAAAACCCTAAGACATGCATCTAGATGATTTATCAAATAAAATATAGCATGCAGGATAAAAACAAACAATTTCAGGAAAAATCCCCCAAAGGGGCAAAACCTTTTATTTTCACTATAATTTGTAAGAAAACGGCTTACAATCGGATTACAATGAAAATACAGTGACTAAGAATTACCCTCAGGTATCAGATTCTGTAGTCGGCGGTTGGAAATATCCCTTTCCAGGAGGGCAGCAATGAATCCACACGCAGCGAACCCACATGAACCTCAGTCCAATCAACAAAGGAAGAACCGCAGCACTCCTCAATGACACGCAGCCATGAAACTTTGTAGAGACTCCCTCAGTAATGACACGCAGCCCTTGGTTGCAAAGATCTCTCCACAAAGATGAACAACAACAAAGTTTGTGTTCTAGGGTTCAAAAAGATTCACAAAAGTAATTGGGATTTTTGTGTGTGAATCAAAAAGATGTTTGGCACATCAAAAATTGAAGTCTTGTTGTGTTTGTACTCTTAAAAACGTTTTCTCAAAGACTTAAAGAAATACACCATCGAAATAGTTATATATATAGGAAATATAAGATGGTGGATAAAAATCTGACGGAACTGCTCGAGTTTATCCCAGGCGGACCGGTCCGGATAGGAGGCGGATCGGTTCTTTTAAAATATGGCTCCATCGGTTCGCATTCGATCCGGGGTCTACTGGACCTCGAGCAAGGCGGATCGGTCCGGGTAGAGGGCGGATCGGTCCGGTAGCGGATCGGTCCGGTAGGGAGGCGGACCGGTCCGGTTTTCCCAGAAAAATAAATGCCTCATTTTTTCGGGCTCTTTTAACCTCTTTGGACCTCGGATAATAAAATTCCTCCATTTTTAGGTCCTTTTTAACGGTGGCTTTTGCGCAAAGGATAGATGATTACCTTTCGCAGTCCCTCCCCGTTATCAAACAAAGCACACAAACTCACAAAACGGTTTTTATATGCACAGTTTCCGTATCAAAATTTATCGTGCTTGGTTCGTTTTAAGGACAGAATTGAAGTGAAAACACCCAACCAACATGTGATAAGACAAGCACAATAATCAAACAAATCCGTGCATGTGTGCATTAAAGGAAACATGAGTCAAATATGTAGGAAGTAACACTTAATTACATCTTAATGACTCCAAACATTATAAAGCACATGGATGAATTGACCTATTGTCACAAAACACTATCAAATAGTCACATGAAAATGGAATGATGTTGTGACTTGGTTATCCAAATTGTTCATCCATAAACGGTGCAAACAAAATACAAAAATCTTTTTTGTATTTTTCAAAAAATTTTATCAAAATAAAATCTTTTTGTATTTTTCAAAAACAAAATTCAAAAATAAGAATTTATACAAAAAGTACAAGTCATCACACTAGTAAAAATATATCATGAAACCACAACTAGTGTATGACAAACATGCAATCACAATTAACCAAAAGATTCGACATGGGGTGAATTACATGCAAGCAAACGGGAATCGTGGACAAATAAACCATAAGCCTCTAAATCCGATTTTCTAACCCAAATAGATTTGTAACGAAGTGTGGGGGATTTGGGAATCGAATTTATTCTTTCATTAACCATCCTGGGTCCATTTAAAAGCTTGTAACAAAATCCCCTAAGACGACCTTGCCTACCGCAATATGTGCAAGTGTAAATCGGGCGGTGTGTGTTACCTAAAGGTGGCCCTCTCCTCAAATTTCTCGGTTGCTCTCTCCGAATTTGCCTAGGTGGGTCTCTCCTAATGATCCTAGGAGGCACTCTCACGATGTTCCTAGGGGGATCTTTCCTAACAACCTTAGGTGTCTCTTTCTTAACAATCCTAGGGGGCTCTCTCACACGTGTGGGAATGGGTGCAACATATTTTTCAAGACCAATCCCACCTCTATCCATTTTGATCTCGACTGTGCCAAAAATCTTATCAAGTTTTTCAGACCTAGACTCCAAATCAAATTTCACTTTGCTTGAATCTTTCAATTTGACCTCAAGTTCACCTATCCTAGATTCAAGTACTCGTTTAGAATCCTCAAACTCCAAAAGCTCCTTTTTCATAGTCTCCATAACCCTTTAAGACTATCTCTCTCACCCTCGACGTACTCAAGCTTCTCTTTCAAGATTTTCACATGAACCCTAAGTTCTTCAACTAAAAAATCATTATTTTTTATGGCACACTCATTCAAGTGAGCTTTTAATTTCAATTTTTTTTCTTTGTTTTCAAAGTTTCAGCATAAAGTTCATTGAAAGCAGTTTGCAAGTCATGCTCATCTACACTTTCCTCCTCACTTTCATCCACACTCCCATCACCTTTACTATCACTAATCATATGGATGGGAAACTCTCGCCTAGAAGCATAAAAAACTTCTTCTTCTGAATCACTATCACTAAGGGTTGAAATATGAGAAATCGGTTTATTCAATTTCTTCTTTAAATTTGTGGTACACTCATGTAACGTGTGACCAACACCCTTACAACATGAACACCTCTCAGATTCGTTTTCAACAGAAGATTTAAAACAAGAGTTCGTGTGAATTTTCCAATTAATTTTTTCAAAAATTTGACATCGAAGATCATCAAAACCATCAAAAGCCATTTTTGCAAAATCAGGATCAAAACACAATAACTTAGTGCAACCCGCTCTGATACCAATTTGAGAGTGCAGCTACAGCGGAAATATTGCGACTTCTCAAATAAAAAACAATTTTAATTAAACCCAAATTTTAGTTAAAACCCTAAGACATGCATCTAGATGATTTATCAAATAAAATATAGCATGCAGGATAAAAACAAACAATTTCAGGAAAAATCCCCCAAAGGGGCAAAACCTTTTATTTTCACTATAATTTGTAAGAAAACGGCTTACAATCGGATTACAATGAAAATACAGTGACTAAGAATTACCCTCAGGTATCGGATTCTGTAGTCGGCGGCTGGAAATATCCCTTTCCAGGAGGGCAGCAATGAATCCACACGCAGCGAACCCACATGAACCTCAGTCCAATCAACAAAGGAAGAACCGCAACACTCCTCAATGACACGCAACCATGAAACTTTGTAGAGACTCCCTCAGCAATGACACGAAACCCTTGGTTGCAAAGATCTCTCCACAAAGATGAACAACAACAAAGTTTGTGTTCTAGGGTTCAAAAAGATTCACAAAAGTAATTGGGATTTTTGTGTGTGAATCAAAAAGATGTTTGGCACATCAAAAATTGAAGTCTTGTTGTGTTTGTACTCTTAAAAACGTTTTCTCAAAGACTTAAAGAAATACACCATCGAAATAGTTATATATATAGGAAATATAAGATGGTGGATAAAAATCTGACGGAACTTCTCGAGTTTATCCCAGGCGGACCGGTCCGGCTAGGAGGCGGATCGGTCCGATTTACCGGATCGGTTCTTTTAAAATATGGCTCCATCGGTTCGCATTCGATCCGGGGTCTACTGGACCTCGAGCAAGGCGGATCGGTCCGGGTAGAGGGCGGATCGGTCCGGTAGGGAGGCGGACCGGTCCGGTTTTCCCAGAAAAATAAATGCCTCATTTTGCTTGAAAAAACTTACTTCTTATTTTTATAAAAAACATTTTATAAAAATTTCCCAATACAAAATATGAACTTTAAGGAACGTAAAACCAAAATTTTACCAAGTCCATTCTCGCAGAGGCTATGATGTTGAAGACGCTTTGATATTCGGATCCGTTGATGTAGATGCAATCTTGAGTTTCTTCAACGGTGTAACGGCGTACGACGTACAAATTGATAATGGACAAAAATGTCCTTACACAATTTTTTATCACTCTCATATTTTTTCTCTCTCTCGATGGGACGTCTTAATGAAAATTTGTCCAATTTAAATGAAAATGATATTTTTAACTTTCGAGAGGAATTAAATGGGCTTAACAAATGTAACGAAAATTTAAATGAATTAAATTTGAGATTTGTAAAAAGAATTAAATTTATTGAAAATGAAAATTCTTGTTTTAAAGCTCACATTGAGTCTTTGCAAATCTCCTTATCTCAAAAAGATATTTTTCGTGAAAAGCTCATGGACTTACATTCAAATTTTGATATTTTAGAAAAGTCCAAGAAAGAGAGTGAAAATCGTGAAAAGACTCTTAGGGACAAGTTTGCTCATATTGAGGGAGAGCGTGTTAACCTTCTAGGAATTATTGAAAATTTAAAGAAGGAGTCCCATAATTTTGAGGAGTCTAATTTATTACTTGAGTCCGAAATTTTAAAATTGAAAAATGACTTTCAAGACTCTAGTAGTTGTTCTAATGGTTCTAGTACACCATGTTCAGATTCTTCCATTGCTAAAGCTAAACCCATTGTTTGTTTTAGAGGGTCAACTTTGTCCAAGGTCTTTTAAAGGGGTCACACCTTAGGTAACATTCCTCGTGTTTACACATGCTTGCATTGTGGTAGGAAAGGTCACCTTAGGTCAATTTGTTTTGATCTTAAAAGAAGTCCAAGGAAATCTTTATCTAGCATTTCATTATTTCCCAATCCCCATCATGTTAAATATAAATCTATATGGGTTAGGAAATCATTATTAAATGCGCTAGATACAAGATTTGTTGATTCTCATTTACTATCACATGAAACCTCCCTTGCTAAATTTAAAGGTTGAATGTGTTAGTGCTTTATGCATACTCTAGCTTTTTGTGCTTCATATTATATATCATTGCTAGATGTATGCATGTTTAGTCATTTTCTAGTCATTGCCTCATTTCATATCATATGCTAGAATTATGACTTGTTTATCTTTTTGTATTATATTTCTTTTGTTTGAATTAACCGAAAAATATAAAAAGATTTTTGTGTATCATTTGTGTTTTATTTATTTCATTTAAGCTTAATGAAAAATACAAATTATTTTTGTTTGTCCTTTTGAGTAAATATTTATTTTTGATTAAAAATGTTAAAAACTCAAAAAAAAAATTGTGTGTATTTTTGTTTGACACACTTTATGTGGCATATATTTGTGTATGAATCCCATCTTTTACGCCTCCACGTGGATAGAACTTTTGGTTTAGATTTTTAATCCTTCAAATGTTCTTTACCATGTTTCATATGGAGTAGTTGGATTTTGTATTGTTTAAATGGATTCTATTTTTATATGCCTCTTTTCACACATGCACGAGCTCTTTTGAAATCTTAATGTCACATGTTATATTTGAGCTTTTTGAGGTGTTCTCCTACCAATCTAGTCATCTACATATCTATGACCTAGGAGGACTAGTGCATGTCAAAATTTGTTGCACGTGAGCTTTGTGAGATAAAAATTATATATCTAAATGTGCCTGGGGAAGGTCTCCGAAAGGATGAATTAAATCCTTTGCGATAGTAAGCCACCGTTTATTGGATCTAAAAGAAATACGTGGTCCAAAGGCCTAAAAACAGAATATTTGGCATTCAAAAGAAAACAATTGCCAAGGCCTATGTTTGTTTGATATATTCATTCAAAAGCAAAAGAATATATATGCTTATTGAGGGAGAATTGGATGGTATATCAACGGTTTGCACAATGTCCATTTATCCTAGTTGTCTTTAATGTCATGAATCTATTTGGTTTGTAAAATCATCATCATGCGAGGCTTGTATGCATTGTGTATGTTTGTTCATTGAGTTCAATCTTTATATTGTCACATGAGGTTATATTTAAACGTGATAAAGTTTGCAATCAAATGAGAACTCCGTGAATGTTTATTAAGTGTTTGGGTCTAAATTTAATTGTTGCTAGTTCACACCCCTACACTTCCGTTTCCATATGACACATTTTTGCCATACGAGTGTGAAAGACTCCTATTATATTCTGTGTGTGTCATGTGTGTTTATATCTATATATATATGCAAGTACCCTTATTGGTATATTTATAGTGTATATATATATATATATATATATATATATATATATATATATATATGATATTTGTTTGTCTTTGTCTTGATTTTATTGCCCATATGCTTTAATGTCTTAACACTTTAAGCTTCAACGTGTTTATTAGTTCTTTATCCTTTGCCTATTCCTGAACAAAAAGGGGGAGAAAATGATAGGGGGAGAAATGGTATCTAATCCTATTATTATTGTATCTTAGTTTGGGGGAGATTTATCTTAGGGGGAGACGTCTTTCTAAGTAGGTCATGTGTTTGTTAAAGGGGAAGAATTAATTTAGGGGGAGTAATTAATTAATTGCATTTAATACTTTGATATTCCCTATGCATTTGATGAGTTTGCTTAAGTGTGAAGGATTTCTTCTAAAGCGGCATTGTTTAAACGGAAAAGCGTTTGATCCTTGGGTTGAGTCAAGTTTGGGTGGGTTATGTTTTGAGTCTAGTAGAGCTTGACGGCGCTTTAGGATTTTTATTTGGTTTTTGTCCCGGAATAGCCAAAGGGGGAGATTTGTAAGGACACAAATTTCCAATTGAGTCCATATATAGTTTTGGCTCAATTCCGGAAAAAAACATTTATTCATAGGATAGCATTTAATTGTAATATTCTCAAGCCTATGAAGTCTTTGTTGAAGACGTAGAGGCAAAGAGTATAAAGCTTCATCAAATATGTCGGTTTGCGTGCCTCGTTTCTACGTCATCAACTATAGTTCCATGCTCCCAAGGTATGAATGCAATATTATATATATAGGAGCTTGGAACAAAGTTTATTGGGTGTTAGGTTTTATAAAAACTGCGTTTTGTTTTAAGAAAGAATTAATTAAAACTTTAAATAAATGTTTATAAAGTTTTCTGGGCTAAAAATGAATTTTTCAAACTTTCTGTTTTTTCGTTCGATAGAGTCGTTCGAACGAGATTGTCGTTCGAACGAAAATGTCGTCCGAACGAACCTGCCAACGAGTTCCCATATTAGGCCACTGACATGTCGTTCGATATGTCGTTCGAACGAACCTTTTGGTTCGAACGAGATATCCAACGAGATTCTAACGAGTTCACTCTGGAACGTCGTTAGAAGTCTCGTTCGAATGAGATTTCGTTCGAACGAAATGTCGTTCGAACGAGATTCCAGGCGGGAACAGTTTTTGGCAGTTTTTTGCACCCACTTCCCCACTTGGTTTTTAACCAACTTTTTCAGACTTTATTATGTGCGGGAATAACATTTTCCAATCTAACTTTTCCAATCTATTTTCATATCTTAGAGAGAGTTTGAGAGGAAATTTGTTTAAGGAAAATGTTCAAGTTTTGAGTGCTATTTTTCAAGAGAAAATATTTTATCACTTTAGTTTTACACCCATATTGTTTATCCAAGTTCACATATATACATATCAATTTCTTGGAGTTTGGCACCGGTTTATCTCTTCCGTTTCAAAGAGAAGTTTTGGTTTGCTTCTACATCCATCAAAGAAGAAGACGTTTTGTTGCGATTCTACCCACTTGGAGAAAGGCTCCATGTACGGGTGACGGTGACCATATAAAGTCCTATCGGTGGATTCCGAGACCGCGGTGGTGTTCCAAGATTATCCGCTAGGAAGAGGTGTCTACAAGAAGAAGCGTCGAGGCTTGAGAGGGATCGAGTCGTGCGTTGTAAGTCTATCTGTCTTTTAATTGTAATTCCATATCTAGTGGATTTGTGGCTAGGGCCGTCCGAGGTTGTTTCCCGTCTTGGGTTTTTCCTCGTACATCGCGGCGTAGTGTGATTGGTTTATTTTATCTTGCAAAATAACGTAGAACGCATGCGTAGCGTAATTCAAGATAAAATTCGGTTTAAATTATCACACTCACCTTAATTGGTACTTAAATTAAATATTGGGTAATGTTGTTTAATTCAAGTCATTTGCTAAAATTTGGTTTCGCCTAATTTGCTAATATTGATAAATATGACTTAGGCAAATTCTAGGACTTGGATTGAATTAACTTGGTTTAAGTGAATATATTAATTGGTTATTTTACTTCACTTGGTGTAATTTTAATTTATTTAAGAAATTAAAATTTGTTTTTTTTTTGTGTTGAACCATCATCCTTACGCTTCCGCATCATCTTGAATTTATATACAAGGAAATTATAACTTTGATTGTATTTGAGAAAAAGCTCTCACCGCTTTTTCAAATTGGTATCAGAGCTTTGATTTAGAAAAGCTCCACGCTTTCAAGTTTTATGATTCTGTAACATCTACTTGCCCTTTTACTAACCTAAGTTGGTCTGGGCTTGGGTTTGATGATTTTGTAACATCCACAGGTTGATCGGTGAGCATCTTTTGCTCTTCAGTGGTATCAAGATAGGTGAACTCTGCTATAAAATCTGCTACTGCTTGCCTTTTAAGCGATGATCTGGGTTCATAAATTATGTCATATTCACCGAGCTCTATTGCCCAATACATCAATCTTCCTGATTTTTCTGGTTTATGAAGAGCTTGCCTCAATGGCATATCGGTATATACGACTATAGTATGAGCCTGGAAGTATGTCTTTATTCTTTTACTTACCTCGATCAATGCTAGTGCCAACTTTTCTAGCTTTGGATATCTAATATCTGCTCCTCGGAAGGCTTTACTAGTGTAATAAATCGGTTTTGCACTCCGTTCTACACTCTTATTAATGCTGAGATAACTGCATTCTCTGACACTGCCAGATACAAGTATAATTTTTCTCCCATCACTGGCCTGAACAATAGTGGAGGTGCACCCAGATATTTCTTCAAGTTTTGAAAAGCCTTCTCACATTCATCATTCCACTCAAAAGTCTTTCGGAGGATTTTGAAGAATGGGAGACATCTATCAGTTGCTCGCGATACAAATCTATTGAGTGCTGCTACTCATCCTGTAAGACTTTGCACTTCTTTCTTCGTCGTTGGAGATCGCAGCTCTAACAGAGCTTTGTTCTTTTCAGGGTTTGCTTTAATGCCTCGTTGATTGATAATGTACCCGAGAAACATGCCTTCTCATACTCCAAATATGCACTTCATCGGGTTCAGCTTCATTTGATATTTATCTAGTTGATCAAAGGTCTGGCCTAAGTTAACTAGATGATCAACAACTTTCTTTCTCTTTGTCAGCATATCATCAACATAGACTTCCATATTGCAACTGATTTGTTCTGTAAACACCTTATTCATCAGCCGCTGATATGTTGCACCTGCATTTTTCAAACCAAAAGGCATAACATTATAATAGTAAGTTCCCCTAGGGGTAATGAAATAAGTACTCTCCCTATCTTCAGGTTTCATCTTAATCTTGTTGTATCCACAATAAGCATCCATGAAGCTCAACAGCTAGTGTCCCGAGGGAGAATCTACTAATTGATCAATTCGGGGCAAGGGAAAGTGGTCCTTTGGGCATGCTTTGTTGAGGTCAGTGAAATATACACACATCCTCCATTTGTTGTTCTTTTTCTTTACCATCACCACATTTGCTAACCAGTTTGTATATTTAACATCTTCAATAAAGCAAGATTTTTGGAGCTTATCGACCTCTTCCTGTATAGCTTGATTCTTCTCGGGACTGAATACTCTTCTTCTCTGCTTTACTGGCTTGATCTCCTTATTCACGTTGAGTTCGTGACATAAGAAATTTGGGTTTATTCTGGGCATATCCTCATGACTCCATGCAAAAGTTTTCTTTCTGCTTCTTAGGAAATTTATCAATTTCTGTTTTAGTGAGGACTCCAACGATGAACCTATTTGAGTTGTTCGTTCAAGGTGCTCATCGTCCCGAATGATGTTTTCAGTAGCTTCCACCACCTGGACTTTCACGAGTTGGGACTCATCTCTAGGATCCAATGTTTCAATATCTGCACCTTCCTCCACTTGATAGGAAGTAATCTTTTTCCTTAATTCCTCCAGTTCCTCTTGCTCGGCAGATGAATAGTAACATTCCCGAGCTACTCTTTGATCACCCTTTACAACTCCTACTCCAAAATTTATTGGAAATTTTAGGCATTGATGTACCGTAGATGGCACTGCCTCAAACTTCTTTAATCCTACCCTTCCCATGATGATATTGTAGGTTGATTGAACATTTTTATCCATCACGAAGAAGCGTATTCTTTCTGTTCGACAAGAAGGCCATGTACCAATGAATATATCCAATTTGATCGTCCCAAGTGGAAAAACTTTCTCTCTAGCAAAACCGAGGAGGGGTCTATGATAAGGCTCCAGTTGAGATAGCTTTAGATTTAGACTATCTAAGCACGAGTAGAACATGATATCTATCGAGCTACCATTGTCTACCAGTACTCTTGAAATCATTACTTCCTTCATCCTCATTTTGATCACCAATGGGTCATCATGAGGAGGAGGAGAAACCAATGACCAATTTCTCTTTATTTACCTTTCTCGGGCGATCCTCCTCAGCTAGATTTATTTGTTGAATGTATGAGCAAGCTTAAGCCTCACAGAGGTAAGCTTTTCTCTCTACAGTAAGTTCTCCTCCTCCTGCATCTCCACCTGTAATAACATTACAATCAAATGACCTAAAGCGTATTGAAAATACCTCACGTTCTGGCTGCCTTAGTCTCTTGGGAAGATCGGGGTCGTCTTCTGGATCAACTTCATGGTCTCTTTTCTTGTTCTCCTCTGCTCGATGAGGAGATCTAGGCCTTTCTCTTGTTCGATCGTTGTTTCTTCTTTCATTTCTACGATCAACATACTTTGCCAATCTTCCTCGTCTAATAAGTGTTTCAATCTCATTCTGAAGAGCTATGCAATTTTTGGTCATATGACCATGATCTTTGTGAAAATCACAATATTTTGCCTTATTCCACCTGTCAGGGCCTGCCTTCATTTTCTCTGGCCCGTTTAATTCCTCGTTGTTCTTGATTTCTTCTAGAACATGGTTGATGTCTATCTTCAAAGGAGTGTAATTATCAAATTTCTTCAATACCTCCCATGACGACCTTATTTTTGATTGTTTGTCACCACCATTATTCTTATGCTCTTTCTTCTTAACTTTATCACCTTCCACCTTGGTTTCTTTGGCGTCCATATTCTTCTTCGCAGCCATAGCCTCCTCGGAATTCATGATCTTGGCCGCTTTTGCCATCAGTTCTGACATGGTTCTGGGTGGATCTTTGGCAAAGTATAGTACAACTTGTTGGGCAGCAGCCCACTCATCAAGGCAGTAATCTCAGTCTTTTCTTCATAATCAATGACTTCGAGTTTCTCATTATTAAAATGAGTTATATAATCTCTGGTACTCTCACCAGCTTTCTGTCTAACACTTAACAAATGCGCTACTCGTTTAACTGGCTTTACCCCAAAATAGAAATTTCCAATGAATAACTCGGCTAGTTGAACGAAAGTTGAGATCTTACCCCGAGGAAGATTATTGTACCATATTTGAGCAGATCCGGTAAGAGTTCCTGAGAATGCTCTGCATCTCATCTCATCTGGAACAACATAGATGTCGGCCGCAGCTTGGTATTGTTCTACATGAAGAACAGGGTCGGTCTTTCCATCATATTTAGGAGTCACAATAGGTGCTTTGAACTTTGACGGTGTGGGAAAATCCACAATGGCCTGGAAAAAGGGTGTTCCTTAAACAAAAGTTCATTGTAGGGGGTTCTTGGCCTTAGCTATTTTCCCTAGTCTGTCTTCCAGCCTTTGAATAGAGCCTTTCCATGCATCATTTCCTTCCTCGGGCCTGTTGGTTCGAGCAACTGATCGCGTTGAGGTGGCTTCCTGTGATTTATCTTGACGAGCAGCTGGTCGCGACTGGGCAGATCCTTCCCTTAAGTCTAATGATCATCGAAAACTCCTCGACGCATCCTTAGGAGGACTTTTGTTCCTCCTAGGACCTAATCGATCAAAAGGAGATACCCTGCTTAACCTTTCTAGCGCACTAGTCCTTTCTCGAGAGAGAGAGTGATATGTTGTTCAGTATCTGTGGCTCGTACTGACGAAGTTCGTCCAGGTTGATAAGAAAAATCTTTAGACTCCTCAGTACGATATGAATCGGTATGCCTAATACGCGAAGAAAGTAAACGGGTATTTATTTTAACACTTCGATGTCCTGAATGGGTCGGTACTCCACCATGAAGGGTTTGCATGAGTTGTCGCATAGTTTATTGCATGGCTGTCTGGCCCTGGGCCAGATTTGTCATTATTCCAGCCAGATCTGGAACTTTTGGCGGAGCAGATGGATTTGGAGGGCTTCCAGCGTTTCGATTGCTGGGTTCTGGATTATCAGCCATTTTTAATGAATTGTTTTTGATGAAAAATGATATTACCAGTCGTTTCCCACAGACGGCGCCAATCTGTTGATGTAAAAAATTAGATTATATCTAATTATTTAATAACAGATAAAATAAAATGAGACAAAGAAATTTTAAAGTGGTTCAGCCTTATAAGAATGGCCTACGTCCACTGTTTCTATTATTGCTGACTGTTTGGGAATTCTTGATTACCAGTTTAGTCAAGAAATTCTCGGTCCCTCTACAATGAGGATGATGCAATGTATTTATAGCCCTTAGGCTGTACATGTGAAAGGGTAGTACATAGTTGTATACATCTGTATGATAATAATAAGCATTTAATGCGCAGTTAATCTGTTGGTTATCCTGCTATTAATGCTCTGTTCGAGGTGCAACTCAGACCGCCTAAGTAGCTTGGTACTCATAAGTTGCTCGGTGTATTAAAGTTCCTAGGAGAACTCTTGTTGGTCGGAGCATCTGAGTTGATCGGGGAAGCAGAGTTCCTCATTGCAGTATGGTCCCTCGGAGAGCATCTATTGCTCGGAGTATCTGAGTGGGTCATGGTGTTGTTCGGAAGTGTTTGTTATTGTCACGCAGATTGCCACGTGTCTTCACTCAATTGAGCCATGTCAGCAGACACATATCATCTTTAGGGTTAAAAGTTTTGAGTGAAGTTATATCAGTTTTTTTTTTATCTTTATGACTCTTGAAACTTTTAAGTTGCAAGACATATTTCTAAATTTGAACAAAAAATAAAAAAATAAACAAAATAGGCGCCATCAGGATGATCATCATATCCATTAACACCAATCACACCTCGCCATCATCAATTTATCCCTAAAGTGAAACTATAATTATAAGAATAAAATTCTCTTGTTATCATAATGTTTAGGCTAAAAACGTAGGTTGGGCATGTTATTTAAAATATCTTCCACACGACCATCTACATCAACAATAAAGGTGCATCAAAACTATATTAAAACATCCATCACACAGAAGTACGAGCCACACAACATGTTATACAAGTGAGGAAATTAATTTTTTAAATATAAAATTAATTTAAGTTTGGGGGAATTTTCAAAGAATTTTTTAAAATAATTTAAAAGGAGTTTTAAAAGGTTTTATTTATAGTTGTTTTAGCGACGAACTTTTTACTTACACTAGAAAATGTCCCTAAAGCTTTAAAGGAAAAATAGAGCCACCAAACAAAGGACTTAAAGAGGATCCCATAGCTAAGTCTTGAGGCCATAGGCCCGCGGTAACAGACCCAATATGAGTAGACAAGCTATGGTTGAAAAGATTAAGCCAATGGACATACGTTGGGCGTGTGGTTATCTCTGGTTGGTCCGAAACTTTTTTTTTGTTGGTTTAAATCAATCTCTTGGATTTAACCTATGTGCTTAATATCTTTTAAACTCTTTTAAAAATGTTTATTTGCACAAAAGTCTTGGAATCTTATTTCTAATTTTCAATAAAAAGTGAATTTCATGGTTAGTTTTTAGAGAACTCTTTTTTAGTTTTCGAGAGAACATTTAGTGAACCTTTAAGACCCCCCAAAAAATCACAAGTTGAATGCTTGGTATTTTGGTCCTTTTGAAAAGAGTTATGACACACCTTAACATCTAAATGAAAATTCATTTGGTGTTTTCTTAAATAATTTTTTCCCTACAAATTAATTTCAATTTGTTGAGGTTTTGTCTTTAGTTGTGATAAAAACTAACTGAAGTTGATGAGATCGATGAGATTATTGTCAAGGATTAAGATCTTAGACACGTTTACAAAACTGATGATACAAGACTTGAAGTTGTGGTGGAGATTCAAGTGGACGTATCCACAAATTGTATAAATGGATACCGAAAATCAAAGGTTGTGGCTATCAAGTCATAGTTGTGGTAGACAATTACAAAGCTTGCACCGTGGAGGCTGAAGCTTCAGAATAACATGGATTTTTTTGGCCATAATGAAATCTAGGTTTTAAGCAGTGCATGTCCTTTTGTAGATATTGTAAAAAAACATTTACTAGTGTACTTGAGATTGGGGTGGGTGCGTGTGGCTTTTATCGAAAGGTTTCCATGTTATATACTATTTACCCTTAATGTGTGATTGCATATATTTTTTTGCCTTTGCTAATTGTTATCACCACATATGCAAATTTGGACCTTTTTAATTAATTTCTTAAATTTTATAAATTTGACTTAATTAATTTATAATTATTGAATTAATAAATTGGTCTAAGATAAATCATTGATCAAAATTAAAAATGAGAACAATTAATTTAATTTATCGTCCGAGAAGAAAATTATGTTTTCTCAAGATGTATCAGAGATATTATGTTAAATTTACCTATGCATGCATTGGGGGGTCTATGGAGGGCCAATTGGTTTCTAGACTACCTTAATTTGATTGGCCTAATTTCACGTATTGGAAGGTGCATTGGGATTTTATCCTAAGTCCCTTAACTAGAGTATTTATATAACCTTAGAAAAGGGGTGGGAACATTCCCCAAGTAAGCAACGAGACAAAATTATCTATAAACATGTACATAGTTAAAGTGAGGATGACCATAGGTTGTGTAAGTATGACTCTTGGGGGGCTTAATGCTCTATTTTTTGTTGTCACGTCAAGAGACTTCAGTTAGACTATAATGTTTAAAACATATAAGGTGGTGTAGATGACACTCAAAGTTAACCACGAGGATAGGTATGTGTAACGATTCTTAAAACTCCAAAATCTCACCTCCCGATTGGACATCTTATCGATGAACGAGAATGATACTTTTAATGAGTTATATGATCAAGTCTCGAATTTTGTGAACTATTATTTTAATTTAGGTAGATAAAAATCTTTATAAGACTTTGAAGTATTTACCTCCTAGGTTTCTTCCATATGTCAAATCCTAAAATGTTTTAGGTAACGTTGATAGGGTGAAGGTTTTGGAACTCAAAGGGTATCTGTAAGAGTTATAAAAATGTAGTTTCCCCAAAACAATAAGGGAATTTATTTGAAATCCCATAAGGCATATGCAACCGATTTTAATGACAAATTTAGATATGAAAAGGAGGATTTGACCCCTTTTGTTAAAAGTTTAGAAATTTTCTCAAAGAAAGACCTCGATTTTCTAAATCTAAAAAAATTGACAAACATGAAACCAATAAGATTAAAAAATCTTCATGGAACCGTAATATGAAGGATACGAGTTTAGGTATCTGTTATCATATTGGAGTTATAGTCCATATGTCAATTGAGTTTCTGATGAAACTAAAATACGAGGTTAAGGATATACAGTAAATGCCACCCTTAATAATAGTGAGTGAGATCCTAATGCCAACGAGTCAACCAATGACCATAAACTTACCAACGAGTCATCACTTTAGACTTAGACAAAGTTAGTATTGCATCTCAATTTATTGAAGATGAGGTTGGGGATGCTGGTGACGAATTCATATATTTGACCTCGCGATATGAAAACACCTAAGAACTTGGGACCTTTGAAAACATTGACCTCGTCATTTGGGGGATACTTTAAAGTCTTGTTAGGACCAAGTCCGATATCATACTTTATTGATTGAGATGATGCTAAAATCATCTTCTTAAGATAGCCTGATCTATCTTAAACACCAACCTTTAGTTTTAAAGATACATTTAGGTCATTCTCCATCCTAACATTCTCTTCTTAAGAAATGCTTGGTCCCGGGATGACTAGAATAATGCTTTCTTTAGGCTAGCAATATTGTGGTGTAACAAGTATCTCTTTTATCCCCTTTAGAATATTCTCAATAAGAGTAGCCTCACTGGTCTGTAAAGTTTATAAAAGTTCTTCTTTATTCTTTAGGGATATATCCCCTCTTTATACATCTTAAGAATTGATCTTAGCTTATGGTTCAACTTATCTAATCAAAGAGCCATATCATAAATCTTAAAGTAAGACTTTTTGATGTTAAACTTATCCTCCCTAATGTTTTAACACCATCTCATCCCCTGCCTAGATATTTCCCTAAGTCAATGAAGGTGATCACTGATATGCCTAAATATGTCCTCGTCTCGATATGAGACCTCCTAACCCCAGACAACCGAGCTTCCATAAGGAGTTCACATATTATTTCCCAAACTCATCCAAAACTAGGGTCAGCCTCGTACATATAACCTTATCCACCTAACAGGCCAATGATTCGAGGAAGTGCTTCAGCAACAAGGGTGCCTCTCGTCTACTCATAAATTCGACACTGGGAGATGGTCAGTTAGTCTACCTCGACCTGGGCTACTCACCAGAGAACACACTTACCAGTTTCCTGCATAAGGCCAAATGTCATCTCAACAACCATGTACTCAGCTAGGCTGAGACTTTTCCAAATGACATCTGCAGTACGAGCAACACAGGGTTCCAATGTGGCAGATCCCACATGGGAAAAACTGTTGCAACAAGATCATACCCTCATGTGAGGGAATATTACATCATTATTACATACATGTGCCAGGGACAAGTGTCTTCATCTTGGTGGGAGTCTCATCACGCACATGATGACTGCATTCTTGGGGGGGGGGGTACATCACACCCCCAAGCCCTATATATACTCTTAATCTTGTCCATAAGAAAGGATTGATCTCTGAATGAGAAACCTAGCTCCAATGTATACATAGAGATAGATAGATAGATAGATAGATAGATAGAGAGAGAGAGAGAGAGAGAGAGAGAGAGAGAGAGAGAGAGAGAGAGAAAGCTCAAGTGTTGTATCCATGGCCATTAGTGCCTTTGTTTAGTGGATTTCTCGCACACTGGATGTAGGCCTGATTGGCTAAACCACTTTATATCATTATGCTCAACCTCTTATCCTCATCTCCTTCCCTTACATATGCATATACATACGGGTCTGTCATATCACTTATCCCCATTGTTGTGTTATGCTTGAACTTAAGTTGCTTATAATCTCATCTTAATCTAGTGGTGTTGATTATAGCATCATCAATTTAGCACGTTTGTGGGAACGAGTAGCATCATCTCTTCCCTTTTTATCTCGTCCTCACCAAATTCTATGGCAGTGAACCAGTCATCCCCTCCTGTGGAGCTGTTTTACCACTGAAAGAGTTCCCGTTGAGCTACAAGGCTTTTGCTCTTCAACTGTAGCCCATCTCTAAGGTTTAATACATGGCATTAGAATTTCCACCACCACCACCAAGTGGTGGTCCTAGTTCTAGCAACGCACCTCCTCAGTCAGAAATGGTTGAAGTGGCATCCGTATTGAAATCCTTGGCAGGAAGACAACAGGTGATACAAGAGTAGTTGGTTGCCTTCAGCCCGAACATGGTAATCAGTCCAGCGGGATCCCTATCAAAGATGATTACTCCGGTAGACGGGAAGCGTCACCAGGGGGCTAGGGGACCACCCTAGTCACCTCGCAAGGATCTAACTCCTCCTCAGCAGTGAAAGGACGCTGTTAACCCTAGACGTTTATTCATGGGGAGGCAAGTCCAAACCTGCTCGTAGGACCATTATGATGATTATGAGGTTAAATATTCCCAAATTGATTGTTGGGAGCCATACGAAGTGTCTGGGAATACGGTATGCCCCATCCTAGGAAGTCGAGGGCATGATAGGAGGTCGAGTCCAGATGCCTGACCAAGGGGCTCAACTTTTAACCAATTAAGTAGAGGGTCGACCATTGAAAGGCTCGACCCAGTTGGTGATTTGATAGAGAGGCTATCCAGGTCAAGGAGCAATTCTAACTCAATAAGGGTGGGGGCGGATGGCCGACCTCGTATGGTCGAGATGAGGGCTAGCAAGAGGTAAATAGCCGACGTAGGTCAGTAGTAGGGGAACCTTTTGTTCACCTGGTTGAGGTAGCAAGGGATAATATTGGCTAGGCCGACATTATTGAAACGGTTGAGAGGCCTTGGAATGATTCAATTCAAAGGCTAGAGAACAAGATCGGAGACATCCTTAAAAGTCGTGACCCCTTTAAAAGGGTATACTCAGAAGGTTGTCCTTTTGTGGAAAAAATAGTCAACTTTCTAACCCCTTCCAAATTCTAGCCACCGATGGTTACGCCAATGTATGCTGGGAGTACTAAACCTGTGCACCATGTAGAGATGTACCAATCGATTGCAGATATCTACTCCGTCTCAGATAGGATGAAATGGTGTGAATTCTTGAGCACTTTGACTAGATCTTCCCATATATGGTTCACCTCACTTTCGCAGAACTCCATTGAAAATTTCAAGCAACTCGCAGAACGATTCTGTAATACCCCGTAATTTTATGGCTTTTAATTATGAGATTAATTAAATTAATTTGGGATAATTAATTGGAAATTAATTCGGATTTAAATAACTAGAGGGATGAGAGTTAGTATTTAAATATGATAATAATGTTGTATATTGCTGAGTGATTATGGTAATATGTGATTATTGAATTTATTAATATTGTCGTGAGTTGAAAATACGGCAGTTTTGGTAATTTAGTTGAGACGTGCGTGTCAGTCGTGTCAGGATCCAATTTAATGGATTTAAAAGTATTTTATTTTTATGTCATCCGTATGAGCATTTTGAGTGCGTCAACATGTCTTTAAGGGTCGAGTTAGTCAAAAAACACTAGCCGAGGGTTTCGTTTGGGACTCGGGATATTTTTAGGCCTAATCGGCAACTCGAGAGGGTATATTAGTCATTTCCATTTTTAGTGAATAGTAACCCATGAAATTTAGGAAGCTTAATCAGCAAAAAGGTTTGATACTTAGGGTTTCCATCACCAAGATTCACAGATGGCCATTAGGAGGAAGTGAAGGAAGTTACCAAAGGAGAACCACCATTTTTAGAAGCTTTTTCACCGCCGTCGCCACCACCGGATAGATAAAAAAGCAAGGATCATCCTCTTATCGTCTACTTCATTGGATCAGAATCTTTAATTCAGGCAAGTGATTTATATTGCAATAATTTATGGAATATACTTTACATGATAGCTTAGGTTTGATGTCAATTTATGAATAATGGCAAAAACATGAATTTAGAGACTTGATAATTGATTTTGGGTAGGTTTGCATGTAGTGGTACTTCTGGAAATGTTTGATGAACGAAATTATAAATTAAGGGTTAAGCATCATGAAATTTAATTGAGGATTATGATGGTTATGGAAGAAGTAGTGAAGAATTAGGGTTGTAGTGAAATTCATGACTTTTAATCAAAGAAAACGATGTTCGATGATAGTTTGATGATTCTTGAACCTTAAAAGTTGTATATATATGTTGGTTTAATGATTAGTAGACTTACTTGGGAGATTGGGACGTTGTAATGTATAATTGGGGAGTAAAAATGGCAAAACCCATAACTATTAAAGAAAGTCTGGGCAGATACCTGTTTGATCGATCGATCGACTCAAGAATGTAGATCGATCGACTCAAGAATGTCGATCGATCGATGGATGAATTGATCGACCCCTTTCCATCGATCGATCGACCACTTCTGATTTTTGGTAATTATTTTCCTTTAAGGTTTAATGAAAATCCCAAAGCCGGTATGGATTCTTAGGGTGATTAATATAATATTGTGGGACTTAGTTAAGGTCAATAGGGTCTTAGTTATTTCCCGAAAAATGCTATGACTTATGGGATTTAACGTTATAATTACGAGCGGTTACCGTGTGAGGACAGTTTGAAATCTTTTGATTTGGGGCTGAAAGCGGAATGAAAGATAATGTAAGGATGTGAACACTAGCAGAGGGATTTTACAATTGCTGAGATAACCTTAGGAACAAATGGGAGACCTAGTATTCACTTGGGATAGGATCGGTACCCGAATCCATATGATGAGACTTGTCGTGTTAAATAAATATTACGTAGAATATCTGAAACGTAAATATTATGGATGAGACTTAATATATAGGGAAGGAGTATACCTATATTGAAATTGTATATATACTGGTTGTGTGATTTTCTAGTAAATGGATTATTGTGTGTATAACATACCTACCATACTTGCTATCACGGGAGGTCGTTCGTAAGAGGGTAGTCTGGTCTCGATGTGACCTTCGGGGGGACTTTAGATTGATACCTCAGAACATAGGATTTGGAAGGGCTTATCGCTAAATGGATAAGTCTGCTAACCTTGGGAGCGTAGGTATATGCATTACCCATGGGTATGTGAACTATGTTCGCCTCCACTATGTGTGATTTTTATTGAAACCGTTCCTGAGCGATTCGAAACTTGTGATCCTCACGTACGTGATGTACTGGGATTCGATAGCAGAGTATGAGGGAATCATAGGTTCTATCCTTATGGGGTGCCTAATTTGTATATGAGATATTATACTGGTGTATATACATATCCTTGTGATAGTTCTGTTGTGTTGCTTAGTAGATGTGAATAACTAAGATATTGTAATGGAGTAAGAATATGAGAATTTAATTAACACTTGAGATAAGTAATTTAATTAATGTGAATATGAGTTATGAATATAACATGTTTGGGTGTTACGAATAGATACCCTATGATAGAATGAGAAAGCAGGAGAGTTACAGACTAGTTAGTTAGCAACATAACTAGGATGGGTTAAGGGAATACGTTAAGATGGCATATTAGTGGAGAGGTGAGAAACTCATGTGAGAGTACTCCACTAACATGTTTATTATATGTGTTTTTAAAATTGTAATTTAAACACTTGCTATATTTTTAAACTGTTTTCACCTCGGGCCCTGACCCGTTTTCTTTTAAATATATTTTTCTTATAAAACCTTTTAGGTGCCCAACCACAGGAAAGCCAAGCATAGGAGTTCAATTATGTTGATGTGCTGTAGCTGCTGTGGAAGTTACAGGATCTCGGTGTTAGACGCCTTCACATTTTGTACTTGATTCTACTCAGGGTCACTCATCTGTTAGGGCATGTCGCCCCTTTCCATTTAGAGATAGCATTCTCAGACTTTTAGTTTTATTTCAGACTAGTTAGTTAGCAGCATAACTAGGATGGGTTAAGGGAATACGTTAAGCGGGAACATTAGTGGAGAGGTGAGAAACTCATGTGAAAGTACGCAACTAACATGTTTATTATATGTGTTGTTTAATATTGTAATTTAAACACTTGCTATATTTAAAAAAAAAATTCACCTCGGGCCCTGACCCATTTGCTTTCAAATCTATTTTTCTTGTAAAACCTTTTAGGTTCCCAGCTACAGGGATGCCAAGTATAGGAGTTCCATTATGTTGACGTGTTGTAGCTACTGTAGAAGTTACAAGATCTCGGTATTAGATGCCTTCACATTTTGTACCTGATTATACTCAGGGTTACTCATCTGTTAGGGAATGCCACCCCTTTCCATTTAAAGATAGCATTCTCAGACTTTTAGTTTTATTTCAAATGTTGGTTTAATTATTCAGACTCTTTTATCGGGATTTTATTTTACTCTGGTATTATATTGGAGTGTTTACTCCAGACACAGTTTATTTCATTTCATTGATTACTCATTTGATATTTTTATGTGATTAATGGTTGTTGACTTAATTACTTCGTTTATGTTAACTTAATTAATAAAATTTAGCATCTCTCTTTCTAAATATTAGGTGGCTAGTAATAAATTAAATGTTTTCGACAGTGATGCTACAACTGAGCCAACTTGATATTCTATATTAATTTCATAAAGGAGTATCTACCTGGTATTTAATTAGTCGGGGTGTTACAGATTCATCCATCACTTCTACTTTGGGGACCTCAAAAGAAGACTACTCACCTGCTATACGTTAAGAAGGGGAAGAATGAGAGTCTTAGGGAATACATCGTGAGGTTTAATAAGGAGAAGTTTAAAGGGGAAGATTATGAGAAACCCATTGCGATGAGAACGTTAATAAGAGGTTTGAAGAAAGGGAAATTTCTTTGGAAGCTTGCTGAAGACCCACCAAAGTCTATTGCCAAGCTATTGGTGACGACCTACAAGATCATGAACACCGAGAAAGTTATGGAAGCTAAATATGAGGATGAGAAGGGGACTAGTAGTGGGAGCAAGTTTCAAAAAATGAATAAATATGGAAAGAAGAGAGAAGATGGTGATAAGTTTATTGGGTATACTCCTCTCATGGTCAGCTGCGAGAACATTCTGAATAAGATCAAGAATGATCAGTCCCTAAGATGGCCTAAGAAGCTGAAATCTCCCCCTCACAAAAAGAATAAGAGCTTATGGTATGAATTTCACTAAGATTACGGGCAGTTAACCCACAGGTGTGTTTTCCTAAAATATGAGATTGAGAAGATGCTCAAATCTGGAAAGCTAAGGAAGTATGTGAGCAGCGATGGACCAAAGAGAGGATGAGACGACCCCAGAAGGAGAAAGGACGATAAGTGAAGGGAACAGTCCCAAGGAAGAAGGATGACAATTCAGATGACGATCCAGACTAACCGCCAAAGGATGATGATCCAAAGGGGCGAATCCGCATAATCTCGTTTGATGTGAAGATGATCTGCAGAGGCTTGGCAGGGGGTGGTGCAAAAGTGGCTGACCGTAAGGTGCATGTGGCTGAGTCTAAGGCTCTTCCCAAAGTTAAAGCTGTTAACTCAGTCGAAGTAAGCATAAAGTCAAAGAAGAGAAAGAAGGTAGATATGGACACCTTAATAGTGGGATTTTTAAGCTTTGACCTCAAGGGAATCCTAGACCCTTAACATGATCCTTTGGTAATCACAGCTAGAGTGCATGGGTATGACGTACCGAGGATTTTGGTCAACGGGGGAAGTTGGTCGATGTTATGTTCTGGCCTTATTAAAAAGGTTTGGGACTCAACAAAAAGAGGTTGGTCCTTTATCATTATCCTCTAATATGGTTCAGCGGTGAGAAGGTGCACCCATTAGGAATGTATGAAATCGAGGTTAGAACAGGAGATGTTTAACCTAAGAGGCTAACAAAGAAGGTCAATTACTTTGTGATGGATGAAAGTGTATAATCGTCCGATAAAATTATCATGGGAAGAGTGGACCTCAAGAAATTTAAGGTCGTGCCATCTACTGTACACCAAATGGTAAAATTCTCGACCCCTTATGGGGGTAGGGGAAGTCCAAGGTGATCAAGTGTTGGCAAGTGAATGCTACTTTAACTCAGTCGAGGAGAGGGAAGCTCATATGAAAGAAACTAAAACCTACAGTATTGATACCCTGGATCCCAGGGATGATGCCAAACTGAAGAAAGGGGAGGCCGTGAAAGAGGTTCAATCCATCATCCTCAATAAGGGTGAGCTAAAAAAATCATCTAGGTCGGTAAAGACCTAAAACAACAGGTCAAGGAAGAGAAAAAGCATCTTCACGTGTCTAAGGAAGAGAAAAAGCATCTTCACGTGGAGTCATGAAGACATGCCTGGGATTGACCCAAAAGTAATGTCTCACAAGTTTAATGTCATTGATGGTGTAAACTCGATAAAATAAATAATAAGGATCTACTCAAAGGAGAAGTGCGAGGTCAGTAGAGACGAGATTAAAAATATTGAGAAGGCTGAGTTCATCAGAGAGGTGATATACCCTGATTGGCTTTCAAATGTTGTCATAGTACCTAAAGAAAATGATAAGTGGATAATGTGTGTGGACTTCACTAATTTGATTAAGTCTTATCCTAAAGATAACTTCTCTCTCCCTGTATTGACCAGATGGTAGACACCATAACCAGGCATGAATTGATGAGTTTTATAGATGCCTACTCAGGTCATAACCAAATCCTCATGGACCCGACCGATAAAAAGAAGACAACCTTCATCATAGATAAAAGGACCTACTGCTACAAGGTCATACCCTTTGGTCTGAAGAATGCTAGGGCAACCTATCAACATCTACTAAACAAGATGTTCAAAGATCACATAGGGAAGATGATGTAGGTCTATGTCGATGATATGCTTATTGTGGTGACAATTAAGTTCAACACAAATTAATAAGAAAATATAATCACTGATGTAAATAAAGAATGTAAAGAATGCAAGATCATACGACACAGTATTTACGTGGTTCGGCAAGAATACCTATGTCCACGGTGGTGCTCTCAGTATTATTTCTTTGTACTCCGGGGAGTGTTTTACAGGTGAATACCATACGTTCCCTTTGCCCCAGGCTTAGGGTTTGTTATATACATGCTTGTTCTCGGGGAGTGGCGGTATTGGACTCCTCCACGTTCGTCCATCACTT
The DNA here is from genome assembly GCA_949130495.1 of Sambucus nigra. Taxonomy (NCBI): domain Eukaryota; kingdom Viridiplantae; phylum Streptophyta; class Magnoliopsida; order Dipsacales; family Adoxaceae; genus Sambucus; species Sambucus nigra. The sequence goes on from OX422213.1 coordinate 39,834,622, forward strand.
CCTAAAATATCTTCTTACGAGATTTTAGGAAGAGACTAAGTCATAACTAATTTCGATAGGTATGCGGGGACCTCAGACTTTGGGCCTTTATCGGGCTACTTGTCTGGGCCTGTGGTGGCAAACATTGTACCCACAATAGCCCCTAAAGTTGTTGGGCCACAATTTGGGCTCAATAAATTTAAACAATTTGTCATACTGGCTTCCTTGTAAATTGTGTAGCTCTTCACAGGATTGAAAAGTGATTTAGGCGACAACTTGCTTCGTGTCCTGTGCGCGATGATTGGAAGCATTTAAATGTCTTTCGGAACAACAGTTTGTAGTTGCGTGAGGACACAAATTTCCAATTGAGTCCTTTTTGGCTCAATTCCGGACAAAAATATTTGAGTCATAGGATGGAGTTTAATTGTATCCATTCAAGCCTATGACATGTTTGTTGAAGACGTAGCGGCCAAGATATTAAAGCTTCATCAAATGCTGAGTTTAATGTGCCTCGTTTCTACGTCAACAACTTTGGTTCCATTGCTCCTAAGGTAAGACTGAATTTTAAATATATATATAGGAGCTTGTAACATTTTATATTGGGTGTAGTTTATTTAAAACTGTTGTTTATTTTCAGAAAGATTTTATTAAAACTTTAAAATAGAGTATATAAAGTTTTTGGGCTAAAAATAGAAATTTACACTTTCTGGAAGTTCGTTCGAATTGTCGTTCGAACGAGTTTTTTGTTCGAATTGTCGTTCGAACGAGTTTGTCGTTCGAACAATAATGTCGTTCGAATGAGTTTGCTAACGAGTTCCCACATTGGCCACTGGAATGTCGTTCGAAGTTTCGTTCGAACGAAAAATGATGTTCCAACGATATTTCCAATGAGATTTCTAACGAGTTCATTTTTTTAATACACTATAACTTCGTTAGAAAGCTCGTTCGAACGAATTTTGGAGGGAACAGTTTACTTGATAGTTTGAGCAGTTTTTCCCCACTTTCCCACTTCTTTTCGCACTAACTTTTTACCTGAATATGCAAGTGCGGGAACCAAGTTTTTTGAACTTAACTTTTCATACTATTCCAACTCCTAGAGAGAGTTTTTGAGTGTTCATCTTTCCAAATAAAAGTTCATTGTCTAAGTGTATATTTTTCCGAGAAAAATTCTAAAACACTTTTGTTTCACCCAAAGTTTGTTTATCCAAGTTTTTATATATATACATCTTTCTTGGAGTGTTTGGAACCGGGTTTTCTCTACCTCATCGAAAGAGATTGTTTAGGTTTACTTCTAAATCCCTCAAAGAAGAAGTTCGTTATTTTGCTGCAGCATTCTCATATGGTGAAGGCACTATATGTGGTTGACGGTTGCTTCCTAGTTCCTCATTGGTGAATTCCAAGGTTCCGATGGAGTCCGAGATTGACAACTAAGCGGAGGTCGGTACAAGAAGGAGCATCGGGGCTTGAAAGGAGTCACGTCGAGTGTTGTAAGTATTTCGTGTCTTGTACTTGTAAAATACCAAACTTAGTGGACTTATGGCTAGGGCCATCCGAGGTTGTTTTCCGTTTGTGGGTTTTTCCTCGTACATCGCAACGTAATGATCCGTTGTGTATTTTATCCTTTGCAATACTCACCTAGAATGCATGCTTAGGTAAAAAGATAAATTTTGGTTTAATCACTACTTAGGTTTAATTTGGTGCTATATAATTAATTGGGTAAATGTTAATTTAATTCAAGTCATTACTTAATTTGATAAAATTGATTTGGCCTAATTTGGTAAAATTGAAAAATATAACTTATGCAAATTTCTAGGACTTGAAGTGAATTAATTTGGTTTAAGTGAAATTATAATTGTGTATGTATGTTCCATCATATTTCACTTTGTTTTAATTTTAATTTGAAAAGAAATTAAAGTTTGTGAATTTATTTTTTAAATTGAACCATCATCTCGCTTCCACATATTTATAAAGGAGATTAAAAATTACTTTTTATTGTAAAATTTAAAAATTGGGGGCTTCGGGTTCCATCAAGTGGTATCAGTGCCAAAATGATAAATTATTTCGTTAAAGATCCTTTAAATACCTTTGGCTAAAATGGAATTTTTCCTCTTCTCAAAATTTCCTATTTTCGATGGTTCTAATTACTCGTACTGGAAAGAGCGTATAAAATAGGCACTTAAATCTATCGACGAGAGGGTTTGGTTATCTGTAGTTAACGGGTGGTCTTTACCAACTCATTTAGTAGATAATGAACGTGTTCCCAAACCGGCCGATAGATGGAGTGAGAGTGAATTTAAATTATCAAATTTTAATTCCCGAGATTTAAACGCCTTGTTTAACGCTGTCACATCGGATGAATTTTGACGCTTTATGACGTGTGAGACCGCTAAAGAAGCATGGGATATTTTACAACTCACTCATGAAGGTACAAGTATCGTAAAAGCTTCAAAACTCAAAAACCTTGCCACTCAATTTGAAACCATCAAAATGGATGAAAAAGAAACTTTTGATGAATTTTATTCTAGACTTTCCAATATTATTAATTCATCTTTTAGTTTTGTTGAGAAAATACTTGACAACCGAGTAGTAAAGAAAATTTTAAGGTCCCTACCCGATAGATTTATTCCAAAAGTGACCATTTTAAATTCTTTACCAACCTTAGCCTCTACGAAATTAGAAGAGCTCATAGCTGATTTACAAACCTATGAACTGGACATGTTTCCCTCTAATACTGAAAAGAAAATAGAAAAGGGCATTGCTTTAAAAGCCCCAAAAGAGGAAAAATAAGTAGTAGAGTGTGATAGTGATAGTGACACGGATGACATCGCTATGTTTGCTAGAAAATTTCAAAAATTTCTTAAATTGAACAAAGATAAATTTAAAAATGATTTTAAGAAATATGAAAAATCTACGCATGACAAAGCTGAGAAGATCCCTAAAACTATTAATGAAAATTTAAATAGGGACGAGTAAAATAGGTGTTTTGGTTGTGAAGGGTATGGCCGTAGGGATTTTGAGTGCCCCACTAAACTAAGGAGAGAGGGTAAGCAATCAAAGTCTTTTAATGCAACCCTTAGTGATATTGATAATGAAGCTGGACCCGATTCCTCCTCTAAGCCCAACATTGTGGCTTTTATGGCTAGTCATGTGAGTGATAGTGAGAACTCATCTATTGATGAAATTTTAACACATGACACTTTTAAAGTAAAAGTTTATGATTCCCTTGTCTTTGATGGTAGTGAGAGTGGAGAAGAAAGAGAGAGTGAAAATGAAGAAGAGGTTGATGTGAGTGCACTTCAAAATGCTTTTAAAGAACTTTATAAAGAATCTAAGTGCGTTTAAGAGAGCGTGTCAAGGTCGTTGATGAGAGTGCGTTAGTGGAAGATCTCAGGACACGAGAGAGATCTCTTCGAGAGAAGATAGAATATATATAATGCGAGAGAGATAGCCTTAGGGGTTTAATGGAATCCTTAAAAAGGACTTCTCGAGTTTGAAGAGAGAAATGTTTTGTTAGAGTCTAAAATTTTAGAATTAGAAAATAAATTAAAAGACTCTACTAAAGTCAAATTTGATTTGGAGTGTAGGTCCGAAAAGTTTGATAAAATCTTAGGCACGGTCCAAATAAAAAATGACACTTGTGGTTTAGGCTTCGATACTTGTAATGAATCTACTCATAAAGCCAAAAACCATGTTTTAGGAGAATTACTTAGGAAAGCCTTTAGAGATCAATCCTTAGGTACAAATTTTCTACGTGTTTTTACTCGTGCACATTGTGGTCGAAAAGGTCATCTTAGAATTTTTTTTTCATCTTCAACGAGGTCCTGGAAAATCTCAAAGTAAGGCAACCAAGGTAGCCAAGATTCCTACGCCCCGAGATTGTCATTCGTCATTAGTTTGGGTTAGGAGATTGGACTTACAAGATAGGGTATTTGATTCTCATTTACTTTGACATGCTTCCTCCCTTGCAAAATCTCAAGGTTGAATGTGTTAATTTTGCAAACTTTATCTTTTGTTCCTCATGCTATATCATCATGATAATTGTATGTTTGTGTTAGTCATTTTTTAGTCTATGCTCCATGTTCAATCACATGCTAGAATAATGATTTTTGTTTATATTTTGTATTATATTTATTTCATTATAGTTTGCGTTAAATGAAAAATACAAAAAGATTTTTGTTTATCATTTGGGTTTTTATCTCTTGGTAATTTAAGCTTAATGAAAAGTTCAAACGATTTTTGTTTGTCTTTTGAGTATATATTTTTATTTTTGGTTAAAAATTTCAAAAACTCAAAAAGATTTTTTTATGTGTATTTTCGCTTGACACACTTTATGTGGCATACACTTGTGTTATAATCCCATCTTTTACGCTCCCATGTGGCTAGAACTTTTGGTTTAGATTGTCAATCCTTATTATGTTCTTTACCATGCTTACATGGACTAGTTTGATTTTGTATTGCTTAAATGGATTCTATTTTTATATGCCTCTATTCACACATGCACGAGCTTATTTGAAATTTTAACTTCATACGTATATTTAAGCTTTGTGAGGTGTTCTCCTACCAATCTTGTCATCTACATATTTGTGATTTAAGAGGACTAGTGCATGTCAAAATCCATTGCATGTGAGATTTGTGAGAAATAAAAATAGTAAATATAAATGGGCACGGGGAAGGGCTCTGAAAGGATTTATTATCCTTTGCGAATAGTCAGCCACCGTTTACTTAGACCTAAAAGAAATACGTGGTCCAAAGGCCTAAAAGAAAATATGGCATCAAAAGAAAAATAATTTGCCAATGTCTAATTTGTTTAGTTGATTTATTCATTCAAAAGAATAATATATATGCTTATTGAGGGAGTTTGGATGATATATCAACGGTTTGCACAATGTCCATTTATCCTAGTTGCGCTTTAAATATCATAACTATATTGGTTTGTAGAATCATCAACATACAAGGCTTCTATGCATTGTGTTTGTTTGTTCTTTAGTTCACTTTATCCTATCACATAAAGGCTAAATTCTAGTTGATAAAGTTTTGCAATCAAATGTGAACTACGTTACACGTTTAAATGATTGGGTTTTAATTCATTGGTATCTTGTTCACACCCCAACACTTTCGTTTCCATATGACACATTTATGCTATAAGAGTGTGAAAAACTTATGTTATTTTGTTTTGTGTCATTTTGGTGTTTATATCTATATGTGTGTACTTATGCTTAGTTTGAATCTATTGTGCGCACATATATATATATGATATTTTTGTTTAGTCTTTGCCTTGCTTTCTTATCCATATATGCTTTAATTCATAATTGGTATCTATCTTGTTGCATTCTTTGTCGATATCTCATACTTAATACTTTATGTATCCTATTGGTATCATTTTCTTTCATCTTAGTTGGTATACATTATTATTTGTTGGATTAGTTAGGATTTTGTTGCCTACGTGCTTTAATGTTCTCATCACTTTATGCATAATTGCATGTTTCTAGCTTGTTATCCCATTCTATTTATCCCTTACCTAGTTTAGAGGGTGTATATGCTTTAATTGGGGGAGATAAGTTAAGCTTTGATTCTTTAGCCTTTGTCGATTCCTGAACAAAAAGGGGGAGAATGATAGGGGGAGAAATGGTATCTAATCCTATTGTTATCGTATCTTAGTTTAGTGAGATTTATCTTAGGGGGAGACGTCTTTCTAAGTAGGTCATTTGTTTGATAAAGGGGCGAATTAATTAAGGAGGAGTAATTATTTTAATTGCATTTAAAATTTTGATATTCCCTATGCGTTTGATAGTTTACTTAAGTGTGAAGGAATTATTCTAAGCAGAAATTTTCACCGACAAAGATTTTGATCCTTGGGTCTTGTGTCAAGTATTTGGTGGGATGTTAAGTCTAGTAGAGCTTGACGGCCCTTTAGGATTTTTGTTTAGTTTTTGTCCCAGAATAGCCAAAGGGGGAGATTTGTAAGGACACAAATTTCCAATTGAGCCCTTTGTAGTTTTGGCTCAATTGCGGATAAAAACATTTGAGTCATAGGATAGAGTTCAATTGTATCCATTAGCGGCCAAGATATTAAAACTTCATCAAATGCCGAGTTTAATGTGTCTCATTTCTACGTCAACAACTTTGGTTCCATTGCTCCTAAGGTATGAATGAATTTTGAATATATATATAGGAGCTTGGAACCTTTTATATTGGGTGTAGTTTATTTAAAACTGTTGTTTATTATGAGAAAGATTTTATTAAAACTTTAAAATATAGTATATAAAGTTTCTGGGCTAAAATAGAAATTTACACTTTCTGGAAGTTCGTTCGAATTTTCGTTCGAACGAGTTTATCGTTCGAACAATAATGCCGATCGAATGAGTTTGCCAACGAGTTCCCACATTGGCCACTGGAATGTCGTTCGAAGTTTTGTTCGAACGAAAAATGATGTTCCAATGATATTTCTAATGAGTTCATTTTTTAATACACTGTAACTTCGTTACAAAGATCGTTCGAATGAAACTTCGTTAGAAAACTCGTTCGAACGAAACTTCATTCAATAAAAAATGTCGTTTGAACGAGTTTTGGCGGGAACTGTTTATTTGGCTGTTTGAGCAGTTTTTCCCCACTTTTCCACTCCTTTTCCCACGAAATTTTTACCAGAATATGCAAGTGCGGGAACCAAATTTTTTTAACTTAACTTTTCATACTATTTCAACTCCTAGAGAGAGTTTTTGAGTGTTCATCTTTCCAAAGAAAAGTTCATTGTCTAAGTGTATATTTTTCCAAAAAAAATTTAAAATACTTTTGTTTTCGCCCAAAGTTTGTTTATCCAAGTTTCTATATATATACATCTTCCTTGGAGTGTTTGGTGTGACACCCCTCCTAATTAAACCTTGGGTGATAAAGCCTTATTTTAATTTAAACAGGTTTCTTAAATGGTTCATTCTTAGCATCACTGCCGAAAGCTTTTTAATTTACTAACCACCTAAGTGAAAAATAAGCGAGTGCCGAATTTTATCATCTTTAAGCAGAACAAATAATCCAAACACACAATGTAATTCTAGTAATATTTAAAATAGTGGCATAAATAACTGAATGAAGATAAAGTCTTGCCGAAAACCACGGCCAAAAAAAGACAACTAAAAATCCAGAATCAGAATAACTATAAGAGTAAATATAGGACAACATGTCCCAACTACAAATACTAAAAAATGAAATCGTGTACTAGAACTGAAAAAGAGGAAGCATCTAAATAATCCCTGCAACATCCACACGTGCTACAGTTCCCAAATCCCTGGAATGAAATCATGTTGGGTGTCCCTGTGGTTGGGCACCTAAAAGGTTTTCAAAAAAAATTTACATAGCAAGAGTCAGTATTCAAAACATTTAAAAAATATTTTGCAATCAGTTATCACAATTGAGTTATTGATTACACATATTAAGGTTTACAACAACTCCCTTGAACTTCCTCACCTCTCTTCTATAGTGCATGTCTAATGAGGATACTTAGTTCACCTAGTTATACTACCCATAAGCGCAGGTAACTTATTTACTACTCGTTATCCTTATTCTTGTAATAATTACATCACGCTATAAATTATTACTAAGATGTTTACAATTAATATCATTATCTACTATTCTCAATATGCAGATTATGCACATAGAATACATTTTATCACACAATCATGTATTTAATATCAGTTATCACTATTATATCCTTTTACCACATATAAATGACTCTTGGTTCAGAATGATTCATCGACCCCAAGTGAGAGTTGGTTCAGAATGATCCATCGACCCCAACTATTTAAAAATATATATATACACATATTCTGGTTCGGGACTCTTTCATCGTAGCACCAGTTTAAGGTTTGGTTCGGCATTTTACATCGACCCCAAACATATAATAACTTTATGTTAGTTCGGAATGTCTCATCGACCCTAACATAATTAATTTAGGTAAAAATTCTCTTAACCCAAACTTTTATACAATTTAGTAGGTACACACCCGACCTATCAAATTATTCCCGTACGTAATATATTTTACTTATATTCACCGTACTCATTAATTTACAATTCATTTCACTATTGCAATTATTCGAGTATTCACGCAACTCTAAGGGCCCCAGTTACCCGTCCCTTAATTCAGTAGTTAAGTTAACTTTAATCTATTGGTATTTTTCGGAATTTACTCTCACTCTTTTCGTAGCTAAATTCTCATAATCCCAACATACGGCTCAATCGATCGTTCTCCGGTCGGTCCATTTCTCCAAAATTTCCACTCAATCATTTATGAAGAAATCTAACGGTACACCTACTGGTATTTATGAAGTCTCCTCAAAGGTAAAATATTATCACTAAGGTTCCCATTAAGCAACGGTAATTAAAAGGAAATTATTCACAAAATTCTCTAAAGTCCAGCCAGGGTCGATCGATCGATGGGATTTGGTCGATCGATCAACTGCTCGATCGATCGATATTCAAGGGTCGATCGATCGATCAAGCAGTGACAGACCCAGTTCGTCTGCTTCATGCGGGTTTCACCATTTTTATCTATCTATATTTCATGATAATCCACCATATTTGCAACCAATAATTTCTAATCATTCCTACATGTTCTGGGATGATTACTAACGATTTAAAACAACAAAATCATTTTAAATCTTGGCCAAATTAACTAAAAATCTTACTAATATTCAAGAACCCTAAAAACACATTCTTTGAATCTTTCATCATAATTCCAGATTTTTAGTTCGATTCAATCATCTAGTTTTCTATGATAACAGAATATTTGGAGATCCAAAAACGTTCTACATGCAATCCCTACCAATCATGGATCATAATCAATTGTTTTTCTCCCCTAAATATCATAAAAACCATGTTCTTCATAAAGCCTAAATATGGGTATTATAACTCAATTTATTTTGCAAACAACCACTTGCCTTATTATTTGTAGGGTCTAATTTCTTGGTTGTTGATGATGGTTGATGATTTTGATCCTTCAATCCTCCTTCCCAACAAATTTGTGGTGAAATCTCCTTAGAATTCCCCCTCCTTCCTTCTTTTGCCTTAGGAAATTGCCTCTCTCTCTTCTCCAATGGCTATGGTGTATTTTCTTTCTTTCTAACCCCAGCCTCAGCTCTTATAATCTAATTTAGGGTTTCAAAATTCGTAGGTCTACTTACCCATAAAGTTAAAGAGACCAAAATGCCCTCGAATGATCCCGATTTAGCCCGAAAATGACCCGACACTTAACTAGTACCCCCGGGTACACTAGTTTGACTAATTAGACCCCTTCGAAATCATCTGTGGACTCTAAATTATCGTTTGAGTCTCTTAAAATATTTTTTTTCTAATCTCATCTTCCATTTTTGTCTACGCGTGACACTCGATTGAGATAACTCAGGTACGTCCATATAATCACTAGACCGTACATCTCAACATTAAAATTTTACTACTCACATTTAGTAAAAAAATTTAATCGTCATATTAATCTTTATTAACATTATATCACATTAAATTACTCTTCTCACGTAATTTAAATAAAACGTATTTTATCACATTAAATTACTCTTCTCACGTAATTTAAATAAAACGTATTTTATCACATTAAATTACTCTTCTCACGTAATTTAAATAAAACGTATTTTCCTAATTATGCAGAATTCCTAATTATGCAGAATTACGGTGTATTACATACTTCCCCCTTACAAAAGGAATTTCATCCTCGAAATTAGAAAATACTTGCTGTGAATAATTCTGGATATTGTTCTCGCATATCCTCCTCCCGTTCCCAAGTAGACTCATCCATATTGTGATGTCCCCACTATACTCGTACTAAGGGTACCACCTTAGATCGTAGTTTGCGCTCACTATAGTCCAGAATAGCCACGGGTCTCTCGTCATACGAGACATCTCGCTGCAAATCGATCTCCTCCAGTGGAATGTGCCAGAAGGCTCTCTCACTCCTCTTGTATTTCTTCAGCGATGCCATATGGAATACATCGTGTATTCGCTGAAGATGCTCAGGGAGTCCCAATCTGTAAGCTACCGTTCCCACCCTCTCAATGATAGGAAACAACCCCACATATCTCGGTGCTAATTTCTCCTTCTTGCCGAACCTCATAATCCCTTTCATGAGAGATACCCGAATTAACACCTGATCGCCCACATCTAGTTCCATGTGTCTCCTACCGGCATAACTCTTCTGTCTATCTTGAGCTATTCGAATACGTCCTCGAATTAACTCTATTTTGGAGGATGTTTCCTGTATCATCTTTGGCCCCAATAGTTTATTGTACCCTACCTCTAACCAACAGGTGGGCGAACGACAAGGCCTCCCGTAAAGTGCCTTGAATGGAGCCATGCCGATAGTGAATTGGTAAGAGTTATTATATGCAAACTCCACCAAAGGAAGGTATGGCTCCTAACCTTCCCCAAAATCTAGGACACACATCCTCATCATATCCTCCAACATCTGGTTTACCCTTTCGGTCTAATCGTCCGTCTGTGGGGATATGTCGTACTCAACCGTAAGTCGGTGCCCATGGCCTCCTGAAAGCTCTGCCAGAAGTGTGATACAAATATCTTGTCTCGATCAGACACAATATTAATAGAAACTCAGTGCAGCTTAATGATCTCTAAAATGAATAGCTGCGCGTACCGCATCGTATCATAATCCGTACGAACCGGTAAGAAATGAGCCACTTTAGCCAGTCGATCCACTATTACCCATATGGAATCACAACCCTTATATGATTTTGGTAACCCAGTAATAAAATCCATCGAGATAATCTCCCACTTCCACATGGGAATCTCCAGTGGTTGTACCATCCCTAAAGGCCTCGGATGGTCAACTTTTACGAGCTGACATGAAACACACTTTGAGATAAATTCTGTAATATCTCGCTTCATACATGACCACCAATATAATCGTCACATATCCTGGTACATTTTGTCCCCACCTGGATGTACCAAAAATTTTGACCCGTGTAACTCCATCATAACGGCATGCCTTAAATCATCATCTTCGGGTACTATCAGCCTACCATTGAACCGTAGTCTGCCCTCTGAGCTGATGGAGTAGGACTCTTCCCCTCGGCCAGTAACTGTCGTACTTTGTCCAGACAAAAGGGGTCTTTGTCCTGTGCCCTCACTATCCGCATGACACTCTCGGGAGTGATAGCTAGAACTGCCATGTATGCTTTAGCTATCTTATCCTCGTGTTGAAGTTCACTCCACTTCGCTTTCCAAATTCCTGCCAACTCCCCGGTAGGTCTTCTGCTTAACGCATCTGCCATCACGTTTGCCTTTCCAGGATGATACTATATATCAAATTGGTAGTCCTTCACGAATTCTAGCCACCTCCTTTGCCTCATATTCAGATCCTTCTGAGTGAATAGTTACTATAGTGACTTATGATCCGTGAATAGAGTGAACTGCTCGCCCAGAAGATAGTGTCTCCATATCCTCAATGTAAAAATAACCGCTGCCAACTCGAGGTCATGGGTGGGGTAATTATTCTCATGTGGCTTAAGCTTTCGGGACGCATAAGCTATAGCCTTCTCTTCCTGCTGTAACACACCCCAAGCCCTTGTAAGGACGCATCAGTATAGACTCGTTACTCCACTCCGCTCCTAGGCAAGGCAAGAACGGGTGCTGATGTCAACTTTTCCTTTAATTCATCAAATGCTAACTGACAGTTGTCACTCCATACGAAGGGCACTCCCTTCCGAGTCAAGTTCGTCAAAGGTCCGACAATTTTTTAGAACCCCTTGATGAAGCGACGATAATAACCGGCCAACCCCAAGGAACTGTGAATTTCGATCGGTGTCGTGGGCTGTCCCCACTCCCTCACCACCGATACCTTACTCGGGTCAACAGTAATGCCTCTGCTAGATACAACTTGGCCTAGGAACTGACCCTTCTGAAGCTAAAATCCACACTTCTCAAATTTGGCATACAACTGATGGTCCCGCAATGTCTGTAGAACCATTCGTAAATGTTCAGCGTGTTCCTCCTCCGTGCGAGAGTAAATCAGAATGTCATCTATGAATACAATCACAAACTAATCCAAAAACTCCCTCAATACCCTATTCATGAGATCCATGAATACTGTCGGCGCATTAGTTAGCCCATACGGTATCACTCTGAACTCGTATGACCTGTACCGCGACAGGAAAGTGGTCTTGGGTACATCCTCTTCACGAATGCGCAATTGGTGGTAACCCAACCTTAAATCGATCTTTGAGAAGTATGTAACCCCTCTCAACTGATCAAAAAAGTCGTCAATCCTCGGTAACGGATACTTATTACGTATAGTCACTTTGTTCAGCTCTCTGTAATCTACACACAGAGGAAGTGAACCATCCCTTTTCTTTACAAATAACACCGGCGCACCCCATGGCGATGTACTCTGTCGAATGAAACCCTGTCCTAATAGTTGTTGAATCTGTTCTCTCAGTTCTCGCATCTCCGAAGGATCCATGCGATATGGTGCTCTGGCAATCGGCCTCATCCCCAGTGCTAGGTCAATAACAAACTCTATCTCCTTGCTGGGTGGTAACCCTGGTATCTCCTGAAAGACGTCCTCAAAATCCTTCACAACTGGGATTGAGTACAGAGAAACGATAACCCCATGTGAGGTATCCTCCTCAATATAATATAAATGAGTTCGCGATCCTCCCTCGGGGAGTGGCATTGCCACAAGGAACATCTCTTGTCCTGGGATGGAGAACACGATAGTACTCTCATAACAATCTACCATTGCCCTATAATGCGCCAACCAATCCATGCCTAGGATGAAGTCATATACCTCCATATCTAGCACTAGGAGGTCCGCCTCTAGACTCAATCTCCCGACCATAATGTCCACACCCTTACAAATCGAGTGTATAAGGGACCCCTACCCATCGGTGACTCTACGCACATAAGATGAGTGTCATCTGTTGCTAATAGGCCGGCTGTCCGTGCAAATCTAGTGACAATAAATGAATGCGTTGCCCCCGTGTAGAACAAAATACTACCCTCAAGTCCATGAGTAGGAAACATACCCGCAACTGCCGGCGGTGCTAGAGGTGCTGGCTGAAATGGAATATCACGGACGTTGAACACACGTCCGTACTGCATCTGTCCTGGCTGTTGGGCCTGTACTGCTACTGGGGATAACGGAGCCTACTGCCCCTGTTGGGCACCCTATTGTTGTGCCCTGTCTGGCTGTGGACAATTTCTTCTCTTGTGACCGTGCTAGCCACAAGTGAAATACTGACCCTGAAACTGTCTTTGCCCTTGGCCCTGACGTTGGCCCTGTCGACCTTGACCTTGATGTCCTCCATTTTGGTTCCCTTGGCCCTATTGGCCCTGAGGAACTTGTTGTTGGGGACCCTGCTGGCCTTATCTGTCAAAGCGATGCCTCCCGTGCTTAAACTTTTTGGTAGAGTTCCCCTATCAAGAATCCTGCCCTAACTGGCCTCCTGTTTGCTGTTGTGGTGTGCTACTGTTGCTACTTCCAACTACTTTTCCCGGTTCGCTAGGCTCGCCTCTCTTGTTTCCCCTTACATGAAAGCGGTGGTCCTGACAGTTTAGTAGGGCGGCATTGACGACATCTGTATAAGTCACTAACGCTGGATTGCCGATCAAGTGTTGCCTGATTCTCCAGGTCAAGCCATCCATAAATTTTGACTTCTTTCTCTCCTCATCGCTCACCTCGTTTGGCACAAAGTTAGCCAAGCAGGTAAACTCCTCCTCATAGTCAGCAACTGAGCGATCACCTTGAACCACTTCGCTGAATTTCTTCCTCATCTTCGACTATACTGCTGGAGGGAAATATTTGCGGTAAAATCTCACCCAAAACTCAGAAATTCACATAGTATCCCTTTCCTCGGTGGTGATAACTGACTCCCACCATTGTAAGCCGCTCCTGTCAGACGGAAAGTGGCTAGCATTTATTTCTGTATCTCGGTGCACTCTAGCATGCGTAAGTGGCGCTGGATATTTTTCTTCCAGTTGCACGCCTCCACTACATCGGTACTACCCTGAAACTCGAGTTGGTGTCCTTTCTAAAATGTCTCTCTGACTCACTGCCAAGTAGATGGTCCTGCTGGAGCATGAACTACCGGTTCTACGAGATGAGGTACCTGGGGTTAAGGAAAATGGGCTTCCATGGACCTCATGGCTGTCTCGACTGCCTGAGCCACTATCACTGCAACCTGAGTAGTGGAAATTAACTCGGGTGGGGGTGGTGGTATCGGCACCTGTGGCTCCTGATGAGCCTCCCTCACCTCATCTCTGGCTTCATCCTTCTCCACTCGCTGTCTCCTGGGTGGCATCTGAAATAAGATTCAAATTGTATAAATACACAGTTTATACAAAATTTTAGAGCAGATGTACGATATCGCAAAAGCGGATATTGAATCAACAGTCCTAATAGTAGGGATCTAATGCAACCAAACGTTACACTGAACTGCAGTAAGCCATATAGATCCTATGGACACTAGAACCTGATGCTCTGATACCATCTGTGACACCTCGCCTAATTAAACCTTGGGTGATCAAGCCTTATTTTAATTTAAACAGGTTTCTTAAATGGTTCATTCTTAGCATCACTGCCGAAAGTTTTTTAATTTACTAACCACCTAAGTGAAAAATAAGCGAGTGCTAAATTTTATCTTCTTTAAGCAGAACAAATAATCCAAACACACAATGTAATTCTAATAATATTTAAAATAGTGGCATAAATAACTGAATGCAGATAAAGTCTTGCCGAAAACCACGGCCAATAAAAGACAACTCAAAATCCAGAATCAGAATAACTGTAAGAGTAAATATAGGACAACATGTCCCAACTACAAATACTAAAAAATGAAATCCTGTACTAGAACTGAAAAAGAGGAAGCGTCTAAACAATCCCTGCAACATCCACACGTGCTACAGCTCCCAAATTCCTGGAATGAAATCATGATGGGTGTCCCTGTGGTTGGGCACCTAAAAGGTTTTTAAAAAAATTTTACATAGCAAGAGTCAGTATTCAAAACATTTAAAAAATATTTTGCAAGCGGTTATCACAATTGAGTTATTGATTACACATATTAAGGTTTACAACAACTCCCTTGAACTTACTCACCTCTCTTATATAGTGCATGTCTAACGAGGATACTTAGTTCACCTAGTTATACTACCCATAAGCGTAGGTAACTTATTTACTACTCGTTATCCTTATTCTTGTAATAATTACATCACACTATAAATTATTACTAAGATGTTTACAATTCATCTCATTATCTACTATTCTCAATCTGTAGATTATGGACATAGAATACATTTTATCACCCAATCATGTATTTAATATCAGTTATCAATAATATATCCTTTTACCACACATAAAGGACTCTTGGTTCAAAATGATTCATCGACCCAAAGTGAGAGTTGGTTCGGAATGATCCATCGAGCTCAACTATTTACAAATATATATATACACATATTATGGTTCGGGATTCTTTCATCGCGACGCAAGTTTAAGGTTTGGTTCGGCATTTTACATCGACCCCAAACATATAATAACTTTATGTTAGTTCGAAATGTCTCATCGACCCTAACATAATTAATTTAGGTAAAAATTCTCTTAACCCAAACTTTTATACAATTTAGTAGGTACACACCCGACCTA
The DNA here is from genome assembly GCA_949130495.1 of Sambucus nigra. Classification (NCBI taxonomy): domain Eukaryota; kingdom Viridiplantae; phylum Streptophyta; class Magnoliopsida; order Dipsacales; family Adoxaceae; genus Sambucus; species Sambucus nigra. The sequence continues at coordinate 39,850,250 of OX422213.1, forward strand.
TCAAATTATGCCCGTACGTAATATATTTTACTTATATTCACCGTACTCATTAATTTACAATTCATTTCACTATTGCAATTATTCGAGTATTCACGCAACTCTAAGGGCCCTAGTTACCCCTCCCTTAATTCATTAGTTAAGTTAACTTTAATCTATTGGTATTTTTTGGAATTTACTCTCACTCTTTTCATAGCTAAATTCTCATAATCCCAACATACGGCTCAATCGATCGTTCTCCGGTCGGTCCATTTGTCCAAAATTCCCACTCAATCATTTATGAAGAAATCTAACGGTACACCTACTGGTATTTATGAAGTCTCCTCAAAGGTAAAATATTATCACTAAGGTTCCCATTAAGCAACGGTAATTAAAAGGAAATTATTCACAAAATTCTCTAAAGTCCAGCCAGGGTCGATCGATCGATGGGATTTGGTCGATCGATCAACTGCTCGATCGATCGATATTCAAGGGTCGATCGATCGATCAAGCAGTGACAGACCTAGTTCGTCTGCTTCATGCGGGTTTCACCATTTTTATCTATCTATATTTCATGATAATCCACCATATTTGCAACCAATAATTTCTAATCATTCCTACATATTCTGGGATGATTACTAACGATTTAAAACAACAAAATCATTATAAATCTTGGCCAAATTAACTAAAAATCTTACTAATATTCAAGAACCCTAAAAACACATTCTTTACATCTTTCATCATAATTCTAGATTTTTAGTTCGATTCAATCATCTAGTTTTTTATGATAACAGAATATTTGGAGATGCAAAAAGGTTCTACATGCAATCCCTACCAATCATGGATCATAATCAATTATTTTTCTCCAAAAAATATCATAAAAACCATGTTCTTGATAAAGCTTAAATATGGCTATTAAACTCAATTTATTTTGCAAATAACCACTTGCCTTATTATTTGTAGGATTTGATTTCGTGGTTGTTGATGATGGTTGATGATTTTGATCCTTCAATCCTCCTTCCCAACAAATTTGTGGCCTTAGAATTCCCCCTCCTTCCTTCTTTTGCCTTAGGAAATTGCCTCTCTCACTTCTCTAATGGCTATGGTGTATTTTCTTTCTTTCTTTCTAACCCTAGCCTCAACTCTTATAATCTGATTTAGGGTTTCAAAATTTGTAGGTATACTTACCCATAAATGTAAAGAGACCAAAAAGCCCTCGAATGGTCCCGATTTAGCTCGAAAATGACCCGGCACTTAACTAGTATCCCCGGGTACAATATTTTGATTAATTCGACCCCTTCGGAATCATCTGTGGACTCTAAATTATCGTTTGAGTCTCTCAAAATATTTTTTTCTAATCTCATCTTCCATTTTTGTCTACGCGTGACACTCGGTTGAGATAACTCAGGTACGTCCATATAATCACTAGACCGTACATCTCAAAATTAAAAATTTACTACTCACATTTAGTAAATGTTTTTAGTCGTCATATTAATCTTTATTAACATTATATCACATTAAATTACTCTTCTCACGTAATTTAAATAAAACGTATTTTATCACATTAAATTACTCTCCTCACGTAATTTAAATAAAACGTATTTTATCACATTGAATTACTCTTCTCACGTAATTTAAATAAAACGTATTTTCCTAATTATGCAGAATTTCTAATTATGCAGAATTACGGGGAATTACATTTGGCACCGGGTTTTCTCTACCGCATCGAGAGAGATTGTTTGGGTTTACTTCTAAATCCCTCAAAGAAAAAGTTCTTTGTTTTTCTGCGGAATTGTCTTATGGTGAAAGGCACCATATGTGGTTGACTGTTTCTTCCTAGTTCCTCATTGGTGAATTCCAAGGTTCCGGTGGAGTCCGGGATTATCAACTAAGAGGAGGTCGATACAAAAAGGAGCATCGTGGCTTGAAAGGAGTCAAGTCGAGTGTTGTAAGTCTTTCGTGTCTTGTACTTGTAAAATACTATACTTAGTGGACTTATGGCTAGGTCCGTCCGAGGTTGTTCCCTGTTTGTGGGTTTTTCCTCGTACATCGCGGCGTAGTGATCCATTGTTTATTTTATCATTTGCAATACTCACCTAGAATGCATGCTTAGGTAAAAAGATAAAATTTGGTTTAATCACTACTTATGTTTAATTTGGTGCTACATAATTAATTGGGTAAATGTTAATTCAATTCAAGTCATTACTTAATTTGATAAAATTGGTTTGGCCTAATTTGGTAAAATTGAAAAAAATGACTTAGGAAAATTTCTAGGACTTGAAGTGAATTAATTTGATTTAAGTGAAATTATAATTGTGTGTGTATGTTCCATCATATTTCACTTTGTTTTAATTTTAATTTGAAAACAAATTCAAGTTTGTGAATATTTTTTTAATTGAACCATCATCTCGCTTCTACATATTTATAAAGGAGATTAAAAATTATTTTTTATTGTAAAATTTGAAAATTGGGGGCCTCGCGTTCCATCAAGTTTTCGTTTCAAACTTCTTCAAATTTTCTCATCTTCTATAAGCTCCTACCATTGCGCCCTTCTTCCTAGGTCATCATCTTTCAATCTCAATATCCTCAATCGTCTTAGCTTGTGGCTTTGCGTCGTCCCAAGCCAAGTTTTTATTTCACAAGTTCTTCTCGTTATCTTTCTGTGATTTTTTCTTTTGCAATCTCCTCGCATTTGTAGTTAGGGTTTTGTAAATGGCGAAAATAGGCAATAGGTCGGTAACTGAATTTAGAAAATATTACAACATCCCAGATTGGGTAGACATTGAGTGTGCCTATATCCCTAAAAATATTAGATAAATATAGGGTGCTCACTGGATTCACGTTCTTTTATTGTCCCAGGGGGGCACACTTTCCCCCCAAGTAATTTTTTTTGCACTTCTTTGGTTACTTCAATATTGTCCCTGCACAGTGTTCGCCAAATGTTTAGAAGATAGTTAATGGCGTCCATAGAATAAATTAGCTCTATGGAACCAATTTAGGGCTTGCTGAGATATGCTTATGCTACTCTTTCTCGCGAGCAAGCTCTGGTCTTCTTTACCTCAAGGCCAGGAGTCCTGATAGGGTATTGGTAGTAAATCTACTTGATTTCCACAAGGATTACTGGCAAGAGGGTTTTCTAGCTAGAAATTGACAATTTCTTCCCCATACCGAGGGGTCGAGGTCTGACAAGTTCATGGTCCCCTTTTATGGGGAGAAGTACATAAGTAGGCTTAATTTTTATTCTGTTCTTAGATCTTCTTATTAATGTATGATTTCTCTAATATTCTTCTTTCTCCTTTTTAGTGAGGACAAAGAATTCAGAACCTTCTCTTAGTGAGGTTCGAGCTGTCGAGATGATTAAAGCTTAGAACATCAGAGAACCTTTGGTTGACGGTGAAAATCCTCGGTCAGCTGCTTTTCTTCTGGAGTATAAGAATATTGGGTCTAGTTTCATCACACGACCTGCAGACAGCATCCCTGAGATGGACATTACTGAGGAATTTGCTACTGATCCCATCCAGTTGGATGAGAAAGAGAGAAACTCCGGTGAGGACAGTGAAGGTGATACTAAGGGTGCCGCTGAAGGTGGTGCCAGAGAGACGAGCTCTAGCGTTGAAGGGTCTTCCAGCTCGTAAGAGGCTTCAGAAGCTCTAGAGTACTCCAGTGAGGTAAGTACTACCAACGAGGAAGATATGGATCCTCCTAGGAGGAACCTAATCAGGGATGATGAAGATGAGGATGATGTGCTCCTTTCTAGGTGGGCAAAGAAAAAAAATTCTGGCAGTGGAGAAGTTGCCACTCGTTCTTATCCTACTGCCAACGAGAAGAAGAAAAAGAGGAGGAAGGAAGAACAGTTGAGAGAGAAAGAGAGAAATAAATAAGAGTAGAGAAAGAAGGCGAAAGAGAGGAAGAAGGTGGAAGAGAGGAGGAGAGCTGAGAGGAAGAAGGAGAGGGAAGAGGAAAGAAGGAGGGTGAAAGTGATGATGAAGGAAGGGAAAGCTTTGGTGCCTGTGTCCGCGTTGCCTGAGGGGGACTTGGTCACCACCTCTCTCCAGTTGGCCCCTGCGCTTCTCGAGAGAGCAGTTTTTCCTGTTGATCGACAAAGGGCAATGGGGACCGACCAGTTAGCTCTGCAAGCGAGTCAAAAGCTAGCCTTGGCAAGTTTGTTTTCTTTTTTCAATACTCGTAATTTTCTATTCAATGCTTTCTTCTAATGCTCCCTTTTTGTTTGCAGTTCATGATCGAATTCGCTGTTATATACCATACTCGTGATGAGCTGGTGAGTAGGAATACGGATTTGGAGAAATAGAATATTAAACTAAAGGGGAAAGGCGTTGAGCTAGAGGCCAGTCTCAAGGCTGCCAGTGAGGTCCAAAAGTCCTCTGATCTCGCCCTTGATGAATCCAACAACGCTAAAGAAGTGGGGATCAAGGAGCTAAATGAGTTGAGACAGTCCTATGATCTAGTCTGCACAAGCAAGCTGGTCGTGGTCGAGGAAAATAAGGTGCTGTCAGAGAAGGTGAAGAAGGTGGAGTTTGAGGCTGATACCATTAAGGAGAGTTTGTACAACTCTGGGTGGGCCGCCGCATATGAGGACGATGATGCCCAGATAGGCTACATCAATCGGATGAATTTCAAGAAGGGTGGAATAAGGCTCTTCTGGTTGTTGGGGTGGATGTTGATTCACCCTTGTTCGACGAGCATGATCCAGGCCTGAAGCTCATTATGGATGAGGCTCCTGCCCCAGCTATTGACAATGGTGTTCCTGCATCTCTCACCATTCCTGTGGACACTCCCTTCATTCAAGGAACATTAGCTGCTCCATTTGTGGGAGGTGCTCCCACTGCTATTGACAAGGGAAAGCAACCAGCGACCTCTGAACAGATTGAGGTTGCCAACTAGCCTACTTTTAGGACTTTATTTGTATTTTTTGACTTGTTTGCACTGCTCTTCGTTAATTACTGATGTAATTGGACCTCTTTATTTGAATGAAATAAAAAAAACTTTCCTCTATGCATACTAATTCTTCTTCTTTTGAATGCTTGTATGGCCTGTAGTTGATTGATATAGATGATTATATACCTGCCACCTCTTAACTGGGAAAGATCATTGGTCCTAATGCGATCAATCAGGTTCGCCAAGCCTTCGTTAGGATTTATAAGTCTCTCACGTTGAGGAATAAGAGCTTTAAAGACCAGTTTGATCTCATCGCCAAACTGAAGGATAGGCTTCAGCAGATGGAAGAGGTTGGTGTCTCTGTCCAAGAAGAAGTGAACACTTTGAGAGCTAAACTTCTGAATGCCTTCGAAATCAATCAAGTTGGAGAAGTTCTTCAACAGGAGAACGAGACTCTGAGGAGGGAGGTGTTGCAACTCAGGGAGCATGCACCGAGTGTCGTACCATGAGTTTTACGAGGCACCTCTTCATCGGCTATTCCACGAGCTGGCATAGGACCGAGCGGTGCCTCTCCAGTTATGTGAGGTTCTACCTCAACGGCTGCCCTCGAGCTGGTCCAGATGAAGGGGGTCTAGCTAGGGATATAGACGAGCTCCGAGAAGATGTTCGTCGAGCATATATGATTACTCTTGGGCTTCAAAGGGATGTCACACAGATGAGGTATATATTCATAACCATCGTCCCACACTCACCGAGGTTGACAGAGTTTGAAGAGCTCGCCTTTATTAGGGGATGGTTGAGCGCCCTCAAGGAGCTGCAGGTCCCCCAAAACTCAGTGCTCTGGTATCGTTATGAGATATCTCCTTAAACTCTGAGGCCTAATCCTTTCAGGAGGGACGATAAGTGGGTCCCTGTAGATGCTATTCCCAGTCAGCTATTAGAGCAAGATGAGAATAAAGTCGAGGATGAATTGGCCCCTCATCTGGACGATGGATGGAGTTTGCAAGTGGATGATTAGCTTACTCAGAGGCCTAATCCCAATTAAGATTTTCTCACTTCAATGTAACTCTTTGTAAATGTAATGAAGCAATAAAATATTTATGTTTTGGGCATTTTTATGACTAAACATGTGTTGTGTATTCTTACTTCATTAATTTTTTATTTGATTATCTTGGGCTCTTCGTACCCGACTAGATTTGATGTAGGTAAAGTTATTTTGTTATGTGAGTATATTCCCAGTCCAGTATGCTTATGAGATACCATTCTTCCCTACTTTAGCTTTTAGGTCGTTTCGTCACACTCCCTTAGGCCTAAGTATGGAGATGGAAAGGACACACCTAGTGTTGGATGATCTATCCGATCAGTCTTTTTGAGCCAAACATTGTTTGGCGTCCAATTTGATTTGGCCGAACTGCCTAAGGGTCCCCTGTAGGGCTTCATATATTGCCAGAGTCAATGCTAAGAGGTTGTTCATGTTTCATAACGAAGACCTGAGGAGGGTGACTCCCTACTTTTGCATAGTTAGTAATATGCCTATCACTTGGAAAAGGTGTGCAAGTTATAGAGCTCATAATAAAAAATTAACGCTTCATAGAATGTCACTGCTAAACAATCTTTTATTAGTAACAAGTAATAAATACTAAGTTGCTAATTCCAAAAATGCGATAAAAGATGAATAAAAAAACTAGAATAGAATTTTTTCAGATTGGCTCCATTCCAAGCTCAGGGTATCTCTCTTCCCTCCAGCGTCTCTAAGTGATAGGCTCCTTGTAGGTCGTCCCTTGTCACCTTGAATGGTCCCTCCCAATTTGGACCCAGCTTGCCATCATATAGTTTTACTTCACTGCCAAGAACTTTCCTTAGATAGTAGTCCCCAACCTAGAATGTCCTTGGATTGACCTTTATGTTATAATATTTTGCGAGCTGCTGTTGATAGCTCGCTAGTCTTACTAGGGCGAGTTCTCTGCGTTCATCGTCTAGGTCAAGTTTAATAAGTAATGATGCATCATTCTGGCCTTGGTCGACCAAGGTGGATCTCATGGTTGGGAGTCCACCTTCTAGAGGGATGATTGCTTCCATTCCATATGTTAGTGCGAATAGAGTTTCCCCCGTTGCTCGTCTTGGGGTAGTGCGATAAGCCCACATAATGTGTGGCAGCTCGCCCACCCATGCGCCTTTGGCTCGCTCAAGTCATTTCTTCAGCCCATTGATCACTGTTTTGTTGGAAGCTTCCGCTTGGGTGTTGCTCTGGGGGTAGGCAACCGAGCTAAAATAGTGCCTGATCGCATGGTTATTGTAAAAACTCTGAAAGGAGACGCTCTCAAATTGCGTTCCGTTGTCAGTGATGATGGTTCTGGGGATCCCAAAGTGGGTAATTATGTTTTTCCATATGAATCTCATCATATCTGCGTCCCTGATGTTTACTAGCAGATATGCCTTAATCCATTTGGTGAAGTAGTCTGTGGCAACCAACAGATACTTACGATTACCGACAGCGGTAAGAAGAGGGCCCACGATTTGGTCCGACTTGGCTTCAATGACACTCTTGCTAACCAAGTACTCAAGAAATTTTCCTAACTGGACATCGAAAGAACACTTGCTTGTATTGAGTTTCATTCAGTATTTCTTAAGGATTTCAAAGGTCCTTGATAGGTTTGAGAGATGGACTTCTTTGTGATTTCTCTTGACGAGCATATCATCAATGTATACTTCTATGGTATCTCCCATTTGGTCTTTGAACATTTTGGTGACAATCCGCTGGTAAGTTGCTCCTGCATTCTTGAGCCCGAAGGGAATAAATTTATAATAGTATAAACTGACAGTGGTGATGAACGTTGTTTTGTCTTGGTCTGTGCATACAGAGCAATCTAGTGATACCCGAAGTATGCGTCCAGGAAGCTCATCCTCTCATGAGCTGCTGGGTGTCCACCAATTGGTCGATCTTTGGGAGGGGAAACTGTCCTTAGGGCATGCCCTGTTAAGGTCAGTGAAGTCTATACATAATATCCATTTTCCATTGTTCTTTGGAACTACTACTGGGTTGGAAAGCTATTTAGAGAATTGAACCTCCCATACGGATCCTCCATCCAGTAGCTTCTCTACTTCTTTTTCTACAGCTTTGGTTTTCTTGGGCGCAGTTCGTCGTGCCTTCTACATGATAGGTCTGAAAGTGGGGTCGATGTGCAATCGATGATAAACCACACTGGGGTCAATTCTAGGAAGCTCGTATGGTTCTCACCCTAAAACGTCTAGATTGCTTCTCAACAATACCGTAAATTCCTTCTTTTCTTGCTCTGTGAGAGAAGCTCCAACTAAGAACACCCTGTCTTTCTTGCTGCCACCAGCTATGATATCTTCCTGATTTTCAATGACTTACTCAGAGGGGAGTATCATGGTCTCCTCCACCCCGGGTCTTCCATACTTTAGTTGCTATTTCGAAGGTATTAAACCTTCTTGCTCCTCGATCTTCTCTTTGGCCTTCTCGACCTTCTTCTCCGGCTTTGGGCAAATGGATGCTATGAAGCACCTTCTTGCCATCGCTTGATCTCCGTGGATCTTCATTACTCCTCACTCAGTCACGTACTTGAGCTTCTGATAGTAGGTCGACGGGACTACCCTCATGGCATGTAACCACCCTCTACCGAGGATAGCTTGGTATGGCGAGTCAATGTCGACTACCAGAAACTCGATCATCTTGGAGACACTTTCGGCCCTTATTGACAACACGATCTTTCCCAATGGGATAATTACTTTTCCAGCGAAGCCAACTAGAGGGACAATGGCTTCCTTCAGGTCGACAATGCTTAACTTCAACTTTCTGAACAGGTCGAGATACATTACCTCTGATGAGCTTCCCTGGTCGATGAGCAACTTGTCGATGTCATAGTTGGCTATCCTGAGGGTAGTGATCAAGTCGTCATGATGTGGGGTTCTTACTCCCACTAGGTCTTCATCTGTGAACACGATGTGTATGCTATAATCGACGTCATCTGCTTACCGATGCTTTCCTGACTGTGTCTTCGCTGGGTCGATCTAAAAAGCTTGCATTACTACTGTAAGATTTTTCACTTCCATTCGAGCTGAATTCCCTTGAATCTGCTTCATATCAGATTCCCCATGAATTACTATAAATTTGTGGCCAGTATCATACTCGAGTACGTTATCGGGCCTTGCATCCCCATTGACAAAAACCTTCTTTGCCTTCTTCTCCACAAACTCGTTCAGATGCTTGGTCTGGTCCAACTCTTCAAGGTGAGACTTAAAAGCCTTGCAGTGCTCAGTCTTATGTCCTCCATTTTTATGAAAAGCAAATCTCAGCCCATTGTTTCTCTTAAGGGATCTCCCCTATCTTTCTGGGCCACTTAAAAATTGGCTCATCTTTGATTTTATCTAGGATCTTGTATATCGATTCTTTGAAGACATTGTTTACTGCCAGAAATGCTTTCGAAGCATCGTTCTTGCCTCCATTCTTAGAGCCACCCTTGCCCCCATTCTTGCCTTATTTTTTCTAATTTTCGGCCTTATCACTTCCCTTGGCAGCGAGCTTAGGCCGACTATTCTCCCTTGCACTGAGGTGGGTCACATCTTCCACCTTGGCGTATTTATCGATGCGATCCATCAGGTCATCGATGGTTGTGGCCTCCTTCTTCATCAGGGACTGGTGCATAAGGCAAGAGCTGGGTAGGCCAATCTTAAAAGAGGACACTGCTACCTGTTCCGAACAATCCTAGAACTCGTTGAACAACTCCCAGTACCTCTTAGAGTAGTCTCGGAGGCTCTCTTGAGGCATCTTCTTCATTGTTAGCAAAGCATCCATCCTCTTTGGATGGGAGTTGCTGGTAATAAAGAGAGCTGTGAAGAGCTCGATGAGGGACTCAAAGCTCCTGATGGACCTATGAGGGAGCCTCTCAAACCACTTATGGGCCACATCATACAGGCTTAAAGGAAAAATACGGCACATTAATGCATCCCTGTGATTCCAGAGGGTCATGGCCTGCCTAACGCGATAGATAGGGTCAGTCTTTTTATCATAGATCTTGAATCTCAGAATAAAAATTTTCTTGGGGGCTTCTTCTTCTTCTATCTCCCTTGAAAAAGGGGATTTTATATGGGTCTTGAGATCTCATCGAGGAAGATCTCTAGTTGATCTAGCTCTTCGATGAGCTGGGTGCTGGTCCATCTCTCTTCGCACCAAATTTTTTATATCCTCATCACCTTGAGCTAGGCTCCTGTAATGGCGAACTGGTTGCTGTTGTTGGAGCAAGTCATCATTCGACTTGTGCTCCTGAATTCTCTGGGATCCGCATCTAGGGATCCTTCCTCAGCTGCAAGACTTGCTCGCCTGAGGACTAGGAGTGCGGTATGGACGTCGCCTAGTGCTTCGATGGAGTTCCCTCTCCATCCTATCCAATATCCTTTTGAGGCGAGCATTCTCAGCCTCTTATTTGCGAGCGGCCCCCTTTTGCTCTTGGAGCCTTGCCTCGTAGGCATCGATCAACCTGGAGATTTGCGTGGACCTCGCTGGTCCCTTACTTTCTTCTGAGGCCTCCCGTTCTGGGTGACCTCTTTGATCTGAGCGTCAAACCTCAGATCTGATCCTGCGAGGGGTAGGTTGTTCTTGGATATTCCCTGCTTGAGGGGCGTTGCTGCTCCAGACATTCCAAATCCTTTATTGACGAGGGCTTTCATAAAGGAAGAAAAACCTTCCCACAGACGGCGCCAATTGTGGTGAAAATTAAGTTCAACACAAATTAATAAGAAAAGATAATCACCGAAGTAAATAAAGAATGTAAAGAATGCAAGATCACATGACACAATATTTATGTGGTTTAGCAAGAATGCCTACGTCCATGGTGGTGCACTTAGTATTATTTCTTTGTACTTCGGGGGGTATTTTATAGGTAAATACCATACGTTCCCTTTGCCCCAGGCTTAGGGTTTGTTATATACATGCTTGTTCTCGGGGAGTGGGGGTGTTGGACTCCCCCACATTCGTCCATCATTTCCTAGAATATCTCCTTACGATATTTTAAGAAGAGACTAAGTCATAACTAATTTCGGTAGGGATGCGAGGCCCTCAGACTTTGGGACTTTACCGGGCTACTTGTTTGGGCCTGTGGTGGCAAACATGGTCCCCACACTTACGAAGAGTCTGAAGGCCGAAAAACATATGATCGACCTAGAAAAAACCTTCGACAAAATGGACAAGTACAAAATGAAGCTCAATCCAGCAAAGTGTGTGTTTGAAGTTGGAGCTAGAAATTTTTTGTGATTCATCATAAATAAGAGGGGAATAAAGGCAAATCATGAGAATATCAAGGCCTTAGTATAAATGCAAACCCCAAAGACCATCAAGGATGTTCGAAATCTCACTTGATGAGTGGCTTCTCTAAACAGGTTTGTCTCTAGAGCCACTAATAAATGTTTTCCATTCTTTAAAGTGCTCAGAAAGGCCTTCGAATGGGACGAGGAGTGTGAAAAATCATTTCAATAATTAAAGGTTTACTTCGGCTCGTCTCTCTTATTATCTCGGCCTGTACAAGGAGAAAAGTTTTATGTGTATTTAGTTATGTCAGAGTCAACCATTAGCACAACTATAGTCAGCGATGATAGTGGGATACAGAGACTGGTTTATTTTAATAGCAAAGACCTTCAAGGGGCCGAGCCGAGGTACCCTAAGATTGAAAAACTGGACTATGCCCTCATCCACGCTTCAAGAAAGAAGAAGCCTTATTTTCAAGCTCATACAATAGTCGTCTTGATGGACTCTCCCCTCAGGAAAGTCATCCATAAACTTGAGAAATTAGGTAGGTTGATGGCATAGGCCATTGAGTTTGGAGAGTATGACACTGTTTACCAGTTGAGAGTAGAAATCAAAGGTTAAGCATTAGGAGAGTTTGTGGCCGAGTTTACCTGGGATGAGGCTGACAGAGAAAAAACTCAAATAGAGGCCAAACCGTTAGAGAAAGTGGGGGAAGGTTCATATGAAGTCGAGACTAGTATAGCGAAGCCTGCTAAGGCCGACGTTGGATCTCCCCAGCCTTTTATGGCAGAGACAAATAGGTTTTTGATTAGAAGATGAGTCATCGATGAAGGCCAATTTTTAGAAGGGGGAACTGTGTGGAGCCTCTTAGTTGATGGGTCGTTATGTGAAAGTGGGAGCGGCGCCGACTAGTTTATGTCGGCACCAAATGGAATATACATTAAGTAGGCATTAAGATTTAGTTTCAATGCTTCTAACAATGAGTCGGAGTACGAGGCACACATAGCCGGACTATCCCTTGCGAAAGCTTTGAATATCGGTCAGTTCTCAGTACATAATGACTCCCAATTGATCGTTAACCAAATTTTGGGAATCTACAAGGCTAAGGATGAAAGGATGGAAAAATACCTAGCAAGAGTAAGGAAGATGACCAATAACTTCACTGAAGTAAAAATAAAGAGGATACCTCGGCTTGACAATGGTCGAGCCGATGCCCTGACAAGATTGGCCTCAACAACTAAGACAAAAATTAGAAGGCCTGTGCCAGTAGGGATTCTATGACGACCTATCATTTAAAAGGAACATATAGAGTTGGATATTTGCCTCAACTTAAAACAAGGACCATCTTGTATGGACCCTATAATTCAGTACATCAGAGAGGGAAAGTTACTAGGGTGCAAGGCCGGTAGGAGGAAGCTAAGGTACAAAGCGACTAAGTTCTCTATCTTGGTGGACGTGTTATATAATAAGGTATTTCTTGTACCTCTGCTTAGATGTGTTCACCCAATCGAGGTGGGGTATATTTTGAAGGATGTTCATGAAGAGTCTTGTTCAAGTCACATCGAAGGCAGGTCATTAGCTAAGAGGATCATCACCCAAGGATACTGGTGGCAGACCTTAACTAAAGATGTCACCGACTATTTCAAGAAGTGTGACAAGTGTCATAGGTTTCCACAATTCCTCATCAGCCTCATCAACCACTAACATCCATCACCTATCCATGTCCATTTTGCAGTATGGGGTATAGACTTAGTAGGACAATATCCAAGGGCCACAGGAAACTATAAATATTTGATTGTGGCAATAGATTACTTATCCAAGTGGGTGGAAGATGGGTCTATGGTCAGCATAATGTAGAATAGGGCATTCTAGTTCATGTGTAAGAATATTATCTACATGTATGTATTCCCTAACACTCTCATCTCTGATAACGGGAAATAATTCAAGAATATCTCTTTGGAGAAGTATTACAAGAAGGTCGGCATCAAATAATTCTTCTCATCGCCTAACCGACCCTAGGCCAATGGTCAGCCTAAAGTCACCAATAGAACTATTCTTGATGGAATCAAGAAAAATTTGGAAGATGGACTGAAGAGGTACATGCTATCCTATGGGCTTACCGAACGACGGAGAAAACGTCGATAGGAGAGATCCCGTTTATGCTGGCTTATGGCTCAGAAGCTGTGGGGCCTAATGATAATGGTCTCCCCACTCACAAAGTTCAGATGTATGACCCTGAGAAAAATATAACAGAGAGAAGACTTGACCTTGACCTGATCGAAGAGAGAATGGAAGATGCAGAGGTTAAACAAGCAGCCTACGAGCATAAGACGGTGAAATTATATAACAAGATGGTCAAAGCAAGGCTGATAGCTATGGGATATTTAGTTCTAAAAAAGACGTGGCAAAAAACTAACAAGATCCATGCGAACTGGAATGGTCCTTACAGAGTCACTGATGAAGTCGTTCCAGGGACCTACTGGTTGGAAAATCTAGAGGGAGAGCTATTCTCCAACCCCTGGAACACCAACCATTTAAGAAGATACTACCAGTAAAATATCATGGATAATATCTTGTATATTTTTATTCTTCCATTATATGATATGGATTATAAGTGAAAAATCGAAGTGCTCCCTCATATCTTATTTATGGTAATTAAATTGTATAATCCAAATGTCCTCAAGCTATAAAACATTATTCGTGGTGAAGTAGTAATAACTCAACCTCAGTGAAATGATAACCTGGAAAGGATCCAACTCCATCCATGGATTTTAAACAACACTGAGAACGGCTCACTTCATATTTAAACATCATTAACTTGGTGAAAAAACCTCTCTTGACCGAGATGACAGTGCATGGAGGAGACGATGCTTAACCATGGACTCTTAAAATAACGAGAGGGGATATGATAAAACACCATAATTTGGTGAGTTCAAATTCAAAATCACTCGGGTGTGGTTCATTATTAAATCATCATTGACTTGGTGAAAAAAACTCTCTCGGCCGAGATAATAGTGCATATACGAGACGATGATCAAACATGAACTCTCAAAACGACGAGAGGGGATATGACAAACATCATAATTTGGTGAGTTCAAATTCAAAATCACTTGGGTGTGATTCATTATTAAAATACCATTAACTTGGTGAAAAAAACTCTCTTAACCGAGACAACAATGCGTAGACGAGATGATGCTCAAACATACACTCTCAAAACGATGAGAGGGGATATGACATAACACCATAATTTGGTGAGTTCAAATTCAAAATAACTTATGTGTGATTCATTATTAAAAGCATCATTAAATTGGTGAAAAAACTCTCTTGGTCGAGATGATAGTGCATGGACGAGACGATGCTCAAATATGAACTCTCAAAATGATGAGAGGGGATATGACATAATTTGGTGGTTATCCTTATCTTGTCTCAAAGACGAGATGAGATTTCAAACATTGTGAAACTTGGTGCTGAAATTTCTACCAACACAATATAATAGAAGAAATAAGAAAACATTCAAGCAAGCAAACATTTATATTTCAAAAGATGATCAAAACAAAAAAAGTTAAGTGTTCATGTGTTACATCAGATAAAGGGCAATATGTCACAGACGACAGCCCTGACAAAAATGAAAAACATCAAGAAAAAGAATTCTGGTGCATTGATCCTCTAGTGTAGCATCGGCATCTCTAGGGACCGAATCATTAGTAGGAGGAACCTTGTCCCCATCAATAACCTCGATATCTTTAACATTGGCATCAATCTTGGTTGTATCCCCCTGAGCCCTAAAAATGTCAGGGTCGACCTCAGTAGCTACCTCGGGCATCTCAGCATCAGTAAGAGCCGTTTCTAAAAGAGGTTCAGTAAATTTGAGATCCACGAAGTCCCAAGAGGTTAAGCTCCCAGTTTTAGCATGCCTCAAAACAACCCATCGGCAAGCAATTTTTATTGCCCTCTTTAAACACTCGAAGGCATGGTCATTGTACTTATCAGACTCCTTATAGTCATGCACAATAGTCTGGATCGCAACACCAATATCGGATTTCTTATCACCAGATAGATGCTTTAATGTTTAAGCATATTCTGCCTTAAGGTTGGTTACCTCGTCCTGAGACTGCTTCAGAGCCGACTGGGAATTTTCAAGCTCCTTCCACATATTTCTCTTAGTGATCTCGGGATCTCTCCTTTTTTAAACCAAAGGAAGCTTCTTGTTAACCCAGTCCCCCAGCCAATAGAGGTACATGAGTCCCTGCAACCAAAGAGATGTTAATCAGTATTTGATGGGAAGTACAAGACTACACTTGTTAATTTTTAACTGAACTTTAGCAAAGCTACCTGAACGGTCCTGTGAATGGAGAACTCAACAAGAATGGAGATGCCCATGGCTTGCAAAACGCGCCTGTCAGCATCGATTATTAGGGAGGCGACACTGTCACAAGCCTTCCTAGGATTTCCAATGATACTTTTATCATCTAACTTCAGTTGAGATAGACGAGACTTAAGAACCTTGCCTGTAGAGATGGGGATGGCTTGATTAGTCCGACCTTATTTTGACGGATGAGAATATGTTGTTTCTTCCTCTATACCTTTCCTTTTCTTCACTGCCTCAATAGCTCGACTAGGGCCACCAATAGTGGTCTTAGCAGCAGTAGTAGCAGGGGGTCAGATCTCTTGCCATGTTTGCTGACAAGTTTACTCTGATTTTTGGCCACTATTTCCCAAAGATAATCTGACACGTTTTATGGACGATCTGTGAAATTTAGATGAGGTTAGCATTAAAAGTTAAAAAAAGTACAACACATTAGTTCAACAAGAAAAATCACTCACAGAGCTCGGCTAAGAGGTCAACCCCTAGACCTGAATGGGGTCATCAACTGCTCAAATTTGACAAGACGACCGTTGGCACCTTGATTCCTAAGCCTCTCAACTTTCTCAGCAGCATCAGGGTTTATGCTCCAATCAAATTTGGCCAATGCAGAGACTTTGGCCCACCTTTGAGGGACCCTAGTCTTAGAGGTACCATGGGTTTCATTAAGACCAAACTCTTAAGCCCCCGAAATAACGAGGTTTCCAATCATAGTTGGAAGTCTGAGTGACCAACAAGACCTTCTTTGAATATTTCTAGGCTACAAGATGATAATAGCCAAGTTGAGTTTTAGGAGACAAAAGGGTATAATAAGCCATAAAAATACTAAACGTAAGGTCAGTTCCATGAACTATCTTTCAAAGAGAAATAAAGCCAATAATGACTCTCCAAGCGTTGGGAGAAATTTGCATTGGGGTAACTCCTAGGTGGGTTAAGATTGCACATATGATGGCTGTCATAGGCTCTCATGTATGACTGCGTTGGGGCACCTTCGAACATTTACCCGTAGACACTTAACTCTCCCTCTTGGCCATCATACTCTCTTTCGTTTATAGATGGTTTCTTCATGGAAATGTAGGGCCCAATGCCATATAAATGTTTCCAAGTTAAAAAATTAACCTCAGTAATAGTACTCTCATATGAGTCAGCTATATAAAGGTCAATATCACTCCCTTCACTATCATCATATGACGCTTCATCCTGGGGTTGATTTGGGTCACCGCATGGAAATTATTGCATAAACTCGTCCCCTGTCGCAACTAACAGAGGAATATGATTAATATGGGGAGAAACGATAACATTGGGATCATCAATCACAACAGAGGAGTCAGGATGATTTGATGACTCAGACCTCTGAGAAGACGAGGTTCAAGAAGAGACCTCATCTGACTCAAACTCATCATCAAGGTATGATGAATTCTCCATAGACTCGTTCGAAGGGTAAATACTATTGGATGGTTAAAAGATGGACATACTTTCATTTTTGGAAGAGGCTGAATCAGGTAAGGGATCACTTGGTTCGGTAGTTGTAGGAAGGAGATAACTAATGGGGGTGGATATATAGGTCGAATGGGGAAGGCTCTGCCTTTCTTCTCTCGGCTTTCTGAAGCTCAAACTTTCCAATCTCTTGAAAGTACCTCCCCCCGAGGTTTGGAAACTCCTCAACTTGTTCGTACAAAAGTTTTAACATGAACAAGATGAGGCTACACTTAGATAAATTGCCAAGGGGGACAAACAAATCAAAGGGGTGACTTTTGTTGACCAAAAGATCAAAGGCTAGAATCTCAATCGTTCCGGATAAAGAACAACCAAGAACATACCAAGAAACCCTACTGGAGAAGGTGATTGGAGATATCCTGAGAGTTCTCAACACGGTTTTGGAACACCAAAACCCACTAAAATCTACATCAACCACTACCGCCAAATAAGCAGTCACGAAATAAAGGGAATTCAAAACCTTAAAACTATGCCACAACCTCACTAAAAAATTAAAACTCGCCGAAAAATGAAAATGCAAGAAATAAGAATTGAGAACAGAAGAAAAGTTATAGGAAAAGGTTTACTTGGAGAAGAAGAGACTTTGAAAGAGAAGAAGGGATGAAAGAACTTAGAAAATGAAGTAATTTTCAAATGACTAAGGGGTATGGCTATGGAGGTTTTGCAGAAGATTTTGAGGTGGGAATATGTTTTTACAAAAGTGAGGAAAGAAGGTAAAAGGGTTTTGTGGTTTAAATATCTCCAAATGATTAATCACACTTCCCCATACTCATCATTACCTAGGGAACAAAGCCCAAAGCGCTTAACCATCGAATTACGCTTGGGGAGGACGTTATCTAATAAGGATTGAGATATGTGTCACTAGTATGATCTCTTCGAAAGGATCAGCTAACTCATATCCCCTAGTCATATCCTCACATTGATGACTGAGGGCTGGGGGTGATTGATATGCCCAAATATGTCCTCATCTCCATATAAGATCTCCTGACCCCAAACAGCTGAGCTTCCAAAAGAAGTTCACTGAATGTTTCTCGGACTCGTCCAGAACCAGGGTTGGCCTCGAATATATAACCTCGACTACCTAGCAGTTCGATGATTCGAGGAAGTGCTTCAGCAATAATGGTGACTCTCGTTTACTCACAAAGTCGACACTGGGAGACGTTCAGTTAATCAACCTCGACCTGGGCTACTCAGCAAAGACCACGCTTGCCAGTTTCCTACATAATACAAATGTCGTATTAGTAACCACGTACTCGGCCAGACTGAGACTTCTCTAAATGACATCTACAGTACGAGCAACACAAGGTTCTAGTGTGGCAGATCCCACAAGGTTCTAGTGTGGCAGATCCCACATGGGCAAAACCATTGTAAAAAGATCATATCCTCACGTGAGGGAATATTACATCATTATTACACACATGTGCCAGGATAAGTGTCTTCATCTTAGTGGGAGTATCCTCATGCACATGTTGATTTCATGCTTGGGGGGTACATTACACCCCCAAGCCCTATATATACTCTTCATCCTCTCCATAAGAAGGGATTGATCTATGAATTAAAACCCTTGCTAAAACTCTGCTCCATTGTATACAAAGAGAGAGAGAGAGAGAGAGAGAGAGAGAGAGAGAGAGAGAGAGCTCAAGTGTTGTATCCATGGTCATTTGTGCCTTTATTTAGTCGATTTCTCAAGCACTCACACAGTGGATGTAGGCTGATTGGCTGAACCACTTTATATCATTGTGCTCATCGTCTTATCCTCATCTCCTTCTCTCGCATATACATATACATACCGGGCTGTCATATCACTTATCCCCATTGTTGTGTTATGGCTGAACTTAAGGTGCTTATAATCTCATCTTAATCTAGTGGTGCTGATTGCAGCATCATCAGTGACCACTCAACCATATTTTTGCACTTATTGTAACATGAAGGGTCACCTTAAGTAGTAGTATTTTTAGCTAGAGGAGGATATATGTAGATCTTCTATCCACACTTTGGAATGGTTCAAAATCTACATGAGTACATAGGATACCCAACTAAGACTTCTCAAAAACTCATATATGAGTTAAAAAAAAGTGATTTCCTCCCTAAGAGGCTAGAGTTAAGATACAGACTAGATATAAAAAGGAAAGGGAAGGAAGAGGTAGCTCATGCTGATAACAATGCCACATGGGCCCTTTCTATTTCCAAGTTAGGATTTTTGTGATTTTCATTGATTACATCATATTTATATCCTAAATAAATATGTCCAATGTTTTTATTATGGATATTTTGTGTGATTTTTTGGTTTTAATTTTAATAAATTGGGAAAATAAGAAAAAGATGTTTTAAATTTTTTATGAAAATACAAAAATATTTTCATTTTTTCTATTTTTGTGGATCGTTAGTGTTATAAGATGATTACAAATTTTTGGAACACGTCATTCTATTTTTTTTCTCCATTTCTTGTTTAGAAACTTAAGAGGGTAGAGGAACTTTCTTTGTGTTTTTCTTAACCTTTTTAAGAATTCATCAAGAATAACTCATGTTGCATATCTAGTAGGCATTTCATAATCGCTCACACTTACATGAGTTGAACTAGAGTATATCCTAGATTTTAATCCAAACAAATTCATTTTATGTGTTTACACTCAACCAAGTCACATTTTTGAAAGTTCATACTCTTAAAGAAAAATCTAAAAAACACATTTTTATGGAATTATAAGTTGATGACCAATGGGTGTTCACATATTTCATCTAGCATTGAATTTATTAATTTTTTGCGTTAACTTTACGTCTTAATTAGCGTGCAACTTTTATGAGCCGAACCTTTTTCAACATGGTTAACTTTTTTGTGTGTTCAACTAGGGGTTGTATCTTCAGTTCATATGAAAAACATGGGTGGGTTATTTTTTTTCAAGTTTCGACATCAGTCCCATTACCTTTAAATAGCTTTTATGGGGTTACCAATTTGGGATATTTATCTCAAATTATTGAACCACTCATGTTTCCATTATTTTACTCATTGAGTTTTTTTCTTTAGAAACTAAAGATTGAAACTTTTATTCTTAAATGGATATACAATTTTATTTGAGATTATATCATAGTTATTATATATGTTTTTTCTATGATTTGTATCTCCTTATATATATTTCATTTACTCTTATTCTAGCACTTTTAAGTTTGCATGATCTGAAAATGCAAGGTTATATGAGTCATCTGTATCTTCGGTTACACATACAAAGGTACGATTTTTAGCCAAATTTTATCTTGATTATAACTATGTGAGCATGCAAGATAGTGTCCAAATTAAATATTCTAAACCACACAATCAAACCAACCCAAACAGAATAAGTTTTGAGGAAAAATCCCTTTCGGGCAAAACATATATTTATCATAGTAAAAATGACTTACAAACTCCTTAGAGATCCACTACGTATAATGCACAGGGTCATCAAATCTTTGTCAAAAAGTGAAGCAATCCAACACCCCCTAGAGGAAGCAACTCTTCCCTTGGTATTCATCGATCAACCTCAAAATGCATAACCCTTTCTTCTTTAGAAGTTGAGCCGCAACTCCACAATCAGCCGCAGAGAAACCTATACAAGGGTATGACGTAGTGTATGGAAATTGGGTTTGAAAAACCTCAACAAGATCATATTTAGGGATGTATCATTTGGAAAACAAAAGTGTTTCTATTAAACAAAATGAAGGAAACTTTTGGTGCAATTGTAACAATAGATTTTTTCCAAAAGTTCTTTGTAAAATAGTCTAAAAGAATCCTTTTTATGGAAAAAAAAAACATATTTTTCAAGGTGGCGAACACATTCAAATGAAAATTAGACTTCGTTTGAATGAAAATAATAGTTTTATTCTAACGAGGTCCAATCTTGTTTGAATGAAAGAGTTAGCTCCTTCGAACGAGGTTCTATTGAACTTCCAACGAGTGTTGTTCTATTAAACAGAAACCACCCGCTAGATTCTCGTTAGAAGTTTATTCTAAAGAATTTATCATTTCATTCTAATGAAATTCATCCTCATTAAAATGAAAACCTGATCCCATTGTAACGATATGGAAATATCGTTCCAACAAAGTAAAAAAAAAAATTGAAAACAATTTTTATGAAAAATTACCTAGAGTAAAAAATCATCCCAGAATATAATTGACGAAGAAATAATCAAAACTTCAAATTCGTATACCTCCATAAAGTGTCCGTGACGATTCTAACGGCTTGAAATTCATAAACGTTGCTCGGTCACTAACATGTCTTCAAACGATCATGGAAGCATATGCGAATGTAGTGTTCGATTTGTGATGGAATATGCCAAATTTTCTAAACTATGAGCAATTATAGAATCTTGCTCTTACATGGTCATATCGTGAGCATGCCAACTCTCAAAGAAATCTATCAAATTAAAATAAAATTACCAATTTAGGGACAATATACCTTTCAAATTAATTAATGGGTTAAAAGTATCCCAAAATCCTATGTAAATTTTTTTATATTAATATTTTAATCTAATCAATTTTATCTTTGCCGCTAGACACGTGATTTCAACATGAGAAATGATAAACAATTCACACAACACGAGATGTACGAGGAAATTGACGTAACTCAAAATGTGTCTTTAGTCCGTGCTAATTTTAGTTTAAGTGCAAACCGGTCGCGTCAGTAATAATCCGAGCAAGTTGAGTATTGAACTCAATGACTAAGATGAATAACGTAGAAAAGAATAGGGAAGAAGAATAAACCTCGCAATTGACTTACAAAAAGAAAGGAAAAAATTATTGTTTGAGAAATTTCTAATGACTAATGCAATTTAAATAATGATTGAGAAGTAACTATGCATGCAAGAGCAACTACTTTCCTTGTAATCTATGTGAGAAGAATAGAGTTAGAGTACACTACCCCCGAACCGTCGATACTTACATTGGATATAAAACCTAGGAGAATTTATTACATAATTCAAAGAAACATTAAATATTATCTAAGCGTTGGACAATTGTAGATTTTACCCCTCACAATATCAAATAAAAAATCTATCTAATGTGAATGACAAATTATCGAAACACATATTATATTCTTAAACATTCTAGTTACCTAGGGTGAACGAAATTAAAAGACCTACAAGAGTTTTTTTAAAAAGATTTCAAGTCTGTAAATTAGTAATTAAATTTTGTCCAATTTTAAGTCGATCCGTAATACCTAGGTTGGGTTCATGTACCCCAACTCTCTAAGAAACTTAGCCGGACATGGTGTAACTACGAGAAAGCATGATTTCTATGTTGCATGGATTCATTGTAACGTAAAAAATGTGACTAAACATGTAGAAAAGATCTCCAACGATATAACAAAGAACTATAATCTAAAAAGATAATAAATCTTGAGAGCAATAAGATAAGAATACTTATATTGATGAATGAAATCCAAAATAATGATGAAGATGATGTTTTTATGATAATTTTTTATTCTATGGTTTCTTGCCTCCAAGATCTCTCAAAACTAGGGTAAAAACTAACTAAACTTGGTCTAAAATAAAATAGATACCCAAATGTCACATTTTTACGAGAGATATGACCATGCACAACTCTAATTTTTACAAGGAGAAGACAGTAAAATTCGTCAGGTCGGCGAATCGGTTCTGGATGGCCTTTAGGAAGGGGCGAACTGGTTTGTAATTCCAGTGTTGGGGCCTAATTCTAGCCGAACCACGTCGATTCCCGTTGGCGCCAAACCGGTTCGAACCTTCATTTTTCCTCATTTTCTTTCTTGAATTCTTCTTATCCTCATTTCTTTATAACTTCACAACCGGGACTCAGATTTGGGTTTCGTTTTTCCTACATGTTCATGAGCTCATGAACCTTATTTTCTCTTCAGGTCTTACATCCGAATTCCAGTTGTGTAATTATGAAATTGTCTCCGACTTTTCTTCCTAATTTCTGATCTTCATTTCTATTTCTTTCTCATTTTCAAGTGTATCAAATATCTTCATAAAGTAAGACAAATACATGAAACTTGATATACTCGTTGAAACTCATTAGTAGCAACAATATGAGATAACATCATTGAATTAACATCGCACGGGGTAATAAATGTTGTTAAATTATGGAGATAAATACGAATAATTTATGCCTAATCAGAAACCCCCCAAAACGGGGAATAACTATGGCCAAAATTAAGAACAAATATTCTTTGGTAGAATTTTACAAATAAGAAAAAAGTAACTTACAATCAAACTATGCATTGATCGACTATCGCCTCTTTCGCACTATATCCTCCGAGGAGAGTGCCAATAGCTTGAGAATGCTATACAACGACAATCGGTTTTGGACGCATCGAATGTATTCAAGTCTTCGGTCAAGAAATCTTAATATAAAGTTGAAAAGAACTTTTTTTTAGGCAACGAAACCACTGCGTAACCATCGAATACAACTAGAATGTGTGAGGATGTCCTATGGTTGAAAAGTTCTAGTACAAGGTTTGGTTTCTCTAAAAGTGCACAAGTGTGTTTTGAAAGTTTAAAGGAAAGCCATACTTAAGAAAAAACTATTTTATATAATGAATTGTCAAAACTAAATCGAGTACAAAAGTCTCAAATCTTTAAATACACATAAGAGATGACTTAAGAAAATTATTATTTGAAAACTATAACATTTTTATCTTCTTTTCTTATAAATTTTCACTCCTAAAATCAACGTGGAAGAAGGAGGCAATAAAGAGTAGGTATAGAACATATATATGGACATTAGTGAAACAACACTCAAGTGAAGCAACCTAATTATATTAGAATCAATCTCGATTGTCTTCTAATAAAGATTGTGTCGTGGCATAACTTTCAATGGTATAAAAAAATGTATCAAATATGATGGCTTGGGAACTCTTCATTGTAGTGGAAGAATTGTTCGCAAATGTGAAGTGTCATTTAGAAGGGTCACACATGTTACTCGAGTTTGTTTACATGGTTTAGCATGTGTTGCAACCAATGCACTAGATGTTAAGCTGCCATGATGTCTTGTCTCACTAAGGAAACAAGACAACAAATGAGATCCCATAAGGGACCATAGATTTACACCGACATAGTTTCTATTTGTCATGACAAGAAAACAAAACTCTTTGCTAATGTGAAGTTTTGTGTCGCTGCTGCAAGCTTCCAATGAACAAGTCGCGGATAGAAACAAAACTACCCTTTTTGTGTATCATTCAAAAAACATAGAATTTTCTTTTTTTCAACCAAGGTCAAGAAAAATATTAAAAAAAAAGAGTTACATTTTAAATATATAAGTTTTTTATATAAGAAGAATTTATCATCTTGTATTTGGTAATCTTAAAAGAACCATAAAATTTAAAACATCATCTTTTTGCAATTATGATAATTAATTTAACAAAGGGTGAATCTAAGTCTGCTAGAGAGTATGCCAATTTCCAAAGTGATTAACTCGAGGCAACAATATGAATGATCTAATATGGGGTTGATAAAGAATTTTGGATATCTACTGGTCTAAACTTAATGTGTTTTTTCCAAACAGAACATATGAGTATACGATTGATCAAGGAAAACCGAGTGATCAGGTAAGGATACTATCGTTGTTTGGTTTACCACCTTAATGACAAAAACATAAACATTAACTACACTTGTTCTATAAGTATATCAATGAGTTCAGTCAAATCCATAGAGAACCTATTTAGAATTCAATAGATTTATTACTTCACAAATACAAGTTTAAAGTATGCTCTTTTGATTTAAGATGATTTCTACTGCAATTAGTCTAGACAAGTATTTAAACTAAATTAATTAATAAGAATGAAACCTATAGGTTTATAACTATATCCCTCACCACAGACTAGTCAGCATAAATGGTTGTATGGAGATAAAAGCATTTTCAAGATTAATACCCAATTGAACAACTAATAAAACCTAGAGTTGCCACCCCTTACATTCTCATAAAATCTTAATTTGAGTTTGGTGTCAATAAATATGCCCAAAATTACACAAGAAAGGTTGTAAACATGGAACATACATAACATACTCCATTAAGGTTCCTAGATTCACAACCAAGAATAATTAAACAGTTAAAGCTAGCCAAAATCATAATATAATAGTGAAGCAACTAATTAATTAATGGTGAGTTAAATAATCTCAACCTAATTTATTTGCTACAAAGAATTTTAAAGCATGGAATGAAAGAAATCAATAAAGAAAGGAAGACAACTAATTAACAAAGCATTGAAATTATTAACAAAAGCTTGATTTCAAGAAGACAATTAATAGTAACTTTGCATACCCATTATATGGAGAACCCAAGAGAGAGAGAGAGAGAGGCTCTCAAAATAAAAACAAAAACGAAAAAAATATGATGATAATCCACTCAAATGATGAAAACCCACTTACTATTTATTGTAAGTTGATTAAATCTAAAGAAAAGAAATCAAAAGGAACAAATATCTACAACCTAGAGGAGTCGACCGATCGAGATAGAGAGTCGATCATTTGACGAAGTTAAATCCAACCCATTAACTTCTGAGTCTTCATCAAACAATAAGTATCGATCGATGGATCCAGGGGGTCGATCGATCAATGTTGTGTTTCCATCCCACAATTTGCTCCTCCCAAAAGAGAAAAAGTTTCTTTCACATAAACAACTATAAATCCATCATACGGACATGGAATGATGTACCGTTTATGTTCACGTGAAGGTAACTCAACAGACTATGCTCCCATGGAATTCCCCTAATTGAGGATTAAAATTACGAAATTGCCTCCAAAGTTTCATCTTCTGATAAAACTTTCTCGAAACACAACCAATTGTTCCACTAAGCATTCCCATACGTAACAAAATCATAAATAAACCCTGACACACACACACACACACACACAAAAAAAAAAATATAAATAAATCAAGGGTTATCTATTATATGAGCATAAATATAGGAATTAATTGACACAAATATACTAGAATGGACAAGAATAAAGGTAACTATTATGCAATATTCATTACTAATTACACCCGTTAACATACACATTGCTAGTCCCTACAAATGAAGCAAAAAGAGAACTAAAAAATATTGATAAAGAAACCTAATAAATATGTAAAAAGTTTAAATGCCATTTTCACGGGGGAACGACTTCATTTAGGGAATGCAATAAGTCATTAAATCGCTTACCTTAGTGGACAAGTTTTTTCTCGTGAGGGTTTTCAATAATTAATTGCACAAATATCAAGTTTCCTCACAAATTTCCACTCAAATATTCAATTTTCCAAGCTCAACAAGAACAATATAGATTTCAACAAGTTATTAACAAAGATAATGAGATTTTTTCCCAATAATCCAAAATTATCAACATTAAGATAATAACATCGTAGAAAAAAACCTTAAATGTGCGTGGTGTGCATACACATTTAAATTTTTAAATTCGGTGAAAAATTCTGTAACACAAAAAATAATTAAAGCATGTTTTCACTCAATCGTTTTGAATATTACACTCAACAAATGAAATCACTAAGAATTGGACGTAATACACACGGGACAAGTGGGCATAAAGAGTGAATGTAAAAGGAAGAAAGGTTGCGTACATGTCATTAATAAAGAATGCTATATATGAAATGAAAAGTTCAATCTTGTGAATGGATATTGATGATTAAATGAGGTGAAACATCCTTTAACAAATTATCACAACTATTTAAACGTTTAAATGACATTCACCTTAGGATGATATAGGACCTTTAAGGGTTGTAAAGTAGGATTGGGGTTAAGGTTATGAAAGCAGTGGTATATTTATTTACGGATTCAAAAAGTTTGGGGAGAATACTCGAGACAATGGAAGATTGCGAGCACTTTCAAAATTGGAATATAAATTCCATAACAAGCAAAAGATATGAGTATGACTGTTAATGTCCAAAAATTAAGGTAACAAATAATAAGAGAAACAATTGATAGAAATGATTATCGTGAATAATGAGGATGAGAGACAGTGAGAACACGAGGATTTTTATGTGGTTCGGCCCTTGAATTGGAAGCCTATGTCCACAGTGTTATTATTGCATTACTTTGCATCGTTATAGTTTAGGGTTTTCTTGATGTAACTCCAGGTTTGAGGAAGTATCAAAAGGTAGTTCAATTTATATGTGGATATCAGATATTTACAAAGAGATGGAGTGCCCTTATAATTAGGGCAGTTACATCTTTATACATGTTTATTATAATGTACACCAGCACGCCCTGAGGTGCAGAGCTGTTTTGATAATGAGACCTCTGGATAATCATGAGCTAACCAATCTTGGCAGTTGTGATTCCAAGTGGTTGATAAGGTATGTTTGGAATGTAAATTCGCATAGGGGATGTATCCCATCTTAAGGTAAATAGGCGGACCAAGAACTCTAATTATTGAGATGAACTCCTTAGGTAATTTGGTCGAGCACATTTTGTAAGTCTTCCTAGGTAATTTGGATTTATTATATATTGAGATTATGTAGGTATAACAGAAATCCCCCAAGACATTTGGCACAAATATCTCAATATGAAACCCAATGAGTGGGAGAGGTGTTATGTGATACTAATGCTCTACTAGTGGAGGTCGGATCATCTTGATCAGCACATCTTGGTCAACCAAAGTCCAAGAAAAATTCCTTCGAGTTTCTCATGACTTATCAAGGACACGTGTCAAGTGACTGAAGAGTTTCCTGTGTAATGATGGCGACCGATCAAGCGCGGTGATACTCTGTAATGCTGTTTCAATTTTCTCAAGATTTCCTGACATTTTGTTTGCAATGTCAGTTCAATATTTTCATCAAAGGGAATAAATACACGCCACTTCTTTCATTTGCTTCACTTATAAGATTTTCATAGAGTTGAAGAGAGAGAAATTCTTTGAGCGTCGTTTTCATCATTATGAAAGACTAATCATTTTTGGATCCAAATTCTTCAGTGCCTTTTCCTTCATACTCCATATCTTATTCTACCATCGTCTAACTTTAACAAGTACGCCTTTCTTTGCTTTAGCTAGGGTTTGGTATTTATAAGATTTTGTTAGATGATTATTACTGTTTATCTTAGCGGTCGCTTCATTTAGATGGCCATTGATTTGGTTGGCCTAGGTTAGGTAACTTAGTTCTTAAGGAAACGTATGAATTCCCCCCCCCCCCCCTCGTGTCTAGAGAGTTTACGAGTTTGTCAGAAGTATAGACCTAGAGTGCCCTGGTATCACTGAAAGGAGTTTTTCCCATTCTATATAGGTTAATAGACCATAGGAGGATCCCGATCATCCCCATTTTACCCCTAACTATCCTTCTAGTTGTGGTTCCTCCAATGACCCAGGCATGCCCAATATTTCTTCCCCTGTTCTAGAAACCTCTTATGTTAGTGAGGGTGAGTTTCCAAATACTATTTTTATGAATCCCCTAGACCCTTATTCCCTGTTTGAGGATCCTACAATGGATAGGGCTGAGGATAATAGGTCAGAAAGTGTGCGCCCCCACCTTTATTTGTGGGGGTCTCATACTGAGGCTTATGGGGACGATGAAGAGGAAGAAGATCTTGCTGGTTCTTCCAGTAATTATAATCCTACTGAGATAGATACCCATTGGTATCAATGCACGGTGACTGAGGAAGAGCTTGAGGCCATAAGAGAGAGATGCGACTTTCCTATAGCCATTCAAACTAGAATGCCAGATGTTTCTGAGAGGTGTTACTCTTTTTGAGACTCAAAGGAATTTTTCATTCCCTTGTGGGCCCTGCAGGTAGGACTAAGGCTTACTCTTCATCCTGCCGTTCATTCCATTTTGAGAAGTTACGGAGTGGCCTTAACCTAACTGCCTCCCAATTCATATATGACTATTCTAGGGGCAATGATGTTCTCAAAATTTGAGACAGAGTTTGACTTGATGGGGGACCTTTTTAGGTATGTATACATCTTGAAAGATAATGCCAAAGCCCCCGATTATTATTTTTCTACATGAAAACCTCAGTATAGGATGGTCATAGTGGTCCAATCTACTAATCATAGTTAGAAAGGTTTATATGTGTTTATCAAGGGAAACTGGGAATTTAGGGCCCATAAAAGGGACAGGTCATATAAGTTCCCCAAAGAATAGAGTGGGTCTAATGACATGGGTAAAGTTTTCCTACTTTTGTCTTCGTCTTTTCTTATTTTGGCTTACTTTACTGTTCCAAGATTGTTGTTATGCCTTTGAGTTTTTTGGTTAAGCAAGCCCCAAGATACCCAAGTCATTGGTCTATATGGTTGCCTCTAATTATTTGAAAAAAAAAACTACTTTTGAGGATATTTTTACTTTGAGAAGTTTATTGCTACTAGTTATCACACTCCTCTAGGAGGCAGGATACTTTTGGAGTTTGAAGTACCCCTAAACGGTTGAGTGGCTATAGAAACTCACTTTGAGATCTGTGACCAGGCTGTTGGGGCAGGTAGCTCAGAAGAAAGTAGGTTCTAAGATCAAATTATTTAACATTTTCCTTAGTTGGCTATTCGTACTGATATATATTAGTTCACTTATCTTGACAAGTGGGGATGAACATTCTTCTAGAGAAACCCTAGGCATGAATCCTCATTTTATTAATCGTAAAGCACTACCTGAAGCTCGTCAGAAGAGAGCTAGGGTGGGCCAAAAGTAGGTTGAGGTTGATTATGTAGCCATTTCTGGGATAGTATACGAGACTACTCATCATTAGGAGGCAGTTGTAGCTGCTAAAGGTAAAGGAAAGGAAAGGCCCCCATGGAGCCGTCAATTGGGGATAAGAGGAGGAAAATAGGCAACCTCTTCAGAAGAAGATGAATGGAATTAGTCATGTACCTGAACCTATATTTGAATTAGGTCATGTCCATATTTCTAGATATGGGAAGGTTCCAGAGTTCGACTTCGACCCTAAACATAAAGTTACATATGAGGATTTGAGGTCTGACCCTGACTCCATTTTTTACCATACCAAAAATGATTTAGACCTTCTCGACTACTGGGGTCACATGAAGGACTTTGAGTTCATGTAATGCTTTGATCCTGATTCCCTATGAACCCTAGCCCAACACCGACTATCTGTGGTACGTATTTCCTACTAATTCTTAGTCATATATTTATAAGTGTCCCATTATTATACTCTGATCATACTTTATTACTTGTGGCCTAGTCATCGATGGCCTATATCATCTTGCAAGTGAAATCCCTTATTAATCATGTATCTTACAATGAGTTGGACGAGGAGAATAAGATGCTAAAAGCCAGTTATGAGAAGGTTTATAAGGAGTTAAAGGAAAAGGATGGGCAACTGATGACCAAAACTGAGGGCCTTACCAAAATAAAGAAATAAATGTGTTTCTTAAGGAGAATTATATACTCATGATGCCAAGATCTAAAGCCTGAATGATCCTCTTACAACGGAGAAGGAGAAGTGTAAAAAAGAGCTGGAAGTGGCTCGCGACGGTTTAGCCAATACTAGTGCTGTTGCTGTTGAAGCCTTCAAGTCGTCAGTAGACTTTAATACTAAGTGCCTGTGATATTTCTTAGATGGGTACAAGGAGCTGAAGAAGAGGGTGGATACTCATTTCCCTGACGCTGCTGAGACTGTGAATGGCTAGCTAAGAGATGAGGAGGAGGCCACCAACCTTTCTGGGGAAGATGGAGACGCCCTGTCTGCTAGTGCTTGAAGAGATAAATTCCATGTGTTTATTTTTATAACTCATATTTTTTCTTGACATTGGCTGTGTAACTTTGAACATCTCTTTTTGATGTAGTCTTTATAGCATTTCTGTCCTTTAAAATGCGGCTTGGCTTATTAACATCTTCTTGCTAAGAATGAAGATACTGATTGAAATGCTTTTGTTCGTGACCTAAAAGGTCATATAGAGATCCTATGTACTGTATTGACACTAATATAACTGTTCACAACTAATGAGGTCATACAGGTTTCAACCAACCACATTGTGTTATAACCTGTGAGGTCACACATCAGACATAATCAACTACCTCTTTCGTGACTAATGAAGTCATACAAGGGTTTGGTAAGACTCAAGAGGTTTGATTTATTTAATTGTTCACGACCCGTGGGGTCATGCAACTTTTTTAACCGACCACGTTATTTTCAATCTGCGAGATCGTACATGTAGTTGAGCGCCTTATTCATAACCCATGGGGTCATACAAGGGTTTGGTGGATTTATGGGAACATGTTCGTTCCAACTAGAGTATTCATGATTTATGCTTTCAACCTGGTATGGTTATTTTGATGTTATTAGTTGCGCCACTTTGTATACTTATCATATGCACGAAAATTAATTAAACAAGAGATTAAACTTTGTTTTACTAATTGAAATGGTGCTTGCTGCATAAATTAAATAACTAACTGGCTACAAATAATACTTCCTAAGATGCTCTAAATTCCATGGGTTTTTGAACTACTCACCCTCGAAAGTCTCAAGTCGGTAAGTCCCCCGCCTGACGACACTGGTTACTCTGTATGGTCCGTGCTAGTTCGGCTCTAGCTTTTTGTTCCTTTTTATTACCTTTTGGAGAATGTAGCCTCTTTCAGGATGCTCTCGTTTACCCGGAGGTTGTAGTAGTGTGCCACCCTTTGTTGATAGGCAGCCACGTGCAACACTACATTTTCTCTTACTTCCTCTACTAGGTCGAGGTCCAACCTCCGTGCCAAGTCACTAACTGGCGAATCAAAATTAAGGACTCTATGACTAAGGAGTCATATTTCAGTGGGGATAACTTCCTCCGTGCCAAAGGTGAACATGCGTGGTGTTTCCCCGGTGGCTATCCGTAGAGTGGTTTAATATGCCCAGAGCACGTTGTGGAGCTCATTAATCCAATTACCCTTTGCCTCATTGATTCATTTTTTGATTTCGTCTAAGATCGTCATATTGGTGACTTCAGTTTGACCGTTGCACTGTGGATGCCCAGGTGCCAAGTGTAGCTTTCGAATATTGGATCCGGTGCAGTAGGCTTCGAAGTTTTGGTTATAAAACTGTGTGCCACGATCAGTGATAAATGTTAAGGGTATGACATAGCGACATATGATGATTTTCTAGATAACATAAAATACCCTTTCATACGACATTTCTACCAGGGTCTCATCTTCCACCCATTTAGTAAAGTAGTCTACTACCACTACAATGTATTTTTACCGTCCTTTTGTTCTCATTAACGGTTCTACTAAGTCTATACCCCACGTGGTGAATAACCATGGTGACATAATAGGGTTTAATAAACCCCCTGGGCAACGGTGGATCTTTGTGAATCATTGACACTTATCACATCTCCTAGTGTAATATACACAGTATGCCTTCATAGCCATCGAGTAGTACCCTTGGGTTCGCTTAACCAACAATCTATAGGCCGAATGTGCCCACAACATCCTTCATGTACCTCATTGATTTGCTTGTTAACTTCTCGTGTATGAACCATTTCAGAACTGAGATGGTGTACCCTCTCGTGTACAATACTCTTGCTTCTAAAATATAATAGGATGCCTCATAAAATAGCTTTTTAGCTTCGTGTGAGTCTACCAAAAGCTTTCCCTCTTCAATGTACGTCCGTATGGATCCATCCAGGAATGTCCCAGTCTAATCTCTGCTACAGGAAGTGGTGCCTCAATTATCCTCTGTGTAAGAACTTCGATTGATATGGTTCTTCTTAGCGACGTTGTGCTTACTAAAGCTAATCTGGCTAGGGCATTCGGTCGTACGTTTTCCAACCTGAGGATTCTCAACACTTTTGCTTCTGTGAATCTGCTTAACCTCTTCCAAACTATTCTTAGGTACCTTGCCATGGATTCCTCCCTAGATTCATAAACTCCCCATATCTAGTTGACAACCAGCTGGGAATCACTATGTGTTGTAATATGCTCGACACCCAGGGACGCTGCTAGGTCGAGCCCTACAATTGGGGCCTCATATTCTGCCTCATTGTTGGAGGTTCGAACTAGAAGCGTAAGGCGTATTCCACATCTATATCATCTGGTGTGGCGAGTATGATTACAGAACCACTCCCTACTGAACATGACGATCCGTCGACATATAACTTCCATATTGGGCAATCTGGTGTGAAGTCGCCTTCCTCTATTTTCCCGCACTTAGAGATTCGGTGAGACTCGTCGTGGTTTCCTTTTTCTCCTTTAGTAGATCTATCTCCTTGAGGAGTCTTCTTTGCGTTTCACTTACTCGTGGTTTCTTTAGGCATGGTGGTTCATTACTAGGGGTAGAACTCTCTCCCGGAGGAGTCTACTCCGTCAGTTTCCAGTCATAAGTCAACTCTGGAAATACTTGACCCTTTATTGTGGTCCTCAGCTCATATCGAATATCTTACGAGCCTAGTTCCATTGCCCATGCCATGAGCCGACTATACTTTTTAGGTTTGTGTAGGACTTATCACAACGATAAGTTGGTGTAGATCACTATGATGTGAGCCTAGAAATACAAACTCATACTTTGCGAGGCTTCACTTAGTGTGAGGGCGAGCTTCTTCATTGTGAATATTAGACCTCAGCCCCTTAATAGGCTCTACTAGTATCATAAATAGGTTTCTAAACCCCTTCTTTTTGCCTCACCATCACTAAGCCGACGGTTGATTCGGATACTTCAAGGTACAAGTAAATCGTTTTTCCTATAATAGGTCGTGACGAGAGGGGAGAGAGCCCATATATCTCTCCAGTTCTATGAATGCGTGTTTTCACTCTTCGTTCCATTCAAAACACTTTTGCATCACTTTGAAAAAAGGCAAGAACTTATCAATGGTTCTTGAAATAAACCTGTTGAGTTCCACAACACGCCTGGTTAGTCTCTGTACTTCCTTCTTCGTTATTAGGGACGCCATGTTGAGAACGGCCTGAATCATATCAGTATCGGCTTTAGTCCCTCACCGATTTACATTAAAAGCCAAGAACATCCCTTATTTCACTCCAGAGATTCACATAGTAGGATTCAACTTCATCTGATATCACTCTAGTTTGTCAAAGGTCTGGTCGAGGTCCCTGCTGTGGTCGATGACCATCTTACTCTTACTGAGTATGTTGTCCACATAAAATTTCATGTTGACCCCTATCTGGTCCTCAAAGACTTTATTTACTAATCTCTGGTCACTAGCGCTTGCATTATTGAGGCCTAACGGCATGGCATTGTAATAATAGGGGCCTCGATGGTGTATGAAGTAAGTTCTCTCTCTATCCAAGGGATTAATTCGGATCTAGTTATAACCAAAATCTGCATCCATGAAACTGAGCAACTTGTGCCCTACCATAGCATCGATGAGCTGATTAATGCTCGATAGTGGGAAATAGTCTTTTGGGCAGGCTTTGTTCAAGTCAGTGAAATCGACGCACATCCTCCACTTGTCATTTTTCTTTCATACGATGATGACGTTGGCTAGCCATTCTAGGTACATGACTTCGTTAACAAAGTTATCTTTCTGCAGTTTGAGGACTTCGTCATGAACATCCTAATTTTTGCTGGCATAAAAAAATCTTCATTTATGTTTGACTTATTTGGCGCCCTACATCACATTTAACTCATTACACAAAGTCAGGATCTATTCCTGGTATGTTCTCGTAGCTCCAAGCGAACACTATTTTGTTTTGCCTCAGAAATCTAATGAGCTCTTTCCTTAGAAGAGGATCCAATAATGACCCGATCTGTACTGTTCCATCTGGGTGGCTATCGTCAAGTGGGATTGTCTCAATCTCTTCGATAGGCTTACCTTTGACCCGTTATGCTTCGTCTCGGAGATCGATGGTCTCAATATGGTAGGTGATTGTCAGCTTTTTTCATTCTTCTTGATCTGCTAAAATGAAATAACATTAATGCGCCACCTTCTGATTTCCCTTTACAATTCCTACCCCAAAGTGGGTTGTAAACTTCAAATACTTGTGCAACATAGATAGGAAAGCTTCAAATTTCTTCATTCCGACCCTTCTGGAGATAACATTATAGGCTGAGAACACGTTCTGGTCTAGGATGAAGAATCATATTATCTTTATTTGATTGATCGACCAGATGCCGACCATAACTTCATGTTCTACTATCCACAACGGGTACACCATTTTCCAGAAAATACGATCACAGGATGATGATAGGGCGTGAGCTCCACGTATTCCAGTTTCAGCTTCTTGTAACAATTGTAGAACATTATGTCTGTGGAGCTTCCATTTTCCACCGGATCCTTGCTACTCATCCTTCTAAGATAACCATAGTGGCGATTAGAGGGTCGTCATGGGGATATAATGCCCCTGAGAGGTCGTCCTTTGAGAAGTCGATGATTAACTTGTCTTTGTTCACTGTTCGTGGCATGTTGTCGTAACTTGACATCAGATTGACCTATGCTTACTCACAAGATTGGGCCTCGTTAAGGTAGGCCTTCCTTTCTGCTAGGCCTTCTCCTCCACTGGATCCACCTCTGATAATGAAGTGACAGTCAAAATCTGTTATACCGACGTAACGTATAGGTTTTGTAGGCTTTTTTGAGAGATCTGGATCATCATCCAAGTCGACGTCCCTTGCCTTTTTCTTATTGGCTACTCTTCGATAGGGCAATTCCGAACGTCTTTTACCTATACTTTCTTCTAGATTTGGTCAGCCACCGCTGTAAGCGTATTTTGACAGCTTTCCCCTCCTTATCATCCCTTCAATCTCGTTCTTCAAGGCTATGAAATGGTCAGTATTATGGTCGTAGTCCTTATAAAACTCGTAATACTTGCTTTTATCTCTCTTATTTGCTAATAACTTTATCTTTTCTGGCCGTCTGAGATCTTTAATTTCCTATATTTCCTCCAGGATATGGTGGACTCCCACCGTGAGTGGCGTGTACTTATCGTACTTTCTCATCTTGTCGCTCTTCTTTTCCTTTTGCTCATGCTTCCCGTTGTTCTTGCCACCAAAGGGCTTTGAATCGTCGGACTCTTTAGTCGTCATCGTCTCTTCAGCATTAATAATCTTTCCTGCTTTTTCTAATAGCTCAATCATGGTTTTAGGCAGCTCCTTGTCTCATGTCCAAAACATCTTGCCTAATCTCAACTCGCTCATCAGGGCTTTGATGGAAGTGGGCTCGTTGTAGTCAATTACCTCCATCTTTTCAGTGTTGAATAGGGTGATGTGATCATGCGTGTTTTCATATGCCCTATTATAGACATCGAGTGAGTGGGAAACTTTCTTTCTTGGCTTAGTGCTCAAGAACAAATTGCTAATGAACAGCTTGGATAGCTACTGAAAACTCTTAATTTTTCCCCTAGGTAGAGTGTTGTACTATATCTGAGCCGATTCGGTTGTGGTACTGGAGAATTCCCGACACCTCATTTCATTCGGGATGCAGTAGATGTCTGTGATGACCTAGTATTGTTAAATATGTAGGATAGGATTCATCTTCCCATTTTACTTTAGAGTGATGATTGGTGTCTTGAACTTTATTGGAGTAGGATATGCTATGATGGAGGGCACAAACGCCGATCCTTTTATGAAATCGCGCTGAAGGGGATTCCTTAACTTGGCCATTATCGAGGCGATCCTCTAAGCACCGATGAAGCCGTTCCATGGCTGATTATTGACTAGTTTGTCTACTCGTCCTCGGATTTCGACCGAAGTCTCTTCCTGGGAGGTTTGCTTGGCTTCTATCAATGCTCGAGCAGAACAACGAGAGATCCTAATAGCGGACATTCCTAATATGATTTTTTAGGACTGGTCGTGCAATGCCATCGGTATTTACCAGTGGTTACAATGCGGGTCCAATTTGTCAAATGTTGATCCTCTGCTCAATCGCTCAAACACGCTAGGGAGTTCTTTTGAATATGACTAGTCATCAAAGTGGCTAGGCGATTGGATGGAGGAGGTATCCCCGGGATAGTATATCTGGTCCTATTATGAGCCAATTCACCTGAAGGAACTGGTGTTAGCACCAGATCCCAAATTCAATCTCTTGGGATTTTCCAGGGCTTGCCTATGGTATTCGTACTTCCTCTCATTGTGAGGCACTGGAGGAAGTCGCCAGTCGCCGCTCCTAGATGCCTAAAGTCTGATAGTCACATTTTTGGGGTTGGGCACCGGTGTCCTAGTCTAGAGGGTTTGCGTCAATTGCCTGACACTGACTAATATTATATGCAAGTCGCCCAACCCGGTAGGGGTAGCTGGCGTCTGCACCTCCTCCATGCGAGTGATTTCATGGTGATTCGTCATTCAAAGCGTCTCTGTTGAGAATATGAGTGAGTGGTTTTAGGTAGGAACTGCCATGGTTGTTACAATGTTCCCACAATCAGCGTCAATTTCTTAATGTCCAACAAT
Organism: Sambucus nigra; assembly: GCA_949130495.1. Lineage (NCBI taxonomy): Eukaryota > Viridiplantae > Streptophyta > Magnoliopsida > Dipsacales > Adoxaceae > Sambucus > Sambucus nigra. The sequence goes on from OX422213.1 coordinate 39,887,496, forward strand.
TGCAAGAAATGATTATCGTCAAGAATGAGGATAAGAGGCAGTGAGAACACAAGAATTTTAAGGTGGTTCATCTCTTGAATCGAAAGCCTACATCCGCAGTGTTATTATTGCGTTACTTTGCATGATTATAGTTTAGGGTTTTCTTAATACAAGTCTAGGTTTGAGAAGGTATCAAAAAGTAGTCCAATTCACGTATCTATCTCCTATTTATATGTGGATATCATATATTTACAAAGAGATGGAGTTCCCTTATAATTTAGTCAGTTACATATTTATACATTCTTATTATAAGGTACACCGACATGCCTTGAGGTGGGGAACTGTTTTGATAACAAGAGCTCCGAATAATCATGAGGTGGCCAATCTTGGCAGTTGTGATTCCACGTGGTTGATAAGGTATGTTTGTCGTGTAAATTATCATAAGGATGCATCTTATGGTAAATAGGGGGCCGAGCATTCCAATTATTGAGATGACCTCTTTAAGTGATAAGGCCGAGCACATTTTGTAAGTCCTCCTAGGTTAGTGGGAGATTATATAGGTATAACAATGACTAACTTTATTTTCTCCGATAACTACGAGATTCTTACTTTTTTCAATCCCTTTCTTTTTCTTTTTCTTTTTCTTCTATTTCTTTTTCTTTTGTTTTATTTTTCACTTCTTTTTCTCTAGAATAGAATACAACTCATATGATTAAGTGCATCCATGGGACACAAACATCATTAAATCTCAAGCACAACGTCAAACAAAGGTATGGAAGGTGTATTTATGGTTTAAAACTCCAATGTGGAGTAGGTTAAGGAAATTTGGATTTTGAAATAAAACGTTAATATTTTGTCTTAAAGGGTTGACTAGGGTAAGTATTAGGTTGATGTTTAGTTCAAGATGGATTAATTTACAAAGAGGGTCTATGATACTTTCCTAAGGTTTACGCAATTCCTAGGTCTAAACAACATTAAAAGTCATTATCAAGTAACATATTTCATAATTAATTCAATTAATGAACGATTAATGAAAGAAAAATGATATTACTGACAACTATGTGTTTTCAACAAGGACATAGTAATGTCTATAACACTCACAAATGAAGAAAAGTACAAAGATCTCTTGGTTTTAGTATACACAAAGCAACAAAATCTCACCAAGTTATTATCATCCAACCAAACGATTTAAGATTAAATGCTCGTGCTCATGGGATCAAAGTTTCAATTCATGCATGTATTCCTAATATCATAATTTGGAGGACTAAAGTCTAATAACATAAAAGAAATAGAACATGCATAATCTATTTAGAAACTGGTTAGGGAAATAATTTATTAATCATAAAAAACAAGGGCAAGAGGTCCAAGAAACAAAAAAAGAATGTGTGTGTGTGTGTGTGTGTGTGTGTGTGTGTGTGTGTGAATCAACATAAATAAAAACCAAGATGATTAATCACACCCCAACCGAAATGACACATTTTCCTTAGAGCTGGCAATTTTTTACCCGATAACCCGTTTATGGTAATAACCCGAAATGACTCGAACATGACCCGATTAGCTTGTATAGATTTAAGAGTACCCAAAACTTACACTAGAATAAAAATCAACGCGATCCGAAAATAACACGACTAACCCGAATTGCCACCCCTAATTTTCCTCGATGTAGTTAAAGTTATTATTAAAAAAGGATATGGAAATAAGTCACCCCAATTTGGAGCGATTCGTGAGATAATGAATGATGAGCCTACACAATCAAAAGAAAATACACCAAGAATATACAAAACAAGTATTAAGCTTAAGATCAATTATGGCAAACGATATAATAATATAGACAAGTGAAATCATAATTACTAGATAAATTAATGTTGCTAATTTGATTTTATAAACATGATGATCTGAATACATAAAAATCCAATAAAAAGCCAGCAACTACATCATTACATCAAATTCCACAATCAATGAAAAATAAACTTAAAACAAGTTAAACAATATTTCAAACCATCCTACAAAGATAAGAAAAATAAAAATATCCCAAATCACAAGAAAGCAATAGAGAGACTAAGAACTGGGACCACTAGAGGGTTCTGGTGCATCGGGATCCTACGTCGTATATGGATTGTGAAAATACTCTGGTATCAGCATGTCTCGACCTCTCATAAATGTGTAGAGGTCCTTCATCATCGAATGCATCATCCCGAAATATCTACGATAATCATCTATGTCCTGTCACATTTCACCTCGAATGACATAAAATGGGCGTCGAGGGAAAAGGGAGACTACTGACACTCATCCACCTGCTCATCCTATGCATCTTTGTCTCTTCATTAGAATCATCATTCACCCTCTTTCATTTCTACCCTTGATCTTCCTAAAATTGACCCAAGGACTTCTTGATATTCATTCTATTTTGGCATGTGATTGGATCCTTTTTGTGATCCAAATTGAGCTCAGAGCAGCCAAAGTGTAAGCATATGCTTGTAAGTAGTGCAGGAAATTGTGACACCACATAAAATTAATAAATAGATTGACCAAGTCTAATAAAAGATCACGCGAATTGAAAACATTTAGTAACATCCTCAATATAACAAAATACATAAAATTAAACAAATAATATGATGAGAGATAACAAAATTGTGAACAAAATAAAACCATTTATGATACCAAGCACTGGCAATATAAAATCCAACTCCGGAATACAAATGTATCTCATACAATCCTTGACTTTGAATAATAAAGCAAATGAACTCTAAAAGACAACGGGATGCTGAAACAAAATTAATGCATATAGTGGGTGAGCTACACTGGCTCGACTCCTACATCATAGTAGGGAATAGTATAATGTCGCCAGAGGTTCTCCTAGAACAAACCCATGTCTATGCTAATGACTGCAAGCTAAAACCTATGAAAACATAGATATAATTGCAATGAAAACATAAAGTTTATGAAGAATAAGATTATAACTGAATTTGGGCCACATTATAACTACGCATTTTCCTCTCGTCTTTTAGTGGATTTCAGATTATTAGTTACCAACACAACAACCTAAAATCACATGCGGTTTTAATCCCAAATCCACGTGTAGACCTTGTGATTAAGGTCTTATCTCTTCACCTTTTAATCTTTACTTTTTTATCTTTAAGGAAATCCCTTACTTTAAGAATCATAATATCACGATAGCCTCATACGCATGGTACATCTTACTAACTAACCGAAGTGAGGTAACCATTGAATATCAAACTTCGAAAGTCTATCAGTCCAAGCTATTACATACCATATAGTAATACATATGTCACTAGTTTATGTAATTCATAAATCCTGGGTCATAAGTGTACAGTTTTAAATCACCATAATAAGCATATATATCCCTAGTATAGCACATAAACCATCACAACTACCTTTAGTACCAAAACTCATATCCACATACATAAAGATATAGAGAAGGTCTACATCTAATATCTATACACAGGTACATATCCCAGCATGTATAAAGAAATGGGTTTCTTGCACGCTCACACATAAAAATAGGTTCATCTCTACTGCCTTTGGTGATTTCTCTCATGCACTTGGCATAGTTATAGGTAATCCTACCCTACAACCTCAAAGAATTAACAAAGGATAATCACTATGCTTTCCCGTTACTCTCATAAACTTCCATACCCAAAACTATACGAAGACTATCAGTCACATATCTATTGACTATATGCTGACAACCCTCGTGCATTCCCCTTGAGATGCAGGTACGTAGACATTATTGTTCAGAGTAAAATGACCAAGATAAATCTCCTATTAATCATCGGGGTACCAACGCGGTTGACATCATACATTATCCATAAAGGATATCCTTTCTAGTACGTCACCCATTAGCACTCACACAGATACTATGCATTGCACATAAAACACACAAGCTATTATAACCCATACTAACGAGTTTAAGGTAAACACATATGCACCTCTTACTAGTGACTTAAAGTAAACACATACACATACTGTCCTAATACACCCTTTAATCTTTTATTAAACCCTTTCTACATTACCCCTAATACCCAGGGTTCCTAAACTAGGTATAGCCTCCCCATACCATACACTAAAAACATACACATCAGCTATATTCATTTTCATATAGTCCTAACCCAACCTTCTAAGTCTCTAAGTTTAGTTACCATCCCCCACCTAACTCATATAGTAACATCGTATACTTACCCTACTCTAAGGTTTTTACCTTAAATCTGGTCTTACCCGAAGATTAAATTCCCTACTAGTATATCACAACATCACAAACAAACCCAGTTAATACCAACTTTTTAATCTTCCAAAATCCCACTCAACCTCCCAAGCCACTTTCGAATTTACAACCAACACATCATAATCTATTTGACGTATGCAAACTAATCTAGGTCAAAATACCCCATTAACCCAATCACTAAATTCCAACAAATCATACCATTAACATTCATTTATATTCTACAAATATAAAAAAGATAAAGTTCCATCTAACCTAGAATTATGTCTTAAAATCAAACAATCCAACAAAGAAAAACATAAACCTAAATTGCACCAAAGCTGGGATTATCAACCGATCGATAGATTACGTTAGATATATAAAAAATACCTCATTATGGGTTCATCTTCCCTAACACCTAAATTCTCTTCTAAAACCCCAATTAATAGCTCAAAAGATTCATCCAAACCCTGAAAAATTCCCCAATAACAAAACCAGTTTTAATAACAAATCCCAAAGTTTATATCAAGATTCAAAGGAAAAAACCCAAGTTCCATTCAAGAACCCTACATTTATCAAATTCATCGATTAAATTATGATTTCCATGGATTAATTCACATAATTAGAGGGATTTTAAGTGATATATAATAGAACACTAACATTTTCTAATAACTTTAATTCAGGATCATGGGGAAATCAATCAATATGAGAGGGGCATCAACCTAATTAAAACTATGAAAATTAACTATTTAATCATACAAATCAGATTAAAACATAATTAGATTTAGATTTCAATGAATATATATAATCTAAAATGAAAGAAACTATAATACAATTCTAGATAAATTTGCCTTATTTAAATTTGTGGAGAAAATCATGCTAAGATCCTCCCAATTCCTCCTAATTTATTAAATCTCCATCTCTCTAGTATCACGGTGCTTCCCAAATTGTAACATGTGTCTTATGAGATCCCTAATGACTCACTAAAAGCCTTAATCCCAAAATTATACTTGGGGCCTAAGTGGGCCTCATCTAAAAGAATCCGAAATCACCTCCAAATGGCTTAAAACATTACCCAATATCTATACCAACCGGATATGACTAAACCCCATCATTTTAAGATAAAAACAAACATACTGAGTGTCCCAAAAGTCGATACAAAATATGTCAAATCAAGTGACTAACAACTCAAAAATTTAATATTCACCCAGTACAAGTCCAAATATAAATTATTTCAATAATGAATTACCATGTATTAAGTCCGACTTCAATTATAAATTAAATAACATACAAAAATGTAAATAGTGAGACCTCTTGTCATAGAAAACATACATAAATAATTTTCACCAATATTCACAATTAAATAATGCATATAAAAATATAGGATATTACATTCCTCCAACTTAAACACGTAAATTTGTCCTCGAAATTTGAATTCTTAATAGATTTACTCTAAATTTGAGGATATCCCGCTCGTAGCATCCTCACACTACTATAAAGGAATCTACTCCCTCTACTACATAATACATACTAAGATCTCTCTCGGTGTAAATAATGTTCAACTAAATTCTAAACTAGTCTCACCATTAAGACACCAACTTGTTCCTTATAAACTCCTTTCGTCTTGTACCCACAAAAACATCATGCACACGTTAACCATCATCAGGTAAAATCAAACAGCACATATCTCGCCCAATTAAAGATTTAGAAAAGAACTTCTCATCGAGTTACTAGCTCGAATTTAGAACCAAAACTTTACCAATTTCCCTAATCAGGACAATTATCAATAACAAATGGTCCTCTTTCTAGGGACCTACACCCTATTCTCTCTTGGTTGTAAAATCCCATATGCTCGCTCAAGTGAATTTCACACGATCTAGTAAGAACACCACTTCCTTCGAAGGTTCCTAAACACAACCTAAATAAAGAACTAGCTAACTCTTATCTTTAATCAACTCGGTTAGTCTAACTCAAATGACCCTAATGGCTCCATGTCTTCTCTGGAACCCGTGAACCTTATCACAATCAATGACTCTATGCACCCACTTCTATACATCCAATCATTTTTTGAATGTAAAGTGAGTCACCAAACACATTCCTTGTTCAGAACTACCTCTCTCATAGCTTGGCACCCTCTAGAAAAACTACCCCTTGAAAAAGTACCCTTTGATTTCATCGAACATGAGAAAGAAACGCCTCCTATTTACGACTTGCATATCATCTCTTGATAAACTTCAACACTTGGGATAGAACCACCCTTAACACAGATTTTGGATGTAACGGGGATATTTTTCACCCTAAAAGGGTGTAATATAACACACGGTGCCATGGTTCATTTTTTTGTCTGAGAGTTACATCCCACATCACGTGGGTGAGGGAAATTAATGTTTCATATATGTAGATTAGCATTCTTCTAAAATCGAGGCCTTTTTGCTCCACTGGTAATGCATGTGATTGATGATGCAAATGTCAGCGGTTCAAACCCCACTAAAACTAGTATGTGGATTTAGATGTAATAAACCCCCATACCGCTATGGGTGATGGTTTAATTGTGGCCAATATCAATTGTGAAAGAGTGGGGTATTATAGAAATGGGAAATAAAAGTTTTTCCCTTCTCAATAGATGTGGCGTACATCATTCCCAAGAAACTATTGGGAAAATTAATACTACATATTTTCTTCATCAATGCATAAAGGAAAGATGCATATCTTTTCCACACATATGAATCGTTTGATTAGACCATGAATAAGTGCACATTATTGTAATGTAGTACCCTCGACAAATCATCCATGTATACCGACTTGAATATCATCTTTTCCCAAATATATACGGGTGCAAAGTATTCGATCAATAGGACCAGCCAAAAGTATCCAAATCATCCATCTTCACAATTGTATTAGGAATCAACACATTGTTGATGAATGAAACAAGATCCTTATGTGTAAATGAAATTTTCACTCCGCTTACATGGGACTCACATGACACTTTCTTCACCTTAACCACCACTAACGAGGCAAAGAACTTCCTCACCACTTCTTCATCAATTCACTTATTTGAAGTGAGCAATGTCTCCAATTTGAATATTCATAGGATGATGAGGGATTCATCGGTGTTGTCATCCAAAACCCAAGCATGATGAATAAACAATAACCTTTGCGAACTTTGAAAGCACTCTCTGTACCAATACCTTTCTTGTGCACATGGAAACCCATCCATACCCTTTGTTGGCATACATCTAGTCGACTTGTATTTGGTATTTTCATTTATGTCAACCTAAAAAAAAATAATTAGGCCAGACAATATAATTATAAATATAAATTAAGATAAGTTGAAATGGCGCATGTCGACCGATTGACGTGTCAAAGTGTGCCAAAGAGTGAAATTATACCACATTGTGATAAATTATGCTAATATGTGACTAAGAGTGATAAACACGTAATCGAGAGTAAAAGTGGAGAGTAAAAAAATAAATTAGGCATTTTAATAAACATTTGGCATGCATTATGTGAAAATGGGTATGGGGTGACATTTAAACCAACAAGTAACCTTCATTTATGAATAATCTCAAGAATGTATCATCATATGCATTCATAAATGAGAAAACCATGCCCAGGAAGAACATAATCCAATCAAAAGGGAAGCATATCCTGCACCCCTTAACATAATGATGAATTGAGAACACACTTTCATAAGAGGGAAATAGATATGTTACCCAATATTGATCGATCCTGGAATAGTGCAACTCCATTGACTCGACAATATATGTTAGAACCAAGCATAACCAAAAATAAGATAAAAACGTTAACTAATTATAGTACATAATATGTATAGAGACAAATCACACTACAATGTATAGTGTACAACTAACAAGTTTAAGTTACACTCTATTTATACACTAGAAGTTAAAATTTTAGGTCGATGATAGGTGGTTTAGATTGAACGAGGGACAAACACAAGTGGGATACAAAAAATTTCAAATTTATTCCCAAATGTATTCCAAATGGAATGGGAGGATGAACACATGTAAGGTAAATTACTATCCTGGAAAGCACTTTGAAAAAGTATTCCTTAACGAGAATTATGTCAAAGTCCTCAAGACTAAACACTTGGACCGATTAAACACTTGCCTCGATTTTGTAGAGGTTGGATCATCCTCGATGTCGCGTTTGGGCCAGAATCTCCAAGCTTTTCTTCCTCTCTTTCTTCCTTTCTTCTTCTTTTCTATCTTCTCTTCTCTTTTCCTTCTCTTTCTCTCTTTCTCTAAATAAGAAGGCTTCATCCGTAAGCCTCTTAAGCCTATAAAACATAAGTCCTAGTTTCAAATGTTAATACATACTTTAAATGACTTGTTTACTCCAATTCGAGTCGAACTAACTTAAAATATTTTGGAGCCAAAATAAAACCCAATGACAGTCATTTTGACTATCTCGATCTTCCGAGATCGATGGTACCCTCAAAATCATCATCCGAAATACTTTAAAATGTCCTCTGTTTTTGGACTTCAATTCCAAATTTTAGAATTCTCCAATTTAATTAAATTTTATTTTCCCAAAATTTAATTTCTCGGTCTAAAAAATCATAGGGTGTTACAATCTTCCCCCCTTACAAGAATTTCGCCCGCGAAATTTTAGACATGCCTAGGACCTCAATCTCATCTAGTCATTACATCAATCCTCAGGATCACTATACCGATCCTTTCTAGTTCTCACATCGAAACCAAATAGATTTTAAAACATACTACTACCCAGGGCGCCCATACACCCCGTACCCGAGTTTCTACTCGTAGAAGTATAATCAGGCTCCATTAGCCTCAAATCGTAACATAACTACCACCAATATAATCTATAATAACATATTAATTATACAAAAGTTTTAAAATTTCCCATAGTTGAACTCTCCTCAATCCTTGAACTAGCTACCTTCGTGCGGGGGAGGTCTCACAAGCGAAATCCAAACAAGGAACCCTCCCAATACACTACTGTGTAGCTAGGTTGGGGATTGAGATTAGTTGAACCAGGGTTAAGGTTTTATAAAAATATTTTCATATTTTAGATACTTCCCGAAGGCCTAGGTAACAATATATAATATAAATAAATCCCGCGTCTTTTGACACGCCAAACAAATACCTTATGTTTAGAACACAAGGCCTCAACAAATACAATACTTCTAACCACTACCTAGTTCTCAAAACTAGCACAACTATGAGCTATATTATCCGCTCAACATAAATCTACTAAACTCTGAACCTCTCAGTTATAAAATTCATTTACATCACATCGACACCTTTGCATAATCTAAGTTCTTCCCTCAATGAACCAATAACCTTAACAATTTACATTTCCAAAATAAATAGAGCCACTCTCTACTAGCTCATTATAAGACGTTTTATGATTCCAAAAGATGTCGCATAAAGACCACACTTGCTCACTCCTCCCCAAGGCCTAAGTCTCCTCAAAGAAATACCTTCCTCATAAATCCTTCCTAACCATTTTGAAGGACAATGCTATTGCGACTATCGAAAACTCCCTCAGTCCTACACAACGAAACTGAGTCTCCAAATTCTCTCCCTCTTCCCAGAAGGCAATACTCTTGATATTGGGACAACTACACCTTCCTCACATCGGTAAGAGTCACCAACACCAGGTTTCCTAACGAAGGCTGACGGGTTTCTCAACCTAAACCTCCCCAGGACTACACTACATATCTCTCCTCGGACTTACCTTACTAAGTCCAAGATTCACCATTCGAGTAAATTTTCCTTTTCTTACTCAACCATCGATAAATCACTTTAAACCACTGCTAGGAATCTCCTTAATTATCTCTGCCGGAATTGGGAAAAATGAATACCCCCGATTAAAGTGTACCCAAATATGTTATGGGTATTGTATCTGTAATCTTGTCCTTTCCTAGACGACATAATCTAGGCGACGTCTAAAACGAAACAAGAGCATCTGTTATCATAACGTCAATCAAGTGAATATACTTCACAGAAGAAAATAACGCAGTGAACACAACAGTCCTAATTGTAGGGCTTTATGCCAAGGACGTTAACGGAAGAACGCAGAAAACTCGCACATATCCTAAAGACTCTAGAACCTGATGCTCTGATACCATCTGTAACACCCCGCTTAAAATAATAACGGGTGGCTAGCCCTATACTACATTAAATCAGGAGTTTCAAATGGTCCAGTCTCAACATCAACAGTCGGTACCATATAATATAGGACTAACTACCCGATATCATATAAACGAGATGTTAAAATTAAATAAAATATGCAACATACCACAAACCAACACTTTAACACTACTAATAAAGGAAAGAAAGATGCATGAAGGAACTATGATAAATTAAATAAATAACTACAACTGAATATACCACAAGGAAGTAAACCCGAATAAGTTGTCGGGTCACAGCCAATATATTGACTGAAATGAAATCAATATATACATCTATAAATATCCCTTGGGTTTGCACCCAATACACAACATGAATCCTACGTAGATTTTTAAATAAGTAGGAAGCGACTACACGATACATCTTGCAACAATCCGCACCTGTCACGGCTCCCAAGACTCTGGATAGAAAGTCATCCGGCATCCATGCGGTAGGACACCTTTAGTAATATATATATATATATAGGAGAGAAAAGTAAATGGGTCAGAGCCCGAGTGTGAAAAATATTTATCAAGTGTGTTAACCGTGCATAATAAATATCGGTGCACTTATTTCATAATTAAAAGTGCATTCGCACTCTCGTGGATTCCCAACTCACCCCTCATCTAACGGCACGCACCTATTCGCATCCTCAAGTTTTAGTTAAATTATCCCCATTTATAAGGACAACCTAACTTATCATAGGCCCAGCCTATACCCACGAGAATTGCCTTCCTATCTTAACCCAAGAATCCACCCCTTTTCTAATCATACTAGATTATGTTTACAAACAATTACGCCATTATTCTGGTTTATAATTTAATTAATTATAATTCTTAATACGTTACCCATTTATATTTGGATTGAATCACAAGATTTACTTTCTAACTAACATTCATAAAAATTATTATTGACAAAACTTCTCTCCACTCTCAATATTGTACTACGTTTCGTGCGTGGAGTGTCTCGCAAAGCGAGATCCAAACAAGGAACCACCCCGTTACACTACTCCTTGACAACGTTGATCCTAGAGATCCATCATGCCACACATAAATATTTGACAGAACTTTTCTCCAATCTCAAAATTTCACTACGTTTCATACGTGGGTGTCTCGCAAAGAGAAATCCAAACAAGGAACTGTAATACCCCGTAATTTTATTGATTTTTATTTAAGGGATTAATTAAATTAAATGAGAATTATTGGGAATTAATCTGGGTACAAATACTAGCGAGATGTGAGTTGGTATTTGATTATGATGTTATAATTGAAAATGTTAAAATTATCGCGAGGCAGAAATACGACAATTTGGAAATTTAGTTAGGAAGCGCGTTTCAGTCGCGTCAAGAATGAAATTATTTGAATTAAAACGTGAATTATATTTTTATCAACCGAATGGTCATTTTGAGTGCGCTAACATGTCCGTAAGTGTCAAAATAGTCAGAAAACACTAGCCGGGGGTTTAGTTTGGGTCCCGGGGCATTTTTGGGCCATACCGGCTACCTAGAAGGGTATTTTGGTAATTTTAAAAATAGGGAAACTAAAACCCATGAATTTTAGAAGTTAATTTTATATTAGAAATAAACCCACTACGTCCATAATTCAGCATTTAACAAGAAGTGGGCTACGGGAGTTAAAGGGAGAGTCTTAAGAGGTTCCAAAAGAAACCCCTAGCCACCATCACCATCTTTGGGAGAAATCTGTAGAGAGAAAGAGGAGAATTAGCCTTCATCCTTCAACATCAAATCATAAAACCTAAGGCAAGTGGTTTAATTACATAATTTCAAGCGAATGTTTCCTCCATGCTTAGGATTGAATATAGGTCTTATATTAAAAGTTTGATGAAAAACCCATGAAATTGGAGATAGAACTCATAATCTTATATAGGGATTGCATGTAGAATGGTAATGCATGAATTCCATATCCAAAATGTACCTTGTGATGATTTAAAAACGGATTTATAAGGAGAAATTGTAGACGTTAAAATTCTGGCTTCATGTTTATAGGAGTTGGGATAATGTTTTGGAATTTTGATGATTACATGTTAATTTAGGAAGCATTGACCCCAAATATATGTTAGAGGGTGACTTACGAGGACTAAGAGTAGTTTAAAAACATTAAAACTTAATTGGGATGATCTTAGTGGGGATTTAGAGGAGATAAATCTGAAGAAAAACGAATTGGGGGAATTTCTTGTGACAACCCGCTCTCCGAAATAAGGGGTGGCCAGCCCGATACTCCGACATATATGGCAATCATGGAAGGAAATCATTCTCAGCACCACTAATATAGTAAGAGTAACCGAGAAAACCACCCAATAAATTCAGAAAACGGGTTGTCAAAACAATTTATGTGATAAAAAAATTAAGTTAAGAAAACAATTTAAACAACCCATTCTAGAACAATAGTGGAATTCAAAGAAACATAATTAACATACGTCTAAAACCACTATATACAAAGAGAAGAACCGAATATGCTGTCGGTTCACAGCTACACAAAAGTAATCTCAACAGTTAGATGTTATGCTTTACATTCATTATACAATTACAAGATTGGGCCACTCGCCCGAGTGACAGACCCGATCATAACTAGATATCAAAAGAATGACGGCGTCTAACAAAACATCCTGTAATATCCGCAATTTCATATAGCTCCTTAAAAGAAAAAGAGTAGGAATATCAACATGGGAGCCCTTGCGGAGGAGCACCTGGGCGGATACAATAACAAGCACAACATAGAGGAAAAAGAACGGGTCAGGACCCGGTTTATATAGAGTTCCCAGATGAACAAAAAGCATGCTAGATATGAATAGCAAAACATGGGTATAGAAATCAACACTCTAACAACCTAAGCATGGATCATAAGAAAACAAGTGAAAATGACATGATTAAAAGAGACTATGCATGAAGATGAAATTATGCAAAATTAAATTAAAACTAAATTAAAAGCTTGTATTCCCCAATTTCCACTTTAATCCGGTTTCAATTCCTTAACAGGAATATACTAACATTATTTTCTCATTTCATTCCAATTCCCATTCCTTAGCAGGAATGTAATTGTCATAACAACATTTAGTGGAATTATACAACCCTCAAGTCCCACTTTATTTACAATTACATGTTTCATTTGTTTGAAACCGTTATCATAGGATAGTTCATTTCTCATCCTAGGTTATGCCTCGAATAAATATCCAAGGGATCATATTCACTTCCCAAACATAAGGTTTTATATATCTCAATTTAAGCCCCTAAAGTCTCCAAGTATGGGCCTACAATTCCCATCCATATTTATTAGGAAGCACAAAGAAAAGTGATGCCTTAACATCACTTAGGACAACCCTTCCCCCGGACTTAACCCCAAGTGAAACCAATTCAACACTAGGGTGACAACCAACTCAACTAGGACTCTAAAAGCCAAGGTTTACTTCATTCAAGAAGAGTCCTAAGTTCCTAGGGGAAGAAAAGGATTAAAAATAAAAGTAGGAAATTGGTTGAGAAAACAGGGGACCGGTCGACCGATCCCAAGACCGCGGTCGACCGCGTCTCAAAGTTTAGCTTTTGAAAGAAAGCGGAAAGTTCATTTCAGATGGACCGGTCGAACTGTGGTAGAACCGCGGTCGACCGCGCCCTTATTTTCATGCCTTTGAAAGAAAGCAGTGTGCCCTCCTCCGAAGGCCCGATCGACCGGTCTGAGATACGCGGTCGACTGGCCATAGCAGACCTAGACCTATCTCTCCTATTTTCTTCTAAACCCAAAATCAATAACCAACCCAAAATCATCCAACTACATTTAATGATAACAAAAGATCATAAATGCTCCCAACAACATTTTTCTACCTCAATCAACAATCTATATCTACCAAAGATGTTGATACCCATAAATCTAACCAAAAACCACAATTATACTACATCAAAACTATACATATCTACCCATACTAATTATTCATCTTAAACCATATAATAGCAAGTAGAAAACTTGCCTTGGGGCTTCAACTTCAGACTTGGTTGAGGAAGAATGCAAGATCAAACCACCAATCCTCAAGATTTCTCTCTTTTTCTCCAATCTTCCACTCTCACTCTCTCTCACTCTAGGGCTAGAACACTTAGGGAAAACAAGAGGAAATGAAAGGCTAAAACGTGGCTTACGATTAAAAGTCTCCAACCTTTAAGTAAAAATACCGCAATACTTAAGTTCTAATACGTAATATGCCAAAACCAGTCAAAAGTGCCCAAAATCTCAAAATACAATATGGCACACATTTCGACTGTCTCGCACCTCCCGGAACTAACTACACCCTCCAAATTATCATTAGGAGATTTTATAAGTCATTTCAAGTTCCGGTTCCATTTTAATTCAAATTTCCATATTAATTTTCATGACAAAATAGAACACTACATGGTAATAATCACTTACCCACATGGTAATTATGCAACTTAATTGTAAATATTAACTTATTTCATCAAATTAATACTTACCCACATGTAGCATTTTATATATGCAACTACTCAACATAGTAAATAAATATAAAATGGGCTCCCAAAAGCGAGGGTTGTTACATTTCTGGGCGCAGTCTGCCATCTCGTTAGAAGACCTGTCCAGGTCGTTCGAACGACCTCGTTCGAACGAGCTTCTAACGAGATGACGATATCCCTTCTAACAAGTTGGTAGTTCGTTCCCAGCCTTTCATTGGAACGACACTCATTCGAACGACCTCGTTCGAGATGACATAATGGCCTTTTTGTCTTGATTTTATTTCAAATGTTCCGTAGACTTAAATAATTGAGAATTAACATTCCCTTATTGACTAGTGGGTATAATTGTGAGAATTAGGGTACAATGAGGAGTAGAACTTAGAACCATATAGTAATCCGAATGACATTTGTGGAATAGGAAACGAATACCTAATTACGACGTGAGAAGGGTTGACAACGTTAATATACAAATCGGGGACTTGTAAACATATAACATTAAATGACGGTATAAGAACGAGAAGTATACCTATATTAATAATTCGAGATATCTCAGATGTACGAATGCTTAGTATATGTGGTTTTATGTGTAAAACATGCCTACCATACTTGCTATCACGGAGGTTTGCGTTCGATTAGGGCCATCTAATCTTTGTGTGCTTACGGGGGGGATTTAGATTCGTACCTCGAGAACATAGGTCAGAGAAGGACTTATTGAGAAGTTAATAAGTTTACTGATCATGGGAGCGTAGGTATATGCATGACCCATGTGATGTGAACTATGTTCGCCTCCATATTGTGTGATTGTTGTTATTTGAGAACGATTCTTGAGAGATTCAGAATGCATGGTCCTAATGTACGTGATGTACCGGGATTGGATAACAGAGTATGTGTCCACTACATCTTAGTCTCGGGGTGCTAGTATTGTATATTTATGATGAAAATAATATACTGTAAATTGAAATGAACTATAATGTATAAATGTGAGTATCTATAATATCAACGTTTTGTAAGAGATAAGATGGAAGATCTCTAGTGATTAGTAGTACTAAAATGGGAAACTGTGTAGAAGATCAAAACACTCTGTTTAAAATAAGATGTCGGGAATTAAATCGTGAATCGTATAGTAACATTAGATTTTATATTGAAACAATTAGATACGGGCATAACTAGATTCGATTACGGATACGTTAGGAGTGCACAGATAGTCGAGAGCAGAGTATTTCATGTGAGAGCATGTCCTAACATGTATTTTGCATTCATTGTTTTATGTCATTAAAACACTTGCTATATTTTAAACTATTTTCCACAATCGGGCTCTCACCCGTTTTCTTTCAAATATATTTTTGTAAAAACCTTTTAGGTGCCCAGCCACAAGGACACCATGCATAGGAGTTCCATTCAGGTGACGGACTGTAGCTCTCGTGGAAGTTACAGGACTTTGACAATAGACGCCTTCACTTTCGATCTTGACTCTATGTTACTAGATTTTCCTCATCTGTTGGGCATGTCGCCCCATTTCTTTTAAACACTTTATTTATCCAGTTATATCAGATTTTTGGGTTGTAATTAATTTAGTGATGCAGACTTAGTATTTGTTTATTCATGTATTTGGATTGTTGGGAGGAGTATCCCTCCAGACTCATTACTATTTCATGGTTATTCTATTGTCGTTATGTCGTGGTGGTTATGTTGGCATTTCATAAATTTAATTATTGCATGTTAATCGAATTTAATTAAAATTGACAACTCACTTTTTAAATATTAGGTGGCTAGTAATTGTTAAAACTTTTTTCGACAATGATGCTATGAACTGAACCAACTTTGTATTTTGTATTAATTTAATAAAGGAGTAGTTACCTGGTATTTAATTAGTCGGGGTTTCACTGGTGGTATCAGAGCATCAGGTTCTAGTGTCCTTAGGATCTGTACGTCTTGTTATGTTTCCGCTGACCTTTCTTTGATGTAGAGCCCTATATGTTAGGAATGTTGTATTCTTTTATGTATGTTTCGCTCTTCAGGAATTTTGAGATAATAACTATGAACTCATAAGACTTTACTCTCATTTCAGATGCCTCCACGATGTGCACAATGAGTTCCTAGGGATGCACAGCCCGAGCCACAGCCTGCACCAATTCAGGGCACCATAAATGCCGTCGAGGTTGCAGCTATTGCGCCCAAGCGGTGAATGCCTCCCTAGCAGTTGTATAGAAGGCACCACCCCAGGCGCCGGTAGTCGCACCCGTTCAGGCTCATGCATTCTCGTCTGCTTGGGAACACGTTCGTGATGCTTTTCAAAAAGCACACCCTTCGGAGTTTGCAGGTAGCTCCGACGTTGTAGTGTCCAGTCAGTGCAGGAAGGACATTCAAAGGCACTTAAGGATGTACGAGTGAATGGATGTTTAAAAGAAGATGTTAGCTACTTTTAAGCTAGTAGGGTCAGCATTGCAGTGGTGGGAGTCTATTACAACCGCGGAGGAGAGGGATGCCCTTTCTATTCAGGAGTTCGGGGTGCGGTTCGACCGTAAATATTTTTCATCAGCTGTTCACACTGAGATAAGGAGGAAGTTAATGAACCTCAAGCAGGAGGGAAATACTATGGCCGAGTATGAGACTGAATTCACTAATCTATTGAACATTGTTCCCGATGAGATTCCGACTGAGGAGAAGAAGATTCAGAAGTTAATGACAGATTGACTTGGAGGATCCGACAGCACTTGTTGGGAAATCTCTCATTGGCCACTGACTCTGATGTAGTAAACGCAACACTGCTTCACTACCAGGATCACCACTTCCACATGTCTGAGAGTAAGAGATCAGGAGAGTCCAGCCATCAGGGCAGGACAGAGGGAAATGGTGCCAGCGGGGAACAATCTGTTCAGGATCAACATAGGCAGGGTGATCAAGGTTTCTAATAGGGGGATCCTAAGAGATTCAGATCTGGGGGTTTCAGGAATGGTCAGGGAGGTTTTCAGACATGTCCATCAGGGTCAGAACGGCCATCATGGTCAGATTGGTCAGCAGCAACAGTTTCAGCAGGGCCAGCATGGTCAAGGTAGGAATGGTAACGACCATCAGGGCCGAGGATAGCAGGAAGAACGAGGAGGAAATTTACTGGAGAAGTTCTTCATGTGTGGCAAGACTGGCCACAAACTCCAAGATTGTCCTGATAGGGGCAGGGCCCCACTGCAGCAGCAGTCGGGTGCTCGACATGAGCCACAGAGGCCTATGTTTCCCGCCGCCCTCCCAGCACCACCACAGATGGCAGCATTACCACCCATCTTAGCGGTCCCAGTCCAACAGGGACAACTTCAATATGGTAGAGTGTACCAGCTCAAGCAGGCCGCCATCCCACAAGATCCACCTACTATTGAGGGTATGTTCTCTATTCAGGGGACTATGGGGCGTATTTTATTTGATACAGGGGCTACACATTGTTTCATTGCCACGATATTTGCACGCACTTTTGGGTTATTAGACACTGCAGAGAGCACGATTACTTGTGTAGATTCACCATTGAGTAGGGGTTCTGTAATTTCCCTTATTTATAGAGGTGTGGGTATAGAGATCGGGAGGTTTACTTTACCCGCTGATATGTCAGTATTAGAGATGACTAAGTATGATGCGATTGTTGGTATGGATTGGCTAGTTGCATACTGATCCATGATTGATTATTTCAGTAGGAGTATCATATTTGCCATTCCCGGGCAGGAGATGTTTTTAGTGGCGATGCCTCTCCCTGAGGGAGGATCGTCCACTCATTTGTACTATATAGAGGATGAGACATCTAAGGAAGTGGTGATACCACTTGATTCGATTCCAGTCGTGAGGGAGTTTGCTGATGTATTCCAAGATATACATGGATTACTTCCTAGTAAAGAGATAGATTTTTTTATTGATTTGACGCCGGGCACACAACCCATTGCCCACGCACCGTACCGTATGGCTCCAGCGGAGATGAGAGAGATAAGGGATCAGATAGAGCAGTTGTTGGGTCAGGGGTTTATCTGGAGGAGTACTTCACCGTGGGGTGCCCCTGTGTTATTCGTAAAGAAGAGGGATGGATCATTGAGGTTGTGTGTAGATTACCGGGAGTTGAATAAGGTCACGATACGGAATAGTATCCATTACCCCAAATCGATGACTTATTTGACCAGTTGAGAGGAGCCTGCTTCTTCTCAAAGATTGATTTACGATCGGGATACAATCAGTTGCGTATCAGGGAACAGGACGTCTCGAAGAATAATTTCTTGACACGATATGGTTCCTATGAATTTCGGGTTATGCATTTTGGCTTGACCAACGCTCCAATCGTGTTTATGGACATAATGAATTGGGTGTTCAGAGAGTTCCTAGACCAGTTCGTCCTCGTCTTTATTGATGACATCCTGGTTTACTCCCAGGCAGAAGAGTAGCACGCCAAACATTTGAGACAGGTTTTGCAGACGCTACGTCAGAACGAGATTTATGCAAAGTATGATAAGTGTGGGTTCTGGTTGAAGGAGGTTCAGTTTTTGGGGCATATCATTTCAGACCGAGGGATATCTGTTGATTCGGGGAAGGTATCAGCGGTGAGGAAGTGGGGACAGCCGACGACACCGAATGAGATCCGTAGTTTCTTGGGCCTAGAAGTATACTACAAGAGGTTTATTCGAGGTTTCTCAAAGATAGAGGGTCCTTTGACACATCTGACTCGCAAAGGTGTACCATTCATCTGGAGCGATGCCTATCAGTTGGCATTCGATGAGTTAAAGGACAAGTTGACCTCAGCGCTTGTGGTAGCATTGCCCAGGCCGGGATTTGAGTGTTTAGTTTACATCGATGCGTCCTTAAAAGGACTTGGAGGTGTGCTGCAACAGGAGAGTCAGGCCATAGCTTATGCTTCCTGTAAGCTTAAGCCTCATGAGAGGAATTACCCCACCCACGACTTGGAGTTAGCGACAGTCGTATTCGCTCTTCGGATTTGGAGACACTATCTCCTGGGGTAGAAATTTCGGTTGTTCACAAACCACAAGTATCTACAATACCTCTTCATGCAGAAGGAGTTGAATATCCATCAACATCGGTGGCTTGACTTTTTGTGAAGGATTATCAGTTCGATATCCAGTATCACCCAGGGAAGGCTAACGTGGTAGCAAACGCGTTGAGCCGTAGGCCGGTATATGAGGTGGTCGAGGTGTGGAAAGCTAAGTGGAAGGAGTTGGGACACCAGGATGCAGTGGCCCGATCGTTCATGTTTGTGATGACTATTACACCTCAGATTGTTACGAGAGTGGTAAAGGCCCAGGCAAATGACTCGTTCTGTCAGGAGCAGATAGTTCGATTACTAGCAGAGGGAGCCGAGTCCTATACCGTTGGCTCAGACGGGGGATTACGCTTCAATGGGAGACTGGTCATTCCGGAAGGGGAATACTTGCGACACAAGGTAATGGCAGAGTCACACAACTCACGGTTCGAGGTACACCTTAGTGGGGATAAGATGTACCCAGACATGAGACGACAGTATTGGTGGAGCGGGATGAAGAAAAATATCGCCGTGTTTGTTTCTAAATGTGCCACTTGTCAGCTAGTAAAGGTGGACCATCAGAAACCGACAGGACTTCTACATCTGTTAGAGGTTCCGACGTGGATATGGGAGAGTATCTCCATGGACTTTATCACGGGGTTACCTACGTCACAGAGGGGTCACGACTCCAATTGGGTAATTGTGGATAGGTTGACCAAAGTTGCTCATTTTCTACCCGTAAGGACAGATTACACTACGGGACAGTATGCCCAGATTTTCATTGCAGAGATAGTGAGACTTCATGGGGTACCTCTAAATATCGTGGCTGATCGATACAAGATTTTTGTTTCAAGATTTTGGGAGAGTTTCCAGGAGGCCATGGGTACGGAGTTGCGGCAGAGTACGGCTTATCACCCACAGACGGATGGGCAAACTGAGCGAATAAATCAGATGGTGGAGGACATGCTGCGTATATGCATCCTAGACTTTGGAGGTGGATGGGTGCAGTACCTTCCACTGGTGGAGTTTGCTTATAATAACTCCTATCAGTTCATTATTGGCATGGATCCATTTGAGGCATTGTACGGTAGACCTTGTCGTTCCCCATCATGTTGGTTAGAAGTGGGGGATAACAAACTCTTTGGGTCGGAAGTGATTCGGGACACTTCAACAAGGATAGAGATGATACGGAGCCACATTCGGGTAGTTCAGGACCGGCAGAAGAGCTATGCTGATGCCAAGAGGTTCTTCAGAGAATTCAAGGTGGGGGACCAGGTGTTACTCAGTGTATCTCCTATGAAGGGGATAATGCATTTTGGGAAGAAGGGGAAGCTGGCACCAAGGTATGTGGAGCCATTTCCTATCATCGAGTGTATTGGGCCAGTTGTGTATAGACTGGGGTTACCGGAGAACTTGCATAGGATTCATGATGTGTTCCATATTTCCTCGCTAAGGAAATATATTAGGGATGATTTGTCCCATACTCACATTGCTCTGGAGGACATCGATCTCCAGCCCGATAGTACCTATGAGGAGGGGCCGATTGCTATTTTGGACCGAAGCGAGCGGAAACTGAGGTCGAAGATAGTACCGTTAGTACGTGTGCAGTGGTGGCATCATAATGCCGAGGAGTCCACATGGGATCGCGAGGATGAAATGTACGAGCGATATCCGAAGTTATTTTTACCAGGTACTCTTTAGTTCTGAATTTCGGGACGAAATTCTGTTATTAGGGGGAAAGTATGTAATACCCCGTAATTTTATTGATTTTTATTTAAGGGACTAATTAAATTAAATGAGAATTGATTGGGAATTAATTCGGGTACAAATACTAGCGAGATGTGAGTTGGTATATTATTATGATGTTATAATTGAAAATTTCATGTATTGAAAATGTTAAAATTGTTGCGAGGCAGAAATACGACAATATGAAAATTTAGTTGGAACGCGCGTGTCAGTCGCGTCAGGAATGAAATTATTTGAATTAAAAAGTGAATTATATTTTTATCAACCGAATGGTCATTTTGAGTGTTCCAATATGTCCGGAAGGGTCGAAATAGTCAGAAAACACTAGCTGGGGGTTTAGTTTGGGTCCCGAGGCATTTTTGGGCCATACCGGCAACCTAGAAGGGTATTTTGGTAATTTTAAAAGTAGGGGAATTAAAACCCACGAATTTTAGAGGTTAATTTTATATTAGAAATAAACCCACTAAGTCCATAATTCAGCATTTAACAAGAAGTGGGCTACGGGAGTTATAGGGAGAGTCTTAAGAGGTTCCAAAAGAAACCCCTAGCCACCATCACCATCTTTGGGAGAAATCTGTAGAGAGAAAGAGGAGAATAAACCTTCATCCTTTCAAATTAGAAAACCTAAGGCAAGTGGTTTAATTACATAATTTCAAGCGAATGTTTCCTCCATGCTTAGGATAGAATATAAGTCTTGTATTAAAAGTTTGATGAAAAACCCATGAAATTGGAGATAGAACTCATAATCTTATATAGGGATTGCATGTAGAATGGTAATGAATGAATTCCATATCCAAAATGTACCTTGTGATGATTTAAAAACGGATTTATAAGGAGAAATTATAGACGTTAAAATTCTGGCTTCATGTTTATAGGGTTTGGGATAATGTTTGGGAATTTTGATGATTACATCTTAATTTAGGAAGCATTGACCCCAAATATATGTTAGAGGGTGACTTATGAGGACTAAGAGTAGTTTA
Organism: Sambucus nigra; assembly: GCA_949130495.1. Classification (NCBI taxonomy): domain Eukaryota; kingdom Viridiplantae; phylum Streptophyta; class Magnoliopsida; order Dipsacales; family Adoxaceae; genus Sambucus; species Sambucus nigra. The sequence continues at coordinate 39,910,048 of OX422213.1, forward strand.
AAACTGTTAAAAATTAATTGGGATGATCTTAGTGGGAATTTAGAGGAGAGAAATCTGAAGAAAAACGAATTGGGGGAATTTCTGGGCGCAGTCTTCCATCTTGTTAGAAGACCTGCCCAAGTCGTTCGAACGAGGTCGTTCGAACGAGATTTGAACGAGATAACAGTATAACTACCAACTCATTAGAAGACCTGCCCAAGTCGTTCGAACGAGCTTCTAATGAGATAACAATATCCCTTCTAACGAGTTGGTAGTTCGTTCGAAGCCTTTCGTTCGAACGAGTTGACAGAATGACCTTTTTGGCCTGATTTTATTTCAAATGTTCCATAGACTTAAATAATTGAGAATTAACCTTCACTTATTGACTAGTGGGTATAATTGTGAGAATTGGGGTACGTTGAGGAGTAGAACTTAGAATCGTATAGTAATTTGGACGACACTTGTGGAACAGGAAACGAATACCTAATTACGACGTGAGAAGGGTTGACAACGTTAATATACAAATCGGGGACTTGTAAACATATAACATTAAACGACGGTATAAGAACGACAAGTATACCTATATTAATAATTCGAGATATCTAAGATGTGAGAATGCTTAGTATATGTGGTTTTATGTGTAAAACATACATACCATACTTGCTATCACAGGAGGTCTGCATTCGATTAGGGCCATTTAATCCTTGTGTGCCTACGGGGGGGATATAGATTGGTACCTCGAGGACATAGGTCAGAGAATGAATTATTGAGAAGTTAATAAGTCTACTGATCATGGGAGCGTAGGTATGTGCGTGACCCATGTGATGTGAACTGTGTTCGCCTCCATTTTTTGTGATTGTTGTTATTTGAGAATGATTACTGAGAGATTCGGAATGCGTGGTCCTCATGTACCGGGATTGGATAGCAGAGTATGTGTGCACTACAACTTAGTCTCAGGGTGCTAGTATTGTATATTTATGATGAGAATAATATACTATAAATTGAAATGAACTGTAATGTATAAATGTGACTATCTATAATATCAACGTTTTGTAAAAGATAAGATGGAAGATCTCTAGTGATTAGTTGTAATAAAATGGGAAACTGTGTAGAAGAGCAAAATACTCTGTTTAAAATAAGATGTCGGGAATTAAATCGTAAATCGTATAATAACGTTAGATTTTATATTGAACCAGTTAGATACGGGCATAACTAGATTCGATTACGGATACGTTAAGAGTGCACAGATAGTCGAGAGGTGAGTATTTCATGTGAGAGCACGTCCTAACATGTATTTTGCATTCATTGTTTTATGTCATTAAAACATTTGCTATATTTTAAACTGTTTTCTACAATTGGGCTCTGACCCGTTTGCTTTCAAATATATTTTTGTAAAAACCTTTTAGGTGCCCAGCCACAAGGACACCATGCATAGGAGTTCCATTCAGGTGACGGACTGTAGCTGCCGTGGAAGCTACAGGACTTTGACAATAGACGCCTCCACTTTCAATCTTGACTCTATGTTACTAGATTTTCCTCATCTGTTGGGCATGTCGCCCCATTTCTTTTAAACACTTTATTTATCCAGTTATATCAGATTTTTGGGTTGTAATTAATTTAGTGATGCATACTTAGTATTTGTTTATTCCTGTATTTGGATTGTTGGGAGGAGTATCCCTCAAGAGTCATTACTATTTCATGGTTATTCTGTTGTGGTGGTTATGTTAGCATTTCATAAATTTAATTGTTTCATGTTAATTGGATTTAATTAAAATTGACAACTCACTTTTTAAATATATGGTGGCTAGTAATTGTTAAAACGTTTTTCGACAGTAATGCTATGAACTGAACCAACTTGGCATTTTGTATTAATTTAATAAAGGAGTAGCTACCTGGTATTTAATTAGTTGGGGTGTCACAGGAACCACCCCGTTACACTACTCCTTGACAATGTCGATCCTAGAGATCCATAATGCCATACGTACCATATAATACTACCACTACTACTAAATTTTTGGACTACAATATGAAAACAACTAAAAATCTCCAATAATATCCTTGGGATGATGTAACCGAAATATTCCTTAAATGCGATACATCAACCCCCATCAATCTAGTACACCATAATCATCCAAGATGTACTCCACAACGATACCATATTGATTGGGCATAAATATTGTATATTTATCCCCCTAATTTCAGTACTTTTGTGAACCCGAATGATGTAACATATACGGATTTGATTCACTTTTATGCTTCTAACCTTCTTGGCGAGTATTGCGTGTTTCGTGCTTCTCCTATTGGTTTTACAGGTCAATTATGCAAGCAGTGCAAAGGAGGAAACAAGACTGTGCAAGAAAAGCTAAGAAGGCAAGTTCAAGGGCATGTCGGTAATTTTGTAGCCCGATCCGGAAGAAGAAGTCAACTAGGAAGTTGAAGATCTCGGAACAACGAGAACACTGGAAGAAACGACACCCAAATCCGAGCTACGGTTGAAAAGTTATGCTCAGTTGAAGTTGAAGAAAAATCCAAGAAAAGAAGAGAAAATCCAGAAAAAAAATCTAAGTGTAGAGAGCAAGTCCAGGCTGGTACATGCGAACCCCACCCCGAATCGGTTCGGAGGGGCGAACCGGTTCGCTGTACCTCCGAACCGGTTCGCTGTACCTGACACGCGAATTTTGTATTTTATTCTGATTTATCTCCAAGTCTCCTATTAGGTTTAATATACTCCAAAACTTGTGGGGAACGTAGGCATTAACCTAGGAGCAACTTTTAGGGCTATTTTCAGAGAGTTTTTGATAGAAAAAAAGGGAGGAACATCTAGGAACATCAAGGGCATAAATTACTTCAAGAAGTCATTGTTTCGGGTTTGTTTTTGCAAGTTTTAATTCAAAAGTCTTGTTCTTTATTATTGTTCTTGCATGCTTTGCTTTCTCATTAGATTCAACTTGTTTTCGCATTCATAATACGTAGTTACATGTTTCTAGTCAGTTTCATCATGAATTCCTACACATGCAACATCATTATTTCATGCATTAGTCCATTTAACATGTCCGGCTAGGTTTTTCAAGGTTGGGATGCATGAACCCAACCTGATGTGTTAGTGCATGTGTATAACGTCGATCCGCTGAATTTAATGATTAATTTAAATCGTATCGCGTGATTTCATAAGAATTGTAGATCTTTATATCTTGTTTGCCTATGGGTACTCGTGATGATTTAGAGTACAATTTGAGTGTAATTACCGCGATACCGATTTACTCATCCTCAGATTAGGTATGACGCGGGCTTGAACCTCGTATACATAATGCTTGGGAGTACTAAATTCCGGGTCTGAATTAATCGGACAAATTTATGATCAACGGTGTCACTGCATTACACTAGGGTTGGGGGATTGTATTCCCATCCTATTTTCTCATCATTTAATTAAAAAGTTCAATTTAATTCTTCATTCTTAATATAGATAATTTAGTTAGTTACATATTTCATCATAATTCCATAATTGCATTTAGTTTAACCAATCCCAAAAAGCCAAATCAATTTTTTTCTTTTCTTCTTAGAGTCAACGTTAGGATTCCTCTATCTTATCCCGTCGTCACAACTCCGTTGTCCTTTTTCCCTGAGGATCGATACCCGACTTGTCGGATTATTACTTGAACGACAGGCTTGCACTTGAGCCTATAGAGTACACACTTTAGAGACACATTCTGAGTCGTGTCAAGTTTTTGGCGCCGTTGCCGGGGAATTAGGTAGAGTTAAGATTAGATCGAGTTAATCCAAAGCGTTGACCAAAAATTCAAAAATCCAAAAAAAAATAAATAAATAAATAAATAAATAAATAAATTCAAAAAGATTCACAATCATCATCTCTCCTAAGCTTTAATGCAAAATTCTAAAACCACTCCCACACCCCATAATGCTCCAACCAGCATTCATGAAAATCCACTTGTTGAGTATAATCCTGATAGTCCCCACACTCCACAAGCCCCACAGTTCTGGATCCCACCTCCCACACCGTCACATTCAATTTCTAGCAACACTCCCTTTTCCTTCATAGGACACACGTCGTGCACACCGAGTGAGAACGCCGAATCGTCGAGTGAAAGAGAGATGTCGCAGCACAGTAATGCAACTACTGGTGAGGATGAGCCCCCGTACCGCCCGTTGAGAGAATTTTTATATCCCGAGCGCACTGTCACTCCGGGATGCATTATACTCCCGTATAATGTCGGGCAGTTTCGTTTCAAAAATGGGATGATCCAGACGCTACCACATTACCACGGTATGGATTCTGAAAAACCATACCTCCACATAAGGGAATTTGAGGACGTGTGTGATACTCTCAATAATCAAACCTGCACACAAGAGGTAATCCGCCTCAAACTCTTCCCCTTCTCGCTTAAAGATAAAGCTAAAGCTTGGCTATGGTCTTTACCTCCAAGCTCGATTCCATCCTGGAATGAGCTACAGTCTAAATTTCTCAAGAAATTCTTCCCAACACATCGAACAATCTCGATAAAGGCTCAAATTCAAGCATTCAGGCAACAAGAAAATGAGCCATTCCATCGATGTTATGAACGTTTCAACGAGTTAGTGGCTTCGTGCCCCCATCATGGATTTGATCCATCGCAAATCATCTCCTTTTATCTATAATGGGTTAAATCTTAATTCTAAACAGCTTGTTGAAACCATGGGAAGTGGGCCATTTGTCGATCTAGATGCCCATGACGTTGATCTTCACATGAGGTATGTCGCCGAGACTACCCAATCCTGGGATACCTCTGATCCGAACGCTCAAAACCGAAATCGACAATCTACCACCGCTCCGTCGACATCCGGTCTATTCCACGTAGATAAGAATTCTATGTTGGACTGTCGGTTGGACACCATTGAGAAAGGACTGCGAGACTTATGTGCGGTAGTTGGATCTATCAAAAATCCTACCGTAACAGTGTGTGCGATTTGTGAGGCGGGACATTCAACTGAGGAAGGCCCGACGATACCCGCCTGCAAAGTGATGTTGCAGGAGCAAGTTAGTGGGATAGGAGGCCTTAAGGGTAATTTTGGTGCCCCGCACGGGAATTCATACAACCCTTCGTGGAAAAACCATCCCGGTTTTAGCTACGGGCAACAACATGCCGCAATGAACCCTCCTTCACATGTTGCCCCTCCTCCTCCACAACAATTTCAACAAGCTCCGCACATGCAGGGACATATCCAAGTACCACCACCTCATGGAAATTATATCCCGCCACAACGGAGAACTTTCGAGGATACCGTGAATCAATTCATTGCAAACCAGACCGCAACCAATGCCAAATATGATCGTCTGATCGGCGACATAAATGCGAATCTGTCTAAAATACAATCCTCGTTAAGTGTTCAAGAGAAGGGCAAATTCCTTGCCCAAGGCCAAAGACCTCTCCAAGGTTAAACTAGTGTTAACTCGACACTCCATGACCATCCTGAGCAGTGTAGCGCAATTACCACTCTACGCAGTGGGAGGGTAGTTGACTTGTCACCTCCCCCACGAGACATACTTAAAGACAAGGAGATTTCGCCCGGCACGAAAGAGGCCGAAGATGTCCCCTTAAATGAAGGTGATGAAAATGACACTAGTGAGCCTGAGGTAGTAGCGAAACCACCCACCGCGGCACCATTTCCTCAAAGGTTGATACCTTCACAGAAAGGATGCCCACGTGATGAAGTGCTAGAAGTACTTAAGCAAGTGAAGCTAAACTTGCCCTTCCTTGATGCCATCAAGCAAATTCCAGCCTACGGCAAAGTTATCAAAGATTTGTTGACGGTAAAAAGGAAGATGAAGGTTAAAAAGAATGTCTTTCTAGCCCAGAACGTGAGTTCCATTCTACTAAATGATCTCCCGCCTAAATTCAAAGATCCCGGTGCACCCACCATATCATGCATCATTGGAGATAATAAAATTGAGAAAGCCCTACTTGACTTGGGAGCAAGTGTAAACATACTTCCTTACTCCATTTATAGGCAACTTGACTTGGGCGACCTCAAGCCCACTAAGGTCACTCTCCAATTAGCGGATCGAACCGTGAAGATCCCAAGAGGCATAGTCGAGGACGTGATCGTCCAAGTTGACACTTTCTACTTCCCGGTAGACTTTGTCATTTGGGACACGGAGCCCTCATTTAACTGGAGTAACCATGTTCCCATCATCCTTGGGCGCCCTTTCTTAGCTACGGCTAACGCCATCATTAATACTCGGAATGGGAGAATACAACTCACCTTTGGGAACATGACTTTAGAGACCAACATCTTCCATGTCACCCAACATACGGAAGAAGAAGATGACCTTCACACGGTGAGCTTCATAGATGAGGTTGTAGGGGAGTACTTTGAGGAAAATGATTGTGGAGATGCTTCGGGGTCCTGCTTAGTGTCGAGCCATGAGCATGAGAGGTCCCACAAGAGAGAGCCGTTAGGGGTGTGCCCTATTTTATCAGGTAATAGTGGTAGATGTGACGATGAGAGCAAAGAGGGGGAGAGGTGTGTTGTGACCGCAATTGAAAGAGAGAGAGAGGGGGTAGAAGAGAGAAAACTAGTGGAGTTGGAGATCGAGCAAGTAAGAGAGGATGTAGGCACTACGAGAGAGGGAGAACTAGGCGACATGAGCATGGAAGATTTTGAAAGAGAATTCGGGAAGGTGGATGAAAGTATTACTATTGAAGGCCAATCCCTATTGGATTCATGTAGTCACTTAGACGACAGTGAATTAAAAGCAAAAATTGATGAAATCCTTCGTTGTGACAATCCACCCACAACACTAGAGGCCCCGAAGGCGAGTGAGGAGAAAAGTTGTGGTTCATCCGACTTAGAGCCCGACCCATGCGTCTTAAAAATTGAAAGAAACCTAGGTGTCCCCTCCGAGTCAGTGCACGTTGACCATGCTTTGAGTCAGCATCACGAGGATCCCTTTCCAATTAGTCACGACGAGTCTCCCGGTCTATCCTTTATCTATGGGCGAGGTCCCAACTTGTTTCGATTATTGGAATATGATCCTAGGACGGGAGTGACGAGGAGAGCATCAACCCCCATAAGTGGGGTCGGGTGAGTTTATGGAGAGATGAGAGGTCGTCGCACCCCCGACGCGTATGGGGTGATTGTTGTCGTATTTTTGAGTCATGCATGAGTGTCATATAGTGTCTTGTTGCATTTTTCCTATTTGTTTGTTTTATTTTTCCGCACTTTTCATTCGCCTTGAGTTAGATTTTCGTTCTTTTTGCTTGAGGACAATGCAAAAGTCTAAGTTAGGGGGGGTCACAAGTGCGTATTTCTAAAACTTCACAAATTTTCAAAAATGCCCAAAATTTCCAAAAAAATCATAAAATTTTGAAAAATCCAAAAATATTTTTGTTCAAAATAAATAAAATTTGGAATTCAAATTTTTCAAAAATATCATTAAAAGTCAAATTGGAGTCTCAAATTGTAAATATCCAACATACACAAAGCCGAAATTGACTAAAGATGGAAATTGAGCGAAAATTGACGACTTAACGAATAAATGTGGAGATTAACAAACCCGGTGAGATTCGAGCCTATCACTTTTTGCGAGTTTTTAAATCAATCCGAGTTAATTGTTAACTCAAAGTTCTTTTTAGCAGCTAATAAGTTGTCAAGTATCTCAATCCTTTCATTTTGATCGGTTTTGAAAAATGTGTGCAATATTGCCTTGAAAAACGTGCCAAATTAGTCTCTAAACTTAAATTCATCTCGAAACACATATGGTAATGCAATTGGCATTTTGGACAATGAAGTAGGCCCTCGTTTGTCACCCAAAAATATTGGCCAGAAAATGTAGCGAAAAATTATCCCTTTTGTAACCCAAATTGAGCCGAATAAATTTTTCCTTTCGTTTGACAACCCGAAAAATCCAAAATAGCCGGAATTGTGAAAAGCGAGAAAATTCAGAATTTAAGTCCGAAAAGTGCAATAAAAAATAGCAAGAAAAGAAAAGAAGTGAAAAATAGAAAAAGAAGAAAAAATGAGCAATAGCCCAGAAAATGCACAAACAGACATCACGAATGACTTTTCCAATTCCAACCTTCCATACCTCCTTCATTTTACCCTATACACCCTACAACCCGAAAAAGTCCTAACCGAGTCCAAATTGCGAAAATTGATTACCGCGTGGAGAGCTAAGACACCAAAAGATAATATAAGAGGTTAAGTGCGCGAAATAGAGGAAATGTTCCCGTTTTTAAAATCGTAATCCGTTGAAGAGATCCTTTCGCCATAAAATTTCCGTCTTTCGAATTGCATGCGTGAATTTGCTTCAATTACATTTACTCTTTATATCACGCATGTCGAGAGAATAGCCATAATCCGAGAGGTTCGTTTGAGAGAGTATTCCGTGAGAAATTGAAATCAAAATGAATTTTCGAATAAGTAGCGTAATGATCAATCAGTGGAAATTGACGGTTATATTTCTGGCTTCGCACACACACACTACAGTTTGAGACTTGTAAATATGACTTGATGATGACTATTTTATAGAAAAGTTTGAATTTTACAATTTTTACGTATTTTGAATTTTCTTTGAGTCGAATTTTGTGGGTATATTCACTCCAAACCCTCACGAGACACAACTCGTCCTACTAGGGTAACCTAGAGGTTTAAAGGATTGTTGCATACGCTAAATGCAATCGTTTGCCCGCGAAAGTGGTATTCTATCCCAATAAAGTCCTTGAAGTGTCCTTAACTCTTACTTTCATTCTTTTACATTGCTCGGGACGCGCAAAGTTCTAAGTTAGGGGGGTTTGATTGGGCATAAATATTGTATATTTATCCCCCTAATTTCAGTACTTTTGTGAACCCGAATGATGTAACATATACGGATTTGATTCACTTTTATGCTTCTAACCTTCTTGGCGAGTATTGCGTGTTTCGTGCTTCTCCTATTGGTTTTACAGGTCAATTATGCAAGCAGTGCAAAGGAGGAAACAAGACTGTGCAAGAAAAGCTAAGAAGGCAAGTTTAAGGGCATGTCGGTAATTTTGTAGCCCGATCCGGAAGAAGAAGTCAACTGGGAAGTTGAAGATCTCGGAACAACGAGAACACTGGAAGAAACGGCACCCAAATCCGAGCTACGGTTGAAAAGTTATTCTCAGTTGAAGTTGAAGAAAAATCCAAGAAAAGAAGAGAAAATCCAGAAAAAAAATCTAGGTGTAGAGAGCAAGTCCAGGCTGGTACATGCGAACCCCACCCCGAACCGGTTCGGAGGGGCAAACTGGTTCGCTGTACCTCCGAACCGGTTCGCTGTACCTGACACGCGAATTTTGTATTTTATTCTGATTTATCTCCAAGTCTGCTATTAGGTTTAATATACTCCAAAACTTGTGGGGAACGTAGGCATTAACCTAGGAGCAGCTTTTAGGGCTATTTTCAGAGAGTTTTTGATAGAAAAAAAGGGAGGAACATCTAGGAACATCAAGGGCATAAATTACTTCAAGAATTCATTGTTTCGGGTTTGTTTTTGCAAGTTTTAATTCAAAAGTCTTGTTCTTTATTATTGTTCTTGCATGCTTTGCTTTCTCATTAGATTCAACTTGCTTTCGCATTCATAATACGTAGTTACATGTTTCTAGTCAGTTTCATCATGAATTCCTACACATGCAATGTCATTATTTCATGCATTAGTCCATTTAACATGTCCGGCTAGGTTTTTCAAGGTTGGGATGCATGAACCCAACCTGATGTGTTAGTGCATGTGTATAACGTCGATCCGCTGAATTTAATGATTAATTTAAATCGTATCGCGTGATTTCATAAGAATTGTAGATCTTTATATCTCGTTTGCCTATGGGTACTCGTGATGATTTAGAGTACAATTTGAGTGTAATTACCGCGATACCGATTTACTCATCCTCAGATTAGGTATGACGCGGGCTTGAACCTCGTATACATAATGCTTGGGAGTACTAAATTCCAGGTCTGAATTAATCGAACAAATTTATGATCAACGGTGTCACTGCATTACACTAGGGTTGGGGGATTGTATTCCCATCCTATTTTCTCATCATTTAATTAAAAAGTTCAATTTAATTCTTCATTCTTAATATAGATAATTTAGTTAGTTGCATATTTCATCATAATTCCATAATTGCATTTAGTTTAACCAATCCCAAAAAGCCAAATCAATTTTTTTCTTTTCTTCTTAGAGTCAACGTTAGGATTCCTCTATCTTATCCCGTCGTCACAACTCCGTTGTCCTTTTTCCCTGAGGATCGATACCCGACTTGTCGGATTATTACTTGAACGACAGGCTTGCACTTGAGCCTATAGAGTACACACTTTAGAGGCACATTCTGAGTCGTGTCACATATCCTTTTTATCTATAGGATATATAAATATAGATAGGCATTTATTCTAACCATATATATATATATATATATATATATATATATATATATATATATATATATATACCATCATCATCCATACCCATGACCAAGAGTACATATCACATTTGATGTACAATGGTCATGCACAAATAATATACCGGGCTATATATATGTCCGATAAAACTGCATCATGCATCATCTTCCTAGTGCCCGACTCACATAGCAATACTGGGGCCACCATGGTGGGACTAAACGACACCCATCTCGTGGTAAACACACGCACACGACGTCCCGGGAAGCGGTCATAGCTCCTAACCGGCAATGAGACGAAACATACCCACCACGTCTCATCCCAAAAATATAAAAATGTAAATCACATAATAACACACGGGATGACTATGACCTGGGGAATATCCACACCCTGCTTTTCTAGTCAGGATGATCACCCTCTACGCGAAAACTTCCCAATGATAGAATGAGAGGGGTGTGCTTAACCACATAAGTATATATATCATTCACATGCACAATATATATACATCCATATGATCCAAGCATATAATTAAACATTAAACCATTATATACGGTTTAAATATCCATACCATGTATGTCCACAACATAAATATATCCATATATTCATATTTATATAGATATATATACAAATATATTCACATATCCATATATCTATATATACAAACTAATTCTCGTTCATATGTATAAGATATATACTCTCGGATATAAATATATATTCCTCAATACACAAGCCATCGCCACAATTTCCTTTAATTTTACCTCGATATGTGAATACAATCCCTCACTTGAAACATATTCAATCATTTTTCCTATGATGAATATATATATATATATATATATATATATATATATATATATATATATATATATATATATATATATATCCAACATTAAGGGTATCACCCAAAGTTTAGTAAAGGAGTAGCTACCTGGTATTTAATTAGTCGGGGTATCACAGGAACCACCCCGTTACACTACTCCTTGACAATGTCGATCCTAGAGATCCATAATGCCATACGTACCATATAATACTACCACTACTACTAAATTTTTAGACTACAATATGAAAACAACTAAAAATCTCCAATAATATCCTTGGGATGATGTAACCGAAATATTCCTTAAATGCGATACATCAACCCCCATCAATCTAGTACACCATAATCATCCAAGATGTACTCCACAATGATACCATATCCTTTTTATCTATAGGATATATAAATATATATAGGCATTTATTCTAACCATATATATATATATATATATATATATATATATATATATATATATATATATATATATATACCATCATCATCCATACCCATGACCAAGAGTACATATCACATCTGATGTACAATGGTCATGCACAAATAATATACCGGGCTATATATATCTCCGATAAAACTGCATCATGCATCATCTTCCCAGTGCCCGACTCACATAGCAATACTGGGGCCACCATGGTGGGACTAAACGACACCCATCTCGTGGTAAACACATGCACACGACGTCCCGGGAAGCGGTCATAGCTCCTAACTGGCAATGAGACGAAACATACCCACCACGTCTCATCCCAAAAATATAAAAATGTAAATCACATAATAACACACGGGACGACTATGACCTGGGGAATATCCACACCCTGCTTTTCTAGTCAGGATGATCACCCTCTACCCGAAAACTTCCCAATGATAGAATGAGAGGGGTATGCTTAACCACATAAGTATATATATCATTCACATGCACAATATATATACATCCATATGATCCAAGCATATAATTAAACATTAAACCATTATATACGGTTTAAATATCCATAACACGTATGTCCACAGCATAAATATATCCATATATTCATATTTATATAGATATATATACAAATATATTCACATATCCATATATCTATATATACAAACTAATTCTCGTTCATATGTATAAGATATATACTCTCGGATATAAATATATATTCCTCAATACACAAGCCATCGCCACAATTTCCTTTAATTTTACCTCGATATGTGAATACAATCCCTCACTTGAAACATATTCAATCATTTTTCCTATGATGAATATATATATATATATATCCAACATTAAGGGTATCATCCAAAGTTTAGTGTAGGAAACCATTACTACACATACCATCTATATCCGATAGCAATTAAAGAATCTAGCAATCATTTTGACTATCGGTATACACATAACTAATAGTCTATAAGCCTTAAGCTCAATCTTACCTTCATCAAATAATCCCATCTATTAGGGAAAGTACCCGTTGTAAATCACATACCGATAAACCACATCTACCCCGACTAGATTTTTACACTCTACCCTAGTTGGTAATATGATTCCATTGCTCTTGATTTCGACTATGGTTCAATCACTTTTGTGAATCCCCTAGTCTAAGACCTATCGGATTTATCTCTTAAAGTTTTATCATTACTAAGGGCATGCAACTATACTCTTCCATTTGGCCCCAAATCGTATCTTAATAATATCCTATCCTTATAAGGATTTGACATAGAGGTTGGCCTAAAATTTCACAGCACACCCTCGTAATTCTCTCTAAGAATTCTTAGCCTCACATCACATCTATACTCACTTTTAATCTTCAATAAGGATCCTAAATCCCAAAAAGGTTTCCCCACGATCTCTATACACAACTCCAAATACATACATGGATATATTCTTCCCAAATTACCCTATGGAGTCCCCAAAATCCTAAGACGTGAGAAAATCCTTCTATGTCTCCAAAAACATATTGCTTACATCATAAGAGAAGGACCCCAAATCAATAAACCCAACCAAAAGGGTTTGAAATCATTATAGAGAAAATTTCATAAAATGGCCTATTCCCGAATTGATTCGGCCCTATTCCGAATCGATTCAGCCTAGCGAATCGATTCGGCCTCCAAGGCGAATCGATTCGGGTCCAAAGACCTGGGCTTATTCAACAGGCCGAATCAATTCGGCTTGGGTCCGAATCGATTCGATCACACAGACCTGGGATTCTGCAACATTCTGAATCGATTCGGAAAGAGGCCGAATCGATTCGGTCTGTTCAGCAGGCTACGAAATGGTCATTTTTCTATATAAACTTAAATTTCCCAAAATCCCAAATCAACAATTTCTAACTATTTATTTGTAAACCAATAATGCTTCTAACATTAAACACATCCTATGCTTTCACCTCATCAATTTATACCTCTTAAACCCATGTGTAAACATCAATTTCAAGATTAAACCCAAAAATCTAGGTTTTGATATTAATACCCAAAATCCATTTCTTTTACCCACAAATTATGAAATCAAATACACAAATGACTTATTTAGCAAGATTAAATACTTGCCTCGATTTTGTAGAGGTTGGATCATCCTCGATGTCGCGTTTGGGCCGGAATCTCCAAGCTTTTCTTCCTCTCTCTCTTCCTTTCTTCTTCTTTTCTCTCCTCTCTTCTATTTTCCTTCTCTTTCTCTCTTTCTCTAAATGAGAAGGCTTCATCCGTAATCCTCTTAAGCCTATAAAACAGAAGTCCCAGTTTCAAATGTTAATGCACACTTTAAATGACTCGTTTACTCCAATTCGAGTCGAACTAACTTAAAATATTCTGGAGCCGAAATAAAACCCAATGACAGTCATTTTGACTATCTCGACCCTTCCGGGATCGATGGTACCTTCAAAATCATCATCCGGAATACTTTAAAACGACCTCTATTTTTGGACTTCAATTCCAAATTTTAGAATTCTCCAATTTAATTAAATTTTATTTTCCCAAAATTTAATTTCTCAGTCTAAAAAATCATGGGGTGTTACAATTGTTCTCAATTTCGGGTTGGGCTAAAAGAATAATGGTTTGTTCCCAAGTAGGATTACTTTGATCCAAATCACAATATTCGTCATTTGGTTCAAAACATTCTTCAACTTCCAAAGTTTCAATAGAAGCGTCACTGTTCGTTTCAAATAATGCATCTAAATGACATTCCCAATAATGGTTTTCCTCCAGGTAAAAACTATAAAATTCTTTATTTTTTTGACTTTGCAAGTATGTACCAATTGAATTCGATGGTAAGGCAACTTCACCAAATAGACTAATTTGAGATTATTATCGTAACTACTTTCAAAATTATTAGTATAATAATTTTGAGAGTTATTGTTATAATAGTTTAAATAACTATTATCACAGTAGTTTTCAATAATGTTGTTATATGAATTTTGTGCCGTTTTTTCATGAGAATAATTTTCGAAAGTCCTTTTATCCTTACTATGATTTTGTAAATACTCACCCAAAGTCATTTTACGAGTTTCATTCTTCTCACTCTCCAAGTATTCACCAAAACACATAGCTTTTAAGTGACTTTGAAAATTTTTCTTATGGCAAAATTGCGAACCCAAAACTAATACTTTCGAGAAAACCAGAGTAAAACATGATTACCGAGTAGTTGTCAATGAAAAATCAATAAGGTGGTGTGCGGTTGATAAATTTAATGTTTCTTGGTGCTCAAAAGTTAACGCCAACTTAAAAAAATATAACAAAAAATAACAATACAAAAGTATGAATGAAATATTGAATAAATGAAATTCTAAAAAAATACAGTCCCTGGATACGATGCCATTTAAATCGAGAGAAAGCCAAGGGGTCTTGTAAGGACACTATCATTTTATAAGTAGGACAAAGAGTTCGGGTCTCGAATCCACGTAGAACGAGTATAGAATCAATTGGTTTATTACTTCACAAATAAAAGTGTAAAAGATGATCAATTGGTTCAAAAAATTTTATTCTATAATTAACCTACACAAGTATTTAAACTAAATTTATTAACAATAATGAAAGCTAAAAGTTGAAAATAAAATCCCTCTCCACGGACTAGTCAGGATAAATGGTTTCATGGAAAGAAAATTATTTTCAATATTACTACCCATTTGGACAATTAATAAACCTAGAATTGTCACCAACTAAATTCTCATAAAAGCTTAGTTTGAGTTTGGGAGAAACAAACATCCCCATAATTACACACGAAAGGTTGAAAACATGGTGCATATATGATCTACTCTATTAAGGTTCCAACATGCAAAGCCAAGAATAATTAACCTATCAAAACTAGCCTAAACCGTGATATAATAACAAAGAAACTAATCAATCCATGGTGAGTTTAAAAATCTCAACCTAATGTAATTAGCTAGAAATCATTTTAAATCATGTAATAAAATAAATAAATAAATGAAGACAACTAATTAGCAAAGCCTTGAACTAATTAATAAAATTTTAAATTAAAGAAGACAATAAATTGTAACTTTACATACCCATAACATGGAAAACCTAAGAGAGAGAGAGAGAGAGAGAGAGAGAAGCTCTTAAAATATAAAAAAAAAACCTAAAATATCTTATAATAATCCAATCTAACAATAATAACCCATCTTACTATTTATAGTAAGTTGATTAACTGAAAATAAAATAATTCAAAAGGAACAAATACCTACAATCTGGTGGAGTCGACCGATCGATTAAATGAGATGAATCCATCCCACTTATTTCTAAGTCTTCGAAACAACAAGGGTCAATCGATCGAGATAGTGGTCGATCGATTGACCAATGCTCTATTTCCACCCCATATTTTTCTTCAAGAAAGGAAAAAGTTGCTTCGAGGAAAATAACGATAACCCAATCTTACGGAGATGGAATGATGTTTCATTTTAGGACAAATGAATATAACTCAACGAACTACGCTCCTATGGAAATTTTCCAATCGGGTAATGAGGTCTAAAATTAACAAAATGCCCTTGCATCTTCCGATGAAACTTTTTCAAAACGTAACTGATTGATCCGCTAAGCATTCTTATATCTACAAAAGCTTAAATAAACCTTGAAAAATACACACACGCGTAAACACACACACACACACACACACACACACACACACACACACACACACACACACACACGTACACACACACACACACACACATATATATATATATATATACACACACACACACACACACACACTAGGGTATGCCCGTGCCTGAAGGCACGCTGATAATTTTAAAAAGCGTAAAGACATGCCTTAGTACGATGGCAAGTGCCCTCACTAAAGTTATAGTTAATCTCAAGTTCGAAATACAGGAGCAGCTTCTTTATATATGCTCGTGCCTGAAGGAATGACGAAAATTCTAAAGTACGTAATTATAAAACGACGAAAATTTTCAAAGTACCTAATTGCAAAATGGTGAAAATTTAGTTCCCCGATAAAATTTTTCAAATTGTAATTTTTTTAATTCCGAAAACAAACCAAAGATCATAATGTTTTTTAAACATTCACGTAAAGATTTTAGAAAATGGTTGAAAATAGTTTTGGAAATGTTTATCGTTTTTCTATTAAAAATATCTAATTTTTTCAATAAATAAATTGAAAAAAAAAATGGGATTGTCACTATTTGTTCTGTTAAAAAATTAAAAAAATAAAGAGAAAATAAAATAAAAATAGTTTTTATTATTATTTTTGAATAATAATAAATAATTCTAAACGTAGTAGCCAAAAGATTTATTATATAACATAATAGTCCATCAAGGACCTCGTATAAACAAAATCATCATAGAATGTAATTTTCCTATCACAACCAAGTCAATTACGATAAAACATGAAACTCATTACACCAAATTCAACATATATACGACTTTCCAATACATAGAAGCCAAATTTATAGGTATTAATTTAAAACTAAACTATTATAGTTAACCTACTTGAAACTAATTTGAAACAAATCTATAGTGCCCCTACTTGAAAGACTCAATAGTCGTTATCCATAACTAATTTCCTCGTACGGGCAATCCCATCAACGTAATGTTGATTTCACATTAGGAACCTGCAACAAATTTTTTAAAAAGTATTAGTTTCATCATGTAACAGCAGTATACACTTCAACTTCATTGGTTTGGCAATTGAAATATTAGAACACATACTAAAACATAATAACACATACATATGCTCGAGTTCATACTTGAATAATATGAGTATATACCTATGATCAGTAACATATAAAAGAGAGTTAAAAGAACAACAAAAAACTAAAGCTTGATCAAAACATGTAATGCTGAACCATTTGATTCAAACTGTGATCTTCCAAAACTCAAGATGAACGACACATAAGGAAAAAAACTTAGGTCTAGAAGCTACTCCAACAATTCAATCAACAACATAAAATGAATAGTGTATTCATTCAACAACGATTCACGAACAATGTATTCATTCAACAACGATTCAAGAACAGAGGATTCGATCAATAACGATTCGAGACCAAACAACACTTAAACTTAGCTAAAAGTTTACTCACTAAAATCATATAATAACATGATGCAAACACCAAAGTGTCATCACTAATAGGCTTAATCAATATAAGAGAAATCATTCGATTTTGAATTATGTGCATGTAAAAGTTCTTGATCTTATACATAAATATGTGTAAATATAAATGTATAAAGCACATATAATTTTAAAGAAAGTAAATAACAGACATCCATGGTTAACAGAGTATTTTTAACATAGAACATAAAATATATAAAAAAATCCAGCTCCAAAATTCAAAGTAAAAAAAAAACTCAAAATTTTAATAACAATTAAATGAAGAACAGAGCTAACTGGAACAAAAATAATCCAAGAGCAACACCATAACCATTTATCCTCTTCTCAGTGTATGAAATTCTTCAAAGCAATTCAATAATAAGATGGCAATCTCTGCATTGTAATCCTCAATTACTTGTAAATTGAAATTGAAATCGACGAAAACAACCACATTGTAATCCTTAATTCCCTACTGAACCCAACCTCGTCAGCATCTACAGCTACGTATAGGGTAATCTCTGCATCAATTCTCAAACCTGTAAGGACTTAAGCCAGATTAGCAGTGTAGATTTCTTTAACATGAAGTAAAATTACAGCGCTCTCGTGTGGGGATCGACTGATCACTATTGAGTCTAGAAGCATAAACTGCATGTAAAGAAAAACAAACTAAGTTAGTAGTGAACTAATATATATCCACCACCTATATGATATGGTTTCAATAGTTGGAGACATATGCTTCTTTACCGTCTTTCCCTAGCCCTTTGTTGCTAATCCTATGACTTGTCCCACCATTTATATTACACACATATATACGTGTGCATCCAATATGTATAGAATTGTAGTCATATCCTGCACAAAAGGTTGAATATCAAAACATATGGTAGTGCGATGGTAATTTTTCACTTTAACTAACAACTCTATAGTAAAATAACCAAACAAAATTAGATCATACTGTAGACCATTACCAAGTTTTAGCCTGCAGATATCTTAGTTGCAGTCACTCAAAAATGCCTCAATATCATTAAAGTTGTGAGCCATAACAGCATCAAGATCCCAACACTTCTCCACCCACGCATTCCTCACTACGCCTGCCTCCTTCTCTCGATGTCCATAGCTTCCCCAATATATAACATACTTGTTGTGTTTCACTCATTCACTGCACCAAGAAGAAATTGTCATCATTAGTAAGTAAAATCATCACTATGGTATTAGGAAAATAAATTATCATAACATAAAGACCAATACAGTTCAGATTCACTCTTAATGATAAGTACATGAGATAAGATAGAAAGAAGACAGTGTATTCTTTGAAAAAGACTGACATTTTGAATTAAAGCTGAGTTTTTGAAAGATGTAAAACTTTAAGGCATGGTGAGATGGATATAATCAGACGCTTTTGGGTACTATGGTTCTTGTGCTCCTCCCCCGATAAACTGAAAAGCCATCCTATTAGACGTCAAAAGCTTATTTTTATTAAGACCCATCTAGGCATTAAAATGAGGATTTTTTTCGCTTGTTAATGTTTTTCTTTAGTGTGCCCATCTTCTTCTTTGCCCAGTGCATCTAACGAAGAATAGGTGCCCTGCAAGGCTTTGGTTGGATAGAAACATTGGGCTGCATCTGTCTAGGAAACATGTGTATAAGAGGAGGAGTAAAAACATGTTTATAATAGAAGTAAGGCTAACATGTTTATAAGAGAAGTAAGTCTAACATGTTTATAAGCAAATCATAAGAAAAAATCACTTCATTGTAATCAAAGAATGAAACAATGCAGAAATATATATATATATATATATATATATATATATAAAACTGATATAATATTAAATTATGCACTAACTAATTTTAGAATACAAACCTTGACTAAGAGAAGTAAGCCTTTACCGCCATATCCTCTTTGTTTGTAATTGCAATAGAAATTCCTAGTCCTAAATTAAAAACCTCAAACGCTAAATAAAAAACCACAACGAGCAATTGAAAAAAAAAAGTTAATGAAGATAAATGTATGAGAAGAGATATATGTATGCCTTTCAAAGCATATGAAAGGCAATAACCACCTATAAACACTATAAACACAACATATTAAGTAGAAAAAGGAAAATGAAAAATTACTTAAGATTTTTAAACAAAAAATGCAGAGAGTAGAGAGAGACCTACAATGATGAAGTTGTTGTTTAAGAAAAAATTGTATAAGAAACTGAAACCAATTTTTAATTTACAGAACTTCACATGCACCTTTCAATCAATATCCAAAAAAAGGAATCACATAAACCTTGAATATGAGTATCAAGTTTCATGTTATGATTGGATGACCATTAAATCAGATTTGGTGAAATGATCATATGAACACTAATCACTAAGAATCTAAATCAGAATATGATTAGCTATACATAATGTTCATAGGAACACTATTACCTCTCCCATTAACAGTCAAAAGCTATACATGAACTTGTCTTTAGAGCTTGCATATATCATCTTGCTTCTCACCCTTGATGTATCAGGAGACCTTAGTAACAAATTAACAAAAGACCTTCATAAATCATCGTTCCCATTATCCATATATTACCCACATATTCCTCATAATCACCCATATTCATCAGAAGCACCTAAAATATAAATTGATAAATAATTTAGTACCCTAACAAAATGAAATAACAACAAGAGATATTGAAAATAAAAACGAACAAATATGGATATTCCTACATTGTGGAGTTTCCTATTTTCCCACAACAGATTTAGAAACTAAAGAAATTAGTACAAAGAACCTGAAAGGTTTCCAAAAAAGAATCATTTAGTCATTTTACCAAACATCTAGAATACAACACAACAAAAACAGTACCTTAAAAGAGCGGGGAAGTACATTTATTCAAGAAACTCAACACCTAAAACAATCAAACAAACGTCTTAATGAATTAATTAAGTAAACTTCAAAGCTCTAGAAAATATTATAAAAGTTCTTGTATAGAAGGTACAAATCTAAAACAAATGATCCAGTTTAAAAAATAATGAACAAATATAAGTGCAAGATGATTAAATTGTGTATGTAAAGCAATGAAAACACCTTGGAATGTTCTATTTATATCTACAAAAACAAAGAAAAAAATGAGAGAAATGACAGAATATAAATAACCTGTGATCGAACATAATGAAAAATATAAATATGAGCTCGGCTTTGAGTAAAACAATAAATAATCAAAAGATTAAAACATCATATAGTTGTTATTATGAATTTCGAGTCCCATAAACACAAATTCCTAATATACAAATAAATAGATATGGAGTTGTACTTAAGACTAAAATAAAAAAACATTAGGAGATAGGAGGACACTAGTCTTATAACAAATACACAAACTAACAACAAATTAAACTAAAACGTAACTATGTTTAAAGGGGGTCGTTTTAAAATTCAATGAAAAACTAACCATTTTATAAAATAAATCATAAAACTACCAGATTTCTATATTAGGAGAACCTTGCATCCCCTAAATACCCGAAGAATGAAGGAAAGGCAAAGAAAATTAGGTAATTACTAAAATCAAGTTCAAGCAATATTTCAAATTTTTTTAGTATTTACCTTTTTTGTTCATGAAACCAATTTGAAAGAATCACATTTGAAACCCATCTGAAAGAATCAAAATCTTCCATGTATGGCATAACCCATATACAACAGAAATAATCACAAAAAGAAAAGACGATTTTGAGCACTGGTCAATGGAAAATAGGAGAGGGGAGAGAGAGAAATCAAGAGAGAGAGAGAGAGAGAGAGAGAGAGAGAGAAACGTAGACCTGATTCGTATAAAACAAAAGATAATGCTCACATCAGCTCAGAGGATATTATTTCTGGCACTGTAGATATGATTCGTATACAACCAAAGATCTTATTCGAACTCCACATCACATAATTCCCCAATACGCTACCCAACCTGCTAGACAGTGTCGCCATTAAAATAGAGTTCAACACGGGAGTGAGATAGTGAGATAATGAGTGTATGAAGGTAGAAAATGGGGAAAATCTTATGGAGCAAATCTCGTACGAGCTCTGCAAATAAAATTAGTTCGAAAAGGAAATAAACGTGCGGGGAGAGAGGCATCGGGTGACTTTGAGAATGAGAGGTAGGGTTTAAGGTGGATTTGATGTGGATTTACCAAAATAACCTTGTGTTTGAATTAAAATGAAAGAGGTGTAATCAAGTAGGGAGAAAGAAAACGGGGGAAAATAAAAAAATTTAAAGGTAAAATAGGAAGTGTTAGAAAAATTCATATTGATGACATCATCATCCAAACTTGTAACATACATAAGTTTTATACTTTATTATATAATTATATATATGTGACACCCCGCATAATAAAATACCGGGTGATCACTCCTATATCAAATTAAAACAGAAGTCTCATATGGTTCATTCTTAGCATCACTGCCGAAAACCAATTTATCTACTAATATCCTATTACGCCGGCATCAAATTTTTGTAATTAACTAATCTTTTTAACCAAACCATTCAAATAAAATAATTACAAAAAATTATATGCAGCAACTGAAATGAAATAAAATCAAATAACCGAACACTCGGTACAATAATACAACCAAATCGAATGCCGCACTAAAAGGCGATAAAAGAATAAATGAGTACAGTTGGGCCATAAGCCTGAATGTTTCTATAATACCTCCTATCTAGATCTCATTGATAGAAGCATCTAATATAAACCTGCTTGCATCCACAGCTGCTGCAGCAAACGTCTGACTCGAAAGAATTATCATCTAGGCGTCCCTATGTTTGGACACCTATATATATATAGATAGATATAGCAAGAGAGGGAAAAATAGAGAAACGGGTCAGATCCCGAAAGCATTTTAGCAAGTGCATTAAAATCCATATTTTAAAAAATATGTTATTTCTCATATTTAAACTGGTATCGCTCTCACATGAGATACACCTCACCCCTCATCTAACAGTGCATAACTATCGCATACCTTTTTAAACAACCTAGTTAAGCTACCCTGCCTAACTAATGTAATTACCCACCTTCTAATAATCCTCATCAATTTGAGTACTAAGGACTAAACTTCTCCCCATTCCCAATATTACATTACGTTCGTGCGTCGGGTGTCTCACGAAGCGAAATTCAAACAAGGAACCCCCGCCGATAAACTATTACGTGACAATGTTGATCATCGGGATCCATTAGGCCTTCAGTACATACCATATTTATACCATCCCGTATTATTTAATAGTTCTCATTAGAACACAAGCTTTATATTCATATAAATCCGGATATTCATTTATCGGAAGTAATATCACACTTTATTCATTCTTTTCACTTTATACAAGGTTAGGTTTTATGATATCTCATGTCATATATATAAACAATATACTATACGCAACAAGTATATTAATCATCCACTGAACTATAATATAAGTGGCTTAGTCATTCTCATTTACTAAGCATCCGTGTATTATCTCAAGTACACATATATGTTAATGAGAATATATATATATATATATATATATATATATATATATATATATATATATATATATATATATATACACATATATGGCACCCCTAGGCTTAGCTGCGGTGCACTCACACTCTGCTATCAAATCTTTGTACATCGCGCACATAAGGATCACGCGTTCCGCATCACTCAGGAACCGTATCAATACAAATCACACATATTGGAGGCGAACATAGTTCACATACCCATGGGTCACGCACATACCTACGCTCCCATAGTCAGCAGACTTATCGACTCACAAATAAGCCCTTCATAGTCCTATGTTCTTGAGGTACCAAATCTAAAATCCCCCCGAAGGCAACACAGGATAAGATTGTCCTCACACGAACGCCAACCTCCCGTGATAGCAAGTATGGTAGGTATGTCATACACATAATAAATAACCATATAGGTACACATTCCACCTATATAAATATATCATCAATTTGGTATTCACACAACCATATTATAATTATAGGTGCTTCTCTCACCTATACATAATTCCCCAAAAGTATTTATTTCACCCACGTATATAATAACATTCAGGTATACGCACAACCCGAATAATAAATTTCCAACGTAGTATATTTATCTCTCGAATATCCTACGCATTTTTCAATTTTGACTAATCCTCAATATATTATTTCCGAGCTTTTCTCACCAAACGATGACAATACCAACAACACCGATATATTTATTCGTCCCATAAATAACGATAGGCATTCCTCTCACCTATAATAATTGTCATAAATAGACGTATCGGATGATTGCTCAATTCTCTTTAGCCCGTATCCTAAATTTCATCCTAGTCACCTCATAGGATTTTACTCAATCAAAATTGGCATATAAGTGTATTTTCTACGCGCACAATTACTTATATAAAATTTTGCCCACCTAAACATCACCCCGAGTGTTACTCCTCCCAAACACCCCTATTTGGGTAAATTTTGGGGTTTACTTTCATCTAACCCATGATACACACCTTACTAAAAAAAATATTTAGAACTCCCCACACTATTTTTAGGAACCCCAAATATTTATCTCCAGAGAATTTTAGCCATTATTTTTTTTTCAAATTTTCGAGAACATTTCCGAGTTGGTGGTTTCACCCCGGAACTTCCATCTTGTAAAAATCATAAAAATTCATAGAAAAATCAGAAAAATACGTGGTTGGCTCCCACGCGACCGTATAAAAAAGATATACAACTTTAGTTTTTTGACCGAGAGCTTAATCTTCCCTCTTCCTATCCGAATTTATCCCGCAAGCTATGGAGTTACTATTCATCATCTTCTCTAAAATCCCAAACTTCTATTAATACACCTCCGAGGTTTTTATTTTCTCACCCATCATCATACAACCTCAATCAATCATAAATACACACATAGAAAGGGTTCTAATCATCCTAGAATCCAGATTCAACAATTAATTTCAATTAATTCCTAAATTTCTCAAATTTGATATTATTCGGGTTTTACTCGTTAATCTTCCGAAAAACCCATTTTGATTCACGAAAACTCATTCCAAAAATCTTTATAGTTTTACACACTAACTATAATATGATAAATAAACACACTAAATTTATAAATCAAGTAAACACTTGCCTCGTGGATTAAATCCGACGACCACGAGTCGAATCCCGCGAATTTTGGCCGAAAATCTCTTCTTTTCTTCTCTTTTCTTTCTTCTTATTTCTTCTCTTCTTTCTCTCTTCTCTCTCTCTCTCTTAGGGCTGATATTTGAGGGAAATGAGGGGTACCACCTCTTGAAATCCAAAATTGGGTATATACCCAATTATTAAATGACTCGTGTACTCATTTACTAGTCCCTACTAGTCCAAAAATGTTCGGAACCCAAATACTATTCTCGGGTACTCTATTTTGACTATCTCGGCCATTCTGAACCCAATGGCGCAGTCAAAATCTCCATTCGAGTCACTTAACTAAAATTCACTATTTTTACCCAACACGTTCAATGCGCGTAATTTTCAATTTAAAATATTTCCTTTGTCGCTTTACCCAACTTGCGATATGTAATTAAAAATAATCCACTCATATACTTATTCTCGTAAGAAAATATAATCCATGTAAATATTAAACTGACACTCGAAAACTAATATTTACTAATCACTTTATAACATTAAAATTATTTAATTTCACTCATTAATCCCAAAATTACTATTCACAATAATTCCTCAAATTGCCAAATTACATCCACCGTGCAATTTAAATACCTTTAAAAGTACGGGGTATTACATACTTCCCCCCTTACAATAGGATTTCGTCCTCGAAATTCAGATATAGCCTATACCACTACTCTAGGATCGGTATATACATTACATCCTAGCTTAACCAAATTTATATAAAGCCTAACACAATGGTCTCCCACTATATTCCACCCATCTCAAGGCGTATGCTCATATATATATATAGTCTCATCATCTCCATATATTTACACTAATCTTGCACCCTTTTGCTAAGACCACTTAGCGCAAAGTATTTATTATTAATACCATATCTACTAGTCTCACATAGTAGAAATATTCACAAATCCATATATATACATATAGTCACATCATCCCTATACATATATATACTAATCATGCACCCCCGGATTAACACCCATTAGTGCACTTAATCAATTCTTGCACCCCCGGATTATCACCCATTAGTGCTCTTAATAAAATATCAAATAATAGGGATACACACATTCTATTAAGATTCATAGGCATTTTCCCAACCTAATCATACACTTCTCATATGTATTTTATTTTCATCGCTACGTATTGTATAAATATTCAAATTACAATCTCTCTCGTAATCTCCAAGATACATTCCCTATACCGAATAATTAAAGTATTAACTCTCATATACACTTTCAAAATTTGGTACTACACACACTCCTTCTTTCCTTGGAGTATGCTAACAATACAATCATGTGCAAGCCACTCTTCAACACCCGTTCGAGTAATATTTTGCTCTACTTTCTCAAAATAATTTGGTATCTTTTTCATTAAGAGGTACATTTTAAATGATTTTCCTCAACCTTTCAACCCATCTCGAGTGTGCTAGTTCTCATTGCACACAAATGCTTGAATTATCGTCATTCTCACACGACATTCAATACGTCATACCATTTAACCTTGTTTGTCGCTGTCCCTCAGGCATATATTCTACACATTTATTTATTTATTTATTTTTACATCCTTCTATCTCAAACATTTTTGGAATTAACTAACCAGGGTACCCATACCCCCTATCATTCGTGAATATATGCACCACTATTGTAAACGTTTTGATACATTACACTTAATCTAAATAATGGGCATCATTTCATCAGCCTGGTACTAACACTTGGGTATCCCTTAACCTGAATAATTCAAAATTTAATTCACCCGATGCCTGGAAATTCAATCCTTCTCAAGATTATCTCATCGATCTTCTTATGGTTAACTCACAATAGCCTTCCTATATCAGTGTCAATAGTCTTATTGCCCTTACTTTGTGGTAGCCCTAAGATTAAGGTGTTTCTAACACACGTAATATGAGTACTATTCTAACTATATCCCTAGTTCCCAAGACCTCTCTCGACTTCCTACATTTGCTTGGTTTCGTGCATGGGATGTCTCTCAAAGCGAAATCCAAATAAGGAACCTTCCTGATACACTACTCCCTCGCTTCGTCGGTCATCGAGATATAGCGGTCTAAGGGACACCAACGGGATGTTCTAAATCCTACCTCGTTAACCTACTAATGTACTTCTACCACTATATCCTTCCCTCTTGTCCAAATGGAAAGTCCAACTAATTAGGGCATCTACTCTCTGCAAAAGTATTATGAACATGATACCCAAAATGTATTTCCTCTCAATTTCCCTTATATTCAAAGTCTAGCTATAAGTCTCACATTAATTTCCTTTATCATACCTCACCCACATACTTGCAATGAGAGGAAAATTTCAGTACTTCTTCATAGCTTTATATAATTATACAGTCATCAAATGGTTCTCACTCAATAGTGTTTCCTTTACACTAGGTGACTTATCATCAAAACCAACATCCTTGCATTTTATAACATCTGCCCACTCCCGACGTTGTTAAGGTTCATACGGGGGAGTGTATTCTTAGCTTCAAATATGAAACCAGGATAACCCCATACCATCTATCAATAAAATATGGTCAGAACTCTCACTTCTGTCAAGGAGCCATACCACAAGCGCTTGCACTAACAGTAAGTTCGCGCGAACAACAACAAGCTTAAACCCCCAGCTTAACTATAATTCCTGTATACCTTAAATTATATATATAAGGTCCACATGCACTCAAATCATGCAAGTTAAACATCTCCTCATCGAAGTTCCATCTAAACATATAATCAAGGCGAGCTCATCCAGAATGTATCTCGCATTCCATTCTTTAATACGTCCGTATATATATATGTTTCATATCTCATATATATATATATATATACTATACACATCAAGTATATCCATACTTATATTTCATACACTATATAAGTATAATAACGATCCCTCAGAGCTTTAACTCAATGGATGTAGTCTCTCAATGCTATCATCTTCCAGGGAATTAATTACACATCATCCTGGGTACCAGTGGTCAGACTATCACACCGACTTGGTAAAAACCAAATCACAACGAATGGGAAGCGATCATAGTTCCTCCCCAAAAATGAGAACGAAACATACCCACTACATCTCATCCCTGATAAAAATCACATAATATAAAATGGACACACTTGGGGACTATACGCTCCCTGCTCCTCAAGACAGGGGCCTCACCTAAAATGCATAACTTTCCATGATAGCACTCGAGGGGTATGTTTCATACAAATATACCAATCACATACAGATATATTTAAACATATCATATATATATTCTCAATATGCCCGTATATATATATATATATATATATATATATATATATATAGTATAATCCGGCTAATCGTGTATATCTCTCGTAATATAACTATATCATCTCTTTTAAATTCAGAATATTAATCTTATCACAACTAGCACGTATCCCAATTACATCCGAAATTCCAATTCGAAGCCCAAGAGTCTTTATCCCATTAGACTCTTAAAAATCACAAAGTCTCACAACTTTAATTTTTCATTGCAGATTTCACACCTTGCACTAAAACAACTATAACTTACTCTACGTAAGTCCAATTTACTAGTGAGTCTATTATTCCACTGCAGTAGCTTATTTCTCCATTGTACCTACCTTACTCCGGTACTAAGTTCACTTAGCCATGTCACTCTTTATTCACCGTCGGTCTCTGACCGATTCTTATGTGAATAACCTAGAAACTGCATTCACTTTATTCTAAATCAAGGGAATTTACAGTTTAAAACCATCTGTAAGATTAATTTATGAGCAAAATATCATGCTCCTCTAAATATGGTGACTATCGTTCCCATCATTTCACATTGCTCCAACGAGTGAAAAAAATTTCCTCAAATTTTTACATATGGGTAATTCCATACCCAACTATAAGCAAGAGCTTCCGAGCCTTCTACTTGTTAATTCAAGTTTAGCACCATTCTCAAGTACAATGATTCTTGATAATTTTAACTACTATTTTTTAGTAGTCGTTGCATCAACCCATGATAATTCCACAAGGAAAATGACCTTTACCGTGGTCCTCATTTCTAACATCAACTTATAGCTATAACTAAGCCTCGCCTCCTGCCGCCCTCACCACGGTCTTCCATGGTCGCCCTTCATCGATCAACACACGAATCCTGAACGAGCACGCAAAAGATTTACTATAATCTTACATAATGGCAGGAGAATGAAATCTCACAAGAGGATATAAACAATCCTAATCATAAGGCTCTATATCAAATCAAAAGCAACGCTGAAAGCGTAATACGTCCGTACAGATTCCTAAGGACACTAGAACCTGATGCTCTGATACCACCTGTGACACCCCGCCTAATAAAATACCGGGCGATCACTCCTATATCAAATTAAAACAGGAGTCTCATATGGTTCATTCTTAGCATCACTGCCGAAAACCAATTTATCTACTAATATCCTATTACGCCGGCGTCAAATTTTTGTAATTAACTAATCTTTTTAACCAAACCATTCAAAAAAAATAATTACAACAATTTATATGCAGCAACTGAAATGAAATAAAATAAAATAACCGAACACTCGGTACAAAAATACAATCAAATCGAATGCCGCA
Organism: Sambucus nigra; assembly: GCA_949130495.1. Lineage (NCBI taxonomy): Eukaryota > Viridiplantae > Streptophyta > Magnoliopsida > Dipsacales > Adoxaceae > Sambucus > Sambucus nigra. The sequence continues at coordinate 39,939,479 of OX422213.1, forward strand.
CTAAAAGGCGATAAAAGAATAAATGAGTACAGTTGGGCCATAAGCCCGAATGTTTCTACAATGCCTCCTATCTAGATCTCAATGATAGAAGCGTCTAATATAAACCTGCTTGCATCCACAGCTGCTGCAACAAACGTCTGACTCGAAAAAATTATCATCCGTGCGTCCCTGTGTCTGGGCACCTATATATATATAGATAGATATAGCAAGAGAGGGGAAAATAGAGAAACAGGTTAGAGCCCGAGTTTTGAAACCATTTTAGCAAGTGCATTTAAATCAATATTTTAAAAAACATGGTATTTCTCATATTTAAACTGGTATCGCTCTCACATGAGATACACCTCACCCCTCGTCTAACAGTGCACAACTATCGCATACCTTTTTAAACAACCTAGTTAAGCTACCCTGCCTCACTAATGTAATTACCCACCTTCTAATAATCCTCATCAATTCGAGTACTAAGGACTAAACTTCTCCCCATTCCCAATATTACGTTACGTTCTTGCGTGGGGTGTCTCGCGAAGCGAAATCCAAATTAGGAACCCCCGCGATACACTATTACGTGACAATGTTGATCATCGGGATCCATTAGGCCTTCAGTACATACCATATTTATACCATCCCGTATCTATTAATAGTTCTCATTAGAACACAAGATTCATATTCATATAAATCCGGATATTCATTTACCGGAAGTAATATCACACTTTATTCATTCTTTTCACTTTATACAAGGTTAGGTTATATGATATCTCATCTCATATATATAAACAATATACTATACGCAACAAGTATATTAATCATCCACTGAACTATAATATAAGTGGCTTAGTCATTCTCATTTACTAAGCATCCGTGGATTATCTCAAGTACACATATATGTTAATCACAATACATATATATATACATATATGGCACCCCTAGGCTCAGCTGCAGTGCACTCACACTCTGCTATCATATCTTTGTACATCGCGCACATAAGGATCACGCGTTCCGCATCACTCAGGAACCGTATCAATACAAATCACACATATTGGAGGCGAACATAGTTCACATACCCATGGGTCACGCACATACCTACACTCCCATAGTCAGCAGACTTATCGACTCATAAATAAGCCCTTCATAGTCCTATGTTCTTGAGGTACCAAATCTAAAATCCCCCCTAAGGCAACACAGGATAAGATTGTCCTCACACGAACGCCAACCTCCCGTGATAGCAAGTATGGTAGGTACGTCATACACATAATAAATAACCATATATGTACACATTCCACCTATATAAATATGTCATCAATTTGGTATTCACACAACCATATTATAATTATAGGTGTTTCTCTCACCTATACATAATTCCCCATAGGTAATTATTTAACCCATGTATATAATAACATTCGGGCATACGCACAACCCGTATAATAAATTTCCAACGTCGTATATTTATCTCTCGAATATCCTACGCATTTTTCAATTTTGACTAATCCTCAATATATTGTCTCCGAGCTTTTCTCACCACACGATGACAATACTAATAACACCGATATATTTATTCGTCCCATAAATAATGATAGGCATTCCTCTCACCTATAATAATTGTCATAAATAGACGTATCGGATGATTGCTCAATTCTCTTTAGCCCGTATCCTAAATTTCATCCTAGTCACCTCATAGGATTTTACTCAATCAAAATTGGCATATAAGTGTGTTTTCTATGCGCACAATTACTTATATAAAATTTTGCCCAAGTAAACATCACCCCGAATGTTACTCCTCCCAAACACCCCTATTTGGGTAAATTTTAGGGTTTACTTTCATCTAACCCAAGATACACACCTTACTAAAAAAAATATATTTAGAAAACAATTTTTAGGAACCCCAAAATATTTATCTCCAAATAATTTTAGCCTTTATTTTTTTTTCAAATTTCCGAGTGCATTTCCGAGTTGGTGGTTTCACCCCGGAACTGCCATCTTGTAAAAATTATAACAATTCTTAGAAAAATCAGAAAAATACTCAGTTGGCGTTCACGCGACCGTATCGAAAAGATATACGACTTTTGTGTTTTGACCAAGAGCTGAATCTGCCCTCTTCCTATCCGAATTTATCCCGCAAGCTATGGAGTTACTATTCATCATCTTCTCCAAAATCCCAAACTTCTATTAATACACCTCCGAGGTTTTTATTTTCTCACCCATCATCATACAACCTCAATCAATCGTAAATACACACATAGAAAGGGTTCTAATCATCCTAGAATCCAGATTCAACAATTGATTTCAATTAATTCCTAAATTTCTCAAATTTGATATTATTCGGGTTTTACTCGTTAATCTTCCGAAAAACCCATTTTGATTCACGAAAACTCATCCCAAAAATCTTTTTAGTTTTACACACCAACTATAATATGATAAATAAACACACTAAATTTATAAATCAAGTAAACACTTGCCTCGTGGATTAAATCCGACGACCACGAGTCGAATCCCGCGAATTTTGGCCGGAAATCTCTTCTTTTCTTCTCTTTTCTTTCTTCTTATTTCTTCTCTTCTTTCTCTCTTCTCTCTCTCTCTCTCTTAGGGCTGATATTTGGCGGAAATGAGGGCTTCTACCTCTTGAAATACGAAATTGGGTATATACCCAATTATTAAATGACTCGTGTACTCATTTACGAGTCCCTACTAGTCCAAAAATGTTCGAAACCCAAATACTACCCCCCGGGTACTCTATTTTGACTATCTCGGCCATTCCGAACCCAATGGCGCAATCGAAATCTCCATCCGAGTCACTTAACTAAAATTCACTATTTTGACCCAACACGTTCAATACGCGTATTTTTCAATTTAAAATATTTCCTTTGTCGCTTTACCCAACTTGCGATATGTAATTAAAAATAAACCACTCATATACTTAGTCTCGTAAGAAAATATAATCCATGTAAATATTAAACTGACACTCGAAAACTAATATTTACTAATCACTTTATAACATTAAAATGATTTAATTTCACTCATTAATCCCAAAATTACTATTCACAATAATTCCTCAAATTGCCAAATTACATCCACCATGCAATTTAAATACATTTAAAAGTACGGGTTATTACAATATATATATATTAAAAACAAAGGTTATCCAGTAAATGAGCATAAGTATAGGAATTAACAGACACAAGTATGCTAGAATGCACAAGAATAAAGGGCAATAATGCAATATTCATGGCTAATCAACCATACTCTTAGAACCCCCACCCCCCTTTGCCTATTTGGTGACAAAAATACACAAAACAAAAATTCGAAGCAACTAAATCAAATCTATCACCTATTGCATGATTTACCCGGGCAAAAGCATATAATATTGAGACAATACAATTACATGTAACTAATGACAAGATGCTTAAAGACTTTCTTAAAGCATCATCTTTTACCTACTTTTGTGTCACACTAGAAAACTCATCAAATACTAATGTGCAATCTTAAGATAGAAAAATATAAGACTAATACCATGAGATATATGAATATAATAATGTATACATGTACACATCAAACTATTAATATAAATATACCTCAAACGTACTATACTTCTAAATAAATATGAAATATCAAAGAAGCACTCTTTATAATACAACATGCTATGAAATATCAAACAAACACTCTTTGTAATACAACATGCTAAAGACTATGTACTCCTCCTATCTACAAACACCTCCCCTTTTTTGTCACCTATAGTTACAAAGAAAAGAGAAAAGAACATAATTAGATGGAATACATCTAAGGAATCAATGAGACTATACACACTAATAGAATTAGTAAAATAATATAGAACCATATAATGAGTGGGCAATATAACGAGTGGAAAATTGATATGACAATGTAGGATGGAAATGAAATTTATAATAAACATGCCTAAGATAACACATCAACAACTACACATGGAGATACATAATATATCAAAGAAAATATATACAATAAATTCATGGTAGAAGCTAATAAGAATTAAATCCAAATAATGATTACAAGATATATATAAGAACTAGTAATAAATGTGAAATCCTAGCTCATAAACTACTTAAATACCTAAAATAAAACAAGTTCTCACTCTTATTTCCTATTCTCCATGAATATCTAAGATACTAAAAAATTGACTTAACATCATGAAAGTCATCCCTAACTCGATCTAGCTGAACACTGGTCTCAAGTTGATATGCTTGAAAAGATTGTGAAGAGGAAGAACAAAAAAAAAAGTACCTTTAGACATTCATTAGAAGCCATTGGAAGATGATAGCGTAGAGAGAAAACAACTTAGTAGCCATATTATTTAAATATTTTTGACAACTAGTATGCACGTTCAATTCACAAGAAGTACTAAAATACGAGGAGAATTACGTCTAGAAGGCATAACATTCGTTGAACTAGTAGACCGCTGCAATTTCCTAACTGAGTGATTAATCTATACTAGGATTTCATTATGATCATTCCTTATGTATTATCTATAACTTCATCCGGAAGAAATGGAACCCTTAATTCCAAAAATAAGCATCTGATCAAATGACTGAAAGGCATTGCGCGAAACTTCATCTCATCCTTTGAACAATACACAATAAGGTCAAAATTAGGCTCATTATCCAAATAATATGCATAATTCCCCATGACCTACAATAAGTACACATGTTCCATGAAAATTTTGTGCGAATGCATAATCGGTAAAATGGTTGGGAATAAATAATTTAAGAATATAAAATTACTTAGCAAAGAAGACTTCAGAAAATTCTGATAGGGACAATGTGGGAAATGGATGTCACTTAAAATTTTAATAACTTCTTATCTAGGAGGAGAAAGACAATTATTCATGAGCGGGTAATTGGGTTTATTAACAACCTTAAGATCGTAGTGATTGTTAATCATCTCAATTGGTATACATATTAATGAGTGTTAAAATCATAAATGACTTTAGACCTACAGGTGCTCCCCTTTAGACCTCAATGGGTAAGCGAAGAGACGTGTCAAATTAAGAGACAAAGGTTTTAAGTGATTCGGACCTCAAGAGATGGTCCTACGTCCACTGTACAAAGGTATTATGTATGTTTATTAGAATTTAGTTGAGTATTATAGTCTAAGAAACCCATTGAGCTTTGGTTAATGGAGTCTGAGGTCTTATGGCCTTTGTTAATGGTACGAATAACCTTAGGGGGTAGCTTAATGACTTCTCTAAGGGTGTCTAGTTACTCTTTTAGGTCTCTTACAAGATATACAAAGTGTGTGAACAATAGAACTGGTTCAAATACAAACATAGACCTCACAATAATGGTTACAAGTATACAACAAGGTGGAGACACTTGTGGAATATTGGGACTCTTGTGAGTATGATTGTTTGAATGCTCTAATCTCTTTGAATGATACAGATAGATCCCCCCCTCCAACTTTTAATAGCCTTCTATTTATAGGAAAACTCTTGGAGAGAAAGAAAATGAGTGTACTATCACAACATAGTTTTGATAGCTCTAAGGTTTGTCGAGGTCATTAGGGAGGTGGAGTTTTGGGCAAAGTATCTGTAGGTAGAGAGTAACTTAGTTGTTAAGAACATTAAATGTTTATGGTAATACTAAATACAAGTTGAGTTTTATAGTGAAGGTAGGTGGAATAATGTTATGATTCTCACCTACTCCATCAGACAGCTTGTAAAAGAACTTGCTAAAGGTTAGAAAGGGATAGAAAAATCAAACAATTATTGGTAACTAATCCTGAAGTACCACATTACACCACATCTTAAGACTGAGGAATGGGTGGAGGCCATTATAACTTTAAGGTCAACCGAGCATAAAAATTACAATGGGACCTTGACGCCGAGGACTTTAAATTGTTGTAGGGAACACACTGGAACAATTGGGCCTCTTTTGGGCAAGGACGTGTGACTGAGGTCTTCCATAATACCATAGCTTACCCTTGAGGATATTGGAGGTCTTATCAGATAAGTAGCAGTTTGTATGAGGTTAGTGGCTATCCTTGGGGCCTCCATCTTACCTCGAGGGCATTTGGTAAGTTGGAAGAGCCATTAAATATGAGATTTTGAGTGAGGGATAAGGTGGACTTAAACGATCCTAAACTGATCTTTCCATAGAGTCTTTGAGAAGAAAAATTAGAAAATAAGATTGACTCTTAGGGCATTGGATTAAGAGAAATATTTGAAAGCTTTGAGAGAATGTGAGGTTTTGGTGAGTCAACTTGAGTAGTTAAATATTTCTTTATGTAGGCAATTGTTTTATGTTAGTAGGAAAAAGACCAATTTGACCAATATAGTGTCTAGTCTTACAATAGATATTCAATCTTTATTGGAGACTCATGAGAAATTTGAAGCCCATATTTTCTAACTCGAGAAAGATATCGAACATTTTCGGGAGGTCAAGTTCACTTTTGAGGACACATATAAGAAGGTTAAAAGATATTCCCCGATCCCGCGATTGGTTTTAACGAGAGGCAAAGAATAAGATACAACAGTGCATCCACTTCCAATGTCGCACCGAATCGGTTTTTGAGTTTGTGATGGATCCTTATGGGTATCGACCTAACCCTCCAAGGATACCTAACCTACCAGGGAGATGTCATCCTACGCATTTAGTCATTTTATGTAAGGTAGACCCAAACCTATCTATGTTTGTTCCATTGAAAATAAAGAGGTCACCTTAGGGAGTTTTGTTTTAAGTTAGGGAGAGTTTCTCACATGCGTATTCCACTACATAGTTCCACACGAGTTCACACGGGTGTTCCCATACAAGCTCCAATGCATGTTACTCCATATTCTCCTATACATAATCGTAAAGATTTTTCTAGGTTTTTTTTGGAGAAGGTATAGTTTTTGTTCAAGACTTCTTTATATTTGATGAAGTAATTTCAAAGGATGCCTAATCCTGTTGAGAACACCTTTCGAACTAATGATTGAGGTTGAGATGTGTATCTAGTATATGGTGATTATCATATTCCTATCTTTTGTCCCTATTTCTGGATTATATTTCTATGTTTTTATTTTTTGAAAAATCCAAAAGGATTTTTTTAAAAAAAAGTATGAAAAAGATCATAAAGATTTCATTTTTGATAAAAAAAATTTAGAAAATTCAAAAAGGTTTTGGTATTTTGCTTTTCACCATATACGGATTTACATTTATGATGTTCAAGTGACAACTACATTCGATCCGTTCATGTGATTTTTTCAAGATGTTTTTAGGCATGGCTTTATTTCTTTAGTATACTTAATAATGTGTGGCTATCATTTCATTGTTCATTGATGATTAATTTCTTCATGCTAAACTCTTTACCACCTTTATTACATGCATGCATGGACTTTTGGAACATTTTACTTTATCATTTGTCAAATCCAGTGTTCTCATCTCAATAGTGTTTAATAATAAACAAAATGTAATAGATATAAGTTGTGCTTATAAGAACTATTGCCAAGATTTCTTTTTTTATTTTTATTTTTATTTTAAGCAATGGAAAGGGGTTGTGAACGGGGAAATTATCTTTACGTTAAAAGCCACCATTGAAAAGAGCCTAAGAGATTAATGACACAAAAACAGAAGTCCCGGCCATTTTTATTTCATTGATGCTTCGCATTCATGAGCATTACGATATTTTCAAAAATTTAGGATTGTTTACTTAAAAATGTGAAATTTTGAGGGTTTTATAAAGTACAAGGTCAATGATTTTGCACAACGAACTCTCTTGAAAAATATTAAATATTTTCAGGCTATTGATTTGATTAGCATTTAACTTCATGGCATTTTTCATACGTCGAGTTAATTTCATTTTGACCAACATTCGTACACCTGAAGCTAAAATTGAGTTATTGCTTTAGAAGTATCTCATTACTTTATGAAACTTTGTTATGTATGCCTATGTTGATATTTACATGGAACTTATTCACACAATTACAATTTTCTTTCCCGATTCAAAATTTTTTAGTGGTATTCCATGTTGTGATGTATTTGTACCCATATGTACTTTTTATACATATACTTTTTTATACTTGAGAAAATTGAAAAAATAGTTGGTATGCTTCTTCAAAATTACATCGCATGTGCTAGTTGGAATATCTTTGTGATGTTATTTCATTTGGATTCGGGCAATGCTAATAATTCATGATTAGTTTCTTACCCGTTGCCTATTATGGTCAAAAAAGTGGGAAGAACAAATTAAGGGAGAGTTTTTATTTAATTCAAACTCTCGTATACATCATGGTATTTAATTTGCCTCATATGTGTAGGTCTTTTTCGCATTGATGATGATCTCTTAAAATACATAAGATGAACAATTTCAGTTAAAGACATACACATTTATGCTTTTTTTTTTCCTTTTTTGTTTTAGGAGGGCAATAATTTTATTTATCTTAGGGCTCAATTTGGCTTCGGCTTGTGTTTTGTACCAGAATAGCCAAAGGGGGAGATTTGTAAGTGCAAAATTTATAATTGTTAATTTTATTTTTACTTGGCTTATCCCGGTACACCCCATTGAACCATCATGGCTATTATCAAGTCTTCGAAGAGAAGAATATTTTGTGACATTTGCAAAGATTAATAATCATTTGTCCCAACATTACTCGAGATGTGTTATGCGGTAGTTTGGAAAACTTAAAATATTCAGGGGTTATTTTGAAGAGAGTTTGATTTTATAATGTTTTTAAAATATTTTTAAATTATTTTTAAAAGAATTTTGGAAATATCGCGAGTCATTAGAACGACATCATATGTCGTTCGAATGAGTTCCTGAAGGTCGTTAAAACAAAGTTCCCACGTTAAAATGAGATTTGATGCAGATACTTTAGGTTAGTTCTAGAATGCCGTTCAAAGTTTCATTGGAAGCCGTTCAAACGAGATTAGGTACTTTGTTCCAATGAGGTGTCAGTTTATTTTAACAAGTACACATATTTTTATTTTTTGAAACAAATTAAATGCAATATTTTATCCCTATCTCCTTGTTACCTCTTTTCCTATAAATAGAGATGCGGGATACATTTGTTTTCAAGACTTTTAAGAGTTCTTTATGAACAAGCTCTTCAAAAATTTTGTCCAAACCCCTTGGATCTTTTAGTCTCACTCAATCCAAAGTTATAAACCTTTGTAGAGACTTTTTCTACTGTTGATTTCAGAAGTCGAAGCTCTATGCTGAGGAAGAAATGAATTGCCAATTCCTATGGCTAATAGGTCGATACCTTGGCAAGATCTGCTTGTTATGGGTGGTGCTGAACAGTATCATTTTATGTTAAATATTCGAAGATTCTTTTGCATTATACTTGGTGGATCTCTAAGTATTTTGTAAGTCATTATGTGTATTTCCCTTCTCAAATAGTGTTGAATATAGGTTTTGCACGAAAATAATTTTTCCTTTATCTTCTTCCCATTCTGCTTGGTTTGGATATTTTATTTGAAATTTGGTTTCACATTATCTTTTATGTTCATCGAAAGTTTAATCAAGTTAAAATTTATTAAAAAGTGAATCTTTATGTGTGTAACCTAAGATGCAAGTGAATATATATAACTCGCACTTTCACGGAGGGGCCATCATTAATACGATGACGTCTCATTTTTCAAGGTCAATCGAAAATCCTAATCCTCGTAAGAAGTTCGTTATCCCCAGATCAAAAATTTATAATGGGAAGACTGATCTTATCGATCATGTTTTACAAACCATAACCTTCTAGAGAAATAATGAGGCCTAATGTATTGTTTCTTATAATGAGGTGGAGGGATACTCCGAGTAAGTAGTTGTGGCCTTGTTCAAGATCGGCCTGCCAATTATCTCTATGTTACACCAGTACCTTACTAAGAAGAAGTCTAACACCACCGTCGACCTTATATCGAGGATCCATAATTATAATAGCATGGAAGATGTTGTCGTTGGCACATGGCTAGATAATGGTCGTCCAAAGATGAGTAAGAACACAGACAAAGAAAGTTGTCCCAATAATAGGGGAAAACAATGTAATGGATGATCCAAGGGATACAATAAGACATATCCCACTAAGTAACACTATGCCATCAACGTCTTGTTCAAGGAGATAATTTAAAAAACCTTGAAAAGCATTAAAGATTAGCAATATTTCAAGTGGTTGAGTAAGATTGCAATGGTCCCATCGAAGAGGAACACTACCCTAAGTTGTTCCTATCATAATAAGTGTGGGCAAAAAATAAAGAACTGTGCTCAAGTCCAAGATGGACAAACTGGCCAAAGCAATCCACTTAGATGGCTACGTGGAAAAGAATAATGAAAAATCCACCATGGAACGCAACCAAAATCCTAATAATATCCTTAACAATGATGAGGTGGGACATGAGATCACTGTCATCCATGGTACCTCAAGTTAAATTGGATTTAGGGAAATGTTGTTAGGATGGAATTAGAGAAGGTAACTACTTTTATATAGGCTTTGCATATTAACAATGTTAAAAATTCAAACAACGAATGTCTCTGATAAGAAGATGTTAACTATAACAAGCATATTGTTTTCACCGAAGATGACTTAGTCGGAGTCAAACACATCATGATGCGCTACTTATATCTCTCATAACAGCCAACTGGGACGTTGATATAACACTAGTGAACTAAGGAAGTTCATCGACGGTCACTTACTTAAAGTTGTTTAATAAACTCAACCTCGGTATGGATGATCTCAATGAAATGACCATTCCCTTAGTCAGCTTTGTGGGAAAGATGACCTGTAACACCTCGTATTTTTAATGACTTTTAAAATTGGATTAATTAGAATTAATTGTGGGATAATTGAAAATTAATCCGAATTTAAATATTACTCGAGAATAAAGTAATATGTGATTTATGTTTAATATTACCTGTGATTAAAAGTAATATATGTGATTATGAATTCATATATGATTATTATTTTATAAAATTATCGTGAGTGATGAATACGACAATTACGATAATTAAGTCAGGACGCGCGTGTGAGTCATGTCGGGACTATATTTAAATGGAAAAAAAATAACTTCTTTTTATGTCATCCTAATGGTCATTTTGACTGCCCCAAAATGTCTTGAAGGGTTTAAATAGTTGAAATAATATACATGGGGGATTACTTTCGGTCTCGAGGCAATTTGGAACCAAATAGACACTCGGAGCGGGTATTTTGGTCATTTTCCAAAATGCGTGAATAGTACCCAAGAATTTGTAGTAATATTATATAAGTGTAGAGGTGGTAGGATTAGGGTTCATTAACCAAAAATCAAAAGAAAAGACATAGGGGAGAGTGAGAGACTTCTTTGGGAAAGGAAGAGATATCTTTAGGAGACCGAAAGCGAAGAGTCATCTTACACCACCACCACCGCTGGAAGTTGGCCAAAAAATGGAGGAATACCAGTAGAGTTATCTTCCCCAACGATTTAGACCTACAAACTAAAGACAAGTGATTAACTATTGAAAATCATAGCATATATATGGTCCATGTTAGGCTGTTTAGAAAATTCAAAAAAGTTATATGAATTAAGATGATTTTTGATGAATCCTTGAAATGAGAATTGTGTAGGATTTATCTCTTTCTAAGTTTAGAATCAAATCCATGAACTATGTGAATTATTTGGTGAATAAATATAGGATTTACATGTTTAATTGATGATAAAGTTAAAAATTAGAATGCTTGAGATTGAATATGGAATCTCAGTAAATTTCACATGTTGATGATGTTTTATTAATTTGGATACGTTAGAACTTGTATGTATATATAAATATATGATTTGGGTTTCATGAATATAAATTTGGATATTTTTAAATATGAATTTGGTGGTTAAAAAGTATCAAACCCGTCATTGTTAAGGAAAATATGGGCAAATATCTGATCGATCGACCCAAGAATATCGATCGATCGATCAACCAAAATTGTCGATCAATCGACTCCCCGGGAAAATGTGATTTGATTCCTTTTTAAATTGTGAATAAATCCCAACTTTAGAAATAGTTGGCGTTGGTTAATGGAATATAATAAGACTTGGGGAAGGGAAGTAGGACATACTTAAGACCCGAAAAAATATTATTATATGTGAGATTGAATGGGGGAAATTAACTAGTGTCAATGGAATGAATTACGATGGAGAGTTATATAAATTGAGTTTAAATCAGATAAAGGATAACTTAAGGTTAGTACCAGTAGTAAGAGGGTCATTAAATATCAGAATAATCTTAGGCTTATATGGGATTAACCATAAGAGATGGAATAAAGGGTTAAGATTGAATTAGGGGTTATTGAGAAATAATCCTAATTAACGATAATTTTAATTCATGGAAATTCAGGCGTTGTGATGACATGGGCTAGTAAGGCGTGGATGTTACCTAGTGTATTTATATGAGAAATGAAAGATTACCCTTCGAGTGATGAGAGAAGCTTAGGAATATAAATTGAGAAGTAAAGTCATAATCTGAAGATAAGTAGGATATTAGAGATAAATATACTTTGTTTTGAAATTATTATATGGGTTGTGTGTGTGACCTATTGTTATTATATATAGGTGGGGTGAATACCTATATTATTATTTATTATGTGTATGACATACCTATGCTTGTTGCTATCGGGGTGGAGCTTTTGCGTTGTGGACGATCTTTTCCTGATGAGCCCATTTGGGGGGACTTTAGATTCATACCCTGAGCATAGGATCTTGGACACGTGCTATCAGTGTGAATGATAGTTTTGACGGTTAAATAGGCACATAGGTATGTGCGTGACCCATTTGGTTGGGGAGTATGCTCTCCTTCAATATGCGTGTTATGTTATTTATGGTTCGTGAGAGACGCCGAACCAATAGTCCTTTATACAACGAGAGATGTATCCGGACATGATAGCAAAGTATGAATGCACCTCAGCTGTGTCTGGGAGGTGTCGTATTAGTGTATTTAATAATGTACTAAATATATATATTCTGATGTATTCTACTGTGTGAGAATTGTAGATTAAAATTTATATTATAATGTAATCTACTGTGTGAAATTGTACATAAAAATGAATAATGAGATCTGATTAAATTAAGTAAGTGAATATTTAATCTTAAGGCTGTGAAAGCCTAGTTCATATTAAAGAGAAATGAACATGTATAATTATCATAAGTATTATGTGGGAAATATGAGGAAATGAAATGGGATAGAATCATAATTTAAAACCTTAATTTGGGAGATGATAAGATACGTTAGGCGTGCACACTACATGAGAGGCGAGAATTCTCAAACGAGAGGCCGAGAAGATAACATGTACGTAATAATTGCTTAATTGCACTTGTTAAGAACTTGCTATTTTAAAAATCTTTTAAAATCAGGCTCTGATCCATTTCCTCGCATATTCTCTTCTCTATTGTATTTTGTACATTAAGTGTCTAGTATCAGGGATACCAACATAGAATGTGGATGTCTCGGTGGGTTATAACTTTTACTGGGGATGACGGGCTTTGGTTAGATGCTTCCACTCTATTGATTCATACATCTGTAGTATTGCTTTAATTTAGGAAATGTCACTCAGAATTTCTAGAGGTTGTGATTATTTATGTGAGTACTGTGGATATCAGTTTTATTTAGTGGTAATGATATATTTTAACTGGAGAGTTATTCCATTCACATCTATTCTTGTTATATGTAGTTCAGTTGTGATGTGATGATTATTATTATTATTCCGTATTGTGGAATGGTTTTAATTAAATTAAAAATGGAAAAGTTTTGACACTAGCTTAATTATTTATAAGGTGAATTAATAAAGAAAATATTTTTCGACAGTGATGCTGAGAATGAACCAACTGCATATTCCGATTTAATTTAATAAAGGACTGATCACCTGATATTTATTTGGGCGGGGTATCACAGGTTGTGTCAGAGCATCAGGTTCTAGTGTCCTTAGGATCTGTACGGTTTTCTTTGTGTAATACCCCGTAATTTTATGAAATTTTATTTTAATTACCGAATTTGGATTAATTGATTTAAATGGAGAAAATTTAATTTATAATTAATCCATATTTAATTGTAATAATTACTAGCATGACGAGAGTTAGTATTTATCAAAAATAATTATGTTGAATATTACTTAGAGAGTAAATTAATGAATGCGATAATATTATTTTGGTCGGGGGTGAAAAATACGACAGTTGCAACACACTTAGTTGGGACACGCGTGTGAGTCGTGTCAGTAATACTTTATTGGGCTAAAAAGGAGAATTTATTTTTAAGTAACTCGTATGGCCATTTTGAGTGCTCTAGTGTGTTCGAAAGGGTCGAACTAGTCATAAAATATTACTCGGGTGTTTTATTTGGATTCCGAGGAATTTAGTCCAAAACGACACCCCAGAGGGGTATTTTGGTCTTTTAAGATTTTTGGGAATTAAAATGGACGAAAAGCATGAATTAAATTAGGAATTTACGTCGTTTAGAAGAGTGTGATCAGTTTCCAACCTACATGAGAGAGAGGGAGAGAACCAAAGAGGATAAGGAGAACTCAACATGTGCTTTGGAATAAGAATTCAAGTTCTTCTATCAAAAATCACACCAACGCATAGATCGCGAAGAGAGGATCATCCCCATATCAATTTCTTTCAACGATTCAGAAGTTTATGAAGTGTCAAGTGTTTATCTTCCTATATTATTGAGCATATGTGATTCATGTTAACATTAGTTGATGAGACAACTATAATGTTTTGAATTTGAGAGTGAATTGGGAATTAATTATAAATTGGGAGTATAGGTCGGCATGTAGATGAATCACCTTGTTCTAAGAATGATAAATTTGTAGTTATAGGTTAAAATCATGAAATTTAAATTGGGGTTATTATTTAATATTAATGGTGGGTTAATGATTGTGGAAATTTTAGATGTTTGAAGAATTGGTTTAAATCCCTATGCTTACATTAGGAATTAATGTTGAAAGCATGTGGGAAATTATTCTATGATGACGAGGAATAGTCCAGGGTTATTGTATGAGGGTTAGAATAAGTTTTGGGAGTATGGTATGATGAGAAAGTTGGGAAAAACGTAGAATTGGGTGGACAGGGATGACCTCAGAAATCTCATCTAAAGACCCACCCAGATCGTTCGAATGAACGACCTCGTTCGAATGAGATTTCTAACGATATTTCCAATGAGATTTTTGAGTTCGTTCGAAGTCTGTTCGAAGTCCATTGAAAGGATAATCCTGGACATCTAACGAGATTTTAGAATACTTATTTTTAGCCCAGATAAGTTATAACCCTTCTAAGTTGGTCCAAGTGAGAGAGATTAACCTACATTATCATCGAATGACTTAAATTCCTATTTGGTAATGAGTTGAGAGAGATACTATTCAAGGGGATATATCGGGGTATTAGAGCCTTAGAGAAAAGGTATATGTTAGGGAGATAAGTCGAAGTGTTGTAATAATGTGAATAGTAGAGACGATAAAACTATCCATGAACTCGAGGAATCGGGTTGCAAGAATACCAATTGTACATATATTACACTGTGTGTATGCTTATTGAATAAACTATTATGTGTATAACATACCTATGCTTCTTGCAATTGAGAAGAGGTTGCGCGTTGTGGACAATCATGCCTTGAGGAGCCTTTGGGTGGGATATTGATTGGTATCACTAGAGCATAGAACCTAGGTACTGACTATGTGTGAGAACGATAGTGATGAAGGTCGTATGGGTGTGTAGGTATATGCATAGCCCATCGGATTGGGACTATATTCGCCTCCAATATATGTGTTTTGTTTGATGGTTCGTGAGAGACCGAGCCATTAGTCCTTTATGAAAATGAGCGATGCAACAAGACATGATAGCACATTAGAAAAATCTTAATTATATTAAACTGAAAGTGTCTATTTATACTAAAGAGGGAGCGAGGGCAATAATCGGGAACAATACCGGACTATGATGAGTTATTAGACAGGAAGAACTCGTTAGTATGGAAGTACCATTAGTGGGTTTTCAATATTCTCTAGGCGTGCACATTACATGAGAGGTGATCATCCCAAGTGAGTTCGATAATTTAACATGAAGAATATATGTGCTAATAAATCATTTTTAGCACTAGCTGATTTTTAAACTCTTTTCAACTCGGGCTCTGGCCTGTTTTTTGCAAATCTCTTTTCTTGTCAAATTATTTTAGGTGCTCAGCCACAGGGTCACTAGGCTTAGGAGTTCCATTCATT
The DNA here is from genome assembly GCA_949130495.1 of Sambucus nigra. Lineage (NCBI taxonomy): Eukaryota > Viridiplantae > Streptophyta > Magnoliopsida > Dipsacales > Adoxaceae > Sambucus > Sambucus nigra. Next base: position 39,955,632 of record OX422213.1, read on the forward strand.
CGACGAGTTGTAGCTGCTGTGGAGGCTACAGGACTTTGGTAGTAGACACCTCTGAGTCTATCATTCCTTACTTTGGAGTTATTTGCATCAGATGGATATGTCTTCCCTTCTTATTTATATTGAGATATTTGAGATTTGGTTGATTACTCTTCTCAGTTGTTGACTTTATTTAGTTGGATTATTGTATTTGACTTTTTGCTGGAAGTGTTTACTCCAGTCCCTTTTATTATGTCAGTTATTTCATTTCTTATGAGATTGGATCGAATGGTATTGAATGGTGAATGTGTAATACCCCGTACTTTTGGCTATATTTATTTTTGGGATTAATTAATTAAATGCGTATTAATTGGAAATTAATCCGGGTTAAAAATACTAACGAGATGCGAGTTGGTATTTGATTATATGCATACATGTTTTATATGAATATTGAATTATGAAAAATTTGTCGTGAGATTGATATACGGCACTTTAGAAATTCTGTTGAGACGCGTGTGACCGCCGCGTCATGGTGTATTATTTTAATTATAAAAGTGAATTTAAATTCTATAAACCGTATGGTCGTTTTGAGTGCGCCAATGCGTCCGGAAGGGTCGAGATAGTCAGAAAACACTAGCCGGGGGTTTAGTTTGGGTCCCGGGGTATTTTTAGGCCATACCGGAAACATAAAGGGCATTTTAGTAATTTTGTATTTTTGGAGAATTAAAAGTGACGAAAATTGGGAGTTTTAATCTGATTGGGAATTGACCCACTAAGACGCTAACCAACCCATATTAACCCAACAAGGTACGTAGGTTATTAGAATTAGGTTTTCTAATACCTTCCCAAGCAAACCCTAGCCACCATAGCCACCATTGGAGAAGAAGCTTGGGGAAAGAGAGAGAAAGGAAATTCTGTAGAAAAGCTCCATCAAACCAACATCTAAATCAGAGATAAACTCGAGGCAAGTGACTTAATTCCATTTAATTTCAGAGAATGTTCTTTCCATGTTAGATAATTCAAATTTTATGTTTGTTCTTGGTGAAATATGAAAACCCATGTAGTTTGGAACTTAGAACTTGAAAATCTTGAGGAGAATTGCATGTAGAATGATAGGTAGATGATTATTCTCATGATATTTGTAATTGGAAGAAATTAAACGGATTTATATTGGGTTAATTCATGATTTAAAAATGTTAGGGTTTGTGTTCTTGAAAAGAATTGGGGAAAAGTGTAGAATCTTGTGATCTAATGATGTTTAGGAGGTATTAATTCCTTAAAAGGTGTTAGTATATGACGTTAGTATGTTTTAGGACGATTGGAGACCTTAAAACATAGTTGGGACGAAGTTTAGAGGAGATTTGAGGAGTAGAAATTGGGTGAAAAACGATTTTGGAATTTCTGGGTTCGTAGCTGGTAGCTCGTTAGAAACCAACCCAGGTCGTTCGAACGAGCTTCTAACGAGTTGACCAGTCACTTCTAACGAGGGGCAGTTTCGTTCAATAATCTCGTTCGAACGAACTGGATCTCGTTCGAACAGTCTCGTTCGAACGAGACTTCTAACGAGCTGACAGTGGAATCTCGTTCGAACAGTCTCGTTCGAACGAGACTTCTAACGAGTTGACAGTTTAGGCCTTTTTGGCCTGTTTCAATTTTTGGAGTCCCGTAAACTTGTTCGAGGATATAGATAACCTTCCTTTGATGATGTATGGATAGATTTGGGACTTTTGGATTATTATGAGGAGTAAATTATATACGAGTGATTTAAATCAATGAACCGTTTGGGTTGAGACGTGAGTGTCTACTACGACGTGAGAATAGATTATAGCGCGTATGATTATAAATCGGAATCGTATAAAGTGTGTAAATTATATATTGGTACTAGAATGATAATAGTACTACGATTAAGCTACGGGATTACTAAGACGTGTGTTTACTTAGTATTGGTATATGAATTGTGTGTATGACATACCTACCATACTTGCTATCACGGGAGGTTTGCGTTCGCTTAGGGACCTCTAATCCTTGTGTTGCCCGGATTTAGACTGGTTACCTTGATGAACATAGGTCATAGAAAGACTTATTGGGATATTAATAAGTCCGCTGATCGTGGGAGCGTAGGTCTGTGCGTGACCCATGTGATGTGACTGTGTTTGCCTCCATTATTTGTGATGTTGTTATTTGTGAACTGTTCCTGAGAGATTCGGAATATGTAATCCTTATGTACGTGATGTACCGGGATGGATAGCAGAGTATGTGTGCACCACAGCTTAGTTCTCGGGGTGCTTGTATTGTATATTTATGTTGTGATTAATATACACTTAATTAATGGGAACCTTCATGTTAATGTTGTGAATATAATTACGGTATTGCTTCGAGAAACATAACGAGTTAGCTGATAGTGAAATATATTGCATATTGAGCATCTGAGTTTACGTTAAACCCCTACATAATTACGAGCGTTATTATGTTAATAGAACCGAGTAATAAGGGTAGGACCTATGGCAGACTAGCTAGAGATAATGTCACTTAGCTAGTGGTTTGTGTCGTTGTAGATGGGTACTTAAGTTAGAAGTGCACAGTTAGACGAGAGGTGAGAATATCATGTGAGTGCATGTCCTAACATGTACTTTGCATTTAATGTTTTAAATTTTTTTAAAGAACTTGCAGGTTTTTAAAATATAACTCCACATTCGGGCTCTGACCCGTTTGCTTTCAAATCTATTTTCTTTGTAAAACCATTTTAGGTGCCCAGCCACAAGGACACCATGCATAGGATACTCATTCATGTGACGAGCTGTAGCTGTTTGTGGAAGCTACAGGGATTTGCTTGTAGACGCTTCTATCACTTGGATTCCAGATTCATTATCTATCAGTTGTAGGGCATGTTGCCCATTTCTATTAGAGTTACATTTCCATTACAGTTTTCAGACTTTGGAATGTATTGATTTAGTATTCAGTTTAGTTATCAGTTGTGGGATTTGTAGTGAGGAGTTTTCCTCCAGACTTTATTTACGTTATGTGATGGTTATTCTATTTACTTCATTATGGTGAATGGTGTTATTATTCTTTATTACACTTGTTGCATGTTAATCAGACTTTAAATAAAATTTGGCACTTACTTTTTAAATACTAGGTGGTTAGTAATAATAAAAATGTTTTTGACAGTGATGCTATTGACTGAGCCAACTTGGCATTTTGAATTAATTTAATAAAGGAGTAGCTACCCGGTATTTAATTAGTCGGGGTGTCACAGAATGTTTAGATATTTTCCTTAAACGGGTTTATATTATTTGAAAAGATAAAATTTTGACATCAACCTTTTTAAATATTAGGTGGTTAGTTTTCACAATAAAACTTTCGACAGTGATGCATAATCTGAACCAACTGGATATTCTAATTTAATTAATAAAGGAATGATCACCCGGTATTTAATTAGGCGAGGTGTCACCGGTGGTATCAGAGCATCAAGTTATAGAGTCCTTAGGATCTATACGGCTTATTATGTTTTTCGTGTAGCTATCTTTGATGTATAGCCCTATATTTAGGACTGTTGTATTCATTATTCGTGCATTTTACATATTCAACTATTTAAGATATTTACTGTCGACTTATAAAGATTCTCTCTCATTTTAGATGCCTCCCAAACGTGCATAGCGAGACAATAGGGATGCCCATCCCGAGCCCCAGCCAGCTCTGTCTCAGGGAATTATGAACGTTGCAAAAGTTACTACTATTGTAGCACAGGTAGTTAACGCAGCATTTGTCGTGGTACAGTAGGCTCCACCATAGGCACCAATAGTGGCTTCAGCACCAGCCCACGCTCTCCCTTCTACATGGGAGCACGTCATAGATGCCTTCCAGAAGGCACACCCTCCAGAGTTCGCGGGGAGTTCAGATGTGGTAAAGGCGAGCCAATGGAGGAAAGATATACAGAGGCACCTGAGGATGAATGAGTGCACCGAGGTGAAAAAGTAGATTATGGCTACATTTAAGTTGGTAGGAGCAGTGATACAGTGGTGGGAGTCCATCACCACTGCGGAGGAGAGAGACAACTTGACTATCAGAGATTTATGGGTGCGGTTTGACCGAAAGATACTAAATCTCAAGCAGGAAGGAAAGACAGTTGTTGAGTATGAAAAGGAGTTTACAGGCCTTCCGAATCTAGTTCCAAATAAGATACCGACAGAGGATAAGAAGATTCGGAGATTCATGGATCGTTTAACTTGGAAAATAGCCAACACTTATTAGGGAATCTTTCATTAGCCTCTTACTCTGATGTGGTTAATGCTGCCCCACTACATTGTAAGGACCACCGCTTCCACCATAAGGGAAGCAAATGAGTTGGGGAGTCCAACCATCAGAGCGGGACAAGATGTAGTAGTATCGGTGGGACACCCGCAGCTCAGGGACAGGTCGAGAACAACTGCAATTAATTCTTCACTTTTTAGGGCTAAAATCCTTTTTAGATTCACACAAATTATCCTTATTACTTCTATGAATCATCTTTGGAACACAAACACTTCTTGTCTAAGTTTAATCTTGTGGAGTGTGATCTCTACTGCTGACTTGGGGATACTCGAGGGTATTCACTACTGAAGGAGGAGCTGGGGGTCTTGTGATTATCGAGGGAGTTATTGTTTGTTCTAGGTTGTGGTCTATGTGGATTTTGGAGGGAGTTCATTACTTATTTCTCTAGTGTGTTGTAAGTTGCGATTTGCAAACATTATTGAAATAAAAGGTCTTTCTCAGTGGGGATTTTTTCTAAATTTTATTACTCCTAAAATTTCATTTGTAATTGTTTGCTTTTCATATTTGATTCCAATCACCCAGTTGCATGTTTAGGGTTTATTAGAATTGGTTTGAAGATTGACTCTAATTAAATAAGTTTCATTTATTGAAATATTATGAAATATCAAATTGGTATCACATCCCGCATTCTCAAATTGGTATTAGAGCCGGTTGTTCTAAATTATTGAGTGATTCTTTTTTCGTAATTTTTTTGTGATATCAATCCGTTTTGAAATTTTTGATTTTTTAAAAAATCGCAATTTTTTCGATGGATAACTTATATAATCGGATGCCCGTCATTGATGGAAAAAATTATTCCTATTGGAAAGACCACATGAGATCGTGTTATTGATGAAAGAATTTGGCTCATATATGAAAGAGGGAGGAGTCCACCCACTATCACCATTGAAAATGTCACCAATCCCAAGCATATGTCTTACTGGATTGAGAATGATTATAAATGGAGTACCTATAACTCTCACAGACTTAGTGTTATTTTTTAAGCCCTCACCCCTAACGAGTTTCGCCGTATTATAACGTTCACCATGTCAAAACATGCATGGTATATCCTCCAATTGACAGATTAGCGTACTAACGTGATTAAGGTGTCGAAATTGCAAAATTTGACCACCGAGTTTGAGACTATCACTATGTTAGAGTTCGAGTATTTTAATGAGTTTTATGCTAGGTTATCGGACATATTTAACAAGCTTTTTAATTTAGGTGAGAAAATTGATGAGACTAGAGTTGTTAAAAAGATTTTGGGGTTACTGTCGAAATGGTTTATTCCTAAGATCGCTATTTTAAATTCATTGTGGATGTTTGATTCACTTAGGTTAGAGGAGCTCGTAAGAGATCTTCAAACTTATGAAATTGGCATGTTTACCAAAACCGTTAAGCCTAAGGATAAAGGGGTATACTTAAAGACTCATGTTAAGACAAAGAGAAAAGACAGAGTTTGTGAGTCTGATTTTGAGGGTGAGGTTGATGTAGATGACATGGCCTTATTAGCTAAAATTTTAAAAAGTTTCACATTTTCCAAAGAAAAATTTTCCAATAAAAAGTTTTTTGAGAAAAACAAAAGGAAAGATGAGGACAAAGATAGGAGTGAGAAAGAGGAAGATATAAGGTGTTACGAATGCGAGGGCAAAGGGAACAAATATTTTGAGTGTCCCAATATGCTAAAGAGAAAGGTCAAGAAGATTGCTAACACAGTCACTCTTAGCGATAGTGTCATCGAACTAGATGATTTCGGGAATGAATCACCACATGAAAAGTGCATTGATTTCATGGTTAGTCAAGTGAGCACATTTAGTTTTTCCCACGATGATGAGGATACGTATACATGTGAGAGCGTCAATGATGTTTCGAGACATTCAGGGGATAGTGAGTGCGAAAGTGAGATTGGAAGTGAGCGTGAAGGTGATCTCCACAAAGCCTTTAGAAAATTGTACACCGAGACATTAAAAACCAAAAATTTGACTAAAGAGTTAGGTATTAAGGTTTTAGATTTAGAGATAGAGATATAAATTTGAAGGAGTGTTAGGCGTCAGTGACTCAACTTGAGAAGGTAAGAGTTTCTTTACGTGAGAAGTTGATCGACTTAGGCCGGGAAAAGAGTGAACTTGATGTCCGTGTATCCCACCTTGAGAGAAATCTCGAGCGTGCTCAGTAGGTCAAGGTCACTATTGAGGACATATCTAAGAAGGTTGGAAAGTTTCTCATATGTTCCTCTTTGGGTAATGTTGAGAGACTAGGAATAGGTTATGACGGTGCGTCTACTTTCCATGTTGTGCCCGAGATGGTTCCCGAGTTTGTGATAGATCCTTATGGTTCGAAACCTAGCTAACCCACCTTGGCATCCGTTTCCCCGTAGGAAAGCGTGGCCTACACATTTTGAGAGAGGTGTTACTAGGAGTGTTTATGTTTGTTCCCATTGTAAGAAAAGAGGAATTTTGGTGTAAGTTGTGTGGTGTGTCTTATGGGTAATTACCTCGTTATGCTAATACACGTGTTTCCACCCACACACCCACACATGATACTTTGCATGCCCCCACACATCACATGAGATATTTTGATCACTTTCGAGAGGAAGTTAAGTATTTAGTTAAGACGTCACCACCTTTGGAAAAACTCCTCCAGGCCTAATAATTGAGGTTTATACTTATTTGCTAGCAAAGGATGATTTTTTATGCCTATTTCTAGTATGTACTACCTATGTATTTATTTTTTCCATTTTGATATGTTGTTTGAAAAATCCAAAAAGATTTTTCGTTTTTGAAATTTTTTGGTAAAATACAAAAAGATTTTATTTTTTTGAAGAAAAAAATTAAAAAATCAAAAAGATTTTATTTTGATAGTTTTTTTTATAACGCAAAAAGATTTTTTTAGTTTGTTTTCCCCTTTTATGGATGGACATTTAGGATGAGCAAGTCAAAACACCATTCCATTATCCATGTGACTATTTGATAGTGTTTTGAGATGATACATCATTTCATCCATGTGCTTCACAATGTTTGGAGTCATTGAGATGTGATTATTTATGACTTCTTACATATTTGGCTCTTAGTCTCCTTTAATGCACACTTGCACAAGTTTATTTGATTATTGTACTTGTCTATCACATGTTGGTCGAAGTGTTTTCATCTCAATCATGTCTTTAAAACAAACCAATTGCGATAAAACTTGGCAATGAAAGCAGTGCATGTAAGAACTGTTGCCCGTGGGAGTTTGTTTAATATTGAAAAAATAAGAGTGTCCATGAAAAAGGGCTGCGAGAGGCATGTGAACTCTTCGTGAAAGCAACCATTTGAAAAGAGCCCAAGAAAAGATTAAGGCAATAAAAAGAATAATATGTCAAAAGGAGGCCAAATAGTTTAGTTTGATCACCTCAATGGAAAAATAAAAATAATAATTATTTATGAGGGAGTTTGGCTGAAAATAATTCAACAGGTTTGCATGTCCTGACAAAGTCTTGAAAACGCATTACATAGTTTCAGACGTTATTGGTGTGAAAATAATTTGAGGTTTTGATTTATTGATTAAATTGAGTCGATAACATTTGAATTCAACATTTCTAAACCTAAGGACGATTTTGAGTTCATTCATTAGGAGTATCCAAAATTCATCGTGCACATATGTTATGAATGTTTGAGTTGATTTTTCTATCGAATTTGTTCACACTCATTCATTCCGTTTCCACGATTTGGTTATCTTAGTGTTAATTCATGGTGTGTTGTTGCTGAAAAATTATTTTTACTTGAAAAATAAATTGAAAAATTAAAAATAGATTGTGGAGCCTTTTGATATTATCCTTACATGAGCTTATTTTATATATTTGTGATGATTTGTTATGCTTGTCGTGACACACCATATTTATTTTGTTTTATTCTTTTCCTTGTTTATTTCGAACAAACAAAAAGGGGGAGAACGATTTATGAATTATGGGAGAGTGAGAGTTTGAATTTTGGGGGAGATTTGACTTGATTTGATATTGATTTATGTTTATCTCATTTCAAACTCGATACGTCACATAGGTATTTGCTTGGTTTATCATGTGTAGGACTTTGATGAATATTTTGGAAAGCACACAAAAAGAAGAAAAAGGAAAGTAAAGAGATTTAAAAGTTGAAGATTTTTTGGAGAATTTTTTTAGTATCTTTCCACTTCATATAGGAGGGTATTAGATTTGTATGGGACATTTGTTGATAATTTGGATTGTTTTGATTTTGTACCGATATAGACATAGGGGGAGATTTATATGGACATAATTTTCATAGTCAATAGTTTACATTGAGTGTATCATATCTAACTACAACGGTCAAGTAAGTTCACATTCACACGTTCAAAAAGACGTATTCGAATATCAAGCATCTTCAACATATGCGCGATATAGGGTATACTTTCGTATAGATTTTGTTTTGAGTTACTCAAATTTTTTACTAAGTATTGGGATATTTTTCTAAACTGATTTAAATGAGAATGAAGCATTTTTCTAACTTAAAATACTTTCTGAAAACCAGTAAGAGGACTTTAAAAAATTATTATTTTTTGCTCTAGTCATTCAAACGACATAGCAATGTCGTTCAAACGACTTGGACATGTCGTTCAAATGACATGGACATGTCATTCGAAGGTCGCGAGAGGCGTCGTTTCATATGTGCATCAAAAGAGAGCCTACTGGAATGAATTTTTATATGTCATTTTTAGGGTCGTTCAAACAACATCAAGAAGCTGTGGTTCTTGGGATTCTAGAGGAAGTCATTGCTGGTTTAAGACTACGTTCTATGTGGATTCATGAGGTTGTTCATTGCATATTTCTCTAGTGTGTTGTAGGTTGCGATTTGTAAACATTATTGAAATAAAAGGTTTCCCCTAGAGGGATTTTTCCTAAATTTGATTTCTCCCAAAATTGCATTTGTGATTGTTTGATTTTCATGTTTGTTTCCAATCACCTAGTTCCATGTTTAAGATTTATTGAAATTGGTTTGAAGATTGACTCTAATTAAATAATTTTAATCTATTGAAATATTATGAAAGCATAAATTGGTATCACATCCTGCATTCTCATCTTGATGTTATCTTATAAGGGCTTGACCCAACCTTTTCTCAATGAAAAGACTTATCATTTTTATCTCCATCATGATTTGTTCTGCTTTTGCTGATTAGTTGTTTACATTTTCTTGGTTACTTGTCTTCGATTTCGGAATGCCTCCCTTTTGTTAATTTTTGTAGTTTGATAAGAATTTTGTATTGGTTCAAATATCTTGTAATACCCCGTATATATATTGTATATATTAAACTTGATATTTAAATTATGCAGGTGAGTCATAATTTAATTAAATCTTGAAATAATAAGGATTCTTAAATTATTAATTTTGATGTGAAATGAATTAATATTTAGGTGAAAATATATTTAATAGTATGTGGTAGTAAATAAAACTGAATTATGTCGTAAGTGAGTAAACACCTCAGGAATTATATCTAAGCCAAGGATTTATTTTTGCGGGTTGAGATAGTAATATATCGTTAAGTGAATCGAGTGGTGATTTCGAGTGCAGGGTTAATTCAAGATGGGCTAAAATAGTCAAAATTAAGTACCTGGGTATTGTGTTTGGGCCTCGAGGGCTTCATAGAATAGTCGGAACTAGAATAAGGGTGGGTCTTTTAGACTCTTAATGGCATTTGAATGGTCAAAAATGAGATTTGGACTTATATAATGAAGGGTTTGGATGAAAGGATAATTCATTTCACAATTCCAAAGGTTTAGTTGAGTTATACCAAGTGTTAGAGATAAAGTGAAAAGAATTTGAGAGGGAATCCAAAGAATTCAAGTGAGAAAGTGAAGAACCACTCAAGAACACTAAGGGATTAACAATTACGGAAGGGGATTCTAGGAGGATTGTCATCACCTTCATCAAATCCATACCCTACGAGCTATTAAGGAAAGTGATTATCTTGCTAAATAATTATGTTTTCATTTCTCTCATATTATAGTTGGAAAACTATTATTGGGGTGGTTTTCACATTTTAAATTAGTGGTTTTGGGGAGAATGATTAAAGTAGAGAAATTTTAATCATTCCATGATTAATTCTGAGTTTTATAGAATTTATATTGATTGAGGATATTTAATAGTAGGATAATTAGATGAGAAAATTATCAACTTGTGGATGTTTATATTTTAATTTAAAATCCCATTAATTTAATATTAAATATATGATTTGTTGTGTAAATTCAGTTAGAATAATATCTGGGATTATGGGAAATCATTGGGTTGACTTTATCTCAATTCTATATGATGAAAGAATTAAAGTTTGAAGAGAAAATTTCATATTCAGAACTGGGCTTATTCCCAGCATCGAATCGATTCCACCCTTTTGGCGAATCGATTCGTTGCCGAATTGATTCGGGCAAGGAAGCAGAATTGTTTCGGATCTGCTGGAAATGGAAAGTGGTTATTTATATGGAAATTAAATCGGGAAATCGTGAAATTTAGGAAACCCGAAATGAGATGAATATCTATAATTTTTAATATAAAAAAACAGTTTAGGCCTTGGGTTAATTGAGTAATAATTCGAATAAAATTTAGAGTACTTGTGAGTGTTTTGTACTCGGGATTTTTATTAAATGGAATTAGGATGCTAATTCAGGATAATAGGGATGCATGTTGACTGATACGCATACATAATTAATTGTGTGAAATTTAATTAATAAATTTAGTGCAATATTAATTAATTATGAAATTGAATAATATTGTGAAAATGATTTATATGCGCCAAGTGTTATAGGTATGGTTAAATAGAATTTTGGGAAATATAAACGGGTACAGAGACAGTATATATTGTATTATTATGTCCATGTGATTAATATAATTAATTAAACATACCATTCTGGTGAGTGCTATTAATTGATGTTGCGCGATGTGGGTCTTCTCCCCGGCGAGTGAAAACAGGCTAAGTAACGACCCCAGATCATAGCACCATGCATGCCTGGTAAGGTCCAAGTTGAGTGAGATAATGTTGGTACGGTTAGGCTCACTATTTCAGGACTATAATCGCCTCTAATAAAATTTATTTTTGGATATGGTAGTCGATTCTATCCCGAATTTTTAGGGTAAGGAAGTATTATCCTGAAGAATAACACACTAGATAACTGTATCTCAGGGAGTGCTAGCTTGGAGAGATAACAGGTATATGTATATAATGAATGATATATAATGAATGATATATATATATATATATATATATATCATTCATTATATACATATATATATGTATGTATAGTATGATGTGAATATTGTGTAAATCAGTATGAAGAAATATACACGTCTTCAACATTAAGTGTGAAAAATGTCAAGTTAACTGGTGAAAGTTAATGATTTAAATTGATAAATTATAATGGAGAAATATAATTATTAATGAAAGTGGCTAATAGCAAGTGAAAGTTATTGATATTATATTTTAATTGAGGAATATAATTGGAGGAGGATGACATTAAATTAACTGATGATACTTAATGTTTTAAAGTAATAGATTATAATGGGGATTTTAATTATTAATTATAATTATAATTAATGCGGTAACATACGCAGTGATAGGATAGCGTATGGAAGTAAGGATGTCATAGAACTAGTTAGCCGGGTATATGCAAACGTTAGGTGCACACTTTAGATGAGTGGTGAGTCATGTCTCAAGAGAGTTTGTCACTAATTTGAAATATGAAAGAATGGGCACATAAGTAATGATGCAATTTAATTACTTGCAAAAATGTTTTCTAAAAGGTTTTGGGCGTTGACCCATATTAAATCTATTTTCAAAATCTTTTAGATGTCCAGACATAGGGATGCCAAGATTAATCATTCTATCAGGTACTGGAGCTGTAGCAATTGTGGATGTCATAGGATATTGATATAGACGTCTCTTTCATCACATTCTAGATAGGTTAAGTTTCATTTCCATACATGTTGCCTAAGTTTGGCGATTTATTTTTATTTCATTTTACTTGGAATTGTTGTATGGATATTATTTCAATCGATGGTTTATTCGATTAAGGTTTTGGCATGTAATAAACTTATCTGTTAGATTTATATTGTTATTGTTGTCTTACTTTAGTTGTGGTTTATGATGTGTTGTTAATTAAGATTATAATTAGCCCTCGTCTTAATTAAATAATCGGTGGTTAGTAATTATTGGATTTCGACAACTATGCTAAGAATGAGCCAGATACGATTCCTATTTTATTTTAGTAAAGACTGGCCACCCGTTATTTTAATAATCGGGAGTCACAAATGGTATCAGAGCATCGGGTTCTAGAGTCCTTAGGATGTGTGGGGATTTATTATGTTTCTACCGCATCTTTATTTGATATAGAGCCATATTAGTAGGAATGTTGCATCCCATTTTTGCATTTACATTCTTTCGTTGATAATTGTATTTAATTGTGAACTTATACAATTCCAACTGGATTTAGATGTCGCCTAGGAGAGCACGTCAGGCTAGGGACACTGGTGGAGCCAATGCTAGATAGGCACAACCTCAGCCTTAAGGATCGCAGGTGTTGATACTAAAATTAATACGCTGATGTGGACGAATAATGCGAAGACACGTGTCAATATACGTGGCATAATAGTAACGAGGAAGTTCATTTCCCCGACCAATTCATGTTCCCTCCGAGCAGCGAAGATACCCCGAGGAACTCCAGCACTCCGAGGTGCTCAAGCGCTCCGAGGAACTCTTGATCAACGAGCAACTAAGGCGGTCCGAGCTGCATCTCGGCCGTATCATTAATTACCAGATAGACGACAGTTCAACTATTCATTGAATGTTTATAATCTTAACACACACGCTGCATTAAATGTATTACCCTTTCATATGTATATCATTTAATGTATCGACCCTTTCATGTACAGCCTCAAGGCTATAAATACCTTGTATCATCCTCATTCAAGGGGATCGGAATTTCTTGACTGAACTTGTAATCAAGAATTCCCAAACACTCAGCAATAACATAACAGTGGACGTAGGCCATTCTTATAAGGCTGAACCACTTTAAAAATCTTTGTCTCATTTTATTTATCTGTGATTGAATAATTAGAGTGATCTAATTTTTTACATCAACAGATTGGCACCGTCTGTGGGAAACGACTGTTACTATCGTTTTTCACCAAAAATCATTTATCATCAATGGCAGATAATCCAGAATCCAGTAATCGAAATGCTGGAAATACTGGAAATCCTCCAAATCCATCTGCACCTCCAGATCTGGCTGGAATTATGACGAATCTGGCTGAAGGACAAACCGCCATGCAAGAAACAATGAGGCAACTCATTCAAACTCTTCACGGCGGTGCACCTACCCATTCAAGGCAAAGGAGTGATCGTGGGCAATCGCGATCCAGGCGTACTGGGTCATATCGTAATGAAGAATCTAATGATTTTTCTTATCAACTTGGGCGAAATTCATCGATACGGGCTACGGATACAGATCAACATATCACCCTCTCTCCGGAGAGAACTAGCGCCCTGGAAAGATTAAGCAGGGCATCTCCTTTCAGTCAGTTAGGACCAAGGAGAAATATGAGTCCACCTAGAGCCCCATCGAGAAGATTTCGACCACCATCAGGTTTGAGAGAAGGATCAGCACAATCAAGACCAGCTACTCATCGAGATAGATCTCAGGAAGCTACGTTAGAACAATCAATTGCTCAGACTAAGCAGCCCAAGGAAGGAAATGAAGCATGGAAGGGTTCCATTCAACGATTGGAGGATAGACTTGGAGAAATGGTTAAAGAAAGGAATCCCTTACAGAGAACTTTTGTTCAAGGGACACCTTTCGTGCAGGCCATTGTGAATTTTCCTACACCATCGAAATTTAAAGCACCAGTAGTGACCCCTAAATATGATGGAAAGACAGATCATGTTCTTCATATAGAACAATACCAAGCTACTGCCGACATATATGCTGTCCCCGATGAGATGAGGTGTAGAGCGTTTTCGGGAACTCTTACCGGATCTGCACAGATATGGTACAACAATCTTCCTCGGGGCAAGATTTTGACTTTTATTCAGTTAGCCGAGTTGTTCATTGGTAATTTTTGTTTTGGAGCAAAACCGGTAAAGCGAGTAGCGCACTTGTTAAGTGTTAGACAAAAATCAGGTGAGAGTACTAGAGATTACATAACTCGTTTCAATAACGAGAAGTTGGAAGTCATAGATTACGAAGAAAAGACAGCGATCACTGCTTTGATGAGTGGATTGCTGCCTAACAAGTTATACTATACATTGGCTAAAGACCCACCTAAAACTATGTCGGAGTTGATGGCAAAAGCGGCCAAAATCATGAATGCCGAGGAGGCTATGGCTGCGAAGAAGGATATGGATAAAGAAACCAAGGTTGAGGTTGACAAATCTAAGAAGAAAGAGCAAAAAGGTAATGGTGGTGACAAGCACTCCAAGAATAACAGGACGTCATGGGAAGTCCTGAAGAAATATGATAATTATACTCCATTAAAGATGGGTATTGATCATGTTTTAGAAGAAATCAAGAATAACGAAGAAATCAAGTGGCCAGATAAACTGAGGACCAATCCTGAACTGAGAAATAGGGCCAAATATTACGAGTTCCATAAAGATCATGGCCATACAACCAAAAATTGCATAGCCCTTCAGAACTAGATTGAAACGCTCGTCCGAAGAGGAAAGTTGTCAAAGTATGTAGATCGCAGAGGTGAAAGGAAGAATGATGATAGGACTAGAGATCGTTCCAGATCTCCTCGTCGGACGGAGGAGAAAAAGAAGAGAGATCATGAAGATGATCCAGATGAAGACCCCGATCTTCCAAAGAAGCCAAGACAGCCTGAACGAGAGGTAATTTCCATACGTTTTGGGTCATTTGATTATAATGTTATTATAGGAGGAGATGCTGGAGGGGGAGACCTTACTGCAGAAAGAAAGGCCTATCTCGGAAGCCTGCTCATATATTCAACAAATAAATCTTGCCGAGGATGATCGTCCGAGGAAGGTAAATAAAGAGAAGCTAGTTATTGGTTTTTCAAAAAACGATTTGGCCGGTGTTCTTTACCCTCACGACGATCCCTTGGTGATCAAAATAAGGATGAAAGATGTGGTGATTTCAAGGGTGTTGGTGGACAATGGTAGTTCGGCAGACATCATGTACTATTCATGTTTTGATAGCTTGAATTTGAAATTATCCCAATTGGAACCTTATCACAAACCCCTTCTGGGTTTTGCTGGCGAGAAAGTTTTTCCACTTGGGACGATCAAGTTGGACATATTCATTGGAACTTGGCCTGCTTGTCGAACAGAAAGAATACGCTTCTTTGTGATGGATAAGAATGTGCAGTCAGCCTACAACATCATCATGGGAAGAGTTGGTTTGAAGAAATTCGAAGCAGTTCCATATACAGTGCATCAATGCTTAAAATTTCGAACAAACTTCGGAGTAGGAGTTGTAAAAGGTGATCAAAAAATAGCTCGGGAATGCTATTATTCATCTGCTGAGCAAGAGGAGCTTGAGGAATCAAGGAAAAAGACTATTACCTACCAGGTAGAGGAAGGTACAGAAATTGAAACTCTTGACCCCAGGGATGAATCCCAACTTGTAAAAGGACAGGTGGTAGAATCTACAGAAAATGTTATTCTGGAAGAGGAGCACCCTGAACGAGTAACCCAGATAGGTTCATCGTTGGATGCTTCAATAAAACAAGAGTTGATAATGTTCTTGAGAAACAGGAAGAAAATTTTTGCATGGAGTCATGAGGACATGCCAGGAATAGATCCAAACTTCTTATGTCACGAACTCAATGTGAATAAGGAGATCAAGCCTGTAAAGCAGAGAGGAAGGGTATTTAGCCCCGAGAAGAATCAAGCCATACAAGAGGAGGTCGAGAAGATCTAGAAAGCCCAATTCATTGAAGATGTGAAATATCCAGACTGGTTGGCAAATGTGGTGATGGTAAAGAAGAAGAACAATAAATGGAGAATGTGTGTTGATTTCACTGATCTCAACAAGGCATGCCAAAAAGATCATTTTCCATTGCCCAGAATTGTCCAACTAGTGGATGCTACCTCGGGACATGAGCTGCTCAGCTTCATGGATGCGTATTCTGGTTACAACCAGATCAAGATGAAACCTGAAGACAGGGAAAGTACTTCTTTTATTACCCCTAGGGGAACTTATTGCTATAATATTATGCCTTTTGGTTTGAAAAATGCAGGAGCGACATACCAGCGGCTGATGAACAAGGTCTTCACCGAAAAAATCAATTGTAACATGGAAGTCTATATCGATGATATGCTGACAAAAAAGCAAGAAAGCTGCAAATCATTTAGTTGACTTAGCTCAGACATTTGATCAACTGGATAAATACCAGATGAAGCTCAACCCGACGAAGTGCACATTTGGAGTACGAGAAGGAATGTTTCTCGGATATATTGTCAACCAGCGAGGCATTGAAGCAAATCCAGATAAGATCAAAGCTCTTTTAGGGTTGCGATCTCCAACAACAAAGAAAGAAGTGCAGAGTCTTACAGGACGAGTTGCAGCACTCGACAGATTTGTGTCTCGAGCAACTGACAAGTGCCTCCCATTCTTCAAAACACTTCGAAAAACTTTTGAGTGGACTGATGAATGTGAGAAGGCCTTTCAAGACTTGAAAAAGTATTTGGGAGCACCTCAATTGTTGTCCAGGCCAATAACAGGAGAGAAGTTGTACTTATATCTGGCGGTATCAGAGAATGCAGTTAGCTCAGCATTGATTAGATTGGAGAATGGAGTTCAGAAACCCATCTATTACACAAGTAAGGCTTTTCGAGGTGAAATAATCAGATATCCAAAGCAAGAAAAATTGGCATTGGCATTAATTGAAGCAAGTAGAAGAATGAGGCCATATTTTCAGGCCCATACAATCGTCGTATATACCGACATGCCATTGAGGCAAGCCCTTCACAAGCCAGAAAAATCAGGAAGACTGATGTATTGGGCAATAGAACTCGGTGAATATGATATTGTGTATGAACCCAGATCATCATTAAAAGGGCAAGCTGTAGCAGATTTTATAGCAGAGTTTACATACCCTGATACCCCCGAGGAGCAAAAGGTGCTCGCTGACCAACCTGTGGATGTTACAGGATCAACAGACATAAACCCAGACCAACTTCAGATGGTAAAAGGGCTTATGGATGAAGACAGATCATCAACTTCGAGCTCAGACCAGCTCTGGTTGGTAAAAGAGCGAGAAAAGATGGTCGACGAGGAGCGAAAAGTGTCAAGGGAGGACAAAAAGAAGCAACAAATATTTCACCGAGGAACCCTGTCAGATAAGGAATTTGAAGACGGGTTACCCATATGGAGATTATATGTAGATGGCTCATCTTGCACAGTAGGTTGCGGCGCAGGAATTGTTTTGAGCACCCCAGACGAGATTGACATGGAATATGCTTTACGATTCCAATTCAAAGCCTCTAATAATGAAGCTGAGTATGAGGCCATGATAGCAGGTTTAAACTTAGCAAAAGTTATGGAAGCACGACAAGTAATTGTATTCAGTGATTCTCAATTAATTGTAAATCAGATGACAGGAACATATGCAGTTAAAGGAGATTTAATGGAAAAGTATCATGCAAAGGTGATGGAGTTACTGACAGAATTTGATGCCATTCAATTGATGAGAATACCGAGGATGGAGAATGTACAAGTAGACGCACTGGCCCGACTAGCATCAGCTACTCGTACCGAGCTGCGAAGAACAATACCAATTGAAGTATTGGAAAGTCGGAGCATAGATGAAAACTTGACGATGAATGTTATTACCCTTGATTTAGGACCATCTTGGATGGATCCCATCAGGGTATATATTGAAGAGGGAGGATTGCCAGAGGATAAGCTCGCTACCAAAAAATTGAAGTATAAAGCTGCTCGGTATGTATTAACTAATGGTATTTTATATAGACGAGGAATTATGGCAGGTTTGCAGAGATGTGTACATCCCTCCGAGGTGAAAGAATTGATTGAAGAAATCCATGAAGGGTCTTGTGGAGCTCATGTAGCAGGTCGAACACTTTTACAAAGGGTAATGACTCAAGGATACTATTGGCCGACGATGAGGGCTGATTGTATAGCCTATGCTAAGAAATGTGACAAGTGCCAACGTTTTTCCTCTATCCGACGAGCTCCACAAGCATTGTTGACACCTATAACTTCCCCTTGGCCATTCGCCATGTGGGGAATTGATTTGGTGGGACCATTGCCGACCACCCGAGGAAGATTCAAGTACCTCGTCGTCGCAGTAGACTATTTTACTAAGTGGGTAGAAGCTGAACCCCTCATCGACATGACATACGAGAAGGTATACCAGTTCGTTTGGAAGAATATCATCTGTCGATATGGTCTCCCTCATGCCTTCATCACAGACCATGGAACCCAATTTGATAACGAGGAATTTGCTGCTTATTGTCATCAGTCGAACATTTTGAAGGTCCATTCAGCACCAGGCCATCCTCAAAGCAATGGACAGACTGAAGTGACGAATAGAACACTGCTAAATGGTTTGAAGAAAAGGCTAAGTGAAGCTAAAGCTAACTGGATTAACGAGCTACAATCAGTATTGTGGGCTTACCGAACAACTCCCCGAGCAGCGACTGGAGAATCACCATATATGCTGGCATTTGGAAGTGAGGCTGTAATACCTGTCGAGTTAGGTCTTCCAACACACAGAGTGCTGAATTTCAATTCCCCAGTCAGCGACTTGATGAGAAGACTGGATTTGGATATGCTTGAGGAAGTCAGAGAAGAGGCAGCCATTAGGAATGCTGCTTATCAACAATGAACATCTCTTTTCTACAACAAAAGGGTGAGGAAATGCGATTTAAAAGAAGGAGATTATGTGCTAAAGAAGGTAATTCAAAAACACAATAAATTAGAGGCAAACTGGCATGGGCCTTACCGAGTTACAGAAGTTGTTCGACTAGGAACTTACCGAATAGCAACTTTAGAAGGAGAAGAATTCAAGAATGCTTGGAA
The DNA here is from genome assembly GCA_949130495.1 of Sambucus nigra. Taxonomy (NCBI): domain Eukaryota; kingdom Viridiplantae; phylum Streptophyta; class Magnoliopsida; order Dipsacales; family Adoxaceae; genus Sambucus; species Sambucus nigra. The sequence continues at coordinate 39,974,938 of OX422213.1, forward strand.
TGCTGAACACCTTCGCAAGTATTATCAATGATGTAAAATGTACAACGAGTTCATCAATATGAATAAAACGATGATGTTTTCACCATTTTCCTCTCCTTTGTTTGAAAGTTTTTCGGGGAATACTAGTGTTGTACACTACGCTGCTCGGCAGCAAAAAGAAGACGATAGTTCGAAAGAACCAAAAAATATACTCCTTTGGTTAGGAGGCGTACACTAGCGTGACCAACTAAGGTTGGTAAGATAACTAGTGGACAAATAGTTCGAAAGAACCAAAAAATATACTCCTTTGGTTAGGAGGCGTACACTAGTGTGACCAACTAAGGTTGGTAAGATAACTAGTGGACAGATAGTTCAAAAGAACCAAAAAATATACTCCTTTGGTTAGGAGGCGTACACTAGCGTGACCAACTATGGTTGGTAAGATAACTAGTGGACAAGATAGTTCGAAAGAACCTGATAATTCAATAATCAACTACGGTTGTGGGAAGAACAATATCATTTGATTTGAAAATAAGCCAACAAGTTGGTCGGAAGGTAAAATCATTCCAGAAAATACAAAGAATTCCAAACTGAACCAAGTATAGTTGGTCGGTGATCAACTATACTTGGTCGACGAGGATAAATTATCGACCATGGTTGGTCGGATACATTTTAGGAAAAAGATTACCAAGTATGGTTGGTCGAGGATAAAAACCCATCAACTGTAGTTGGTCGACAAGCACAATTTAACAACCTTGGTTGGTTGGAAACAGTTTAAACATTTTATACTCATTACTTTATTATTAAGTGATTGAGCAGCATTGATACTTGTAGTTTTGATTACTATTACTAAGTTGGTTGATGAACAACATCATATTGTTATCTTTTTAACAGATACATATACACAAATGTAAAAATGTTTGATAAACACAAGACAATCGCAATACAAATTTGCAAACAGAAAATGAAATTCTTTCATGAAGATAAAAATGTATTACAAGCTATACATATGTGCTAATTATTACATTGAAAAACCTATTCTATTGGTTTCTTTCCTTTAGCTTTTGAAACAGGTTCCTCGCCGGCAGGAGGATCTTCTAAGCAAAGAGGAGAATTGATGAAATTAATATCTCTATGCATTCTGACGTTCATCACAGAAGGTGTATCCAAGAGATGCTCTGGACGAGATAATTCAGTCTGAGAATGAAGATTATAGTCGCCAAGATATTTTGAAATTAAACTCCTAGGAATGGAACGAGCTGGGATCCATTCCATATCCAATTTGAAAGGTGGCACAGGCAAATCTAGTAACCCTGGAGCATGATAATCCTATAAAAAATGCCCTTGCTCCAATTTCAGTACACCCAGGGCGTTCAACCACCCCTGCTTATAACCTTCATTATTGGCATGTTCAATCCGAGCATCTAAATTAACAAGGGCTTCATTGTATCCTGCCATCCAAAATTCCCTGGGCTGTTTATGGAATTGGAAGGTTAATCTATCCAATTGTTCGTGAAGGCTCCTGGCAAAAACATCTTTATCATTCAAAGCAGACTTCGTTGCAGTAAGTTGATCTTCCAAAGATAGATTTTTCTTGGACATTTCAGATAAAGCCCGATCTTTGGCGTTTAATTGGTATGCTTGAGTTTCCAAAGTAGATTGAGTGCGAGCCTCTTCAACATTGCGGCTAAGAACTCTTGATCGACTCCGAGCAGCGACTGGAGAACTTTGTTCCTCGGTAACATTTTGAACAGCTCTTCCTCGCCCATGAGAACCTCTTCCTCATCCCTGAGCAGTCACAGGAATAACAGATCTTCTTAAGTTATCCAGTTCTTGCCTTAATTTGGCATTCTCAAGCTCTAAGAACGAGAAACCTTCATCGGTAACTTGTACTAAAGCAGTGGAAGATGACGCTGCAGATTCATACTGTGCCAACTTTTTCTGCAAATTATTGTTCTCTTGTTCCAGCAACTCAGCAATCTGCCTGCAGGCCTCAACTTCACCTTTTAAAGTTCTTTCCCTAACATCGTATCCAGCAAGGATCTTTTTATGGCCTATTTCAGAAGAAAGCTGCTGGTATCCATTTTCATACTCCTTGTGCAGCAAAGCAGTTGATTCATTGTGTTGATGTTGTAGATCTTCTAAGGTATAATGAAGTTCCTCGATCAAGTCATAATAGGCCACGCTGTTGGCCACAGCTCGGTCGAGTAAATCTTTCAAGTACCGATAAGCCTCAATTGCTTGTTCTGAGGCATCATGACCAATGATGTCAGCAATTTCTGATCCACTCAAATTTGTATGACCAGCTTTATAATACTCACGACATTGTTGCATCAGCTTTATATCATGTGCAGATATCAGTTCCATTCTAGCAACAAACTAAGGATGAGAAAAAGACAACAATCAACAAAAACAAATCATCAACAACAGAGATGAACAAAGATGTATTTTATTAGATCACAAAAGGATTACATTGTTTGATTACAAATACTGAAAGATAGAAACGATACCGAATAACTTCACACCTTTTCCTTGTCTCCCAAGACTTTCTCGGGAGGCTGGGATGAGGAGCTTGGTTGCTCGGTGGTCACAGCGACTTGATCAGCAGTTGAAATTTGCTCAGGAGGAGGAGGCATGGAAGAAATGTCCTCGTTGGCAGAAGGAAGAGAAGCATGGACTTGATCACCTATGGCCATGGAAGATTCATCAGAGACAGGCTCATCTTCTTCTTCCTCCACAATTGGTGGGGGAGGACCAGGGAGGTGTAGTTGGAATAGTCCAGAATCTTCTTTGATCTTTAATTCTTGCAGGGCAGCTACCCAGCCATCTCGGAAGTATTTCAACTTCCCATATTGAACTTGGGATGTCATCGCAGCAATCCCCTTGTCCCATCCTTTATCCCAGCCAGCGCTGAAGGATTTTTTAACTGCGAGCTTTCTTTTCAGTTTCTCCGAGGAGAGCTTCGCATCCAATACTTCTTTTTGGCCCTTGATATCTCGCAGGGCGGACAATTCTTCCTCTGCCTTCCTCAGCTTATCCTCAAGTTCTCTAAAATTCTTGAGCTTGTCGTCATATTTCTTATGCTCGACCTCTAAACTTTTCACTTTATTCTCCAAACTCTTGGAGATCTCAGCCATCTTCACCTTCTCGGCCTCAACTGTAGATAATTTTTTCTCCCATTCGGCTTTGTTCTCGTCATACTGCTGACGAGAATCCTTCAAAGATTGGGTTAAACCTAGTAGAGCATCCTCTACACCAGACGAGGAGCTGGAAGCTTTAATTGCCTCGTCCTTCTTCACGATGTTATTGAAACAGTTCACCAGCTGAAAGATGAGAAAAACAGTAAAGTCAATACAAAAATGCAAGCATTTAGAGAAAGAAAGAAAACTCAGAGTGTGAGAAATTTACTGAAGCAAGATGACGAGTAGCTAGGGATGTCAGCATATCCCTAGAAATTTTTTCATCAATTCCTTGGACCTCGGGTATGATCCAAGTTTTTACCGAGATCATTGCAGATCTCGGAGGAATGATGGTTGGAACACCAACACCACCAGCTGGTAGAGAGGAGACAGTTTCAGTCAAATTGACTGAGGATGATTTCCTCAATCTTCTCAAAGGGACTTCAGCAATTTCAACCAAGGAAGAACTCTTGGTCGGAGAGATAGTAATCACTTCCACATGAGCAACTTTCTTGCTCGGAGCCACTGGGGGCTTCTCGGTAGCTTTTGAAGGCGCAACATCCACCTTCTTAGTCCCCTCTGGGACATTAATTTTACTTTTCTTGGCCTCAGCAGCAGATGAAATGTCATCAAATAGAGCAGGAGGAGCTCTTTTCTTGCCCATTCTCTTACTTAAAAGGATGTGAGAATCTGAAGAAGAATCCTCTGGAGTTGAAGCTGGTTCAACAGGACGAGCAGTATAAGAGGTTGAATAGCTCTTATACTATAGAAAATATGATGCAGACCTGATGTGCTCGTCTGCAACGTTCTTATGCAAACCCCATATAAGTTTCAGATGCTTAATATTAACCTCTGATTCTTTTGGAGTTTTTCTTTTACTCTCAACTGCAAACAAACACATATTAAAATATCAGTCATACATTTTATCAAACATAATGAATTCGTAAATTCAGAAAAGAAATAAAATGAAAAATAAACCTATCCCATTGCCATATGGAGGACATCTGGGACCGTTGTATACTCCATCTCCAACTAAAGGGGCATATTGCCAATTTTTAATAAACACCCCATGTTCAAAATAATCTCTATTTGCATCAGGGAGGTTAACTACAAGAGCCCTATTCAAAAACCTAGTTTTTAAGTAATAAATATTATCTAGAACGGCCCATCTATAACAGTACATAATTTCAGGGATCCCTATACGAGTCCCATGAGTTAGATTTAATTTATACACCCCATTAATTATTCTCCATGAATTGGGAGCTATTTTTGCAGGGACAAGATCAAAATACTAACAAAACTCAAGACACAATGGGTTTGGTGGAAAGGAAAAACCATATTCAGCAATAAAAAGACTGGGGAACCAATGTCCCTCAGCCAAACGAAAGTAATTTTGAGGTTCAGAAAGCTCCTCCAAAATTACCCAAGATGGGATGGAAAAGTCAGAACGAAATTTTTCAAGAGATTCAATAATGTAAACCATGATGAATAAAAGAAGAAGGAAGAAAATCTTACATGAAGGAAGGAGATCTGCTGACAACTAACGAAGGAAAAGATGAACGCACAAGAGAGAAAGAGAGAATAGAAAGCTTGAATGCAAAAAATTGGAAAAAGAAGAAGACGGTATGGTTACCTAAGAAGTTTAAATACTTTGCCTAGGGAAGCGGCGAAGGAAATGATTACACGAAAGAAACTATTGAGCTTCCGGCGGCTAAAAGGACAAAAAGGACACAAAGATCGAAGCACTCTTAAAAATTCGAAAAAAGGCGGATTCTGTGAATTTGGAAATAAATTCAAATACGATGCTCCTAAAACCCAGGAAGATCATTCAATATTGCCATATACCGAGAAAGAATGTTCCATATTCCTCAAAGTTCGAAATACGAAACATTGGGGGCTTCTGTTGATACTAAAATTAATACGCTGATGTGGATGAATAATGCGAAGACACGTGTCAATATACGTGGTACAATAGTAACGAGGAAGTTCATCTCCCCGACCAATTCATGTTCCCTCCGAGCAGCGAAGATACCCCGAGGAACTCCAGCACTCCAAGGTGCTCAAGCGCTCCGAGGAACTCTTGATCAACGAGCAACTAAGGCGGTCCGAGCTGCATCTCGGTCGTATCATTAATTACCAGATAGACGACAGTTCAACTATTCATTGAATGTTTATAATCTTGACACACACGCTGCATTAAATGTATTACCCTTTCATGTGTATATCATTTAATGTATCGACCCTTTCATGTACAGCCTCAAGGCTATAAATACCTTGTATCATGCTCATTCAAAGGGACCGGAATTTCTTGACTGAACTTGTAATCGAGAATTCCCAAACACTCAGCAATAACATAACAGTGGACATAGGCCATTCTTATAAGGCTGAACCACTTTAAAAATCTTTGTCTCATTTTATTTATCTGTGATTGAATAATTAGAGTGATCTAATTTTTTACATCAACAGCAGGGTATCGTTACAGTCGCTGAGGTGGCTGACATTGTCTCCCAAGTGGTTAATGACACGATGAAAGATGTGGCTTAACAAATGTCGTAGGTTCAACTATAGTAGCCGACAGTTCCAGCACTGCCAGCTCACTTTGGACCATCACCCTGGGAGCGAGTTAGGTAGACCTTCCAGAAGGGTCATCTTCCATAATTTTAAGGAAACTCATATGTTATAGTTTCTAGTTAGTGCATGAAAGGCATGCATAGGCATATTCATATGGTGGAGTGCAATAAGACTCAAAAGTAGATGCTTACACCCTTTAAGCTTGCGAGAGCAGCTTTATAATGGTGAGAGTCACTCACTACAGTAGAGGAGCATGATGTGATGACTATTTCTGAGTTCTAGGTACGATTTGACCATAAATACTTTCCTTTTTCCATTCAGACTAAGATGATAAGGAAATTCCAGGACGTAGAGCAGGAAGACCCTTCAGTAACCGAATATGAGGAAGAATTTACCAAACTAGCAAATTTTGTGACAGAAGCGGTGAATACTAAAGAAAAGAAGATGAGGAGGTTCTTAAATAGGATGAACTAGAGAATCAAGCAACATTTAAGGGGGACCCAGTCTTACAAACTTATCCAGATATTATTAATGTCACACTATTACACTATCAGGATCATCACTACCATCGAGAAAGAAAAAGATCAGGGGAGTCCAGTTAGCTGAGAAGGTTTGGGGGTAATGGTGTTAGTGGAGTATCGCGGTCTCAATAATTTGGTCATTAGCACAAACGAAGTTCTCAGCTGGGAAATTCATTTAAGAGATTTTGTTCGGGTGGTTATAAGCCAAAAGGTAATTGGTTTAAACACGGAAAGCAAGGCTCATAGAAGAACTTGCAGTTCATTCCTCAGGGCTAGTAGGGAAAGGGGAACAATGGAGGTGGCCAACAGGGTTGAGGTCACTAGGGTCAACCTGGGTAGTGGGGCCAATACGATCAAAGGTGGGGGATGTTCATTGATTGGTGCTTCCTATGTGGGTAATCCAGAAATAAGAAAAAGAATTATTCGTGGAAGGGATAGACACCGCAACAGGGCAACATCCATATACAGAACCTGCAACACTAGTAGTTACTGGGGCAGGTGAAGTATGGGCATGTTCATAACATCCGTAATGCGATGATTTCATAACTGTAGCAACCACCACCTGGAGTAGAAGGTATGTTTACTATTCGGGACCATATGGGTCGGGTATTATTTGGTACATGATCAACGTATTCATTTATTTCTACTAAATTTGCACGCACGGTAATTTTATTAGAGACAATCAATAGTACTATTATGTGTGTAGATTTTCCTTTAGGAAGTGGGACACTTATTCACTCTGTGTGTAGAGGGGTGGGAATAGACGTCAGGAGACCGAGTTTAGTAGCTGATCTACTTGTGTTAAATATGATTGGGTATGATGTTGTCCTAGGTATAGACTACTTAGAAGAGTATCAGGCGATGGACTATTTTGCATGGACCATTATATTTGCAATTTTGGGGAGGAGATATTTTTAGTTACGATGCATCTTCCTGAGGGAGGATCAACCACCCATCTTTATTACATTTACGAGGAGACCTCATAGGAGAGGGTTATTTCATTGGACTCGATTCTAGTGGTTATAGATTTTACGGATGTATTTTTGAAAACGTTTGAGACCCCCAATTTTTAGATTTTACCAAAAGTAATTTCAATTTCCTTTTAAAGATGCGGAATAGGATGGTTCAATAAAACAAGTACACACCAAATTTTAATTTATTTTAAATAAAATTAAACTTAAACACAAAGTGAAATTAGATTAATCAATAAATACATATTTCACTTAAACAACCTAATTTAATCCAAGTCCTAGAAATTTGCCTAACAAAATAATTAATCCATTTTTGCAAAATTAGGCCAAACCAAATTTTATCAAATTAAGTAAATGACTTGAACTCAATTAATTAAACATTACCCAAATTAATTTTTCACCAAATTAAATAAGTAGTGATTTAAACCAATTTTATCTTTTTACCTACGCATGCATCTAATGTGATTTTTCAAAAGATAAAATAAATAAGTAAGCACTACGCCGCGATGTACGAGAAAAACCCACAAAGGGAAAAAACCTCGGATGGCCCTAGCCTTAAGTCCACTAAGTATGGTATTTTTACAACTACAAGACAAATGACTTACTCAACTCGAATCGACTCCCTTCAAGCCCCTCATGCGTCTTTTGTACCAACCTGCGCTTAGTTGACAATCCCGGACTCCATTGGAACCTTAGAATTCACCAATGAGGTGTTAGGAACAACCGCCAACCATGTGAGAGTGCCGCAGCAAAACAACGAGACTTCATCTTTGAGGGATGTAGAAGTAAACCCACACGAACTCTTCAACTCGATAGAGTAAACCCGATGCCAAACACTCCAAGCAAGATATTTATATGGAAACTTGGAATAAACACAGAATTGGGTGTAAACTTGGTTTTGTTCTTTGAGTAAATCAATTTGAATAACAAACACCAAGGGGAATTTTTATGAAAGAATTAAGATTACAAAACCTCTCTAGGAGATGGAAAAAGTTCATTTAAAAATTCTGGTCCTGAAGTCATTAAATTCTATGAAAGAGTAGTGGGACAAAGTAGTGGGAAAATGCCTAAATATTTCCAAAAACTGTTCCCGCCGAAATCTCATTCGAACGATATTATTGTTCCAACGACATTTCATTCGAACGAACTTTCTAACGAAGTTCATGTGGCAAGGCAAACCTCATTCAAATGACATTTCGAATGACAAATTCGTTCGAACGACAATATCGAACGAACTGTCAGAATGTCATTTTTTAATTTTAATCCCAAAAACTTTTCATTTAAAAGTTCTAATATAACTTTCTGAAAATAAAATTCATTTTAAATAAGATTACACCTTTTTTGAAATTATTCCAAGTCTCTCTCTCTCTCTCTCTCTATATATATATATATATATAAATGCATTCATACCTTTTGGAGACTACGGAATATGATGTTGAATACGTAGAAACAAGGCACTTGAACCTCGACATTTGATGAAGCTTTATAATCTTGGCCGCTACGTTTTCAACTTTTGCATGTCATAGGCTTGGAGGATACTCACTCAATACTTTCCAATGACACATGTTTTTGTCAGAAATTGAGCCAACACTACATTAAGACTCAATTGGAAATTTATGTCCTTACAAATCTCCCCCTTTGGCTATTCCGGGACAAAAACCAAAACAAAATCCTGAAGGGCCTTCAAGCTCCCTAGACTCAAAAACATCCCACCCAAAATAAAGAGTACAATTCTTGACTCGAATACCATTTTAGAATTAAACGCTTTGCCGCTTTAAATAGATGCCGCTTTACAATACATGTACACTTAAATAACACATTAAATTCATGGGGAAATATTAAATGCAATTTAAATAAAGACTCCCCCTTAATTAATTCTCCCCCTTTATCAAATGATCGACTTAGAAAGACGTCTCCCGCTAAGTTAAATCTTCCAAACTAAGATACGATTACAATAGGATTAGATACCATTTCTCCCCCTATCATTCTCCCCCTTTTTGTTTAGGAACAGACAACGGTGATAGAATTAATAAAACAAAAGTGCATACACATCATATAACATTAAAGCAAGGCAAAGAAAAATATAATACCTCGTATATGAGTACATAATAAATATCATTAACTCACACACACATATACTAGGTCTAAATACCACACATGACACAAAATACAATAAGCTTTTCACACTCGTATGGCAAAAATGTGTCATATGGAAATGGAAGTGTTGGGGTGTGAACTAGTAACAATTGAATTTATACTCAATCACTTAAAATATGTTCACGGAGTTCTCAATTGATTGCAAACTTCATCACATTTGAATATAACCTCTTGTGACAATATAAATTGAACTCAATGAATAAACATATACAATGCATACAAGCCTAGACTTTTGATGATTCTACAAACCAATAGAGTCATGACATTGAAAGTACAACTAGGATAAACGAACATTGCATAAATAGTTGATATACCATCCAATATCCCTCAGTTTAATCATATTAATTTTTGAATGACTATATCACACTAAACAAATAGGCCATGACAAATATTTTCTTTTAAAGCCATTATTCTTTTAGGCCTTTGGATCACGTATTTCTTTTAGGTCCAAGAAAGCGGTGGCTTACTCGCAAATGATGATTTTTCCTTTCGGAGCCCTTCCCCGTGCACACACACACACACACACACACACACACACACACACACACACACACACACATATATATATATATATATATATATATATATATATATATACACTATTTTATATTTGACACGAATCTCATGTGTAATGGATTTTAACATGCACTAGTCCTCCTACGTCACATAAATGTAGATGACAAGATTGGAAGGAGAACACCTCACAAAGCTTAAATATACATATGAAGTTAAAATTTCAAGTGAGCTCGTGCATGTGTGAATTGAGGAAAATAAAATAGAATCCATTATATCAACACAAAATCCAACTACTCCATGTAAGCATGGTAAAGAACATTTTAAGGAATGACAATCAAAACCAAAAGTTCTAGCCACATGGGAGAGAAAAATAAGGGATTCAAACACAAGTATATGACACGTAGAGTGTGTCAAACTAAAATACACACAAACCAAAAATCTTTTTGAGTTTTTGTAATTTTTAAACCACAGAACAAAAATATTTACTCAAAAGACACACAAAAATCATTTGTATTTTTCATTAAGCCTAAATTATAAAGAATGAAACACAAATGAAAAACAAAAATGAAAGAAGTTTTCATTTAATGCAAACTAAAATGAAAGAAGTATAATACAAAAGATAAACAAAAATAATTATTCTAGCATGTGATTAAGTATGGAGCATAGACTAGAAAATGATTAAACATGCATACACCTAAAAATGATATATAATGTGAAGCACAAAAAGATAGAGTATGCAAACAACTAACACATTCAACCTTTACATTTAACAAGTGAGGTTTCATGTGAAAAAAAATGAGAATCAACAAATCTAATATCTAGCGCGTCTAAAAATGATTTCCTAACCCATATAGTTGTATATTTAAAATGATGGGGCTTGGGAAGTAATGAAATGCTAGACATAGACTTCCTAGGACTTCTTTTAAGATAAAAACAAAATGACCTAAGGTGACCTTTCCTACCACAATGCAATCATGCGTAAACACGAGGAATGTTACCTAAGGTGTGACCTTTTTCTAAAGTCTTTGGATAAAGTTGACCCTCTAAAACAAGCAATAGTTTTACCTTTAGCAACGAAAATATTTGAATAATATGAGCTAGAACCATTACAACTACTACTCGAGTCTTGTAAATCATTTTTCATTTTTAAAATTTTTGACTCAAGTAATAAATTAGACTCCTCAATTTTATGGGACTCCTTCTTTAAATTTTCTATAACTCCTAGAAGGTTATCACGCTCCCCCTCAATGTGAGCAAACTTGTCCCTAAGAGTATTTTCTTGACTATCATCTCTTTCTTGGACATTTAAAAAATTAAAATTTTGATTTATGTCCATGAGTTTTTCACGAATAATATCTTCTTGAGATAGCGAGGTTTGCAAGAGTTCAATTCTAGATTTAAAAAATAAATTTTCATTTTCAAGAAACTTAATTCTTTTTGCAAATCTCACATTTAATTTTTTTAAATTTTCATTACACTTATTAAGCCCATTAAATTTCTCTCGAATATGAAAAATTTCATTATCATTAGAAATAGACAAATTATCATTAAGACGTCCCATCAAGAGATACAAAACAAAAATGAGAGTGAGTCAAAAATTGAATCAGCTAAAAATACAAAGAGCACAAAAAATATAAAAGCCGAAAAATGAATATTTGACGCGATAAATTAGCGCTTCGGCTCTGATACCAATTTGAAAACGTATGAGAACCCCAATTTTTAGATTTTACCAAAAGTAATTTCAATTTCCTTTTAAAGATGCGGAATAGGATGGTTCAATAAAATATGTACACACCAAATTTTAATTTCTTTTAAATAAAATTAAACTTAAACACAAAGTGAAATTAGATCAATCAACAAATACATATTTCTCTTAAACAACCTAATTTAATCCAAGTCCTAGAAATTCTCTTAACAAAATAATTAATCCATTTTTGCAAAATTAGGCCAAACGAAATTTTATCAAATTCAAGTAACTGACTTGAACTCAATTAATTAAACATTACCCAAATTAATTTTGCACCAAATTAAGTAAGTAGTGATTTAAACCAATTTTATCTTTTTACCTAAGCATGCATCTAATGTGATTTTGCAAAAGATAAAATAAACAAATAAGCACTACTCCGCGATGTACGAGGATAAACCCACAACGGGAAAAAACCTCGGACGACCCTAGCCTTAAGTCCACTGAGTATGGTATTTTTGCAAGTACAAGACAAATGACTTACTCAACTCGACTCCCTTCAAGCCCCTGATGCGTCTTCTTTTACCAACCTCCGCTTAGTTGACAATCCCTGACTCCACTGGAACCTTGGAATTCACCAACGAGGCGTTAGGAACAACCGTCAACCACACATGGTGCCTTTCCCCATGTGAGAGTGCCGTAGCAAAACAACGAGACTTCATATTTGAGGGATGTACAAGTAAACCCAAATGAACTCTTCAACTTTGTAGAGTAAACCCAATGCCAAACACTCCAAGCAAGATATTTATATGAAAACTTGGAATAAACACAGAATTGGGTGTAAACTTCGTTTTGTTCTTTGAATAAATCAATTTGAATAACAAACACCAAGGGAACTTTTTATGAAAGAATTAAGCTCACAAAACCTCTCTAGGAGATTGAAAAAGTTAATTTAAAAATTCCGGTCCCGAGTCATTAAATTCTGTGAAAGAGTAGTGGGACAAAGTAGTGGGAAAATGCCTAAAAACTATTCCCGCCGAAATCTCGTTCGAATGACATTTTTGTTCGATCGGTATTTCATTCGAATGAACTTTCTAACGAAGTTCCTGTGGTAAGTCATTAGCAAACCTCGTTCGAATGACATTCTCGTTCGAATGACAAATTCGTTCGAACAATAATATCGAACGAACTATCAGAATGTCATTTTTCAATTTTAAGCCCAAAAACATTTTATTTAAAGTTCTAATATAACTTTCTGAAAATAAAATTCATTTTAAATAAGATTACACCCTTTATGAAACTATTCCAAGTCTCCCTATATATATATATATATATATATATATATATATATATATATATATATATATATATATATATATATTCATACCTTTTGGAGACTATTGAATATGATGTTGAAGACGTAGATAAAGGCACTTGAAACTCGGCATTTGATGAAGCTGTACAATCTTAGCCGCTACGGTTTTAACTCTTGCATGTCATAGGCTTGAAGGATACTCACTCAATACTATCCTATGACACAAATGTTTTTGTCCGAAATTGAGCCAAACTACATTAAGACTCAATTGGAAATTTGTGTCCTTATAATTTTAGGAGATACTAGGTTTACCACCGAGTCGAGAGATCCAGCTTGTTATAGACATAGTGCTAGGGATGAGGCCGATTGCATAAGCAACATACCGAATGGATCCTTTAAAGATGAAAGAGTGGCATGATCGAATTCAGTAGCTCTTGGGGTAGGGTTTTATGAGATGGATTACATCACCATGGGGTGCTTCTTTTTAAATAAGAAGGATGGGCCACTTCAACTTTTCATTGATTATAGAGAGTTGAACAAGGTTACAATTCGAAATAAATATTCGTTACCTCAGATTAATGGCTTGTTTGACCATATTTGAGGAGCAACGTACTTCTTAAAAATTGATTTGAGGTCAGGATACCACCAATTGCGCATCAAGAGAAAGATATTCCTAAGAATGCATTCCTTACACGATATGGGTCGTACGAGTTCAGGGTTTTGCCTTTTGGGTTGACTAATGCTCCAGTAGTATTTATAGATCTCATGAATAGGGTTTTCAGAGATTTTCTCGACTAGTTTGTGAACATGTTCATTGATGACATTCTAGTATATTCTCGGAGTGAGAGTGAGAATGATGATCACCTATGTTTGGTTCTACATACATTACGAGACCAACAGTTCTATGCCAATTTCAAGAAGTTTGGGTTCTAGTTGCATGAAGTGATGTTTTTGAGGCACGTGGTATCAAATAAAGGGATCTTGGTGGACCCAAGTAAGGTATCAGTGGTGAGGGAGTGGGGTAAGCCCACGACAGTAATAAAGGTTCACAATTTCTTAGGTTGACATGGTATTATCGTCAATTTATCATGGGATTTTTAAAGATTACGAGTCCATTGACAAATTTGACTCACAAAGGGGTGCCGTTTGTATGGGATGAAAATTTCCAATTAGCTTTTGATGGGCTAAAGGATAAATTGATTCAACACCTGTACTTTCACTGCTAAGGGGAGGAGTAGAGTGTTCGATTTATGCGGATGCATCCTTGCAGGGACTCGAGGGTGTCCTACAACAGGAGGATAGGGCTAATAACATATGCTTTTTGAAAGATTAAGACCCATGAGAAGAACTGTGCCACCCATGATTTGGAGTTACCTGCTGTTGTTTTTTCCTTACGAATATGGAGGAATTATCTCTTAGGGGAGAAATTCAGTCTATTCATGGACCACAAATCACTTAAACATCCGTTCACATAGAAAGATCCTAATATATGACAACATAGGTGGTTGGAATTTATGAAAGACTATTAGTTCGACATTTAGTATCACCTAGACAAGGCTAAGTAATGAAAGATACGTTGAGCCGGAGACCCACTTTAGAATTAGCAACAATGTGCAAAACTAATTGGGGTGAGCTTTATCAAGCTTATTTAATTGCCAGGGCTTGTATGGAATTTTGACCATCACACCTAAGATTATGATGAGGGTTATGAAAGAAAAAGATGAGGATCAATTTTTCAGGATATGGTGAAATAATTGTTAGCAAAGGGGGAGAAATCCTACTCAATCAGTTTCAAGGGAGGTTTACGCTTCAATAGGAGACTCGTGGTCCTAGATGATAGTGATTTACAGCATGCTTTTATGATAGAGTCCCATGGGCTAAGATTTACAATACATCTAGGTGGGGACAAGATGTATCAGGATATGCGTCAGAAGTATTAGTGGATAGGTATGAAGCGAGATATAACTAAGTTTGTATGGCAGTTTGCCACATGTTAGTTAGTAAAGATAGACCACCAGAGACCATCCGGGATGTTACATCCGTTGGAAATTCCGATGTAGAAGTGAAAAATAATATCAATAGATTTTATTACAGGGCTACCGACATAACAGAGAGGTCACAATTCCACATGGGTCATATTGGATCGGTTCACTAAGGTCGCTCACTTTTTTCCTCTAGGGGCAGATTTTATGACAACACAGTATGCCTAATTATTTATAGACGATATAGTGAGGCTTCATGGGGTAACGATTAATATTGTGTCCGATAGGGACAAGATTTTGTGTCACGATTCTGGAAGAGTTTCCAAGAGGATTTGAAAACTCAATTGAGATTGAGTATGACCTATCATCCGCAGACCGATGGGATGATTGAGCTTGTGAATTAGATTTTAGAAAACATACTTGATTTTAAAGGAGGTTTGTAACAGTACCTTCCATTAATGGAATTTGTGTATAATAATTCATATTAGTTTACCATTGGGATGGAAACTTATGTGACCTTATATGGTTGACCTTGTCATTCGCACTCTTGTTGGTTAGAGGTGGGTGGTAACAAGCTCCTTGGACCTGAAATGATCCAAGATACTTTAGACAAAGTTGAGATGATTTGGGGTCGCATATTGATAGCTCAGTATAGACAGAAGAGTTATGTAGATGCGAACAGTAGACATATAGATTTGGAAGTTGGTGACTAGGTATTGCTACGTGTCTCTTATGAAAGGGGTAGTAAAGTTTGAAAACCAATGGAAGATCTCACCGATATATGTGGGACCTTTTCGAATCAATGAAAAGGTAGGGCCGATAGTATATAGACTCGCCTTGCCAGAGCATTTACAGAGGATTCACGATGTATTTCATGTATTGTACTTGAAGAAATATAAGTAGAGTGAGATGGATTATTGACGTATTCTATTAGAGGAAATTGATTTATAGCCAGTTATCTCATATGGGGAGAAACAAGTTGCTATTCTTGATCATAGTGAGCGTAAGCTGCATTCTAAGGTAGTGCCCTTCGTTTATGTTTAGTGGGGACATCACAACGCAGACGAGTCAATGTGGGAAATGGAGGATGATATGTGTGAGAAGTATCTAGAGCTTATTATTCCAGGTATACCCAAATTTCGGGGACGAAATTCCTTTTCAAGAGGGGATGCATGAAATACCCCGCAGTTTTATATATATATATATATATATATATATATATCATGAAATAATAAGAATTATTTAAATATTAATTTGGATGTGAAATGAATTTATATTTAAGTAAAAATACATTTAGTAGTGTGTGGTGGTAAATAAAACTGAGTTATATTGTAAGTGAGTAAATACGTCAGGAATTAATATCTTAATCGGGGATGATTCTATGAGGGTTGAGATAGAAAAATATTTTTAAGTGACTCGGATGGTGATTTTGAGTGCAGAGTTTATTCAGAATGGGCTAAAATAGTGAAGATAGATTACCCAGGGGTTGTGTTTGGGCCACAGGGGCTTTTTAAATTAGCCAGGACTAAAATAAGGGTCTTTTGGACTTCTTAATGGCATATGAATGGTCAAAAAAGGGATTTGGACTTATATAATGAAGGATTTTGGTGAAAGGAAAATTCATTTCACAATTCCAAAGGTTTAGTTGAGTTATACCAAGTGTTAGAGAGAAAGTGAAAAGAGTTTGAGAGGAAATCTATAGAATTCAAGTGAGAAAGTGAAGAATAACTCAAGAACACTAAGGAATTGGAAATTTGGGAAAAGGATTCTAGTAGGATTATCATCACCTTCATCAAATCCAAACACTAGGAGTTGTTAAGGAAAATTATTATCTTTCTAAATAATTATGCTTTCGTTTCTGTCATATTAATGTTCAATAACTATTTTTGGGGTGGTTTTCACTTGTTGAACTGTGGGGTTTTGGGAGAATGATTTAAGTAGAGAAATTATAATCCATCCATGATTAATTTTGAGTTTTATAGAATTTATATTGATTAAGGAGATTGAATAGTAGGATAATTGGTTGAGAAAATTATCAACTTATGGATGTTTATGTTTTCATTGAAAATCCCATGAATTGAATGTTGAATATATAATTTCTAGTGTAAATTCAGTTAGAAGCATATCCAGGATTATGGAAAATTATTGGGTTGATTTTATCTTGATTTTGTATGATGAAATAATTCAAGTTCGAAGAGAAAAACTCAATTTCGTATTCAGAACTCGACTTCTGCCCATAATTGAATCGATTTGGCCCTCTTGGCGAATCAATTCGGTAGCGAATCGATTTGGGACACGACGCCGAATTGATTCAGATCTATTAAAAAGGAAAAGTTGGGTTATTTTATGTGGAAATTAAATTGGAAAATCGTGAATTTTGGGAAACCCGAAATGAGATGAACATGTGAATATTTAATAAAATCAGTTAAGGCCTTGGGTTAATTGAGTAATAATCCACGATAAAATTTAGAGTATTTGGTAATAATTTATACTCTGGTTTTTTTATTAAATGGAATTAGGATTATAATTCGTGACAATAGGGATGCGGGTTCAGTAATATGTAACCAGAATTAATAGTGTGAAATTTAATTAATTATTTAATTTAGTGCAAAATTAATTAATTATGAAAATGAATAATCTTATGAAAATGATTTATATGTGCCAAGTATGATAGGCACAATTAAATAGAATTTTGAGATATATATATGGGTACAGAGACAATGTATATTGTATTATTATATCTACGTGATTGATATAATTAATTAAACATACCATTATAGTGAGTAATATTAATAGTGGTTGAGCGATGTGGGTGTTGTTTCTGGCGAGTGAAAGCAGGCTAAGTAATGACTCCAGATCATAGCACCATGCATTCCTGGTAAGGTTAGAGTTGAGTGAGATAATGTTGGGATGGTTAGGTCCATTAGCTCAGGACTATGATCGCCTCCAATACATTTTATTTTCGGGTACGATAGACGATTTCGTCTCGAATTTCCAGGGTAAGAAAGTATTATCCTGAAGAATACTACACTAGATAATCGTATCTCAGGAAGTGCTAGATCAGAGAGATGATGGGTATACGTATATAGTGAATAATATATATGTACATTATGTATATCAGTGGGAAGAAATATACACAGCTTAAACATTAAGTGTTTGAAATGTTAAATTAACAGGTGAATGCTAATGATTTAAATTAATATATTATAATGGAGGATTATAATTATTAATGGAAGTGGATAATAGCTAGTGACAATTATTGATATTATATTATAATTGAGGAATATAATTAAAAGCGGATAATATTAAATTAACTAATGATAGTTAATGGTTTAAAGTAATAGATTATAATGGAGATTATAATTATTGATTGTAACCAGAACTAATGCGGTAACATACGCGGTGAAGGGATAGCGTATAGAAGTAAGGATGTCATGGGACTAGTTCGGCGGGTAGCATAACTAGGTGGGTATATGCAAACGTTAGGTGCACATTTTAGATGAGAGGTGAGTAATGTCGCAAGAGAGTGTGTCACCAATTTGAAATTTGAAAGAATGGGAACATAATTAATGATGCAATTTAATTACTTGCAAAAATGTTTTCTAAAAGGTTTTTGGGCGCTGAGTTGTATCAAATCTATTTTCAAAACATTTGAGGTATCCAGGCACAGGGACACCAATCTTGATCATTATATCAAGTACCAGAGCTTCAACAGTTGTGGATGTTGCAGGATATTGATATAGACGTCTCTTACATCACATTCTAATTAGACTCATTTTCATTTTCATGCATGTTGCCTAAGTTGGATGATTTATTTTTATTTCATTTTATTTGGAATTGTTTTATGGATACTATTTGAACCGATGGTTTATTCAGTTGAGGTTTTGACTTGTAATAGAGTTATCTTTTAGATTTATATTGTTACTATGGTTTTACGTTAGTTGTTTAATTAGTTATGGTTTGATATGTGTTGTTAATTAAGAATAAAATTGACACTCGACTTAATTTAATAATAGGTGGTTAGTAATTAATGAATTTTGAAATGATGCCAGATTTGATTCCTGTTTTAATTTAGTTAGGGCTAGGCACCCGCTATTTTAATAACCGGGGTGTTACATAGTCCAAGTGGGTGAAGACTTAGACTTCATTCTTGTTGAAGATACTTCTGATCAAGCTCGAGCAGCCTTCTTTAATGTTCAACAAGCACTTTAGAAGACGACGAGTGTGTATGGTGACCAAGTAAGTGTGATCGCCATTCTTCAAGCCGAGCTAGGGGAGGTAAAAAACATAAGTTTTTTGTTGCAGATTGAAATTAACTCTCTAAGGGAGGAGATCGATGTAACTGAACAAGCCTCTGAGAAGATTAAGGCAATCAGAAAAGGATTTTATTTAAATATTATGAGGTTAAAAATATCAATTCCAAAAGGTTCCTCAAGAAGTCAAGGCCATTGGCTATGGTGAAGTTTGGATGGATGCGCCCTTGAATTTAGATAAAGACAAGTGGATCACTTATAAGCATGTTTGGATAAATAAACTGGTCATTTGTAAGATTCCCAAGGACTCTCATCTTTAGTATTGGTACTATTTAGATTCTCCCTATACTCGTCTACCTTTATTTAGGAGAGATGAGTGTAAAATACCACCTGATGCAATACCACTTCAGTTGATGAAGAAATGTGTTCTCTGTTATGATAGTGATGAAGAGTTCTAGCCCAACCCCAATGATTGTTGCAAAGAAACCACAACAAATATTGTAGCTCAACGAAGTTCACATCCGCTCTTATCATATCGTGGCCTTGTGCTTTATTTACTTTCTAGTTTTGTTGACCGTAGCTAATTTGGTAAAGAAGTGACTACTATAAATTAAATTTAGGTTGATTTCATATATTGCATTTTCTAATTTTCTATATCGAGTATGTATTATCATTTGTCTTAACTTTTGTGAAGTGTCCTCACACCTCCTAAGCCCTAGACAAAACTATAGAGAAAATGCACCTGGTCATAAGGCCATCCACTCATTCAGAATTTTAGCCGACTGAATTTAAAACACTTAACGCTTAGGTATCCCTTGTAGGTCTTTTTCTTTCCTTAGAAATTCTTGATGTTTTTATGTTTATTAGTGACGTAAATATGTAACCTTAAGATATGATTAAGTGTAATACTATTAAGGCGTAAAAAGGATGAACAAAATCTAATTCAAAAAATATGAACAAATTTGTAATGATAATGACCTTTCCATAATGATAATTGTAATTTGATCCGTCGTTGCCTTTTATTTGGAACAATAAGAAAACTGATTGCATTAATTTAATATTTCAATATCCAAGAATCTAGAAAAACAAAATAATTAATACTTGCAAATATTTTCAAAATTATTTATAAATACAATTTCCTAAGGTTGGTCACATTCCTGGTCCTATGTATCTCTCTTACCTCAATTGTTTTAGATGGCATGATCTTTTGAGGACATCCTTGATGACTTTGAATGGTTCCCCTAGTTTGGGCCTAATTTGTTATTTGACGGCTTCCTCTAGCTACTAATAACTTTCTTTAGTATATAATCTCCAACCTAGAACTTCCTCGAATTCATGAATTTGTTATACTTCTTGGGAAACTATGGTTAGTACAACCTCAGTTTGATCAAGGTTAATATCTTCTTTCCCCGTCCAGGTCGAGCTCAATCCTTATGATTTCTTCATTAGCACCCGGGGAGGAAATAATGCTCTTCATGGCCGGTAAGCCCTCTTTGAATGGAATTATGGATTCCATTCCGTAAGCCAATGTGAAGGACGTTTCCCAATCAACCTCCTTTGATCGATACATCGAGAGGACATGGGAAGCTTGTCCACTCAAGTGCATTTGGATTTTTACAATCTCTTTCATCTCCTCAAGGACTATTTTATAAGAGGCCTTAGCTTGTCTATTTCTTTGGGGATAGGCCACTGAACTATAGCAGTGCTTGATGTCGTGGATATTACATATGTCTTGGAATGGTTTGCTCTCAAATTGCATTCCATTATCAGTGATAATCATCCCTGGCATGACAAAATGGGTAATGATATTCCTCTAGATAAATCTAATCATGCCAATGTTCTTTATACTTTCCAAATGTACAACTTCTATTGACTTTGTGAAGTATTCCGTTTCGTCGAGGATGTATTTCTTATTTTAACTGTTATAGGTACGGGTCCTACAATATTTAGTCCTCCTTAAGTGAAATGCCACACACTAGTCAAAGATTTTAGGTCGCTTACTAGCTGACAGAACATGGATGATAATATTTTGCACCTTTGGACTTTCTTACCTAAGAAACCGCATCATTTTTCATGTACAATGACAAGTATCCCTCTTTTATGGACCTGAATGCCAAAGATCTTCCTCCTACATGACTTCCATATATCACTACGTGCATCTCGTATAGATATAGATCGGAGTCATTAGGGTGGATGTACTAAATCTATGAACTAGTGAAAGATCATTATATATCTTTCCTTTAGTGGATAGGCAAAATCGATCATCCTTTATTGTGGTCGAATGCGTCTTCTTTTTCTATACATGTATTGTGTCATCGCGCAGGTACGTGATGATTGGATCCATCCAACTAGGATCCTTTTGGATGGCGAGGACTTATTCAGGAGTATTTTTCTCCACAATTATCGATTGAGCGAGGTATTCTACTTCGATTGTTCTTTCAAGGTCAATGTCCGTAACTACAAAGTGGGTAAAACATATGCATGACTGTTATTCCCTCAAGGAAATTATTGGACTTGGACAAACTTAAATTTAAATACCAAGAGCTGAGGGATCTGTAGATATGATGACATGTGCACATCTCTGGCGTTATAGTCTTTTGATACCTGGTTTGATACTATCCTTGAATCGCAATAGACTTAAAGGTTACTTTCATCAAGGGATAAGGCCCTCTTCAATCCACCAATGAGGGCCTCATATTTGGTATTGTTATTGGATACCTTAAAGTTGAGTCTAGTTTCATATTCGAGCACGGTATGATGTGGGGTCAATAAGATAATTTATACTCTAGATCCTTCTAAATTGGATGCTTCATCAACGTAGCTCATTTATTTATCAAGTTAGTGTGTCCCTTTAGTGGTCTCTTGATCGATAAATCTCCTCTTGTCGAGCTCTTTCCCTCTAGTGAACTCAACAATAAAATTTGATAATACTTGTAATTTGATAGGGGTTCTTTATTTATAATGGATATCAAACCTTACCAGTTCCACTCACCATTTGGACATCCATCCAGAGAGATAAGCCTTTCTGACGATTACCAAAGAGTACCCCAGTTTTTCCAGAGGAATGTCATTTTTCTCAACATCAAGAAGTGTCATTCTAACATAGTAAATTAGAGCCTTATTCCCCTCTTTCTCACATATTGAGGCTGACCTAGTTTCGTTGTAAAAAAACTCGAGATAGAGGTAGAGTGGATCATCCAAATTTGGGAGCCTAAGTAGAGGTAGTCGAAATAAGTAGATCTTGATTTCTTCGAGTTTTCCAATGTTATGGTCAGAATCTGAATGTCCCTGACAGTTTTAGGTTGTTGGACATTATTTATGTCCTTAACTGGTTGAGATTGGCTTTAATTCCCCCTTTACTGACCAAGAAGACAAAATAGTGTATAACTGTAATCCAAAATACCACCTAGCATTAAACCTCATTCGACAGTATATGAGAACCTCAAATATCTTTATCAAATCCTTTAAATGATCACCTTTGTATTTACTCTTCACGAGCCTATCGTCTCTGTAAATTTCCATTATGTGACTCAAATGGTGTGTGAATATCTTAGTGACCAACCATTGATAGGTCTTTTCTGTATTTTTAAGTAAAAAGCATGGTTATGTAATAGTATAATCTTATATTAGTGATGGATTAAGTCTTATCTTAGGTTGTCCCGAATAGAGGGATTTGGTGATACCCTGAGTAAGCATCCAAGAAACTCAGTTTTTCATGGTTAGATGTATTATTAACCAACTGATTAATCTTGGTTAAAGGAAAGTTATCATTGGGATATGCTAAACTAAGGTCTGTGATGTCTATACATACTCTCCATTTCCTATTGCTCTTCTTGACCATGACAGGGTTTAAGATCCATTTAGGGAATCTAACTTTTTAAATTCAACTTTCCTCTAGAAGTTTACTCACTTATTCTTCAATTCATTTTTCCTTTTTAGGAACTATTTGGCATGCCTTATATGTGATCGGTGGGAACCCTAAGTCCACGTGTTGTTGATGGCACATAACTTCAGGATTAATCCAGTGCATATCATACGACTTCCAATAGAATACATTTAATTCACCTTGAGAAAAGATATCAATTCTACCTTTTTATGATCGTTAAGTGATCTTACGATAAAAAATTTAGTCTTTAGGTGACAGACGTCGTTCATACCTTTTTGCAGTGGTTCAATGACTCTATTTGTCGGGGTGGCCCTTGCTTCTTCTACCCTTGGTCTCCCATTCTTTAGCTTCTTTTAGAGGGGCAATCCCCTTCATGAAATCCTCTTCCAAGACCATCTTTTCCTTTTTATTCTTATATTTAGGCCTGATGGTGAAGATAAAGTATTGTTTAGCAGTAGTCTAGTTACTGTATCTTTATTATCTCCTAATTAGTGATGCATTTGAGCTAGCAGTAATAGGTGGATGGGACATACTTTATTGTATGAAGCCATCTTCGTAATAGAATTTCATTGTAGGGATACATAATTTCCATTACTAAAAAGTTTCCCATTCTTGTGATATTTACAGTTCGTATTGGTAGCATCACCTTCCCTAGTGTCAAGGTCACACCCCACCTAATTAAATCTCAGGTGATCATTTCTTTATTAAATTAAATAAAAATATCCAGTTGGTTCATTCTCAGCATCACCGTTGAAAAATAATTTCTTTATTAATTCACCGTATAAATAATTAAGCTAATGTCAAAACTTTTCCATTTTTAATTTAATTAAAACCATTCCACAATACAGAATAATAATAATAATAATAATAATAATAATAATAATAATAATAATAATAATAATAATAATAATAATAATAATAATAATAATAATTACATCACAACTGAACTACTTATAACAAGAATAAATATGATCGAAATAACTCTCCAGTTAAAATATATCATTATCACCAAATAAAACTGATATCCAAAGTACTGACATAAATATTTACAACCTCTAGAAATCCAGGGCGACATTCCCTAAATGAAAGTAAATACTACATATATATGAATCAAAAGAATGGTAGTGCCAAAACAAAATTTGCATCCCTAGTAGCAACTATAACCCGTCGAGACATCCACAATCTATGTCGACATCCCTGATACTGGATGAAATTTTGTTACTAAAGCCGTTTAATAAAATTAAACTATTTAAGTAACTCTGAACAGTTTTTTGAAGAAACTCTTTTCTTAAAAACCAAAACTATTTGAACACAAGATGTGTTTTATAAAGTATGTACGAGATCTATTCAAGATTTGATCAAGAGGTTTATAAATAAGTTTAAACAAACTTTAAACTCAGCACAACCAAGAATGAGATGAGAAGATGTAGGAAGATTAAGAACAAGATTTTTTAAGTGGTAAAACCTCACCCAACTGAGGAAACATCCACGACTCCCTCTACGGAGTAAAACAAAAATTCCACTATAAACAAATTTAACAGTTACAAACTATATAACAAACATGCATACAACTCAGACCTACATAAGTTTAGGAATGTACCCTCTGGAGTCCTTATAACTTCTCTCCAATTCTGATTGTTGATGTTGTTCTCCCAGTTAATTTGTTCAAGCTCTTTACGTCGACTCTTTTTCTCAAGATCTTATTACCAGCACTTTTTGTGTGGTAGAGTGAAAGTGTTTGTGGGGGTGCTCTCTAACACATGCATGCACACACACACACACTTATTATGTACAAACAGCCCTAACAAATTACATACAAGACTATATGTTGTGATTTTTCTTTTTCTCACTTCTCACAAAACTTAACCTTTTTGACCTTTAAAACAATCCCAGAATCCACGGCTATCTTGCTCAGAAGACGTATCAAGATATTAATCAGTCTCGGGTTTTGAAAAGATTTTTGAGACTGAAAACCACCAAGTGCGATTCGAAACTAGGTCAAAGGTCTTGTTTCAAGAGAACTAGAAACATAAAACATTATTGTTGATTTCAAAGTTAAAAATCTTTTTAGAAAAGAATCAACAATATATTTCTCAAGCTGAGAAATAAAAAAATGCACACTAAGTGTAATATACCATGAAGAACTCAAATATGAAATTTCTATATGCCAGAAAATAGATCTAAGAAAATCATTAAGTTGGAAACAAGATCTAAAGAATTAAGAGGTTACAACAACAAACCAACTCCCAAATCACCTCTCAAACACTCAAGGTTGTGTTTGGGAAAATACAGGGGCTTGAAGGTTTAGTTTTGGTTTGAACTGTTTGGACGATTTAGGGTTAGGGTTAGGTTTTCTAACTCTTCCTCTCTCTTCTGGTTTCTCTCTTTCTCTCTCTTTTCTCTCTTCTCTATCTACTCTCTTTTTTTCTCTCAAAGGACGAAATGGCAAAAAGTCTTCGAAGGCTGATAGTAGGAGCCTTTTTATAGGAGGCTGAGAGGGTTCGAGAATGAGGAGCAAAATCAAAGGCTCAGATTGAGGCAAGATGGATTGACTTTAATCCAAGGGTTCACGAAAAGCGGTGATTAAAGTTCTCCTAATTAGTTCATAAGGGGTTCATATGGATTAAGAAAGGAGACATGCAGATCGTTGATAAAAACGATCCAATGGATGAAAATGATCACTGGTTTATTCTCAGCAAAGAAACACACTTCCCACCAATCAGAAGACAACACATGTTGGCATATAATACGAGATAAAACGTGCGTCTAAAGTTAACTAAAATCACACCCTGAAGTCTCTGTCGCTTTCGGATTCTACCCAAGGTAACTTTAGTCCAATTAAACCAACAATATGAAATAGCAGATTGACCCCACAAACTTTTAAAGCCATATTTTAATTAATAAAACCTTATTTTAAAAAGTTTATAAAATCCCAAAAAAAATTTAAAAACCAATATTAGGGATTTAAACACACTCAACATATGTGCACACATAATTATGCAATATGAGATGTATATGATCCATTCTACTGTGTGTGAGTGTTGGTAATGAGATCTAGATCACTTTAATCAATGATGAAATAGTAGTGCAAGCTCTGGGGTTCTTTAGATTCTAGGTTAGACATAATTTTGTCACAATTTCCAAACTAGATGAACACTTATACAATATAGACTCAAGTGAGTCAAGATTATAAGGTGCTTCAATCTCCCCCTTTGGAAATATGAGACAAAATCTCCTTTGAGTCATCTAGAACTAGTAGGGCAACAAGAATGAATAAACCTATTCCTACAAAAATCTATCTACCCAATTCCTAGAAAGCAAAAGTACATAACTTAACTATTTACAATTGAATACCCTATTACAACTGTTGAGAATAACTATATAGAATCCTGCAATGAATCACTAAGATCAAGATGTTTAGCATATATGAAATTCATTAGACTCAAATTTCTCCCCCATTTTGTCTCAAATAGACAAAGGGAAAAATAAAGAGATAAAAGAGATTAATCATCACACACCATACCAATAGATTTACGCAAAGAAATAAACCGATTGTAATCTAAAGGTTTGGTGAACATTTCTGCGAGTTGCAAATCAGTAGGAAGGTAATTGATTTCTAATTCCTTAGTTTAAACTAATTCGCGTATAAAGTGATGTCTTATTTTTATGTGTTTCGTTCGCGAGTGTTGAACAGGGTTTTTAGAAATATTGATCGCACTTTGATTATCACAATAGAGATGCAATTGGTTTTCTTGAATACCATAATCACTCAGCATTTGTTTAAGCCACAGTAATTGAGCACAACAGCTGCCAGCGACTATGTATTCAGATTCAGCTGTTGCGAGTGATGTGCAGTTATATTTCTTACTACTCCATCCTAGCAAGTTATTACCAATATAATAACATGATCCTGATGTGCTTTTACTATCATCAGTACACCCAGCCCAGTCAGCATCAGTGTACCCAATTATAGTGCTTGGTGTGTCATTAGTGTACCAAAGTCCTAGATTCAGAGTGCCTTTTACATATTTAATGATCCGTTTAATAGAATTCAGATGGCTCTCTTTAGGGTTATTTTTATAACGAGCACATACACACACAACATACATAATATCAGGACACGAGGCAGTAAGGTATAGTAAGGTTCCTATCATACTACAATATAGAGTAGGATCTATAGGTTTTCGAGTTTCGTCTTTAGAAAGTTTTACCGTAGTACTCATGGGTGTTTTAGCATTTTTAGCACTCTCAAGGCCAAATTTCTTTACTATCTCTAAAGCATACTTAGATTGCGAAACAAATAGTCCTTCTGAATTTTGTTTGACTTGAAGACCTAAGAAGAATTGCAACTTCCCTATAAGAGACATTTGAAACTCCTTATGCATTATTTCAGAGAAGGATTTTACTTGTGAGGGAGAAGTTGATCCAAAGATAATGTCGTCAACATAAACTTGAGCAATAATAATATGTTTGCCAAAATATTTGACAAAAAGTGTTTGATCATTTCCACTTCTTTTTAAACCTTTATCTAAGAGGAAACTGGAAAGATGCTCATACCAAGCTCTAGGTGCTTGTTTAAGGCCATACAAATCCTTTTTAAGACGAAATACATGATTTGGATGTTGAAGGTCAATGAACCCTTTAGGTTGTTCTACATAGGTCTCCTCAGTCAATATTCTATTAAGGAATGCAGATTTGACATCCATTTGGTAGAGTGTAAAATGCAAGTGGCAAGCCATAGCAAAGAGTAGACGAACATATTCTAAATGAGTAACAGTAGAAAAGGTCTCGTTAAAATCTATTCCTTTAATTTGAGAATATCCTTGAGCAACTAATCTAGCTTTGTTTCTAATGATTATCCCACTTTCATCAGACTTATTTTTAAAAATCCAGCGTGTGCCAATAACCTTTTTGTGATCAGGCCTAGGTACAAGATACCAAACATCATGAATGACAAATTGAAGAAGTTCTTCTTGCATAGCAGAAATCCAGTGAGAGTCATTCAATCCCTCATTTACATTCTTTGGTTCCACTAGGGAAACAAAATATGCATAATGTGCATAATTTCTTAGTTGGGATCTTGTACGCACTGGCTCACTAGGGTTACCAACTACGTTATTTATGGGATGATCTTTAAAAACCCAGTTAAGTACTTAAGGTATCTCAATTGGTAATGAATCATCTATTTCAGAAGAGTCGTTTTCTAAAATGTTTGTAGGCTCTTCTACGATAGTTGGTTCACCAGTCTTGTTCTCTACAGTTGTGTCACTCATAATTACATTTATGGATTCCATCAAGGTTTTAGTGTGAAGATTATACTCTCGATAGGCTCTACTATTAGGCGAGTATCCTAAAAATATAGCTTTATCACCCCGACTCTCAAATTTGGACAAGTGTTCCCTATCTTTGCATACATAACAAGTACTACCAAAGGTTCTAAGGTACTTAAGATTGGGCTTTTTATTATACCAAAGTTCGTAAGGGGTTTGTTTGGAATTCTTTCTGAGATAGACCATGTTTATAATGTGACACGCAGTACGAATAGATTCTACCCAAAAGTATTTAGGTAAATTCTTGGCATCTAACATAACACGTGCCATCTCTTGAAGGGTACGATTCTTTCTCTCAGCGATTCCATTTTGTTGAGGAGTCTTAGGAGCACTAAACTCATGTTGTAACCATTATAGTCACAATACTCTATTATACCAGTGTCTTTGAATTCTCGACCTTTATCACTACGGATTATATTTACTTGAGTGTCCTTTTCATTTTCAATGCGAAGAAGTATTTTTAAGAAAGTTTGAAAAGTGTCAAACTTTTATTTTAAAAAGGCTACCCAAGTAAATCTGGTGAAGTCGTCAACCATAACAAGAATATAAATGTGTCCACAGAGACTAACAGTTTGGGAGGGACCCATTAGGTCCATATGGATGAGCTCCAAAGGATTAGAGGTAAGAACATCATTAACTTTCTTATGAGGTGCCTTAACAATTTTACCTTCCTGACAGGAACCACAGACAATGTTGGGAATGGGTTTGATTTTAGGAACTCCTCTAACTATTTCTTGAGAGGTCAGTCTACTAAGATTATCGAAATTTATGTGACCCATTCTGTTATGCCATATCTCGTTGTCATCCATTCTGGCAACATTACAGATTTCAGACTTATTCATGATAGTATAACAATTGTAAGGAGTTCTGAATCCTATAATTATGCATTCACCTTTTTCATTTAAAATTTTGCAATTGTTCTTTGAAAAGGTAACAGTATGATCTGAGTCACAAAATTGTGAGATGCTAAGTAGATTGTCCTTAAGACCTTTAACTAGAAGAACATTTTCAAGAACAGGAAGTCCATCTTCTTGGAGAGTTCCTTTGCCTATGATTTGAGATGATACTCCATCACCAAAAATAACTTTTCCACCAGCAAAGCTGGTTTTGTTCAAAAGTTTTGTATTATCCCCAGTCATGTGCTTAGAATATCCAGAGTCTAAATACCAACCAGATGATGTGTGCTAAGCTTTTAAAGCAGTAATAACTATATTACACTTCATCTGAGGTAATAGATCATCTTTTCTAACCCAAATTGCTCTAGTTTTCATTTTGCGCTTATTAGCTCTCAATAGATAAAATTTGCGAGCATTCGATTTTTGTTGAAAAATGTTTTGCGCATGATTTTGAGTTTTATGAAAAACATGAGCATTTGATTTAGGAAAGTTCTTAGGAATCATTCTAGGAAATGTTCTTTTAGGTTTGGTCTTTCTCTTTCTACAATTAGAGTTTTTGTTTGGCTGTCTAGAAAGTACATAATTATTGCGGCTCCTCCTAGAATAGTTAAAGTTCTGATAGGTAGGAGGATAACATACAGGTTTAACTAGTATCCTAGCATAGAAACTATCAAAAGAGTGACCGTATATATCAACAGTAAGAGCAATAAAGATTGCTCAAGGTTGGGGTCTCCTTAGGAAAGTCTCTAAACAACGGTTTTGAGGAATTTTGAGGTTGGACTCTATTCCTAGGTAGGACAGTCTTGAATACGGACTCACTCTTCCTAATATAAGGGCATACGTATTTAGCCTTAGGTGAACTTTCATGTTTAGATAAACTTGATTCCCCAATGTTAAAAATTTTGATATAGCAAGAACTGAAGACAGAAAAGAAAACGATCGCACGAAAGCAAAGAACATAGCAGCAGAATCAAAAGTAAGAAATAAAAAAATGATCAAAGTTTTTACCTTCCTTTTTATAAGAAGCATCGAAAACTAGGCCAAGTAATGATTAAAGCAAATGACAGTTGGATTTATGATGGCTAAACAGACGAAAAGACAAAGATACCCCAAACGTATTCTCTAAAACTTGAAATATTTACAAAATTTCCATTCGTACTCAAAAGCTATCAAGTGAATAAATTTCACAAGTATGGAATCTCTGCAGCCAACCAAATAGCCCGAGCTACTGCCAAAGCATAATATTCCACACTTTCGTATAAATTTCAAGTATGAAACATTGAGGGATTCTAATGATACCAAAATTTACCATCTTACATGGACCAATTACAAGCCACCATGTGTCATCCCACTGGCACAAGTCCAAGTCAGCATGATAAAAAGGCCCGACCAATAAGGAAGCCCAACCAACATAGTTACCCGACCAACAGCTAAAAAGTCATTCTATACAGCCAACCAAGTGCGAGCAGTCTTACTGCCCATATCACATGTGAAGTGACAACATTCATATAATTAATTCCCATTATGTATTGATGTAAATGACTAACAAATAAAGGCATTCCATCCTTTCACATGACAACAATCAATACCCCCCTTGGGCTATAAATACATTGTATCACCGGATCGAAAAACAACTCAAGGCAGTCAATACATAACAGTGGACGTAGGCTATTCCATTGAGTCAAACCACTTAAAAAAGTTTTCTTGTGTCTTATTTGTTTTACTTAATTTATCTGTGATCAACTAATTAGGCTTAGTCTAGTTTTTTGCATCAACAATGCATTTCTTTGTACTTAGTAATTTAACAATATTTGGTTCACGTATGAAAAAACAAAGAATGTAGTATTACAAGAACCAATTTAACCTTACTGGGTAGTGAAAGTGTATATATAAAAGGTAAGGATGCACATGTGCGGAAACATAACTTTTCAAAGTGGTCCATTTTAAAGTTTCACATGCATTTTGTTAAACAGGGAAGAATGGGTGAAAATAAAAGTGACAAAGGGCTACTGATTCGCACCCACCCCACCCCTTAAACTGCCGCATGTCAGTCATTAAAAAGTTTTTTCCAAATTTGAATGAAACACATTAAGGAATCTTAGTCAAAGTGATAAGACCTCCTTTGTCATTTTCCCAAATCCAATGTACCTTAATACATCTATATTTCCTTTGGCATGGAATGTCCATGTCCCCAAAGCCCAACAGAGTAATTTGGGAAGGTGACATAACTTAGAGTCATTTTTACAAAGTAGTGTTTGTAACTAAAAAAACCATGCACCAAAAATAGTATTGTATTCTAATGGCCTTTTGCTCTTTATAATAGAAAGAAAAATGTTATATTCTGAAACATTTGGCATAATAATGTGCCATTATTATGGTATGTTTCTCGAATCATCTTGCAGTTGTTGACATAATAAGATTTTCTTAGTTTATAATATAAAATGAATATATACGAGACCTCTACTTTGGCACGAGATATATACCATTAACTCACACAATAACGAATTATACAATAGAAAGTATCATGATTCCTTATTATCTTCTATGGTGCAAGTCTTTCCATCCTATTCAATGGCACGTGTCAATCTAATTATATCTTTAAGCTCCTAATTGAGTTCATACATTACATATATCTTCTTATATGTATCTTCATAACCTTATATAATAGTAATTTATGCTATATATTTCAAATTTTAGATCATAAATAATCATATTATTAAAGATTTATAATTTTTGCATATTTTTCATAGTGTGCGCCTCACTTCAATCAGGCGCGCGCCTTGCCTTGTGCCTAGGCTCCAGAGACATTAATGCCTAGATAAACCTTAAATAACTATGGTACTCAAGGAATGAGAAGGCTGATAATGTTACAATCGCAAAGTGCAGGAAGTCAGGGAATATATAGAGAGATTGCCCTTCAAGGATGGACATGACTCTGATAGTCAATCGTGATATATGTAGCTGACTCATAATTTTCAACTCTAACGCGAAAGGTTCCTTGTCTTTGTCTAACACGCATAAATGTGTTGTTGAGAGTGTGGGAATGATGAAGTTCAAAACTTTTACTGGTGTCCCAAAGTTGGGGAAGAATTTTATCTCCATTAGCCATGGGTAGTAAGCTTTACAACATATGATGGTTAGAGAAAATGCCTACTAGTGAAGAGGTATCTTGGGGTCCCTCCAAGGCCAGCTAATGATTTTGACCCTGTTTTGTTGCAAACACACATTGGACGTATAATGTATTGAATTAATTAGTGTGAAGATCATGCTTGATTTTAGGGGTGTTAAGCTAGTATATGGAAACCATGTGTGAAGATTTATAGTGAGGGGGTGTCGGTATTGAAGTTATATGATTTCTCCATAAGGTGAAGATTTGTGAGTAACGATCAAATGGATTGAATTCAAGTTCAATCGAGTTGTTGGAACATTTTTTCCAGAAATTAACCATCCGAGATTACAATTTTTGCCTTTTCTAAAGAATTATTATTGGTAATTGCTTTCAATTTTGGCATATTCTTGACATTATATAAGATTTTACCCTTTTCGATAATTTTTAGATTTCTGGAAAGTTCCAAATTCTAGTAATTTCTAACAGATCTTTTAAACACAGATAATACGTGATTATTCGATTCTTGTATCCACTAGTGAGTTAAAGTTTAAAGGATCTCTCTATCTTCAGAGTGAGGGCTACAGAGAAGATCCAATTATATAAGTATTTTCAGGTAGTGAACTGATAAAAGATGTTAAAATACCATATGATGCACAACTATATTTTCCACATCAAATATAACAAGTAAAATAGTGATATAGAATTGGAAAAAATAATCAAATTCTGTAATTCGTTTTCAAGTTACCCGTTTACTTCTCAATCAAGTAAGAAAAACCTTCATCAGTGTCCTCATCTAATTCAATAATAACTCTCAGTTCTCTTCCCTCCATCAAGTACCATCTCAAATTTTCCACAAGAACAAATTCAAGAGTCCAAAAAAAGATATACAAATAAGGATAAATGATTTCAAGAGGCACACAATGTGATTTCAACTTTCACAAAATCTACATGTTATGATGTAGCTTGATTTCAAGACCCAAGATTGTGCCAAATACAATATAATAAAGAAGCTATTACCAGTTCAGCGGGAGAAATTGTTTTTCGTCTATTTCCCTTATTGGAATCTCTATTTGTGGGAGTAGCTTGTTGATGTTTTACTCAGTTCCAGGTTCCCATTTTTATCTTTGGAATTATTGTTGACAACAAAGAATGACAAAGAATCTTTATATGTGGGAGTAGTTTGTTCATGTTTTACTGAGTTCCAGGTTCCCATGGTTTACCTTAGGGTGCACTGGTGGACTAGAATCACAAAGAATCCCATTAGTCTTGCAAAGCTAGAGTAAACAATGCATAAAATAAGAACAACAAATGGTAAGTTGTTGGTCTTGGCTAAAGGAGAAGAATACATGAAAAAAATGGCATATAATGCACGAACAAGATTTAAGATCTGACTTAACCACAAATGAATCAAACAAAGTTCATGGAGCATTTAAGGTTGTCATCTAAACACATACTATAACTTTCTTAAGCCAATATATATCACAAGAGAACATAACTCATCAAGACATCACTTTTATATGTGTGTGCGTGTGTGTGTGTGTGTGTGTATGATTACACATCTCTCATAATAAAAATGACACTCGTAAGCACTAGCACACAATAGTGGATTTCAGAAGATACCAAAAGAAGTTCAGAATAAGAATATATGCAAGAGAAAGTATCAAACTCGTATCAAACTAACGTTTAAATATTAAAAAATTAAGTAATAGTATGACAATTGTAACCAAATGTAAATTTATTTTGGTGATTTGTTAAAAGACACAATGAATATCTGGTGAGCATAGTTTAGGTCAATTCTTTCCCTATTTAGCTCTTCCCATACCTCCAGTTGAAGAATTCTTTTCCAGAACACTGGCAATGGCCTCATGGGAAAAAGATCCAATCTGTGACATTGTGAATTGTTTTATTCCATAGATTTTATGGGAAGACTACCACAATTACATGTTAGTGAGTAGGTACAACAGTCATACAGAGGAAAACCAAGGAAAAAATTATGTAACAAAAAACATAATTATTACATGTTGGCACTAGCATCTCTTGGGGAATCGTATGAGACATTGAGGAAAGCCCCCATCAAGGCTAGCTTTGATATCTTCTTGTCCCTTGTTTTGGTAATCATATTTAAGTTGTACAAGAACATTAACACACACCGAGGTTGAAGTAAATAGGCATTTCAATATATGAAGTGCCAGGATAGAATATTGTATTGTTACCATTTGCTGCAAGGAAGTGTCATGAACAATCAACTTCTGTAGTACGATTTCAATTGAATGTCAATTGAGTAAGAGAATGACATAAACAAATTATGTCCCAACTAAATTTCATTTGCAGAAAGAGGAAATTAAAATCATAATTCATCAAACAACCCACTTCTCTTTATGGTCCTTTATTTAATAAATTGCTCGTGGCATTTCATAAAAAAAGTATTAGTGATAAATTAGAGTGTATATTTTACTTTTCTTTTCATGAAATTCAGTTATCCAAACATAGAATAACACTAAAATTATATAGCGACCATAAATGGGTGTTAAAATTATGTACTCTTTAAGAAACCAATATCAAGAGAGACTTCGTACAATGGTGAATTGTAAAGCATATTCAATCTATCCAGATGGTACTAATATGATGCAAGTACAAAAGAATTGCTTGTTACACCTCACTCTAACAAAAAGACCCATCATATGGCACTACCAAAAAAGAAATTGTACAATTTTTTCAGGGATATGTGAAAAAAATGTCTCCCTGAAATAAGAATTTTTTGTAATAAAGAAACTATATGATTTTCAATGCAAAAATTTCCCTAAAGTTCGGCACAATATTTAGCTATGTTTATTGGGGGCACATAAGAGGGGCTTTGAGAGAAAAGGCATATTTCATGGATTTTTTATGTGTGTATAAAAATTGTTCAGGGGCACAAAACAGATTAGTTAGTAGTCAGTGGGGTTTTTTCCTTTTTTTTTTGTACTTCACATCAGCATCACAAAAAAGACTGAAAGTCCACAAGAGTGCAATTTAAGATAAACATACATCAAACTTTAATATTTTCATCATAAATAGATTGTAAGATTCTAAACACAACAGCTATCTGTGACAACCCGCTCACCAAAATAAGGGGTGGCCAGCCCAATACTCCAATATAAGGGAATCATAGATGGAATCATTCTCAACATCATAACAAAATATAAAGTATCCAGGATAACCACCCAAAATTTCAGAAAACGGGTTGCCAAAATTTTTATTTTAAAGATAAAGAAAGAATTTAAACAACTCAAAACCTGAAAAGATAGGGGAAACCTCGGGGATGTATATATATTACTATAATGACAAGTGACAAGTAAGAGTACCGAATGTGTTATCGGTCTACTGATACATACATCATTGTTAAACAATTTCAATAAATTTATATAATACATTACATTAAACAATTACAAAAGCGTGGGCCTTTCGCCCGAGTAAAAGATCCGATCTTAACTAGAACGCAAAAATGAAAACGTCTATACCAAATGTATCCCGTAATACCCGTAATGCATCACGGCTCGCCAAGGACATCGGTATAGGAATTCAAATCAGGCATCCTTGCGGCGGAGTACCTGAGCGGAGACAAGATGCATATGCAACAAGAAATGTAAACGGGTCAGGTCCCGGTTCTATATGATTACCAGATGAATAAAGAGTATGACAGTTATGAATGATGAATCATGATGAGAGATATAACTATCCAACTACACAATTTAAAATATAACTAAGCAGGAAGATAAAACAAATAACATTAATCTGAAAACTTATCATGGGTACCAATTATCTCATATATCTTTTTCCTTAACAGGAAATATATGAAAAATCACAATGTTATGCTCTTTATGGCATTTTTATCTCACTTTTACATTTTGTAAAAATCCTTTCCTTATCAGGAAAATAATCATTTTCAAATGCACTTTGTGGCATTTATA
The DNA here is from genome assembly GCA_949130495.1 of Sambucus nigra. Classification (NCBI taxonomy): domain Eukaryota; kingdom Viridiplantae; phylum Streptophyta; class Magnoliopsida; order Dipsacales; family Adoxaceae; genus Sambucus; species Sambucus nigra. The sequence goes on from OX422213.1 coordinate 40,011,237, forward strand.
TGTCCTCTTTGTGGCACTTTATCATGCTCTTTATGGCATATCAAATACATCAAGTTCCACTTGATTATGAACTGTTATATTTATATACATATAACGAATTCTAAGACCGCCCGTCCGGGTTTCCCCACTGTGCGTGCCCCTAAATGACCATCATCTTCCAGGGCCTATCATAAGACAACCTGGGCACCTACATCGCAAGACGTCGGGAAGCGGCCATGTGCCTGCGGGGTAGTCAAGACCACACCCGGAATCTCCTACCCATCGCTGAAAAATATACAACAATAAGCGCTCACATGGCCTGTGGACTATATCCACCCTGCGTTAATTTGTCAGGGGGCATCACCTCGCGCGCAGACTTCCCTTATGATGTCATTTAGAGAGGTGTGTTTAAACCATTTTATTTATCATTTTCAAAATCAAGTAAATTATCATTTACCAGTTTCATGATTAAGTAAATTATCATTTACTAACATCAATACCATTTCCATTTCGTTTCATTTCCATGCATATGTTTCATTTTATCCGAAACCATTTCTATTTACTTCTTGTAAATAATACAACTTATTATCCGGAGCCATACGATAAATTATATCGTTGCTACAACCTCAAAGGAGTAAGTAAACTCTTAATTAACCCCAAACATTTTAGGGTGTTATTTTAAAAACCCCAATACTAACATACCTCAAGGAATGAATGAACTTTCAATTTATTCCCCCAACTTACGTTTATGGTGTTATTATAACCCATCAAGATTAATGTCGCTCCATTGAGCTCCAAAAGTCTCCCAAACATAACTCTAGGAAACCATAGTTTCATAATAATTAACTAGAAGAGAATGCGCTAACATCAATTGGCATATCCCCGAAAAAGTCCCCACATGACCCATTCCTAGTGTAGGGAAAGTACTAACTCAATTACAACTCTAGGACACTTAGTTTACTTCATTAAAGAAGATTCCTAGGCCCTAGACTTAAAGAAAAGGAATTGGAACTAAACTAACAAAATTACTTAAAAATGTAGAGCTTCCGAATCGATTCGGCCTAGCCGAATCGATTTGGGCTCAGGAAAGCGAATCGATTCGGACCATCCGAATCGGTTCGGTCGACCCAGACCTGGAAACTGTCTCAAGGCGAGATTTGCCTAACTTGTCTTAAGGGTTATGAGCCCTAATTCTCCCAAACCTCCAATCTCTTCAATTTTACCCACAACCAACAACATTTATTTACCCAACATTTATCCTACATGATTAATAACCATTATAATCCACAATTTTTATCATCAAAACTAAGATTATGGTTTAATTCCCATAAATTCCATTTTTGATCTCCAAAATGAATATACATAAATATCATACAATTTATTCAACTTAAATCACATATTAGCAAGTAGAAAACTTGCCTTGATGTAGGAAATATCAGATTTCTTTGAGTAGGAGCATCAATCCATCTTCAATCTTCATTTTTTCTCTTATTTCTCCTCTTTTCTCTTCTTCTTTATTTCTCTCCTTTTCTCTCTATGTTTTAAGACATAAAATGAGGAAATGAAATGAGGGGCAAGACCAAAATCGTGGCTTAACATAATTCTCCCAACTTAAGTGGTTAATACCACATCAAAATGACTCACAAATACGCATATAAGCTAAAACCAGGTAAAAGTGCCTGAAATACAAAACTACAATATGGCACTTATTTTGACTGTCTCTCACCTTCCGAGACTAACTACACCCTCTAAACTGGCATCCGGAAATTTTTATAAATCATTTCGAATTCCAATCTTATTTAAACCTAAATGTCATTTTAAATACATGACACTATAAACATGCAACTTCATGATATTTACTTTCACATACAGTAAATATACGTCAATCTAGTAAATATTAACTTTCAATTCGTTAAATTAATATTTACTCCAGTTCCCACATTTTATAAAATTACCTTATGCGGTAAAATTAGTATAAAATGAGTCTCCCAGAATCGAGGGTTGTTACACTATCTTCCCAAAATAGCTTTAAAAGATATTTTAAAGAGAGGGAATATCATATTAAAATTGCATTAATAACTTTAATATAAATTTTTGGGCTAGAATGAGGTTATGCTTCCCATACAAGAGTTGGGAGAAATGCTAATATTACAGAAGAGACAATTTATATTATTTTAATTATTCAAAATGTGTTTCAATAATCAAGTGACCCCACAGATGCAATCCCCAAACTCAAATTTTTTGAGTCCTACCGGCTAAAGTAGTTATATCAAGCCGTTATTGGAGAGCCTCTAACAAGGGACTAAGTTTAGAAGGTCCAGGCCTCGTTTTCCCATATGCTGCACCTCTTGCAGCGACAGTATCATGATACAAGACACGTTGCTCACAAACTCCCTGGGATACAGAGATTGATAATATTCACAAATCACATTCACTATATATATATATATATATATATATATATATATATATGATACAAGACACGTTTCTCACAAACTCCCTGGGATACAGAGATTGATAATATTCACAAATCACATTCACTATATATATATATATATATATATATATATGATACAAGACACGTTGCTCACAAACTCCCTGGGATACAGAGATTGATAATATTCACAAATCACATTCACTATATATATATATATATATATATATATATTCTCATCTCAACCCGACAAAACGACCCATAAGGCAATGATTATAGAGAAAGATCGTGGTGTACCTTTTGATACCCAAGTAATTCATGTAAAATTACCTCCACTTTATTTATCCAAACTTTATTAACTGACCTTAAACTGTGCTTTAATCACAAAATAACATACACGGTTTTCATATGCCTATATGTTTTTAAAGAGTCATTGAATCATACACCATATTTGTAAGCAGCCATAGACCACATGTGATGTAATATAGATGCCTTCAATTTAAAATTCTTACACGACAAGATTTAAGACACTAAAGAGCAATCTACGGAATTGGTTTTGTTCAGATTGTTGGGTCAGTGAATTGTAGGACCCCAAAATATAACTTTCAACAAAAACTTTTGCTTGAGTGGAATTAAGTTAAGGATGAATGCAAATAAATTTGCTCTTTTTGAAAAGCTCTTTTTCAATTTTATCAAACCAAGTTTTGACACAAATTAACTTAACCAAATTTTATCTTGATTAATCCTAAACATGCATCTAGTGATTAAAGAAAGTAAAGTTGAGTAAAGATACTCGCAACGCCGGATGTACGAGCAAAAACCCAAATCGGGAAAAAAGCTCAAACGGTCTAAGCCAAACAATCACTAAGAATTATGGTTTTACAAAGATAGATTAGCCTTGCCCAACGACTCGATACCCATGGGTATTAATGCTCCTTTTGATCTTCTACCATTCTTCAATAGTGCCCACATAGAAATTTCATCTTCCACGATGATCTTCCACAATACTCGACTCCACAAATGTCTCGATGTCCACCGATATGGCCTGATACGTCTACGATGTTGAACACGATATATGTCACTTCTCCACTGAAAAACCAGAAATCATAAGTGTTCAATGATGAATAAAACTTAACTTGGTGCAGCAAGGATCACATAAACATTATGATAATGAAAGCTCGGATCTTTGCAAACTCTAAGTATGTGTTTAAGCCTTTCAAACCTTAGAAAACATGTGCAAATAGATTTCTGGACCGTAAAACTATTTTTCCAAAATGCACACACTTCGAGGAAACATGACACCTCTATTTATAATAAAATTTATTCGGTGTCAGAATCTCGTTCGAGAGATATGCCATGTCATTCGAACAACAGTGGATCTCATTCGAACGACATCAAATGTCGTTTGAACGACGTCGTCAGATAGAGTCCTTAATTAAAACATAGTTTTGATTAAAACCAACTCTTATCCAATTCTCATTCATCCTTATCTGACATAAACGAAGTGTAAACAATTAAACCTCTTTTAATAAACATTTTCCTTTTAAGAAAATAACATCCTCATTTTATAAAATGAATTCCAAGTTTCATTAACATTATGCATTCATACATGTGTGATCTTGGAATGCAATAAAATCTTGAAGACGAGAAATTGCACCAATTAATCTTCGGCATGATTAATTCCATGTAGCTTTACCGCAACGTCTTCAGTTAATCTTCCATACGTCATAAACTCTTGGGATCAGACAATAAAAGACTATCTATGACTTGAACATGTTTTGTTCAAAGAATAAGTCAAAACTATATTAAGACTCAATTGGAAATTTGGTCCTTAAAAATCTCCTCCTTTGACTATTCTGGGACAAAACCAACAGTGAAATGCCTAAGTCGGGCCGTGAATCCGTATGACACCTAAAACCCATCCCATAAAACCTAAAATGAAAAATACATCATCAGTATAGGATAAGATTCTTCAACAATGGATCGTAAAATATGAAATTATCTCGAATGTCTAAATGTGAGGTAGACTTGAAATTTCGAATATCTTTAAGCATACATGCACACATGAAACAATAAATACCCGGTGAATTATGGGGGAACAAATTATATAAATTAATATGAACACCAATATGTAAACATGACATAAAACTCCCCCTACATCACAAACATCTCTCCCCCTTTTTGTCTAGAATAGACAACCCGGTGAAAAGATAAAAAAATCTAGCATGTGTTATAACAATTTGATTAACTCCTATTATGCTAGATAAACATCAAACTACCAGCAAAATAAGATCAAGTAATGACAAATCAGTATCTAGCAAACAATGAATCACACAGAATATATCAATCTAAGCAGGTGTGATTAAAATAACCAATGCAACAAAATATGTAATCTATCATAGGATACTGCGTAAACAAAAATGCAGTAACAAAATATGAATCAATATGCAGTAGGGTACTGAAACAAAGTAACAACCTGAAAAAGTCAAAATAAGGTCAACCAGGGTTGTCGTTCGAACGAGCCAGGGATGTCGCTTGAACGAAATGCGACATCGCTCAAATGAAATAGTTTGTCGTTAGAAAGACATTGACAATTTTTTCACAGCCTCCCCAAAAAATTAAGCAGGGTTGGCCAGTGAAAAATTTTCATGAAAAATTAGACTGGAAGGGGCTCAAAAAACTGCGAAACAGTAGTAAAACTAAGAAAACTCATAAACAAACAAATATGAGTAACATTCTAACATAGTATCGATGTGCCTAAACATGAACATGGAATGAATGAGCGTGAACTACAACAAATGAATCACAATTCCAACACATCGAAATGATCAAGAAGCTCTCATCAATAGCAATCTATCATCAAACTTTATTATAGCCATATGTGACAATTAAAGTATGAGCTTAATGAACTAAACAAACGTCATGCACATGAATCCGGAATTTTACGATTTTACAAACAATAGCGTCCTGACACGAATTTTAAACTATAGGATTCTTTGTGCAAACCCGTTAAAAATTTTAATCCATCCAAACTCCCACAATAATATCATATTTTCTTTTTAATGAACTAAACTAATTTGGGCCATTTTTGGCATATTATTCTTTTTATTACCTTGTGAATTTTTTGGGCTCTTTTAAATGATGGCTTTCACGACGAGTCAATTTTACACTCTCCCAGCCCTTTTTCGTACACTCGTCATATTTTCAATTAATCCTCACGGTAAACGGTTATTACATGCACACCTCCTCCTGAAGTCTACTTATGCATAAATGAAAAAATTGAGATAAGGCCGTCTCACCAAACTCAATTATGGAAGAGTAGTCAAACAATCATATAAACTCGTGCATGTTTTCAAAGATGGCATATATACAAAGTCGAATCAAAATGCATATCAACTTTGAAACAACCCCATAATACAATGGTTAAGATCAATCTAAGCATCGATAATAATGAGCAAACGTCCTAGCCACATGGATAATGGAAGGAAGGGGGTCCAAGCACACCAATATGCCGTATCAAACATGTTAACTCATGACAGAAAAACAAAACCGGAAATCTTTTTGTCCTTTTCGAAATATTTTGACTCAAATAAAAGCAAAATATTTTTGTGTTTTTCAAAAAAAATTCAAAAACAAAATATTTTTGTATGTTTTTCAAATAAGATGCAATAAATGAAAAATATAATACAATATGATAAACACGGTAATACACTCAACCTTTAGATTTAGCATGGGAATAATCAAGTGCAACTAAATTAGAACCATGAAGTTTTATTCCTAAAGCTACCAAATTCGACTTCCTAACCCAAGTAGGTGTGTAACGTTACATAAGGGTGGGGGTAATCAGGGCAACTTTATTCCTAAACTTCCTAAACTTTTGAGGAGCATTCCTAAGGTCATAACAAAACATTCTAAGGTGACCTTTTCTACCATAAAATGTGCAAGTGTAGCGATGGTTTGAAAAATGACCTATATGTGGACCTTGTCTAACATTCCTATGTGGCTCTCTCACACGTGCAGGGGAATGGGAACAACATGACCATCAAAGCCAATACTTCCCCTATCTTTCTCAATTTAGACGGTGCCTAGCATCCTATCCAACTTCTCATTTCTAGCCTCCAAGTCAAAATTAATTCTATACGAGTCTCTCAAACTCTCCTCCAACTCCTTAATCCTAGACTCGAGTAGACGCATAGACTCCTCAAACTCTGGAACCTCATTTTTCAAAGCCTCCATGAAACCTCTAAGGGTCTCTCTCTCTCTCTCTCTCTCTCTCTCGATGTACTCTAGCTTCTCCCTAAGTTTATTCTCCCATTCCCTAAGATCCTCAATCAACACATCATTATTTTCTATGGCACGCTCTTTCAACTTAGCTTGCAATTTCGAGTTAGCCTTTTTTACCTTCACCGTCTCCTCAAACAGATCTCAAAATGCAACTTGCAACTCTCCTATGTCGATCTCCTCATCCTCGTTCTCATCACCCTCACCCTCTCGGGAAGCACTCTTAACAGCCTCAGAAGTGTCATGCACATGAGTATATTCATGGGAAGATATATCGTCGTCGCACACATGACATGCCATAAACACAACAAGGTTATTCTAAATGGGGGAAGCCTCTCCCTCTTCTGGTTCACTATCACTTAAGGTGGCGTTGTATGCTATCAGTTTCTTTCCCTGTTTGTTAAGTCTAGTGGGACACTCCTTAACTTTGTGACCATACCCCTCACACGCGAAACACCTACCAGACTCATCTCTCTTAGGCTTCTCACTATTATCCTTAGGGGTGGAGTCTCCCTTGTTCTTGAATTTTCAAACTTTTTAGCATCTTTCTATTGCTTATGAATTTGAAGATATTTCTTGAACTTTCTTGCCAACAAGATGGCATCCTCAAAGTCAGAATCGGAGTCGTCATTCGAAACTTTAGTCTCCTCCTTCAGGGCTTGCAAAGAAAGGCCCTTTTATTTCTTAGGCACTTGCTTGGAGGTAAACATATCAAGTTCATAGGTTTGTAAGTCACCTACGATCTCTTCTAATTTTGACGAGTCCATCAAACTAAGGGAATTCATAACGGTCACTTTAGCATCAAACCTACTCGGCAATGATCGTAAAATTTTCTTAATCACTCGGTTATCGGGAATCTTCTCACCTAGGTTAAATACCGAATTAACAATAGTTGATAACCTAGTGTAAAACTCATCAAACGTCTCACTTTCTAACATCTTAATCGTCTCAAACTATGTAGTGAGATTTTGCGATTTAGATGCCCTAACCGTACTTGTTCCCTCGTGAGTGAGTGCTAGTGTATCCCAAGCTTCTTTCGAAGTTTCACAATTCATGATACGATTATACTCTTCAGGTGTGATATGTGAGGAAATAACATTCAGACCTTTAGATTTATACTGTGCAAGACTATGTTCAGTCTCATTCCATGACTCAACGAGTTTTAAACTAGCGACCTCACCTTCTCGTGTGACAGGTGGTGGCCAACCTTTTTCAACAGCTAACCAGACATGCTCATCAATGGATTTTAAAGCATTTTTCATTCACATTTTCTAATAAGCATAGTTAGTGCCACAAAAAATAGGAGTGCGAAAACTATCATAATTTCCAAAACTCATCATTTACAAGCAACAGGGATCAAACACAAAAAAAAATGTTTCTAGCTCTGGTACCAATTTGTAGGTCCCCAAAATATAACTTTCAACAAAAACTTTTGCTTGAGCGGAATTAAGTTAAGGATGAAGCTCTTTTTGAAAAACACTTTTTCAATTTTATCAAACCAAGTTGTGACACAAATTAACTTAACCAAAATTTATCTTGATTAATACTAGACATGTATCTAGTGATTAAAACAAGTAAAGATATGTAAAGATACTCACAACGCCGGATGTACGAGGAAAAACCCAAATCGGGAAAAAACCTCGGACGACCCAAGCCAGACAATCACTATGAACACTAGTTTTACAAAGACAGATTATCCTTACTCAACAGCTCAATCCCCACGTGTCTTGACGCTTATTCTGATCTTCTACCATTCTTTAATAGTGCCCACGTAGAAATTCTATCTTCCACGGTGCACGCCCACAACACTCGACTCCACGAATGTCTCAGTGTCCACCGATATGGCCTAATACGTCTACGATGTTCAAAACGATATCCGTGGCTTCTCCACCATAAAACCAGCAATCACAAGTGTTCAATGATAAATAAAACTCAACTTGGTGCAGCAAGGATCACATAAACATTATGCTAATTAAAGCTCGGATATTTACAAACTCTAAGGATGTGTTTAAGCCTTTAAAACCTTATAAAACACGTGCAAATAGGTTTCTGGATCGTAAAACTAATTTTCCAAAATGCACACACTTCGAGGAAACATGACACCTCTACTTATAATAAAATTGAGTCGGTGTCAGAATCTCATTCGAGCGAGATGCCACGTTGTTCGAATGACAGTGAATCTCGTTCGAACGACATCAAATGTTATTTGAACGACGTCATCAGATAGAGTCCTTAATTTAGATAGAGTTTTGATTAAAATCAACTTTTATCCAATTCTCATCCGTCCTTATCTGACAAAAACAAAGTGTAAACAATTAAACCTCTTTTAATAAACATTTTCCTTTAAAACAAAATAACATCCTTATTTTATAAAATGAATTCCGAGTTTCATTAACATTATGCATTCATACATGTGTGATCTCGGAATACAATAAAACCTTGAAGACGAGAAATTGCACCAATTAATATTCGGCATGATTAATTCCATGTAGCTTTTCCACAACGTCTTCAATTAATCTTCGATACGTCATAGACTCGTAGGACCGGACAATAAAAGACTATCTATGACTCAAACATGTCTTGTTCCAAGAATAAGTCAAAACTACGTTAAAACTCAATTAGAAATTTGGTCCAATAGAAACCTTCTTTTTTTCATTGCAATGATCAATTACGATTTCAAGATATACGTATGCTTCCATCTTTGAAATCGTGTTTACAAGGTTATTTCATATCCCAGTTCTTGGGTAGTTGAAACTGATGAAACATCGAGTTAAGGAGTAAGGCTTCTTATTTTACCTTATGCATTGGATGAGAGGACAAAACTATGCAGAAGTATGCACCAATTTGATCTGGTTCACCCTTCATTCATGCAGGTCATGTGAGAAGAGTGACGTGAGTGGCCCGATGTGTGTGTTATCAACAAAACCAATTTTTCTTCGAAAAAGATCCAACTTTTAATTATGCACCAAACCAAGTTGTGAAATCCCAATTCTCACTTTAAACCAATTTTATCTTGATTAATCCTAAACATGCATTTAGTGATTAAAACATGTAAAGTAAAGTAAATAATACTCACAACGCAGGATGTACGAGGAAAAAACCCAAAATGGGAAAACAACCTTGGACGACCCAAGCCAGACAATCACTATGAACAATGGTTTTACAAAGACAGATTAGCCATACACTAAGACTCAATCCCCATGGGTCGACTCTCCTTTTGATCTTCAACCGTTATTGAAAAGTGCCCATGTAGAAATTCCGTCTTCCACGATCTCTGTCCACAACACACGCGTCCACGTATGTCTCGGTGTCAACCGATATGGTTTTAATACGTCTACGATGTCGAACACGATGACCGTCACTTCTTCACCGTAAAACCCTTTGTGTTCAATGTGTAGAACAAACAACTTTGGTGCATAAAGATCACGTAAACATATAAGAATGATAACTAGGATCTTTGCAAACTCTAAGGATGTGTTTAAGACTTTTAAACCTTAGAAAACATGTACAAACAAGGTTCTGGTTCGAAAAACTTTTTTCCAAAAAGCACACTACCGAAATAATGATGCAAACACTCTTTAAATAGGATTTAAACGCTGACTCAAAAAACGTGTCATTCGAATGACTTAATCACGTCGTTCGCGCGACATTGTATCTCGTTCAAACGAGATCCAATGTTGTTCGAGCGACCTCGCAAAAGTTTGACTTTCTTTGACTTTTGGATAAAAACGTCTCTTAACAAAGAGATTCAAATTAGTCAAACTCTATTTTGAGCTTATCATCATACAACGAAGTTTAAACAATTAAAACACTTTTAAAACAATATTTTTCTATATAAAAATTACATCCTTATCTTTTATAAAATAATTCCGAGCATCATTAATTATACGCATTCATACCTGAGTGATCTCGGAATGAAATTAACTTTGAAGACGAGTAAACTTGCACCAAATAAATATCGGCATGATTATTTCTTTTAAGCTTTGCCGAAACGTCTTCAATTTCTTCAATACATCATAGACCAAGTGGGATCGTGACAAAATAAAATTCTCCCTATGACATATTACAAACACAGTTTTGTTCACGGAATTAAGTCAAAACAATACAGGGACTCAATTGGAAATTTATGTCCTTACAAATCTCCCCTTTTGACTATTCCGGGACAAAACTAAACTAGTGAAATGCCTAACCGGGCCGTCAAGCCGTATGACCCGTAAATCCCATACCGTAAACCCAAAATCAAAAATACAGGACACAGACTAATATATGTAGCACTGACAAGCATGAATTGTCTGAATGTGATGTAGACTTGAAATCTCAAATCGCTGAAGCATTCCTACACACACAAAACAGATAAACAAATACCAAGTGAAGTATGGAGGAACACATGAAACCAATTTATATATTCATTAAGAGCATATCATTTGAAAATATATGAGCAATTAATTGATACCAATTTGTTACCAATTTGAAACATAAAGTAGTGCTCAACAAGTCTCCCCCTACATCACATACATCTCTCCCCCCTTTTGTCTCGAATAGACAATCCGGTGAAAAGAAAAATCAATATGAAATATCTAGCATGAGAATATGATACCAAATAGAATTAAGTTTATACCAATTTTGAAAAATGAAAACCGCTAGATAAACATGGATCAACCAGCTAAAAAAGATTAAAAAAAATGACTAATCAGTAGCTAGTAAACCAAGGAATCACACAAAGAGTATACCAATCAAATCAAGTGTGATAAACAGACATACATGCAAAATACCAATTTGGAACATAAAAGAACCTGCATATAAACCAATAAAAAATGCTTCCTGCAGTACCAAAAATATATCAAATTAAGCCAGAGGACTGCAAACCAATCAGAAGACTTTTTCACCCTGTCGCTCGAACGAGCCAGGGACTTCGCTCAAACGAGATGAGGAAGTCGCTCGAACGAAGTACAAAAGTCGTTCACGCGAGATGAGATGTCGTTAGAACGACTTCGCGCGACCTGTCAAAATTTCCCAGATTCCCAGAAAAATTATAAAGTATTGCCTAGTGAAAAAATTTCCAAAAAAAAATTCCAGGAAGGGGCTGACAGAAGCAAAACAGTAAGCTTTTCGCACAAAACGCAAAAACTCATTAAAACTAAAAATGCGAGTTACATGCAAACATAGTACCGATGTGCTCAAACATGGAAATGGAATGAATGGGCGTGAAACTACAACAAATGAGCCATAATTCTAACACATCGAAACGATCAAGAAGCTCTAATTGATAGCGATAAATCATCAAACTTTATCATAGCCATATGGCAATTAAAGTGTGAGATTAATGAACTAAACATACAACATGCACACAAATCCAGAATTTTGACGATTCTGCAAACAATAGCGTCAAATTGCAATGATTCAACATTAGGATTAGTTGTGCAAACTCGTTTAAATTTTCTCCAACCAAACACCCTCATATAAACATATTTTTTCAAGTTCTTTTGAGGTTTCTAGCATTCTCAACTTAGAGAAAATCTTAGTGGCCCTTTTCTTAGCATCTTCCTTTTTTCTTTTTGGGCTCTTTTTAAACGGTGGCTTTCACGACGAGTTAAGTTTGAACTCTCGCAACCCTTTCCCGTGAATCACTCATCATTTTTTTAAATTATAAATCCTCACGGTAAACGGTTATTACATGCACACTTCTCCTTAAGTTTACTTACGCATAGATGACAAGATTGAGATAAGAACGCCTCACCAAATTCAAATATGCAAGAGAAGTCAAACATTCATATAAACTCGTGCATGTGTGCGATGTTGGCATATATACAAAGTCGAATCAAGATGCATATCAACTTCGAAACAACCCCATATAAAAAATGGTTAAGATCATTCTAAGCATCGATAATAATGACCAAATGTCCTAGCCACATGGATAATGAAACGATGGGGGGGGGGTCCAAGCACACCAATATGCCACATCAAACATGTAAACTCAAAAACAAAAACTGAAAATCTTTTTGGCTTTTCAAACATATTTTGACTCAAAGAAAAGAAAAATATTTTTGGATTTTCAAAAGTTTTCTCAAAAACAAAATCTTTTTGTATTTTTCAAATAAGACTCAAACAAATGAAAACTATAATACAAAATGATACACGTCATAATACTAGCAATGAAAATATCATGAAGCAAACTAGCATATGACAAACATGCAAGCTACTATCTATAAGAAATAGCAAGAGATGAATCATGTGCATGCATGTGAGAATCAACCAACGAAGCATTTATCATCCCCAAAATGGATTTCCTAACCCAAACAGGTGTATACCTAACACAACGGGTTTCGGGAACCAATGAGACACTACGTTTAATCTTCCTAAGGTCTTTTCTAAGATCAAAACAAAAACTCCTAAGGTGATCTTTCCTACCACAATGCGAACATGTGAAAACACGACGAGGAACGGGAATTTTAGGTTGACCTTTTCTAATACCCTCGAATGTGGTTGACGCTCTAAAACAAACTATGGTTTTGGATTTTATAATTGAACCACTAGAATAAGATAAGTCTCCACCATCACTACTTGAGTCATTTAAATCATTTTTTAACTTCAAAACTTTGGACTCAAGCGAACGATTATACTCCTCAAACTTTCGGGACTCCTTCTTTAAATTTTCAATTACCCCTAGAAGGTTATCTCGCTCCCCCTCATTGCGAGCAAACTTATCCCTAAGAGCCTTTTCTCGTGCCACAATGTCGTTAATCGAATTATTTTCCTCAACGGCACAAACACTATAATTTCTCAAATCCTCTAACTCTTTTTCTAAAATGATGACTCTATCATCACTCTCCTTTTTGCCCAATTTTAGTATATTAAAATCTTTAAACAAGGAACTAAACTGCTTATGACAAATATCTCTTTGAATTTGAAACGTTTGCAAATATTCAATCTTTTTTTTAAAATCGAAATTTTCTTTTTCCAAAAATTCAATACGTTTTGCAAACTTTAAATTCAAACGATATAGATCGTCAACGCTTAGAGAATCCATCGAGAGAAAACAAACACAGGAGAGGTAAACAAACACACGGGATCTCAAAACAAATAAAAATGTTTTCTAGCTCTGATACCAATTTGAAAACGTGAGTAGACAAATTGTATCAGAAAGTAAACCCTCGAAAAATCAGGATCACGCAATAAATTAACGTAACCCGCTCTGATACCAATTTGAGAAAAGTGATGTGAGTGGCCCGATGTGTGTGTTTTCAACAAAACCAATTTTTCTTCGAAAAAGATCCAACTTTTAATTATGCACCAAACCAAGTTGTGAAATCCCAATTCTCACTTTAAACCAATTTTATCTTGATTAATCCTAAACATGCATCTAGTGATTAAAATAAGTAAAGTAAAGTAAAGAATACTCACAACACAGGATGTACGAGGAAAAAACCCAAAATGGGAAAACAACCTCGGACGGCTCAAGCCAGACAATCACTATGAACAATGGTTTTACAAAGACAGATTAGCCTTACACTAAGACTCGATCCCCACGGGTCTTGAAGTTCCTTCTGATCTTCAACCGTTCTGCAATAGTGCCCATGCAGAAATTCCATCTTCCACGATCTCTGTCCATAACACACGCGTCCACGTATGTCTCGGTGTCCACTGATATGGCTTTGATACGTCTAAGATGTCGAAGACGATGTCTGTCGCTTCGTCACCGCAAAACCCTTTGTGTTCAATGTGTAGAACAAACAACTTTGGTGCAGCAAGATCACGTAAACATATAAGAATGATAACTCGGATCTTTGCAAACTCTAAGGATGTGTTTAAGACTTTTAAACCTTAGAAAACATGTGCAAACAAGGTTCTGGTTCGTAAAACTTTTTTCCAGAAAGTACACTACCGAAATTATGATGCAAACACTGTTTAAATAGGATTTAAATGCCGCCTCGAAAAACAAGTCGTTCGAACAACTTAAGCATATCGTTCGCACGACATTGCATCTCGTTCGAACGATATCCAATGTCGTTCGAGCGACCTCACAAAAGTTTGACTTTCGGATAAAAACGTCTCTTAATAAAGAGATTCAAATTAGTCAAACTCTATTTCGAGCTTATCGTCATAAAACGATGTTTAAACCATTAAAACACTTTTAAAACATTTAAAAACATTTTTCTATATAAAAATTACAACCTTATATTTTATAAAATAATTCCGAGCACCATTAATTATACGCATTCATACCTGAGTGATCTCGAAATGAAATTAACTTTGAAGACGAGTAAACTTGCACCAAATAAACATCGGCATGATTATTTCTTTGAATCTTTGCCGCAACGTCTTCAATTTCTTCAATACGTCATAAGCCAAGTTGGATCGTGACAAAATAAAATTCTCCCTATGACATATTACAAACACAGTTTTGTTCACGGAATTAAGTCAAAACAATACAGGGACTCAATTGGAAATTTATGTCCTTACATCATGCTTCCTTTTACTTTATGCAGATTACGGTAATTACACAAAGGATTCTGAATTTGTGCCGCATCTCTTTTGTAAATCCTATATGAGAAGCATGATTAAACTTTGGTAATTTCTTCCTGTGATGCCTTTTAACTAGTGCAATTAACTTAACCTCTTCAGAATTATATCCATGGAGAGGTTGCGAATAAGATTTGAGTTTGTTTAGCTATAACGAATTCAATTGATCCTCCACTGATGCCAATAGTGAGAAATGTTTGGGGTTGAGAGTAAAGTGGCGGCAATTGGAGGATTTATGGACAACGGATGTGGCGACGAGGCGAGTGTGGGAGATACGCACATGACGGATGTGGCGACGTGGTGAATGTTTTTAAAGTGTGGGAGGGGATGACACGGTGGCAGAAGATAATGTCTTTAAAGTTTTGGAGGGATTGATGGCCAGTGACATGAAATTAGGGGACACTTCATGGACATTTTGCCAGCTTATAACCCCCCCCCCCCCCACACACACACACACACATACACACATAATAAACACAATAAACACACACACGTGCACAAATCACCCCCTCACCACCACAAAATAAAAAAGAAAGGAATTTTTTCGAAGCAAGTATTTCCAAGCCTATAAATAAAGGGCTTGGCCTCCTTCTTTAATACCAGATTGGCTAAATTAGGCATGCTATCGAATAAATTTGGCAGTAGCTAACAACCATAGTAATTGAAGAAATCCATCTCCAATTGGTTCAAATTTGAAAACATTGGCCAATCAAAAGCATCAACATAGCTAAGCGCAGCCATAGTTGTAACTCCTAAGGTGAGAAGCTTAACATTAGAGATATCTTTGACAAGCACACAGGCTCGATTAGCACGTTCTAAGGATCCTTCTACAGTTTCTATACAATAGACTCCAACATCGACCTCTGATTTAACTAATGAGGATACATTAATCGGCATATAGTTTCCAAGAAATCATCTAAGATAGTAAGATATTGAAGAACTAGTGTCTTGCTCACGATCTTACTCTCAAAATAAAAAGTAGACCTTTAAACCAAGTAAATGTTAATTTCTTTAGAGCAGGTGCTGAAATATCAATAAGTATTTCCCCATTATCCATTGGATATCCTCCGATCTGTAATTGTTCGAGCACAGAGCAACCACAAAAAAGCTTTTGTGTTAAATCATTATTTGGAAAAGTAATTGAAACATGGAAGGTCTTGAGGCTTGGAAAGCAAATTGTGGAAGGAACATCTAATAGAATATTAGGTGCTAGTTTAAGGATTACGAATGTTTTGCAAGTAAAAAGGTCAAGAGGCAACTAAAGATGATATATTTTGAAATAACACGTGAGGATATTGATATCAAGGTCTTGGATATTGAGGTTAACAAGAAGTCTTATCCACGCATTCAAATGAGACACATCAATCCCTTGAGTAAATAACAAACCAAACTTTCGAATACATGATTGGTCATGAAAGATAAGTAGTCCATCTACAAAATTCATGTAGCAATTTCTCACCTTCTGATTACGATGTTTATTGTCTTCATGAATATAAGGACATAGTCCGTCACAATTAGTATGTCATATACGACCACAAGTTTCTCTAAGCATTAGAAAACGCACATCTACAATCGACGATCTGAATTTCAAGTCATCTTCAACAATCATGCCCAACAAGGACAACTTTGGTAAAAATATGGTCAAGTTCCATTTACATTTTACATCAAAAGTGTTGGGATTTTTTATAAAAGTTAAAATATTTTTTCCTTTTACAAAAAATGTTTTTTGAAATATTTTAAATGGATTTTTATCTTTTCAAAAACATTTTTATCATAAAATCTTTTTGATATATGTACTCAGATTCGTAAGAGTATTGGTTTCTAAGCCCCGAAATATTTTAAAACTCTATAAATCGAATCTAGAGATTTGTGGCTAGTCGTTCAAACGAGATCCTATTTCATTCAAATGAGACCAGACATCGTTTGAACGACAGGACAGTTCGTTCGAACAAGAAGTCCTTTTACCTGACACGTCACCGCCTTATAAGTTTTTATAAATAAGGTGTCAGGGTTCAATATTTAGTTTGGAGAAAATTTTGTTTTAATCAGAATACATTTTTGAGAGTTTACCTTTTCTTCCACACAATTTTGAGGGTTCAAATTTATTTTCACAAATCCCAGAGAGTTTATTTTGTGTGAGTTGTTTTTTGTGAAACCCAAACCATACTTTGCCTAAAAGTCAACCTTTATGAGAATAACTCTACAACTGGAGAGCCGAGAGGTATCGTGGAGGTGAAGCCCTTATACTTTTGACTCATTTGAGTCTAGACTGTATAAGAGCTCATCTAGTTTGGAAATTGTGACAAAATAGTGTTTATCCTAGAAACCAAAGAGCTTCAGAGATTGGGTTGCTTCTTCTTCTATCTATCATGTAATGATCCTAAGACTATAGCCATCACTCACACACTTAGAATTTGATTCTTGCATATCATATTGCACCCCTATGTGTTTTAATGTTGTGAGTGTGTTTAAATCCCTCAATTTGATTTTTAATAATTTTTTGGGAATTTAAAACATATTTTAAACAAGGTTTTATTTAATTAAAATTTGATTTAAAAAGTCTTGGGGTTATTATATAAATATGGATTGTTGTGTTTATTGGCCTAAAGTTACTCTGGGTAGAAACCGAAAGCGCTAGAGACTTTAGGGTTGGCTTTGTAATTATTTTGGGACGCACGTTTACCTTCGTTCACAGGCCAACACCTGCTGTCTTCTGATTGGACCAAACTGTGTTTCTTTACTGAGACAAACCATCGCACGCTTACAGCCCTTGGATCTATCCTTATCGATGGCCTGCATGTCTTTTGAGTGGATCCCCGTGTAATCCCTTAAGCCAATCATAGCCTGTTTAATCCACCGCCTGTTGTGAGCCCTTGGATTGCAGTCAAAGGAGCTTGACTCAATCTCAGCCATTGTTTTTTAACGATGCTCTGGAATCTTCCTCTCTTCCTATTTAAAGACCCTTCATCTCAGCCTTCGAAAGCTTTTGCCATTTTGAAAAGTCTCAGAAAATAGAGAGAAGAGAGAGAAGAGAGAAGAGAGAAGTTAGAGAGAGAAACCAAAACCTAGTTAGAAATCCTAACTTCGTCCAAACACTTCTCAAGCCCAATCTACTTACCTCTCCAGAAAAACCACCATAACCAAAAACACCATCCTTAGTGTTTTCTTAGGTTTATGAGAGTTCTGGTTAAGAGATCTTGGGTTACTGAAATCCTTGTGTTCATAAATCTTATTTCCAACTTAGACATAGACTCAGATCTTGTTTCTTTTTCAATAGAAATCATAGATCTGAAGTTTTTCATGTCACAGAACACTTAGTTGCATTTATTTCTCATCTTGAGAATTTCGTTGTTGATTGTTTTCTGTTAAAACATTTTTCTTCTTCAAAGATCAACAATAGATGTTTTTCTATTTCTGTTTTTACAAAACCTAACTTGACCTAGTGGGATTCGCACTTGGAGGGTTCTCAATCTTCATAATATTTTCAAAACTGATTGAGAAAGGTCTTGACCGATTTCTTAAGCAAGATCTCCGTGGAATCTGGGTTAGTTTGAAAGGTCGAAAAGGTTCTTGGTTTTGTAAGAAAGAAAAATAACAAATACACTGCATATAGACTTTATATGTGATTTGTTAGGATCGTCTGTAACTAATAAGTGTGTGTGTGTGCATGCATGTGTTTTAGAACACCATTCACAAACATCTTCACACTACGAACACTGAAAGTGTTGGCTATAAGATTTGGTGAACAATAAGTCGACGTAAAGTGCTGGAACAAAGAAGAGTTGACAAACTGAGACAACTACATCAACAAACAAGATCTGCAGAAAAGTTAAGGACGCCAGAGGGTACAATCCTGAACTTGTATAGATTTGTTTTTGTGTGCATGTTAGTTAAATAGGTTGTAACTCATATATTTGTTTTAGTGATTGTTTTTGTTTTACTCCGTAGAGGGAGTCGTGGATGTTTCCTCAAGGTTGAGGTTTTACCACGTTAAAAATCTGAGTATCAATATTTCTACATCTTCTCATCCCTTTCTAATAGTGTGCTGAGTTTAAAACATTTTAAACTGTTTACTAAAACTTGTTATCAAATCTTGTCCCTATCTCGTACATACTTTTGTTAACACATCTTGTGTTCAAAATCGTTTTGATTTAAGTAAAGAGTTTCTTCAAAAAACTTTCGGAGTTGCTTAAATAGTTTATTTTCATAAACGGCTTTGGCAACGCTATTTCAATTGGTATCAGAGCTTTTGGTGAACCTTTTTTTTAAAAGATCCTGAGTTTCTGAAACTGTTTTCTCAAAATCATTATGGACGAGAAAAACGAAAGATATGGTAACTTGACCAGACCTCCAGTCTTTGATGGAACCAATTTCTCTTACTGGAAAGTAAGAATGATTGCTTTCATTCAAGGCACTCTGGGAGATGATGTCTGGGATATCATTGAAAACGGATACTTTTATCCAACTAAACCAACCACTGATGGAAGCAATGAAAGGATTAAGAAAATATTGAGTGAGTTTACTCAAGAAGAGAAACAGGTTTCTCGAAATAATAACAAAGGCAAGAACGCTATATTTATGTCTATTAACGAACATGAGTTCAAGAGAATCTCATCCTGTACCACTTCCAAGGAAGCATGGGATACCTTGATTACTGCACATGAAGGAGACTCTAGGGTAAAAGCTGCTAAGACTCAGATGTTAATCCAACAGTATAATACCTTAATCATGTCTGAATCTGAGTCTTTCGATGATTTCTATATGAACCTCACTGATATTGTCACTAAACTTCATGCCAATGGTATAACTTATGATAGACAAGAAATTGTCTCTAAAATTCTGAGATCATTGCCACAGAAATTTGACAATAAAAGATATGCTATTGAGGAGATGTGTGATGTAAATCTCACTCCTGAATTACTCAGTAGTAAATTAAGAACTGTGGAAATGGAATTGGAGTTTAAGAAACAATTGACCCACACTAATAGGAAACATACCAATTATAATCTTAGCTTTACCTCTAAGATGATTAAGCCTGAGTTAAACACCTCTAGTAATGATTCTGATGAGGACTGTGACTTAGAAAGTCTAGATAATCAGATTGCCCTAATGACAAAACAATTTAAGAAAATTGTTAAATTTAGAAACAGTGTTGCAAATAGACAGGGCAAGTCTAATTATACCACTCCTTCAAATCACAAACCTCATGAGAAACCTCATGACAAACAGAACAAGGACAACACAAGACCTCACAGAGACCTCAAGAAGACTGAATGCTATAGATGTGGTAAACTAGGACACATTGCTCAAGACTGTAGAGTTAATTTAAATGCCCAAAACAAACACTCTAGAGCCAATATCTGCAAAACCTGGGATGACTCAAGTGATTCTGAAAATGAGGAACTTGAGACATCTGATGGTTTTGATCCTTGTTTAGCCTTCTTTGCCAAAATCATATACAATGATGATATGCCTATGCTTGATAGTGAGGATGAGTTTAGTAATTCTAGTTCTGTTGCTTTGAATCATACTTTAACTAGTTTAGATGCTTTACTTACTGAGAACATTAATACCTCTTCCTCGGGGTGTGTGAGTCAAAGGGAAATCGATACTGCTGATGTCAATGGGTGCGTGAGTTTAAGAAATGAAACCTTAGGGGTCACTTCACACACTTCACTTAGTGACTCTGACAATGATGATCTCCCAGACATCCACACTCTATATACTAAAACTCTTAAGAAAAACACTAGACTAGAAAAGATTGTTAAAGATCTTACCAAAAATCTAGAGGATCTAAGCCTAATGGTAAAACTGAATGCTGAAGAGTATACTACACAATGCATGTCTCATGACAGTGAAGTTAAAGTGTTTGATGAAAAGCTGAAAACTTTGACTGAAGCTAATGAAATTCTGGAGAAAAAATACAAAGGGACATTATTAGAATTGGAACAAACAAAAGAAAAGACAGCAACTGTTTTCAAAAAATTTACCAAATTTGAAAACAATTCTAAATGTTTTGAGGAATTCGTTGCTGAATCTAAAACCAATTCTGATGATAGAACTGGAATAGGGTTTTGCCCCAATTTGAAGACACAAACTAAACATGTTGAACCTATCAAGTTTGTGTCAGGAGGCAAAAGACCTATTGAAACATGTCCAGACTTTCATTCTCTAAAAACTAAGTTTGACCATCAAAACACCAACACTGAAGATGCAAGTTGCTCTAAGCTTGAAAGTTTACCAAAGGGAAAATATGTCTGCCCCCTATTAGGAAAAGTGAACCTGCTTTCAAATCTGTGCTACCTAGGAATAAAATTCAGCCTCAAAATTTCTCAAAACCTTTGTTTAGAGACTTTCCTAAGGAAAACCCTATTCTGAGCAATCTTTATTGCTCCTATTGTGATATATATGGTCACTCTTTCGATAATTGCTATGCTAGGAGACTGATTAAACCTATCTACAACACTCCTATGTATCATAACTTTAACTATTCTAGGAGGAGTCGTAAGAATTATGTCCTTCACAGGCCACCAGACAAAAACTCTAACTATAGGAATAGAAGGACTAAACCTAAAAGGACATTTACTAGAAGGATTACCAGAACCTTTTCTAAATCAAATGCTCAGGAATTCAAATTTACTCAAAATCATGCGCAGAATGTTTTTCAACAAAAATCTAATGCTCGCAAATTTTATCAAATAAGAGCAAACAACCGCAAACTAAAAACCAGGGCAATTTGGGTTAGAAAAGATGATCTAGCACCCCAGATGAAGTGTAACGTTGTTGTTTCTGCTCTAAAAGCTGAACTTACATCTTCTGGATGGTACTTGGATTCTGGATGTTCCAAGAATATGACAGGTGATGATACAAAACTTTTAAATAAAACCCATTTTGATGGTGGAAAAGTTGTTTTTGGTGATGGTATATCATCCCAGATCATAGGCAAAGGAACCCTTAAAGAAAAAGGACTTCTTCTTCTTGAAAATGTTCTCTTAGTTAAAGGTCTTAAGGCTAATTTACTTAGCATTTCACAATTCTGTGACTCAAATTACACTGTTACCTTTTCAAAGAACAATTGCAAGATTTTAAATGAAAAGGGAGAATGCTTAATTACAGGATTCAGAACCCCTGACAATTGTTATACTGTCATGTCTAGTTCTGAAATCTGTAGTGTTGCCAGAATGGATGACAACGAGATATGGCATAACAGAATGGGTCACATTAATTACGAAAATTTGAGTAAATTGTCTTCTCAACAGATAGTTAGAGGAATACCAAAGATTAAACCTATTCATAACATTGTCCGTGGTCCCTGTCAAGAAGGAAAGATTGTTAAAGCACCTCATAAAAGGGTTAAAGATATCCTTACCTCTAATCCCTTAGAACTCATCCATATGGACCTAATGGGTCCTTCTCAAACTGTTAGTCTTTGTGGACACAGTTATATTCTAGTTATGGTTGATGACTTCACCAGATTCACTTGGGTAGCTTTCTTAAAACAAAAATCCGATACCTTTCAAACTTTTTTAAAGATTCTCTTACGGATTGAGAATGAAAAAGACACTCAAGTGAATAGAATCCGAAGTGATAGAGGTGGTGAATTCAAAGACACTGGTATTGTAGAATATTGTGACTATAATGGTTACAAACATGAGTTCAGTGCTCCTAAGACCCCTCAACAAAATGGAATAGCTGAGAGAAAGAATCGAACTCTTCAAGAGATGGCACGTGTCATGCTCCATGCTAAGAACTTACCTAAGTATTTTTGGGTAGAATCTATTCGTACAGCCTGCCATCTTATTAATAGGGTCTATCTTAGAAAGAATTCGAAACAAAGCTCTTATGAACTTTGGTACAATAAAAAGCCTAATCTTAAGTACCTTAGAACCTTTGGTAGTACCTGCTATGTTTGCAAAGATAGGGAACACTTATCTAAATTTGAGAGTAGAGGAGATAAAGCCATATTCTTAGGTTATTCACCTAACAGTAGAGCTTATCGAGTGTATAATCTTCGCACTAAGACCTTAATGGAATCCATAAATGTAATTGTTAGTGACACTACTGTAGAAAGCAAGACTAGTGAATTAACTATAGAAGAAGAATCGTCAAATATTTTAGAAAATGACTCTTCTGAAATAGATAATTCATTACCTATTGAGTCACCTGAAGTACCTAACTGGGTTTCTAAAGATCATCCCATAAACAACATAGTTGGTAACCCTGGTGAACCAGTACGTACAAGATCCCAACTTAGAAATTATGCTCTCTATGCTTGCTTTGTTTCTCTCTTGGAACCAAAGAATGTAAATGAGGCATTGAATGACTCTCACTGGATTTCTGCTATGCAGGATGAACTTTTACAATTTGTCATCCATGATGTTTGGTTTCTTGTTCCACGTCCTGATCACAAAAAGGTTATTGGTACTCGTTGGATTTTCAAAAATAAAACTGATGAAAATGGGATGATAATTAGAAATAAAGCTAGACTAGTTGCTCAAGGTTACTCCCAAATAGAAGGACTTGATTTTAATGAGACGTTTGCTCCTGTTACTCGTTTAGAATCAGTTCGTCTGCTTCTTGCTATAGCTTGTCACATGCATTTTACATTATATCAAATGGATGTTAAATCTGCGTTCCTTAATGGAATACTTGCCGAGGAAACCTATGTAGAACAACCTAAAGGGTTCATTGACCCTAATTATCCTAATCATGTATTTCGGTTGAAAAAGGCTTTATATGGTCTTAAGCAAGCTCCTAGAGCCTGGTATGAGCGGCTGTCCAGTTTTCTGCTGGACAAAGGTTTCAAAAGAGGTGGAAATGACCAAACCTTATTTGTCAAACATTTTGGCAAACACATTACTATCGCTCAAGTCTATGTAGACGATATCATATTTGGATCCACTTCTACCTCAAAAGTAAAATCTTTTGCTGAAATTATGAGTAAGGAATTTCAGATGTCCCTTATGGGGGAGTTACAGTTCTTCCTAGGTCTCCAAGTCAAACAACAACCAGATGGCTTGTTTCTTTCGCAGACTAAGTACGCATTAGAGATAGTTAAAAAATTTGGCCTTGAGAGTGCTAAAAGTGCTAAAACGCCTATGAGTACTACAAAAAAATTATCTAAAGATGAAAATGGAAAATCTGTAGACTCTACCTTATATCGTAGTATGATTGGTACATTACTCTATCTGACTGCCTCGCGTCCTGATATCATGTATGCTGTTTGTGTTTGTGCGCGTTATCAAAACAACCCCAAAGAGAGCCATTTGAACTCTGTCAAACGCATAATTAAATATGTTAAAGGCACTCTAAATTTAGGAATTTGGTACACGAATGACACACCTAGCACTATTATTGGGTACACTGATGCTGATTGGGCTGGGTGTACTGATGATAGTAAAAGCACTTCAGGCGCATGTTGTTATATTGGTAATAACTTGGTAGGATGGAGTAGTAAAAAACAGAACTGCACATCTCTCTCGACTGTTGAATCTGAATACATAGCCGCCGGTAGCTGTTGTGCCCAATTGTTATGGCTTAAACAAATGCTAAGTGATTATGGTATTCTAGAACCCACACTTCATCTCTATTGTGATAATCAAAGTGCGATTAACATTTCTAAGAACCCAGTTCAACACTCGCGAACTAAGCACATTAAAATAAGACATCATTTTATTCGTGAATTAGTTGAAACCAAGGAATTAGAAATCAATTATCTTTCTACTGATCTACAACTTGCAGATTTATTTACCAAACCTCTTGATTATAATAGATTCATTTCTTTACGTAAATCTATTGGTATGATTTGTGTTGAGTAAATACCTGTTATATTTGCCAAGTTCCTTCCCTTTGTCCATTTGAGACAAAATGGGGGAGAAATTTGAGTCTACTGCATATACTAAAAAGCTTGATCTTAGTAATTTTTTGCAGGTATTCTTCTTGTACAGTCATTCTTCATTGTAATAATAGGATGTTAAACTGTATATAGTTGAGTTATGTAATTTTTGCTTTCTAGGATTTGGGTAGATAGAACCTTTATAGGAATAAGCTTTTCTTTTTTGATTGTCGCCCTACGAGTTGAGATGACTCAAAGGAGATTTTGTCTCATATTTCCAAAGGGGGAGATTGAAGCCCTTATACTTTTGACTCATTTGAGTCTAGACTGTATAAGAGCTCATCTAGTTTGGAAATTGTGACAAAATAGTGTTTATCCTAGAAACCAAAGAGCTTCAGAGATTGGGTTGCTTCTTCTTCTATCTATCATGTAATGATCCTAAGACTATAGCCATCACTCACACACTTAGAATTTGATTCTTGCATATCATATTGCACCCCTATGTGTTTTAATGTTGTGAGTGTGTTTAAATCCCTCAATTTGATTTTTAATAATTTTTTGGGAATTTAAAACATATTTTAAACAAGGTTTTATTTAATTAAAATTTGATTTAAAAAGTCTTGGGGTTATTATATAAATATGGATTGTTGTGTTTATTGGCCTAAAGTTACTCTGGGTAGAAACCGAAAGCGCTAGAGACTTTAGGGTTGGCTTTGTAATTATTTTGGGACGCGCGTTTACCTTCGTTCACAGGCCAACACCTGTTGTCTTCTGATTGGACCAAACTGTGTTTCTTTACTGAGACAAACCATCGCACGCTTACAGCCCTTGGATCTATCCTTATCGATGGCCTGCATGTCTTTTGAGTGGATCCCCGTGTAATCCCTTAAGCCAATCATAGCCTGTTTAATCCACCGCCTGTTGTGAGCCCTTGGATTGCAGTCAAAGGAGCTTGACTCAATCTCAGCCATTGTTTTTTAACGATGCTCTGGAATCTTCCTCTCTTCCTATTTAAAGACCCTTCATCTCAGCCTTCGAAAGCTTTTGCCATTTTGAAAAGTCTCAGAAAATAGAGAGAAGAGAGAGAAGAGAGAAGTTAGAGAGAGAAACCAAAACCTAGTTAGAAATCCTAACTTCGTCCAAACACTTCTCAAGCCCAATCTACTTACCTCTCCAGAAAAACCACCATAACCAAAAACACCATCCTTAGTGTTTTCTTAGGTTTATGAGAGTTCTGGTTAAGAGATCTTGGGTTGCTGAAATCCTTGTGTTCATAAATCTTATTTCCAACTTAGACATAGACTCAGATCTTGTTTCTTTTTCAATAGAAATCATAGATCTGAAGTTTTTCATGTCACAGAACACTTAGTTGCATTTATTTCTCATCTTGAGAATTTCGTTGTTGATTGTTTTCTGTTAAAACATTTTTCTTCTTCAAAGATCAACAATAGATGTTTTTCTATTTCTGTTTTTACAAAACCTAACTTGACCTAGTGGGATTCGCACTTGGAGGGTTCTCAATCTTCATAATATTTTCAAAACTGATTGAGAAAGGTCTTGACCGATTTCTTAAGCAAGATCTCCGTGGAATCTGGGTTAGTTTGAAAGGTCGAAAAGGTTCTTAGTTTTGTAAGAAAGAAAAATAACAAATACACTGCATATAGACTTTATATGTGATTTGTTAGGATCGTCTGTAACTAATAAGTGTGTGTGTGTGCATGCATGTGTTTTAGAACACCATTCACAAACATCTTCACACTACGAACACTGAAAGTGTTGGCTATAAGATTTGGTGAACAATAAGTCGACGTAAAGTGCTGGAACAAAGAAGAGTTGACAAACTGAGACAACTACATCAACAAACAAGATCTACAGAAAAGTTAAGGACGCCAGAGGGTACAATCCTGAACTTGTATAGATTTGTTTTTGTGTGCATGTTAGTTAAATAGGTTGTAACTCATATATTTGTTTTAGTGATTGTTTTTGTTTTACTCCGTAGAGGGAGTCGTGGATGTTTCCTCAAGGTTGAGGTTTTACCACGTTAAAAATCTGAGTATCAATATTTCTACATCTTCTCATCCCTTTCTAATAGTGTGCTGAGTTTAAAACATTTTAAAATGTTTACTAAAACTTGTTATCAAATCTTGTCCCTATCTCGTACATACTTTTGTTAACACATCTTGTGTTCAAAATCGTTTTGATTTAAGTAAAGAGTTTCTTCAAAAAACTTTCGGAGTTGCTTAAATAGTTTATTTTCATAAACGGCTTTGGCAACGCTATTTCAGGAGGGAGATCCTACAAAGAATTAAGACTGCGTGTATGGGCTGTGTGTCCAAATTAGTGCGGCTGCGAGTGAGCCACTCTGAGTTCTGGCTGAAGCTTTGAAGTTTTGACATAGACATCGTGCATTACACTTGATTGAAGTTGTAAGTAAGTCAATGGTCCTGTAATCGGGTCAAAGTTCTAGAATATAAAAGGTTTTTCCCTGAGGGGATTTTTTTGCTGAATTACTCTATCACTTGCTTGCCTATTTTTATTTACACTTGCACGCACATGGGCTGATTTTATTTTGAATTTGGTTTTGTTAAATATGAGTTACCTAATTAAATAAGTGATTTTGTGAATTAAATCAATTGGTATCACACCGCATTTACAAACTGGTATCAGAGCGGGTTACGCAAATTTATTGCATTTGATCTTGTTTGCCTGCATATGGGGTGGTTTGTTTTTTATCTCAATGGATTTGTGTAGTTTTGATGAAGAAAATGTTGTGATACTGAAACTCGCAAATGATTCTTCTATTGCTATATCTTATAAATGATTGTGTTAGTTTCTTTTGTCATACGCTAGTTATACTTCATGATATATCTATTCTAGTGTTATGACGTGTGTGCTTTTTGTATTAAATTTTTTTTTTGAAAATTTTCAAAAAAAATACAAAAAGATTTTTTGTAGTTTGTTTACACCTTTTATGAATGCACACTTAGGATGACGACCAAGTCACAACTTCATGCCATATTAATGTGATTGTTTGATAGTGTTTTGAGATAATATATTGTGTCATTCATGTGCTTTACAAAGTTTGGAGTCTTTGAGCTGCTATAGTGTTGCTATCTACACGTTTGACTCACTTTGTCCTTTATTGCACACATGCATGGATTTTTTTATGTTTGTTCTTGTCAAATCACATGTTGGTTATGTATTTTAACCTCAATTTTGTCTATTAAAACGAACCAAATTTGATAAAATAAGATAATAAAAGGTGTGCATGTTTTAAACTGTTTGTCGTGAGTTTTTGTGAATTTTAAAAACGATGAAGGGCTACGAAAGGTACTCATCTATCCTTTGCAATTAAGCCACCGTTTAATTGGACCTAAAAATTGAGGTATTTTAATTATCTGGGGTCCAAAGAGGTTTATAAGAGCCTGAAAAAAATTACATGGCAATAAAAAGAAATATATGTCAATTATAGTCCATTAGGTTTATTCACCAATTCTCCAATGTTTGAGAATTTAGATCACCTCGCAAAGAAAATATATATGAGGGAGTTTGGTAGGAGCTTTAAAATGTCTATGCGCGTCCTTAAAAATCTTGAAAAAGCATGAAATCATTTTGAACTTTATTGATGGAAAATCATGTTGACTTTGATTTGTTGATTTTGATTTAAGACAATGTCATCTAATTTCAACAATTTTACGCCTAAGGACTATTTTTTATGTTCATTCGTTAGGAGTACACTTATGCATCTTGCACATATGATATGACTGAGTTGATTTTCCTATCGAATTTGTTCACACCCATTCATTCCGTTTCCATAATCTGGTCGTCTTAGTAAATATTCATGGTGTGTGATTTTTCGTAACATCATATTTCTTGAATTTTTGTATAATTTTTTTTAAAAAATTCAAAATAGTATGTTTGGTTTGTTTTTCTTGACACCCCGATTTGATTTATGTAGTTTATTCATTTCCTTGTCTATTTCGGACAAATAAAAAGGGAGATAAAAAATTACGATATTATGGGGGAGTTTTAAGTATGGGGTATATTTGATTATGCTTACATGTTTTATGTTTATATCATTTCAAACTCGATGCGTCACGAGGTTTTTGTTTTGTCTCATGTGTGTAGGTGCAACTGAAGATCTTTGGATTACACACCCTGATGAGAAAAGCTTGGAGATTTGAAAAGTTGGATGTTGAAGTGAAGTTTGATTGAAGACTTGTTCAGTTAATCTTTCCACATTTTGAGTTTATGGGAGGGTAGATTTGTATAGGTTATTTTTTAGTTTGATAATTCGGATTATTTTTTCTTTTGTACCGGCATAGACATAGAGGGAGATTTGTAAGGATGTAGTCCATCACAATTAGTATGTCGTATATCGCTACAAATTTGTTAAAGTATTGGAAAGCGCACATCTACAATCGACGATCCGAATTTCAAGTCATCTTCAATAATCATGCCCAACAAGGACAGCTTTGGTAAATATGGTCAAGTTCCATTTACATTTTACATCAAAAGTGTTGGGATTTTTTTATAAAAATTAAAATATTTTTTGCTTTTATAAAAAAATGTTTTTTGAACTATTTTAAATGTATTTTTATCTTTTCAAAAACATTTTTATCATAAAAGCTTTTCGATATATGTTCTCAGATTTGTAAGAGTGATGGTTTTTAAGTCCCCAAATAGTTTAAAACTCCGTAAATCGAATCTAGAGATTTGTGCATGGTCGTTCACATGAGATCCTATCTCGTTCGAACGAGACTAGACATCGTTCGAACGACATGTCAATTCGTTCGAACGAGAAGTTGTTTTACTGACACATCACTGCCTTAAACGTTTTTATAAATAAGGTGTCAGGGT
Source organism: Sambucus nigra (assembly GCA_949130495.1). Taxonomy (NCBI): domain Eukaryota; kingdom Viridiplantae; phylum Streptophyta; class Magnoliopsida; order Dipsacales; family Adoxaceae; genus Sambucus; species Sambucus nigra. The sequence goes on from OX422213.1 coordinate 40,041,146, forward strand.
TCGGTATTTCGTGTGGAGAAAATTTTGTTTTGATTAGAATACGTTTTTGAGAGTTTACCTTTTCTCCAACATAATTTTGAGGGTTCAAATTTGTGTTCACAATTCACAAATCCCAGAGAGTTTATTTTGTGTGAGTTGTTTTTTGTGGAACCCAAACCATACTTTGCCTAAAGTTCAACCTTTGTGAGAAGAACTCTATAACTGGAGAGCCGAGAGCTATTGTGGAGGGAGATCCTACAAATAATCAAGACTGCATGTCTGGGGTGCGTGTCCAAATTTGAATGGTTGCGAGTGAGCCACTGCTGAGTTCTACCTGAAGCTTTAAAGTTTTGACATAGACATCATGAATTATGCTTGAGGGAAGTTGTAAGTAAGTTAATGGTCGTGTAACCGTTTCAAAGTTCTAAAAGGTTTTTCCATGAGGGGATTTTTTACATGAATTACTCTATCACTTGCTTGCCTATTTTTACTTACACTTTCACACACATGTTTTGATTTTATTTTGAGTTTGGTTTTGTTAAATTTGAGTTACCTAATTAAATAAGTGATTTTGCGAATTAAATCAATTGGTATCACACCGCATTTACAATGAATAATTAGGATGGGAACAAAAGTCCATAGGTTCTTCTAATTTGATGATAGAATGTTGGTTTGAAACACACATTTTGTTGGGAGGAAATAGAGAATGTGAACAAGAATCGAATTAGGTAAGCTGCTGATCATAACCTCTTGAGTCCCCATGTTCGCCTTCTTCAAACCTCTATTACTATGTGTAGTTGGAGACAATGACATGTGTACGTACATTGATTTCATTGTTGTATATATTACCAAAACTAAAAGGAACACAAATGGATATGTTTATGAATTACCAAAAGGTAAACTGAAAGATAGTGTACATAGGGACGGATCTGCACTAGGGCGAGGAGGGGCGAAGGCTCCTCCTCGTCAAGACATACGAGAGTGATTAATAATAAATTTAGATTGTTTTGACTATTTTACCACAATTTATCATTTGTTAATGTTAAATTATTTTATTTAGTGTCATTTAGCCAAAATGTTTTTTTTCCAAATTGAATGGAGCAGCAAGTTTGCTTACGTTTTCTTCGGAGTAAAATATCATAGGTGCTAACCTAAAGTTTTAAACAAACATTAAAGTAGCTTGGTCAAGAAGTGATTTCCCACATCTCACCACCTCAACAAATGATTTAGATGTTGTTTCAACACACAAGGATCACCATGAAGGGCTGCCTCTCCAAGAGAGGCAACATTTATTGCCATTCATTTAGCAAAAATAGCAAAGGTAAAACTAGAGTAAAATTTTATTAAAGAAATTCATAATAGACTTGCCTCTTAGGTTGTGTTTAGGATAAATTATATGCATTTTAATTTAAATGAATTGAACTCTATACAAATGATCAGTTTGCTAATGTGTAACTTTAAATGAATTGTTACAAAGAATGTGATTATAAGAGTGAACAAGTTAAAAAGAATTCACAAATTGTCTATTATGGCTTTCCTTAAACCAAAAGTAGACTCATCAAAGATGGATGAGTATAGAAGGAAGGGTGGACGGACAAGGCATAACCTTCCCATGGTTACATATATATGTTTATGGTTGATGGTCTGGTGCATAGGAAAGGCAGAGAGGTAGGTCATATCGCCTAGGCGGTCCTAGACTTGAAATTTTAAATCAGTTCCCTTATTTCAGTGGGTATCTAAAGATATTGCAGTACAATGAAGGTCACTATCATATAAAATCTTTAATAACCATGGGGAGGCTGGAGTGGTAACTCTATTAGAGTTATTCTCTTTTCTTAAAGTTGAGCACCTAAGTAGATAGATTAAATCTATACCATTATATTATATTGATCTTTACAAGTCAACATTATAATCCCTATTGCCAATTTAAATATTATGAAGCTAATGTTTGTTTCAACATCATCAAAGAGTAGCAATCATGTTAACAGGAATTCGCATCAAGCAGACTAAGAGTGATGTTTAGGAGGACCAACCTGAAGAATTTGTAGCCAGTCTTTGCTTGATAACTACATTACAATTGAAAGAATTAAAAGAAATGGAATATGTCAGTTGAAGGGATTATCCAAAAAAATTCCATATAAAAATGAAAAAGGGAGATGTAATAATATATTAAGCCTAACATGGTAAAGAACAACCACAAGAAAGGGAAAAAATCTCTACTAACCTTATGCAACACAATATCAAACGGACCTTATTCAGAAAGGGGCATGCTTCTGTCAATAGCAACAAATAATATCCCCTTAATCCTGCATAACACACTAAAATGATGCAGTTAATTAGTTGCAAGAATACCTCTACCAAGTGTACTAATGATCAGTAAATTCTCTACTAACCTTGTGCAGCACAATGATTTCTCTTAGAACTTGCAAGAATACCTCTGCCACCTTGCTAAACAAAAACACCATAATAGTGCTAAAAAAATATTATTTTACTGATAACAAGCAGTTATTAAGATGCACTGACCATAATCTAGTCCTCAAATTACCAGGTAGTAAAACATTGAACACTCAAGTTGCATTATGAGTACTTGAGTATTATGAGTCACAGTATTCAGGAGCAGAATTTTTCAAAACAGAACATACATAAAATAAAGAAGAAGTTAGTTTCGTCAAATGTCAACACATATTCTGAGTTTGATAGAAATGAAGTATTGGTTCAATAACTATCACTCAAACAACTACTTAAAATACCAATTACCAAAACTTATATTAATGAACGTCTTTGGTTCAATAACTATTTTAAAATACCCAAATATATTGACATATGTTTGGACTTAAACATATGACAAAGGTAAAATGTATGAAAAGAGAAGTTTACCCTCTTGCCTTAAAATAATCGATTCCACGTCGTTTTGCAAAGCAAACATTAATGTGCATAAATTAAGAAATACGAAGACTTTGTGCATTCATATAATCATGAATTCTAGATTAGTTTCGGATGAAACAAGTCATAATATGTGTTAAAATCCCAATCCAAAACTATTTTATAAGATACAAATTTGTGTATATATACTTCCAGTAATAAGATACGGATTAAGTTTATAACCCATGGAGTGTCCGTGCTTATCTCCAAGCAACTTGATCACTGTTTTGAATTTTTTCTCCTTATACTAGTTAATTTCAGCAACTAGGGGCCTGGTGAGGATGTGGTCATTTTCCACGGGTTACTTTTGTGCCTCGTGGGGTGTCCGTGCCCCCTCTTTGGGCCACTTGGTCGCTGTTTTTAGTTTTTACCCCCTAATGCCCACTTTAATCCCCAAAAGAAGCCTATACTTGATAATGTCAGCAACCGGGAGCCCAAAGAGGATGCACTCGCTTCCCACGGGTTACTTTTATGCCCCATGGGTGTGTCCATGCCACTTAATGCTCAATTATAACACCAAACGATCCTATACTAGTTAATTTTGACGACCGGGAGCCCAGTGAGAACACGGTCAATTCTCACGGGCTACTTTTGTGCCTCATGGGATGTCTGTAAACAAAATTGAGAAATAATAGGCATTTATTAAAAAATATATAATAATAGCTATTAGGACTAAATACAACTCCACTCTTCATGAGACAAAAAGCATAATTGAACAATGAACCAAACAACAACCATATTAGCATTAATCTAAATTATAATAGTAACGAACAAATTGAGCAAAGTAATGAAAGATTCCACACGTCATAAATTGCAAAATTTCACAATAAACAGATGGTGTGACCCAAATGACTCCATCACCGACCCTATCACCAATAGCAACAACATAAAAACTCTTTTCTTCAGTAGTATAACCCCAACACCAATGACTAATTCACATTAAGACTAAAAAAACAAAGCACTATAAACAAATGACGAATATGGCATTGAGAACATAAATTCTTCATATAGCACCTCCCAGATAGCATATAGTGATTCGCATTGATCCAACACATCTTCATTAAGCCAATTTTACGCGCCTCTAAATTAAAAAAAAAAAGGTCATATGTATAATACTTACTACATATGGATTTATATTGTTATTAAAAAATAATTAATATGTGATGATTACACTAAAAGTGTCATGTAAATTAATACAAGTATATATAAAATGATAGCTTATAAACAAAGTATCATATAAGTAGTAGTATTATACTTTTAATGACACCTTTTTTTAAACTGTCTTAAAGCCAATTTAAAAATGTCATGAAATGGTATTTTTCTTGCCATTTTTGAAAGGGAATGAAAGTGAAAAGGTTCCAAACTGATGATTACAAGGTCATTAATGAGGGGGGGATTAACTTCCGAGACAATTCTATCATTGCAGGCATGCTCCCAAATGATGGCAGATACAAGCTACCACCATGTGGACAAATCAACATTTATTTACGAGCATACTCCCAAAACATTGTGGCTAATTGCGTGCATAGCCTCAAAGTTAACAATAAAAATCAAGAAGGTTCCCAAGTCAAAACACCAAGTGTCAGTACCCTCCAACCATAACTCAAATGGATGATTAGATCACATTGTCAATCACGATCAACACTCCACTTAGCAGACGAACAAACCTCTGCATCGTAATCAAATGCAAAGCTTTGGAAAATATTGTGGGGCAATTATCCAACCATGAAAAATGGAGTAACACATGTCCGCTACACCTGTCAGTGACCACACAGATATGAAAAGATAAGGACGAATTGAGTTCGATTAACAGAAGTCTCGGATTTAGATGCAGCTGATCAAATCACGATACCTATCTAAAGTCATGGAGTGCCACATGATTCAACCTCTTTCTGTTATATGTAAATATAACTCACTCCCCTGAAAAAAGGGGCATGTAATATTTATTGTCAAGAGATTATAAAAAAATCAATGATGTAGACACATTGTTGGACCACGTATATCAACGTGTGATATTGTGATTAGCTTTTACGATTCTCGACTTTAACTGTGTTTGTGGTGACAATTATTATGCAACACAAATAGATAAGAGAAATGCAATCACCAAGTAAGAATAAGGAATGCAAAATGACAATCACACAACAAAGGATGAACGTGGTTCAGCAAAGATGCCTACGTCCACGGTGGTGCAGTTAGTATTATTTGTATGTTCTTCGGAGAGTGATTATAGAGAATACCATATGTCCCTTGCCCCGAATCTAGGGTTTATTATATACATGTTTATTTCAGTAAGTGGGGGTGTTGGACTCCCCCACGCTTTCCATCTCTTCCTAGAACCTCTCTTAATGGGAACATGGGAAGAGACTAAATCATAATCGGTTAAGACATGGAGGGTCTGGACTTTGGGCCTCCACAAATGGGCTACTCGTCTAGGCCCATCATTCTAATTTCGGGTACCCACAATTGCACCTAAGTTTGTTGGGCCATACTTGGGCTCAATAAATTTAAATGATTTGTCATAATGGCTCCTTTGTACATCATGCAACTCTTTCCAAAGTTTGAGGAATGATTATGGCGGCACCCGCTTCGTGGTCTGTGCACTATGATTAGCAACATTTAAAGGTTTTCTAGAGCAGCCATTTTTCGACCGTCGTTTCAACCTTCTCAGCATTCTTCCATTTCCTATGAGCTCTACCGATTCACACTCTCTTCTTTGAGTCTCCATTCTTATCACTTCCTTGTTATTTGGGCTCGTGATTCTTCATCGTTCAAGTCAAACTTTCATCTTAAAAGTCTCTTGTGCCTTCTCTTTGTATTTTCTCTTTGAATTTGTAGTTTTCTAGGGTTTCCCAATGGCAAAGATTGGTAATAGGTCGGTGTATGAGTTTATGAAGTCTTATAACATCCCATAGTGGGTAGAGATTGAGTGTGTTCCTCCCCCTAGAAATGTTAAATAAATAGAGGGTGCCCATTGGATCCATGTTTTGATGCTTTTCCAAGGAGGACTTACTTTTCCTCCCACCGACCTTTTCTTGCACTTCTTTGGTTACTTCAATATTATATTGCACAGTGTTCGCCCAATGTGTGGAAGATAACTAATGGCGTCCATAGAATCAATCAGTTATATGGTACCAAGTTAGGGCTTGTCGGGTCTATTTTTTCTACTCTTTTTCTCGAACTAGTTCTGGTGTTCTCTATCTCAAAGCTAGGAGCCCTAACAGGGTATTGGTAGTAAACCTACCTGATTCCCATAAGGACTATTGGCAAGAGGGTTTCCTTGTTAGAAACTGACAGTTTTCTCCCCAGCCTGAAAGGTCGAGGTCTGATAGGTTCTCTGTTCTTTTTTATGGGGAAGAATACATAGGTAGACTTTGCTCTGTTCTTTCAATTTTTATTGATTTGTGATCTTTCTAATTTTTCTCTATTTTTTCTTCAGCAAGGTCGAAGAACTTGGAACCTTCTCTCAGCGAGGTTCGTCTCTCTGAATTGGTCAAGGCCTGGAATATTAGGGAGCCCTTAGCTGACGGCAAGCATCCCCGGTCCGCTGCTTTTTTGCTCGAATATAAGAACATTGGTTCTAGTTTTATAGCGAGGTCGGTAGACAGTATCCATGAGTTTGATACCTCTGAAGAGACTGTTGTTGATCCTATTCAGTTGGACGAGGAGGATAGCAGTTCTAAGAGTGATATCGCAGGTGGTGTTGAAGGCAAATTTAGTGAAGGGAGCTCCGGTGGTAGTAGCTCTTCTGAGTCAGAGGAAGTATCTGAAGCTTGAGAATCTTCGAGCACATCTAGCAGTTCAACCGAGGAGATGGTTCCTCCAAGGAAAAATCTGATTTGAGATGATGATGACGACGATCACATGCTCCTCGCTCAGAGGTTAAAGAAGAAGAATTCCAGTACTGGGGCTGTAGCTACTGGCTTACAGTCTTCTACTCAAGAGCAAGAGAGGAAGAGGAAAGAGGAAGAGTAGATGAGAGAGATGGAGAGAAAAAAGGAGGAGTAAAGAAAGAAGATGGAGGAGAAGAGGAGGGTGGAGGAGAGGAGGAGAATGGAGAAGGAGAAAGAGGAAGAGAGGAGAAAGATGGAGTCAAGGACGAAGGCTAGGCAAGCCTTAGTCTCGGTGTCTGCCTTGCCCGAGGGAGCCTCAGTTGCCGTTTCTCCTCAACTGGATCCTGCGCTGCTCGAGAGGGTAATTCTTCTTGGAGATCGCCAGAGGGCGCTGGGGTCTGATCAATTGGCCCTACAAGCTAGCTAGAGTCTAGCCCTGGTAAGATATTTTCTATTTTCTAATGCTTAACAAGTTTTACCTGTTTCCCCTTCCTGATCTCTTCTTTATTTTTGGCAGTTTGTGACTGACTTCACCGTGCTCTATCGTTATCGTGATGAGCTAGTGAGAAGGAATGGCAAGATGGAGCAACAGAGGGCTTCTTTGGAAGTGAGGGGTACTCAACTGGAGGCTGATTTAAAGACTGCTGATGCCGCCCGAGTTTCCTCTTACCTGGACCTCATCAATTCTGATCGAGAGAGGGATGCAGTGGTTAAGGAGCTGAAAGAGCTAAGGCAGGCCTATGACCTGGTCTGCTCGAGCAAGCTGGCTATCGTAGAGGAGAACAAGGTGCTGACCAAGCAATTAAAGGAGAAAGAGTCCTAGGCAACCACCATTAAGGAGGACTCATACAACTCCGGGTGGACTGCTTCATATGAAGATACCGAGGTTCAGATAGGCTACATTGGTCGTCTGAACTTCAAGAAGGGTTGGAACAAGGCCCTCTTAGCTGCTGGTGTTGATGTTGACTCTCCTTTTTTGGACGAGCATGACCCGGGCCCGAAGCCGACTGTCGATGAAGAAGCCCTTGCCCCTACTATAGAAGGCGTTGAGCCTGTCTCCCAGACGTTGCCTGCCGAGGTCCTTCCTACTCAGGCAATAGAGGTTTCCTCTGCTGAGGGGGTGATTCTACTATCCCTAACAAGGGGAAGCAGCCAGCTACCTCTGGGCAGCCTGAGGTTGCTAATTAGTTATCATCTAGGGTTAATTTTTATATCTTTGTTTGTAACTTTTATTTTTACTGCTCGATGTACTTTAACCCGTATCAATGAAAAGGTTTCTTTTTCCCAGTGCACTGATTTGTCTTTCTTTTCGATGCCCTCTTATGTCTTGTAGTTAACTGATGTAGAAGAGTATATTCCTGCCACATCTCAATTGGGCAGGACTCTTGGTCCCAATGCAAGTCCTTAGGTTCGCCAGGCCTTTGTTAGGCTTTTCAAATCTCTTAGGTCAAGGAATCAAAAGTATAAGGATCAGTCTGAGCTTGTTGCCAAGTTGAAGGGCAGTCTCTAAGAGATGGAAGAGGTTGGTGCTTCAGTGCAAGAAGAGGTGAATTCACTGAGAACAAAGCTTCTCAATTCTTCTAAGATCAACCAGGTTTGGGAAATTCTTCAGCAAGAAAATAAAGCTTTAAGGAAAGAGGTATCGCGTCTTAGGGAGCATGCACCGAGCACCGCTCCTGTAATATTATGAGGCTCTTCATCGTCGCATGCTAGGGCTGGCTCGAGCGACGTTCCTCCTGTGCTACGAGGTTCTACTGGTCCATCCGTTCCGCGAGCCGTCAGGAGAACCAGGAGTTCATATAGGGAAATGGAAGAGCTTCGCGATGATGTCTAGCGAGCATATGTGATCGCTGCTGGGCTTCAAAGGGATGCTACTCGGTTGTGGCACCTGTTTAAAAAAGGACCTCGGCGAGTATGGGCCGACGGTTATGACCAAGGTTGGCTAGATGCTCTGACGAGGCTGATAGAATTTGAAGAGCTTACCTTCATCAGGGTTGGTTGAGTGCTTTGAAGGAGATGCAAGTTCCAAGGAACTCAATGCTCTGGTATCGCCATGAAATATCTCCTTCCACTCGGAGGCCCAATCCCTTCCGGAGAGATGATCAATGGATACCCATCGATACTATCCCTCGGCACCTATTGGAGTCAGATGCTAACGAAGTCGAGGAAGAGTTAGTTCCTGCTCCTGATGATGGTCGAAGAGGTTAAGTGGATGATTATATCGTTCAGAGGCCTCACCCCCACTGAGATTTTACCAGTAGTTACTCTTTGTATTTTGTATTGAAGTGATGTTATGTCAATGTTTTGGGCGAGCTCGCCGACAAAACATATAATGTACTTGTTGTAAATATGGTGGATTAATATAAAATTTATGTTTTGGGATAATTTAGCCGACTAAACAAGTGTATTATATTCTCCATATTCTCCCTCCTTTATAATCTCTAAATTTGTATTATTAGGCAAATGTCCTTCCAGTCCAGTATACTATCGAGATACCATTGTGCACCACTTTACCTTTTAGGTCGTGTCGTCACACTCCCTTAGGCCTAAGTGTGGCAACTGGCGAGGACACACATGGTGTTGGATGCTCTATCTGATCAGGATTGTATTCAACCAAAGATGGTTTGGCGACCAGTTTTAATTTGGCCATATTGCCTAAGGATCTCCTGTAGGGCTTCATATATTGCCAGGGGCAATGCTAAGAGTTCTTTCGTATTTCATAACGAAAGCCTGAGGAGGGTGATTTCCCTGTTATGGTTTAATGATCAATGTGCCTGTCATTTGGAAAAGGTGTGTGATAAAGCTTATATAACTGTTACTTATTAGAATGCAGCCGTTAAACAACTTTCATAAATGACAATGAAAATTAACTACTAGTTCCACAACAAAAGCATAAAAGAAGAATCTAAAAATAAAATTTGTTGAGATTGGATGCATTCTATGCTCGGGGGATTTCTCTTCCTACTATCATTTCTAAGTGATAGGCGCCTTGCAGATTGTCTCTTTTTATCTTAAATGGTCCTTCCCAGTTTGGCCCTAGCTTGCCGTCTGATGGTTTCACTGTGCTGCCCAGGACTTTCCTTAGGACATAGTCCCCAACTCGAAATGTCCTTGGGTTGACCCTCTTGTTATAATGCCTTGCGAGCTGTTACTGATAGCTCTCTAGTTTTACTAGGGCTAGCTCTCGGCTCTCGTCAACTAGGTCAAGCTCAGCGAGCAATGCTGCATTATTATTGCCCTGGTCGACAAGGCTAGACCTCATTGTCAACCAACTGGCTTCTAATGGGATGACTGCTTCCATTCCATATGTCAGCGAAAATGGGGTCTCCCTTGTTGCTCGTCGTGGAGTGGTTCGATAAGCCCATAGAATATGTGGTAATTCATTCAACCACGCGCCTTTGGTTCTCTCTAATTGCTTCTTTAATCCGTCGATCACAGTTTTGTTGTAAGCCTCGGCTTGGCCATTGCTCCAACAATAGGCCACCGAGCTGAAATGGTGTCTGATTGAATGTTCTTTACAAAAACTCTGAAAAGCGCCACTCTCGAACTGCGTTCCATTATCGGTGATGATGGTTCTGGGGATGCCAAAATGGGTGATTTTATTTCTCCATATGAACCTTATCATATCTGCATCTCGAATGTTCGCTAAGGGTTCTGCCTCGATCCATTTGGTGAAGTAGTCAGTCGCGACCAGCAGATACTTGCGATTGTTGGTGGCAGTAGGGAGTGGTCCTACGATGTCCATCCCCTATTGGGCAAATGACCATGGGTTGGATAATGATTTTAGGTCGTTAGCAGGTTAGTGGACCATAGGAGCGTGAAACTGGCATTTTAAGCACTTGCGAACATACACCGCAGAGTCCATTGCATATATGGCCACCAATAGCCCTCCTTCATTGCTAGAAAAGTAAGAAATCTTCCTCCAATATGGCTTCCACAGATTTCTTCGTGAAGCTCATGTAGAACTTGCTTGACATCCTTTGGGTGAACGCATTGGAGTTAGGGACAGGAAAATGATCTCTTGTATAGCCTACCATCAGGAGATAAGTGAAAGAGAGCAGCTTTAACTCTTATCTGATGAGCAGTCTTGTTATCATCTGGAAGTGTGCCATCATGCAAATAGTCCCTTAATGGATCCATCAAGTTGGGTGCAAACTCAATTCGGAGCACCTGCTTCATGCTTGGTAGCTCGCTGTCACGGTTAATGCTCGGGTGAGAGAGGAAATCGATGGGGATTGTCCTTTTTAAGTCAAAATCGATTACTGAGCTTAGGGCTGCTAGGGCGTCAGCATGGCTGTTCTGCCCTCTGGGAAACTGCTGGACATTGATCTCTTCGAAGCTCTCCATTAGCCTTTTCACTATGGCGAGGTACGCTGCTATTATTTTATCTTTTGCATTGTAATCTCCACTTATCTGATTGGAGACTAATTGAGAATCGTCGAACACCTGTAAATGCTTTGCTCCCAAAGTGTGCGCCTTATGGAGGCCGGCTATTAAGGCTTTGTATTCTTCTTCGTTATTGGAGGCTACAAATCCAAGCCGGATTCCTTGTTCAAGGATTATACCCTCTGGAGTAATGACGATAATTCCTACACCTGCCCCTTTGAGTTGGAGGCTCCATCAACGAATAATTTCCAGGTTTCCTTTGTTGCGCCGTTCCCCTTTTATCTTGTAGTTGGAGGTTGGTTGGAGGGTTGCTCACCTGTAAATTCGGCTATGAAATCAGTAAGGATCTGCCCCTTGATTGCGTTCCTTGGTTAAAATTGGATGTCAAATCGTCCGAGCTCGACTGACCATTTAGACAGTCTGCCCAACAAATTCGCCTTCCTCAGGATTGCTTTAAGGGGGTGTGATGTAAGGACGATTATAGTGTGGGCTTCGAAATAGTGCTTCAGCTTCCTCGAAGGCGAGCTTCTCCCGTGGTAGGTACCTCTGCTCGGCGTCTAGTAGGGTCTTGCTTGCGTAATAAATGGGGTGTTGGATTCCTACAACTTCGCATATTAATGCAGAACTGACAATGTGGTTGGAAACGGAGAGGTACAAGTACAAGGGATTTGCTTCCTGTGGTATGACGAGCAGTGGTGGAGAACTGAGGTAAGCCTTGAGTTCGTTCAGTGACCGCGAGAAATCTTGGTTCCATTCTACCATTTTGTTTCCCTTTAGAAGCTGGAAGAAAGGCTTGCTCTTCTCCGAGGACTTTGAAATGAATCGGTTTAAGGCAGCGAGCATACCGGTGAGCTTATGTACGTCTCGGATCGTGCAAGGAGGTTGTACCCTATTTATTGCATCGATCTGGTCTGGGTTGGCCTCGATGCCTCTCTTACTGAACAAGTACCCAAGAAATTTTCCTGACTGGACACCGAAAGAACACTTGCTCGTGTTAAGTTTCATTCGGTATTTCTTGAGGATTTTGAAGGTGCTTGATAGGTCTGAGAGGTGATATTCTTTCTTCTTTCTTTTAACGAGCATATCATCGATGTAGACTTCCATGGTGTCTCCCATTTGACCCTTGAACATCTTGGTGACCAGCCGCTGGTAGGTTGCCTCTGCGTTTTTTAGCCCGAAGGGCATGACCTTTTAGCAGTATAGTTCGACTGAGGTGATGAATGCTGTTTTATCCTGGTCTGGGGCATACAGAGGGATCTGATGATACCCAGAGTATGTGTCCAGAAAACTCATTCTCTCGTGAGCTGCAGTAGCGTCTACCAGTTGATCAATTTTTGGGAGGGGGAAATTTTCCTTAGGGCACGCTCTATTGAGGTCGATGAAGTCGATGCAAACTCTCCACTTCCCGTTGCTTTTTGGAACTACTACTGGGTTGGATAACCATTCGGGGAATTGCACCTCCCGTATGGATCCTGCATCCAACAGTTTTTCTACTTATTTTTCCATGGCTTTTGCCTTCTCGGGTGCAGTTCATCGTGCCTTCTGTGTGATTGTTTTGAACGGGGATTGACGTGCAGCTGATGACAAACCATACTAGGATCAATTCCAGGCATCTCGTATGGTTCCCACGCGAAAATATCTACGTTGCGTCTCAGCAGAGTTGTCAATTCCTTCTGTTACTGGTCAGTGAGAGAGGCTCCAATTAAGAAAACTCTGTCACTGTCGCTATCTCCAGCTGTAACCTCTACCATGTCTTCGACGACCCATTCAGAGGGGAGGAGCCTGGTCTCCTCTACTCCAGGTCTTCCGTACTTTAATTGATATTTAGAAGGTGTCAGACCTTCTTGTTCTTCAACTTTCTCGCTGGGCTGATCGGTCTTCTTCTCTGGCCTTGGTCGGATGGCTGGTATGAAGCACCTCCTTGCCATTGCTTGATTGCCGTGGATCTCCATTACTCCTCGCTCGGTTACATACTTGAGTTTCTGATGGTAGGTCGAGGAAATTGCCTTCATCGCATGTAGCCATCCCCTGCCGAGGATGGCTTGGTATGGCGAGTCGATGTCAACCATCAAAAACTCAATCATCTTGGAGACATTTCATGCACGTACTGGCAGTACAATCTTTCCCAGGGACATAGTTATTTTTCCAGTGAAGCCAACTAAAGGGACAATAGCTTCCTTTAGGTCGGTGACACGACTCAGAATGTGTATCTAAAGTGTGTGCTCTCTAGGCTCAAGTGCAAGCCTATCGTTCAAGTAATAATCCGACAAGTCGGGTATCGATCCTCAGGGAAAAAGGACAACGGAGTTGTAACGACAGGATAAGACGGAGGAATCCTAACGATGACTCTAAGAAGAAAAGAAAAAGATTGATTTGGCTTTTTGAGATGGATTATATTAAATGCAATTATGAAACTATAATGAAAAATGCAATTAACTAAATTATCTAAATGAAGAATGCATAATTAAACTGAAACTTTTAACTAGATGATGAGAAAAACAGGATGGGAATACACTCCCCCAACCCTAGTGTAATGCAGTGATAACGTTGATCATAAATTTATCCGATTAATTCAAACCCGGAATTTAGTACTCCCAAGAATTATGTATACGAGGTTCAAGCCCGCGTCATACCTAATCTGAGGATGAGTAAATCGGTATCGCGGTAATTACATTCAAATTGTACTCTAAATCATCACGAGTACCCCAGGGCAAACGAGATATAAAGATCTACAATTCTTAAGAAATTACGCGATACGATTTAAATTAATCATTAAATTCAGCGGATCGACGTTATACACACGCACTAACACATCAGGTTGGGTTCATGCATCCCAACCTTGAAAAACCTAGCCGGACATGTTAACTTGACTAACGCATGAAATAATGACGTTGCATGTGTATGAATTCATGATAAAACTAAATCTAAACATGTAAATACGTATTATGAATGCGAAAACAAGTTGAATCAATTAGGAAAACTAAGCATGCAAGAACAATAATAAGAAACAAGAACTTTGAATTAAAACTGGTAAAAACAAACCCGAAACAATGAATTCTTGAAGTAAATTGTGCCCTTGATGTTCCAAGATGTTCCTACTTGTTATGGAGCTTTTACATGAATGAAATATGAATAAAAAGAGTCCTAATGACTAAATATATAGGCTAAGGGTCGTTTAGAAGAGTCCTCAAAACATAAAACTCTTTTGGCTAAAAGATAAGCACAAAATAAAAATCCCGTATCTGCCAATTTGTCACACTTAGAAAGCGTGACTAATTTAGTAACGGATCCGGAGCGTGGCTAATTTAGTAACGGATCTGGAGCGTGACAAATGGGCAGACTGGTTCTTTTTTCCTCAGCTTCGGTTCGGGTCTGACAGCTTTTTTTCTTGGATTTCTTCTCAACTTCAAATGGGCATAACTTCTTCATCGTAGCTCGGATTGAGGTGCCGTTTTTTCCAGTGTTCTTGTAATTGAAAGCTCTTCAACTTTCCAGTTGGCCCCACCTCCGGACTAAGGCTACAAAATTACAAAAATGCCCCTCAACTCCCCGATTCTTGGTTTCTTTCACTATTTTGAGTTCTCTTTGGCACTAACTTGCATGAAATATCTGTAAAACACATAAGAGATACACAAAATACGAAATACTTGCCAAAAAGGGTTAGTATCATAGATATGAGATAAATCCAAGCTATTTACACCGCACGGGATCATAAAAATACAGAAATTAAGGGGATAAATGTGAAGAATTTATGCCTAATCAAACCCCCCTAACTTAGAACTTTGCGTGTCCCGAGCAATGTAAAAGAATGAGAGTATGAGTTAAGGACCCTTCAAAAACTTTATTGGGATAGAATACCTCTTTCGCGGGCAAGCGATTGCATTTAGCGCATACAACAAGCCTTTAAACCTCTAGGTTACCCTAGTAGGACGAGTTGTGTCTCGTGAGGGTTTGCAGTGAATATACCCACAAAATTCGACTCAAAGAAAATTCAAAATATGCAAAAATTGTGCAATTCAAACTTTTCCCTAAAATAGTCATCATCAAGTCATATTTACAAGTCTCAAACCGTAGTGTGTGTGTGCGAAGCCAGAAATATAACCGCCAATTTCCATCGATTGATCATTACGTTACTTATCCGAAAATTCGTTTTGATTTCAATTTCTCACAGAATGCACTCACAAACGAATCTCTCGGATTATGGCTATTCTCTCGGCATGCGTGATATAAGGAGTAAATGTAGTGGAAGCAAATACACGCATGCAATTAGAAAGACAGAAATTTTGGTGAAGGGATCTCTTCAACGGATTACGGTTTTAAAAACGGGAACATCGCCTCTATTTCGCGCATTTAACCTCTTATATTATCTTTTGGTGTATTAACTCTCCACGCGGTACTCAATTTATGCAATTTGGACTCGGTTAGGACTTTTTCGGGTTATAGGGTGTATAGGGTAAAATGAAGGAGGTATGGAAGGTTGGAATTGGAAAAGTCATTCGTGATGTCCATTTGTGCATTTTCCGAGCTATTGCTCATTTTTTATTCTTTTTCTATTTTTTTTTTCTTTGTTGCTATTTTTGTTGAGCATTCTTCTATTTTTTTTTTCTTGCCCCCTTTTTGTTGCACTTTTCGGACTTAAATTCTGAATTTTTTTCATTTTTCACAATTCCGGGCTATTTTGGGTTTTCCGGGTTGTCAAACGAAAGGAAAAATTATTCGGCTCAATTTGGGTTACAAAAGGGATAATTTTTCGCTACTTTTTTTCTGGCCAATATTTTTGGGTGACAAACGAGGGCCTACTTCATTGTCCAAAATACCAATTGCGTTACCATATGCGTTTCGAGGTGAATTTAAGTTTAGAGACTAATTTGGCACGATTTTCAAGGCAATATTGCACACATTTTTCAAAACCGATCAAAATGAAAGAATTAAGATCCTTGACAACTTATTAAGCGCTAAAAAGAACTTTGAGTTAACAATTAACTCGGATTGATTTAAAAGCTCGCAAAAAGTGATAGGCTCGAATCTCACCGGGTTTGTTAATCTCCACATTTATTCGTTAAGTCGTCAATTTTCGCTCAATTTCCATCTTTGATCAATTTCGGCTTTGTGTATGTTGGATGTTTACAATTTGAGACTCCAATTTCACTTTAAATGATATTTTTGAAAAATTTGAATTCCAATTTTTATTTATTTTGAACAAAAATATTTTTGTATTTTTTAAAATTTTATGATTTTTTTGGAAATTTTTGGGCATTTTTCAAAATTTGTGAAGTTTTGAAAATACGCACTTGTGACCCCCCCTAACTTAGACTTTTGCATTGTCCTCAAGCAAAAAGGACTAAAATCTAACTCAGAGCGAATAATAAGTGCGGAAAAATAAAACAAACAAATATGAAAAAATGCAACAAGACACTATATGACACTCATGCATGACTCAACAATACAACAAAAATCACAACATTCGCGTCGGGGGTGCGACGACCTCTCATCTCTCCACAAACTCACCCGACCCCACTTACGGGGGTCGATGCTCTCCTTGTCACTCCCGTCCTAGGATTATATTCAAGCAATCGGAACAAGTTGGGACCTCGCCCATAGATAAAGGATAGACCGGGAGACTCGTCGTGACTAATTGGAAAGGGATCCTCGTGATGCTGACTCAAAGCATGGTCAACGTGCACTGACTCGGAGGGGACACCTAGGTTTCTTTCAATTTTCAAGACGCATGGGTCGGGCTCTAAGTCGGATGAACCACAACTTTTCTCCTCACTCGCCTTCGGGGCCTCTAGTGTTGTGGGTGGATTGTCACAACGAAGGAATTCATCAATTTTTGCTTTTAATTCACCGTCGTCTAAGTGACTACATGAATCCAGTAGGGATTGGCCTTCAATAGTAATACTTTCATCCACCTTCCCGAATTCTCTTTCAAAATCTTCCATGCTCATGTCGCCTAGTTCTCCCTCTCTAGTAGTGCCTACATCCTCTCTTACTTGCTCGATCTCCAACTCCACTAGTTTTCTCTCTTCTAACCCATCTCTCTCTCTTTCAATTGCGGTCACAACACACCTCTCCCCCTCTTTGCTCTCATCGTCACAACTGCCACCGTTACTTGATGAAATAGGGAACACTCCTAACGACTCTCTCTTGTGGGACCCTTTATTCTTGTGATTTGACATTAAAGATGATCCTAAGGTGTCTCCACAATAATTCTCCTCATTGTATTCCTCTATGATCTCATTTATAGAACTCACCGCGTGACAATCATCTTCTTCCCCTGTCTGTTGGGTGATATGGAAGATGTTGGTCTCTAAAGTCATGTTCCCAAAAGTGAGTTGCATTCGCCCATTCCTAGTGTTGATGATTGCGTTAGCCGTAGATAAGAACGGGCGCCCAAGGATGATAGGAACATGGTTGCTTGAGGTGAAGGAGGGTTCCGTGTCCCAAATGACAAAATCTACCGGAAAGTAGAAGGTGTCAACTTGGACGATCACGTCCTCAATTATGCCTCGTGGAATCTTCACGGTTCGATCCGCTAGTTGGAGAGTGACCTTTGTGGGCTTGAGGTCGCCCAAGTCAAGTTGCCTATAAATGGAGTAAGGAAGTATGTTTACACTTGCTCCCAAGTCAAGTAAGGCTTTCTCAATTTTATTATCTCCAATGATGCATGATATGGTGGGTGCACCGGGATCTTTGAATTTAGGCGGGAGATCATTTAGTAGAATGGAACTCACGTTCTGAGCTAGAAAGACATTCTTTTTAACCTTCATCTTCCTTTTTACCGTCAACAAATCTTTGATAACTTTGCTGTAGGCTGGAATTTGCTTGATGGCATCAAGGAAGGGCAAATTCAGCTTTACTTGCTTTAGCACGTCTAGCACTTCATCACGTGGAGTCCCCTTTTGATCGGGAATTAGCCTTTGAGGAAATGGTGCTGCGGTGGGCGGTTTTGCTACTACCTCGGGCTCACTAGTGTCGTCTTTATCACCTTCATTCAAGGAGACATCTTCGGCCTCTTTCGTGCCGGGCGAAATCTCCTTGTCTTTACGTATGTCTCGTGGGGGAGGTGACAAGTCAACGACTCTCCCACTACGTAAAGTGGTAATTGCGCTACATTGCTCAGGATGGTCGTGGGGTGTCGAGCTAACACTAGTTTGACCTTGGAGAGGTCTTTGGCCCTGGGCAGGAAACTTTCCCTTCTCTTGAACACTCAACGAGGATTGTATCTTAGACAGATTTGCATTTAGGTCGCCAATGAGACGATCATACTTGGCATTGGTTGCGGCCTGGCTTGCGATGAATTGATTCACAGTATCCTCGAGAGTTCTCCGCTGTGGAGGGATATAGTTTCCATGAGGTGGTGGTGCTTGCACATGTCCTTGCATGTGTGGAGTTTGTTGAAATTGTTGTGGCGGAGGAGGGGCAACATGCGAAGGAGGGTTCATTGCAGCATGTTGTTGCCCGTAGCTAAAACCGGGATGATTTTTCCACGAAGGGTTGTATGAATTCCCGTGCGGGGCACCGAAATTACCCTTAAAGCCTCCTATACCACTAACTTGCTCCTGCAACATTACTTTGCAGGCGGGTATCGTCGGGCATTCTTCAGTTGAATGTCCCGCCTCACAAATTGTACACACCTTTTCGACGGGATTCTTGATGGATCCAACTACCTCACATAAGTCTCGCAGTCCTCTCTCAATGGTGTCCAACCGACAGTCCGACATCGAATTCTTATCTACGTGGAATAGACCGGATGTCGACGGAGCGGTGGTAGATTGTCGATTTCGGTTTTGAGCGTTCGGATCAGAGGTATCCCAGGATTGGGTAGTCTCGGCGACATACCTCATGTGAAGATCAGCGTCATGGGCATCTAGATCGACAAATGGACCACTTCCCATGGTTTCAACAAGCTGTTTAGAGTTAAGATTCAACCCATTATAGATAAAGGAGATGATTTGCGATGGATCGAATCCATGATGGGGGCATGAAGCCACTAACTCGTTGAAACGTTCATAACATCGATGGAATGGCTCATTTTCTTGTTGCCTGAATGCTTGAATTTGAGCCTTTATAGAGATTGTTCGATGTGTTGGGAAGAATTTCTTGAGAAATTTAGACTGTAGCTCATTCCAGGATGGAATCGAGCTTGGAGGTAAAGACCATAGCCAAGCTTTAGCTTTATCTTTAAGCGAGAAGGGGAAGAGTTTGAGGCGGATTACCTCTTGTGTGCAGGTTTGATCATTAAGAGTATCACACACGTCCTCAAATTCCCTTATGTGGAGATATGGCTTTTCAGAATCCATACCGTGGTAATGTGGTAGCGTCTGGATCATCCCATTTTTGAAACGAAACTGCCCGGCATTATACGGGAGTATAATGCATCCCGGAGTGACAATGCGCTCGGGATATAAAAATTCTCTCAACGGGCGGTACGGGGGCTCGTCCTCACCGGTAGCTGCATTGCTATATTGCGACATCTCTATCTCACTTGATGATTCGGTGCTCTCACTAGGTGTGCACGATGTGTGTCCTACGAAGGAGAAGGGAGTGTTGCTAGAGATTGAATGTGACGGTGTGGGAGGTGGGATCCAGAACTGTGGGGCTTGTGGAGTGTGGGGACTGTCAGGATTATACTCAACAAGTGGATTTTCGTGAATGCTGGTTGGAGTATTATGGGGTGTGGGAGTGGTTTCAGAATTTTGCATTAAGCTCAGGAGAGATGATGATTGTGAATCTTTTTGAAGTTTTTTTTTTTTTTTTTTTTTGAATTTTTGGTCAAAGCTTTGGATTAACTCGATCTAATCCTAAGTCTACCTAATTCCCCGGCAACGGGGCCAAAAACTTGACACGACTCAGAATGTGTATCTAAAGTGTGTGCTCTCTAGGCTCAAGTGCAAGCCTATCGTTCAAGTAATAATCCGACAAGTCGGGTATCGATCCTCAGGGAAAAAGGACAACGGAGTTGTGACGACAGGATAAGACGGAGGAATCCTAACGATGACTCTAAGAAGAAAAGAAAAAGATTGATTTGGCTTTTTGAGATGGATTATATTAAATGCAATTATGAAACTATAATGAAAAATGCAATTAACTAAATTATCTAAATGAAGAATGCAAAATTAAACTGAAACTTTTAACTAGATGATGAGAAAAACAGGATGGGAATACACTCCCCCAACCCTAGTGTAATGCAGTGATAACGTTGATCATAAATTTATCCGATTAATTCAAACCCGGAATTTAGTACTCCCAAGAATTATGTATACGAGGTTCAAGCCCGCGTCATACCTAATCTGAGGATGAGTAAATCGGTATCGCGGTAATTACATTCAAATTGTACTCTAAATCATCACGAGTACCCCAGGGCAAACGAGATATAAAGATCTACAATTCTTAAGAAATTACGCGATACGATTTAAATTAATCATTAAATTCAGCGGATCGACGTTATACACACGCACTAACACATCAGGTTGGGTTCATGCATCCCAACCTTGAAAAACCTAGCCGGACATGTTAACTTGACTAACGCATGAAATAATGACGTTGCATGTGTATGAATTCATGATAAAACTAAATCTAAACATGTAAATACGTATTATGAATGCGAAAATAAGTTGAATCAATTAGGAAAACTAAGCATGCAAGAACAATAATAAGAAACAAGAACTTTGAATTAAAACTGGTAAAAACAAACCCGAAACAATGAATTCTTTAAGTAAATTGTGCCCTTGATGTTCCAAGATGTTCCTACTTGTTATGGAGCTTTTACATGAATGAAATATGAATAAAAAGAGTCCTAATGACTAAATATATAGGCTAAGGGTCGTTTAGAAGAGTCCCCAAAACATAAAACTCTTTTGGCTAAAAGATAAGCACAAAATAAAAATCCCGTATCTGCCAATTTGTCACACTTAGAAAGCGTGACTAATTTAGTAACGGATCTGGAGCGTGACTAAGTTAGTAACGGATCTGGAGCGTGACAAATGGGCAGACTGGTTCTTTTTTCCTCAGCTTCGGTTCGGGTCTGACAGCTTTTTTTCTTGGATTTCTTCTCAACTTCAAATGGGCATAACTTCTTCATCGTAGCTCGGATTGAGGTGCCGTTTTTTCCAGTGTTCTTGTAATTGAAAGCTCTTCAACTTTCCAGTTGGCCCCACCTCCGGACTAAGGCTACAAAATTACAAAAATACCCCTCAACTCCCCGATTCTTGGTTTCTTTCACTATTTTGAGTTCTCTTTGGCACTAACTTGCATGAAATATCTGTAAAACACATAAGAGATACACAAAATACGAAATACTTGCCAAAAAGGGTTAGTATCATAGATATGAGATAAATCCAAGCTATTTACACCGCACGGGATCATAAAAATACAGAAATTAAGGGGATAAATGTGAAGAATTTATGCCTAATCAGTCGGTGACGCTTAACTTCAATTTTCTGAATAGGTCGAGATACATTACCTCGGACGAGCTTCCTTGGTCGACGAGCAACTTGTCGACGTCAAAGTTAGCTATCCTGAGGGTAATGATCAAAGCATCATGATGTGGAGTTCTCACTCCTACCATATCTTCATCTGTGAAAACAATATGCTTATTATAGTTGACGCCATCTGCTCGTCGACGCTTTCCTGACTGTGACTTCGCTGGATCGATCTGAAAAGCTTGCATCACTGCTGTAAGCTTCTTCATCTCCATTCGAGCTGAATTTCCTTGGATCTGCTTGGCATCAGATGCCCCATGAATTACTGCAAACTCATGTCCAACATCATCTTCGAGCACGTTGTCAGGTCTCGCCACTCTATTGGCAGGCGCTTTCCCTACCTTCTTCTCCACAAACTCGTTCAAATGCCCGGATTGGGCTAGCTCCTCGAGGTGAGACTTAAGGGCCTTGCAATGCTCGATCTTATGTCCCCCCTCTTTATGAAAAGCGCATCTCAGCGCGTTGTTTCTTTTTGAGGGATCTCCCCCCATTTTCCTGGGCCACTTAATAAATGGTTCGTCTTTGATTTTTGCGAGAATTTTGTAAATTAGTTCTCGAAAGACGGTGTTGACCGCCTGAAATGCTCTTGACACATCATTGTTGCCTCCGTTCTTGGGTCCATTTCTGCCCCCGTTCTTTCCTCCTTTATTCTGGTTCTCAGTTTTGTCACTACCTTTGGCAGCGAGCTTAGTTCGACCGTTTTCTACTGTGCCGAGGCGGGTCACATCTTCCACCTTGGCATACTTCTCGATGCGGGCCATTAGGTCATCGATGGCCATGGCTTCTTTCTTTGTCAAGGATTGGTACAAAAGGGAAGAGCTGGGTAGCCTAATTTTGAAAGAGGCCACTACCACTTGCTTCGAACAGGCCTCGACCTCTTTGAACAATTTCCAGTACCTCTTCGCGTAGTCTCGGAGGGTCTCTTGGGGCGTCTTTTTCATTGTCAGCAGGGCATCCATCCTTTTGGGATGGGAGCTACTAGTAATGAATCAGGCCGTAAAGAGCTCGGCCAGGGATTTGAAACTTTTGATGGACTGGTAGGGGAGCCTTTCGAACCAATTATGCGCCATGTCATGCAGACTCGAGGGGAAAACTCAGCACATTAGTGCGTCTCGGTGGTTCCGGAGGGTCATGGCCTGTCGATACTGCCTGACGTGATCAATTGGATCAGTCTTACCGTCATAAATTTTGAACCTTGGAATGGAAAACTTCTTGGGGGCTTCTTCTTCCTCAATTTCCCTCGAGAAAGGTGATTTCATCTGAGTTTTGAGAGCTCGCCTAGCGAGTTCTCGGGTCGATCTGGTACCGTGATGGGCAGGATATTGGTCCATCTCCCTTCGGACCAGATTTTGTATGTTCTCGTTGCTGCAATCCGGGCTTCTGTGGTTGCGAGTTAGTTGCAGTTCCTCGAGCAGGTCATCCTCTGACTCGTTTCCCTCGGCTCTCTGGGATCCGTGCCTGGGGCTCCTTCCTCGGCTGCGAAACTTGCTCGCCTGAGGGCTAGGAGTGTGGTACAGACGTTTCTTGGTACTACGATGGATCTCTCTCTCCATTCTTTCTAATCATCTTTTGAGGCGAGCGTTCTCAGCCTCGTTCCTGCGAGAAGACTCCCTCTACTCTTGGAGCCTCGACTCGTACGCATCAATCAACCTGGATATCTGCGTGGATCTCGCTGGTCCTTGGCTTTCTTCCGAGGCTGGCCTTTCTGGGCAAGCCCTGTGATCTGAGCGCCGAACTTCAGACCTAATCCTACGAGGAGCAGGGGGTTCTTGAATATCCCCTGCCTGGGGAGCATTACTACTGTGACCAGACATTTCGAACTCCTTTTTTGGTGTGGGCTTTCTTAGGGAAGATAAACGTTTCCACAAACGGCGCCAATTGTGGTGACAATTATTATACAACACAAATAGATAAGAGAAACGCAATCACCAAGTAAGAATAAGGAATGCAAAATGACAATCACACAACAAAGGATGTACGTGGTTCAACAAAGATGCCTACGTCCATGCTGGTGCAGTTAGTGTTATTTCTATGTTCTCCGGAGAGTGATTACAGAGAATACCATATGTCCCTTTCCCCGGACCTAGGGTTTATTATATACATATTTATTTTAGTAAGTGGGCGTGTTGGACTCCCCCACGTTTTCCATCTCTTCCTAAAACCTCTCTTAATGGGAACATGAGAAGAGACTAAATCATAATCGGTTAAAACATGGAGGGTCTGGACTTTGGGCCGCCACAAATGGGTTACTCGTCCAGGCCCATCATTCTAATTTCGGGTACCCACAGTGTTGATTCTATAACAACAAGATTTTGGCACCTACACATATAATTGTAGCAAATATATTTTAACATAATACTTTTACAAATTAAAAATCACTGTACATATTTAAAGTTTTCAACAAATATATCCATCACACAACACTTTAGACAATAAATGCAAAATACATTAACAAATACCAAAAAGTATATTATTTTAATTAGAATAAAAATGTTGTAAGGAGAAATCACCAAATGGACAAAATTCACTCAAAGTTGTTACTTCATCTCTTATCAAACACCCGGAGGCAGTCACGAGAGTGAAATGAGCATTGAGAGGCCAAATTGGAATTTTAGAGTTTTTTCAAAACGGGAAGGCGCAACGGTATACGTGAATCTTTTTTAACCTTTTTCCCATCCTTTTGCGCTTATATTTTGAAACTTCCACTTAAAACTGAAGAATATGATGGTGTTTCTGTTTATTATAATTCTGAAATCACACTTACAAATGAAATAGGAAGTTAGTTTATATACTAATCTTCCTTAACTGATTGAACTAGATCTAGTTACAACAGAATAAGAAAAGTACTAACAGAAATAGCTGTGTAGGGGTATTTCAGTCATGAAAGATGAATTAGTGAGACCTTGATTAGTCTGATTAGAAAATTGGTAGGAAGCATTGAACCTGTGATAGCAATCTGAGGCACTATGGTTATTTTTCCCACAGATTTGACATTGTACTCTACCAAAACCTCTTCCCTTCTGAAATTTATTTCTACTAGCTCCTCCTTTGTAATAAGTAGATGAATCTTGAGGTGGTATATATCCATAGGATTGAAAATTCTGAAATGGGGGTTGTGATGTGTTCTGAGATGGTACAACTGCTGCTAGAGTTATGTTGGATTCAGTAGAGACATTTTTCAAATCTTTAAGAACATGAAGTTCTTCAGATCTTAATAAAACTTGTAATTCAGCAAATTAAAGTAGAGTTGAACTAGCCCTAATTGTTGTTTTAAGAGCTGAATAATCTACAGGTAATCCATTCACAGTATACAACACTAGGTCTTCTTCACCTATTTCAACACCAGAAGCACTCAATTTGTCTGCACAATCTTTAATTCTATCCAGATATTCATCCATTGAACTTTGATCTTTTGATGCATTGGGTAATTTTAACTTTAACTCATGCACATGTGATCTTGAAGTTGACATATAACGTTTTGCCAAATATCCCCAAGTTTCAAATGCATGATTAAGCCCTACTATTTGGGGAAGAATTGAAGGGGATATGATTGCATTAAAACAACTCACTAGCTGACAATCAATGTTGCTCCATGTAGTAAATTCAGGATTGAGAATCTTAATACCTTGATCATCTTCAATTTCAGTAGTTGGTGGAGGAGATGATCCATCAACATAGTGCAATAGATGATTTGCTCGCAAAGTATTCTTGACTTGAAATTGCCAAACCATATAGTTGGATGAATCTAGTTTAATGGTGACTAACGAGTTAAGATGTGATACAAAAAAGACCAGATGTGGTGGAATATCAAGATTATTGATAATCACCATTGATGAATATTTGAAGTTTTAAGAGAAGAATTGAAGAATAAGAATTGAAGAAGATGAAGAATGAGGTCAGGAACTACAGCCCTAGGGCTCTGATACCATGAAGAATATGATGGTGTTTCTGTTTATTATAATTCTGAAATCACACTTACAAATGAAATAGGAAGTTAGTTTATATACTAATCTTCCTTAACTGATTGAACTAGATCTAGTTACAACAGAATAACTGAAGTACTAACAGAAATAGTTGTGTAGGGGTATTTATGGAAAACTATGAGTACCAGCTATAACTAACTATCTAACAAAAACCATATTTTTTAAGGAGCACAAGTATTTAGTTCCAAATTTAACGATTTATTTTTAGTTATTGTCATATTTTTATTTTTTTAAATTGTTGATTCTATTGTAACAATTATGAGACAAGTGTTATATTTAAAGAAAATAAAAATAGACGATTACAAAGTGATTGGAGTTGATTTTGAATAGTTATGAGATTGAGCACAATCTAAAAATACATGAGATAGGAGCCAAGTAAAATTTTGAAAATAAGATTAAACTCAATATAATTATAACTTATTTTTTATTATATATGTAAAATCTTCTAAAATCTAAGCGGGGATGCCTCCCCTGCTTGAGACCATGTACGTTCCCCCTAGGGTGGTAGATGTATCGTATCCACCCGATATTAGTTAACTCCTTAGCTTCTTCTCCAAATAGTAAGTGTAATTTATGAAAATACTTCTCTATAAACAAAAAGGTTTGATGTGTCTATCAGCCATATATAATAAAAAGGGCCAGATAAGCAAAATGTGGTGGGAGACCCCCCTTGTCCATTGGCACTCATTTTTTTTAATATATTTTTGAGGTCTACTTTCTCCATTATCTACACCCTATAACACATCCCATTTGTTCATTTCGGAGATGGGAGATAACAACCTCCTTACCCAACCCCTCATACCCACCACCTCTACCTTCATAACCCAAAACAACAACCACCACCTCACCTCATCAAACTTTGCCATATTTTCCCGCTTTGCTTTCATAATCTTCATTGCAACAATCTCAATCTGGGCAAACCATGAAGCCTCAAAAGGCTTCACCATCACCATTATCAACAACGCTAGCAACTCACCTGCCGGAAAACGTTTTTCTCTTTTCTACGTATCAAACGATAAAGCCACACGTATACTACTCCATGCAAGTAAAATAGTTGAAAATATTCTCTACCCACATAATACATACCCAAAAAAGAAAATCCAACACGTTATTCTCTCCTTTTCAAGCCGAAACTTTACCCAAATGGTCATTGTTGACTACGGTAATAACGAAGGTGAGTTTGTTGTTCAATTAAGTCATTCTATAATGGAAGAGAAAAACTTTAGTGATGCCGTGTTAGCTGCCGTTAAACGAGGTATGGTTCGAGTATGGGTTTATGATGGTAACGGTAATGCTCCGGCGGGGATCATAAATGGCATGGTTGAGTACATAAGTGGCTTGGGATACGAGGACGTTTGGTCCGAAAGAGTTGGGTTCATCAGAGGGCTGAACCAGGCCATGAGAGATGGTTGGCGTGATCGGACGGTGGATGATGTTAAGAAAATATGTGGATCCAACAGTTGTTCATCGAACTTTCTATTTAGCCTATAATTTTGTGACACTTCACGACGGTATGTTTTCAAGTTGTCACATTGGTCCTCCACATTTCAATGGGACAATGATTGGACAGGTTCACATGGATAGAGTAGTCATTATCAACGGTTGGAATTCAAGTTTTTGCTGACAAATTACGCCATGATACTGTTGGGTATATATACACTATATATCTGCTTTGAACTGAATAAATGATTTTGGTAAATGATTTAATGGTTATATTGTAGGAATTTGTGCTTGTGATCATAGTTGAATTACGTTTTTTATTTATGTTTTTCATTATTTTTTTGTATTGAGAGGCCGATAATACCTTTTTTATTATTTTATGGTGTTGGAGTATTACGTGGGTTCCAAGATTATTCATTATGGTACTAAGAGCATCTCTATTGAGAATTTGTTCGAAAGGTAAGTATACCAAATGATTAAGGCAATTTACCATTATTCAAAGGCAACCTTTACAGTAGTGAAAGTTAAGAAATTATTTTTAATTTTTTATGAATTAATGTTGTTCGTAGAAAATAAAGAACATTCCTAACGAAGAAAATTAGTTCATAGAAATGTGTAAAACCTCAAGTTTTAATAAAAATTAAATATTTATATTTGATAAGAACTTCTTACGAACAAATGAAGTTCGTAGGATACTTTACAAATTCAGTAGGTGTTTCGTAAAACTAGCAAACTACTGTCATTTTGACTACGGAATTTGTTCCCTTTCATCCACCATTCGAGACTACTCAATTTGCAACTTTAACAATGCATGTTCTTTCTTATTTCACCATTACGAATGCCCTTATACTATTGTATGTAAAATTACACCATCAACTATTATTTTTTGAGGACTGTGAAAAAGTAGATCATAATGCAACTCCGTTCCCAAATTCATGATATAGAATCGAGCAACAAAAATAAGTTCTACATAATGCTCTCCGTTTTTTGTTGTACTGGGTAGGATAGCAGTTTAGAGATGTATATATGATACATGGAAGATGATTGGCATGATCAGAGGGCTGAACCAGGCTATGAGAGATGGTTGGCATGATCGGACGGAGGATGTTGAGAATCCATATGGATTCAAAAGTTCTTTTACGCTCTTTCTCTCCCCTCATAATTTTGTTAAACTGCTCCCCCACATGCCAAGGGAACAATTATTGGATGGGCTCACACGGATAGTCACTATCAATGGTCTGAATTCAAGTTGGGTAGGAACATAAATTAATATGCCATGTCACTGTTTATCTACATCGTATTAGCTCAAAAATCTCGTCCAATTATATTAAGGACTTCACACCTATGGTAGATATGCAGACAAGTGGTGCTGTGTTGTGCTTATGTACTTAATAGCGGTGTATGAGTCACGTATGAGGAGTAATTCTGTGTTTAGTACTGGAGTAAATGAATCATATTGTGTTGGGTTTGTGTGCTTAATAGGGATCTATTAGTCGTGTATAACGAGTTCGTGTCATATATATCTGAGTTTGGGTCATTTTTTAAATTGCAATCAGTTGATTAACTTTTTAATAATATTAAGATGATAAAAATAAACTCAAACCTTTGAGATTTTTAAATTGTAGTAAATTTGATTGCCTAAATTCATAAAACCGTACAAGATGGAATTATGGTCTACCTTCGAGGTCTTTCCGTCATGATCTCGTCGCAACACGAACAAACTTTGATGTGAGTAAATCGAGAACATGTGTTTGATGTTAGCTCGATATCTTCTACCATATTCCTTTTTCGCCCAATCTTGAATAAAATGGTGGGTTCTTTCTTCGTGATCTAATTCATTTTTAGCCTCCCCTTTCTCTCTCTATATATATACATGGAGTTTCATGTTTATACCTCTTATCTACATGCTTTGGTATGTATCATTTTTTTTAATAGCAAAAAATTGAGTTCTTTTTATGAAACATATTAGATATTATCACAGATCATCTCTAATTTTTTTCATCAAAAAAATCAATCAAAAAGTGAGCGGGATGACATGATATGCAAAAATGGTGTAAATTATTTACCTTGTGAGATTTTGATAATATTCCTCCTCTTGAGTGTGCAATTGAGTATTCGCGAAAGTGGTACCTATCATTTACACATAGTTCCCCCTTATGGTATAACTTATGTATCTTGATTATTTCTGATTCAACTATAGGGACTAGCAATGTGTAAGTTAGGAGGTATGATTAGCCATGAATATTGCATTTAAAACCCTTTATTCTTATGCATTCTAGCATTTCAGTATTTATTAATTCCTGTAATTATTCTTTTATAATGGATAACCTTTATTTTATTGTATATGTCTTGCATAAGATTTGTTTGAGCTTTTGTAGGTGTTGAAAATGCTAAGCGTGAAGTTAGGTTATATTTTAGGAAAGTTTCATCGAAAGATGACACTTGAGGGGAATTTATATAACTTTAAAGATCAAAATTTGGACCTTGAAAATACATGGTTTTATATCTCAACTAATTATCTTCGTGTGGCCACTAAATTTGCATCATTATGAGTTCGTATGGAGACCTTATGGCAATTTTCGTATGGATGCATGAGAAAGACTTAAAATCAATAGAAGAAAAAGAAGTCCTAGACTTGGAGAATCGTATCTAAACTTAGAAAATTGATTCTCATCCTTATTCAAAGTTAATGCATTGCAAATTTTGTGAAGGTAATCGATTCTCACCTTTAGAGAATCGATTATCGATTCTCGGTAGCCTTTTTCTTTTTATTTACATGTTTGCGATAATTTTTTGGTATATATACTTTACTCCCTTCTTTTTGTTAGGGGTTCATATTTTAATTAGGTGTTTGGCCTCTTAGTATTTTAGATATTCTCTTTTCAAGGGTTTCTTCCCCCCCCCCCCCCCCCCCCAGAGACCCAAACTCACTATTAGGTAAATTAATGGTAGTTTTTATCTCTTTAACTCTCTTCCTCCATTATTAAGATTTTTAGTTAAATTTCATGCTTTATAACTTAGATTAATTTCAATACAAATTAACTTAGTTCATTTCATTATCTTTTTCTCTTTATCTCTTTTCTAATTGTAATATATTTAAAATTCTTTCAATGTAATTATATTATGTTGAGATTCATACACCCACCATGGATGATTGATCTATAAAGTTAGGGTTATGTTTTGATTCATTTTAATTGAAACTTGCAATGATATTGTATAAGGCTTTATTAAAAACATTAACCAATTTATCACCATAACCGCTTAGAACTTTAATCTTTCAGTATTGGATTGGCACTCTTCATGTTTGATGTTTGGTCTCAAATGGAAATGATCAACTAAATGTGAATTGAACTATGTACCTTTATAAATGTTGTTAGTACAAGGTGGAATAATGATTCTCACTCTATAGTTTACTTCTTGTCCATTAATTTAGTTTAAATATTATCGTAGTACTAATTTTACCATAAAAATTTTAAACCACATATCATATTTTCTTTTCTATTTTAAAGTAATAAATCAATTTAATTCTAAGTCATGTTCCCTGTGGATTCGATCCCTAAATGAAACTTAAGTCCATAGTGTAGTAAGTCGTGATTTTTATTAGGGAATTAAACTTCCAACGAAAGACTCTTTTACAAAGTTTAAAAGTCACTAATTACCGCAATAGTGTTACAGTCATCCAAGAAACAAAGGTTCCTACCTAATAATCGACACTTGTCCCTCATGTTACCAACCATAACTTTGTGGTCAAACATAGTCTAATAAGACCTTCAAATCCCGCAAAAAGAACTTCGTAAATTGGATAACTGTAAGAACCTGAGTAAGTAGAATTTCAGACACTCACACTAGTGGCCTTGCCACCGATGGAGAAATGTGCAACACCTAACTTAACATGAGCCGGGAAGAATGGGAGAACTCAAGCATGGAAGTTATATTACTTGGACCCTAACCTAATATCACGGAATATAGTTCATTGGTTGAGTTTTTTCAATCCAAAAGGGAACAACTCTGTTATTAGAAATCCAACTCCGTTATTAGAAACCTCTAATCAACTAGATGGTTCCTACACAAAGACACCAATCACAAATTGAAAGTTTCATATGTTACCTCATAGTGGCACATTTTCTCTAGTGTTGAGGTAGTTGTTGTAATCTAAGAGTGTGCCTCTCGACGGTAGCTACCCAAATACAAATTAATTCCCGTAATTCGAGATTTGTTTTACTAATATATTATTATCAAAAGGGTTTAACAATCCATAAGTCTAAGTGAAAAAAATACTTTACTTGATTTTAGAATCTCAAATTGTATCTTTTGATTTAAGACAGTGATTCTAAAAAAATGAAAAAAAGAGTAAAATATGCACAAGACCGTGTACAAGGGAACACCCCCCCCCCCCCCCCCCCCCCACCCCCCAAAGGAAAAATCTCAAGGCAAAAAGAACGAAAAATGCACTATGGCAGAGTTTTACAAGTATAAGACAAAGAATTACAACCACATGATGTTATGACTAACTAAACACTTTTTCACACCATATCCTCCATAAAGAGCCCCAACTACTGAGATATATTGCACAACATCCACAGATTTTCATCTATGACCAATGCCATACAAATTTTTACTAAAAATTTCTTCTTTAAAGTGGAAGAATTTTTTTCCTGACGGAATCATCAAGATAACAAAATGCTACACCTAGGATTTTGAAGGAATTCTAAAAATATGTGCACTAGGTTGTTTGCAAATATGTGGTGCTTTAAGTTTCAAAGCGAGTTTTGTAAGACAAAGAGGAGAAAATATTTACTCACTAATGAAAATAGATTTTTGAACACAAGGTGAGTAAATATACCTCTATTAGAAATAATGGATTGAAGAACCCAAAAAAGAGGAGTGAAAAATGTGCTCTTAAATACGTGAAGTATTTTGATCATGAAAAATATTTTTTCAAAGCTCTTACTCTTGGTGTGAAAGGGCAAAAGAAAAATTAACTATATAGCCTTTTGATTTAAAATGGTTTAAAGGCTCAAATGGTAGTTATTACATTCTTATGGAGTCTAGTAGTCACCTCAACATCTTGGTTCCCCCAAAATTTATACTTGAACCACTTTCCAAGAAGATCTTATGCAAACGGCACTTTCAGCGCGTATCAGACACATCTCGCAGTAGCATCACTACAGCGGGAAAATTCCTCACAGGGAACTAAAGAGACAATGAGATCGTGTGAAAAGATAGAGATTTTTCGTAGGACCAGCGACACATTATCGCTACAGCGAAGAAGATATTCGTTGGAGCATCATTGCGAAGATAATGTAGGTTGCGAGAACGTCCATAAATTTTGCCTAGTTTTCCTTAGAAAGATTTCAGAGTAAGTTTTTAGGCAAAGTCCAAGTATGTTTGTTCCACACTAAAACAATCATACTTAAAATACACATAAAGATGTAATTATTAATAAAATAAGGTATCCTATATAAAAAAAAGTATAGTTTCTTTGTGTATTTGAGAAAACAAAAACCACGGTTAATTTAAAATATTTTTCAGTTATAAAAACAAATTAACCAAGATGTGAATCTAAGTTCACTAAGTCTTTGTACATTTCCTAAGTAGTGTACTTGAGGTTCGGCATTTAGTGAATTCAGGAGGTTGGTGAAGCATTCTGGTGACCTCTTGGATAAAGACGCAACCATGTTTTGGAAAGAAATTTAGACAATATATAATGTGGACCACTTTGCGTATAATATACTCTTACAATCTCTCCCTTTATCGAATTCTCAGATAAAATATATAAAGGAAAAATTACAATCAAATGAAGAAAATCTACCATTTTACAAATCGCCTGACCAAAGGCAAATACAAAAATATAAAATTACATTTGTTGCAAATTAACTAATCAGTATAAGAGACTTAACCATTTTCATGGATAAAAAAGAAGCTCTTGTACAATACATTCTTATTATACACTTGCAAACTCATTAAGGTAGCAATGTGAAGAACTATGATAAGAAAATATAATAATATGAACGTGTGAATATAGCATTTTGACATGTGAACATCATATTTATTTCGATAACTCCCCCTAAATTAAAATATATAGCGATAAATAACTCAAAGCAACTTAATATGCTTTGATAGCTATACCCCTATCTATAAACTTTTCCCCTTACATTACGCCACAAACCGGGAATGGTCACTTCACAATAGTCATGGCCCAGACCGTGACAAGGTAGTCACGACTAAAGATCATGACCAAAGTCGAAACAAGCATGACCAGGTCCATGAGCATCAATAGGGGTGACATTCAATGGACACTTTCATAGCCTAAGATCGTGACCACGGGGGTCACAACCGATTTCCTGATAACCCATGTGACCACCTAGCTGTCAAAATTGCGCCAAAATTCCTACCAACATTGGTCATGACCCCAGACCGTGACTAGGTCCATGACAAAGTTAAGGTTTTCAGTTAACAATGGCTACGACTTTGAGCCATGACGATATTGAAATGTTCACGATTTTTGTCAAGGTGCTTGTCCGTGACTACATTGCCCTGACATTTTATTTTTTCCACGTCATCAACATGGTTATAGTTAAGGACCGCGACCATGTTAATGATGTGAAAAAAATAAAATGGCACGCCATTATGGTCACGGACAAGGGCTGTGACTACAACCTTTAGATATAGGGCACTAGCCTTTTTTTCATTTTTCACGCGATCTCTCTCTCTATAGATACTCACACATTAATCGCTCTCTCGCTCTCTATTTGATGACCCCTTTCCGGTAACACTCTCTCTTTCTCCACCTCAGGTCCACTACCCTCTTTACCATTATATATACGCTGTATGTATGTATGTATGTATGTGTATATATAATTTGAATGTATGTGTGTGTGTATGTATGTATGTGTATGTGTATGTGTATGTGTATATGTATGTGTATGTATGTGTATGTATATGTACGTATGTGTATGTGTATGTGTATGTGTATGTGTATGTGTATGTGTATGTGTATGTGTATGTGTATGTGTGTGTATATACCCAAATACCATAAGGTGTAATACCCTGCTAAGTATAAAAAATTTATAACTAATTTAGTGGGAAATTTAATATCTAATCGAGCTATATATTAATGTGGATTCAAGTGATTGAATTTTTTTTTATTTAAGAGGATTAATAATTTTAAAAGTTTAGTTTGCCTAATTAGATTAAATGTTGAGAACCTAGTTGGTTGACTTGTGGGACATGAGACTTTGGGCACGTTAAAGTTAAAAGATTGGGCTATAGGGTATATTAGTCAATTACTTTATTTGGGCCGTAGATGTTTAAGAGAATGAGTGGGCCAGAGGGATGCTTAGAAGCGCCACTTTCCCTCTTTAGAAATTACCTAAATTGTAAATCATATACCGTAATTCCCAATTCCTAATTCCTAAAGTCTATACCCAAATCCCTAATTCCCAATTCCTATACCGTATTCCCAAAACCCAAAATCGAAAAACCCAAACCCTAATCCTTAAAACCTAATTCAAAAACCCTAAAACCTATAACCCCAATCAAAAACCCTAAATCCTAAAACTAAAACGCTAATTCCTAAAACCTAAAATGTAAAATGAAAAACCAAAACTCTAAACTTAATTTACTAAATTCCAAAATTTAAACCCAAATAAATAAATCCTCATGTTTAAATCCAAACACATAAAGCTTAAAACCTAAACCCTAATACTTAAAGCCTAAAATATAGATAATAAAGCCTAAAGCTAAAATCCTTAGTCATATACCCTAAATTGTAAATTGAAAATTGTAAGCCCTAAAGTCGAAACGTTAAAACACAAAACATGGAAAATTTGATATTTAAGATTTGGACCTCATTTGTAGAATTTGATAACTGAGATTTGATAGTGTAAGATATGGACTTAAATTTAGAGTTAGTGAATTCAAAAATTAATAATAATTAGTAGGATTCTATCTTATACTTTGTGAGTATTACTTTTGATATTTATGAACCAAATTGATGACATTTACTATGAGAACCCCGTTTATATTATAAGAATTAACGTGAATGCATTATTAATGACTTGGGACACTTGATACATATATGAGCCCTTATGATGTAACACATTTAAGTTAATTACATGTCTCTTTTATGAAAGAATGATTATAAGTTGTTACTTGAGATATTATTATTATTATTGGTGTGTGTTTTATCATGTAAATGATAGAACGAGCACGAAATAATTATTGGATTGCTTGCATAAATAGTACACATTAACTTTCAAATTATTGCCATACTCTCTCATAATAAACCCTAAAAAATGTGTCTTAATAATTAGCCTATCTAAATGTAAGTGTATCAAGGTGTTCCTTGCTTGGATTTCACTTTGGTGAGACGTCCCACACACAGGGTTTAGAGTAGGCTAGTCATGATGAATCAAGACCTTAATCAAATTCATACTTAAATGCTTTACTTTACGAAAGATTATATGTAATGATATTGATCCCTCTACTCTTTATGAAATGGTAGGTAGTGGTTTGCGAGGTATTAATGAAATGGACAGGAAAATTGGTTCTTTGCACATTCATACGCACGGTTACAATTTACATCCGTTCGCATAGGAATCATATGTTAAAATAAGATAAACTTAAATTGGATCGACTAAAAACATTAAGTAGTTAATAATTAATAGAGTCATTACTTGTAGGACTCATATTCACACCCTCATCTATTTTTCTCAAGAAAAATGAGGCACGATGATAATCACTGGCAACAAGAGCATGAGAGGTCAAAATTGGACTGCACTTATACCTCTTTTATTAGTTCACACCATTTAGAGGGTACTACTATTTAAAATTATGGGAATAAGATGATTAAACAATTTAACTACCTTGCAAATCGTGGAGTTTATCTCCAACAAGAGTACTTGTTCGATCATATTCTACTTCCCCTACCAGAAAGTTGGGATGAGGTTGTAGAGAATATATTTTTTGTACATAATCCTGACGTAGCCCTGACCTTGCTTACGTTGTTAGAGAAGGAAAAAAAATATTCACCCATTATGGATACAACTACGTATAAATAGTATTGACTAAGACTATAATGTCTTGCCATATATGAACGTTAAATTGAATCTTGCCAATAAGTTTAAAATATGGGATTCCGAGTTAATGTCAAAGACATCTATACATCAATCATGGATACACTCCCTACTAATTGGCCACATGGAAAAATCCATAGGTTTTTAAAAAGTAATATCGAATGGATGGAAATCAGACACATTGACCATATTTTAAAGTCTTATTATTATTATTATTATTATTATTATTATTATTATTATTATTATTATTATTATTATTATTATTATTATATATATAATCGTAAACATGATTAATTAGTTATAATTTCATGTTATTATAATGATTTTATCGCATATTTTTTTTATTGTAGATAATGTTGAGCGGCAATGGACAAAATGTACCAAGTGATGAGGTAACACCTCAACCAGGATTCTCATCTCCTGCACCCTAAAAGAATTCTTATCACCACATGGTGAGAAATTATCAACTCCACCATTGCTTCAGTCCACTACTCCTTCTTTGAGTAGGCAATAAACCCCCGTTAATCCAATGCCCCTACCCACCTATCCCGACACCTCCCGAGCAAATAAGAATATTCTCATTGGGTTCTCCCTTCTCAGTAATAATCCCACTATTTATATAATGACCTCCAAGTATCTAAATCCTAGTGTTTATCACTTGGGAAAATGAATGTGGGAGTCGAAGCAACTGATAAATGGAACACGGATGATCAAGCCAGCAGGGATGACATATATGACCAACTCTTCAAGCATTTTTCATTCCCCTACCATTCAAAGAAAAAAGTTCTTTATTGGGTTGCTAAATAACTGAGAAAATTTTAGAGAATCCTTCGACAGAGACATTTCTCGAATAGGCCATCGAGCTCATATATATTGGCTCTGAGAAACAGAGTGCCTCCAAATGTTGACATGTTTGTTGATCAATGGAATAAATTTTTGAAAAATGAGTGTAAGGACATATTTTCATAGGTCTGTTATCAATTTATTATGTCATATACTATTACACCATCGAAGAGCGTTCAAGAGACATCTACATTAAAGACAAATCCGAATTACTCAAGTTCTTCATCATTCAAGACTCTGCGAAGTGTTCTTTAGTAAGTTTATGTTTTTAATACCTTAACTTTTCACTTAGAGCTTTTGCGATATTTTTATAAAATATTTTCTAAGTGTTGGAGCGAACTTTTTCGTCAAAATTTGAGAATGAGTATTTTTCTAAGGGTTGAAGCGGACAATAAAATAATATATTTTTTTCTCAACAGTCGTTTGAGCGACATAGCATGTCGTTCGCGTGAGATGGCATGTCGCGCAATCTCGTTTGAACGACATGCTGATCTCATTTGAACGAGCTCTGTTTTCGAGGCGGCGTGTTTTTCCTATAAATACTCATTATTTGGTAACGTTTTCATTAAGAAATTCCAGCATTTTACAGAACAGAAAAACTGCGAAAGAGGAATCCTTTTTTACTTCTTTTAGGGTTTAATCCCTCTTTGTTTACAATTCACAAAACTCCCAATATGCTTTAGTGAATTGTTTTGGTGTTGAAGAACACACTTTGTTGTGGTTTAATCTTTGTGGGGAGAATTCTACAACCAGAGAGATGCGTGCTATTGTGGAGGGAGTCCTTATAAAGTTCACTTTTGTGGAGAAACCGTTTTCTTCTTCATTAATGACCACGTGGAGTTCTTGCGGGAGATTCCAGCCGACGTTATTTCTAGCCGTTACTTTGGAGGTTTGACGAAGACACCGTGCGTTACACTTGTGGGCGATTATCAGGTTGTATGCAAGTCAATGGTCTTGTGAATTCTTCAAAGTTCTAGAAATAAAAGGTTTTTACCTTCGGGGATTTTTCCTTAATATTTGTGTGACATGCTTTATCTATTTATGGTTTGACACGCGCACACACATAGATGCATGTTTAGGGGCTGAATTAATTTGGTTTAAAAATAAACTCTAATTAAATAAGTGTGCCAAAGTAGAAATTTGTGAATTTAATCAATTATCACACAGTCATGTTTTTTACAAATTGGTATCAGAGCTTATTTAAGCGATCACCACTTTACAAATTGGTATCAGAGCTTATTTAAGCGATCACCACTTTACAAATTGGTATCAGAGCAGGTTGCGCTAATTTACCGCGTATTCCTATTTTCCGCAAAATTGTGTGATATTGATTTTTTTTTTTAAAGTCAGTTTTGTGAAATCGTAATTTTTTCAATGGAACGCCCATTTAATGATGAGCCTATTTTTGAAAAAGTTCACGACCATGCTAAAAATTTAAAAAGTTTGAATTTGAAACTTTGCAAAAGAATTAAAGTTTTGGAAAAAGAAAATTCTCTCTTTAAAAGTAAGATTGAATATTTGCAAACTCAAAATGATATTTGTCGTGAGCATTTTGGTAATTTGTGTATTGATTTTGATTCTTTGAAAATTGCCAAAAAGAAAAGTGATGAGAAAGTCCTAGATTTAGAGAAGGAATTAAAGGACTTAAAAAATTATAGGGTTCCCATTTGTACCGTCGAGGATAAAAAATTAATCGATGATTTTACGACACGTGAAAAGACTCTTAGGGATAAGTTTGTTTTAATTGAGGGAGAGCGAGATAAACTGTTAAGTTTAATTGAAAATCTGAAAAAGAAATCCTTGTCTTTGGAAGAGTCTAATTCTTTGCTTGAATCAAATATTTTGAAGTTGAAAAATAATTTAAACGATTCAAGTTGGTTTGATAGTGATGGTAATGGCTCATCGTGCTCCCATGCTTCTAGTTCTAAAGCCAAAACCATTATTTTTTTTAGAGGGTCAACTAATTCCACAGATGTTAGAAAAGATCACACTTTAGATAACATTCATCCCGTTTACACATGTTCATATTGTGGTAAGAAAGGTCACCTTAGGAGATTTTGTTTTGATCTTGGAAGAGGTCCTAGCAATTCAAAGTCTAGTGTTTTGTTGGTTCCCAAAATCTCGTGTCGACGTGTTACATCCGTTTGGGTTAAAAAATCACTTTTGGATACGCTAGATTTTAGAATAATTGATTCTCATTTTCTTGCACATGATTCTTCTCTTGCCATATCATATAGATGATTGTGTTTGCATGTTTGTTATACGCTAAGTATGCTTTTTGATATATTTTTGCTAGCGTTGTGACATGTACTTTTTGTATCGATTTTTTATTTTGAAAAATACAAAAAGATTTTATTTTGATAAAATTTTGAAAAATCCAAAAAGATTTTTGTATTTTGTTTGCACCTTTTATGGATGAACACTTAGGATGATCGAGTCACAACATCATTCCATTTTTTTTATGTGACTATTCGATAGTGTTTTGAGAAAATATATCATGTCATCTTTGTGCTTTATAATGTTTGGAGTCATTAAGATGTAATTAAGGGTTACTTCCTACATGTTTGACCGATGTTTCCTTTATTGCACACTTGTACGGATTTGTTTGATTATTGTGCTTGTCTTATCACATGTTGGTTGGGTGTTTTCATTTCAATCCCGTCCTTAAAATGAACCAAGCGCAATAAAACTTGATAAAAATTTGTGCATGTAAGAGCCGTTTTGTGAGTTTGTGTGCATTATTTGAAAACGGGGAAGGGCTGCGGAAGGTTCATTTGTCCTTTGTAAATACTAAGCCACCGTTTAAATTGGACCTAAAAAATTGAGGAATTTTATTATCCGAGGTCGAAAAAGGTTCAAAAGAGCTCAAAAAATTTAAAGGCAATAAAAAAAAATTCATGCCAATTATGGATCATTTAGGTTTTTGCACCAATTCTCCAAAGTTTGAGAATTTAGTTTATCACCTCTAAAAGAAAATATATATGAGGGTGTTTGGTTGGAGATTTTATAACGGGTTTGCACGTCCTTGAAAATCTTAAAAAAGCGCTAAATAGTTTTGGACGTTATTGGTGTGGAAATCATTTAACTTTAATTTGTTGATTTCTATAAGACGATGTCATTTAAATTCAACAAATTTTTACACCTAAGGATACTTTTGATGTTCATTCGTTAGGGGTACACATATGCATCGTACACATATGATTGATTGAGTTTATTTACCTATCGAATGTGTTCACACCCATACATTCCATTTCCATGACTTGGTTGTTTTAGTTTAAATCCATGGTGTGATTCTTTTTTGGTATTTCTTTTTTGTATGAAAAATTGAAAATTCAAAAATAGTTTGTAAAATTTGAGAGATACTCCTTTGTATGCGCGTAGTTTGATCCATATTTTCTATGCATTTTATCGTGACACTCCATGTTTTGTTTTTTTCTTCCTATCTGTCTATTTGGGGACATCATAGAAAGGGGGAGAAAGAATTATCATGTTATGGGGGAGTTTTTGCATTATGGGGGAGATTTAATTATTAATGCTTTATTCTTATATCATTTCAAACTCGATGCGTCACGAAGGTATTTTGCTTTATCTTATGTGTGTAGGTACAAAGATTGAAGATCATTATGTCGCACACCCTGATGAGAAAAGCGTTGAGATTTGAAGTAAAGATGATTGGAGAACAGTTTTGGGATCTTGCAAATTTATTCATGGGAGGGTAGATTTGTATAGGCATTTTGGTTTTTGATAATTCAGATTTTTTATGTATGTACTGGCATAAACATAGGGGGAGATTTATAAGGATATATTTTCATAGGTTCGTTATCAATTTATTATGTCATATACCACTACACCGTCGAAGAGCATTCAAGAGACATCTACATCAAAGACGGATTCGAATTACTCAAGTTCTTTATCATTCAAGACTCCGCGAAGTGTTATTTGGTAAGGTTATATTTTTAATACCTTAACTTTTCACTTAGAGCTTTTGGGATATTTTTATAAAATATTTTCTAAGTGTTGGAGCGGACTTTTTCGTCAAAATTTGAGAATGAGTATTTTTTCTAAGTGTTGGAGCGGACATTAAAATAATATTTTTTTTCGCAACAGACGTTCGAGCGAGATGGCATGTCATGCGATCTCGTTCGAATGCCAGATGTCCTTCGTTCGAGCGACATGCTGATCTCGTTCAAACGAGCTCTATTTTCAAGGCGGCGTGTTTTTTCTATAAATACTCATTATTTGGTAACATTGTCATTAAGAAGCCCCAGCGTTTTACAGAACAGAAAAACTGCCAAAGCAGAATCCTTTTTGACTTCTTCTTTTAGGGTTTAATCCCTCTTTGTTTACAATTCACAAAACTCCCAATATGCTTTAGTGAATTGTTTTGGTGTTGAAGAACACACTTGCTGTGGTTTAATCTTTGTGGGGAGAACTCTACAACCGGAGGGTTGCGTGCTATTGTGGAGGGAGTCCTTATAAAGTTCACTTTTGTGGAAAAGCCGTTTTCTTCTTCATTGCTGACCACCTGGAGTTCTTGCGGGAGATGCAAGCCGACATTATTTCTACCCGTTGCTTTGGAGGTTTGACGAAGACACCGTGCGTTACACTTGTGGGCGATTATCAGGTTGTATGTAAGTAAATGGTCTTGTGAATTCTTCAAAGTTCTAGAAATAAAAGATTTTTCCCTTCTGGGATTTTTTCTTAATATTTGTGTGACATGCTTTATCTATTTATGGTTTGACACGCGCACACACATATATGCATATTTAGGGGCTGAATTAATTTGGTTTAAAAATAGACTCTAATTAAATAAGTTTGCCAAAGTAGAAATTTGCAAATTTAATCAATTATCACATAGTCACGTTTTTTAAACATTGGTATCACAACTTATTTAAGCGATCACCACTTTACAATGAGGCAATGGATAAAAATATGGTCCAGGGGGAGAAGAATAAACAAAACAGGGCGAAAAAGTTAAGTTTGGGGTCCAAATCCTATGAAAATATGAAGAGTGAATAGTCAAATAGGACAAGGGGAGGTCGAGATGCCGATAAAAACCTAATTGGGCCAACTTGTACGTGCATTCCAAACATGAGAAAGATAATAAATTCCCATCGCACTTGGCTCAGACTCTATCCATTAGTAGTCAGTTCGGTTCGAGCCCTTATAAAAAATATTGAAAATAATTACCTGACCCAAGCCTTTGGGACTGAAAAAAGAGGGAGGAGAAGAGGTTTCAGATCACATATGCCAAAAAAAACTATACCTCTCGTGTATGAGCTTTCTTCGATCAAGAATCTTAGCTCGGTCTTAAAAAATTCATTCTAAGAAAGATGGGATGTCCAGGAGAGTAAAAGTAACTTGTGAGTCTTGATGAGTGAAATTTGGCCCCTTGTGTCCTTATTTACTTAAGGTTTTAGGCCCTTGATGCCTCTCAAGGTTATCCCAACCCTCTTTTTAAGGTTTCCCCTATCACCATTCTTAAGGTTTCCCCTAAAAATTGTTGCCTCCTTTAACATTCCCATAAAAATTCCACCTCCTTCATCATTCCTCTACCCATTGCCTTCAACTACCATATTCCCTAGATCATCCTCATCCACTCATAGTAACTATAGCGAGCAATACTATTTCAGGGACTTGACCAATAGTAGGGGTAGTAGCACATTCAAACTTATCTCCTTAAATTTCAAAACTCCACTACATAGTCTCCCTCTGCAGATTGATGAGGCTCAGATACTAGTTGATAAAATATACCACGGTTGCGAAGATATGCATGTGCACATTGACAGCGAAGAATGTAATTCACTTAAATACTATACAAATTGTATTACCACTCGGCTAGTTTATTTGTTGGTCAAGCTTAAGCTGTGAACAATGTTTGACAATTTGTAATATGAACAAGTTGTAATAATATTTTATTTATTTTAGTTATTTTAATTTGTTTAATTGGATTTTATGTTGTGTTGAATAATTTAGATTATGAATTGTGCATCATGACCTTTGTTTGAACCTATTAATATAAGTGAATTGAATTTTGAAGATTATTTAATGGATTTTCCATAATAAAAAGCGTGGATGGTGGAGAGTAATAAAATATCTCATAATCAAGTAAAGGACGTTCAAGAATTTGTTAAATTGTTCTATAGAAATCTTAAAAGTGACAAGATTCCATATCTGTGCACCCATTATACGAACAGAAAAATAAGTCTTTACAAGACGTTGAGTTACATTTATTAAAGTGGGGAAATTTTCAAGACTATAAGATATGGACATACCATGGTAAAAGGAATATACCTTATATTTCAGAAGAATTACCAGTACACGATCGCATAATGAAACCCCACCAAATGAAAGTGGAACATGATTCACCAACACATCGTTCTTTGACAGACCTAATTGATAATGCTTACAGAGTTCACCAGGGTCAAAACCACCAACCTATGGATAAAGATAATTTACATTATGACCAAGTTAATGAACAAGTTCATGTTGAATTACCAGAATATCGGGAGTGCATATGGTTGAAAGCCAACCCAACTAGAACATTATATAAAGATTGTTATGATGATCGCTTGATATTATATGAAATGATTGGTTTGCATAATTTGATGAGTCAATTTATTTTTTCGATAATAGCATCACCGAAAGCCTTAAGTGTATTAAAGACATTCTATTAAAAGAGAACGTATTACCAGACAATTATCCTAGCATAAATAAAAGCTTGAAAGGGTCGGGTTTGAAGTAAAAATCTATTCTTGCATGCAAGTATGATTGCATATTGTATCAAAAAGAGAATGAAGAGAAGGATGGGTGTCCTGTATACAGTGAGCCTTGATATGTGGCATTTGGTAATGGAAAAGGCAAGATTTTAAAATATCACAAGTGCTCACAAGTTCCACAAAAGATTTTGAAGTATTTTTCCCTCGGTCCATAATTAAAACGGGTTTTCACTGTACCATGGATAGCAAAGGACATAACATGGCATGCTCAATGCGAGGTGGATGGGAATCTCATGCATCATTCGATTAATACACTAATCTGGCAACTTTCAAATGCACGACACAATGAATTTATAAAGGAAGTAGACAATGTTTGCCTTGCATTGTCAATCGATAGGTTTAAACCTTCTTGTAATTTAATTACTAATCAGAGTTTTTAGACAGTTATCATGGAGCCTTTAAGTCTCCCTCTAACACTGTGCATGAGAAATGAGATCGCATTATTATCTTCATTTATACCCCGACCGAAGGCTCTCAAAATTATATTAATATATTCGTAGACCCATTAATCGAATAACTTAAATACTTATGGGCTAAATGCATAACGGTGTTTGAATATTATAAGGGTGAAAAGTTCACACTTAAAGCAATAGTGATGTGTCCATCCACGATCCTTGTAGCGGGTGGGCGGCGTGATGG
Organism: Sambucus nigra; assembly: GCA_949130495.1. Taxonomy (NCBI): domain Eukaryota; kingdom Viridiplantae; phylum Streptophyta; class Magnoliopsida; order Dipsacales; family Adoxaceae; genus Sambucus; species Sambucus nigra. Next base: position 40,085,508 of record OX422213.1, read on the forward strand.
AGGATCCTAGGTCCCGCGTGTCCCTCTCGGGAGCGATTCGGCCGGCGTCATTTGGGTGAGGTGAAAAATGTAGAGAGATAGAGTCGTCAGTCTATTTTACTCAAAACAGACAAAAGAAAGGGAGTCATCCCGAAGGACAAAATCCAAAGACATACTGATGCATACGAAACCAAAATGATTCGAAAAGGGTCCGAAGGCTAAGTTACGAAATGGGAAGGTGTTAGGCACCCATTCTGCCCTTACGGTCTCTCATGGGTTTTTGTTATTTTCCTTTATTTTCACCGTGATATGTGTGCATGTGTATACGTAGTGGAGATATGAATCATCGACTTGTACCATGGAAGGGATAAAGCGATTCATCCGTAGGAAGTTATAAAAATACTAAAAAATAGGATTTACGCGATTATCCTTACGTTGATCGTTACAATGGAACGATAACGCATATGGGATAATACGACACTAAGAATATATATATATATATATATATATATATATGTATATATGTATGTATGTATGTATGTATGTATGTATGTATGTATGTATGTAATCTAGGAGAATTGAATTTAAAGAGAATAGGAGATGAGAGAAAAAGTGAAAATAGGACTCGAACCTCGAATTTTACCCCGAGACGCCTACATAGCCTATAGAGGCATCAAAGTCCACGTAGTTCGCATACAAAATGAGGGATGGGGTTTATCCCATAAATCCAACTGGGGACTTCTCTTATGTGTGTTTGTGTGTGTGTGTGTGTGTGTAGAAAAAGTGTTTTAGTTGTGAGAAAAGTGTAAGAAAAGTGTGAGAATTCTCGTTTTGGAATGTATGAACAAACCCTCTTTTTATTATTTTTTTGGGTTTTTTTATTTATATGAAAATAAGAGATATGCAATAATACTAAATAAAAAAAGTATATTAAGATATGTGAGATGAGGGAATAAAAGTGCTAAGTAATAAAACAAGTTAATGCGAATTTAAGGAGAGAATTTGAGAAAATTGAACCTTCTTGAAGATCTTGAGCTTGATATTGAATGTTGGAAAGAAGCCCTTGCACTTGGATGATGATGGAGAGTGGTTAATTCAATAAGTTTGATAAAAAAGATTATGAAAAGTGAAGGTTGGAAAGGGATTTGGATGTGGAAATCACACTGACTTCGAGAGAGGTTTTCTGGATTTGCTGAGAGTGATATGTTTCTGATCTGGGCCCCCCTTGCAATGAGGACAAGGCCTCCTTTTTATAGGCCCAGGGAATTGCCGATCGGCATAGCCCTGTTCCTTCCAATCGGTAGGTCTGTTTAGGCACACTGTCGATAGGCAGGGCCTGGGACCTGCCGTTTGGGAGTGTCTTTCAGGCCTTTTCGAAAAATCGATCGCAGAGCGCAAACCATTGATCCAAATCGTGCACGGGGTGGACTGTTAGAAAGATAATTCAGATACCTTTGAAAGTCCTTTGGACCGCTCCCGGGTTCAGGAGTTGACTTTGGGTCAAATGTGGCTCAGAAGCATTCGTCGGTCCATTGGACGGGGAATCGTCGGACGCAAATGGATCGTTCGTCCGCATGGTAAGTCCAAATCGTGCACATATCAGACCGTTGGAGAGGTTAGGAGATGTAATTCGACATTCCAAAGAGTTTGATTATGTTCGGGGAGTTAACTTTGGTCAACCGGGCTCAGGAAGCATTTGGTGACCTCTCAGAGTAAAATGGATCGTTCATCCGTACTGTAAGTCAGAATCGAGCACAGAGCGGACCGTTGGAAAGGGATTTTAGTTCCTTTTGAAGATTCATTTAGTATCGATTGAGCAGAAGACTTTGAATTTAAGTCAAACGGAGCCTGGGAGTGCTCGATGGCTTCTAGGTCAGTACTCGGGGTATGACCTGGGTTTATAGTGATGAAGGGAGCTCCGAGGGACCTAGGGAGAGTTTAGGGGGTAACAAAATGGGGTGTCTACAGAGCCCCTCGACGGGTGAGTTTGGAACAAATGATAGCCATCGAATAGACACTGCATGATGCTTTTGAGTGAGGATGACCAATTCAGAGGGTCGAGGTCGATTCGGAGGACCTGAGGGAGCGAGGATGAACAATTCAGGTGGTTGATGTCAATTTTTAGGACCTAAGGAAACGAGGATGACCAATTCAGGGGGTCGAGGTAGATTCTGAGGACCTAAAGGATGGTTTGGAGGAAAGGTTTAGGCCAATTCTCGAGGAGGTGCTGGGGATGACTGATTCCGCGGGTCGAAGCCAATTCTAAGGTCTTGAAGACGAGGGTGACCGATTCTGTAGGTTGAAGCCAATTCTAAGGGCTTGAAGATGAGGGTAACCGACTCTGCGAGTCGAAGCCAATTCTGTGGGCTTAAAGATGAGGGTAACCGATTCTGCGGGTCTAAGCCAATTCTGTTGGCTTAAGGTGAGATGACCAATTCTGCAGGTCGAAGCCAATTATGCGGGCTTAAGGTGAGATGACCAATTCTACAGGTCGATGCCAATTCTGCGGGCTTAAGGTGAGGTGACCAATTATGCAGGTCGAAGCTAATTCTGCGGGCTTAAGGTGAGATGACCAATTCTGCGGATCGAAGCCAATTCTGCGGGCTTAAGTAGAGATGACCATTTTTGCGGGTCGAAGCCAATTCTGCGGGCTTAAGGTGAGATGACCAATTCTGCGGGATTAAGGTGAGATGACCAATTCTGCGGGCTTAAAGTGAGATGACCAATTCTGCGGGCTTAAGTAGATATGTTCTTGGGTAACTCTGCTAGGGAGATTTATCTTATGTTTTTTTTTTGGATTGGGGAGACGATTGCTTGGGGAAATCTTTTGCAAAAATTCCACTGGGGAGGTGATTAGGTGGCCCATGGTTTGGATGTATTGCTTGGGGAAAATTGAGACCTTTGGGGTATAGGGGGTGATCTTCAGAGATCCTTTGGGGACGTTGCCGGTAGGAGTATTACTTGGTTTTTGAGAGTTCTGATGGGGAAATAGGGGTTTCTCTTGATGAAGTGCGAAATTTTCTCGGTGAAAATGTTCTAAATCCTTCCTCTGATTTTTAGGAATTTTCTGAGAATTTTTCATGGCTTTCTGGTATTTTATGGGAGTTTTTGTACGAAATTTTAAGGGGGCACTGGTCGGCATGATACAGAGGGTGCCATTCAGCAGTGGCACGGACTTTTGGACTACCTCATGAAGGTAAGGGGTCAATGCCGATCGGTGGGTGGGGGGGTCAATGCCGATCGGCATGACCCTTGGCATCCTATTTAAAGGGGAGAATTCCCTTCATTTTTCACAGCTTCTTTCTTTCTTTCTTTTTGCGATTTTCCTCTGCAAATCATTCTAACATTCCGATATCTAAGAAATGGTCGCATTTGTGAGCACTGCAGCGCATAGGGAATGGTTGACTATTGATGATTGGGCGAACGTGGAGTGGAGAGCCAGGGAACCTCTTGCTTTGGGGAGTAAGAACTCCTTTGACGCATTCGAGCCGGTTGCGGATGAGCGGACCTTATTGCGAGAGACATCGCGTCATCGCTCCTCGAGGGTGGTGAACCCTGGCAGCTATGTAAGTAAAGACTTTTGGCATTCTTCTCTTTTTGATGATTTTTTCTTCCTTCTTGAATTTTTGATAAGGTTTTTTCTGTTGACAGTCCGATATCTCTTTGAAGAACATGCGTGCCCATGGGACGATGGGGCTTAAGGATGTCTAGGAGCATCTTCCATATGTGGAGCGTTCGATGGTATCCTTAGTGGGTTTTGGGAGGTTGGTGTCTGCGCTGGATGAGACGCCTTGTTCGACATCGGTCCTGTGCGCTTTAGGGGGAGAGGTAGTGGGATACTACCCACACCTTCCATTTTGAATTTGGGGAGATGACTGTGATTCCCATAGATGTGCATCAGCTGCTGGGGCTGGATTGCGATGGGGAGTAGATAGAGGTGGATCGCCCTCTGCGGGTGATGCCGAAGGCAGTGAGGGTGGCGCTCGGCGATGTAGGGAGGATAGTGTTCAGGGATTCCGTCCAGCTGTCCTTGTTGAAGGGTGTTTTGCTGAGTAGGGTGGTTGATTTGGAGGACGGGCTGCAGGTGAGGCAGATGGCCCGGTTGTTCATATTGTTGGTACTGGGAGGTTTCATGGTGGCATCGAGCGGTGACGTCGTCCATTTGTGGTTATTGCCGTATTTGAGGATGTTTTCGAACATCCCTATCTATGATTGGGGGAGCCTGACTTTGGAGACCCTCTATTTTTCTTTGGATGCATTCAACCGGTGCTGCCAGTAAACTTTTACGGGAGCCACGTATCTCCTTGAGGTATTCTTTAATTTGCGCATTTTCTTTTCATGCATTCGTATTTTCCTTATGCATCTTTTTTTTAGTGTGAATTCTTATCTTTGGAGACGTGATTTTATGAGGTGATTGGTTGCAATACCCCGCTGATTGCCTCGAAAGACGAGACTATTGGGGACTTTTGCCGATTGTATCGATGGCGCAACGTCAATCAGCAGTCAAAGGGATCTCTTTCTCTGGAGGCGGTGCGTCAGGTCTTGAATGGCCTGACCAGTGGTAGGGTAAGGCTCTTTCCTTTGACCCTTAATTTTTGCACATTCTGATTATGTATTGACTTATTCTTTCTGGGGGTTTTCAGTTGACTTTTTACCCTTGGGGGATAGCTATTTAGGATACGAGAGTGACCGAGGTGAATGCATAGATGAGGCATTTGCTGGCGCATGAGTTCGGCCACTCTTGGTATCGCGGGGAGAGGGTGGTTTGGCAGATTGCGGAGGAGGAGGTGGTGGTGCTACCTATGCAGCCTCCTATGTCTATGAGGTGGGAGCGGCTGATGCCGGAGGATGCGAGGATCGCGGTGAGGATCGACGAGTCCTACCTGTTGTACACTGATAGGGCTGCATCGTATGACTATATGGACTTTGTGACGAGCTGGTTAATGGCGCCTAGCATAAATGATGCCTTTCATTTCCCTCCTACGAGTTCGAGTCGGGCGGTGGGGTCTTCTCACAACGGCGGTGGTCTGTCGGTGTCTGCGACGATGGCGACTTCAGAGGTCCCCTTCGTACGATTGCATACCCCTTCATACAACATTCGGCGGGCTGATGGAGGGATGGTGCTTATGTTGCATCGTCCTCATGCGATGGATTCAGAGGAGATGGGTTTGACAGAGGAGGTCCTTCACCCTGCGGTATACCTTTATGTTCTTTTCCTCTTTTTGGTTGCTTTTCTGTTTTGATATTTTCTTCTTGATACTGATTTTGACTTTTCCTCGTAGAAAATCCTGGTGTTGATCCCTTAGCTGAGGGACATCAGAGACTGGATATCTTTAGCGACTGCACATATTTGGGATGCGGTTCATGTTTCTTCTTTCTTGGTGCCGTCAGCTTCATCCGTGGAGGACTCTGGCTCGGGTAGTGGTGGTGCGTCATCTTACCGCAGGGGAGGGGAAGGAGAGCACGTCGCAGGGGTGGAAGCTCTTAGAGAGTGGGGTGAAGGGTAGGTGAGAGAGAGAGAGAATGTGGGTTCGGGCTAAGTCCCGTTCTTTTTTTTCATTTCTTTTATTTCCTACAAAATTTGATGTAACACAGAAGAGAATATATATGCAATGCAATGGTTTTTTTATTATCTTTTGTTAATGGTGAATGCATGCCCATGCGCTTTTACTTTGCTGCTGAGATCGTAAAAAGAGATATTTTGGGGATTTTGAAGGAAAGTTTTAGAAATGAGAAATTATATAGGGGTGGAAGAGGATTTTTGAAATTTTGTTGAGAACATCAATTTATTTTTTATTGAGCTTCCAATTTTGACATAATAGGAAAAAGGAAAATTTCCAAAAATAGGGAGTTTTCGATCGGCAAGCCCCTTATCCTACCTATTTCCAGTCAAGTCCAATCCCATCAATTCAAAGCTTTGATTAGTTCCTTCTTCAGCCTCTTGTACTTTGCGGGGTAGGATTCCCTCCGATTTTTGCAGGGGTCATGTCTTTTGTGAGGGTTTTCAAGTATAAAAAGGGGTAAGGGTGGAGTGTTTTCATCACACTTTCACTTGTCTACTTGTTTCTTAGTTTTGCAAGATGGCTCTCCCTGGTAGCATTGAGTTTGCTAACTACCTCAAACCTTAGAAGCAATGTGCTCTTATAATAATGACTATGATGCTTTCAGCATGCGCCGAGTCTCTTTGTGGCGCAATCGGCTCATTAAGTGGAACCTACTGATGGCAATGGTACAATTTTGGTACCCCGAAGACCATGTATTCCGCTTTGAGTTGGATGAAGTTTGTCCTACATACGAGGAATTTTCTGCCATGCTGGGGATAAATCCCAGTGTTGCCGCGGCTTTATCCGAATTTTCTCATTCTCCCAGGGATTTGCTGGCCGGGCTTCTTGGCATTTCGCCTTCGAGGGACAGACCATTGGTTATTGGAGGAATGATCTCCCTTTCAGTGGTGTTACAGTCCGTGCATTTACAGGGGACTGGCGATGCTGAATACGCCAGAGCCGTTGTTCTGGGCTTAGTATCCAAATTGCTGCAGGTGACTGGGGAACTACTGTGGACCCACAACTTACAGACATTATTTCCTAGATGTCATACCATCGTAATTCGGCGGCAGTGATACTGGCGAAGACCTTGAATGGCCTAGATGCCTGGTGAGAAGGTCGTTCTGACTTCTTGAGGGGTAGCCCCGTGATGCTGTTCATGTGGTTTTCTGAAAGACTCCGCCTGGTGACTCCTCCAGAGTACCCTTTATTGGTTGTACCCAACTTCTTTTCGCACTATTTCATCTGCGTTAGCTTCAACATCAAGAGTTGGGAGAACTGGTTTGTGGAGCACGGGGCTCTAAATCTGTGTTGGTCAGTGCCTTGGTGGGGACAGTTGTTGCCTATTATGGAGGTGGGAGAATACCCGTATGTCTGGTTGGTTGGTCATAAACAGACCTCTTTATATTTCCCTTGGAGGCTTCTGCGTCAATTTGGCTGGGAGCAGGCCGTGCCACCTCGGGCACTAGACATCTTTCCGGTAGGAGACTTGATTGAGCGTCTGTGCATGTGGCTTGTCTTTATGTGGGAGAATCGGCGTCTGTCGACCCGTCCTTCTCAGTCTGTTGGGAGAGTTTGGCATATCCCTAGGGATTATATGAAGTAGTTGTGGAGGAGAGTAGTCAGTAAGATGTTGGCAGTGGAGACTGGACGAAGGTGGCTTGTTTTATCTGATACCATGGAGGTAGGTGTGGTAGTTTTTCCGAAGCTAGTTCGAGCTTATTGGTCTATGGAACGTTTGTGACACTCTGTTCAGGCGGGGGAAGCTTGGGGACCCTAGGATGCAGATAATGATGATGGATCGTAATCTTCCGATAGCTGCGAATAGGACTCTTGAAGGGTTTATAATAGGTAATAAATGTGGGGACTTTATTTTGGCTTTTTTAGGAAGGTAGGGGGAAGGGAGTTATCCGTTCCTTTTCTTATGTAATCTGTACCGAAATTTCTTATTAGTGAAATAAACAAGTTTTTGATCATCCAGCTATGCCTTTTGATGAGTTTTGTATTTTTGAGCTATCTATACCGATCGTTAAGGCATACATAAACCTTTTGTTCAAATATATGTTAGAATGGACTGTCGTTCTCGGAGATAAGAAAAGAATAGTATTTTGTGAAAAAGAAAGGGTCGTGCTCATGTAAGGTGTATGAGCTGCCTACGTACCTCTGGGGTTTTTAAAAAGTTTTACTTTGTTTGAAAATGGTTTTTTTAGAGGATCAGGCCCACGTAGTTCCGGGTAGAGGGAAATGAAGAGTTTTTTTTTTAGAATAGAGGGGAGATGAGAAGAGTCATAGCGCGCAGAAATTTTGGACTAGGGTAGAACTTCTTGAGACAGTCCAGGTTTACTAGATGAGCCATCTCTTCTCCATCTAAATTAGTGAGCATGGAGGTACCGCCAGACAAGATTTTCTTGATAATGTAGGGGTCGCTCCAATTGGGCTTGAATTTCCCTCTGGGGTTCCAGATGGGTTCTATTATCTCTTTGAGGGCTAGATCCCCTTCTCGGACACAGCGATCTTGACTCTCTTGTTGAATAAATGCGTTATTCGATGATGGTACCCTTGTATGTGGTATAGCGCTTTTAATCTCCTTTCGTCTAGGAGGGTCAGCTCGTCAAGACAGCTTTGGCACTAGTCTTCTTCGCTGACCTTACTCTCAAGCATGACGCGCAATGAGGGTATTTCTAGCTCCATGGGTAAGACGACCTCCATGCCATAGACTAGAGAGTAAGGGGTAGCCCTAGTAGAGGTTTGAATTGAGGTTCGGTAGCCCTAGAGGGAATACGAGATCCGGTCGACCCAATCTCGATAGCTTTCGGTCATCTTGTTGATGATGGCTTTGAGGTTCTTGTTGGAGGCTTCAACTGCATCGTTGGTCTGAGGTCGGTAGAGAGAAGATTTGTGTCTCTGAATCCCATACTCGTTGACCACTTCTGTAACTTTTGCCTCAAAATGTAACCCATTATCTGACACCATCTCGTGCGTGACCCCATATCGACAGATGATGCTTTTCTTGATGAATTTGGCCACTTTATTGTCATTCAGGACTACGTATAACTCAATTTCGACCCACTTGGTGAAGTTATTAATGGCAACTAGGATGAACTCATGCCGGTTGTAAGTTTTAGGTGTAACCTTCCCTATGATGTCGATGCCCCAGGTGGAGAATGGTCAGGGAGAAGTCATGTTGTATAATTCGCGCGGAGGCGGATGTTGAAGGTTGGAGAACTGTTGGCATTTGAGGCATCTCCGAACATAGGCAGTGCAATCCTGGGTCATGGTGATCCAGTAGTAGCCTTGTCGGATGATCTTTTTGGCAAGCATGTGACCGTTATGTGGGGTCTGCATTCCCCGCTATGTATTTTTTGCATTATCTTTTCAATGTCAGCCCCTGCGATACAGTGCAAATGAGTTCCATTGAAGTTCCTTTTGAGCAGTGATTGATGATAGATGAAGTACTGGGCAGCCAGTCTTCGAAGGGTTGCTCTATCTTTCTTATTGGAACCCTCGGGATACCTACCATGCTTGAGGAGGTGCCAAATATCATAGTACCAATAATTGGCTATCGTGAGATCTTCTGTGGTGATGAGCTCAATGTGGTAGCAGTGGGTTGGTTTGTCTTGCTTTTGAATCTGGAAGGGGGTCATTATTATTCCTTCGGGCTTGTCGACCATGGAGGCTAAGGTAGCAAGGGCATCGGCTAGGTTATTCTTTGCTCGAGGTTGGTAGTGGAAAGTGATGTCTTGGAATTGGGAGGCTAGTTCTTCTAGGTGGGCATGGAAGGGTTGGAGTTTCTCTTCCTTAACTCTCCATTTTCTGAGCACTTAACCGATGATGAGGGCAGAATCGTCGTAGACATCTAGGCATTGAATACCTTTCTTGAGAGAAACGTTGAGGCCTACCATGCATGCCTTGTATTCAGTCATATTGTTGGTACAAGGGAAATCCATATTGATGGCGATGGGAGTGTGGGTGTCATCTGGGGAGAACAAGAGTATCCCAATGCCATATCCCTTTTTATTGGTAGCATCGTCAAAGAATATTTCCACCGGAGATTATCCCGGGCTGTGCAGAGGATGTTTTCATCTGGGAATTTGGAGATCTAGACATCGGCCTCATCCATGGGGTAATCAGCGAGGTAGTCAGAGATGGATCTTCCTTTCATGGCTTTTTACGTGACGTACACGATATCAAACTTGGCTAGGAGCATCAACCATCGGTCCATTCGGCTGGACAAAGCGGGTTTCTCAAGCAGGTATTTGATGGGGTTCATTCGTGATACAAGTTTGATGGGGAAAGCGAGCATGTAGTGCCACAACTTTTGGGTGACCCAGACAAGTGCGACACATGCCTTTTCTAAAGCAGTGTAGTTGACCTCTTATCCGGCCAATTTGCAACTGGAATAATATATGGCTCTTTCTTTGCGGGAATCTTTAAGGTATTGTGCTAGTAAAGCCCAGTTTCAGTGTCGGTTATGGTTAGGTATAGGAGCAAGGGGAGACCAGGCTATGGTGGCATGAATACCGGGGGTTGAGTCAGGTATTATTTTATTCGGTCAAAAGCTTTTTGGCAGGCCTCATTCCAAACCTTAGTTGAATTCTTTCGTAGGAGTTTGAAGATGGGTTCGCAAATGGAGGTTAACTGGATGATGAACCGGCGGATGTATTGTAATTTCCCAAGGAAACCTCGGACTTCTTTCTCTATTTGGGGAGGTGGCATCTCAAGTATGGCTTTCAGCTTGGCAGGATCTGCTTGTATCCCTTTCTCACTAACCATGAATCCCAAGAGTGTTCCCTTTGTAATGTTGAAGACGTATTTCTGTGAATTGAGTCTCATCTGATACTATCGCAGTCGTTCGAAGAACTTTCGAAGAGCGGGAACATGACCTTCCCTAGTCTTGGATTTTATAATCATATCATCCACATAGACCTCAACCTCTTTGTGAATCAGATCGTGCAGGATGGTTGTGGCATATAGTGTAGCAAAAGGTTCCCCATGGGGTGATGAATGCGTTTTTTTTCTTGGTGGTCTGGGTGCATTTTGATTTACTTGTATCCGGCAAACCCATCGATGAATGACTTGAGAGCATGACTGGTTGTGTTGTCCGCTATCATGTCGATATTGGGTAACGAATAATTATCCTTTGGAGAGGCTTTGTTTAAGTCTCGATAGTCTATACACATCCGAACCTTCCCTCCTAATTTTGACACGGGCAGTATGTTGGCTAACCATGTGGGATATTCGATCAGACGAATGAAACCTACGTTCATCTGTTTGACCACCTCTTCTTTGACCTTGAGCGACCATTCGGTGCAAACTTTCTCAAATTTTGTTTAACCGGCTTATAATCTGGGAGAGTGGGAATCTCATGCTAAGCTATTTCAGGATCAATGTCGGGCATATCGTCATAGGACCATGCAAAGATATCCACGAATTCCTTTAGCAATTCTTCAAGTTATGCACGCTCATGCTCGTCGAGGGTAGCCCCTATCCTAATCTCGCGCAGTTGGCTACTAGAACCGAGGTTAATAACAACAGTCTCTTCTCCATTAACTTGAACGCGGTTATGTTATTTATTATTAACCTTATTTAGATCAGTTAAGAATTTCTCATTTGTAAAATCATCATCATCAAAAGTTTGATTAGAATCTAAACAGTTAATATAAGGCACAACAAGATACTCAAAATCTTCGTATATTTCATTGATAGGAAAAATAGCATTGAGAACCTCATCAAAGGAGGACTCGATTACATTTGAGAAAGGATAGACAACAGAAGAAGAAATGGGGTAAACATTAGGATTAGGGGAGATTTCAGCAGGTAGAACTGGCGCAGCATGCCAGCTGAGGAGAGGTGTATCAGTAGCTTTAATCAGTTGGGATGGATCCGGTGATGTAGTGCCTGAGTGAACCATGCAGAGTGTTAGCCCCGGTGTCTTTAAGTTGAAGGAATCTTCAAAGTCACTTTCCTCCGTCTCTTTGGTATCTTAGATGAGCGGTTGTACATGGTGTTGGGAACTCTCGGCCCATGGGTAGCTATCTTGGAAGAAGATATCCATTCCAGGCTTCATCTTCTTATCTGTATGGTCATACCATGGTTCATGAAAACCATAAAAGTTGAAGTCTTCGCCCTCTTTGATGATTCGTCCATTCAAGGAGTCACCTGGGATAGTCTGAATGCAGTCTAGTTGTCTCTTTGTTCGGGACTGGAGGATCATTTTGAGTTCTTGTTTTGATGGTTGATACCCCAAACCACAAGGGGGAAGCTTTCTTCAGTTCAATGGGCTCAAGTATCCCTTGCTGTCTTTGTGCTAGCCCCAGTTCGGGCATGAAGTGCATGTTTCCAAACATCTTAATCACATTGACGTTGCCATGAGGGTCGTATTCTGGACAAATCATTTCTTTGAAGTTGTCCCCTGCCGGGAGTAGTAGTGGTTCATCTCGGAATCCTGATAGGAGCATATCATTTGACCCGTGTTGTATCTCAAGAATTGGACTCCTGTTACTTGCACCATCTATATTATCGTTGTCTCCCATAATAGTGATGACCCGTCCATCGGCGAAGAACTTCAATTTCTGATGGAGTGAGGAAGACACACCCTTGATACAGTGAAGCCAAGGTCGTCCGAGTATCAGTTTGAATAAGCTAAGATGTCAATAACTTAGAATTCGATGATAGGGTTTATAGGGCCAACCCCTATTACAAGATTTATGGATCCTATCACCGATGGGTATTATCATAGGCACGCACAGTAGTGGAGGTTGGAGCGAGGCTGCTTTCTTTTAGTCTTAAACATTTGAAGGTTCGCAGTGGGCAGACATTCAAGGCGGATCCATTATTGACAAGAGAGAGTGGTACAACCTTCCCCATAACTTCTACGGAGATATTGAGTGCATGATTGTGGTTTGGCCCAATCTTGGGGATTTTGTCTTTGGAAAAGGATAGCATTCGGGTTGAGGTCAAAGATCAGACCAAATTTATTGCTTCTTCTGGTGTGGTAGAAGGAGGAACTGTGGGTATAGTGAGCAACTTAATCAAAGCGTTTCTGTGCAGCTGATAAGATATGAAAATCCCCCATAGAGTGATGTTAGCTTGAGTTTTCTTTAGTTAATCGAGGATCTTGCTCTCCTCGAGGGTCATCTCTAGAATAGGAAGGCTTTCCATGCCCTTCCTCTTGTCATTGGCTGGTAGTGAGCTTGGGATCTGGTAATGCATCCCTGATTTGGTCATGTGATTTATCGATGATGGGAAGAACATGAATCCCGTTTCCTTGTCAACCTCGGGTTGTTCCTCCACCTTGATTATTTCTCCAATAAGTTCTTCAAATGATATCATCCCACACATGTCGACTATCGGGCCAGTTTTTTTCTGAAGATTGCTCTTCATTCGAATCTTTGAATTCTTTCCCCCAGCAGGTGGCAATAATTCCGTCTTTCCACGTAAAGTTGATACATTCCACAACTTCAACGTCTTCTTCATACAGGTCTTCCCAATCGGTGGGGATGTGTAAAGGTGAAGGGATCAAGCGCCCTTGTAGCTTCAAAGCATCGAATAACTCGGTGATACTGCAAATGCTGTTGGTTTGTCTGAATAGTTCCGCCATAATCTGGACAATATCATCCAGGCTAACTTCATCGGTCGGTACTACCCAACTATTTGACTCTCGAGCCTATTTTCGTGCTTCCAAGAACAGCGTACCGAACCTTTGGCAATCAATGATCATCTGTGAGGGCAATTTCAGCCCTAACTCTAGGAGTTGGTTTAAGACTTATGATAATTCCATACTTCCATTTTCGGAACGGGTACGGACATCGATGCATGCTTTGGTAAGGAGTGACAGTGCCTGATCAGCAAGGCTATCAGGGTGTAGGAGGAAATATGGGCAAATTTGGAGAGGTTTAGGAGAGTATATGGGTGTGATTTGAGTTGAGGGATCGAATTCTGGGTTCTCTTCTAGAAAGATGGCATTAGCATGATTTGTGAGTGGGTTGTGAGTAGTGTTTGTCTTAGGATTGGCTGGTGGGGAGATAGTACCCCGGTCAATTAGACCATGGATTATGTTTCGGAGGTGAAAGCATTAGTTAGTGGTATGGCCAGCTATTTGGTGAAAGGCGCAATGAGCATCTGCCTTAAAGTTTCTTGGGAGTGGATTTGGAAATGGATCGGGATCTAAGGGTTTGATAAGGTTTCGGCTTAGCTAGGCTTGATAGACTTTGGAGAGGGGAGCATGGATCTTGATGTATTCCTTTTGGACTGGGATAGGGAGACTTTCTGGTGCCCATGAGGTGGTTGGTTGAGAGATATTATTGATGGTTGAGACTTCAGCACTGGTAGGCTTATCATATTTTCTGGGGGGGAACTGTTTGGACGCCTTCTTTGGTTCGACATCTGTTTTAGTAAGACCTTCCTCGATTTCTACACCTGCTTCTCTGAGAGATCAAAAGTGGGGATAGTATTGTCCTCCCATCGTTGGTCGGACATGGGGTGAGAAGTTCTTCTTCACTATGCTAACTTGTTCTTCCTCGGAAGGACGATTGGTCATTGTTGCTGCTTTTTCCCTCTATCGGGCTATGAAGTTACTGACTGATTCCCCAGAGTTCTATTTGAGCAGCTCTAAATCACGGTGGGTGACCTCAAGCTCTTCATTGTATTTGTACTACGCATGAACTCCTGGGCTACATCCTCCCAACTACTAATTTTGGACTCTTCGAGAGACAAAAACCATCGGAGGGCGCTATTCTTCAGACTTTGCTGAAACAATTGGGCCATCACTTCTTCATAAGCCCCTAGTAGAGTCATGTAATGGTGATAGCTACGGAGATGAACAATCGGGGGTCCGCTTCCTCCAAACTTCTCCATATTTGTCATCTTGAACTTCTCGGGTAACCTCGCTTTAGGATAAGGAGACATGTGGGTGTAGTCCATGTAATTCCCCGAGATTCTGACTTGGTCAAACTTCTTGGTGAGCATCTTGAGGTCTTCTTTGACCTTGTTTAATTCCTCCTCTTTTGGATCAATGATCATAAGCAAGTTCGCCCCATGCTGGGCAAGATTCGGCATCAAAAGCTGGGCCGACGGCGGCCCATTAGCAGAAGGGGCACGTGGAGCGTGCTGATATTCTTTTGGAACCCAGATAGGCTCGGTTGGACCCATAGCGCTAGGAAATAGGGCCTCGAGCTCTTGAGGAACAAGAACCTGGTTTCATTGCATTTCTCGGACCTCAGTTTGGAGGTTATCAATCTTGGACACAAGCTGAGCTAGGACGGCCATCAGATCTGGATGTACAACGGGGACTTGATTTGTGTTCTCTATGGAAAGCGGATGGATACCGAACTCGAAATAAGTAACAGGGGAACAGAACTCCTAGGTGATTTGACTGAAGACCAAAGTCAATAAGGAGCCAGACCAAGGGTTTGCGGTCGACCTGAGAAGGCGCAAAAATGAGATTTATTTTGAGAGAAAAGGGATGAAAATATTTTTGACATTTTTTTTTCTTTTTTCTTTTTGAGATTGGAAGACAAAATATTTATGTCTTTTTGATAAAGAGAGGAAATTTTTTTTTTTTGATAAAGAAAGGAGAGCCAGTCTCATCATGATTATTACAATTATTATGTTTTCACTTGTATTAATTCTCCTAAATGCAAAATGAAATGTTGGACGGGACCCGAGCCTGGAACAGTTGGGTTTGTAATATATGGAAAGTTATGGCTGTACTTGTGACCAGGCTTATGGACAGGGTCCCGTTTTAAAAATGCGTGAAAATTCGGGAGGCAGGCCGACCCGGAATTTCGGCAGAGTTTCGGGTTGAAACCGACAATCTTATATGTGTGTCCTAGGCTTGACATCCGCGTATGCAGTTTGGTTGGGTGAATCGGAAAGGGTTCCCCCTTTGGCGTGACTTCCATGATATACGTCTTGCTCTTACGGGCAATCGGTACGTATAGACAAGCCATTTGATATACCTGAGTGGACATGAATTGCCTCACTATATACCTCGTGGGGATGGTACATGTGAGAGAGAATTCGATAGACTCAGCATACGTTAACGAGTTCCCTGCGATATACCGCCCGTCATGACTTCGGTCAAGCGATACAATGCGGGGGGATCGTTCGATATAAGTCAAAGGTACTTGGCCAATGGAAGGTGAGAGTCATATCGCTTAGGATAACTGCGCCCTACCGGACCATCGCCCATCACGAAGTGACCCTCCAGTTATTGGGTAAAATTTGGTCAATTACAATGCTCTTTGGTGATGTCGTGTGAATCATGCATGATCCTCTTATTAGTATCTTATGAGAATGTATTTCTTGATTATGCCAAACAGGGAGCAAAGTATAAGTACCAAAGGTACACCATGTATGGATGGGTGATGCGTGCAACATGTGGATATATGTGACCCTAGGTGCACGTGGTGCGAAATGTACACGGAGAATTTTCTACAAGTGTGCGAATAGAAGCATAAGCATGGGGTACACATGAGTAATAAAGGGGGAACATGAAAATGGGGGAAAATATAAACAAACATAACATCCATGTAAATAGAGTCTAGCCCTCATGAGTCTCAGCAGAGTCACCACTGTGGCCATCCCTAATCCTCATGACGGGCGGGCAGCGTGATGGAGGATCCTAGGTCCCGCATGTCCCTCTCGGGAGCGCTTCGGCCAGCATCATTTGGATGAGGTGAAAAATGTATAGAGATAGAGTCGCCAGTCTATTTTACTCAAAACAGACAAAAGAAAGGGATCCATCCCGAAGGACAACATCCAAAGACATACTGTTGCATACGAAACCAAAATTATTCGAAAAGCGTCCGGAGGCTAAGTTACGAAATGGGAAGGTGTTAGGCACCCATTCCGCCCTTACGGTCTCTCATGGTTTTTTGTTATTTTCTTTTATTTTCCCCGTGATATGTGTGCATGTGTATACGTAGTGGAGATAGAAATCATCGACTTATACCATGGAAGGGGTAAAGCGAGTCATCCGTAGGAAGGTATAAAAATATTAGAAAATAGGATTTACGCGATTATCCTTACGCTAATCGTTACGATGGAACGATAGTGCATATGGGATAATACGCCACTAAGAACAAATATATATATATATATATATATATATATATATATATATATATATATATATATATATATATATATATATATATATATATATATATATATATATATATATAATCTAGGAGAATTGAATTTAACGAGAATAGAAGATGAGAGAAAAAGTGAAAATAGGACTCGAATCTCGAATTTTACCCCGAGACGCCTACGTAGCCTATAGAGGCATCAAAGTCCACGTAGTTCGCATACAAAATGAGGGGTGGGGTTTATCCCATAAATCCAACCGGGGACTTCTCTTATTTGTGTGTGTGTGTGTAGAAAAAGTGTTTTAGTTGTGAGAAAAGTATAAGAAAAGTGTGAGAATTCCCGTTTCGGAATTTATGAGCAAACCCTCTTTTTCTTATTTTTTGGGTTTTTTTTATTTATATGAATATAAGAGATATGCAATAATACTAAATAAAAAAGTATATTAAGATATGTGAGATGAGGGAATAAAAGTGCTAAGTAATAAAACAAGTTAATGCGAATTTATGAGAATTTAAGGAGAGAATTTGAGAAAATTGGACCTTCTTGAAGATCTTGAGTTTGATCTTGAATGTTTGAGAGCAGCCCTTGCACTTGGATGATGATGGAGAGTGGTTAATTCACCAAGTTTGATGAAAAAGATGATGAAAAGTGAAGGTTGGAAAGGGATTTGGATGTGGAAATCACGCTGACTTCGAGATGTTTTCTGGATTTGTTGAGAGTGATATGTTTCTGATCTGGGCCCCCTTGCAATGAGGAAAAGGCCTACTTCTTATAGGCCCAGGGCATTGCCGATTGGCATAGCCCTATTCCTGCCAATCGATAGGTGCGTTTAGGCACACTGTCGATAGGCAGAGTTTGGGACCTGCCGTTTGGCAGTGTCTTTCAGGGCTTTTTGGAAAATCAGTCGCAGAGTGCAAACTATTGATCCAAATCGCACACAGGGTGGACTGTTGGAAAGGTAATTCAGAGACCTTTGAAAGTCCTTTGGACCTCTCCCGAATTCGGGAGTTGACTTCGGGTCAAATGTGGTTCGGAAGCTTTCGTCGGTCCATTGGTTGGGGAATCATCGGACGCAAACGGATCGTTCGTCCAAATGGTAAGTCCGAATTGAGCACGGAGCGGACCGTTGGAAAGTTTAGGAGATGTACTTTGATATTCCAAAGAGTTTTATCTAGTTTGGGGCATTGACTTTGGTCAATCAGTCCCAGGAAGCATTCGGTGACCTCTAGGAGTAAAACAGATCATTCGTCCGTACTGTAAGTCAGAATCACGCACGGAGCGGACCGTTAGAAAGGGATTTTAGTGCCCTTTGAAGATCTATTCAGTCTAGGTTGAGATGAAGACTTTGAATTTTGGTCAAACGGCCCCTGAGAATGCCCGATGGCTTCTAGGTTAGTACTCGGGGTATGACCTGGGTTTATTGTGATGAAAGGGGGTGCTAAGGACCTAGGGAGAGTTTGGGGGGGTAACTGAATGGGGTGTCTACAGGTGATATGGGCGATCCTTTACCTTCTGACTTATTGGATCTTTTCCACTTGCAATGTTCATGGTAATTATGGATATCCCACATGTGGGGAGGAAACTGAAGCCACTTGGCTACATCATAGTGGTAAGATGAGTTACTGTAAGAACTGCGATTTTTCAAAATCAACCCTAATTAGCTACGGATATTGCTTTAACCCTTATAAAGTATTTAAATTCAAAATTATTCTAAGAAGAAAGAAACTATACATAAAGACCTATAATTTTACTGATTGACCGAGACCCCTGAAGTTTCAGTAATTATAAAATAACCACCTGAAAATTTCAAAGTATTTTAACTTGATTTATATATCACCCCTAAACCTCAACTTTATATCAAATTAATTCTTTAGACTCTAACTAACATAAAATCACAATTTCGGTTGGCCCTTGAAACTTTTTAAATTATAAAAGTACCCCTATACTTTATGAAAAGTGTACTTATAAGACTATGAACGTAATTACAAGACCAATCAAGGACCAAACATCAAAGTTTAATTAATTTCAGTAAACCATCTATCCACCTAGTGCTCCACATAAGCACAAGAAGTTAAAAAGAACACGTGTACACCATGCACACATGTGATTTACATTTACTAACCATAAAAACTTTAAATAATCAGTTTAAATCCACCACCTTATTCAACCAATCGAATTCCCTAAGTATGTAGTATAAATACCCACCATTTTAGTTGTTAAGACACACCTCAATCTTCAATTCAAAAACTTAAAATTTCACTTATACTAGTTACATCATGATTTTATGAGTTATTTTCAGTTCTTTTAATTCCAAATACTTTTTGTCTAGTTAGTATACTTTATACAATCACAATATGCAAGCTTTTACGTGTAGAACAATGTATGATAGAAAAAATGTGAAATTACACCATTAAAGCTTGAGCTTTAATGGTGAATTTCAATATAAAGCTCCAAACTTTGATTTGAAGCTATGTTTAACTTCATTACAACCTAAGGAACTCGAGTGTAATGATCAAATTCCATTAAACTCAAATCAATTGAAAGCGCATTTTGAAACTAGAAAATTTGAAATTTGAAATTCTCCATGTATAATCTATCTCAACCTTTGAAATCAAAACCAAATTAGTCATATATATAGCATAAAACAAACTATATTTATAAGAATCCTTGCCATATCCTTAAAATCCATAAGTCAAAATTTTAGGAAAACACACAATTTCAGAACATGAGATATACTGCATCTAAAACAACAAAACTTACATATTCAGATTTCGTATGAAAAATTCGTTGAGTTTTTTTAAAAATCATCTCAAATGGTTTAGAAATGACGTAGTTATTTAAGGTCAAAAATCAAAAACCCTAAAGTTAACTATCGAGCAGAATAAGGTGAACTTTTTACCAGAAACATGGACCTAGCGCGTGAGGGTACATGGCCAATCAGAAATTTCTGAATTTTTTTCAACATTTTTATTTTATTTTCATGGTAGCCTAAGTTATGGGAAAATGAGGATTTAACTTAAGAATATTTTTTCAAAATTGCAATTTGACACCTCTTGAATTTTGAACTTATGAATTTGATCCCGAAATTTTTCTACGAATACTTCAAAATATTTTAAAACAAAAATTCTCTTTCACCATAGTTCAAAAATAATCTTAAGTCTAGTATTTTAAAGTCCTAAAATATTTATAATTAAACCCCCAAAACTTAAAAACATACAGTTTTTAGTACAATCTGACTGACTTAATCCCAAATACTTACATACCCAAATATTGTTTACAGAAAATCAAGTACGAGATCTTCCAAATATCCTCTTATGACATATAAAGTCCATCTATATACCGAGCAAGTAGGTTTTTCTTACTTTTTCAATAGTAAACTTTGCGTATTTGGTATACTGCAATTGATATCACTATGTGATAGCTCCTATTTACTCTTGGTATGTTCATGTTATCATACTGCCATACTACATATTTTATTAAATATCCTCGATATTTGAATTTATCATCGGTACTTGAATTTGACTATGGATTAATTTAAACCCTTCTCACCTTATAACTGGAATCATGTTTGTTATTGATTCAGTTACCCTAATACTTTGTGTTATTATAATATATGCATTAGTATTAACTAGGAAGTAGACCGACGTGTTATCCCATGAAACTTTTACTTGTCCTAATGGCCTCAGATAATTGAGAGCCTTGATTATTGATACATACGTATGAGTTCCACCTTAATATGTGCCTACCTGGTTACTTTTCCCCAAACATTTTGGTTTTATTATTATTATTACTTTGGTTTTACTGATGGTTTAATTATTTCTATACCCCTTAGTGAATTGGTAAGTATGGTCTTATTAGTTCAAGAATCCTTATACATGATCCTTAATGAACTGGTAATGAACATTATTTTCTTTATGAACTGGTAATCATGGAATTATTAGTTATAGAACTTTAATGTTCTTTAAAAATTGTTGAGTATGGTATTGTCATTTCATTTCTTTAGTGTTGCTATAACACCGAATCTATACACACTCCAACTGTTACGTATACATACGTATTTGTTATAGAACTAGTAGAACCTGCTTAGTATATTTGTGTTAATTCATTTTTTCTCCATATGAACTCGGAGAAAGAGGATAATATCTCTTCCCTAATATAGATAAATACAAGTTACCTATTTGCGTATGTGACTATGTGGGAAGAGAAAAAGGCAGATAGATGCAACGAGTGGCGCTTTTCGATTTTTACATTATAGTTTCTACTAAAAAAATGAAACTCACCCCTATGGTGGTACAACCTTATGTAAAACTGCTTAATAATGAATAAAGTTATGTTATTCCACCTTAACTTTAATTCATTTCTTTTTGTGTACTTCTTGTTCATTCATACAAAAAAGCAGGGTGTGAAAAGTTAGTATCAGAGCATGTTTTAAATTTAAATATATCGTTTGGTTAGAATTCTATGCGAGAAAGGAAATAAGATATTAGTTATTTTATTTTTTCATAAATTCTTTTATTACTATTATCACATGGTAATTTCATTTTGTAGCATGGATATGTGGGACACGTTCTAATTTAATGTAAACATTGAACCAAGCAATCGCTGGGAAACCAAAGTTAGAGAAGAGGCATTAGCAAAATTAAGAGAAATGATTCATGCGGTCAATGAGGACTGGGGGGAATGAATAGTGATGTTAAAAGACTAGTGCTAACGAATAGAGTTTTGGGTGATATGCAAGTCATAAGGAAAGTGTATGATTATGTGAATGATCTAGTAATTTCTTAAGATGCCATAAATCTTGCACTTGCAAATGAGACACCAACTCCACCGATGTATTCTAATGCCACATCTAATGGTGAAGTACATTGTGACTATTCTCCTGGTACTACTAATTACTCAACTGATGGTTCGAATTAGGGATATTATTTAGTCAGTCCAGAGTCCAGTTCTAGTGATGAAGCCATTATCTCTACTTAGATAATCCAAAATTAAAAGTTGTCTCTTAATATGGAGCGTAGAGTTAAATATTGTAGATAGTATGCTATACTAAAACTTTAGGAGATAAACTAATTAACATAGTTGAACTAATATAGGTTATGATATATAATGCCAATGTATCATATAACTCATCATGTGAAATATAACGGGCTTATGGCTTATTTTCGTTTATGATTCTTATTATTTAAATTTTTCTACTATTTAGGATGGTTAGTACTCGAACTCCCTCCGCTGAAACTCAAACTGAAGGAATCGTGCGATGTCTTCAGGAACTTACTTCTTTAGCCCGACAACAACAAAGAACTCGTTCTACTCCATAGGACATTATCGAAGAAATTCATAGGATGAATGCTCTTAAAGAATTTCTAAGGCAACAGTCTCTATCTTTTCATGGAAATCCAGGTGCCAATGAAGTAGAGAAATGAATACGCAAGATTTTGAAAATTCTGAGTAGAGTAGGTGATAACACAGATATTGTACCCCTTGCCGCGAAAGGCATACTATAGTAAGTGATATCGTCTAACCGTCGCAACCCTATTTACTATAGGCTATAGTATTAGATGAATGCCTCACATACCTACCGCGGTCTTTAACATATAGGTTGCGGCCCCTAATAAGCTACATACTGCGGACCAAGCCTGTACATTCAGCTAGCTGCAGCATCTTCTCCTCACAGCAACAGTATAGTGCATACACCTCCTATATATATAGGTCCACACCTCAAGATAGGGGGTTTCGGGTTATTTTCTTACACCAACACTTATCTCAGAGTTGATTATTATCTCTATGACGCTCTTCAGACCACTTAGTCCGGATTGGGGGCTACTCACCGGCATCACAGCCATCTCTCCGGCACACCAAAATCCTCATAGACAGGTATTCTCTTATATTCTCACGCTTGTACATCTCTTTAGGCCTAATTACCATGTACCAAACAGCATATATAATGAGAGTGTGGCACCAAAGTGGACGTAGGCTCATTTTTATAGCTGAACCACTCTATATCTTATTTTTTATCTCTCTTTACTTGCTTTATCTGCTTAGTATATATCTTATACTCGACTTGCTAGTACGAGAACGACAAGTAGGCAATTTTTCATATCATCAATCTGGCGCCGTCTGTGGAAAACGAGCTATTTCAATCTTGTTTCCCTACGTTTTGAGTTCTTAAACACCTTATTTTATTCACGGGGATCATTTGGATCATCATCTCATGAGTAAATTTTGGTTATTGAGCTTTATTTTATATTTACACCCTTAAATGGGTATTTCGTATATTCAGATCCGCTCTTGGGTCTCCATTTTATGACCTTAGATCTATTTTACACACCCTTGTGATATCGCCTCACCTAGATAATACTGGAAATCTTGATGGGATTTAGCCCCATAAAGGTGGGTGATTAGGGAAGAGTTATATTTGCTTATTTTTTCTACTCTTTGCCTATGATCTAGGGCTTATCACTAGAATTGTGTCGTTTTGTGCATCGAGGGGCTATTTTGTCCTGAATAGGCCCTAGTAGGTATGCTCTCCATGAGTTTCATGAGAAGAACTCAGTTTTTAGGACTGTTCCCTTCACTGTCTAAGACGGGGTGCAGCCAGGTAGTTCAACTACCCTTCTTACCATGGCCCTTATAAGTGCAATTGAGTTACAACAGCTTCAAATCATCAAGCGATGGACTCCAGTGTTTTCAAGCTCAACCTTGGTAAAATTCCATTCAAGGGTAGCGACAGTACACATAAGTGCCACTAGCCGCGGCCTTAACAGTAAACCTTGCAACAATTCAAACACTGCATCCCATCTTTATACTTGGTTTATTATATATTTATTGCTAACTTCTGCTAGTTTTATCTCAGATTATATATATTTTCAAAGACTAACAAAGCGTAAAATGGAGGGAGATTCCATCCAAAATGCAGAAATGAAGAATGAGATTTCTCAGTTGTATAACCACCTCAATCGTCTATATGACTGACACGCCTCACTCCAGGCTCAGGTCAACTTCTTGACACAAAGAGTTCTTATGTTGGAGGCCGCGACACCTAAAGTTACTGGCCAAGCATTTGCTACTGCAGCACTTGAAGCTATGGACCCAAGGGTCGTGGACCTGGACCAGAAGAACCAGAAAAGTAAAGTGGAGAAGGAAGAAAGGATTTTGAGTCATACACCCCATTGGCCTTCCAGATTGAAGACATCTTCGAGTTCATAAAAGAGGATGAGCTGCTGAGGTGGCCAGAGAAGCTTAGAGCTCCACCCCATAAGAGGAACAAAAACAAATGGTTCAAGTTTCATCAGGACCACGGCCATGACAATAATAACTGCTATGCCCTGAAAGATGAAATTGAAAGGCTTATAAGACAGGGAATGTTGCAACACTTCCTCAAGGATGCCTAAGGGATACAACCTAGTCTGACAGGCCACATTCCTCTTTTTATGCCCATATATATGTTTTATCTATTTTTGTAATTAGTGAAAACTCTTTCTAAGTGGTTCTATTTTAACTTTGTATTGAACTAGCAAAGTCCTGAATATATGAATAGATATATGAAATCAAGTTCACTTGATAGTGCCATATTTTGATTCTAATTTTCATTAAAGGTTATCTTATAATAGATTCTTTGTCTTAAACAAATTTCGAATCGAGACAATATGTTATATCGGGAATGATAATATCTAAACGGGCCCATAATGCCCGTCGTGACACTTGATTGTCTAAAAGCAAGTGATAATTGAAAATGGCAAAAGCAACTATTGAGAGCAGCTATCTAAATTGGTCTGCAACATCAATCATATAGACTATATTCGAGCATATTATGGCTACATTATTTAAAGCATTTATCAGAAAACGTTATTAGCCACGAGGACTTATAATGCCCGTTCTTAGCTTTCGGGATGCGTCATTAGTCACGGGGGCTTATAATGCCCGCTCTTAGCTTTCGAGATGCGTCATTAGCCACGGGGACTTACAATGCCCGTTCTTAGCTTTCAGGGTGCGTCATTAAGTCGGGAGGTTTCTAATATCTAGACATGGATGGCTATATATATATATATCAATAGTTATGGGTGGGTCAATAACATAACCTAGCCTAGGGAGGCTTGATAGTATCCCATATATTAGCTGCGGGTGGCTTAATAACATAACCCAACCTGGGTAAGCTTGATAGTATCCCGTATATTAGCTGTGGGTGGCTTAATAACATAACCCAGCCTAGGGAGACTAGATAGTATCCCGTATATTAGTTGTGGGTGGCTTAATAACGTAACCCAACCTGGGGAGGCTTGATAGTATCCCATATATGTATAGAGGTCCATTTCTAAAAGAAAAAGGCCTGAAAAGAGACGCGGCCTAATCAATATGGATGCAGCCATTTAGAATTCTCATTCATATAAGCAGCAAAGGATGGAGTTGTTAGCATATCGTGGCTGGATTGCAAACCAGCTATGGCCTTTAAATTTCAATCAAATTTTGGTTCCTTTGGAGAAGAATTGATGTAAAAGAGATAAGCTGCAGCCCCAAAGCCATATTCCATTGGCACCGCGACAGGAGGGATCATAGCTCCACCATAAAAAAAATTATGAAGTCTGAAAGGCAAAGCACAATTGTTGAAGATTTACAACCTCATTCAATCAAGAAATCAAACATCAAAGCAAACAGTGAAGGATGTGTTCTCTCTACAAAAATAGTGATACATTCAAACAGGAAGGAGTATTTAAAAAGAATATATGTAATTTTTAAAGTAGTGGAGAAATAAGGCGTGCATATAAAGTATAGAAAATATATATTTCCAGAATAGGTCGCAGCCTTGATGATAAAATTCACAGAAGTTTAAAAGGGCAGCATCCGTATATAGCAAAAGAAGGATCAAAGACTAATACCTTAGCAAAATATTAAAGTTCGCAAGTTATAAAGTCAAAAGGTCGTAGCCTTGGATATTAGCAAAAATTACAAGATATAAAGGGGACCGCAACCCCATGCTTAGTATTAAAAGAAATAAGACTAAGAGGATGCATCATCATCTTCATTTCCCTCTTCATCATCTGCAGCAGTCTTAGTCTATTGCTCTTCTACCACGGGCTCTGCCTCAGCCATAAGTCTGGCTCTCTCCTCAGCTGCAGCCTCCATCTCAGTAACACATTCCAAGTTCTCAGCATCACCAAAACCCCAGGAAAGAAGTGTATCTTTTTATTCTGGAAAGTTTTTTCTAACCCTATACCTGAGCTCTCGAAAGCTGTGGATATAAGCTCAATTATTGATGAGAAAGAACTGTTGGGATCCTTTGAATGATGCCACAACGTTATCAATGGCTAATTGAAGGGCCGTGTCATGTTCTTCATTCTTCGTTGTAATGGTTGCGGCATGATCTTCCTCCATTTTCTTCATGGCCTCAGTGTGACCCACAGCATCATTAGAAGCCTTGGTCTCCAATTATTCAAACTTCTTTTGAAGAAGGTCAAGCTTTCTTCTTGAATGTTATGCAACTTGGGCAACCTCAATAACCTGAGCTTGGGAAGGCTTGAGAGAGTCTGCAGCTTGCTTAAAATTCTCCTCAGCATCCTGATGGGCTTGTTCTGCAGCCTTAATGGTGGCATCTGCATTCATCTTATATAGCTCAAGGGTCACAACAGAATACTTCTTTCCATCTTCAAAGGAGTTAGCCCTTGCCTTCACCAAATCAGCATTGTGAACGTTGTCTGTGGCCTCCTTAAGCTTATATAGGCCCTCATACTTGTGTTTTTGGGTCATCATAGCTTCTGTAACCTGTAAATGTATTGAAAGTTAGAAAATAAAACTGAAGCTACAAAGAAGAATTATTAGAAAGCTGTAATTACTTACTCTCAGTAGACTGTGGATGGAATAATCCTCCAAGTACTTATGGTTCTCATTAACCAATCGATCTAGGTCAGCTCCATCAATCGCGTTTTTTATCCTGTGGACAACATGGGCAGTTGTCTCCTAAGAAGACTGAGGATCTGGCTTGTGCAGTTGTGCCCGCGGACGTCTGCTTTGTGGAGGTGCCAAATTTGCATTGACAGTAATTATTGATGGAGGGATAGGAGAATTTTTCACATGAACTGGTGAAGTTCCACGACCACCTTGTTCAGAGAAAGATGACATTAAACCTTTCACTTCCAAATTTGCTCCAATGTCATCATCATAATTACCCTCGGGCCTTTTGTGAGGAGCCAACTCCTCAACCCGAGTGATAGGTGAGGTAGGAGTTGTTTGACCCTTAGGTTGGTTGGAGGGAACGACAAGATTATTTTGATCTGCAGACTGCATAGTGGGCATAGTAGGCTCAACTTTCTCACTGGAAGAGACTATAGCAAGAGCTTTGGACTTTGTCCTCTTCCTTTTTCTTTGTCTGGCTGTGTTATTGAGGATAGTTACGTCCTCATCCATCTCAGCAAGCTCAGCTGCTAGCAGAGATCGATCAATATCCTTATTTGAGAAGAAATAAACCAGGATCAATATCCAAGTTTGAAGTAATTACCGCGGAATCAAAAATCAAAAGAGAAAAGTATTACCTCCACCACCCATAACTTTGGGAACAGATTTGTTAAGAAAGAAGCCTCTCTTATATATTGAAGTAGAGGTTACAAGAGTGCTGAACTTCTTATCATCAGCATCAACAGTCGAAGCCTTCTCAACTCTCTTCTCTTACCGCTCACTCAATTGCAAATTGTCTACACAAAGTCCAAGTATTAGTTTAAAAGCAAGGAAGAAATGGTGCAACTAAAAATACAGGACGTAGCTACAATTGAAAGGGGATACAACCTTAATTACCAAGCTTTGATGGGTGCCCTATTACCGCGGCACCCTGAAGGTTTTCTCTATGTCTCTTGTGGGTGGATTTCCCACCCCTCTCCAGAAATGTAAAAATATTTTCCCTTCGAGTTTTTTACACTAGTAGGCCTCCCAGAATAAAGGGTTTCGTCCTTGTCACGGACAGAAAAGTAATAATGCCCTGCAAATTTTACGGAGTATTCCTTTGGGCAGTAGAAGTGGAAAAACTCTGTGGGAGTAATGTCTCTCTTAAATTCACTCTTCCACAGCACTATAGCTGCAAGAATTTCCCTCCAACCATTAGGATCTATTTGGGTTGGGGCTAACTTCATCGTTTGGAAAATTCTTCTAATTGGAACTGGGACAGGTAGTCGCAACCCATAAACAAAAGCATGAAGGGGGAAGCAGACCCCATTGTGAGAAATTATTAAACTTGGTCTTTGGTCAGCGGAGGGTGCAGTATAGACCACATTATCAGGAAATTCAAAGGCTTCAGCCACCTGATCAACCCACTCTTGGGTCATAATGCTACAGAGATTAAGTGCAGCAGGAGGTCTCTCAGCTCCCCCAGATGTGCCAGCAGGTGCATCCCTAACCTCAGATGGACCCTCTACCGTGGCATCTATATCCATTTTTTGGTTGCTTGAATTAACCTCTTCCTCCATAACTATTGAGTTTGAATCTGAATCTAGCACTACATAATTAGAGCAATCTCTCAACTGGCAAGGCCCTATTGTCCTCAAAGGACGCACTGAAGGAAGCTCAGGGGGAGAAACTCCAAAGTGTTTGCGCCAAAAGTCTAAGAGAAATTTTTCAGGATCAAAACTCATATGGATGCAGCAATACCTGAAAATCATAAAGAGTCTGCAGATTAGGTGTCGCACCCAATATGGTCAAACAGTCCTCTTAGAGGCCGCGACATGAACAAAGATATATCAAGTTTGAGGGCTAAAGTATAAATGTTAAGAAAAATTGGCTAACTTCACCAAGTGTTAGGCTCAAATCCTAGAAGTTAACTTTCGTTGTGGCATATCCTTTTGGGGAAGGAGGTATGTTATATTCGTACATGCCATAGTCATTGGACTATGGGTTAAATTCTGCGAACACTAACCTAAGGGACTTAAAAGTAAGGGAATATTTACATGTCACATCTAGGTATTTACATGCCGCAACCAGTTTTTTGAACAGGCCAATAATTGAGGGTTGCAGACATTTACCTGAGACCACCCTAAATTTCAAAAGGGACTTTGTTATGCCACGACCATGTATTCCTCATGCTGCGGACATATACTCAAACAATTAAGTATTTAACGTTGATTAAATTTGAGGATTGAAGCCTTAGAATGTGAAAGGTTTGTTCAAAAACATCAAGAGCAGTGGTATGTTCCAACATAACTATATTTTATGGGTTTATTACATGTATGTTAGCAGCTTATTTGCAATCGATTGACGATTGATTCAAAGTGTAAGATCAGTTACAGAAATGCGAGTTTTATTACAAGTTCAATTCGTCATGAAATTGGCAAACACAAATTCAGATGGAACAATCCCAACCAAAACCCTAAGTTTCTATCAAGGTCATATCAATTAAAAGAATGCAAATGGGTTCAAGTGATAATCAGTCCAAATGGATCATTTACAATAAAAAAAACAGATGAGACACAAGGGTATTTCAACCAAAACCCACTAAACGGGTCTACAACTCAGTCATATCCCCAAAATTGCAAATACAGATCATCAGAGGGTTTTTATTACCAACAAATTGGGGGATTTCTTGGAAAATTATGTTTATTAGCATACACCCTAAATTTCTACCTAGATATGAAAAAGGGGAGTCATCCACAACGTCAGGCACAAAGATGAAGCGTGATTCATAGAAATGTGTTAGAAAAATAAGAAAATGGGTTGAAAATTACCCATAAATGGATGAAAATCGATCACTCGGCCTCAAACCGCCTCAGTACCACCACACACTGGCCTGAAAGGTCACCAAAATAGTCAAGATGAGGAACGAACAGAGATTTTCCTTCGATATGCTCTCAAGGGTTTGGAAAATGTAATGAAGTCCATGGTCGGTTCCATTTATATAAGAGGGAGCGGGAAGATGAAGCATCGTTTTAGAAAAAGCTATCGCAGAGTTAACATACCGCAGCACTAGTAGAATCAAGATGCATCATCAATTCCTTGGCATTACGCTTTGGGGGCTTATTGATAACATAGATATTGTACCCCCGCCGCGGAAGGCATACTATAGTAAGTGATATCGTCTAACCACCGCAACCCTATTTCCTATAGGCTATAGTATTAAATGAATGCCTCACATACCTGCCACAGTCTTTAACATATAGGTTACATTCCCTTATAAGCTACATGCCACAGACCAAGCCTGTACATTCAGCTAGTCGCAACATCTTCTCATCACAGCAACGGTATAGTGCAGACACCTCCTATATATAGAGGTCCACACCTCAAGATAGGGGGTTCCAGGTTATTTTATTACACTAACCCTTAGCTTAGAGCTGATTAGTCTCTCTACAACACTCTCTATACCACTCGGTCCGGCTTGGGGGCTACTCACCGGCATCGTAACCATCTCTCCGGCACACCGGAATCCTCATAGGCATGTATTCTCTTATATTCTCATGCTTGTACGCCTCTTTGGGCCTAATTACCATGTACCAAACAGCATATATAATGAGAGTGTGTCACCAAAGTGGACGTAGGCCCATTTTTATAGGCGATCTTTCGTATCATCAGTAGGTATAGCTATTAATCTCCGAGTAACTTTAGCAGGATATATTTTTAATGACGGAGTTGATTTCTGGTGGCAAGCAGTGTTACGTAACCATAATGTTGTAAATTTTAATTTGAGGAATTTGAGGAAATTTTCTTTAAAATGTATTTTTTCAAGACTGAGTGAGATCAACGAACTGTTGATTTCTTAAAATTACTACAAGCTAATTTATCGATAGCCCAATAAAAGGCCAAGTTTACTGAATTGTCTCGTTACACACTTGTGTGTGTATATATATATATATATATATATATATATATATATATATATATATATATATATATATATATATATATATATATATATACCGAGGTAAATAAATGCAAGTAGTTTGAAACATGATTGCATTTGAGAGTTAAGAATTCGATCTCTCCCTTACAAATTCGTGAGTACTATTAACTTAATGACATTGCGACAATTGTGGAACGCAAGTCTGCCGTAATCCGATCTTCTCCCCAATTATCAGAAATAATCATGTTTTTAAGACTCCATCTCATTCTAGACCTCACATTATTCAAATTCAAATGGACAAGCTTAATTCCAGATTCATCATAACACAACACGTTAAGCAATTCGCTGTCATGAGTGTCATAAAGTAGGACATGTTCAGCCATGGTGTCCTAAGATAAAATATGTTTCAATCCATCGTCAGTCAAGCGAACCCTTAAAAATCCAAAAATTCTATCCTATCCAGAATCAACCTAAACCAAACTCTATTAAAGGATTAAGCCAATCCTGAGTTGTGGAAAGAATTATGCCATACTACCTATATAAAATTACCATGACATGATAGAAGGTATGATAATATTTCAATATTTTAGTCCACATATTTTGTTTGATTTAGGATCAACACATTCTTTTACTAGCCTTTTAGTAGATAAATTATTGCAATTATTAACATCTTTTTTTCCATTGGATATTGAATTACCAGTAGTTGAAATCAATACAGCAATACAAGGTTATAACAATTGTAAAATTTAGCTTGGTTTAGGAGCACTCCTTATTAATTTGATAATTTTGGATTTATTTGATTTTGATATAATTATCGGAATGGATGTTTTATCAAGATTCCATGCTTCTTATATTGATTTTCATGCTAAGAAAAATTATTTTCAAAATGAAGATAATTGTTCTTTTGTATTTCAAGGATCAAGTCCATCAGAACACTCTCGAGTTTTCAACTCTAGATCTTTTCTTTAATTCCAAATTTATTGGAACAATTCGAAGATGTTTTCCCCAAATATTTACTTGGATTACTCCCTTTCAGAGAAATCGAGTTTAGTATTAATCTTTATCCCCACACATCCTATTTCGATACCTCCGTATCGAATGACTCCTAATAGAATTTTGAGAACTCCTACCTAATTACACGATCTTTTGAAGAAAGTTTTTATTCGACTAAGTTCATCACCGTGGGGAGCTCTGGTATCATTTGTCAAGAAGAATGAAGAAAGCTTTAGATTATGCATAGACTATCATAAACTGAACTCAATAACTATTAAGAATAAGTATCCTTTACCCCAAATAGGAGATCTATTTTATCAACTCCAAGGATCAAGGATCTTTTCTAAAATAGATTTACGATTTGGTTATCATCAATTACGCGTTAGAGAGAAAGATACTCTGAAAACTAATTTTTGAACTCGTTACAGACATTTCGAATTCATCATAATGTCATCTAGATTAAGAAATGCACCCGCAGATTTATGGATCCAATGCCTACAATCTTCAGACCTTTTCTTGACCAGTTTGTTATCGTTTTTATTGACAATATTCTCATATATTCTCATAATCCGGTAGAACATGCCCAACATTTAAATGAGGTTTTAAGTACTCTTAGAAACCATTTGTTATATGCTGAAAGGAGAAATGTGATTTTTCAATAAAGGAAATCAATTTTTTAGGAGATGTGATTTCTGAAAATGGAATCCAAGTCCATCCACCCAAAATTCAGCCATTTTAGAATGGAAAAATCCTACCAATATTACGGAAATAAAAAGTTTTCTAGGATTATCCAGATATTATCGTCATTTTGTAGAAGGATTTTCTCACATTTCTCTTTCCCTTATTAAAGCTAACTAGGAAGGAAATTCCATTTTTATGGACTAAAGAATGTAACCAATCATTCCATGTGTTGAAGGACAAACTAATTACTACTCCTATCCTTACTATTCCTTTTAGTGACGTGAGATACGATGTATATACCGATGCTTCATTATAAGGGTTAGGATGTGTAATAATGAAGCATGAGAAAGTTATTGAGTATGGGTCAGGACAACTCAAAGCTCATAAATGAAACTATCATGTCCATGATCTTGAATTAGACGCTATAGTTTTTGCGTTAAAAATTTGGTGTTGTTCCCTTTATGGTGTAAATTTCCAAATCTTTTTGGATCGTAAAATTTTGAAATATATCTTAACTTAAAAGGACTTGAATTTAAGGCAATGATGCTGGATGGAATTGTTGGAAGATTATCAATTTAAATTAAATTACCATCTAGGCAAAGGCAAAGTGGTAGCCGATGCTTTAAGTCAAAATCTAGTAGGAAGACTCCACACTTTGATTTCCTATGATATTGCTTCTACCATAAAGCAATATGACCCTAGGTTGATAACTCCTTTTGCAAAATTCTTTAAGATTATTACTTATACTAGGTCAAGAGAGAAAATTTTAATTCAGCAAACCTAAGATTATTTTGTACAAACCTTTTCGAATAAAAATCCTAACTTCTCATAAAATAAGGAAAAAAGTTTACGATTTAGAAATAGATTGTATGTACCTGATGACGCATCTCTTCGAGAAGAAGTATTGTGAGAAGATCATCGTTCAAAATTTATAATTCACCATGGAAATTCAAAAATGTACCACGCTTTAAAGAACACTACACCATATTAGGCGAATGATTACGACTAAAGACCCTGACCAGGACTGTGGGTCGCGACCAAGGGCTGTGACCATTTTCGTGGGTCACAACCCAAATCCTCGACCAAACGAAGGGTTACAAACCTGGGCGATCACCGTAGATGGTCGCGAACTTTAGCTGTGATAAATACATACATCTGGTCACGACCATTGGCCTTAACCCATATTTTGATATATGAGAATGGTCTCAACTCTAGTCACAGCTCATGTTAGTGACCCATCCTTTAATATATGAGAATGGTCATGAATCTGGTCATAGCTCATGTCCGTAACCTATCCTTCATTATATGAAAATGGTCACGATGATGGTCATAGCTCAAGGCCGTGACCAAAGGTTTGAGATTACAAAAATAGTCACGACCCTAAGTCGTGACCCTGTTTATACGTGATAACAAATTAAAGATAGTCACGGATTAGATTCCTGACCAGTTTTATATATATTAATAAAAAAATTGCGTAGAATTTCCTCTATTTTCTGAACATTCTAAAACCTGCGTAATGTAAACCCCTCACAGCCATAATGTTAAATTGTAAATTATAAAAGCCCACGTGGTCACGAGACCCCCAATTTGTGTGCACGACGATATTCTCAAATTATCGTTATGCTCTTGAATCGGGGCTCCTGTGACCATGCGGCCCATTCCTATGAGTTACATTGGTCCCGTGTGAGGTGTTGTCTCCGCTCACGGGGCCGTTTGGGGGGGGGGGGGAGGTTCGAGATTTCACCCTCTAATGGTATATTTTCAAGCCTAAGTGTACATATTATAAATATTGGTCTGTGCTCTCTGACCAGGGATCCCATGACCACGCAGTCGGTTCCTACGAGTTACACTAGTCCCGTGCGAGATGTTGGCGTCGCTCACGAGGTCATTTGGGGGGTGTTTCGGGGTCTCACCCCCTAACGAAATGTTTTCAAGACTAATTGTAGATATTATGAAACTTGGTTCGTTCTCTCGGATCGAGGGTCCCATGACCGTGCAGTCAAATCCTAGGGGTTATATTGGTCCCGTCTGAGGTATTGGCACCACTCACGGGGCCGTTTGGGGGATGTTTCGGGATTTCTCCCTATAACAATATGTTTTCAAGCCTATGTGTAGAAATTCTAAAAATTGGTCTTCACTCTCAAACCGGGGTTACGTGACCTCGCGGTCAGTTGCTACGAGTAACATTGGTCCCGTATGAGGTGTTGGCACTGCTCATGAGGCCGTTTGGGGGGTGTTTCGGGGTTTTGCCCTCTAACGGAATGTTTTCAAGCCTAAATGCAAATATTCTAAAAATTGGTCCGTACTCTCGAATCGTGGGTCCCATGACCACGTGGTAATTTCGTACGAGTTATATTGGTCCCGTGCGTATTGTTGGTTCCACTCATGGGGCCATTTGGGGGGTGTTTCGAGGTTTGTCCCTCTAACGGTATGTTTTTAAGCCTAAGTGTAGATATTCTAAAAATTGGTTCGTGCCTTCAGCTCGGTGTCGCGTGATCACGCGGTCTATTCCTACGAGTTACATTGGTCTTGTGCAATGTGTTGACACTGCTCATTGGGCCATTTGGGGGGTATTTTGGGGTTTCGCCCTCTGACGACATGTTTTTAGGCCTAAGTGTAGATATTCTGACAATTGGTCTGTGCTCTCAGACCGAGGATCCCCGTGACCACACGGTCGGTTCCTACGAGTTACATTAGTCCCATGCAATGTGTTGGACCCGCTCACGAGGCCATTTTAAGGGTGTTTCTGGGTTTCACCCTCTAACAGCATGTTTTCAAGCCTATGTGTAGATATTCTAAAAATTATTCCATCCTCTTTGACCGGGGGTCCAGTGACCACATGATCGATTCGTATGAGTTACATTAGTCTCATGTGAGGTGTTGGCACCGCTCACGGGGTCGTTTGGGAGTGTTTCGTCGTCTAACGACATGTTTTCAAGTCTAGGTGCAGATATTTTGAAAATTGGTTCGTGCTCTCGGATCGGTGGTCCCATGACCATGGGGTAGGTTCCTACAAGTTAAATTAGTCCCGTACGAGGTGTTGGCGCCTCTCATGGGGCCGTTTGGGGGGTGTTTCGGGGTTTCGCCCTCTAACGACATGTTTTCAAGCTTAAGTGCTAATATTCTAAAAATTGGTCCATGCTCTCAAACGAGGAATCCCATGACCACGATCAGTTCTTACGAGTTACATTGGTCCCTTGCGAGGTGTTGGTTCCACTCACGAGGTCATTTCGGGGGTGTTTCAGGGTTTCGCCCTCTAACGGCATGTTTTCAAGCCTAAGTGTAGATATTCTAAATATTGGTAGTACTCTCGGACCGGGGATATCATGACCATGCGGTCAGTTCCTATGAGTTACATTGGTCCCATACAAGGTGTTGGCGCCACTCACAGGGCCATTTGGGGGGTGTTTCGGGGTTTCTCACTCTAATGGCATGTTTTCAAGTCAAAGTGTAGATATTTTGAAATATGGTCCATGCTCTCGGACTCGGGCTCGCGTGACCATGCGATTGATTCCTATGAATTTCATTTGTCTCGTTCGAGGTATTGGCATCACTCATCGGGCCATTTGTGGGGTATTTCGAAGTTTCACCCTCTAACGACATGTTTTCAAGCCTAAGTGTAGATATTCTGAAAATAAATCTGTGCTCTCGGACCGAGGGTCCCAGGACCCCGCTATCAGTTCCTACGAGTTACATTGGTCCCATCCGAGGTGTTCGCATCACTCACAGGGATATTTGTTGGGTGTTTCGGAGTTTCAACCTCTACCGGCATGTTTTCAAGCCTAAGTGTAGATATTCTAAAAATTGGTTTGTGCTTTCGGATCGGGGGACCCGTGACCATGCGGTCAACTCTCATACATTACATTGGTACCGTGCGAGGTGTTGGTACCACTCACGGGCCGTTAGGGGTGTGTTTCGGGTCTCAACCTCTAACGACATGTTTTCAAGCCTACGTGTAGATATTCTAAAAATTAGTCCGTGCTCTTGGACCGGGAGTCCCGTGATCACGCGGCCAGTTCCTACGAGTTACATTTACCGGTATGAGGTGTTGGCGCCATTCACGATTCCATTACATGGTCAAATATCGATAATTCTTTCGGAACATAAGGTATATTTTTTTCACCATGGTATGTCCATATTTATAGTCTTAACAGATTCCCCACTTAATTAAATGCAACTTAACGTATTCTAATCACTTATATCTTAATTCATACAATGGGTGCACGGGCACGGAATCTTATCACTTTTAAGATTTTTAGAAGCGTATTTAACAAATTCTTGAATGCTATTTACATGATTATTTAAAATTCGGTTAGTCTCTCACATCCACTCTTTGTATAGTGGGAAATCCATCAAATAATCTTCAAATTACAGTCCTGTGGTAATAGGTAAAAAAATATTATTACAACTGAAACAAAAACAATATTCTTACAACTAAATCAATTAAAAAAATATTATTACAACTAGAACAAAACCAAGATTATTAAACTAGAACAAAACTAATATTCTTACAATTAAAACAAAAAAAAAGTTATTACAACTGAAATAAAAGAAAATATTATTTGGTCTTTTCCAACAGATAAATTGGTCAAGAAAGAAAATAGTCTGCATAATTCCTCAATTCCATCCCTTCCTCGCCGTCAACGAGCATAGGTACATCTCCGTAGCCATTGTATATTTCATCGACCAATATTTGAACCTCACCCATCTCCAAACATCAGTTATGTACTCGAGTTCCAGTACCCCTAAAGATGAGTGTGCACACCCCAACCCCCCTCTTATTGCTCAAATATTTGAAATTATACTTTTGGCTATAGTCACCGTGAGTTATTGATGATGATCCAAGTCCCGTGATAGGCGGAGGTATAGGGAATGGGAATGTTGAAGGAGTCAGCATTTGGGAGGGAAATGTTAGATGAGGTGGCATTTTGGAAAGGAAACTTCTAAGGGGGAGGATAAGGATAACCTTAAGGAGGAGGGTGAAGGTGAGGGTAAGATTGAGGAGGCGGCACTGGGATCCCATAATTTTTGAAAAGGGACACATGTTGCCCAATTTGATTCGTTAACATTCTCAGGTTATTTTTGATATACTGGACATCCCCATCAATCTTGAACTGTTCTTCCTTATTGGACGAGAAATGATCCTTGATCGAAGAAAACTCATCCACGAGAGGTGCGGTCTCTTGAGATTTTATTTTTGGCATATGTGAGCTAACACCTCTCACCCTCCCCTTGTTGTCCTTTTGAAAGGTCCGGGTTAAGGAATTATTTTCAAGGTCAGCGTCATCATTAGGGCTCTAACCTGACTGACTTCTAATGGCCTCTATTGATTCTAGTATCTCAGCCAAGTGCGGTGGGAATTTATTATCTTTTCCCCGTCGAGCATGAACGGATAAGTTGGACCGATTTGGTTTTTTACCATCATCTGTACCATCCTTTGTCAACTTGTCCATTCATTCTTCAAATCCTCATATGATTTGGATCCTAACCTTTGGATATCAGTTTTTTGTGCCCTGTTTTTTTTTTTGCTCCCTTTGGACCAACTTTTTCTCCATTGCCTCTTTCTCCAAAAACTTATTCCACTGCTCCATCAAAGTTTCAACATTGGGAGGCACTCTCTCTTTTACAGACAAAATACCAAAGCTAGCTCCCTCCTTGAGAAAATATTTCTTCCGAAGGCTTCTCCTGATTGTCCTCAATGATTCAGTGACCTAAGTTAGAACCTCATTATTGAAATGATTGGGAAATGAGCAATACTTGCAGAGTTGATTGTATATGTCATCTTTGACGACTTGATCAACCAGGTTCCAGTTGTATGGTTCACCAACTCCCACATTTATTTTTCTCAATGCCAAACATCGGGATTTAAAGTTTAGCACATCATTCCTATCACCCGTAGGGTTAATCATGAGAAGGAAGAATCCAATGGGCTTCTTTTTGATTGAGCGGGAGGCATTGACGGCGTTAGATGGGGGCGGTAGAGCAACGGGAGTGCTGGATGAGGGTACCGAAGCAACTGTAATTCGACTTGGTGAGGAGGGAACCATTGGTGGAGTTGTGTATTGCTCACCAATTGGTGTTGAGAATTCTGGGTGTGCACGAGATGGTGAACCTCATTATAGTGTCCCATTAGGACTTGGTTCCCTTGGGTTGTTTCCTCCCGACATTATCTATAAAAATGAAAAACCATAAGTGACTAAAAAACTATAATAAGAAATTATGATTAGTTAATCAATCTTATATATATATATATATATATATATATATATATATATATATATATATATATATATATATATATATATGTGTGTGTGTGTGTGTGTGTGTGTGTGTGTGTGTGTGTGTGTGTGTGTACACCTTTTCAAAGTAAGACTTTAGAATATTTTCAATGTGTCTAGTCTCCATCCATTTGGTATTAGTTTTTAAGAACCTATGAATTTTTACAAGTGGACAACTAGGAGGAAGGGTATCTATGATTGATGTGTAGATATGCGTGACATGAACTCGGAATCCCATCCTTTTTAACTTGTTGGCAAGATTCAATTTAGCGTTCATATGGCGCGAGATATCACAGTCTATGTCAATTCTCTGTACGCAGTTGTATCCATAACGGGTGGATTTTTTTCTCCTTATCCAACAATGTAACCAAGGTCAGGGTTATGTCGGGATTATGTGTCTGAAATATATTTTGTACAATGTCATCCCAGTTTTACGGTAGGGAAAATAGAATACGATCTAACAGTAATCTTATTGGAGATTAACTCCACGATTTACAAAGTATAGTTAAATTGTTCGATCTTTTATTTGCATATCTATAAATCAGAGTACCTTCTGTGTGACACTCACTAATAAAAGAGTTAAGTGTGCGGTCCAATTGCAACCTCTACAACTCTTGTTGCCAGTGATTATCACCATGCCTCGTTTTTCCTGAGAAAAATATACAAGGGCATGAATACATGTCCTACGGTTAATGTATAAGGGTATATTATGATATATTAGTTTGCTAAGGTTTTGAGAATGGAAAGCATTTTGAGTATATTAGTTTGGTTAGTGTGTAGAACCTAAAATACTCAAGTAATATTAAACTCTAAATAAATACCAAGCTTTAAATAAAAATACCCTTAAATAATGCAATTTATTTTAATTCCTAAGTAACCACATTCAATACTCAATCAATTTCAAATTCTAAATAAATTGCAAGCCCTAAATGACTATACCCTTAAATTTCGCAATTTATTTTATCCCTAAGTAACCACACTCAGTCAATACTAATAATGACAATACCCTTAAATAATGCAATTAATTCCAAACTCTAAATAACAATTCTCAATCAATGTTAACAATACCCAATAAGTTTCAATACCTAAATATAACATACGCAATCAAAATATGAAATTATAAAACATCCCATTTTCTTGGAAAAAAAGTATACACACATCCACACACACACATAGATATACATACACACACATACACGCATATACATGTACACATAAATATATACACAAGTACACACACATACACATACACTGAAATACACACACATTCACACATATACACACACCCATATACATTAGGGTTTAAATTAGAAATACAAAAATAGGGTTTACCTTTGAGACTGAGAGAGAGGTTGACGTCGAAATTGGGGTTTGAGAGAGAGAGAATAAAAATCGCCAAAATCCTACAGAGAAAGAGAGAGAGAGAGAGAGAGGCACATAGAGATTGATGTGGGAATAAATGAAATGGATGCAGAATGTTTTTAGTATAAGGACACTAGTCATGGCTTAGAAACTTGACCCATTACCATGAACCTTAAAGTTTTTCCACATCAGCGTGTAGGCAATCATGTGGTCACGACCCCCAATCATGACCCACGCATGTGAACAAATTGAGATGGTCACGACCCAAAATCGTGACCTATTGGATGTGCATTGTGGCCTTGGTCATGACCCTTATTCGTTACCCTACCATGAACAAACTTTGAGGGAATTTTGGCGCGAATTTGGCACCATGATGGTCACCACCTATTCACGACATAAGGTCGTGACACATACTGGTCAGGGATTTTTTTCGTGACCACTTCCAAGAGCACCCATGGCCACACTGGGTCATGGATATGGTCACACCAAATTTTATGTGGTCACATTTTAGGGTCATGACCAAATGGTCAGGGCTTTAGGCCGTAACCCCTTGAGGGTCACCATTCACAGGATTTGTTGTAGTGGAAGAAATATTGGTAGCCAAATATGAAAAATGACATCGCAATATTTGTAAGGAAATGTCTTACTTGTCAATAAATAAATATTAAACACAACACCCAGGTGAACTTCTCTAACCCTTACCAATTCTCGAATGGAAATGTGATCATATTACCCTAGATTTTATCAGTGGACTACCTCTTATATCCCAAGGATATAATTCTATTTGGGTAATAGTAGATCGGCTTATCAAATTTGCTCATTTTTTACCTTTAAAGACCACTCAATTGTTCCAAAAGCTTAGAAATATCTACATTGGAGAAGTTGCTCCATTACACGATATTCCTTTAATCATTGTATCACAAAGAGATTCCCATTATATAGTAATGTTTTTATGAGCATTGCAAATCGCAATGGGTATTAAACTTCGTTTAGGTACCACATTCCACCCAAAAATGGATGGACAATCATAATGTACAATCCAAACCCTAGAGGATATGCTACATGCTTGTACGTTAGATATGTTTGACAATTGGAATGTTTACTTACCCCTTATTGAATTTTCATATAACAATTGTTATCAAGCCAGTTGACAAGACTTAAAAAGTGTCTAAAGTGCGTGCTTATATAGGCTTAAGTGCAAGCCTGTCGCTCACGTAATAACCCAATAAGATGGGTTCGAATCCTCAGGGAAATAGGATGTGGAATGTGACGACGATAGGTAAGATGGTTAACCCTAAATCGACTCAGAAAAAATAAACAAAAAGATGATTGAAGTGGGATTATATCTACCAACTAATTGCAACTTAATTAAACTAGCAATGAAAATAAGCATGCAAGAATAGCTAATTGTGATTGACTAAATATGAATGGGAAAGATAGGTTGGAACACAATCCCCCAAACCCTAGTAATTTATCGAATATAAAACTAGCTTTAAATTAGATAGATGATTAAACCCGATCTTTATTAATCTCAACCATTACATATATGAGGGTACTAGACCGCATCATACATAATAAAAAGTAAGAATAAAGCGGTGTCGATATAACAACATGTGTGTCTCACTGTTAAGCATCCCAGTTACCTAAGGCAAACAAGATTAGAAGTCTTATGACGGTTGTGATCACCAATCAACACGATCCAATCGTTATTTAATTTAAAGAATTAATTTTTTATTTGTGCAAACCACATCGGGTTCGATTTATGCGTCCCAACCCTTCAAAATCTAGCTAGACATGATTTTGCAAATGAAAAACGTATTATCCAAGGTGCATGTAATCATAATCATAAGAAAACTATACATGGGCATGTAAGAAATAACTAGAATCCCATAAATTATTAACCTTTAAGAGTAGATATGAATAACTTAAACTTTGTAGAAGAAAACCTTGAATTCATGCATTAACACTAGAATATTGTTGAAGAAAGCAAAACCTAGGGTTCTTGGGTGCAAGAATCCTCTAAAACTATGAAAAAATGATCTCCCTAATGTCTGGTGGTAAAAACAACTAAGTACATCACGTTATATTAAGTGACTCCACTATGCACAACTTTTTTTTTTTAAATTAAAAAAATTAAAAATGACGCACGCCGAATTGGTTCACTGATTTTGTTCTTCACTGGGCCGAACCGGTTCACCTTTCTAGAGTTGATGTGAAAAGTTGAGTTGAAAATTTTTCTAAGTCTTTTTCTTCTTCTTTCCTTCTTTTGCTGTGATTTCTTCCCAACTTTGAACCTTCATAACTTTCCGCTCATTACTTAGATTTGGATG
The DNA here is from genome assembly GCA_949130495.1 of Sambucus nigra. Taxonomy (NCBI): domain Eukaryota; kingdom Viridiplantae; phylum Streptophyta; class Magnoliopsida; order Dipsacales; family Adoxaceae; genus Sambucus; species Sambucus nigra. Next base: position 40,127,575 of record OX422213.1, read on the forward strand.
TCATTTCTTCCTACGCGCTTGTGGGCCCACGAACTTCAACTTTTCTTAGCTTCCATGTTTTAATTCTGGGTGTGAAATTACTTATCTTCCCTTGACTATCCTTTTCTTGTATTTTGTCTTTCTTTCTTGAATTTGAGTTTTCTCTTTTCTTCTCTTGAATGAGTTTCCTACAAAATGTAAGAGAAATATACAAAACTCGATGCACTATATAGGAAACGTCAGTAATAAAAATATGAGGTAAATCAATGTCATTTACATAGTACGAGGTGAAAAAATTCTCTAGATTAATGTGACAACCCGCCTAATAAGATACCGGGCGATCACTCCAATATAAATTAAAACGGGAGTCTCATATGGATCATTCTTAGCATCACTGTCGAAAAATCCATTTAATTACTAATAACCTATTAGGCCAGTGTCAACATTTTAACTGTACTACTCTTTTAACGATAATAAATAAAACATCTACAATTTAATGCGTAAATGAAACTTAAATGAAATAAAATAACCGAACACTCGGTCAAAAATATACAATCATATCGAATGTTGTACCGAAAGAATATATAAATGCAGATGAGCCATTGGCTCGAATGTTTATACAATACCTCCTATCTAGAGTACAACGATGGAAGCGGCTATCAAAAACCTGCACGCATCCACAGCTGCTGCAGCTGACGTCTGACTCGAAAGAATTTCCATCCAGGCGTCCCTGTGTCTGGACACCTATATATATATAGTATATAGAAAGAAAGGAGAGTAGATAGACGGGTCAGAGCCCGGATTTTAAAAATATTTTGCAAGTGCATAAATGCTTTATTTTTAGAAAAATAGTTTTATCTCATATTTAAATTGGTATCGCACTCCCATGAGATACCCCTTACCTCTCCACTAACAGTGCACTCCTAGCGCATCCCTTTAGACATCCTAGTCAAGCTATCCTGCTAAACTAGTCTATCCCAAACCCACTATCAATCCTAGATAGTCCAAGCAATGTATTAAGGGCTAAACTTCAGCCCAGTCTCAACGCTATGCCATGTTCGTGCGTGGGGTGTCTCGCAAAGAGAAATCCAAACAAGGAACCCCTCCCCCCTCCGATACACTACTACGCGGCACGATCGATCATCGAGATCCGTCAGTCCCTCAGTACAGAAAGATATATACATAAATATATATATATATACCATAAACATTTGTAATATAAGAGCACTAAGGATTAAACTTCTCCCCAGTCTCAACACACTGCCATATTCGTGCGTGGGGTGTCTCGCAAAGCGAAATCCAAACAAGGAACCCCCCGATACACTACTATGCGGCAAGGTCGATCGTCGGGATCCATTAGACCCTCGACACTCGAATTATATATACATATATATACTTTACCATAACCATCCGGATCTATCTCCCGGACTGAGGATTAATATATCAAGTATTTATCAATACTTTTATTTTTCTCAAAATTTCCCATTACCCTTTTCATACTCAGGAAATGTAAATATAAAAGCCAATTCATTATCATGAATTGCTTTAACAAATCATATACCTTTTAAAAAGCCAATTTTATTATCATAAAAATGCTTTTTCTTTATGTCATCCCATTTCCCTTTTTATACTCAGGAAATGTGCCCAAATCCATTTCCATTATCATGAAAATGCTTTGATCAAATCATGCTTCCACTTCCCTTCTTCCACCCGGGAGTGTTACCGAAGCCAAACCTTTATCCCATTTCCCTTTTTATACTTAGGAAATGTAAATTAAAGCCAATTTATTATCATAAATTTCTTTAATAAAACTAAGACCGCCCCTCCAGGTTTCCCCACTGGACGCGCCCCTAAATGGCTATCATCTTCCAGGGCGTATCTATACAAGACAACCTGGAAACCTACCAACGTCGGGAAGCGGCCATATTGCCTGCGGAAAAGTCAGGACCACACCCGGAATCCCCTAACCAGCGCAGTAATACAAATGCCCATATGGCCTAGGGACTATATCCAACCTGCTCAACAGCCAGGAAGGCTTCACCACAACGCGCGCAACTTCCCTTATGATAGCGATTTAGGGAGGTGTGTAACCATAATTTATCAATTATGAAAATCATTTATCTTTTTCCCATTTTGAAATTATTCATATATATATTTTCAAAATCATTTCCATCATAACATATATATATATATATATATATATATATATATATATACCTAAATCACACAGTATATACATATCCTATATATTCCTCCTAGAATATATAACCGGCCATAATGGCCTAGATCATCTAGCGATGACCATAATCCCAAAGATTCCCTCCAGGAATCACAATCATGCATTCATATAAGCATGATACTAAGCCCAAAGTATTTTCTTACTTTGATGACTAATAATTACCTTAATCAACTCTTAAAGGTTTATTGGATATCTCCAAATATAATAATTCACTCTAAGTGAATATATACATATATATATATTCCCAATTCCTCAAGTCCTTTAGGACATAACCCTCTAATATACTTTAATTTAAATGGCCCTTAAACTTAAATCTCAAAGAGGAGGAATAATAATAATCTCCAAAATCTGGGGCTGAAAACAGGGCACCGGTCGACCGTTCCTAGACCTCCGGTCGACCGCGGGTTGTAAATAAGCCTACGAAATAAAGCAGTAGGCCCTTTCTCCTTGATGCGGTCGACCGGCAATAGGGGCGCGGTCGACCGGTCGCACCAGGTCCTCAAAACTTTAATTCCTCAAATCCTTAATCCAGCAACCCAAATTCATTTTCGAGGTTTCTAAACTACCCCAAAAATTATCCCGAACATCTACGACAATAATTCTAGCCGTAATTTTTCCAATTCCCGATTTGATTTCCGAGTTGATGATTTCAACCCGGAGCTGTCATCTTGTAAAAATCATATCAAATCGTAGAAAAATCAGAAAAATACGCGATCAGTGCCCACGCGACCGTATCGAAAAGATCTACAACTTTCGTGTTATTTCCGAAAGCTAAGTCAATTCTTTTCCTGGCCAAAAAGGCCCCCTAAAGTGACGGGTTACTATTCATCGTCTTCTTCGAGACGATTTCGGCCATTAAAGCTTCTCCCAAGCTTTTGTCGCCTCACCCAACGTCCTACAACCTCAACCAACTACAAATACACTTATAATACGGGTTCTAAACATCCTAGAACCCGGAATCACCAATTAATTTCAAGTAAAACCTAAGTTTCTCCAATTTACCATTTTTAGGGGTTTATTCGTTTTAACTCCCAAAAACCCGTTTTATCCACGAGTACCCAACCCAAAATCATTAGGGTTTGTTATACCAACAATGATATGAGATATTTATGCTTAAAAATAAATAAAGCAAGTAAACACTTGCCTCGTGGATAAAATCCGACGACCTCGAGTAGAATCCGGCGGAGTTTGGCCCGAATCTCCCTTTCTCCTCCTCTCTCTCTTCTCTCTCTTTTCTTTCCTTTCTTTCTCTTTTTCTCCCTCTCCCTCTGTTTATAAAGAAAGAAAAGGGTTTAACCCTTAAAACCCAAAAACGACTCGTTTACCCAATTACGAGTTACTTTTACCTCTAAAATTATCCGAAACTCATTTTCGACAATCGGACACTCTTTTCCGACTATCTCGGACATTCCGAGACTCATGGCGCAGTTGAAATTCCCATCCGAGGTACTTGACCGCAAATCACTATTCCAACCTAAAATAAATAAATGCGGGTTTTCCAATTAAAAATCTTACCTCGTGTCGCTTTACTCAACAGTGACATATAATTAAATTACTTTGACCTATATAGTCCCAAAATAATTTATAACGCCCTTCGAAAATCATTAAATCCTCAAAAATCCCAGAAATTACTATTTCGAGAAATTCTTCAAATTCCAAATTATACTTAATTACGGAATTTAATGGTCTCCAAAAGGGCGAGTTGTTACATACTCCCCCCCTTACAACGGAATTTCGTCCTCAAAATTCAGATACGACCTACACCACCAATCTTAGGATCACTCCAAATCCTAATACCTCAAGGGAAACGATACTAACCTAATGGTTCCCAACCATACATTATGCGGCTACCGCCTCATAAAGTGACTCTAATACGTCACATAATACCCATCATCTATAATGCCTATCGGCATGAATTTCGACCTTATATACTACGCCCATTCTATTTCAGGCGGTATATAAACCAATTTACCAAGGTGCCCATACACCTTTCTAACTTGTGCATATCTGCACATCCGTAGTGAACGTCTGACACGTAACACTTTCTCCCAATAAGGGTCTCCTTACCTCGGTGTAATACTCACCTAAGGGTTCTTCCAACCCGCGAATTTCAATCCTCCTAACCTCGGCCTTACTAACTCTATCGAGCCTACATCCTACAATGCTACTATCTACGAGTTACCCTACCTACGCGAAACTAAAATAATCCTAAATATGTCCCTAGTGCCCAAGGTCTCTCTCAACTCCCGACAATTGCTTGGTTTCATGCGTGGGACGTCTCGCCAAGGCGAAATCCAAACAAGGAACCCTCCCGTTACACTACTCCCTCGCGTAGTCGGTCATCAAGATATAACGACCCAAGGCACACAAGCGGGAGTCCTAAATCCTACTAGGCTAGCCTATGAACGCATTCCTACTATCTTATCCTTCCGCCCATACAGAAGGAAACCTAACCAATCGAAGTGCCCACTTTCTGTAGAAAGTGTCACGAACATAATACCCAAAATTTATCTCCTCAAAATTTGCCTTTTCATTAAGGCTGGTTATATTCCTCAACCCAATTTCTCCAAATTTTCCTTCTTAGTAAGGCAGGGATATCATCCTCAAATCAAATTCTTTAAGTCCCACTCCACCTAACTACTTGTGGTGAGAGGACCCATTTAGTGCTTTTCCATAGCACAATATTTCCATAAACATACTATCATCACAGGGCTCGTAGTCTATAGTGGTTCATCCACACTATAAGACTAACCCACATCCTTGCATCCAATAACAGCTCTCCATGCCCGGCGCCGTTAAGAGTCATGTGTGGAGTGTCTCGCAAAGCGAAATCCAAACAAGTAACCCCTCCACACATTAACACTTGACTTCGTCGGTCACGGAGTCCCGTTATTTCAGACATGCAACCGGGATAATCCTATCCGTAAACAACAAAAGGTGGTCTGAACTCCTATCTCTAACTAAGAGTCACACCACCCAGCGCTCGCACTATTTCTAAGTCCTTGCGCAAACCGGTACTGAGCTAAACCTTACAGCTCAACAATAATCATGCGGCCTTAAATCATATATATAAGGTCGCCATATATACCAACCAAAATAAGGAAGCCTCTACTCATCGAGGTTCCATAAATCCATAACAATAAAGGTGAACTCAACCTTTATCAAGGTGAGACACCACAACAATAACCTGTTCCCTCCAGGAACCATGGACACGATAGACTTGCCATTCTTAGCCTGCTATCGCTCCGAAAATACACCATAATGTATTATACTCATCATACCACCATGCTCGTATAGACATATAAAATGAGCATTACTAACCATATATATATATATATATATATATATATATATATATATAATATATCAACACCCGCCTCTATGGCGAATGAGGGAAAATAAAATTCCGCTATCGCGAAAAACACATAAACATACCTGATATTATGTTATCATGACCGCCACCAAACCCAAATTACACACACGAGTCTAGGGCTAACGAACACCGTGACTTTTATCTAGCCACGCCATTTATACCTCTTCCTTGAGGTAAAACTCATAACAATAACTTCGCCCTGCTCCTTACTATCATCTTACTAGTCCTCTTAACTTCTTCGTTAAAAGGAAACTCCACTACGAGCTTCAACTTTAAAGCTCCAACTAAGCCCCACCTCATGCCGCCATCCAAGCTCTGCACACGATTCTCAAACGAGCGCGCAAAAGAATTCTATAATCTTCTAATATGGCAGGAGAACGAAATCTCACAAGAGAAATCAACAATCCTAATCCTGGGGCTCTATAACAAATCGAGAGCAACGCTGAAAGTGTAGTACGTCCGCACAGATTCCTAAGGACACTAGAACCTGATGCTCTGATACCATCTGTGACAACCCGCCTAATAAGATACCGGGCGATCACTCCAATATAAATTAAAACAGGAGTCTCATATGGATCATTCTTAGCATCACTGTCGAAAAATCCATTTAATTACTAATAACCTATTAGGCCGGTGTCAAAATTTTAACTGTACTACACTTTTAACGATAATAAATAAAACATCTACAATTTAATGCGTAAATGAAACTAAAATGAAATAAAATAACCGAACACTCGGTCAAAAATATACAACCATATCGAATGCTGTACCGAAAGAATATATAAATGCAGTTGAGCCATTGGCTCGAATGTTTATACAATACCTCCTATCTAGAGTACAACGATGGAAGCGGCTATCAAAAACCTGCACGCATCCACAGCTGCTGCAGCTGACGTCTGACTCGAAAGAATTTCCATCCAGGCGTCCCTGTGTCTGGACACCTATATATATATATATATATATAGTATATAGAAAGAAAGGAGAGTAGATAGACGGGTCAGAGCCCGAATTTTGAAAATATTTTGCAAGTGCATAAATGCTTTATTTTTAGAAAAATAGTTTTATCTCATATTTAAATTGGTATCACACTCCCATGAGATACCCCTTACATCTCCAGTAACAGTGCACTCCTAGCGCATCCCTTTAGACATCCTAGTCAAGCTATCCTGCTAAACTAGTCTATCCCAAACCCACTATCAATCCTAGATAGTCCAAGCAATATACTAAGGGCTAAACTTCAGCCTAGTCTCAACGATATGCCATGTTCGTGCGTGGGGTATCTCGCAAAGCGAAATCCAAACAAGGAACCCCCCCGATACACTACTACGCGGCACAGTCGATCGTCGAGATCCGTCAGTCCCTCAGTACATAAAGATATATACATAAATATATATATATATATATATATATATATACCATAAACATTTGTAATATAAGAGCACTAAGGATTAAACTTCTCCCCAGTCTCAACACACTGCCATATTCATGCGTGGGGTGTCTCGCAAAGCGAAATCCAAACAAGGAACCCCCCCGATACACTACTATGCGGCAAGGTCGATCGTCGGGATCCATTAGACCCTCGGCACTCGAATTATATATACATATATATACTTTACCATAACCATCCGGATCTATCTCCCGGACTGAGGATTAATATATCAAGTATTTATCAATACATTTATTTTTCTCAAAATTTCCCATTTCCCTTTTCATACTCAGGAAATGTAAATATAAAAGCCAATTCATTATCATGAATTGCTTTAACAAATCATATACCTTTTAAAAGACAATTTTATTATCATAAAAATGCTTTTCCTTTATGTCATCCCATTTCCCTTATTATACTCAGGAAATGTACCCAAAGCCATTTCCATTATCATGAAAATGCTTTGATCAAATCATGCTTCCACATCCCTTCTTCCATCCGGGAGTGTTACCGAAGCCAAACCTTTATCCCATTTCCCTTTTTATACTCAGAAAATGTAAATTAAAGCCAATTTATTATCATAAATTGCTTTAATAAAACTAAGACCGCCCCTCCGGGTTTCCCCACTGGACGCGCCCCTAAATGGCTATCATCTTCCAGAGCCTATCTATACAAGACAACCTGGGAACTTACCAACGTCGGGAAGCGGCCATATTTCCTGGGGGAAAGTCAGGACCACACCCGGAATCCCCCAACCAGCGCAGTAATACAAATGCCCATATGGCCTAGGGACTATATCCAACCTGCTCAATAGCCAGGAAGGCTTCACCACAACGCGCGCAACTTCCTTTATGATAGCGATTTAGGGAGGTGTGTAACCATAATTTATCAATTATGAAAATCATTTATCTTTTACCCATTTTGAAATTATTCATATATATATATTCAAAATCATTTCCATCATAACATATATATATATATATAAATCACACAGTATATACATATCCTATATATTCCTCCTAGAATATATAACCAACCATAATGGCCTATATCATCTAGCGATGACCATAATCTCAAAGATTCCCTCCAGGAATCACAATCATGCATTCATATAAGCATGATACTAAGCCCAAAGTATTTTCTTACTTTGATGACTAATAATTACCTTAATCAACTCTTAAAGGTTTATTGGATATCTCCAAATATAATAATTCACTCTAAGTGAATATATACATATATATATTCCCAATTCCTCAAGTCCTTTAGGACATAACCCTCTAATATACTTTAATTTAGAAGGCCCTTAAACTTAAATCTCAAAAAGGAGGAAAGATAATAATCTCCAAAATCTGGGGCTGAAAACAGGGCACCGGTCGACCGGTCCTAGACCCCCGATCGACCGCGGGTTGTAAATAAGCCTACGAAACAAAGCAGTAGGCCCTTTCTCCTTGACGCGGTCGACCGGCCATAGGGGCGCGGTCGACCGGTCACACCAGGTCCTCAAAACTTTAATTCCTCAAATCCTTAATCCAGCAACCCAAATTCATTTTCGAGGTTTCTAAACTACCCCAAAAATTATCCCGAACATCTACGACATTAATTCTAGCCGTAATTTTTCCAATTCCCGATTTGATTTCCGAGTTGATGATTTCAACCCGGAGCTGTCATCTTGTAAAAATCATATCAAATCGTAGAAAAATCAGAAAAATACGCGATCAGTGCCCACGCGACCGTATCGAAAAGATCTACAACTTTCGTGTTTTGGCCGAAAGCTAAATCAGTTCTTTTCCTGGCCAAAAAGGCCCCCTAAAGTGACGGGTTACTATTTATCGTCTTCTCCGAGACGATTTCGGCCATTAAAGCTTCTCCCAAGCTTTTGTCGCCTCACCCAACGTCCTACAACCTCAACCAACTACAAATACACTTATAATACGGGTTCTAAACATCCTAGAACCCGGAATCACCAATTAATTTCAAGTAAAACCTAAGTTTCTCCAATTTACCATTTTTAGGAGTTTATTCGTTTTAACTCCCAAAAACCCGTTTTATCCACGAGTATCCAACCCAAAATCATTAGGGTTTGTTATACCAACAATGATATGAGATATTTATGCTTAAAAATAAATAAAGCAAGTAAACACTTGCCTTGTGGATAAAATCCGACGACCTCAAGTCGAATCCGGCGGAGTTTGGCCCGAATCTCCCTTTCTCCTCCTCTTTCTCCTTCCTCTCTCTCTTCTCTCTCTTTTCTTTCCTTTCTTTCTCTTTTTCTCTCTCTCCCTCTCTTTATAAAGAAAGAAAAGGGTTTTAACCCTTAAAACCCAAAAACGAATCGTTTACCCAATTACGAGTTACTTTTACCTCTAAAATTATCCGAAACTCATTTTCGACAATCGGACACTCTTTTCCGACTATCTCGGACATTCCGAGACTCACGGCGCAGTTGAAATTCCCATCCGAGGTACTTGACCGCAAATCACTATTCCAACCCAAAATAAATAAATGCGGGTTTTCCAATTAAAAATCTTACTTCGTGTCGCTTTACTCAACATCGACATATAATTAAATTACTTCGACCTATATAGTCCCAAAATAATTTATAACGCCCTTCGAAAATCATTAAATCCTCGAAAATCCCAGAAATTACTATTTCGAGAAATTCTTCAAATTCCAAATTATACTTAATTATGGAATTTAATGGTCTCCAAAAGGGCGGGTTGTTACAATTAAGAGGATAAATTTAGAAGAATTTATGCCTAATCAAACCCCCCTAACTTAGAACTTTGATCGTCTCGAGCAATGTAAAAGAATCAAGGCATGGTCAAATACTTAACAAACACGTGATAAGGATATAATACCACTTTTGCGAGCAAGCGATTGCATTTCAAATGTGCAACAAGACTTTAAACCCTTAGGTTACACAAGTAGGACGAGTGTTGTCTCATGAGGGTTTGCACTGAATATACCCACGAAATTCGTTTTTGACTCAAAGAAAAATTCAAAATACTTAAAAATTGTACAATTTAAACTCCCCAAAAATAATCACCGTAATTTCATATTCAAACGAGTCTCAAATCAAAGTGTGTGTGTGCAAAGCCGAAAATCGAACCACTAATTTTCATCGATTGATAATTACATTAGTTTCCAAAAATTCGCTTTAATTCAATTTCTCACGAATACAGTCTCACAAATGAATCACTCGGATTGTGGCTATTTTCTCTCGATGTACATGATATAAAGAGAAAATATAATAGAACACAAATTCACGTGCACAATTTGAAAGACCAACTTTTTATGGTGAAAAGATCTCATTATCGGAATACAGTTATTGAAAAACGGGAAACATGACCTTTGTTTCAATTCAATTAACCTCTCTTTTCATCTTTTCGTGCTTAAGGCTCTCCGCGCGGTAGTCAATTTCGCAATTCGAACTTGGTTAGGACTTTCTTGGGTGCTTTTTCGAGTTTTTGCTCATTTCTCAAATCCCTTTAGTGCTTTTTTGAGCTTTTGCTCATTTCTCTCTTCTTTTTTTTTTCACATTTATCTTTTCCTGCTATTTTTGTTGAGCATACTTCTATTTTTTTTTCTTGCCCCTTTTTATGCAATTTTCGGGCTTTATTTGATGAATATTTCAGTTTTTGCAATTCCGGGCCAATTGGGATTTCGGGTTAACAAACGAAAAGGGAAACATTTTATTAGGATCAAATTGGATTGCAAAGGGATAATTTTCACAACTTTTTATGGCTAATATTTTTTGGTAACAAACGAGGGCCTACTTCATTGTCCAAATTGCTAATTACATTACCATATTCTTCTCAAGATGAATTTAGTTTAGAAATATTATCAACCCATTTTTCAAGACAATATCCCACTAATTTCCCATAACCGACCAAAAATAAAAAATTTAGAGATCATCAACGACTTATTCATATACTGAAAAGAACTTTGAGTTAACCATTAACTCGGATTCATTTAAAAACTCGCAAAGATGATAGGCTCGAAATCTCACCGGGTTAGTTAATCTAAAATTTGTTTTCCTTTATCAACTATGAAACCACTCAGATTTGGTTTTACTTGGGTACTATCCCTAACAAATATAGTAAGTCTAATACAAGGATTGTTTTGAAATTTTTCTTCATACCCCAGTCTAGTTGTATTAAAATCATATTTCTAAGAGTCCAAAAGTTTATCCAAATCAAAATCTTCTTTCGATTTTTCTAAGTTTATTTCTCTAATCCTTTTAAAAGCATCGACACACATTTCTTTAGATTTTTCAAGATCAACTAATGTGGCCTTATATTTTGGTTCAAAAATAGTAACCTTATTGTTAAGATCAGAGATTTTATTTTAAAAATTAGATTTTTTTCTTTTCAAAATCCCTTCTTATTTTTTCAAAATTTGATTTAATACCAGTTATCTCATGTTCAGTTTGCTTAACTATCCCATATTGATTTTCTAAGGACTCACTAAGCATTTTAACCAGATTCGATAATTCTTGTCTATTTTGCAATGTTTTGACACATAGTTCCTAGTAATCATCATATCTAATAAAATTTTCATTATTCTCGGTGTCCGTGTGAGAAGTGTTGATATCATCCGATTGAGTATCATACACACACATAACACGCTTTGCATAAAATGAATTAGTTAATTTAAGCATAAAAGGTTGTCTAGCTAACAAATATTTAGCAGCATCAATCAAATCAAGTACTTCATCAAATTCGCATTCATCTTTAGAATCAGTCATTCCTGCTAAGTACACGTCTCTGCAATAGTCATAAACTTCTCCTAAAAATGCAACGCAATTTGATTCGGAATCTCCTTAGTCATTTTTTGATTCAAAATCCGAAGACTCATCCCAAGTTTTAGTAATGTGGGCCTTATGTGTTTTAGAATGGTTGGACTGTGTCTTAAACATATAATCAATAATGAAGTGACCGAGTTTCCCACAATTGTGACAAGCCAATATAGATTTATCAGTCTTACTACTTCTACTATCATAATCAGAAGACTGCTTTGAACTTTTGATATGGTGCCGGGTGAACTGACTTGATTAATTATTCGCTTGCATACATCTTTTAGCAATAGTATTTACGTGCTTAAAAAGTTTCTTAAATTGTGAAGACATAATCGCAAGTTTATTATCAGTCCCATCAATTTCATCTGAGTCCACATTAGATTCATTACCCAACTAAGATTGTTGGTTAACTAACTTATACTTATTTTTATCAGAATAGGAAGTTTTAAAAGAAAATTTAGAAGTATTGGTCAACTCATTCTTAGCATAAGATGTAAGAGTCTTCCTAAAGGATGATTCAAGTTCCATAGTTTATAATTTAGAGCTTAGCAATTCTGGTGTGAGCTATGGATCATCAATCTCTTCTATGATGTAACGTTTATGATCAAATCTAGGGGCAAAGGAACTTAAAATTTTAGCACACACTTATTTATCAAAATATTCTATACCATTCGCATGTAGCTGGGTAATGATATCAGTTGAACGCATATAAAAGCCATCAAAAGGTTCGTTATCTTTCATTATTAACATATTATATTGTTGAACCAACATTTGTGTTTTACATTACTTCACCCTATCATCTCCCTCTTGTGATATTTCTAAAGTATTCCAAGCATCTTTTCCATTAGTGCAATGACATATACGTTTTAATTCAGTTTCACTCACACTCAAAAAAATTGCATTTTTGCTCTTATCATTGAAATTGCTTATCTTTTTCTAATCAACACTTAATTCAGATGTTCTAAGTTTTATAAAAATAATGTTACCTTCTGCTATAAGAGTTACGGGGTTCCTATAACCATTTTCTATTAAATCCCAAACTTCATCTCCTGATGTGCCTTGAATAAATGTAAGCATTCTAATTTTCTAGTATGAAAATTTGTGCCATAAAAAATAGGTGGTCTACTAAAATTTCCTAACCTAAGCAACTAACTTGAATCATTCATGAAAACAAGTTAAAAAGAGTTTATCAAGAGTTTATAAAACAGATCTTTTGTAAAGTCTAGCTCTAATACCACTTGAGCAGGCAACTATAGCGCAATAGACTAATGTGCAGAAGTAAACTACTGATGAATAAACCCAAGACACCTACGAGTTTTATTGATTATCAAGAGGGGACTAATTTAAACTTTTCTTAAATTAATAACTAAACTTCAAACTGATTAGAGTTTGGCAAGTTATTAAAAGTCCTAATTATTATCTTTCGGTGTGTATCTAGACTTTAATCCTACGTTTTTGAGTTAAGAGATTAAGGCAGAAATTAAATCATGCGGTGTTTATTTTACGTAGAAAAAATCCTTCTTCGGGAAAAACGACGAACCCCGAACCATCTAAAATCACCTTCTCTACGAAGTTCACTGAAACAATATAAAAAAGGAATGATTCACAAACATGCAACAAGACTCAAAGCAAGATAAATCAGAACAAACTATTACTTATCTCGACCAAGCTTCTCTCTACTCTGGTTGCCCTTTCGCAATTATCCTCACTATGAAGCTCTTATTCACTTTGCTTTCTTCACGTCTCATCCTCCCTTCTAGCTTCCTTAGCGCGGGTTGGCTCAGTGCCTATGTGAATAGTGGTGTACAAAGTGATTCTAAAAGTGATATGCAAATGATGTATCAAAGATCCTGAAATATTAATTAAGATCAAGTAATCATATACATTTTAACAAAACACACAAAAATAATATGACTTCAAATGTATATGCAATACAAGCACAAAGTCAAATATCAACGAACTGTTTTAAAAATTAGTTTAGATTAAATCAGATTTTAATCTATCACCTCATTAATTCAAATATAAAAACTCCAACAATTTAATGTTCTCAATTCACTCCAATCAATTCTAAGTTCTCAAATGGAATAGGTCAAGTATATGGTTCATGCAATAGAATATGGAAAATCCATATTTTAGGTTTTTACAAATTATTCCTCTATAGGTTTAAATGTCTAAACCTAACAAATGTGAATACAATGAACCAAAATTTCATAGCTTCAACTTTAAAACAAAATGTTTTAAATAAACACGAATTTAGAACCAATTGTAATACCCCGTACTTTTATACTATATTTAATTTGGGGATTTATTAAATTTCATGTGATGATTTATTTAATAAAAAAATCCGGAAATTAATTATGTTATAATTATTGACGTGACGTGAGTTAGTAATTATATGAAATTGTTGAATATTACTTATGAGCATAGTAATATATGATATTGATTATAGTAAATGTCACGAGTGAATGAAATGGCAGTTTTGGGAATTTTAGCCGGGACGCGCCCGTGTCACGTCGGGATTAATTATTAATATATAAAAGTGAATATTTTATAAGTTGTTCGTATGGTCGTTTTGAGTGCGCCAACGCGTCCGGAAGGGTCGAGATAGTCAGAAAAGTGTACCCGGGGATTTAGTTTGGGTCTCGGGATGTTTTTAGGCTTAATTAGTGACCCGGGAGGGCATTTTGGTCATTTTACAAAATAGGGTAATTAAACCCACGAATTTCAGCCATCCTTAGCAGCCATTTAAGTCAGCCTTTTAGGGTTAGAACATTCAGAACCCTAGAACGGCCATTGGAGAAGAGAGGAGAGAGCTCTCAAGGTGATTCAAGGCCCAAAACACCACCGAATTCACCCGCCGTCACCACCAGCGCGTAGATCGCGAGGAGGAGAACGCAACCACACCAATATCAGCAGGAAACCAGACCTCTGAAATCCCAGGCAAGTGTTTAACTTGTGTATTTTCGTTGGTGCAATATTCATATTAGTTAGAAATGATTAGGAGTATAATCTATGGAAGAAAACCCCATTTTTTTTATAGGAATTTGCATGTAGAAAAGATTAAAACCATATTCTGGAAGTCTTATATGATGTAGATGATTAACCCACGAATTTTGATGATTATGTAGAAGGAAATTCTGGAGAAAAATTGATTAGAATAGAAGTTAAGAAAACTTAGGGTTCTTGATGATTAGATGAGGTTTTAGGTTGTTTAATCATGTTTAATAATGGTTATACGCATGCTTAACGTTAGAAACATCTGGTAATATGTTATTATGTTTGTGGTATAAGTTTTGGGACGATTATGGTTGGAAAATATGAATTTGAATGAAGAATTTTGGTGAAACCCACAACTGCAATTCTGCAGAAATCTTCGCAGACCTGCTTGATCGATCGATCGACCCTAGAGCGTTGATCGATCGAAGGTTCGATCGATCGAGCCCCAGCCGTCGATCGATCGACCCTTCCTGGCAGCATCTTATTTCCCCATGTTTCATTAGTTGAATTAATTTATCGTGGAATAATCCTTGGGCATATTAAATAAAATGTTTTGGGATATAGGAGAGACCAGTAGGACATATGATTAAGTGTTGAGAACTTTATTATGAAATGATTATTGTGTTTTTGGGATAATTAATTAAGGAATGACGAACTACGTATTTCAAGTGAGGGATTACGACGAATACCTACAATAGTGAATAGATGTCTACCTACTGAATTTGTTACTTGGATGGATAGAACCCATGAGTGTTCCATAACTAGTGAGAAAATCCTTCGAGTTAAGGTTAGAGACGAAACCTTATGCGTAATACTAATAATGTGAAATTAAGGACAAATGTTGTAATTATGGGTAACGAGAGTGACATATATTAATATGATAAAAGTAGTGTATTTATATGATTGTGTGTGCATATATTATATACATGTGAAAAACGTACCCGCGCTACTTGCTATCCCTGAGGTTACCGCGCTGGGACGGTCTTATCCTGTGTTGCTACGGGGGATATTGATTCGTACCCTAGAAGATAGGAATCCTAGGTACAGGCTATCGAATCGGTAGTCACGGTCCTAAGAGACACGAGGGTATGTGCTGACCTCTTGGACTTGGAAACTATACTTCGCCTCAATATTGTTTGTGTTTGTATTGATACAGTTCGAGAGTGATTCCGAACTTGTATTTCCCTTAGTACGATTGATACGGGAATTGGATAGCAGAGTATGCCCGCACCATAATTTTTATGTGGGGTGCCATTAGAATATATATATTACACGAGTATTTAATATATATGAAGTTCTGAAACTTGGAACTACCTACTGTGATTTGGTAAGTAAGTCATGTTTGATGAACAGATTGGAAATACTTGTTTTATGAGAGTATAATATGACACTGGGAAACTTTATAAATTAATGAAGCTAAAACGAGAGTTGTGCTACACTTTGAAAGTACCCTTTTTACACGTTGACATTGTTCATTTTTTTAAAACCTATGAGTAAGTTAAGATAAACTAAATTATTGGGAAGGTTAGTATGATAATATGTTAAGTTAAACCATTTGGGGAAGGTTAGTACGATAGGCGTGCACACTAGAAGAGAGGTGAGAATTTCTCAAGAGAGTGTCGAACTAATATGTTATTGCATTGGCCTGTATCAATTTAAATACTTGCTAAACTAATTTTAAATCATACACACTTTCGGGCTCTGACCCGTTTTATCTCTCCCCCTCCCCCTTGTATATATGTATATGTATGTATTTCAGGTGCCCAGCCACAGGGGCGTCTTGCTTAGGATCTTTTGGAAGGAACGCGCTGCAGCTTAGGTGGGAGTTGCAGGTCCTTTGATTAGACGACTTCGTTCATTCAGATCCACTCCTAGCATTTTCATTCAGATGGGCATGTGTAGCCCTTTCCATTATTTCTTTATGTTGGGACATTGTTATGTCAGTTATTTCCTAGTTCGTTATTTTAGGATTTTTGTTTGAGACGGTGTATTACTTTATTTTCTCGCATGTTGACACTCGTTGATGAATGTTTTAATATATTGGATTCTTTCGTTCCAGTATATTGTGATGTGAATCTTATTCATTGAGCTTTGTTAATACTTTAAATAAATCTTTTCTTTAAATAAAATTTGGTAGTTAATGTTTAAAAATTGGTTTTGACACTTAGCTTAATTATTTAGGGTGTTAATTGGAAAGTTTCTTTTTACGACAGTGATGCTAATAATGAACCAAACTGTTCACCTTGATTTAATTTGATAAAGGAGTGATCGCCCGGTATTCAATTAGGCGGGGTGTCACAGGTGGTATCAGAGCATCAGGTTCTAGTGTCCTTTAGGATCTGTGCGGCTTATTATGCTTTCAGCGTTGCTTTCTTTGATATAGAGCCCTAATACTAGGAATGTTGTATTCATCTCTATACTTTGGGAATTCGTGCTTCTGCGATTTGTTTATTTGAATGATGAACTCATCCAAATTTACCTTTCATTTTCAGATGGATCGTCAAGGGGAACTAGCTAAGACGGTTAAGGGAGTCATCGAGCAAGATCGACTCACACCTCAGGTATTCCCAGGGAGAGTATCAACCGCCGAGTTAGCAGGTATCGTGGCACAAGCAGTTACCACTGCAGTTCTACAATACCAAGAACGCAGCCTACAACTTAAAGGAGGCAAAAGACCTAGAGAGGTTAACCTAGTGCATGTGACTGACGTTGAGAACTGTGCGAAGGCACCGAATCTGCGACAACAAAACAATCAAGATAGAGTCAGTTCCAGTAGTAACGAGATTTATGTACAGAGACAAAAGTGTCAGGGACAACGAAGCCAGGTTCAGAATGAAATCACCAAGAGGTGTTTCGGTTGTGGAATGGAGGACCACAAACGTAAATCTTGTCTAAATCAGACTGGGGATAAACTACAACCTGACCGGCAAAGAATTTCGAAACTCTGCTATAAATGTGTACAACCGGGTCACAAGTGGATGGATTGTCCTCGCCCTGACATAGTTTTTCCGCAGATTTCCCCTCAAGGCCAGCAAGACCAGGGAAAAAGAGAGGTTAGTCAATACCGTAAGGAAGGAAAGCAGTTTCGGGGGAGGTGTTTCCAATGTGGCAGGAATGGCCATAGGCGTCAAAATTGTCCAGAGAAGAATAGGGCCCCACGGCAGGAATGTGCTGACAATGTACCTCAGAAGCCAACTCCGCCACCTTTTCCAACAGCCTCAGTTCAGCAGAGAAAGCTACAGGTCGAACGTGTCTATAATTTCCCACAGGCAGCAACCCCACAGGTGCCAACCGCGGTTGAGGGTATGTTTTTTCTATCCATGTTACCATGAGTCGAGATTTGTTTGTTACGAGTGCAACGCACTATTTTATAAGCTAATTTTTGCGAAAGCCTTAGGATTGTTAGCCACGGCAGTGAGCTCAGTGAGGTGTGTAGACTCACCATCTTGGGAGTGGGTCTTTTATTTTTCTTTATATGCCCGGGAGTGGGGGTAGAGATTGGTAGTTTGGTATTACCTGTATATATGATAGTCTTAGATATGCATTAGCATGATGTTATACTCAGTATGGATTGGTTCGCCGCTTATAGAGCCATGATTACCTACTTCGGTGGAGCATTGTTTTTGCCATTTCGGGGCAAGAGATGTTTGTAGTGGCGAAGCCTCGCTCAGAGGGAGGTTCGACCGCTCATTCGTATTACATAGAGGAGGTTGTGATTCCCTTAGATTCGATCCCTGTTGTCAGGGAGTATTTCGATGTGTTTCAGGATATACCAGGCCTATCGCCCAGTCGTGAGATAGACTTCGTTATAGATTTAGTGCCGGATACGAGACCTATAGCACGTGCACCATACCGTATGGCTCCGGCAGAGATGCGAGAGCTACGGGATCAGATTGAGCAGCTATTAGGTCAGGGCTTCATTCGTAGGAGTACCTCACCTTGGGGCGCTCCAGTCTTATTTGTAAAGAAGAAAGATGGTTCACTGAGATTGTGCGTGGACTACCGGGAATTGAACAAGGTCACGATACAGAATAAATATCCGTTGCCTCGAATCGATGATCTGTTCGACCAACTGAGGGGAGCAACCTTCTTTTCGAAGATAGACCTGAGGTCGGGGTGCCATCAGCTATATATTAGGGAGCAAGATGTTTCGAAGACTGCTTTCTTGACGAGATATGGGTCTTATGAGTTCTGGGTGATGCCGTTCGGACTCACAAATGCTCCAGCCGTTTTCATGGACTTGATGAACCGAGTATTCAGAGAATTCTTGGATCAGTTTGTCATCGTTTTCATAGATGACATTTTAATATATTCACCCTCCGAGGAGGAGCATGCCGAACACTTGAGGCAGGTTCTTCAGACTCTACGAGAGCATCAGCTGTATGCTAAGTACGAAAAGTGTGGATTTTGGTTGCGAGAAGTACAGTTCTTGGGCCATGTTGTTTCTGAGCACGGGATAGTAGTAACCCGAGTAAAGTGTCAACGGTGAGGGAATGGGGATAGCCCACGACACCGACCGAAGTGCGTAGTTTCTTGGGGTTAGCCGGTTACTACAGGAGGTTCATTCGGGGATTCTCCAAGATAGCGGGTCCATTGACGAATCTGACTCGCAAAGGGGTACCGTATGTCTGGGATGACGCTTGTCAGTTGGCTTTCGACGAGATGAAGGACAAGCTTACTTCGGCACCAGTCCTTGCTTTACCGAAGCCGGGTGTAGAGTACCTGGTTTACATAGATGCATCCTTACGCGGACTTGGAGGAGTACTCCAGCAGGAGGAGAAGGCCATAGCTTTTGCTTCCCGCAAGCTTAAGCCGCATGAGAAGAATTACCCCACCCACGACCTAGAGTTAGCTGCGGTCGTCTTCGCATTGAGAATTTGGAGGCACTAATTATTGGGCGAGAAATTTCGTTTGTTCACAGACCATAAGTCACTACAGTACCTGTTCACTCAGCGAGAGTTGAATATGTGTCATCGCAGATGGTTAGAGTTTGTGAAAGATTACCAGTTCGATATACAGAATCATCCGGGGAAAGCCAACGCAGTTGCTGATGCGTTGAGCCGTAGATCGGTTGACGATGTAGCGGACATCTGGATAGCAAAGTGGAAGGAGTTGGGTCACCAGGACGCAGTAACACGTTCTTTCCTATACGTGATGTCAGTCACACCCGAAATTGTTACGAGGGTGATACAGGCACAGACCACAAACCCATTTTGTCAGGAGCAGATTGTACGACTTCTAGCCGAGGGTGCTGAGTCCTATTCTATTAGTTCGGATGAAGGGTTGCGGTTTAATGGGAGATTAGTGGTTCCAGAAGGAGCGGAGCTACGTCATGAAGTGATGACTCATTCTCATGGGTCCCGATTTGCAGTACATCCGGGAGGCGATAAGATGTACCAGGATATGAGGCGGCAATACTGGTGGAGTGGGATGAAGAAGGACATTGCTGAGTTTGTGTCCAAGTGTTCTACATGCCAGCTGGTTAAGGTGGACCACCAGAAACCATCAGGATTGCTTCAGCTATTGGAAGTACCCGCGTGGAAGTGGGAGAGCATTTCCATGGACTTCATTACAGGGTTGCCTACATCACAGAGGGGTCACAACTCTATCTGGGTGATTGTAGACCGTTTGACCAAGGTGGCTCATTTTCTGCCAGTGAGGACAGATTATACCACGGGTCAGTATGCCCAGTTGTTCATCGCTGAGATTGTCAGATTACATGGGGTACCCCTGAATATTGTATCAGATAGAGCGAGATTTTTGTGTCACGTTTCTGGGAAAGCTTTCAGGAGGCTATGGGTACAGAGTTGAGACTGAGTTCAGCTTACCACCCACAGACAGATGGACAGACAGAGCGTACTAATCAGATGTTGGAAGATATGCTACGCATGTATGTTCTCGATTTCGGAGGAGGTTGGGAGCCATACCTTCCACTAGTAGAGTTTTCTTATAATAACTCCTATCAGTTTACGATTGGCATGGCTCCATTTGAGGCTTTATACGGCAGGCCTTGTCGTTCTCCAACTTGTTGGCTCGAGGTGGGGGATAACAAGTTATTAGGGCCAAAAGTGATTCAGGAGACCTCCGCGAGGATTGAGATAATCAGGAGTCGTATTCGGGTAGCCCAAGACAGGCAGAAGAGCTACGCCGATGCGAAACGGTTCTTCCGGGAGTTTAATGTGGGAGATCAAGTGTTGTTGCGTGTATCTCCTATGAAAGGAGTGATGAGGTTCGGGAAGAAGGGGAAGTTGGCTCCGAGGTACGTAGGACCATTTCCCATCATCGAGAGAATTGGGCCAGTAGCATACAGGTTGGGATTGCCAAAACATTTACATCGCACCCACGATGTATTCCACATCTCGTCGTTGAGACGATATCTTCGGGATGATATGGCCCATACTCACATTGCGATAGACGAGATAGACTTACAGTCTGATAGCTCTTACGAGGAGAGACCAGTGGCTATCCTAGACTATAGTGAGAAGAGATTGAAATCGAAAGTATTTCCACTTGTGCGAGTCCAGTGGGAGCATCATAATGTGGAGGAGTCCACTTGGGAGCGTTAGGCAGATATGCGCGAGAGATATCCAGAGTTGTTTTTACCAGGTATGCCTTATTTTCCGAATTTCGGGACGAAATTCCGTTATTAGGGGGGAAGTATGTAATACCCCGTACTTTTATACTATATTTAATTTGGGGATTTATTAAATTTAATGTGATGATTTATTTAATAAAAAAATCCGAAAATTAATTATGTTATAATTATTGACGTGACGTGAGTTAGTAATTATATGAAATTGTTGAATATTACTTATGAGCATAGTAATATATGATATTGATTATAGTAAATGTCACGAGTGAATGAAATGGCAGTTTTGGGAATTTTAGCCGGGACGCGCCCGTGTCGCGTCGGGATTAATTATTAATATATAAAAGTGAATATTTTATAAGTTGTTCGTATGGTCGTTTTGAGTGCGCCAACGCGTCCGGAAGGGTCGAGATAGTCAGAAAAGTGTACCCGGTGGTTTAGTTTGGGTCTCGGGATATTTTTAGGCTTAATTAGTGATCCGGGAGGGCATTTTGGTCATTTTACAAAATAGGGTAATTAAACCCACGAATTTCAGCCATCCTTAGCAGCCATTTAAGTCAGCCTTTTAGGGTTAGAACATTCAGAATCCTAGAACGGCCATTGGAGAAGAGAGGAGAGAGCTCTCAAGGTGATTCAAGGCCCAAAACACCACCGAATTCACCGCCGTCACCACCAGCGCGTAGATCGCGAGGAGGAGAACGCAACCACTCCAATATCAGCAGGAAACCAGACCGCTGAAATCCCAGGCAAGTGTTTAACTTGCGTATTTTCGTTGGTGCAATATTCATATTAGTTAGAAATGATTAGGAGTATAATCTATGGAAGAAAACCCCATTTTTTTTTTGATAGGAATTTGCATGTAGAAAAGATTAAAACCATATTCTGGAAGTCTTATATGATGTAGATGATTAACCCACGAATTTTGATGATTATGTAGAAGGAAATTCTGGAGAAAAACTGATTAGAATAGAAGTTAAGAAAACTTAGGGTTCTTGATGATTAGATGAGATTTTAGGTTGTTTAATCATGTTTAATAATGGTTATACGCATGCTTAACATTAGAAACATCTGGTAATATGTTATTATGTTTGTGGTATAAGTTTTGGGACGATTATGGTTGGAAAATATGAATTTGAATGAAGAATTTTGGTGAAACCCGCAACTGCAATTCTGCAGAAATCTTCGCAGACCTGCTTGATCGATCGATCGACCCTAGAGCGTTGATCGATCGAAGGTTCGATCGATCGAGCCCCAGCCGTCGATCGATCGACCCTTCCTGGCAGCATCTTATTTCCCCATGTTTCATTAGTTGAATTAATTTATCGTGGAATAATCCTTGGGCATATTAAATAAAATGTTTTGGGATATAGGAGAGACCAGTTGGACATATGATTAAGTGTTGAGAACTTTATTATGAAATGATTATTGTGTTTTTGGGATAATTAATTAAGGAATGATGAACTACGTATTTCAAGTGAGGGATTACGACGAATACCTACAATAGTGAATAGATGTCTACCTACTGAATTTGTTACTTGGATGGATAGAACCCATGAGTGTTCCATAACTAGTGAGAAAACCCTTCGAGTTAAGGTTAGAGACGAAGCCTTATGCGTAATACTAATAATGTGAAATTAAGGATAAATGTTGTAATTATGGGTAACGAGAGTGACCTATATTAATATGATAAAAGTAGTATATTTATATGATTGTGTGTGCATATATTATATACATGTGAAAAACGTACCCGCGCAACTTGCTATCCCTGAGGTTACCGCGCTGGGACGGTCTTATCCTGTGTTGCTACGGGGGATATTGATTCGTACCCTAGAAGATAGGAATCCTAGGTACAGGCTATCGAATCGGTAGTCACGGTCCTAAGAGACGCGAGGGTATGTGCTGACCTCTTGGACTTGGAAACTATACTTCGCCTCAATATTGTTTGTGTTTGTATTGATACAGTTCGAGAGTGATTCCGAACTTGTATTTCCCTTAGTACGATTGATACGGGGATTGGATAGCAGAGTATGCCCGCACCATAATTTTTATGTGGGGTGCCATTAGAATATATATATTACACGAGTATTTAATATATATGAAGTTCTGAAACTTGGAACTACCTACTGTGATTTGGTAAGTAAGTCATGTTTGATGAATCAGATTGGAAATACTTGTTTTATGAGAGTATAATATGACACTGGGAAACTTTATAAATTAATGAAGCTAAAACGAGAGTTGTGCTACACTTTGAAAGTACCCTTTTTACACGTTGACATTGTTCGTTTTTTTAAAACCTATGAGTAAGTTAAGATAAACTAAATTATTGGGAAGGTTAGTATGATAATATGTTAAGTTAAACCATTTGGGGAAGGTTAGTACGATAGGCGTGCACACTAGAAGAGAGGTGAGAATTTCTCAAGAGAGTGTCGAACTAATATGTTATTGCATTGGCCTGTATCAATTTAAATACTTGCTAAACTAATTTTAAATCATACACACTTTCGGGTTCTGACCCGTTTTATCTCTCCCTCTCCCCCTTGTATATATGTATATGTATGTATTTCAGGTGCCCAGCCACAGGGGCGTCTTGCTTAGGATCTTTTGGAAGGAACGCGCTGCAGCTTAGGTGGGAGTTGCAGGTCCTTTGATTAGATGACTTCGTTCATTCAGATCCACTCCTAGCATTTTCATTCAGATGGGCATGTGTAGCCCTTTCCATTATTTCTTTATGTTGGGACATTGTTATGTCAGTTATTTCCTAGTTCGTTATTTTAGGATTTTTGATCGAGACGGTGTATTACTTTATTTTCTCGCATGTTGACATTCGTTGATGAATGTTTTAATATATTGGATTCTTTCGTTCCAGTATATTGTGGTGTGAATCTTATTCATTGAGCTTTGTTAATACTTTAAATAAATCTTTTCTTTAAATAAAATTTGGTAGTTAATGTTTAAAAATTGGTTTTGACACTTAGCTTAATTATTTAGGGTGTTAATTGGAAAGTTTTTTTTTACGACAGTGATGCTAAGAATGAACCAAACTGTTCACCTTGATTTAATTTGATAAAGGAGTGATCGCCCGGTATTCAATTAGGCGGGGTGTCACACCAATCAAGACAATTAGAATATACACAATACAGATTTTTGTGTGTGGTGTTCTATTTAGAGAATAATCGGCAACAAAACTACATAAATACAGATCTACAAGAAATCAGGTCTATAAGAACACATAATACGAAAGAATACTTACAACGGATATTTAATCTTAATAAATCAAAATGAAAAAAATGAGATTCTCGATTTAATCATGGCAACCTCGAGAGTCTTTAGAAATATTGAAATGAATCAAAATATATCTTTGAAAATGCAAGTGTGTAAACTCTTTTTCTTTTTGTCTAAATTTTGGCAAAGTTTAGACTCTCAAAATGATTTTCTCGGATTAAAAAAAATGACACCCAAAGCCTTAATCTCTACTACTTTAAAAGAGGAGAGTTTCTCTTTAATGATATAAAGACTATTTTACCCTCATACAATTTAAAAATCCATCAATACCCTTCTATCTTTCTCTTTCATTCAAGAATATATTATACATTGTATTTTAATCCCACCCACATACACTGCACTTTAATTTGTACACTGACCACGATCTCCTATGCACAACTTCTAACCCAATACACGAAAAAGCTCAATTTTTGCTATGAAGACTTCCCAAGTGAAACCCACTTCTCAAAATATCTCATCTCTCTCACTAAACCATCCTCTAACTAATCACAAAAAAAGCAGGTGGACTAGAAATAATCTTAGCAACACTAAACCGTCCCAAACATATATGCCATTGTGGAAGGTAACTCAAATATGAGGTTCGAATTTACATTTAAATTTGTGATCATTTTGTGTAGATCTGTTTATCACGTTGTTTATTTTATTTTAGAGATTAATATGTTTTATGTTACATAATAACCTGTTTAAAGCCCCTAAATTTGAACACATTAATTTATCTCTTTTTTTTATGAGTTTACATTATATAATTGGTGTAGTGATGTATATAGGTTTAATTCATGTGCATAGGTTTTAACAGTTTTAAGAACAAAAACTGTTTGAAAATGGATGTTTTAACAATTTATTGAGTTTTTAAAACTTGAGACTGTAATTTAGTATGTTGAATTTTGATCTTGAGACTGTTAAAATAAGGATTTTGATCTTGATACTTTTTAAATAATACCTGAACAGGAATCCACTTGGAACATATTTGGTACGAAATTTACACGGGTGAAGACGTTATTCAATTTTTAATCAAGACTCCGGTTCATCTTCATTATCTTTATTTATTTCTTTGTGTGTATACTCCCACCCACTTCTCAAAATATCTCATCTCTCTCACTAAACCATCCTCTAACTAATCACAAAAAAAGCAGGTGGACTAGAAAAAATCTTAGCAACACTAAACCGTCCCAAACATATATGCCATTGTGGAAGGTAACTCGAATATGAGGTTCGAATTTACATTTAAATTTGTGATCATTTTGTGTAGATCTGTTTATCACGTTGTTTATTTTATTTTAGAGATTAATATGTTTCATGTTACATAATAACCTGTTTAAAGCCCCCAAATTTGAACACATTAATTTATCTTTTTTTTTATGAGTTTACATTATATAATTGGTGTAGTGATGTATATAGGTTTAATTCATGTGCATAGGTTTTAACAGTTTTAAGAACAAAAACTGTTTGAAAATGGATGTTTTAATAATTTATTGAGTTTTTAAAACTTGAGACTGTAATTTAGTATGTTGAATTTTGATCTTGAGACTGTTAAAATAAGAATTTTGATCTTGATACTTTTTAAATAATACCTGAACAGGAATCCACTTGGGACATATTTGGTACGAAATTTACACGGGTGAAGACGTTATTCGATTTTTAATCAAGACTCCGGTTCATCTGCATTATCTTTATTTATTTCTTTGTGTGTATACTCCCTTTGTCAGTATTACTGACCATTGTATTTTTTTCATTTTGATAGTAAAAAGACACGTATGGAGAGAATCTGGTTCATCTGACTATATTCTTATTTAAAATTATGACATTTAATCCTTATTATTAACTCGAGAGAGTATAATTGTAAAAAAACACGGATGAAGCTCTTTAGATTTCATATTAATTGTTTTCTGGGGTTTCATGATCTCTGCATCTCTGAAAATACACCTCCAGCTCTATCTCTTATACATAAAAATAGATGATTTCCTCTTTAATGGTATAATTTTTTTATGAAAATTATAATGTTTATAAAAACCTTATTTTTTAATTAAAAACTTCATTTCTTATAAGAAAATATTGTATTCTTAAAAATATGTAAAGAAAAAAACAAAAAAATATATAAAAAAATTGTATTTTTTTATATAAATTGTATTTTTAAAAAACGTTACTTTTTTATATAAAAAACAATAAATTTTTTTTGTTTTTATAAAAAAAATAGTATTTTATTTATTTATTTATAAAAAACAGTATTTTTATAAATGCATTTTTAAATTGTATTTTTTATAAATACAAATTTTAACAATACAGTTTGTTTTAAAAATTAAGTTTTTTAGTAATACAGCTTTTATACACAAGAGTTTTTTTATTAAAAAAATTACAATTTTTATTAAAAAAAAAGTGTCTTTTTCTTTATATATATATAGTTTTATAAAATAATATGTTTTTAAAATTTACCGTTTTAAAAAAAAATATATGAAATCTTAAAAAATATATTTTTTAATCTTAGGATTAGACCTTGACATATGTTTACAACCTCACTTTTCCAACTTTTCAGGTAAGTTTGTCTTACGTTTTTAACAAATATCTATAAGCTCAATTTTAGTTGTTCATAATTTGGGCATGCTATATTACCATTATTGGATATTGACTCATTGTTCAACCAAATACAAGGTACTTACTTCAATTAATGGTTCAAGATGACAACGAAAGAGCAACAATCACACTGTTCAAGGAAACATAGTCTTTCATTGCCTGCAACATTCAAACTTTCATCGTTTCTAAAGAAAAGGTAATATCATTCTTATTAAAACTTAAAATTCATGCATACATTTCAAACGTTCTATACTAATTTCATATACTTATTTTTTTATGTTAATTTATTCCACAGGGAATTGTGCACTCGCACTATATTTGAAAGTTATATACGTGCATTGGCAAAATTAGCAGATTCTACATTAAAGGAAAATTGCTTAGAGATTCTAATCGAAACCCTGCACATTTTGTCGCTCATAAAATTGAAGATGAATAAGACACATCGAATTCTAACAAATGTCAAATGCAACATATTTGATAGAGCTGACAATTTTTTACCCGATAACCCGTTTACGGTAATAACCTGAAATGACCCGAACATGACCCGATTAGCTTGTATAGATTTAGGAGTGCCCAAAACATATACTAAAATAAAAATCAACGCGACCCGAAAATGACACAACTAACCCGAATTGCCACCCATAATATTTGACGATTATATTTTAATATTTTATCATTACAGTTTGTTATTATCTTAGTTCTTCCATAAACAATTTATCTCTTCCTTTGCATTTTACATTTTAAATAACTCGGATTCATTGACATTGATTTTTACTATTTCATGAGATTTCATATCTTATTATGTGATTATCGCTTCATTGTTTTATACATTGATTTCATTTACTTCATTACTTCTACATAATTTGTTATAGTTTTTATGCTTTATATGAATAATTTTTAAATTCACAGCTTCTTATTCATTTATTCAGCTAATCCAATTGAATATTTGAATTTGTCCACACGTGCAAAGCACGTGCGCACATCTAGTTTATAGAAATATATGGTAAGGTCTGATTAGGGTAGAAAGATAAAATAACGATTGTAAAAAATACACACACAACAATTGATTAAATCTTATCCAATGGTCACGAAAGAAACACAAATCATCCCTTTAAAAATTGGAAACATTGTAATCCAGCTGTAACCAACAATAAACAAATCTTGTAAGGCCGTTTCATAAAACGCTGGCGATTAGTAAAAAGGAAATCAATTTGTTTAAAACTTCAAAATTGTGGGGTAACAAAACTAGGGGCCGGTGTTCAAAGAAAGGCATAACACATTTGAACACGACACCGTTTTTAACACTTAAAAGCCCAACTGTAAACGCTATGTCAATGTTACCAGTTGTGAAATGGGGGCCAGTTGGAACCAATTAATGGTTTTAACAAAACTCGTCCAAATATTACCGTTTGGAGTAGGAATAAAACGACAATGTTTTGAAAGAAATAAAAAACGTCTTTGGTTTAAAGGAAAAAACCATAGGCTATAAAGGGGCGATCAAGTAGGGTACACGCCATCAGTTAGGCATGAACTCTATAGGGCCTACCATGAGTCAAATCGTCAACATAAATGAATAGGGGACAACCTATATGAAATGGTATGGCAATATCCAACTTTTTGACCTGCTAAGGTCCAATCAGCCAAGACATTAGACATAAACAAATACTAGATATCATACATATAATACAACACATATAGTGCTATAATATCATATAATATAACATTAACATATTATCGGACATATATATAAAAATATATATATATATATATATATATATATAATATGGGACAATGGTGTTATGAATAGTAACATCTTATCTTATCTTATCAATATAATCAAAGGGTCTACATTTTGCCACATGTATAATCCAACGTGCGAGAGTCTCTCATGTACATGAAGTATTTTGACATTGGCTCAACACACGTGAACCAACGAGCCAAACATTCCAACCCCAAAAGACAAACCCTAATCTGCCTTCATTTTCTCTCTCTACCGTTTCTCACAAATCCCCCCCCCCCCATTCGAAACCCTACTGCCTCTCGTCTCAGTCAGCCGCTACCTTAATCTTCCACCGTCCATTCGTTCGCGGCTGATGTTGTAACTCTTACATTTGAATCTAATAAGTACCTTTTGTACCTACCTCTAATAGATCTGCCTTTTTTATTATCTTTCCCATTTTCTTTTTACAGATACATTAATAGATCAAGTGTTGAAGATGGATTGAGGAGGGCCTTTCGAGTTCGGGTTCGGTTCTACAACTATGAGGTATAATTTTTTACTATTTGTGTTTTCTTTAT
Organism: Sambucus nigra; assembly: GCA_949130495.1. Taxonomy (NCBI): domain Eukaryota; kingdom Viridiplantae; phylum Streptophyta; class Magnoliopsida; order Dipsacales; family Adoxaceae; genus Sambucus; species Sambucus nigra. The sequence goes on from OX422213.1 coordinate 40,157,124, forward strand.
GATTTCGACTTCCAGATTTGGATCTAACCTTCTTTCTTTATCATAATCAGTTTCATATTTTGGTGCAATCACTTCGAATAGTCAATTTATTTGTTGATTTGTTGTTGTTGGTCATTAATAAAAAAACCTAGCCAAGCTTCAATTTACTTATTTTTTGGAACCGATGGTTATTTTTTGGTCTTCATGAGTAATATCTTTTATTTAGTGATAAATTATTTTTTGGTCTTCAATTTACTGTTGTTAGCTTGATTTTGTTCAGCCTCAAGGCACTTTATGAGGAATCAGCTTAATTTAGGAGTTGTAGTTCAATAATATTAGGAGTGATAGTTCAGCACTAACGTATAATCTTAGGGTTGATGATGTTTTGTGTTAAACAGTCATGTTCAATTTAAATGCAAGTGTTATGTTTTCTAACTACTCATCGTAATCAGTAGTTCGAACACGTAATACCGTAGTTCAAACATTCAGTAGTTCTAACTACTCATCATAATCAGTCATGTTCAATTTATAGCAGGACATATGCTCGATATAAACTATTGTTTTGTGATGTATTTCAACCCCCGATACCTGTTTGGGCATAAACACGTAATATTGTTTCGTGATGTATTTCAATCCCCCAAACCGTAGTGATAAGTTTGGGAAGACATATTTGGAAGCTCATCAACGGTAATATTGTTTAGTTTAAAATTGGGATTCATGTTCTGAAATTTGTATGAAAATGTATCAGTTAAACAATGATGCAACTTCTACTTAAATAGTAATACATTATGAAAATCTATTTGTATGGGGATTGGGTTTGTTGGATGATTCCCAAGGTTTTCGAAAACTTTAATGATAGTTGTTGTTACAATATAGATCTGAATGCAACTACTTAGATTCAGGCAGCCTTAAGCACACTACCATGGCAACAAATTCTTCACCCATGTCTTCTATCTCATCTCCACCACTACCACCTCCCTATTTAAGACATCCATCCAAAATTTAAATTTTTTCCTAATCATTTTCTGTATAATTCTTCTCATGCGAAAGGCTTGGGTCCCTACAACTTTCTCTAAATATAATTTTGTGTTCTTCTTATTTACAAATTCCCTACATTATTGGATTTTGGGTTCCTTTCAAACATGTCTAAATTACAATGTTATTTTGTCTAAATTTTGAGTTAGTTTCTTAATTATAATGTTATTTTGTCAATATTAGTTAATTTATCTTGGTGCCATCGTGTTTATATGTGTATTTTGTGGCTTATGTCAAAAGATCTCTAAAACAAATGCTAGAATATGGGGTTGATATTTGGGTTTTCCAAATTTGAGACACTACATTGGAAAAAGGTTATAATTTTTGTTGTCCATTGAATTAGTGCACAAGTGTTTGAGTAAATGCCCCAAAGATGCTTTCAGGGTATCCACAAGTGGTTTTTGAATTCCATAGTTTATGATGATATTTTGTGCTTTAGTACAAGTTTCTTGCTACTTTTTGATAGGTTTCGTTATTCATTTTCAAGAATCACTCATCGCTCATTAAAGCTTTTCGTTCATCGATCATCGCTCAAACTTTCATTAAAGACTTTCCTTATCGTAATTTGGCATTTTAATGTGTAATTCTCTTTAGATGGTATATACATCTTTTTCTTTCTCATCGCTCATTATATAACTACATGCTTCTTTAAGTAAAGGTTTGTTTTTGTTTTTGTTTTTAGAGAAATGGTAAAGGCTAAGATTTATTTTTCACTTTTTTTACTTTGTCCTAAGAAGGTTGTTTGAATTAGTTTAACATATTTTCATGTGTTGTAGTCTACCATGTTTTTTTTTTCACTTAAGCCAACCGTTTATGTCACCTCTCTAAAGCATTTCGATACTGTACATTAGGCATCCATATTATAGGCATATTATTTTAGTTCAAATTGTAAGGAGAGGCAAACATGCCTCAATTTCATGTAACATAATGGATTTCAACAACTTTTTTAGAAATTCCTTGTAATTCATATATTCTCAAATGATAGGCAATCACCTTTAGAAACTTCAATTGTGAAACTGATTGACGTTTTGATTAGACCATAACACCAGTAATATGCAAATGTGAATGGGCAATAGATGTTCATATATTCCTTTCATTTATTTTGCAGATAATCATTGATTGCATTGTAATAATAGTTTATTTACAATGAAAGAATGAGAGATGAAGTTTGCAAGAAAACACATTATATATTGATCAATGAATGAATATTATAATCACACCACTGAGCTATTTATAAGTGCCTCTGCTAAGTTTGTTACAAATGGAAACGATTGAGATGTGACAGTTGGAACAACTTACAATCCAAAGGGACACAAATTATAAGTAACTGCTCTCAATTACTAACTTCAACATCTCACTATTGACCATTACTAGGATGACTAAAACAACATCGTATTTGTTGGATCATGACTCATGTATGTGTTTGAGCAACATGTTCAGTTGTTAATGCACGATTATAACCTTAGTGCCTTATGCAGCCACCTTAGGGTGAATGAGGCACACTCAGATTGTGAATTAGCGTTTCGGGTGCAAATGCGAGGTCAACGTGCAACTTGGAAAATATTCAGGCTTCAGTTAACAAGCTCATGAAATGCAAACTTTGAACTAATTTTGGGTGAGTTTTATGTTTCATTACGAAAATATAGATTCTCTGTGCATAAAATTTTCAGGTCTTTTTAAGGTTAATTTCAAAGTTGAATTTCTCTAATAATTCAATTGCTGACAGTGGGGATCTAGAATGTCGGTACAGAGGTCATGGGGATCCAGAATGTCGGGATAGAGATGACAGTGGGGATCCGGTAACAGCGGGGATCCAAGGTTTTCTGTGTGTGAGTCAATTGGATTCAGAATCTAAGGTTTCAATGTTTTTTTTTATATTTAGATTTTTTGTTTGATCTAAATCTGGAAATAGTTCTATATATTAAATCTTTATATGGTATAATTTTTGCAGATTTGTTACTCTTTGGTATAGAGCTCCGTATGTTTAGTCGGTATCAACCCACTTCTAAATCAGGATTGCATTCACCCACTTTTCTATTTTTCCTATATATTATTTTCCAAAAGTCTTCTACTGACAGTAATTTGTGGTTTAAAAGGAAAATTCTAAAGTGATTGGCTTTGTGAAAATTCATGTCCTGTTTCACCGAGTATGAATAGGATCTTGAATTTTTGCTTTCAGATTGTTAATAAAGGACGTGGAGCATAATTTGGTTTGGTTTCAGATTTTTTTCTTACAAATGTGTTTTGATTTCTAATATATCATGTTTTTGATACTGAAGAGTATTTGGGTTTCTCAATTGAGTGGAAATCATTATTGTGTAGGTATATATACTCATCTAAGTATGAATCTTGGTGTCCACTCTACTTACTTCAATCTCTGAGGTTGAATATTAAATTGTTCGTTTGATTTTTTAAATGGCATGTCTTCTTTACAAGCTGTTTTTCTTGATTATAAACCTTTTTCGGCTTGGTTGATACCTGTTGTATGGCCTAAGCAGTTGCCAAGGTGGATAAAGCACATCAGAGCAGTTGCCAAGGTGGATAAACTTGGGGTAAAAGCAGTTCCATTGTAATGTTGCTTGCAGTTCCATCGTAAAACTTGGGGTAAATCGATTTTAAAAGCATATGATTTTAATGGTGATAATCCAGTTTTTATGTTTTATTTTTTATATCTTTAAAACTTATAATCCATTTACTTTATATGCTTATTGATTTTACATTCAGGTTTTTTCAAGTGATATCAAATTAACTTATAGGGTAACTTCGTCACACTTCGTTGGTCTTTATGGTGCTGAAATATTCTGTTCAATCTTACAACCGGTGTTCTATTATAATTGACATATGTGAACATATATACATTATTTATAGTACCAGCAACAGCGCTGTAGCGGTCGGGTAGCTGACCTTGAATTTGCTTTATGGTGATTTTGCAACTTGACTAATGATTTGATTCTAACTTTTTATGCAGGCCCAACATCAGGGGCGGATCTACTAAGAGGGCCGAGGGGGTGTGGGGGGGGGCTCCCCCTCACTTTTCTGAAAAAAATTACCAAGAAAAAAATTCAAGGTGTTTTATGTGAAAGAAATAAGTGAAAGGTATGTTTTATAGGGTTTTAAAGTATAATGAGCCAAAACTTTAAATACCTACCCTTTAGCTTAAAACCAAAAATGTAAGATGTTACGGCTGCCTTTCTCCTCTCCCCCCAATCGTTTTGTTTTGACCAACAAAAGGGTGCCTTCTTCTCTTCCAGACCTTCCCTCGGCCGGCAGATGCCTTCTTATCTCCCTCCCTCTGCCACAGTGCTGCTTCTACGTCCGACACCGCCTGCTGCTGCCTCCACCGCCACTTACTGCTGCCTCTGGCACCGCCTGCTGCTGCTTCCAAATCCCCTGCTCCAAACTCAAAAGTGTCAACTCTAAAAACTAATTATCTAAGTTTTCAAGTTACATTTTAAGTCAATTTATTTTTTATGCAGGGGTAGCTAAGGTTATATATTTGTTACCTACTCCCCAACCAATTTTTTTTTAGTTTTGAGTTTTGTGGCACATCAATTTCTATTTAAAGTTTTACACAATTTGTATGAAAGTTAAGCCTCACCATCTAAATTGTTTTGCATCAGAAATATATGTTTCTCTTTACAGAAATAGGACTACTTTTTAATTTGTATATTTGTCTTTACAATGCTTAATACATGTGACATTTTTTTATAGGAACAAAAGCACTGAACTCAGGTGTTGGTGTTTGAGGCCATGGCCAAAGCCTAAGCTGAAGCCAAAGTCGAATTTGAATCTGAATCTGAATCAGAGGCCCAGTCCGAAGCAGCAGCAACTAAGATCCAAGCTGACTCGGAGGCCCAAGCCAAAGCTGAGTATGAGGCGCAAACCAACAAGTCTGCTACCACCAGAAGTTGAGGCCGAGGCAGAAGAAAATGCAGTTGTGGTGTCGAGCATTGAAACTCCCCCTGAGCCTGCTTCCACCATAGATCAACTTCCACCTCTATAATAGAGTGCCCAACTCTTTCATTTTTATTATTTTCAATTTTTATTTGGGTTGGGATCTTATTTGTTTGGTGATCTTGATGGTTAGTCCTATAAATAGGGTGAACTATGGCCAATTTTTTTAAAATTATTTACGATTATTTATGTTATATAATAAATATTCTCAACTAAAATATTGGTGTTATTCTCTGAATTAAGTTGAATTGATGATTTTGTTTATACGATGTTTAAATTATATACGATTTGAACAAAATTATTTTCGTTTCGTAATTACGTATTTTGAATTTTTTTACCGTTTTGTGATTGCATACTTTAAAGTTTTTTGCCATTTTGCGATTACGTATTTTGGAAAAATTTTGCTGTGCCTTCAGGCACGGGCATATATATATACACACACTATTACACTAACACAATTTTAGTTAAAAAAATATTTAAACGTTAATGGTTAATTCTGAAATTTATTTCATGGGAAAATATTTAATAAAATTTCAAATTAACTTTCAAACATTTTTAAAAATTCTTTTTGAATAAAAACAATACAAAATCATTAGTCCTGATAAAATACAGTGTAATGCAGTGTGGTGTCCTATGTGGTGCAAGAATAAAATCCTATGAGCGATAGATAGGTGTGAGATGACTACCTTAGTATGGCTGAATTTTGAATTTGATGTAGGCTTGAGTAGAGATCTTAGAGAGCTTGTCCTAGACATCTAGATACGACATAATTACAACTAAAATCTTGTCAAAATTTAAGTCAAACTAGCTGAAGGTCTATATAGCTATATCATAGAAAACAAACCCTAGGAGTGCTCTATATAGGTACCTTAAAATTTAATTAAAGTTTTTATTTATTATTCAAACTCGATGCATCACGAGGTATATTTCCTTGTCTCATGTGTGTAGGTAATTAAACCAAAAATCGAGACACACTAGATGAAGACAAATTTGCCAAAGGGAAGAACAAGTGGAGATTGAAGACAGTGTCTTATGCCATTCCATTTTTAGGGTTTGGTATGGGTGTTAGGATTTTTGTCATAAGGGATTTTTTTATTTTAATTTGATGATGCATTATGTTTGTTTGTTTTATACCATAATAGCCAAAGGTGAAAATTTGTAAGAACAATTTTTACAATATTGTTCATAGTATTGGCCTTTTTTATTTTAGGCTAGTTTGGAGTATTCCGTTACAAACCATCATACACCACCACGATGAACCGAACTCAAGCATCTCCAAGTTTGAAGACCTCCCTACATCCCACAAGGTATAAAACTCTTAAGTCTTTGAATTTATTCAAAATATTTATTTTGGGATGTTGAATTTTATTAAAAACTAAAATAGGATTTTTTTTGTTTGTTTTAAAAAATCAAGGCATTTTTATCTTTAATTGTTTTTTTCAAAATTCGCTTGCCTCATTCAAATGAGAAGGTGTTCTCGTTCAAGCGAGATGTTGTTTTGTTCGAAGCTCGTTTGATCATTTTATTTAATGTGCATCCAATGAAGACATAATGTTTTAAGTCGTTTGAAGCTCATTTGAACTTCGTTCAAATAAGAAGACTTCTTCGTTCTAACGAGATTTTGTTTCGTTCTAACAAGTTCCTGTTCTCGTTCGAATGAGATTTAAAATTCGTTTGAACGAATGGCGTCGCTTTGAAATTTGTGTTCGCCTTGTAAATACCTATTTTGTGTTCATAGTTTTAAGACTTTTGATGGAGCGCTTTCTGAATATATGTTTCAAAAGTTTTCGATTTTTGTGCTACCAAAATACATTTAAATTCACACTTTGCATTTCGAAAATAGTTTTGTGAATCTATTCAAACCCTATAAAGATTTGCATCCTTGAATTCACCTTGTCGAGAGGTACTTCATGGTTGACTTGTGAACCCAGGCGGTTCATAACTAAAGAAAAAGGTTTAGGTTGAGGTTGATCAGTGGATACCGAGAGCGAATATGTCGCTTGTGGACTGCTTGGATACAACTAATAGTCTTTAAAGATTTATTAAGACTAGCACGTTATGCTTATGGGGGTAATCAAGTTGTACTTTAAGTCAATTGTCTTCTAATATTTTTGAAGTGCCGAATAAAGGTTTTTCCCGCAAGGAATTTTTCCTTAATCTTTGTGTTCTTTAATGCGTAGCATATCCATATTGTTTTGAACACATATTTGCCTTCATAACCAATTTAATCAAAGATTAAAATTAGTTTTGTATGCTTAGGAATTAAATTGATAAAAATACAAAAATATAATTTATGTTAGTGATCATCCATGCCGACCACGTTTATTTTCGCAGTCTCATATTGGTATCATAGCAATCAGTTGTTCGGACACTCACAAGGTATCAAAGTGGGTTGCACTAATTTATCATGTAAATCCTTGTTTAATACTATTTTGGGGTGGTTTTCTTATTCATCTCTCATGTGTTGGTTTCTTTTTTTCTCTCTCGATGGATAGCCACAGTTTTGACGACTTAAATCATTTGAATTTGAAGTTTCCTAAAAGAATTAAAATTCTTGAAAAAGAAAATTTTCATTTTAAAGATTCTCTGGGTCTTTTGCAAACTGTTCAAACTCAAAAGGATTTCTTTCATGAGAAGCTCTTGGATATGGATCGTGATTTCAAAAAATTATAATTGCCCAAGAAAGATATTGATGATAGAATCCAGGTTTTAGAAAACAAATTAGAAGACTCTAAAACTTCTAGGGTTAGTGTGTGTGCCATTAAGTCTAAAATTTTGCTTGAGTCTAAAATTTTGAAATTAAAAGGTGATTTAAAGACTCTAGTAGTGTTAGTAGTAATGGTATTGGCACCCATGTTTCTAATACTTCCACTACTAAGGCCCAGACCTATGACACCCCACCCAATAAAATACCGGGTGATCAATCCTATGTCAAATTAAACAGGAATCTCATATGGATCATTCTTAACATCACTGTCAAAAACTTTTAAAAATTTACGAACCAATTAGTATTCAAAAAAGTTGATGTCAAAATTTTAATCTTTCAATTAACCAAGGCATAATATAATGCGAAACAAAATAAATCTCACATTCTGATAGAGTCATTTTATCTCGTCAAATAACTAAAACAAAGTCTTGCAGAATAAACTATCGGTTAAATCCAAACTGAAATAAATTAATAGAGAGTAATAAATTCCATAAAATCTCAAATGAAATAACTGAATAAAACCATGAGAGACATGCACGAGATAAACTGAGATAACATTCCTATTCTAGGAATAAAATAAGATAACATCTATCCAAATCCTGCAACATCCACACATGCTACAAATGCGAGTCCTTGGAGTGGATTCAAGCCAGGCATCCCTGTGGCTGGACACCTAAAAGGTTTTGAAAATATTTGACTGCAAGGGTTAGAAGTGAAAACGTTGTGAAAATATTTAACAAGTGATTAAATTGAAATAATTTAAAATACATGAATGCTCTTAATATTTTAGCTAGTGTCGCACTCCCTAGAGGACAGACTCACCCATCAACTAATGTGCATACCTAACTCTTTATTTATATCCCCCTAGTCATCTACCCCGTAAGTAGATAATCGATATAACTTTTTTCAACCACCCTACTCAAACCTGAGTATGCTTAAGATATTATTTATAAGTTGTTAATCACATTAACTTAGTTAATCATTTTCCCTTTTTAAATCCATATAACATTCACAGTCGTTATATAATTAATACAATTCACTTCATATATTTAATTACCCGTAGATAACTATTTATCCAATTATATACGTGAAATCATATTACAACATTCACACATATGTTGAATATATATATATATATTTAATTCTCTCGAGTAATACCTCACTGGATGTATTCTCTAGAGTGCTATCAACCCAGGCTACTCAGTCCCACCTGGAGTTCCAAGACAACTATGGTCCGCCGAATCGGAACATAAATAATAAACGTAATGGAGGCAGTCATATTCCCCCGAGTATGAGGACATCAACTCAATGCCCCACCTCTGAAATTGGACGCTGTGACCTGGTGATATACTCGCCCTACCCCTCAAGCTAAGGGATTCACCCACATCGCGCAACCTCCCTTGATATCACTAGAGTAAATAATTTAAATAAATATCTAGTCACTGATATTTATAAGCACACAATATACATATAATATCACACACCGTATATATATAATTTAAATTCGGACGTTACCGTGTATAAAAATACATAGCACTAGCTTATATTTTCCCGAGTCAATAGTCCCACTGAAATTTAATTAATTTGCCCATTAATTAATTTATTACCTTCCCGAGTCTACGGTCCGACTCTAATTTAATTAATTTATTACCTTGGTGTCACTCAACCAATATACCCGGACTCGCTCACTTGGCCCGTATCTTAATATTACCCGAGTCTATATTCCGACTCCAAATTAATCTATTTCTCTCACTAATTAATTTAATACCTCGGCGTCATTCAACCAGTATACCCGGACTCGCTCACTTGGCCCGTAATTAAACATTCATAATTTAATGCCCCAAAGTACCTTAATAAGTTTGACGCAACTTACTAATTTAATTTAACCTCAATGTTTCTTTCTCACATTAAATATTAAAAGAAACCTTATAATGTTTGCCCCTTACAGTCCCAAACAATCCCAGATTTAATATATCTCCTTACTGTGCAGAATTTCCTTCCTCGAATTCAATCCCAGGCCACTCAGTAAGGTAAAAAAAATTAAGCCAAATTCGTTATGTCGCTCGAACCAGATGGCGCGTCGTTCTAACGATGTGTCATGTCGTTTGAACGACTTCTGACGTCGTTTGAACCATAACCATGGTCGTTCAAATGACCTTACAAATTTTCTCTCTCTTCTCTTTGTTTAGATTAGTGTTCTTGGAAGGAAAGCCCTAACCCTTTTTTCCAGAGAATCCTTCATTGTAATTCCTTTTAATTCTAAACCAAAGGTCTTTAGTCCCAAATTCATCCAATCACCACACATATATGAAATTACAAGAGGTCTTCCCTAAATCCCTCCAGTTAATAAATCGAATCTAATTTATCAATGAATTTCCTCCACAACATATATGAATTAATATTCATTCCAAAACCAAAAATTATTCGTATGTTCCACAAATAAAACCCAATTTGTGTGTCAACCCAACCCCACCCAAAAATTATTTATTTACACACCTACTATGATATGAATTGAAGACAACAATTAATTTCAAATAAAGTTTAACCACTTGTCTTAGGATTCGTAGTGTTTAATTAATCCGTTGGTGTAGATATTGTTGTGCGATGAAGAACACCTCTCTTATTCTTCCTCTTTGGTTCCCAAGAGTCTTCCCTCTTTGCCTTTTTACGCTCTCAGATTCTCTCAAATGAGTTATGGCTGCCCACAACTCCTAAATCTAGGTTCATATCTACTAATCCTATTTTTAGTTACATGGGCCTAATTAAAATGACCCAAATACCGGCGTGTGGGCCCGATTTTGCCCAAAAATACCTTATGACCCATTTAACACCCCGGGTACACTTTTTCGACTATCTCGGTCATCCGGACTCAATCGTGCACTCAAAATTAACATCTAAGTTATCTACTAAAAGTTCCTATCTCACACCCAACTTAGTCTATATCCGACTCTCGACTGACATAAATACATGCCACATCACTAATACATGTTATGACGTAAATAAATTATTACTATTCACTTAGTAATTTAATTTCATAAATTTTAACCAGTTACTCTTCGATTAATATTTAAATAAATATTACCATAATTAATTCAATTAAATTATGACACGCAAGTAATTTAAGATTTACCCTAATTAATTAAATATTAAATACACGGAAATACATGGTGTTACAAGACCATTGTTTGTTTTGAAGGGTCAATCGCATCCAAGGATGTTAAAAAAGTTCAACCTTCAGATTGTTGTAGGAAAGGTCACCTTTAGGTGATTTGTTATGCTCTTGGACGAGGTCCTAGGATTTTGATGTTTGGTGTCCCTTTGGTCCCCAAACCCGATGTATTGGGTATGCATCTATTTTGGTTAGGCAATCCTTTTTAGATACTCTAGATATTATACTAGTTGATTCTCACATGCTTGCACATGATGCTTCGCATGCTATATCTTATGGATGATTGCTTGCATGATTTTGTTTGTCACAGTCTATTTGTGCTTCACGATTTATGTTTGATAGTGTTATGACATGTATATCTTTTGTATTATATTTTTCTCTTACTGAGCAAAACGATATTTGGTTAATAATTTTTTTTGAAATATTCAAAAAGATTTTTGATTTTTGTGTATTTTGGTTTTATACATTTAGTATGGCATATTGGTGTGTTTGAATCCAAATCAATCCGTACTTTCAATGTGACTATGACATTTGGTTATGATTTTGGATACTCAAATTGATCTTAACCATATTTATGGATTCGAACTTGATTTGCTTAATGGATTCGACTTTGTATATGCCATCGCACACACATGCATGAGCTTTTTGAATGTTAACTTCACATGTGTATTTGTGCTTTGTGAGATGTTCTCCCCTTAGTTTTTTCATCTACAAGTTTATGTGACTATAGGGAATTTGTGGATGTAAGAACCGTTGCCTGTGATATTTCATTTAGTAATGAGAAATACGAGTGAGCACGACAAAGGGCTATGAAAGACCGATTGTCTTTGCGTGAAAGCCATCGTTAAAAAGTGCCCATGAAAGATTGCCAAAAAAGGTCTAACATAGTTTAGTTTAATGCTTTATCATTCAAAACAAATAGCTTCAAAATAATGAAAAATAGAAAAGAATATAAAATATGAAATATATTTATCTTTTGAGGGAGTTTAGTTGAATATCAACGGGTTTGTACAATGAATCCAAGTATGCTTACTTTTTCATGACGCGGTTGATTTGTGGAATCATCAATATTCTAGGTTTGTGTGCATTGTGCTTGTTTGTTCATTAAAGTTCACCTTTATTTGTCAATTGAGGCTAAAGCTTAGTTTGGTAAATTTTTGTGATCAATTAGAATTTCTTGAATATATTTGAGTGTTTGGGTCATAATTCATTTATATCAAGTTCACGCCCATTCATTCAATCCCACATGTTTAGACACATTGATATTATTCTAGTATGTAAGTCTTATGTGTTTTATGTCAAGTTTTGGGGTTGTTATACCTATATCAAGTTCACCCCCATTCATTCAATCCCACATGTTTAGACACATTCAATCCCACTGGATGGACGAAAGTTGTGCTGACATTCATCACTCCACACAAATTTCACTTCCTTTCGGGTCAATATAGTCAACGGCAAGGCTATAGATGAAAACCCCTTTATGAATCTTCTATAATATCCAGCCAATCGTAGGGAACTCCTTATCTCCGTTACATTCCTCGGTATTTCCCATTGCATAATTACCTCTACCTTCTTAGGGTCAACATAAATTCCATCTCCCGAAACAACATGCCCCAGAAATACTACCTGATTTAATCAAAACTCACATTTGCTAAACTTCGCAAACAATTGACTATCTCGCAAAACTTGTAATACAACTCTTAGATGCTTCTCATGTTAATCTTGGCTAGGTGAGTATATCAAAACATCATCTATAAAGACAATCACGAATGAATCTATGAAAGGATGAAATACTCAATTCATTAAATCCATAAACACCGCATGAGCATTTGTTAGCCCAAATGGCATTACCAAAAATTCATAATGACCATAGCGAGAACGAAAAGCTGTCTTAGAAATGTCACAATCTCTCACTCTTAATTGATGATAACCTGATCTCAAATCAATTTTTGAAAACACTTTAGCACCCTGTAATTGATCAAACAAATCATCAATACGAGGCAATGGATATTTATTTCGAATAGTCACCTTGTTCAACTGTCGATAGTCAATGCAGAGTCGCATGGTTCCATCTTTCTTCTTCACAAATAATACTGGAGCGCCCCATGGTGATACACTGGGTCGAATAAAACCTCTATCTAGCAAATCTTGCAGTTGAACCTTTAACTCCTTTAGTTCCACAGGTGCCATTCTATATGGAGATATAGAAACTGGAGCTGTACCAGGCACTAAATCGATAGTAAACTCTATCTCTCTGCTAGGTGGCAATCCTGGTAATTCATATGGGAACACATTTGCAAAATCCTTAACGACTGGGATATCTTCTAATTTTTGCAATTCCTTATTTGTATCCACAATATATGCTAAAAAGACTTGACAACCCTTATTTAACAATTTCCTCGCCCGAAGGGCTGAAATAAGATAGTTCGAAACCACATTTCTTTCCCCAGTAAATTTAAATTCTTCCTCCCCCGGCATATTAAATGTAACCTCCTTACGAAAATAGTCAATTGATGCATGGTAGGAAGATAGCCACTCCATACCCAAGATAATATCAAAATCTCGAATATCTAGGGGAATTAAATCAATGGTCCACTCCCTCTCCCCCATATACAATACATAATTTTTATACACAAGCTCCACTAACATTACATCCCCCATAGGTGTAGAAATATATAAACCACAATCTAGATAAGAACATGGTCTACCCAAATGCATGGTAAATGACAGTGCTACAAATGAATGAGTAGAACCTGGATCAATAAGCACGTAAGCATGTTTGTTCATGACATAAAATGTACCTGTCACCACCTCCGGGGTAGCCTGAGCATCCTGTAAAGTCATAGAAAATATCCTTCTCGAAGCCCTGGATCCACTAGCCTGTCCTCTACCCCCTCCTCTCCCTGTGCCTCCAGGTGATGAGCCTCGACTAGTAGTAGCTGATTGAATCCCTCCCAGTAGCATAGGACAGTTCTTTTTGGTATGACCAATTTGATGGCAGTGATAACACTCTACCCCCTTTAACTTGGGACAATCTGGACTAATATGTCCCTCAGCTTTGCAAAAATAGCATGTAACAGGCTTAGACTGCCTATTGTCATTCTCCTGCTGTCTATTCTGTTGGACCATCGATCCTGCACCCCTAAAACTACTTGGTGTCCTATTCTGAACATAATTTCCATTCCTTCTACCGCGTTGAAATCTTTGACTCCCTTGTTTTGAGTATTCTACATTGCCTTCCTTTTGTTGAGATGGATCAAATCTACTCCTCTTTCCCCTTTGTTCCCTATTATTTATTTCATCATTAACATCTCCTTCAACCATCATAGCTTTGTTAACTAAGGAATAATAATCTACCATCTCAAGTGCAGTGAGTCTAGACTTGATAACCAAATTCAACCCATCCTAAAATCTGGTGCATTTATCCTCCTCATCACGTAAGAAATGTAATGAAAATCGAGACAAAGATGTGAATTTAGTTTCATACTCCCTCACCGACATATTCCCCTGAGTCAATGATAAAAATTCTCTCTCTTTTTTCTTCCGATACATGCGAGAAAAATACTTTTCATATAAGACTTTAATAAAGGAATCCCAAGTAATTACCTCACCTCCCTCCGGAGTATGCAATAAATGTTTAGAAGACTCCCACCAATATTTAGCTTCACCCTTTAACATGAAAGTAGCCAAAATTACCTTCTGCGCGCCAGGTACATTCATCACCCCGAAGATAGTTTCTGTGTCTCTGGCCCAAGCCTCAACTTCGAAAGGATCTACATAACCTGAGAATGCTGGGGGGTTCAATTTGATAAAATTCTCGTACAGAGTGTTCTTCTCCTCTCGTTGTATTTACCTTTCTATTCTTGCCAAAGTCTTCTCCTCCAAGTACTTGTCTTGTTGTTCTGCTATTTGCATCATAAACATGTTTTGTTGTTCTGCCATTAAAGTCATGGCACGAGCCATTTTCTGCATATCTGTAAGTTGTTCAGGAGCCCCCTCTACATTATTTGGATTTTGTTGGTTTACTGTATTTGAAGACTCCTCATCCACCCTCTCATGAACATTTTCTCCTTCCATAGCTTACTATCTGTCATAAACCACAATTATAGAAACAAGAATACAACATTTATTTCTAACATAATGGTTAGTATTTCTCACAAATTAATATAAATGACCCACACAACGCTATTTCTGCCACTGCCATATCTAGACTCTTTAACCCCAGAATATAAAAACCTAAAGCTCTGATACCAAGTTGTCACCCCCAACCCCATTAGGATATAATTAACTAAATAGTTTACAAACCACAATTATAATTTATTTATGATTTAGGTAATACATATTGAAACAACTTCAAGGTTAAAATGCGGAATATTAAAAAAAATCCAATCGTTTTAAAGAGACATAATTTCAATAGAACTCACATATCATTTAACTTAATTACAACTAGTGCGGTGTATAAAACAAACTAACAAGACCCTACTTCTATGTACTTAACCTCCTAGACCTGGCAGTGGCAGCTGGAAAACCTGAAAATGTAAACATATAAAACCATGAGTTTAAAAACTCAGTGAATGTACTAAATCTCTATATAGTAAAAGTATTATATTAACATCTCAACATATTAATATTTACATCTCTATGCCAAATTAAGCCATATACATATCCGGAGTTAATAAACCCCACATCTCCTGCCCGTGGGCAATAATCATATCCATTGGTTTTAAAAACCTAACATCTCTTGAATTGTATAGCAACTCAACATATCCTGACTTTTATAAAGCCATAACATCTCAACATATCTTGGATTTTAAATAAGCCATAACATCTCAACATCTCTTGGATTTTAAATAATCCATAACATCTCAACATATAATACATATACATCATATCCAAAATCAACTCATTAAGTACACTCACATTGGGTTGTTAACTATGTATTCACGTTTCCCTCTGGTGGAGCTGAACTTGGTTGATTTGCCCTTACACCTGTTAATCCAACTAAATCAGTAATGAATCTCTATCATAAGTATTATCTTAATATAATAATGTACTTTCACTGACTACACAACCACAATATGATTCCACTTAAGTAGAATCCCAAGAAACATGAGTAAAATCGAAACAATGGTATATATGTTGATAGAGTTATGAACATTCAATCGTAGAACATACCTCATAAGAAATTTACAACTAAAATCAAGTAACTATTAAAGCATACTTCTCAATGTATATAAACATGAAACATGTACTCAAAATACTCTTTGGAAAGAGCAGATAAAAACATTCTTTCATGGAGTATCCAATATGACCTCAAATTATTGTTCTCCATACTTAACCATCCCATATTAATAAATAGTACACATACAGGTATCCAAGCTTATCAATATGAAAACATATCTGAATATACTTTCCGTTACAAGTGACGGTGTAATTTTTCAAGCTTCCTAGGGCAAATTATGGCCATTTCTTTACAACATAAGAAATCTTCCCTACAAACTCCTCTCTTGTTCCTTCGACTTCCAAGAATTTTCATAATTTTTCTACAACATAAATTTACATGATTTTCAACACATTTTCAGTAGACATATTTAATAGTACAGAATTAAAGTTTAATAATATTTGGACTTCATTTTCTATCTCAAAAGCTTGACCAAATTCAGGGAATACCGAAATGAAATATACAAACAGCAACTATATACCAACTTGAAACCATCACTAAAGCCTAACCATAAGGAGTTAAATTCTAATTTTCGGATATGATATGAATATATGAGTCTATTTTAATATCCAATTGGAATTTCTGAATTCCAGTAAGCACACAAAGAGATATTCAAGTTTGAATACCAAGGGTTTCAATACAAAGAAATATGGCCTATAACACCACTTATCTCACATATGAACCAATATATATTATCACAAAGGATGATGGAATTTGGATCAATAATTAACGATTTATATACTTTGAAATAAGTATAATAGATGATTAAAACAATATTAACACATAATATTACCTTGAAAACACCTTGAGGATTTTCTTGGAATTGTTTTCCTAGATTTTCCTTGTAACCCTTTCTTCCTTAACTTCTACCTCTCTTTCCTCAAGCTAATAACACCTCAAACTGAACCTAGGGACTTATTTTCTGAAAAAATAAGGTTAAGGGAGAGTTTTGAGTCGGCCAAGTCTGCCTTCCAATCCATCCAATAAAATTAAAACATTTGGTTTAATACAAGACAATTTACCACTTAAGGGAATTGACAGATTTGCCCCTTCTCGTAATTTCGACCTAACTTCTTACTCGAACATCCGTTTGATGCACCGTTTGTTGTGTTACAACCTTAACTCACATGTATAAAACTATGTAGTTTTCGCCTCAAGTCAATTGTTATGTTACAAGGGTCAAAACTAGTCTTAAACATGAATATTTCTATCGAAAATAACCAAATCTTGTGTTCATAAATAATTCGACATTTCATTATTTATGAAAGTAGAATTATACCAACCATAATCACTTAAAATTAGATATACTAACAAAACATTATTCATATCACATAAGATAAGTATAATTTAAGTATAATTTATCATAATTATATACAAGTTGTCACAGTGTGTTTGCTTGAATAATTTGTAATAGAAAAAAAGAAGATGGGAATTATCGATGAATAACTCAGTTCAACCCAAGGGGCTCTATTATAGCCCCCAAGGCCAAGGGTTCTAGCCACTCTTTTCTCCAATGTCAGACGCCTCAATCACATCAAATGTCTCAATGACCAACACTTGTCCTCATCCACGTGTGAGATCCTTCCCAACACTTAGTGGTTAGTTACGACTCCAGCCCTAACTTGCACAAACGATAATTATTGGCACCCTTGTAACCTTTACAAGAAGAAATAAGGGATAATGATGATGCCTTATTTCACACTTAGTGTTATAAGATCTCTTCCAACTCCATAAATTCCTCCAAAGTAGGGAAGAGGTCACAAGTCTAGCCCCCGACGTCAATCACACATTCTTACTCCTAGCAAGATTAGTCGTTCTAGCATACCTCCTCAAGCAAGTTCAAAAATCATAGAATCAAAGTTATGCTAGGATTTTCGCTCAAATCCTACCTCACTGTAAAGGACAATGACCTCCCATAGTCATCCCATTTTCATTCATGGGATGTGGTAGAACGTGGCACCTCATGATCAGTTTTGAGCAACTCCACGTTTCTTTTAGACCTCTTGGACCTCTGGTAAAACTCTTAGAAATAGTTTGACGGAGTAGGTGGGAAGCAAAAAACTATTCCACCTACCTCCACAACCCATAACCACTTGCATTGAATGTTCTGATCAATATTAAATTCTCTCAACAGCTAACGTGCACTAACTGTAATTCATTTTCCCAACACTCCACCACCTTACTCATACCGATAGACATTAGGGAAAGCCAACCATATTATAATAGCCCACATGTTCTCTCTCCAAGAGTTCACTAATAAAGAAAAATCATGTGGAAGGTGAGAGGGGATCGATCTATATCTTTCATAGAGATTATATCATTCAAACTATCAGACAGACAAGAGTTCTAGCCTTCTACAAGTGTTTGCACTCCATTACACATTCACGACCCGCTTTTGTGAGCTCATATTTTTTTTAACTTATTCCATTTGCAATGTTTATTCCATATGTATACCTTGTTGAGACCTAAAGTATCACTCAAAACTCATTAGAGAAGTCATTTAGTTACTTCCTAAGGCCCTCTAGACTACTTACGAAGGACACAAGACCTCAAACCCCCTTAACCAAAGCTTATGTAGTCCCTTAGACTATAATACTCACCTTTATTCTTATAAACTTTCATAACACTTTTGTATAGTGGACGTAGGACCTTTGTATCTTACATTGACATTCCTCTCCTCTTACCTATCTAGGGTCCATGGAGGAACACTTGTCAGTCTAAAGTCGTATACGATTTTAACACTCATTAGTTTGGCATTTTATGTGGAAATGACAAGTTACAATTCTCTCAAATACACACCTTCATCCTATTAAAATGGTATCTAATGTTGCATTAACTCATTGTTTAAAAAAATGGATGCTTAACAAGAAATGCTCATTGTTTTCGTGGAAATTTATTAAATCGCCACTAAAAGTTGACTTCTTAGTGACAAAATCACTTCGCCACCAAAATATCGCTTTAGGTGGCAATTTTTTTTTTTGCATCTAATAAAGATTAAATTGCCACTAATAGTTGATAGTTTGACACTAAAAGTTTAATTTTTGTTTCAAAATAAAAATTCACCACCAAAAGGAACCTTTCATGGCAAAACAAGTCGCCACAATTGAACTTAAATTTGTATGGAACGATTTTTTAAATATTAAATTGCCACCCATAGTTGATAGTTTGCCACCAAAAGACTATTTTTTTGTAGAAAACCAAAGAATTGCCACCCAAAGGGTTGTTTTGTGGCAAAAAATCATCACATTTGATCTTAAGTTTGTATGGAACAGCTTTCATAGCAATTTAAATTCGCCACTAAATGACATTTTTATTGCAAAAAAATCTCCTTAAATTGATGCAATATTTTTCACAATACATATACACGTTGCTTTGGTAACAACTTAATTTCGCCCCATGTTTTTATTACTTGTCATCGTATAATACTCAAAATAACTCATATACACAATTCTAATAAATTCATTGACATTTATATAGCTCATAAAGATAGAAATCTTTGAAAAACAAGTTTTTGTCTCAAAAGTTCCGACGCTAAACGCTATTTCAAACAAATTATTTACAAGAAACGTACTACCATTCAAAAAAATAAATAAAATAGGTCTAATCCATCATTATTATTTATTGTTACTCTCCTCTACAAAATCTTCCACTGAATCTGCAAAAAAACACAAAAAATTTGTTTAGAATTATCACTTTGAAAAACAATGACAATAAATTTTGGAAGATTAATGAAAGTACATTTATAAATTTCACTTACAAGACTTGCAAAATAATAATAAAAATATAATAAATCACATTCATCAACATCAAATTCGTTTCTCAATTATACCCCACCCACCCACCCACAAAAAAAATATTTTTTCTCTGTGTATTAGGACTATTATTAGCGAATAACAAGAGAAAGCAAAAATTGTGAATGTCATATATAAAACAAGTTTGGGGTTATGTGATTACCACGAAGAGTTATATTGTTGTGTTACGAGGTTAATTAATGCCTCAAGTTTTCCATTAAGCTCATCCATTCGTCCTTTTATTATCGCATTCTCCCTTATTGCTTCATTAGCTTCTCTCCTTGCTTCATCTGCTTCCCTCCTTGCCTCGCCAGCATCCTTCCTTGCCTCAGCAACTTGTCTATCTCTCTCAATGGCTTTCTCCTTTTGCATAGAAGCAACTGCGGATGATGTGGGTTTAAGACCAACCCCACGGCCACATACATATCCCGAGTGATGTCCTAGAATTTCTTGAAATGCATCAACATCATTCATCACCACCGTCTTCAAGTTCAGATTGTGAATTGAGTATTGCTTGCATATCATCCTATTAATAACAGTGAAGATATTATAATTATATCATACGATATAGGTAAAAAAGTTATTAACAAACTACTATTAGAACACTTCTTACATAGACATAACGCAGTTACTCACAAGAGAACCATTAAAGAGACTTTACCGCATGGGAAGACCGGATTCAACCTTCACTGGACCTCCTTTTATTCCAATTACATTTCTCAGCTTATTTAACCACTCAAACTTATCTGCCATACTCTTAGCCTTCAACACAACAACACTATGAGCTACAAAATGAATTCAAATCTAAGTTGACATTGACATATAACCCTTTGGGTGACTGCTAAGGGCACACCACTGATCTAGAGGGTGCTGGGATTACTGGTATAGTGCAGCTGAAAGGTTTGAAAAATGGAGCATTCTTTGATCTAGCGTATGACAAGTGTGTGTAGAGCTTCAAAATACCGATGTAAGACAGGCTCTAGCTAATAATCATATTCTTCCAAACATATAACTGAATAAATTAACAATTCATCTTTTCCTGAGGATAGTTTAAAAATGCTTAAACAAATAAGAACATTTGTTTGCTCTTGTTTCCAGTTCTTAATTTCAAATATAAATATACAATTTAAATTGTGTTCAATCATCTACTTAATAGAATAAACTCCTACATATATTATTAAAGCTATAGAGAAATTCTAAAATGATGCTAGTCATGGCCATGGACTCTTTGATGTCGATTGTAAGGTAAATTTAATTCTCTCTAAGATAAAATGATTGGTACTAAACTCTGAATACCAATCATGTTATCTTACATATATACAATGCTTAAAGAATTTGATGTTCATGACTTCAATTAATCGGCGGCTAGCAAGCACTCGAGGCCATATTTACTAAAATACTCCAGACTTTATTGGTATACTCACATGGCTACTAGAGAGATACTCAACTACAACAACACCAATTACAAACAGACCATCTTGATTGATATCCAAACTTTAGCACGCACTTAACTTTGTAAAGAGACCCCACATGGCTACTGGAGAGATAATAAATTACCTGATTTGCCAAACCTTGGTGATTTGAAAAAACTAAAAGGTGGTGATTGTGTGAAGCTAACAGAGATCGAGGGACTTGAGAAAATGAAATTCTTAGAATTATTAGATATTTCTGGATGCGAGGCAATTGAAAAATTACCTGATTTGTCAAACCTTCAAGATCTAGAAGAAATAAAATATCTTGATTGTGTGCAACTAGCTGAGATCTCGGGACTTCAGAAACTGATATGCTTAAAATCGCTGGACATTTTTGGATGTGAGTCACTTGAAAAATTACCTGATTTGTCAAAACTTAGAGATTTAGATGAAATAAAAGCTCATGGCTTCATGAAACTAACTGAGATCTGGGGACTTAGGGGACCTGAGGAATATTATTTCTTAAAATTATTGAACATTTGGATGTGAGGAAATTGACAAATTACCTGATCAAGGGACTTGAGAAACTCAAAATATCAAGCATTTCGGTTAATCTAAATATGCTCTTACCTGCTTCCCTGTTTGAACAAGAAGATACCCTATAGGAACCTTCACTTATACTTTCTGGCCATTCCTTAACCAAATGTTTAGGCCAGAGAATCTACTTTTGCCGTGAATTGTGAGAAAGTTAAGGTCATAATGATATCCCGCAAACACAGTGCCCTGCTGACCATAACGTCGAAGGTCACTCCCTGTTGGAGCAAGAAGATGTGGTCCCTGGGGTTTGGAAAAAAGCACTCATTAAAAACTACAGGCAATTGAAATGCAATAAATTCCTTGTGGAAATTAAGACAACACAAGTCATGCCAAAGGCGAGGAAAATCAAATACGATTACCATGTGATATCCATATGATAAAAAGCATCAAATTTTGGAAATATCGAGACTGGGCAGAAAGCATACACGTGCATTTGTGTATATATATTATTGATGGGAAAAACCCTTAACACTCTTAAGATTTATAATGGAAAGCATAGACTGTAAAAAGAACACAAGCACACAAAGTAATTTAAGTGATTTAGCCTAAAATGAAACCTACATCAACAGGGAGTGGGGGGGTCCAAATTCATTGTTGTAATGGAAGAAGTGGATACAATGCGCCTTGTAACTCACTCTTAGTATCTAGATTTTTCATCCCTCTTTGCATGTAGTCCTATCCTTCTATTCTATTATAGGCATAGATTTAACCCTATCCAATTGAATGGGGAGTCTTGGAGATAGGGATTTGGTGAATGTGACTCCACAACTGTCGAATCCGACTTAGGACTTCAAGTCCTAATTGGAGTGGAAACAATCAAACCAATCTTATCCACAAAGCAAGGCCTTCAGCCTAAGCATTATCCCATCAGCTTACTGGAAATTGAGGATAAAGGTTCTACTTTGGTCTTCATTTTCCATCATCAAAAGCACATACCCTTCATCTTTCCCGCCTTGGCCAAAAACTACTGGTGGTACCATGACACATACTCACAAACGTTGCTGGTATGATTCTATATATATCCATGGTTTATGTATATATATAAATATATCGGTGTATCCAATATTCAGATTCAAAAACTTCTTAGTCATCAAGCATCTTTATGAATGTAGAGCCTACTTGTGAAGTTACAATGAGGTGTATTTCATATTAAACATTCAACACATATATGGTCAACATCACATAACCCCACGTGAACAGATATTACAAAACCAAAGGATTGAAGTAACAATGCAATAAAAATGGGACTCATTTGAACTCATATCATGATGAATAGGACATGAGCTTGCAACTAACCGTTGGGTAAAAGAATATACCATAAAGTGATAGATTTATATACATTTTATAATTTTGCATAAAAAATATCAGCAATCCAATTAAAGCAGACCAATTTCAATCATCACTTCTTTGTCACCATTTTCTGGTTTTGATCTTTCAAGTGCTCACAAAATATAATTTCGAAAGAAATATGAGGTATTCTAGAAACTCTTGAATGAGATTATCAACACGAATATCCTTGACCTAGCATCACCACATTGATCCATGTTATAAATTACGAGGACACACGACATGTCATATACTATTCAATACAGGGATTCCACATCAAGGAGTCCCATTGAAAAATCCCTCTATAATTACTCTAAAATATATAGAAAGAAAATTTATTATAAGAAATAGCTTTCACTTTCTTCATAAGATAAGTGAATGAATCTTTTCGTAGTCCAAACCCAATTGCTGCCATTTCAGCAACAGTCTCTACTGTAGATATTATTTTTAATCCCCATGAGTCAATGGTGTCTTTCCATTCAGGAAATCCTTGAGGTATGACTGGATCTGAATTCAATTCTTACACATTGATGATGATTATTAATAATAGTCATAAAACCATGGTGATGTTAGAAAAAGAAGAGAAATATGTAAACCTGAAAGCAGGTGTTTGATGGGCGAGGACCAACTCTCCACATGTATGGCCACTTATGATCTGGGCCTGTAGGAGTGGAAGGTCGATTCTCTTTCGGAATTTCTCTCAACTTCTCTTGCATTTTTGCATCAACCAGAATTTGAGGAGATTCAATTCCTTCGGGCATCACTCCAACCTATGCCATGACACAACAAAAATTATTAAAAAAATGGCGACCCCTTCCTTCTCCATTAATCAAGAAAGTTGGAGAATGTTAATAAAGTGAAAGAATTGATAGGGAAGGACGCATGGGTTCCTGTGTGTATCTTTGACGCATGGAATATCTCAGGGATGCACGATCAGATCAAACATAACTATTTTGAGTAAACAAGTGTTTAAGTAAAATTACAAAATAATGGTTTCATACCTTCGCCAATGTTAACACCCGATGCAACGGTATCAAGAGAGTTGCCTACCAATGGATGATTAGATTGAAAAGGAGCTAGATTAGACTGTCATAGATTATGGCATGTGTTTTCCGCTATAAGCTATAACAAGCAAGGGATGGATTAACATAATAACAATAATAAGTGTAGGCGGCGAAAGAAACTGAGAAATGGCAGTCAGTTATATATGAACAAAATTCATTTTCCCAAATTAGCGGTATACATGAGATATATCAACACCAATAATCCAAACCTATAACAATTCATAAATTGATAAAGCCAAGAAATATTTTAAACTCCATACTCGATCTAGTAAACTCAAAATATACGTTTTAGTGGCAATAAATGATTAGCCACTAATAAAATTGCCACGAATTGATATTTTTCTTGTAATGTTACTTGTCGTCCAAATACTCAAAATAACTCGTATATACAATGCTAATAAAGTCACTGACATTTATATAGCTCATAAAGATAGCAATCTTTGGAAAACAAATTTTTGTCTCAAAAGTTCCTATGCTAAACACTATTTCAAACAAATTATTTATAAGAAATGTGCTACCATTGAAAAAAATAAATAAAACAAGTCTAATCCATCATTCTTCTTTATTGTTACTCTCCTCTACAAAAGCTTTCACTGAATCTGCCAAAAAAAACACAAAGAATATATTTAGAGTTATCACTTTGAAAAATAACGACAATAGATTTTGGAAGATTAATCAAAGTAAATTTATAAATTTCCGTTACACGTCTTGCAAAATAATAAAAAAAAATATAATAAATCACATTAATTAACATCAAATTCCTTTCCCAATTATACCCCACCCACCCTCCCCCCCAAAAAAATTCTTCTCTATGTATTAGGATTATTGTTAGCGGATAAAAAGAGAAAGCTAAAGTCGTTCATGTCAAATATAAAACAAGTTTAGGGTTATGTGCTTACCATGAAGAGTTATATTGTCGTGTTACGAGGTCACTTAATGCCTCAAGTTTCCTATTAAGATCATCCATTCATCCTTTCTTTGTTGCGTTCTCCCTTCTTGCTTCATCTGCTTCCCTCCTTGCCTCATCAGCGTCCTTCCTCGCCTCAGCAACTTGTCTATCTCTCTCAATGTCTTTCTCCTTTTGCATAGCAGCAACAACGGATGATGTGGGTTTAAGACCAACTACACGACCACATACATATCCTGAGCAATGTCCTAGAATTTCTTGAAATGCATAAGCATTATTCATCATCACACCGTCTGCAAGTTCATATTGTGAATTGAGTATTGCTTGCACATCATCCTATTAATAACAGCGAAGATATTATGAGTATAACATATGATATAGGTAAAAAAGTTATTAACAAACTACTATTGAAACACATCTTACATAGAAATTTCCAGCAGTTGTAATCACCCAATTTCCCTTTTTTTGCTCCAATGAGTCGTATGCCATACCTTACTCATGGACGCCGGAGTTCCAGTCTCCTTATCACGCTGTACAGATTTTGATACAAAATCAAGTGCTAAAACGTATTAAAATGATTAGTTTAGACAAAATATTTTTAGAGATATTTACCATCTCAAACTCCACTTAAAGAAATCCTTTGCTTCCACTGCAGTGGAGAATCGTTTGCTTCGATCGATTGTTCTAGTGTATTTCACTTCTTTTCTGCAGATATTTATGTCCAAATAAATATAAAAATAGATAACTATATGCAAACCCCTAATTAAAGGTCTCGGTATAACAAACTCAAATAGAGCATTGGATCTTAACTGGACTCTCCCCACTAACATTGGTTATCAAGGTAAAAAAAAGCATAATATTTACTATAATAATATAATCTGCATAGTGTTTACTATAGAAAAATAGCATGTCAAATCAGCACTTCGCATAAATAATAAAAAAAATAAGAAGTCGCATATAACTTGAAAATTTTCATCCGCAAGTGTTAAACAAATATCATGCCATTTAGCCTCACTTAATTCCAAAGGATGATGCTGAAGTGCCCGTTCCAAAGAGTCGTGTGGCTTGAAGTGTTCACGATGCATTTCCGAGCGAAAGTTACGAAATTGATTATTGAGTTGTGCCATTACTACAGACTTCATGTAATCATCATTTGGCAATTGAAACTCGTCCTATTAAAAAAATAACTCATAACTCTAAATGCGGATCGTGTTCCATATATGAGCATATAAGTAGCTTACCCGCACAAGTATCCACATATGATTTTTGTTCCCCTTTGGAACTTCCTTCCAATACCTGAAATTGACTCAAATTTTAAATTCAAGAAGAGAACCCTACTAGATGACCCTCCGAGATTAGGATTTGAATGTTATCCCCCCTCTCTAGCTTCTTCTGAAAACCAATCCCTCGTGTTGGTCCCCTAACTTGTTTCCTGGAACTAGAACCAATTATAAAAAAAATAGCGAAAGTAATTAAAAAAATGGTCAATTCAACTTTAAAGACAAAATTAAAAATAAACCAATAAGTTTGAAGTCATCAAAAGCATAATCACAGTCACACATATCACTTTCATCCACAATAACCCCAATCAGACCATCACTAGTGTTAGCACCCGATGAAACAGTGTCTGCAAAATCGACAACATTTTGATGACTAGGGTGTGGAGGAGGGTGATTGGAATCTCTCACAAATCGTTGTACATGTGTTACTCTTTCACCTATAACATGCATGAAATGGATCAACATAATACTAATTAAATCTATACATAAAAAAACATTTATATCCCTACTTAACTAAAAAAATTTATATGTTGTCAATTAATATGTTTCCAAATATGAAGATCGTACCCTCATAGTTGTTAACATCAAAAAGGGATATTGTCGGAAGCGTTGTTGATATTTGGATTAGTTGAACTAGAATGAAGACACGTGAATTCCCTTGTGAATCCTTATCCCGTAAAAGATCTTGGGGAGCGTGCACGACTGGAACCTAATACAACAAAATAAAAAACTTACATTAGCTATGGAGACATGTATGCAATATCTATAAGTGCACACCAAATGTGTATGTGATGCATATTAATATCAAAAGGATGACAACAAAATGTTGTCTTAGACTGGTCAAATAAAAACAATATTTCAATCCTGTTCTTATTAACATCAAGAAGGTCTTGCAAGGATTTGGGCTAGGTTGGATAGTGTTGTGGCAAAAAGAAATTGGCTTGATGGACCTTTTATTAGCTCCGTTGATCACCTACATAAGGCCAACTCAGACCATAGTCCCCTTCTGCTGATAATTAAAGATAAAAATAATCAGTCATCTCGGCGATTTAAATTTTTGTCTTTTGGGACCAAGAATGAAGAATTTTTAAGAGTGAAAATGGCAGCTAATGTGATACAAATTTTAAGATCAATTTTTTTGTCTTTTTGGCCCAAGAACGAAAATGGCAGCTACTGTGATAAGCCCTTAGACATAGAGGCATCACTGTTGGCCTATTTTATCACATTACTGATCACGAGTAGTAGCATGATAGGTAATGATGCAATGGGTCAATGCATTCTAGCCTTGTTAGATATGTCTTTCTCAACTCAAATGTTGTAGGTTTGATTTGAAATTGATTTTAAGTTGCATTGAAATCAATCAACAATGTTGAGTCAAATATGTGATTTGGTGATTTGTTTTAGTATTCAGAATGTTATAGATAGATATGAGTGTAAGAAATTTGGTGATTTGGTGTAGTATTCAGAATGTTATAGGGCAGCTTTCCAAGATTCTTTAGCAATCAACTGGGGAATTCGAATACGCCCTTTGTGTTACTGGGGACCACTATACACCTCGGTTGAATATGAATGACATCTTATTTTTCACACCCTTGACATGAATTATGAGACCTAGTATGTGACTTTAACATTCGATATTCCCACAAAGCACCAAAAACTCGAACTAAACGAGGACTGATTGTTTGGCTAAGGGCTTGAAAATTAGTTGCCCTGAAAATAATGTATTTTAGTGGAAATATTTTGTTTGGACATCAGTGTTTGTTTAGAATTGAAAAATTGTGTTGCGGAAATGTTATTATGATGTTGTAGCTGGTAAGTTGGTGAATAATGAGATAACTCGGAGGGGGGATTCGGCTCTTGACGATGGAAAGGAAGCAAAGTTGGATCTTTCAAAAGGAATGTATGACGATGGGGATTATATGAAGTTTGGATTCCCAATGGCTTATACTGCCACAGTGCTTTCGTGGGCTATTCTCGAGTACGGGGATCAGATGAATGCAGTTAATCAGTTGGAATCTACCCAAGACTCGCTCAAGTGCATCACTGACTACCTTATCAACGCATGTCCTTCCGAGAGTGTGATTTTTGTTCAGGTTACTCTAATCTTAAACTTCTTTTAAATTCTTAGTGATTCTTATAGAACAAAATTTACTCTAATCTCCTGATATGCGAGCACTACCTGGGCAGCCGTGGGTTAGAGGATAGGATAATTTCAAGAAAGGTCGAGATAGCCCTATAGTCGGGAATCAGAAGCTCATGTCTACCTTCAAGGTCTCAAAGAACTGGAATTGTGTTGTTTTTGTAGCAGATAAAATTTGATATGATTACTTAAAATTGTAGCATGAATGATTTTGTTCACATATGTTGACTATGCTGTTAAAGGCCTACATTATAGTTTTATTAAGATTGATTGTAGTATCTTGTGGGTGCAGGCTATAAGTTGGAAGCTTGAGCTTAAGGAAGCCATTGAGCTCTTTTACCTAGGAAATGAGGGTGTGGCAGTTGAATCTGATATTAGTAAGTTTTAGATCAAGTGGGACTAGGACATAATTCATGTGTTTTAATTTCAGCAACACAACCATTATTCACAGTTTTATTCTTTTATGAGTTATTGCAACCCTTTATTTATTTTTTATTTTTTTTAATATAGGACTTGAACCAGTTTTTGTAGCAGCACTCTTCGTCTAAAGGAAAAGATTTACAAGATTGGTCATCATCTGGAATGAGCTTGGCTCAATAAGGAGTGGTCTTTAACTTACGAGGACCTTTAGGTACTTTGAATTACTTGCTATTCTTGTTGATTGAGTTGTCCCTATTATGTTTAGGTAATTGTGGTATGTTTTCGTGACAGTCTGCTTAGTTGTGTACGATAGTTTTACTATCAGATATCCATATTTAATTTGAATGTCTGATCATATTCCCATGCGGTCCTGTTCATGACAGGAACAAGTAAAATCTTTTGTATATTTCCTTATGTTTGAGGGTTTTACCAAGTTGTGCTACATTAATTCCTATTTTCATGACTGGATTAAAAAATAAATACGTAGTACACACAATTAGTAGTATAAAAATCAGCGATCCAAAATTTTCTTAGTACTTTACTACTTCCATTCCAAATTAATAGTCATTGGTTGAAACCCAAAACACTTGAATTCCAGCTTTATCATTTTAAGATGATAAATACCATATAATGTAAAGACATGCATTTGGATCATTGTTTTCTCATGTGTATGGGTATTGTTCGGATTGGTAACTTGGTAATTTCACCTAATTTTATCTACTATTTTTAGAAACAAGACAATTATTTGAGACTAATTTGAGGCAGACTAAAAATGAAAGCATGACTATCAATTTTGGATGGAGAGAATATTTGTTTTTTGGAAAGTTGGAGCATCCAACTCAAGATTGGTTAACTTGGAGTTCTAGATGTGAGATGTATATTATGCCCCCTTGTAATGGATATGAGACATGTTGGTGACTTTGTTGGATATACTCTTTAGGAGTGTGTGCTATTTTGATCTGTCGAATATCTTTGAAGTCTTATATTGTGTGTAATATAATTGAAAATATTTGTCAGATTTAATGTATTTAAGTTTCTTTTGCAATTTCTTGTGCACTCGATCTGGGGAGTTTGTTGGTATACTTCTTGTTACAGGGGAAAATTATAGAAAGCAAAACCTACAATAGTCTCAAAATACAGGTTTCTTCTTAATTTTTGTTTTCTCTGCGGTTAGAAGTTGGGGTTATAGGAAGGTCTGGTCCAACACAAAAGAAAGAAAGCTTGTTCCTTCATTCTTTGTTTGTTTTGTTATTGTCCTATTTTATTTCATTTTTTTCCCGTAAATGTTCTTTGTTTTTCGAGAAAACAAAATGCGACAGCAGTTCATGATGTAATGTTTTACTGATTATTATACTAAAACTGGTCAGATATACCTCTTGATTGTCTTAAGGGTATCAAACATCGTCTTGCTGCTGGTAATATTACCTACGATTAACTTTTTCTTATTGTGTTAAATTTAATTTTAGATTAAAGAGGGAATGACTATGGGCATGTGCCTCATCTCGAGCTATTATTCCTATATTTAATCCTTAATGGTGATCCATGTCCCTATGGCCATAACTGACACTTTTGGCATTCCCTCGCAAAAGAGGAGAAGTTGTTAAGCATTTGGTAAGTTAATCGGCATTCCCTCACATAAAGGCGCGTTTTGGTGTAGTATAATTGGTTCTTTAGAAGTTTTAAAGGGGGTAGAGAAGGTGCAGAACGCCAGAACATAACATGCTCAAATGACCAATGAAAGGTAGTGCTCTTGGAACTAAGCACTGATATTCAATTTTTGTTTCAAATCAAGCAGAAAAAAAGGGATTCGACAACAATCAGACAATATCCACTGATGTGGATGTTTTGGCAACTACCACGATGAGCATAAAAGAAACAAAAAAAAGTCATTAAATATTTTATTTCTAATTAAAAGTAAATCATACCCTCATTGGTATGTGAAATAATGTGTGGAGATTCAGTTACATTCGGATGACTATGTCCTGAAAAATGATGATTCGGCTCTACCACAAATCGTGTCACTTTAGCTACTCTATGACCTATAACAGGTATGAATGGATTAACACAATACCATTGTAACTAGTATTGGTGTTGTAGTCAATATTACTATTGTCTAAGTAATTTGATTTAGAATACAAAGAGCATACCCTCATTATTGTTATCATGTGATGCAATAGTGTTGGTGGAGTAGTCAACACTTAGGTACTTTGATTGAGAAGAAGGGGAACGTGTGGATTCTCACATTAATCTTTGATGCGTACATAATTTTAGGACACCAGCACGACTGGAACCAGGGATAACTAAACCAGAAACCAACAACATTAGTTGAGGAGATATTGATGCAGAAATTATGTAAAACATCACTACACTTTTAAAATTTTAGCATAATTACAATGAAAACATGGAGGAAATTCACATCAGTAATGAAAATTATCAAGCATGAAATCATATCAAATAACTGAGATAACATTAGCAGTGATAAGGATAATTAACAAATCTAACATAGTCGTCGTTGTCATTTTTTCCCTAGTGATTCTTTCAATAAAACCCTTAAAACTTATATCAAATCAATAGTCACTAAACGAAAAAAAAAAATTTATCTTCTATATTAACATAAATTTAAAATTATGAATTGACAATACATGATATCATATAGAATTCAAGATTAGTAGCATGATTGCAATATCCAAAACTTTCTATTCACAATGATCCCATAATGGATTCTATATAATGGTTTAAAGTTTAAGTTTTGTTATACATTAACATAAATTTAAAAACTAGTTTGGAAAGTAAATCATACCATCAATGGTATTAAAACCTAATGAGAAAGTGTCGGGACAGTCGGCTACATTTTGATGGCTATTTTGTGAAAAAGGTTGATTCGGCTCTACCACAAATCGTTGCCCAGGAGCTATTCTATGACCTATAACAGGCATAAAATGTATTAACACAATACTTTTATAATTAAAATATACTTAACGTTGGTATATTTCCTACTTAATTATATATTTGTAATTGTCAAGTAATTTGACTTAAAATACAAAGACCATACCCTCATTGTTGTTAACAACAGATGCAATAATGTTCGGAGAGTAGGCGACATTTGGGTCAGTTGAATGAGAAGGACGTGAGGATTCTCCCTGGAATCCTTGATGCGAAGAATATCTTGGGACATGTGCACGCGCAGAACCAAGCATAAATACACAAGAAACCAAAACCATTAGCTAGGGATATGTATGCAGGAATTATGTCAAACATGGGTATACATTTAAAATTATAGCATAATTCTAATAAAGATATGGAAGACAATCAAAACAATTTCAATAAGATTTTTTTTCCGAGTAAGTTGTTATTATAAAGTGATCACACCAAATGGAATTTTATTGAGATTTTTTAGTGGTGTAACTTAAGAATTGAAAAGGGATAAAAAACTCATCCATGTGTACTCAGTAATTCCGAATTGGAGACAAACTTTATTTTCAAATGTTCTCATTGGGGACATATTAGATAACTTGTAAATAATGTGAGTAAGAGTTTGTTCCAAAGGAAATATAACACAACCCGCTAATAACGAATAACGAAGTCATTAGACATATTTCATAAGAGAGGCAAAGAATCAAGTGAAAATACAAATTTTAATGTGACAATATGAAATGATAAAAAAGAATTAGCATTCTTGAAAATAATCGAGCAAATTATTAATTTTATATAGGCTAGTATATTTTGCAAAATAGTTCAAATTCCATTTTCCATTTTCTTTTTATACGTCATGTATCCACCCATAAGACGGAAACGTAATCATTAAAGTACATAAATATTAAAGACACACATGTAAAGGAGCCAATCAAGCTTGAATGTAAACTTGGATTAAAAAACAATCATCCGTTAATCGGGCAAAATTAGACTCAAAATGCGTTTAAGTGAAGAAGTCAAACGATTCAATAGTGATGAAGTCGACTAACCACTCATAAGTTTAAAATCTAAACATAACAAGACATCTACGTAGTAACCAAATCAAATACCCAAAGAATAACATATGAACAAGAAAAACAAAATTTCAAACCAATGCCAAAAAGAACACCCAATAGTCCACGTGACATGAACTATACTTTTCAAAGTATATATAAAATTACTGTAAAAAAGTATCTATATAATTACGTTCATGTATATGCTAAACCAATCTCACTAACACTAAGGGTTTGTATAACCTAATCTAACAACGAATTCTTGATTAAAGATCTAGTAATGGCCTTTACAAAATGACCTCTAAAGCATCAAAATAAACATTTTCCCACAAATGGAACAATATCCGTTCATGCATTCCACGCCTTGGTCAATGCATCACTTATACGACTCTAATCAATGCTCATTGACAACAAACAATAGTAAAATTGTTGTTATAAACAATGTTAATATATGCATTTCATAGCATTTCCCTTAATATTGACACACCTAGGAAAAACTCTAAATCATACGAATTCTAGAACCAACATTACAAGTAGATTTGCATCTTGATAGTGGATTATACCTCCTTTAATTCAACATGACAAACAAAGAACACACCCGATCACTGGCCTTTCTTTGACAATAAATGTGAACCAATATGATATGGATGCATCAAGATATTCCACAATACCCATGAATACTAACACAAATAGATTTTGTGAGAATCTAACACATTTAGAATCTCGATCCATGCTTTAGGACCCAAATCCTTGCAATTGAAGTTGATCAGCAAATAGCCAACAAAAGCAAAGATCTACACAAGTCACCAACTGCTTTAGATATGAAAAAATTGATTTAAGAATTAATCAGTGGAATATAAATGCTCTTCTAACACTAAATTTTCCGGTAATGAATGATATTAGTTCAATGAGTGAAAAGGCATCGGATCGGCTAGACCTCCTCTCTTGAATGGATACATAAAGACAAAATTAAAATAAACCCATAAGTTTGAAGTCATCAAAAGCATAATCACAGTCACGCATGTCACTTTCATCCACACTAACCCCAAAAAGAAATTTATGACAAGAAATTTAGAATAAAATTAATGAGTAAAGTTACCAAGATCACAATCATACCCTCACTCGTATTAGCACCCGATGAAACAGTGTCTGAAAAATTGACAACATTTTGATGACTAGGGTGTGAAGGGGGGTGATTGGTCTCTCTCACAAATCGTTGCACAAGTGTTACTCTTTCACCTATAACATGCATGAAATGGATCAACATAATACTAATTAAATCTATACTTAAAAAACATTGATATCCCTACTTAACTAAAATTATTTATACATTGTCAATTAATATGTTTCCAAATATGAAGATCGTACCCTCATAGTTGTTAACATCAAAAGGGATATCATCGGAAGCGTCGTTGATATTTGGATTAGTTGAACTATAATGAAGACGCGTGAATTCCCTCGTGAATCCTTGTCGCGTAAAAGATCTTGGGGAGCGTGCACTACCGGAACCTAATACAATAAAATAAAAACTTACATTAGCTATAGTGATATGTATGCAATATCTATCAGTGCACACCCAATGTGTATGCGATGCATATTAATATCAAAAGGATGAAAAGAAAATAAATCATAAATAAAATGTTGTCTTAGACTAGTCAAATAAAAACAATAATGCTGCATTGATGCCTTGAAATAGTACTCTTTCATGGTAGCAGACTCTAGCTGCCGCGGAACAGGACAGTAGGATGAATTGAACCGGACTGTATGTTAAGTTGTCTTTTAGACTTGTAGGTCTATAGATAAGGTTTTTGTGTAGAAAAGTGATTCATTTAAGAACACAACAATGATTAAAGGAGAGATCAACTAAGATTTTAAATTGGGATCCTATCTTATAAAACTATCATTAAGCACTAAAAATTCTTACTACATTTTTTTAATATTTTTGTTTTTCGGGTAAAAATTACTACTAACATATTCTCTTGTACTAAAAAATTCAGCGGCAAGTGCTGAACAAAGTCATACTGACTTAAAATTCAGCGAGAAGTGCTGAACAAAGTCTACTGACTTAAAATTCAGCGAGAAGTGCTGAACAAAGTCATACTGACTTAAAATTTATAGCAAACAAGTATAATTTTCTGCTAAATATGATGCACCCTACACTATATTCTATGCTTCAACAAACAACATTTAAAGGAGAAATTTATGGCACGAAATGACTAATATTATATCCTTAATTTATGGACCTTGGATAACTGTAGGTGATTTTAATAGTGTTCTCGGAGCTCATGAATGAAGGGAAGTTAGAATTCCATACTACATACCATGTCTTGACTTTAGAAAGATGATTGATGACTGTCAATTCTTTAATATAGATACTTTTGGTATCTTTTTTACTTGGGAAAAAAGTCCTACATCTATGGTGGATCGAAGTTTAAATAGAGATCTATGTAACCAGGAATGAATTTCCTCTTGGACTAATGTTTCATGCTTTGGTCTTCCTAAATGTCGTTCTGATCACCACCATCTTCTATTTCAATCTTTCAAAATGCATCTCAGTTGTCCTAGACCTTTTAAATTCCTTTCTTCTTTTTTTATCATAACCATTTTCTTGATTTGGTTAAACAAGTTTGGAATCTGACTTCTCAAGTTGGCTACCCTATTTTTTTTCTTCAACAAAAGTTAAAAACTTTGAAAGGAGCTATCAAAAAGTGGATTATAAAAGTTTTGGGAATATTCATAGCAGACTTATTAAATACAAAGCTGAATTACTAAAAGTGCAATATGAAATTGACAAATATGTCCATAATCATGTTAGTCTTTAAAAATTCAAGCCAAAGATAATTTAGTAGAGGCTTTGAATTTTGAAGAATCTTTCTGGAGAGACAAAGCTAGATTTAAGTGGAATCAATATAGGGATAGTTGCACTGCATTCTTCAACAAATATGTCAAGCACAGGAGAACAATAAATTCTATCTCTATGATAAAAAAAGATGATGTAATTCTAATTGATCCTTCCCAAATCAAATATCATATTGTTGACTTCTTCTCTTCTATGTGTGCCCACAATTCTAATGTATCTGACAATGGTCTTATTGAATATGTGATCCCTAACATGGTGACTTCTCAAGAAAATTTGGTATCGTCTTCTATTCCATCTTATGATGAGATCCATTCCACTATTTTCTCAATGGATCCAAAATCTGATTTGTACCAGGTTAGAAACTAGAGGATTCATTCAGGAAGAAATAACACGTGAGTAGGACCATTTTCGACAAGCAGTTAATTGAGCTCAACCTTAATTCCCCTGTCCAAGTGAATTGCAAGCACTACACCAAAACTGGCGATTGGTCACGGCCAAAATCCCTGACCAAAGTTGTGGGTCGCGGACTTGGGCCGTGACCATTTTTGTCAATTTTCGTGGGTCGCGGCCCAAGTCCGTGACCAAAAAATGGTCACGGCCGAGAGGGGTCATGACAGATGGTCGCGGACTTGGGCCGTGACCCATACCGTGACGGGTCGCGGCCCTCATCCGTGACCCACAACCGTGACAAATTGGTAGCGGCCAAAGTCCGCGACCCACGCCCGTGACAAAAAAATATAAAAAAAATTGGTCGCGGCCTTAGTCCGTGACCCACAACCGTGACAAATTGGTCGCGGCCAAAGTCCGCGACCCACGACTGTGACAAAAAAAATAAAAAAAAATTGGTCGTGGCCCTCATCCGTGGCCCATAACCGTGTCAAATTGGTCGCGGCCAAAGTCCGCGACCCACAACCGTGACAAAAAAATAAATAAAAATAAAATGGTCACGGACTTTGGCCGCGACCATTTTTATGCGCGACTAAAAAAATAAAAATGGTCATGAACAAAGTCCATGACCATATTTAACTATAATTTAAAAAAAAAATATTTTTTTTGGTCCAATCCTAAAATTAGGGGTCCTGTGAGTGCACCGTCGGTTGCTACGTGTAACGTTGGACGCGTACGAGGTATTACAAATATTTATTATTGGCAAAACAATAAAAAAAATCACAAATTGCGAATCGAGAACGTTGTTAATAAACAAATATATATACAAACTTATAAATATTACACGTCTTAATAATTCACAGACCAAAAAAAAATTGGGCAGATTTTGCTCTATTTTCTTGACATTCTAAAACATGTAAATGTAAAACCTGCTTATTATAAAGCCCGCACGGCCATAAAATTCAACAATCAAATTATAAAAGTCAGCACGGCCATAAAACTAA
Organism: Sambucus nigra; assembly: GCA_949130495.1. Lineage (NCBI taxonomy): Eukaryota > Viridiplantae > Streptophyta > Magnoliopsida > Dipsacales > Adoxaceae > Sambucus > Sambucus nigra. The sequence goes on from OX422213.1 coordinate 40,194,342, forward strand.
ACAATAAAAGCCCGCACGGCTGTAACACAAAAACCAAAATCCTTAATTTCCACAACATATAAACAATCTTCATGCTGTAGACCATTGCCTCCTTCGTTTGTTCCGCGTGCAAAAATCCTACAAATGATAGTATACATAAAAAAAATATCAGTAACCAAGTAGTTTTACAAAAAAATTAATCAAGCTGAAAAATTGCATATATGAGTTAAAATTATCAGTAACCAAGTAGAAATATGCAAATTATCGTCGTATTCTCAAATCGGGAGTCCCGCGGTTGCGGGGTCAGTTCCTACGAGTTACATTGGTCTCGTGGGAGGTGTTGGTGCCATCCACTGGGCCGTTAGAGGGCTTTTTCGAGTTTTCACCCTCTAACACCATGTTTTTATGCTTAAGTCAAGAAATATGCAAATTATTATCATATTCTCAAACCGGGAGTCCCGCGGCTGTGGGGTCAGTTCCTACGAGTTACATTGGTCCCGTGGGAGGTGTTGGTGCCACCCACGGGGCCGTTTGGGGGATGTTTCGAGTTTTCACCCTCTAACACCATGTTTTGCTTAAGTTTAGAAATATACAAATTACCGTCGTACTCTCAAACCGGGAGACCCGCGGCTGCGGGGTCAGTTCCTATGAGTTACATTGGTCCCGTGGGAGGTGTTCGTGCCACCCACAGGGTCGTTGGGGGTTGTTTCGAATTTTCTCCTTCTAACGTCATGTTTTTAAGTCTAAGTCTAGAAATATACAAATTACCGTCGTATTCTAAAACCGGGTGACCCGCGGCAGTGTGGTCAGTTCCTACGAGTTACATTGGTCCCGTGGGAGGTGTTGGTGCCACCCACGGGGCCGTTCGGGGGCTGTTTCGAGTTTTCACCCTCTAACGTCATGTTTTTAAGCCTAAGTTTAGAAATATGCAAATTACCGTCGTATTGTCAAACCGGGAGACCCGCGGTTGTGGAGTTAGTTCCTATGAGTTACATTGGTCCCGTGAGAGGTGTTGATGCCATACACGGTGCCGTTAGAGGGCTGTTTCGAGTTCTCACCCTCTAACACCATGTTTTTAAGCCTAAGACTAAAAATATGAAATTATCGTCGTATTCTCAAACCGGGAGTCCTGCGGCTGCGGGGTCAGTTCCTACGAGTTACATTGGTCCAGTGGGAGGTGTTGGTGCCACCCACGGGGCCGTTCGGGGGCTGTTTTGAGTTTTCACCCTCTAACGTCATGTTTTTAAGCCTAAGTCTAGAAATATGCAAATTACCATCATATTCTCAAATCGGGAGTCCCGCGGCTGCGTGGTCAGTTCCTACGAGTTAAATTGGTCCCGTGGGAGGTGTTTGTGTCACCCACGGGGACAAACACCCCCAATGTGTTTGTCCCCGTGGGTGAAAACTCGCGCCATGACCAATTTAAATCATAAGAAATTGTCACGGCCCTAAGCCGTGACCCCCAATGTGTGTACTATCTTCTTCGTCATGCCATCGGTCACGGACTTGGGCCGTGACCCCTCCGCGACCAAGCTTGGAGGGAATTTTGGCGCGAGTTTGGCGCCAGATGGTCACGACCTAAGTCCGCGACCACCGTGGTCACGGACTTGGTCCGTGACCACTTCTAGAGCATCGATAATTGAGTGTGATAATAAATATGGTCACGTCAAATATTGAGTGGGTCATGGCCCAAGTCCGCGACCAGCTGGTCGCGGACTTGGGCCGTGACCCACTAAGCGTGACCATTCGCAGGATTTGGTGTAGTGAAGAGTTATGATTTACATTATGGGATCCTTTTCATTATCATAGTTCATGAGTTTTTCGTTAAAAGATAGTTTGGTTCTTCTTCTTTTGTATTCAGTTTGCCTACATATATCAACTATAGTTAGGAATTTGTTTTATAGTTATTTACTTACATATACTATGTTTTTAATCATTAACAGTAGATATATGTATTATGTGAGTATTTTTCTTTGGAGGATGATTTATACTATGAACCTATTTGTTGGTATCATAGTTTCATATATTGTGAGTGTGATTTTGTTTTACAATTGGTTTGTAAGTTTGGGGTAAAGGTGAACGCTCTTAATTGCAATGATAATGTTTCTAATAGAGAGATCAAAATAGCACTCCTTTCTTAATTACTTTTTAGTTACTGGTGTTTTTGTTCTTATTTTAGTGATTGAGACACAATCATACCACCACAGTCCTAAAATTGGTTAAGAGGCACAATTGAAATTGCTTGTCGAAAAAAGACAGAAATACAGAACACCTTCATCTTAGAAAACTTTTGAGTTCCAAATCAAGTATATGCAATGGACTATCAATTCATTATTGGAAATATCATTAGTACTAAACTTCCTTATTTATAGACACATGTGCATTTAAAAAACAAGCTTGATGGAGGTAAAGAACTCCCAACTACGTATGCATTTGCATTGGTTGAGCATCGTTAACCGGACAAAATTAGACTCATAATGCATTTAAGAGGAGAAGTCAAACGAGTCAATACTGGCATTAAACCTCACACTCTGTCCAGGCAGTGTATTGCGCCTACTAAACACTAGCATACGGGATGAAAATGACCGTGGATACAGTCCTAAAATTATACGAATTAGTCTTAAACCTCACCACTCTGTCCGGGCAGTATCTATGGATTACCTTATGGAACAAAAATTCGTTGGTGAGGATTTTCTGGCGATAAACACCATTTCAAATCAAGCAGAAAACAGAGGATTAGATACCAATTTGACAATATCCTCTGTTGTGGATGTTTTGGCAACTACCACGATGAACAAATAAGAAACAAAAAAAATCATTAAATATTTTGTTTCTAATTAAAAGTAAATCGTACCCTCAATGGTATTAAAACCCGATGAAATAATGTCCAGAGATTCAGCTACATTTGGATGACTACGTCCTGAAGAATGATGATTCCTCTCTATCACAAACTATTGCACGGGAGCTGCTTTATGACCTATAATAGGTACGAAATGGATTAACGCACTACTATTATAACTAGATTTAACTATACATTGGCATATTTCCTACTTTATTAGATATTTGAATATTGTCAAGTAATTTGATTTAGAATACAAAGATCATACCCTCATTGTTGTTATCATCAGATGCAATAGTGTTGGTGGAGTAGCCAACATTTAGGTCCTTTGATTGAGAAGAATGGGGGCCTGTGGAATCTCCAATGATTCTTTTCCGTGTAGATAATTTTGGAACACGAGCACGACTGGAACCAAGCATAACTAAATAAGAAACCAACAACATTAGCAAAGGAGATATGCGTGCAGGAATTATGTAAAACATCAATACACTTTTAACATTTTAGCATAATACCAATGAAAACATGGAGCAAAATCACATCAGTAATGAAAATTATCAAGCATGAAATCATATCAAATAATTAAGATAACATCAGCAGCAGCAGTAACATCATATCATTCAAAGTAGTTTATAAAAAGTGACAAGGATAATTGACAAACCTAACAAATAGTCGTCGTCATCATCTTCACCTTCGCTCAAATAACTTAACCCCTCCTCTCTTTTACTCTTCATCCTTGTCAACCTCTTTTCTTTTTCCCTTTGTCTCACTCTTATTATTATTATTCCTCTTACAAGAACCCATGTAGAATTTATCCCCTCTATGCAACCCTATTGCCTTCATTGTTGGTATGTTATCTTGAATCCTATTCATCCTTTGTTTCTCATAGTTTGACATCGGCATTGTTATACCTAATAAAGGTATACATAAACATGCAATTTAATTCAGTAAAAACATTTCACAAGTGTAATTTATTAAAACGTTCCTATAGATCGAAGTTTCATAATTAAAATAAATTAAAATATTTACTAAGAAGAAAAAATAACTAACACAAATCGTCAAAATTCCTCATTATCTTCATCTCCATTATCCTCGTTAATATCAGCATTCTCATCCTCGGACGACAAGATGTTATCATCTATATCATGTATCCGGTTTTCTCCTTGCACATTAGCCATACTAACCTCTATTTCTGGGATATCATCCCTTCGTAATGGAAGACATTCGTCGTCTATTTCCACTATTTTATCATCTACAATATTATTCTCAAGTTGTTGGTACAGTTCCTCATCACCCACCTCCTCATCCTCCTCTGCTATAGTTCCAGGAAAGTCATACTTGTCTCGTGGAGTATTCTTCACTACAACTTTCCAATCATTTCCCAACTTGATGTCTGGCACATAAAAGACTTGCTCTGCTTGATAAGCTAACGCAAACGGTTGGTCTTTGTACCATGTATTAGTGGTATTCAAACTAATGAAATCATACTCATCTTTACCTAATCCACACACCCCCTTCTTTTTTTCAAGGTCCCACCAGTCACACTTGAATAGAACAACACAATTATTTTCTGGGTATTCCAATTCGATAATGTTAATAAACTCACCATAAAAATCAATATCTTTTTGTTCATGTTCGTACACTACAACGATTCCACTATTTTGAGTTTTTTTGTACTTGTCATAATCTTGGTGTGAAACCTATAACCGTTGATTAAACAACCCTTATAATGTTTCACTCTTTGATCGGGACCCCAAGATAAAGAGCAAAGTTTCTTACTAGAACGATCGGGCGACTCACGCTCTAATATGCTAACATGTTTATTGTTTATATATAAATGCTTAGTAAGAAATAACAAGCCTAAACGGTTTACACCAAAAAATATTATATTCAACTACTTACGCGGTCTTCAAACCATTTGGGAAATCTCTCTGCATGTCTTCGGTCAATATTTTTGTTCCTTTTGGCTTTTAACAAATTCTTGTGCTCACTAAACATATATAAATGAATTTAATTAGAAAAAAGAATGTGTATATATGTGTGTGTGTGTGTGTATGTGTGTGTGTATGTATGTGTGTGTGTATAAGGAAAAGAAGTAGTATAGCTTAATATACTTCACAAATTCTTGTATTTCATCACAGTTATCCAACACATATAAACGAGCATTTTCCCATTCACTTTGTGTGAGGTAATGGTAATCCGCTTTTCCAAGCAAACGACCGTTGTATTGAAAATGGATAAACCTTTTTGAAAATTAGCACCATCATAATTTCGCTCGGGTTGACTGAATTTTATCTCAACACCACGTAGATACATCGAGCAAAATGTTATGCATTCATTAAGAACGTAAGCCTCGGCAATTGAGCCCTCAGGACGTGCTTTGTTTCCCACGGTAAGTTTTAAGGTGTGCATATATCTATCGAGAAGTAAGATGGTCAGAAAGTGCAATGAAAATATTAAATTATTACTAAAATAAGATATCACTTATTACATTTACCTTTCAAATGGATACATCCATCGATACTGCACTGGTCCACCGAGAATGGCTTCTCGTGCAAGGTGAATTGGCAAGTGAACCATAACATCGAAGAATGACGGTGGGAATATCCTTTCAAGTTTACACATAGCTATAGAAAGTCTCTCCTCAAGTCTCTCCAAGACATCCAATCTCAATGTTTTTGAACATAACTCCTTAAAGAATAACCCAAGTTCAATTAACGGTTGACACACTTCCTTTGAAAGATGACCACGAATTACAAGAGGTAGTAAACGTTGTAAAAAATGTGGTAGTCATGACTTTTCATCCCCAAAATCTTGCCATCGGTAGCACTCACACTCGAGAAATGTTGAACGCATACCCGTCGGGCAACTTCAGTGATTGCCAAAATTCGCATAAAACCATCTTCTCTGTTTTTAGCAAACTGTAGCAAGCAGGAGGAATCACCCATTTGTCTCCCTTTTTATATGGATGCAAATCTTTGCGTATACGCATTTTCTTTAAATTTAACCGAGAGTTGACGGTGTATTTTGTTTTCCCATCAATGTCTAACAATGTTCCTAAAATGCCTTGACATACATTTTTCTCAATATGCATGACATCTAAATTATGACGCAATCTAAGATCTTTCCAGTATGGCAAATCATAGAATATACTTATTTTGCCCCATTGAAACTCATACGCCACGCTACTCCTCTTTTTACATGCTTTCCCAAATACCTTAGGTCGAACCCTCTCAAGTTGAGCAAGTATTTCATCATTACTAAGCTCTTTTGGTCGTTCTCGATGCTCTTTCTTACCATCAAAGGAAGACATATTTTCTCACCATTTATGATTCATCGGTAGAAAACGACGATGTCCCATGTAGCATGTCTTATGTCCATTCTTAATATACATGCAATGAGTCTCCTTATTGCATACTGGGCAAGCCAACTCCCCCTTTGTGCTCCAACCTGACAAGTTAGCATAAGCTAGAAAATCATTAATAATCCACATAACTGCTACACGTAATATAAATGTAGTCTTTGTGACGGCATCATATGTTTGCACCCCAACATCCCACAACTCTTTCAAATCTTTTATTAATGGTTGAAGAAACACGTGTATGTCAGTTCCATGAGCCTTAGGACCCGGTATAAGCATTGATAAGATGAAACATGGTTGTTTCATACATTTCCATGGAGGTAAATTATATATCACTAGAACAACCGGCCATGTGCTGTGCTTGCTACTCATATTTGAAAATGGATTGAATCCATCACTAGAGAGTCCAAGCCTAATATTGCGAGCATCTCTAGTAAATGACTCATGAACCTTATCAAATTCTTTCCATGCTTCCCTATCCGCTGGATGTCTTAATACATTGGCATCTTCAATGCGCTTATCGTTATGCCACCTCATCTCTGAAGCTATATCCTTATTTATAAATAGACGTTGCAACCTCGGTTTAAGTGGAAAGTAACGGAAGACTTTTTGAGGGATCTTCACACCATTGGCTTTTTCGATTTTCCATCTAGATTCTCTCCATGTTGGACATTTAGTTTTTTCCTTATTTGGTCCCCAAAAGAGAACACAATCATTTATGCAAACATCAATCTTCACATAGTCTAACCCCAGGTCAAGAACTATTTTCTTCGCCTCGTAAAATGACTTTGGAATGTGGGCATAATCTGGAAGTGCTTTATTAAAAAGTTCAAGAAGCGAGTCAACATATTTCTCACTCCAGTTGTTCATTGACTTTAGATGCATTAGCTCAACAATGAAAGATAATTTAGATAGCTTCTGACAACCCAAATGCAGTTATTGTTGCGTATCCTTAGTTAATCTAGAAAATTTTTCTCCTTCACCCTTGGGCATTTAAGTAGCATGGCCATCAGATTCATCCCCTAAAACATCATTGTTGTAAGGTCTGGCAAACATATCATGTAACATTCCCTCCATGTCATCTTGCTCAAACTCATTTGTAGTGTGTTCTTCCTGCCCTATATTATCATTATCTCCAACTTCAAATTCATACTCATTGGAATCATAAGCACCCATTAACTAATATTCTCTTATTTTTAAAGGGCCGCGCTTGCAGCATTCTTACTCCCCCACTGTCGGAACTTCCTCGATCCTCACCGGAGCTCCTTTTTTAGTGTTTTTATGTGGTGAGGGACTTTTTGGAACAAAATAAAAAGGCTTGGACTAAACGTGTATTAAAAAGTGTTTGAGCGACTATTTTCCATATGCCTTGTTAATATTATTGGTGATGATAGGTATAACATTATTCAATATTTTAAAAAGCACGCAATTGTGCGCGATGTAGTGCGCGATTGCGCTTTTGTGTGTGATAACGCGACATTGCCCACTCTGATTTGCGAGAAGCCCAAATAGTGTGCGCGGTTGATGACGTAGCACGCGATTTTGATGCTTTTTCATGCTATTTGCGTGATTGACCCTATTTAGTGCTATTTGGGAGCAATTCGGGCATACGTCATTTTATGCATCAATTACAAAACTAAGTCGTTTTGTTCCTTTCTTCATTTTTTCCTTTTTTTAACCTTTAAAAATGTAGATCAATATCTTAAAATGCTAAGGGTGTGTTTAGTTGTATAAAATAAGGTTGTTTTCTAAAAGAAAATTCGAAAAATTTCCATAAAAATGAAAATATATTCAAATTTATTTTTCCAAAAAAAGTTGGAAAATAGTTTTCTGATTTTCCAAATTTCCATAAACTACTTTACAATATTTTCAATAAATTTTTGAAACGTTCAAAATTACATTTACACCCCTAATTTTTTTGCAAATTACATTTTGGCCCCTAAAATTAAAAAAAAATACATTTGATTCCTAAATATTAAGAAAAAAATAACAAGTCGAAAACTATCAGTGAATTACGATTTGGCCCATGAAATCTCCGTGATTATATTATTGTCCCTAAACATTCTATAAATAATATTTTAGCCATTACACTATTGGTAAACTACATTTTACACTATTGGTAAACTTTCTCCAAGTTATATTTCATCCTTTTAAATATCTATAAAATACATTTTAAAAATACTGGTCCATTTCTAACAAATGAGTGTGCTTCCCTCGTTCTCTAAATGTTCTATTGAAAATGAAAATAAAAAATAGAAACGAAAACTCAAAATAAAAAACAAAAAATAAATTTTTGTTGGAAATACGATTATGGGTCATATATCCAATATGGATATAAACCCATAATGGACAATGAGATTCATATCTCAAACACGTAATAAATACTACCATAAAAAAACAACTACATTGAACAAAAAAAAAAAACTGTTTTAGCTATAAAAAATAAACCCTATTTCAGCTATTAAAAAATAACTATTTCAGCTAAAAGAAATGTTTCTGCTATTAGAAAAGAAAAAAAACTATTTCAGCTATAAAAAAAAATTCTACATACATCAATTTTTTTTATTAAAATCCATTTAACATGGACTGAGTCTAAGTTCACACAACCACAAATTGAGTAATGGGTATATATATGTATGTGTACATTTAAGAAAATACATTGTATGACCTTGAATTTAAAATAAAAAAATACATAAATGAACTTACCTAAGATCTCTGGCAACCAACTGAATTAGGAAGAAAACTTTTGCCACCAATCACGTACTAAATTTCATGAAAAAATAGAAAAATAAGAGATGTTACCATAAAATTGCAAGAAAGGTAATAAAATGTAGCAAAAGCAATGAAACCGAAAAAAATTTAGATATTTTATAATACTCATTTGAAACATGATTCAAATCATATGTATAATACATATGTAGCTATATTTATCTGTGATTCAAATCAACCCGTCAATAAAATAGGTAAAGATTTCATAATACCCATTTAAAACTAGATTCAAATCAAACCTATGATAAATATATATACATATATAGTGATACATAGCTGATTCAAATAAGCAAAGATTTGAAAGCCAACCTTCAATGATAGAGAGGGAAATCCTAGGTTGTTTTTACGGCGAAGAGAACAAAGAATAGAGAACCGTGAGAGGTGGATATGCAGGTTTGAGCGGTTGCGGGGTTTGTTACGTTTGGTGTATTTGAGTATTTTGTGGCAACAAGTTCTGAAATGAGCGGGACTCCTAACAAGTTTTTACCTTTTTTTTTCTAATTTAGTAATTGGAGGCAAAAGTAAATTCTTAATTAAATTTAATTTACGAAATATTTTGTTGCAAAATTTTAAAATGGCCACTAAATGTTGATTTTTAGTGGCAATATTTTTAATTTTTCACCTACTTCACTACAATTTACTTCCCGCCAGCTAAAATTTTTTGTGCCAAACTTTTAGTTGCAATTTTTGTTTGTGACAATCTCACATTTTTGCTACTAATACTTCCTCTGCAATTATTTTTAGTGGTAATGAAATTTTTTGCCACCAATTATTATATTTCATAGCAAAAAATCGTTTTACCACCAAATAAATTGCCACCAATTGACAACTTTCTTGTAGTGTGTATTGGACATATCATTGTCTACACCCTTATCCTTTTTCTGAGTTCTCTAGTCATATTACTTAAAATAGTGACCCACCATTCCCTATGTATCCTACGTAGTATTGAATTTATAATCAATTGGTTGCATCCTTAGACTTATATAACTAATTTCATTACATTCGTAGGGCTATATATGTATAAGTATGCACACACACACACACACACACACACACACATATATATATGTATATATATATATATATATATATATATATATACAGTCCTGCTCTTATGCGGACTAGTCCGCATTTTAAGAATGCGGACTGGACATGTGTCACTTGGCAGTGAGCCCAGAAAAGAGAGAGAGAGTGCCTATAATTTAGGCGATAGTTTCTAGGCACATCTTTAGGGGATACATGTCCGGTCCGCATTCTTAAAATGTGGACTAGTCCGCACAGGAGTATTATTTTATATATATATATATATATATATATATATATATATATATATATATATATATATATATATATCGGTAAGTTCGGAGGAATCCCTTATCCAAACCGGACATCACAAAATGCACAAGTGGGGTGGTTCCTATGCAATACGCCATTGCACCGCCCATACTTAGAGGTGACAAAGGATTCCAGCATCTACGCCTATCTCTCTTAAGCGGTGCTCCTACGTAGTACCTAAATTATGACCTAAACAACACCCAACTCACTTGTGCCAACGTGTGCTACGGTTCCAAACACGCGTAACCCCAACTGATAGGATCATCCATGAATGTAGGTATGTCCACACAAATACTTAATTACATATTTCTTTATCACATTATATGTTTGGTTAAGACATTGGACCATTATAAAACACAAATGGGAAGTTATATTTCTACGGACATTAGGTAAAAGTAGAATATTAAAACCCTCAAACATAACATCTAACCATATTACCTTGGGAGCCATCCAACGGTAGGTTCCTGTTTCTGCAGTCATCATTCCAGATTGAGCATGCACTCTGGAAACTCCAAAATCAGCAACCTTAACAACCTGTCCAGAAAAAACAAAGGATTTTTGGACATGTGCAATGTATCGAAAAGCAAACCACTCTTCATATGGATGAGATGAAGGGTTGAAGGTCAACTGAAATATAAATACGATATTACTTTCTTATATTGTTTTCTTCTAACATGTCACTAATAATTTCCATAAAATATGTATTGTTTATATTTATTATATACATAAATACATATATTTTTGTATATAATACTTACATGTTATATTGATAAGATATATTTATCAATATATATATAAAGAGAGGTTCTTACGTGAACCAAAATATTGAACTTTTTAATGAACCTAATAAGACATTAAAAAATAACCCTTAATTCCTTTTTGTAATTGGACACGTGTCACCTATCGGTGAGTACAAAAGAAAGAGAGGGAGAGCTCTTATAATTTATGGGTCCACCGCCAGGTGATATTATATATAAATATATATATAGTTCCTAACTTAAGTGATTATAGCAATTGTTATATCAAAAGAAAACGATAACAACATGTAAATAGAATATTAAGTACATAAAAGTAAAAATGAACCCAAAAGATTCAATTTCATTTAATGAAATTAAGCACACCGGTCTAATGTACTCCATCAATCCGTAACTTATTATTTTGCCATTATAAATACTAAACCTTAATAAAAAAGATAAAAAAGTACATAGGGTGTCATCGAAAAGCATAGTAAACTTTAAATTAAAATGAGACCTACAGACACTAATTGACATGAACACAAAATTAAAATGAACCTCATATTTTCCCTTCTAAAGCCTTTGTTTTGTCATCATTTCAGCACAACATTCAATTAACCCCTCATGTCCAACTCTATTAATTTTTGCAAAAAAAATTATTGTCACGTGCCCAGCATCTGATTACATTTTAGGGTATTTTGGTCAAAATCAACATAAAATTCTGAATAAATGAAAATTCAATAATAATAATTTTTAAAATATTTACAAATCTGGCACTTAAAGAAAAATATGTAAAAAAAATATTCCCAATTTAAAAAAAAAACGTATTTCCAATAAAAATTAAAAAAATATATTTATAATTGATAAAAAAAACAAATTTCAAACAAAAAAAGATTTCAATTAAAAAAAATATTTCCTATATATTTTTAAAAATTCTACAAAACAACTGAATAAATATTGAAAAGAGTTTGAAAAAATATTGCGAAAATAATGATTTCCAATACCAAAGTAGATTTCCAATTAAAAACAAATTTCTAGTAAAATAGAGAAAAAATATTCAATAATTACTGAAAATCTGGAAAATACAAAAAAAATATGGAAGATATATAAACAAAATAGAAAAAGATATTCAATACACCAAAAAAAAATATTTTTTTAGAAAAATTTGTGAACTAAATAAATATTCTAAAAAGTTTGAAAAAATTACAGCAAAAAATGAATTTCCAATAACAAAATAGATTTAGAATAAAAAAAACAGATTTCTAATAAAATCAGGAAAAATATTCAATAATTTCAGAAAAACAATGAAAAAAGAAAAAAACACTTCAAAAAAAAGTTGTAACATTAATTAAAAAAATGAGCATATACCAAATAGTCCCTCAAAATTTTTTTAATACACTTTTAGTCCGAGCCTTTTTATTTTGTACTAAAAAGTTCTTCACAATGCCAAAACAGTTTTACCAAGCCGCTAGCGCGGACCTTTAAAGATAAGAGAATAAGAGACTTTTTGGTACAAAATAAAAGTCTTGGACTAAGTGTGTACTAAAAAATATTTGAGGGACTTTTTGGTATTTGATCCTTTAATAATTGATATATTCTCTCAAGTCTCTGCTCTACTGACTTATGTTATTATAGATCTTTTAACAAAATAGATTTACAAAAAAATAAATAAATTTCTAATAAAATCAGGAAAAATATTCAATAATTACAGAAAAAAAAGGAAAACAACTTTAAAAATAAAATCTCTAACATTGATTACAAAAACATACAAAATAATATTGATAAAAGATTTCCAGAAAAAAAAAATTGTTTTCATAAAAAAAAATTCTAGAAAAATAAAATGATTTCCCAAAAAAAAAATTATCTGAAAAGTTGTTTTCTAATTGATAAAAAAAACTATCAACAAATCACAGGGAAAAAAAACAAAAAAAAATTATCCAACAATCTGAAAAAAATCTGACAATTTGGATTAAAAAAGCATCAATCTCTAAAAGCCAAATTTCACGAAATGAACAAAAAAAAATTCCAGCAAAATAAAAATGATTTTCTGAAGGAAAAGACTATTTTTAGCCTTAAAAACTATTTTCTAATAAATAAAAACTATCATCAAATTTCAGGGAAAAAAAAAAGAACACACAAAAAAAAATCCATCCAATAGTGTAAAAAAACAAATCTGAAAATATGGATTAAAAAAATCATCGATCTTCAAAAATCAAATCTCATAAACCTTTACTTTCTAAAGGTTTTGCCTTGTCTTCATGTTACTCGAGCCATTAATAGCATTAGGTTCAGTTACTTCACAATTGAAACCCATGAAGTTGTGTCAAAATTGATACGAAAGTGGATAAGGACTTCAAAAAAAAGGGGTGATTGATGATTCATTCGGAGTTTTGAATTCCATGTCTATGAAGCAAAAATCCAAATGTGAAAATTATATATTCAAAACTATAACAAAATAGGAGTTTTCAAATTCTTTTGTTACGAAATAGTAACATCCACGGAAGAAAGACCTATATATAAAAATACTCTTAAAAATAAGTTGTTTAGTTTTATACGCAAATTGCATAGTGCGATCATCACATCAGTCACCGTCAGAATCAAGTACCCAAGAAAGTGGTAAGGTGGAATCTAAGTCACAAATACGCAGAGCAGCGCGAGTACGGGTGCGGGTACGAATTCGCGAGTTTGTCAATTTTCAAAAAAATTATAAATGCGGAAGCGGCCCAGTGCGGCTACTTTTTATTTTATTTATTATATATATTTATTTATTTTCAAAAAAGTATACTTATTTATTTTAAATTTTAAAAAACAAAAATAGAAAAAAAATTGTTTAGTTGTGAGGATAACAGGGAGAAATAAGCTCAGCCCAAAAATGTTTATTATATATATATATTTATTTTCAAAAAAGTATACTTCTTTATTTTAAATTTTAAAAAACAGAAATAGAAAAAAAAATGTTTAGTTGTGAGGATAACAGGGAGAAATAAGCTCAACCAAAAAATGTTGATTAACTGAATATGGTTATTTCATTTATATCACACATTAAATGTTAAATTATAATAAACTATTTTTTTCATTATTCATATGGTGTAAAAATTTATTCGTTATATCATATTTACCCTCGTAAACAATCTATAGAGCATTTGGGAATTATATTATCAAACAAATTCCAAAATTTTAATCCGAACAAAAAAGGTCTTAAATTCATATGTTTGGTCATAGATGGTGTTCCTATAGTATTAATGATAGTGCTGTAAATCTTTTTAGAGATGCCAGCTCCCGCAGGTCCTCTCCTAACTGGACCATGTACATGCTGATGGTGGTGAGGAGGTGTGTGAGTGAGAGATAAAAGCAATACCCATATATTTTTAATAAAATTATGTGTACCCCATTGTGTACCCCATTTATACCCTATGTTTTAAATGTTTATACCTTATTGTTGTGATCCTGCTAGAGCATAGAGTACAACTTGTTATTGCCTTGTCTTATTATGAGGTACAAAATGAGGGTACAAAAGAGGGTCGTGTAGTATTATTCATATGGATAACACTTGGTGGACTCTTGATTGGGACTCAAAATTGGGACTCCCGCTTACGTGGCATGTTGTCATTGATTGATAATTTATAAACGTGGGTCCGTGCACAGCGGCAGTAACCAATCGCGACACGCCATGTTAGCGAGCCGCGATTTTAAATTCCATTTTTGAATCACTCTAGCATTACTCTATTCATATATTTTTAGGTGGATTCCAAAGCCTATACAACAAAAACAAATACTCACAATAAACATGTACAGACCCACGTAACTCGGAACACTCAACAATTACCAAGGCTAAACTCAACCCACAACAAGACAAACTAAACTCACCCCTAAAGCTAAAAAAACCCACTCACAAAACCAAAACAAACGAAGGCAGAAATTGATTGTCAGCCACAAATATCTTTCTCAGCAATTACAAACGGAGTGACCCACTTTCTTCAACCTCAGACCAAATCATCCAAAATAACTTGACCTCCGGTTTCAAGAACTCAAACATATTTGCAATCCGCACTCAAAGAAACGAGAACGCGCATTCCATTTTTGCAATCCGCGAATTCACTCCGAATTTGAACCCAGATCGCCGGATCGCGATTCTAGAGTGGGTGAGGCAGTCATTTCCGACGGACTGTGTGAGTAAAGGTGGAACCCATTTTGAACAGAGTCTCTCTCTCTCTCTCTCTCTCTCTCTCTCTCTCTCTCTCTTAATAATATAATCATACCATACCATACCATACCATACCACTGTCTCTGTGGTTACAATCAACGAGACTCTTATATAAGTTCCATTATCCATCATCAAATTTCCACACTTGGGGCCATGAGCATCCAAAGGTTATACGGTGTAACCATCAGAGTAACTAAAAACCGCTCCATGGTGGACTCCTGGATCTACTGATAGTCGGCCTCGACATCAAATGTCGCACCACTCAAAACCCACTGCCTCGTAAATATTTATGTTAGACTTTCTATCTGTCACGTTGGTTGTGGTTGGAATCACACAAGGCGTCAACAAATTGTACTGATTTATCAATGAATTACACCAACATAAAATCATGAGGACTCTACATATTCCATTAATTTGTTGGAGACGAAGGGGATACTAGCTGTCGAGGTGAAGGAATCGATTGGAGACGAAGGGGAGACGGCGCAACAACTGTGTGTAATAAACACTGGCTATCAATGTTCAGCGTACATGGATAGAAAATATCACAAGAATATCAATGTTCATCCTACGTGGATACCCTATATGAGTTGGACTTATAGAGATTATAGAGATTAGTTAACGTCCAATTTTATTTCGAGGATAAATCAAAGGTTACTTTAATAAATGAATGAAAACGTTTGCTCTTTTCCCTAAAAAAATGGGACATATACCAAATAACCCTCAAACATTTTTTAATACTCATTTAGTCCAAGCCTTTTTATTTTGCCTCAAAAAGTACTTTGCCACATATTTTGAAAAGGGAGTACCGCTGGTGCGGATCTCTAAAAATAAGGGTATATTGAGTGCTTAGGGACTAAATGGGTTAAACTAAAAATATGTGTCCTTTTTAAAAAATATATATTTATAGTAGGGACTATTAAATAATTGACCCTAAAAAAATTGTGCCCTATTTTCTCTTCATGTTATATATAATACAAGAGCTCAATATAATAAAAAGAAAGAGGATTGCCTCCTTGTCACTGGTAACAACAATTTTTCGTATTTCTTGGTTCTGTTCCTTTTCCTCACTCAAAACACGTAAGTACATGTCAACTTCATGTATTGCATCTTCATTGTTCATCACATATTTGAATTTAAAAATTTCAAAGTCAACATAGTTGGTTCTTATTTTGTTTGCTTTTGGTCCTTTACTACATATTAGAATGTTTTATGCTTGTTCTTCATTGTAATTTATACGTATGAATGAGCCAGCTTAACTTTTTATTAGGGCTATAAAAATATAGGAATTATAGATTAATTATCAATTATTAAAGGATCAAATACCAAAAAGTCCCTCAAATATTTTTTTAATACACACTTAGTCCAAGCCTTTTATTTTGTACCAAAAAGTTCCTTATTCTCTTATCTTTAAAGGTCCGCGCTAGCGGCATGGTAAAACCTTTTTGGCATGGTGAAGGACTTTTTGGTACAAAATAAAAAAGCTTAGACTAGACGTGTATTAAAAAAAGTTCGAGGGACTATTTGGTATATGCCCCATTATTAAACTACATCCTATGATATTATTTTTTCTTCTTGCTGTATTTTTAAGGTATTTTAGTTTGGTCTTATAATCTTACAAATTATTCTAGTTTTTTTTTTCTCGTCAAGTTTTAAGTTATATAAAAATTTCATGCCTCAAAATTTGAAAATAACTATATTATTGCTTACAAATTTTACTGTTTAAATTTTGACGCCGAAAATTCTCGTATACCCATTTTTAGTTGCAACCTGGAGTTACCCAATCGTACAATATTAAGACCGACACAATAAGTATTCAACTTTGGAACTTGTACTTTTCTATGTTCTAATTTTAGTAGTTTAAGTTTTTAAATAATTTGCACCTAAATTTCAAAGAAAATATATCACAATCAAACCTAGAGTTTTAATTGAAAGTGCATAAATCGAAAATTACATAATTTTGTATTACTTTACGATATGAAGATCCATAATGATTATTGTGATCAAATGTTCACAATTATTAGTTGTAAATGGGATATAGTTTCTTATAAATACTATTGAAAATGCCCGAATCTCTCATGTTATTTAACTATATTTGTACTAGAATATACAACAAAATACACCCAAAATTAAAATTAATTTTTATTTATTTATGCAATAAGGTTTGGATATCAAAGAGGCCCAAAATAATTATTCATAATTTGAACTTGACAATCCAAATGTACTTTTGTGGGCATTAGTTTCATAATAAACTGGATATTAAAAAATGACTTTTAACATCTAGTATTTTAAATTTATTTATTAAATGCAATATCTTTTTAAATATTCCTTTAAATTAATGGTCATTTTAATTGTTATATTGATAGTTTCACCATTAAAATTTTGTATCATGACGAGTATTAAATTATCTTTTATATGATGTTTAATTTGAACACTTTTCTCATTCCAATCATTTACTATATATTGGTGTTGTAATAATGTGCGGAGAGTGAAAAATTAAACCCCTCATTTTTCATTGAAAAAAAGTTAGTAATATCAGTAAGAGTTGATATATATATATATATATATATATATGTGTGTGTGTGTGTGTGCGTGTGTGTGTGTGTGTGTGATATAAGATTTAATGTTTTCTAATATTTTAATCCCTTATCAAACTTTAAGTTTTGACACGTGTGTAACAAATATGATGGGGATATTTTTTAATATGACAAAAATCATAATACGACAATCCCTTGTTATATAACGCTGCCTTAATATGACATTATGGACTTCACATTATTCTACAATAAATTTTAATACCTCAACTACAAATTTGTGGGGATGACTATACATGTTCAAATTTCGGAGTTTATTACTATATGCCCTTAATTAAATTAATGTTTGTAAATATGCCTCATACATAAACTTCTCACGTTGGTTACACGTGCAATGCGTGTGTGCATCAACTAGTGCGTGAATAGCTGTTATTTATGTGATCTTTGTGATTTCTCCCTCAATATCTAGCATCCAAGATGTAATTCCCGTCTTAGTTGTCATTTTCTGAATGTTAAATACAATTAAATGTGCCACAATGTTTTGTAACTCCAAAGGTTATGAAAGAACCCAATCCAAACTTATATGTTGTTTCATCCCCTCTTTTCTTCATCCAATTCCTTTTTTTTCAAGAATGGATTATGACCAACTTACCTTTTCAGGGATGGAGAATCAGTATGACTTTGATTGGTTATATTTAGAAGAAAAGTTCCAAGGGTAATCTCATACTTACTAAAGTTCTTTAGTTTTGTCTATATTCTGTACAAACTAACCTTATATGTTGTGTACATTTTTTCTTTTGTATAAAAAATTGGAGGAGTACTTAATAGTCACTAATAACTTGGATTATAGTCCTTTCGGTGATCCTTTCAACTCTGATCAATACATATTTCCACAACAAAATAATCAAATTCCCTTTGATTATGATCAACATAAATTTTCACAACTAAATCATCAAATTCCCGTTGATTATGATCAATACAATTTTTTCCAACAAAACAATCAAAATCAGTACCAATTTTCACAACAAGATAATTTCATTCCCCAATTGGAATCCACTGCTTTTGAGAATATCGGTACGGGTGATTTGTGTAGCTTGTGGGATGACAATTTTTCATCTATTAGTCAAGACCTTATTCTTGATACCAAGCAAGAACTGTTGATGGATACTGAAAATTTGGGCTATTTCACTGATGAAGGAACTTATATGATTGATCCTAAAAACTTTATGATTTCAAACACAAACGAAAATCAAAGTCGACAAAACAAAAGACCGAGAACGTCTCCATTAGAACTGCATGAGATCCAAAAGTATTTTAATGTTCCAATAACTGAAGCAGCCAAAGAATTAAAGGTGGGATTGGTCGAGTTGAAGAAAAGATGTAGAAAATTGAATATTATGAGGTGGCCTCACAGGAAGATCAAGAGTATGACGTCTCTCATTGATAATGTTAAGGTATTATCCTGCCTGCATGTTTAGATTCTTTCAAAATGTCATTAGATACTTTATTATTTTTCATTGATTTCATTTATCTCTAATAAAAGTTTACCGAATATATGTTTTTGGAAGTCATCTTAATTTATTGTGCTTTTTTTTACTTTACCCCCCTGAGAAATGCAGTAATCAGACATAAGCATCCGTTTTATAAAAAAAAGACCTAAACCTCGTATGCATAAGGTACAAGAAAGCCAATACACATGTGGGTGGTCAAGTCTAATATATGAAAAATAGATGGGTAATATCTAATTATAGCATTATTGTATGACCTATTTTATTAGTATAATTATTTTGTTTTAAATTGCAATTTTAGGAGATGGGATTAACCAATGAGGTAGAGATGCTGGAAGAGAACAAAAAGATGATGGAAAAGCTACTCGATTTTGGAATGACAGAGAAAATAAAAAATCTCAGGCAAGCTTGCTTTAAGGCCAACTACAAAAAGAGAAGGCTCCTTGCTGACTATTGATGTTGCTTCTTCTCTAAAGGCTTGGTAATTTGGGTTTATATTTGGTTTTGAACTTTGTAATGTTATCTCTAGTTTTATTTTGGCACTTTAATAACCTTTTGGAATCTTGTTTTCTCAGATATTGTAGTGCCTAAAGCATTACAACCAAATATAAGTTTAAATAAAGTACGATTTTAATTTTATTTTTACGTGTCTTAAAGTGAATTTGTGTGCCTTGTCATGGAAGTTAATAATTAACCTTGAATCGAGCTTCATTCTTACTACAAAATAATTCATTATGTAATGAGAAACATCGATGCATATGATATATATATATATATATATATATATATATATATATATATATATATATATATATATATATATATACAGTACTGCATTTGTGTGGACCATGCCTCATTTTTAAAGTGCGGACCGGACATGCGTACCTGGCGGTGAGCCTAGAAAAGAGAAAGAGAGTGCCGATAATTTCTAGGTTCACCATCAGGTGACACATGTACGGCTCACACTCTTAAAATACGGACTGGTCCTCATAAGAACAACCATATATATATATATATATATATATATATATATATATATATATTTGACAAGATAAGTGTAACAACCCGCCCTTTTGGAGACCATTAAATTCCATAATTGGATATAAATTGGAATTTGGGGAATTTTTCTAAATAGTAATTTTTGGGATTTTCGAGGATTGAATGATTTTCGATGGGTGCTGTAATTATTTTTGGGACTATATAGGTCGATATATTTTAATTATATGTCGTCATTGAGTAAAGCGACACGAGGAAAAATTTTTAATTGGAAAACCCGCATTTATTTATTTTGGGTTGGATTAGTGATTTGCGGTCAAGTACCTTGGATGGGAATTTCGACTGCGCCGTGAGTCTCGGAATGTCCGAGATAGTCGGAAAAGAGTGTTCGATTGTCGAAAATGAGTTTCGGATAATTTTAGAGGTAAAAGTAACTCGTAATTGGGTAAACGAGTCGTTTTTGGGTTTTAAGGGTTAAAACCCTTTTCTTCCTATATAAAGAGGGAGAGAGGGAAAGAAAAGAGAAAGAAAGAAAGAAAAGGGAGAGAAGAGAGAGAGGAAGGAGAAAGAGGAGGAGAAATGGAGATTCGGGCCAAACTCCGCCGAATTCGACTCGAGGTCGTCGGATTTTATACACGAGGCAAGTGTTTACTTGCTTTATTTATCATTTTGCATAAATATCTCATACTGTAGTTTGGTATAAACAAACCCTAATGGTTTTGGGGTGGGTTATCGTGGATAAAACGGGTTTTTGGGAGTTAAAACAATTAAACCCCAAATAATATTTCAATTTGTGGAACTTAGGTTTTAATCTAAATTAATTGGTGGTTTTGGGTTCTAGGATGTTTAGAACCCTTAATATATGTGTATTTGTAGTTGGTTGAGGTTGTAGGACGTTGGGTGAGGCGACAAAAGCTTGGGAGAAGCTTTAATGGCCGAAATCGTCTCGGAGAAGACGATGAATAGTAACCCATCACTTTAGGGGGCCTTTTTGGCCAGGAAAAGAATTGATTTAGCTTTCGGCTAAAACACAAAAGTTGTAGATATTTTCGATACGGTCGCGTGGGCCCTGACCGCGTAGTTTTCTTATTTTTTTACGATTTGATATGATTTTTACAAGATGGCAGCTCCGGGTTGAAATCATCAACTCGGAAATCAAATCGGGAATTAGAAAAATTACGGCTAGGATTAATTGCGTAGATGTTTGGGATAATTTTTGGGGTAGTTTAGAAACCCCGAAAATGAATTTGGGTTGTTGGATAAAAAGATTTGAGGAAAAATAATTTAGGAGACCTGGTGTGCCCGGTCGACCGCGCCCCTAAGGCCGGTCGACCGCGTCAAGGAGAAAGGGCCTACTGCTTTGTTTCGTAGGCTTATTTACAACCCGCGGTCGACCGGGGGTGTAGTACCGGTCGACCGGTGCCCTGTTTTCAGCCCAAGATTTTGGAGATTAGGATTATTTCTCCTTTTTGAGTTTAATGTTGAAGGGCCTTCCAAATTAGAGATTATGGAGGGTTATATCATAAAGGACTCGAGGAATTGGGAGTATATATATGTGTATATTCACTTAGAGTGAATTAGCATAATTGGAGATATCCAAATGAATCCATAGATGGGATTTTGGTATATATTACTTATTAAAGTAAGAAAATATTTTGGGTTTTGTATCATGCACATATGATTGCATGATTATGATTCTTTGAGAGAATCTTTGGGATTATTGGTCATCGATAGATGGTTTGGCAAATATAGCCATTTTTATATATTCAGGTAGGAATATATGGTATATATATATATATACTATGTGATTATGTATATATATGATATGATTTAAATGATTTTGAAAATATATAGATGAATATTTTCAAAATGGGAAAAGATAAATGATTTTCATAATTGATAAATTATGGTTACACACCTCCCTGAATCGCTATCATAAGGGAAGTTGCGCGCTTTGTGGTGAAGCCTTCCTGGCTATTGAGCAGGTTGGATATAGTCCCTAGGCCATATGGGCGGTTATTTGTTTTTCTGCACTGGTTAGGGGATTCTGGGTGTGGTCCTGACTTTCCCGCAGGCAATATGGCCGCTTTTCGTCATTGCTAGGTTCCCAGGTTGTCTTGTATAGATAGTCCCTGGAAGATGACAGTCATTTAGGGGCGCGTCCAGTGGGGATACCCGGAGGGGCGGTCTTAGATTTATTAAAGCAATTCATGATAATGGATTGGCTTTAATTTACATTTCCTGAGTATAAAAAGGGAAATGGGATAAAGGTTTTGCTTCGGTAACACTCCCGGATGAAAGAAGGGATGTGGAAGCGTGATTTGATCAAAGCATTTTCATGATAATGGAAATGGCTTTGGGTACATTTCCTGAGTATAAAAAGGGAAATGGGATGACATATAAAGGAAAAGCATTTTTATGATAATAAAAATTGTCTTTTAAAAGGTATATGATTTGTTAAAGCAATTCATGATAATGAATTGGCTTTTATATTTACATTTCCTGAGTATAAAAAGGGAAATGGGAAATTTTGAGAAAAATAAAGGTATTGATAAATACATGATATATGAATCCTCAGTCCGGGAGATAGATCCGGATGGTTATGGTAAAATTATGATTATATATATATGGATGAATCGAGTACCGAGGGTCTAATGGATCCCGACGATCGACGTTTCCGCATAGTAGTGTATCGGGGGGGTTCCTTGTTTGGATTTCGCTTTGCGAGACACCCCACGCACGAATATGACAATGTGTTGAGACTGGGGAAAAGTTTAATCCTTAGTTCTATAATATTATAAATGCTTAGGATATATATATATATATATATATATATATATATATATATATATATATATATATATATATATTTATATATCTGTATGTACTGAGGGACTGGCGGATCTCGACTATCGACCGTGCCGCGTAGTAGTGTATCAGGGGGGTTCCTTGTTTGGATTTCTCTTTGCGAGACACCCCACGCACGAACATGGCATAACGTTGAGACTGGGGTGAAGTTTAGCCCAATTACATTACTTGTACTATCTAGGGTTGATAGTGGTTGGGTGATAGACTAGTTTAGCAGGGTAGCTTGACTAGGATGTTGAGAGGGATGCGCTAGGAGTGCACTATTAGCGGAGAGGTGAGGGGTATCTCATGGGAGTGCGATACCAAACTTAAATATGAGATAAAACCTTTTTCAAAATAATAAGGCATTTATGACTTGCAAAATATTTTCAAAACTCGGGCTCTGACCCAATTATCTACTTTTTCTTTCTTGCTATATATAAATATATATATATATATATATAGGTGTCCAGACACAGGGACGCCTGGATGGCACTTCTTTCGAGTCAGACGTCAGCTGCAGCAGCTGTGGATGCGTGCAGGTTTTTGATAGACGCTTCCATCGTTGTACTCTAGATAGGAGGTACTGTATAAACATTCGAGCCAATGGATCAATTGCATTTATTTATTCTTTCAGTACAACATTCGATATGGTTGTATAATTTGAACCGAGTGTTCGGTTATTTTAATTTATTTCAGTTTCATTTACGCATTAACTTGTGGATGTTTTATTTTAATCGTAAAAAGAGTAGTTAAGTAAAAGTTTTTAACGCTCGCCTAATAGGATATTAGTAATTCAATGGATTTTCGACAGTGATGCTAAGGATGATCCATATGTTACTCATATTTTAATTTGATATAGGAGTGATCACCCGGTATCCCATTAGGCGGGTTGTTACAGATGGTATCAGAGCATCAGGTTCTAGTGTCCTTAGGAATCTGTGCGGACGTACTACGCTTTCGGCGTTGCTCTCATTTGTTATAGAGCCTCAGGACTAGGATTGTTGATTTCTATTGTGAGATTTCGTTCT
This sequence comes from Sambucus nigra, assembly GCA_949130495.1. Lineage (NCBI taxonomy): Eukaryota > Viridiplantae > Streptophyta > Magnoliopsida > Dipsacales > Adoxaceae > Sambucus > Sambucus nigra. Next base: position 40,218,473 of record OX422213.1, read on the forward strand.
CCTGCCATATTATGAGATTATAGAAATCTTTTGCGCGCTCGTTTGAGAATCATGTGCGGAGCTTGAATGGTAGCAGGAGGTGAGTCTTAGCTGGAGCAGCTGGTAGAAGGTTGGGATGAGGACCTTAGTAGAGGTCACTCTCCTTATGGTAATTTTTAAGGATTTTGGCAGTGACTACTAAATAATAGTAGTTAGGATTACCGCAGTACCGCTGAAGTAGAGAGTGGTACTAAAGTCGAATTCCTCATTGAAATTGAGGGTTCGAAAGGGACCTTACGGATAGTTTTAATCGTGAGTCCCCATGATTTAGCCGGAATGAGAAGGATGTTGTTATGAGTTTTACCTCAATCGAGGAGGTATATTTGGAGTGACTAGATAAAATCGCGATATTAGTTAGCCCTAGAATCGTGTGGGTAATTTGAGTTATGGTGGTATCGATAACATTATATCATGTATGCCTATGTGTTGTTCGCAGTAGCGGAGTTTTATTTTTCTTCATTCGCCATAGAGGCGGGTGCTGATATATGGTATATATATACATATCTGGTTAGTGATGCTCGTTTTATATGTCTATACGAGCATGGTGGTATGATGAGTATAATACATTATGGTGTATTTTCGGAGCGATAGCAGGCTAAGAATGGCAAGTCTATCGTGTCCATGGTTCCTCGAGGGAACAGGTTATTGTTGCGGTGTCTCACCTAGATATAGGTTGAGTTCACCTTATTTGTTATGGGTTAATGGAACTTCGATGATAAGAGGTTTCCTTATCGTGATTTGGATATATGGCGACCTTATATATATGATTTAAGGTCGCAGGATTTGTGTTGAGCTGTAAGATAAAGCTCATTATTGTTTGCGCAAGGACTTAAAATATAGTGCGAGCGCGGGGTGGTGTGACTCTTAGTTAGAGATAGGAGTTTAGACCACCTTTTTATTGGATTAGGGGATAGGGATATCCCGGTTGCATGTTTAAATAACGGAACTCCATAACCAACGAAGTCGAGGGTTAATGTGTGGAGGGGTTCCTTGTTTGGATTTCGCTTTGCGAGACACTCCACTCATGACTCTTAACGGCGTCGGGCGTGGCGAGCTGTTATAGGATGCAAGGATTTGGGTTAGTCTTATAGTGTGGATGAACCACTATAGACTATGAGCCCTGTGATGATGGTATGTTTATGGAGATATGGTGCTATGGAAAAGCACTAATGTGGTCCCCTCGCCACAAGTGGGTGGGTGAGGTTGGACTTAGAGAAATTGGTTTGAGGATAATAACCAGACTTAATGAAAAGGAAAATTTTGAGAAGATACATTTTGGGTATTATGTTCGTGACACTTTCTACAGAAAGTGGGTACTTCGATTGATTAGGTTTCCTTCCGTATGGGCGGAAGGATAAGATACTAGAAATGCGTTCGTAGGTTAGCGTAGGCAGGATTTAGGACGTCCCGCTGGTGTGCCTTGGGCCGTTACATCTCGATGACCGACGACGTGAGGGAGTAGTGTAACGGGAGGGTTCCTTGTTTGGATTTCGCCTTGGCGAGACGTCCCACGCACGAAACCGAGCAAATGTCGGGATTCGAGAGAGGCCTTGGGCACTAAGGACATATTTAGGATACTCGTTTCGCTTAAGTAGGGTAACGCTTAGAGCGTAGCATTAGTAGGATGTAGGTTCGCTATAGTTAATGGCCCCGAGGTTAGGAGGATTGAATTTTCGAGGGTCAGGAGGACCCATAGATGAGTATTACACCGAGGAAAGGAGATCCTTTTTGGGAGAGAGTGTTACGTGTCAGACGTTCACTACGGATGTGCAGATATGCACAAGTTAGAAAGGTGTATGGGCACCTTGGTAAGTTGGTTTATATACCGCCTGAAATAGAATGGGCGTAGTATATAAGGTCGAAATTCATGCCGATAGGCATTATAGATGATGGGTATTATGTGACGTATAAAAGTCACTTTGCGATCGTGATAGTCGTGTAGCATATGGTTGGGAACCGTTGGGTTAGTATCGTTTCCCTTGAGGTATTAGGATTTGGAGTGATCCTAAGATTAGTGGTGTAGGTCGTATCTGAATTTCGCGGACGAAATTCCATTGTAAGGGGGGGAGTATGTAACAACCCGCCCTTTTGGAGACCATTAAATTCCATAATTGGATATAAATTGGAATTTGGGGAATTTTCCTAAATAGTAATTTTTGGGATTTTCGAGGATTGAATGATTTTCGATGGGTGCTGTAATTATTTTTTGGACTATATAGGTCGCAATATTTTAATTATATGTCGTCATTGAGTAAAGCGACACGAGGTAAGATTTTTAATTGGAACACCCGCATTTATTTATTTTGGGTTGGAATAGTGATTTGCGGTCAAGTACCTCGGATGGGAATTTCGACTGTGCCGTGAGTCTCGGAATGTCCGAGATAGTCAGAAAAGAGTGTCTGATTGTCGAAAACGAGTTTCGGATAATTTTAGAGGTAAAAGTAACTCGTAATTGGGTAAACGAGTCGTTTTTGGGTTTTAAGGGTTAAAACCCTTTTCTTCTTATATAAAGAGGGAGAGAGGGAAAGAAAAGAGAAAGAAAGAAAGAAAAGAGAGAGAAGAGAGAGAGGAAGGAGAAAGAGGAGGAGAAATGGGGATTCGGGCAAACTCCGCCGGATTCGACTCGAGGTCGTCGGATTTTATCCACGAGGCAAGTGTTTACTTGCTTTATTTATCTTTTTGCGTAAATATCTCATACCGTAGTTTGGTATAAACAAACCCTAATGGTTTTGGGGTGGGTTATCGTGGATAAAACGGGTTTTTGGGAGTTAAAACAATTAAACCCCAAATAATATTTCAATTTGTGGAACTTAGGTTTTAATCTAAATTAATTGGTGGTTTTGGGTTCTAGGATGTTTAGAACCCTTAATATATGTGTATTTGAAGTTGGTTGAGGTTGTAGGACGTTGGGTGAGGCGACAAAAGCTTGGGAGAAGCTTTAATGGCCGAAATCATCTCGGAGAAGATGATGAATAGTAACCCGTCACTTTAGGGGGCCTTTTTGGCCAGGAAAAGAATTGATTTAGCTTTTGGCCAAAACACGAAAGTTGTAGATCTTTTCGATACGATCGCGTGGGTACCGACTGCATATTTTCTGATTTTTTTACGATTTGATATGATTTTTACAAGATGGCAGCTCCGGGTTGAAATCATCAACTCGGAAATCAAATCGGGAATTAGAAAAATTACGGCTAGGATTAATTGCGTAGATGTTTGGGATAATTTTTGGGGTAGTTTAGAAACCCCGAAAATGAATTTGGGTTGTTGGATAAAAGGATTTGAGGAAAAATAATTTGGGAGACCTGGTGTGCCCGGTCGACCGCGCCCCTAAGGCCGGTCGACCGCGTCAAGGAGAAAGGGCCTACTGCTTTGTTTCGTAGGCTTATTTACAACCCACGGTTGACCGGGGGTGTAGTACCGATCGACCGGTGCCCTGTTTTCAGCCCAAGATTTTGGAGATTAGGATTATTTCTCCTTTTTGAGTTTAATGTTTAAGGGCCTTCCAAATTAGAGATTATGGAGGGTTATGTCATAAAGGACTTGAGAAATTGGGAGTATATATATGTGTATATTCACTTAGAGTGAATTAGCATAATTGGAGATATCCAAATGAATCCATAGATGGGATTTTGGTATATATTACTTGTTAAAGTAAGAAAATATTTTGGGTTTAGTATCATGCACATATGATTGCATGATTATGATTCTTTGAGAGAATCTTTGGGATTATTGGTCATCGATAGATGGTTTGGCAAATATATCCATTTTTATATATTCAGGTAGGAATATATGGTATATATATATATACTATGTGATTATGTATATATATGATATGATCTATATGATTTTGAAAATATATAGATGAATATTTTCAAAATGGGAAAAAGATAAATGATTTTCATAATTGATAAATTATGGTTACACACCTCCCTAAATCGCTATCATAAGGGAAGTTGCACGCGTTGTGGTGAAGCCTTCCTGGCTATTGAGCAGGTTGGATATAGTCCCTAGGCCATATGGGCGGTTATTTGTTTTTCTGCGCTGGTTAGGGGATTCTGGGTGTGGTCCTGACTTTCCCGCAGGCAATATGGTCGCTTCCCGTCGTTGGTAGGTTCCCAAGTTGTCTTGTATAGATAGGCCTTGGAAGATGATAGTCATTTAGGGGCGCGTCCAGTGGGAAAACCCGGAGGGGCGGTCTTAGATTTATTAAAGCAATTCATGATAATGGATTGGCTTTAATTTACATTTCCTGAGTATAAAAAGGGAAATGGGATAAAGGTTTGGCTTCGGTAACACTCCCGGATGGAAGAAGGGATGTGGAAGCATGATTTGATCAAAGCATTTTCATGATAATGGAAATGGCTTTGGGTACATTTCCTGAGTATAAAAAGGGAAATGGGATGACATATAAAGGAAAAGCATTTTTATGATAATAAAAATTGTCTTTTAAAAGGTATATGATTTGTTAAAGCAATTCATGATAATGAATTGGCTTTTATATTTACATTTCCTGAGTATAAAAAGGGAAATGGGAAATTTTGAGAAAAATAAAGGTATTGATAAATACTTGATATATGAATCCTCAGTCCGGGAGATAGATCCGGATGGTTATGGTAAAATTATGATTATATATATATGGATGAATCGAGTACCGAGGGTCTAATGGATCCCGACGATCGACCTTGCCATATACTAGTGTATCGGGGGGGGGGGGGGGGTTCCTTGTTTGGATTTCGCTTTGCGAGACACCCCACGAACGAATATGGCAATGTGTTGAGACTGGGGAAAAGTTTAATCCTTAGTTCTCTAATATTATATATATATATATATATATATATATATATATATATATATATATCTTTATGTACTGAGGGACTGGCGGATCTCGACTATCGACCGTGCCGTGTAGTAGTGTATCGGGGGGGGGGGGTTCCTTGTTTGGATTTCGCTTTGCGAGACACCCCACGCACAAACATGGCATAGCGTTGAGACTGGAGTGAAGTTTAGACCTCGTACATTACTTGGACTATCTAGGGTTGATAGTGGTTGGGTGATATACTAGTCTAGCAGGGTAGCTTGACTAGGATGTTGAGAGGGATGCGCTAGGAGTGCACTATTAGCGGAGAGGTGAGGGGTATCTCATGGGAGTGCGATATCAAACTTAAATATGAGATAAAACCTTTTTCAAAATAATAAGGCATTTATGCACTTGCAAAATATTTTCAAAACTCGGGCTCTGACCCAATTATCTACTTTTCCGTTCTTGCTATATATATATATATAGGTGTCCAGACACAGGGACGCCTGGATGGCACTTCTTTCGAGTCAGACGTCAACTGCAGTAGCTGTGGATGCGTGCAGGTTTTTGATAGCCGCTTCCATCGTTATATTCTAGATAGGAGGTATTGTATAAACATTCGAGCCAATGGCTCAATTGCATTTATTTATTCTTTCAGTACAGCATTCGATATGGTTGTATAATTTGAACCGAGTGTTCGGTTATTTTAATTTATTTCAGTTTCATTTACGCATTAACTTGTGGATGTTTTATTTTAATCGTAAAAAGAGTAGTTAAGTAAAAGTTTTTAACGCTCGCCTAATAGGATATTAGTAATTAAATGGATTTTCGACAGTGATGCTAAGGATGATCCATATGTGACTCCTGTTTTAATTTGATATAGGAGTGATCGCCCGGTATCCCATTAGGCGGGTTGTTACAATAAGAAAATAATTTAAAACATAAATTCTGTTAAAAATAATCAAACAAAAATTTTCAATAATCTATATAAAGTAACATATATGTTAAATCATTACTTTAGCAAAATAGTGTAAATTCTAAATAAATCATTCAATATGTATTGTATGTAAAATACGGTAAGCTGGATCATCCAAGATTATAGCTTCTTTGGCTTATATAATAGAATCATTACATTAGTAAACATCGGTAAGTTATAAATAAACCATTCAATATATATTATATCTATAGGTAACTGTAAAATACGTCCAGCTGGATCATAAAAGATTAAAGCTTCTCTGGCTTATATAGAAATTGACATTAATGTTAGCCAATTAAAGACCATGCTGACCCCATGGAGAAAAAAAATTCTAAAATAAAATAATAAGGAACATAACTGTTAAGGCTAAACAAAAACACCCAAAAAAAATGCACTCTTACCATTTTTTATACGATTTCTTTTACAAATTGATGTGGTAAGTGATATTAGAACTTTTTATTTTTAAAGTCTTAAGCAGTCGGGAAATTTTTTTATTTTTATTTTTATTTTTTATTTCCATAGATTTGATGAAATTACAGCATTACTCTTTTTTTTAATGCATGAATATGACTTGCATGACAAGAAATGTCTTTATGTGTTGTTATATATGTTAATATATACGTTTGTAACTCATTACAACATAATTAGAATTTAATTTTTTATATACATCTGTTCATTATATATATAAATATACTCGTGTTAGCATTAAAGGCCATTGTAAAATGCATCCATCTATTAATCTCCCCTTAATTTATATTCTAACAATCTTTTATACGAAATCCTATTCATCTCCCCATAAATTTATACCCTTTATTCCCTTATCTCTCTCACATATATGTACATTATTTATGATACAAATAGTTTCTCCTGTCTTTTATAGTGTTGGAAAATATCATATTTGTATATCTTCTTTTGTATTTGTTCACCAACATTTCATGCAAAGTTTAGCAAAAACTAAATAAATATTTGTAAATGACAATTTGTCAAATTTATCACAAATAAGTGTATGAAATTTCAAACTCTGTAAAATCATATAATAAAAACTTCAATGCATCTTCTTCTGTTATTCAAACAAAAACACAAAGATACATAGTTTTAATTGAACAAAATATATAAATTATTTGTATAAATCAATGTGATAAGTGACACAACCATAAACCTTCTTCTTCCTTTTTTAGACCATACAAAAATATTTTTTTTGGTTATAAAATATGTATATGGGTGGATGTTCACTTTTATCTAGCATATGAATGAAAAAGTATTTCAATATACTTCACTTCATACAATAAATAAAGAAAATACAAGTATGGATATCCTAATTGAATGAAACAATTGCTCTCTCTCTAAAAAAAATTCTTTATTTTTCACAACAAGTTATAACACAAGAGCCTAATATAATAAAAAGAAAGAGGATTGCCTCCTCGCCATGGGTAACAACAAGTGATAGTAATTTTTGGTTCTCTTCTTTTCTTCACTGAAGACAAGTAAGTACATGATTTTTACCTTTTCTACTGTCAATTTCATGGACTACATCTTTGTTGTCCCTCACATATTTGAATTTGAAAATTTAAAAGTCATCGTAGTTGATGCTTATTTTGTTCCTCTCTATTTATAAAGCATCAATTGTTTGCTTTTGGTCCTTTAATACATATTAGCAGGGTCGGTCCTGAGATTTTAGCGTCAATGCGAATTCTTGAACTGGGATCCATATTAAACAAGAGGTTTTTAATTAATTTATAACTTATGGGTTTTTTTAATCGAAAAGATGCCGACTTGATTTTCAGGAGTTTACAAGTTTAAATGTTTATCCCTTCGGTTTTTAACAAATTATTTGTGTGACAATTGAAAAATGACGCTATAAATATAAATACACGGATAAAATTTTGGGGCGCCTAAAGTGCGTTGAATATCGGGGCCCAAGGCGACTGCCTCCCTGGCCTCCCCTCAAAATCGGCTCTGAATATTAGAAAGTTCTATGCTTCTACTTAATTGTAGTTTATATATAAGAATGAATCAGCTTAGCTTATGATTAGGTCTATAAAAATATGAGAATTATTGATTAGTAATCAATAATTAAACTACATCCTATAATATTACTTTTTCTTCTCGTCGTGTTTTAAGGTATTTTAGTTTGGTCTTATAAGCTTACAAATTATTTTAGTTTATTTCCTCCCTAAGTTTTAATCTCTATGGGAACTACTTGCCTCAAAATATAAAAATGGCTATATTTTAGTTTGATCTTATAAGCTTACAAATTATTACACTTAAATTTTGAGGCCTGTTCTCATATAACCATTTTTAGCTGCGACTTGAAGTTACCAAATCATACGATATTAAGACCAACACCATAATTATTAAAATTTGGAACTTGTACTTTTCTATGTTCTAATTTTAGTATTTGAAGTCCCTAAATTATTTGGACCTAAAGTTTCAAAGAAAATACATCACAATCAAACATGGAGTTTTAATTGAATGTGTACAAACTGAAAGTCATATAATTTATATTAATTTGTGATATGAAGATCCATAATGATTATTGTGATCAAATGTTCACAAATTATTACTTGTAAATGGGATACAGTTTCTTAGGTGTACTATTAAAAATTCCTGAATCTCTCCTGTTATTTAACGATATTTGGATTAGAATATTCAAAAGTAACGACCCCCATTTTCTCACGTAAAGATTGGCCCGACATGATACGCCGAAGATGGGGCTTGCTTGTCAATTTATATCATTCTTAGCATCGACCAAGAATAAACATTTATATTTTAAACTACATTTTAATTTAAAAATGAATTGAATTAATAAACAAGAGACAATAGTAAATTCGACATCCACGTTCAACAAAATAAAATCTAACATAATTATAACATCTCGACTAATAAAACTAAATGACTTCGGGCTTATGCCCATAAAATAATCCAAAATAAATAAAGATAGGAAGAAGTAGCAGCCTAAACTTGAATCGATAAATCGATCTTCGAGAAGCAATACGTGATAACAAGTCTGATATTCCTTTAGTCCCGCTATCCTTGTCTACACAAACCTTATAATTTGGGTCAGCGCCTTAGAGTGTGTAAGAATTAACTTATTGAAATTGAAATACAAGATTACAGTAAATTTAAGTAGGTGTCTCCCATCGGCACTCGCATATGATAATCTCCTCACCTCTCACCTAGGTGCAATATTAATCGTATCCTATCCCCAGAAACCAAATGCAATATAGATAACAAGATGATTGGGAAACATGTGATGCGTCTAGCATATGTGGGATGAGAGAATTAAAGTGCTAAGTAATAAAACAAGATACTGCGAATTTAGGGTAATTTAAAGAGAGAGTTGAAAGAGTTGGACCTTATTGGAGATCTTGATCTTGATCTTGGATGTTGGAGAGAAGTCCTTGCATTTGAATGACGATGGAGGATAGTTAATTCACCAAGTTTGATGAAAAAGGTGATGAAATGTGAAGGTTGGAAAGGGATTTGGATGTGAAAATCACGCGGACTTCGAGAGGGGTTTTCTGAGCTTACTGAGAGTAATGGAGATATGATTTTTCTCATTTTGGAATGAGGTTAGCCCCTCCTTTTTATTGTCCCAGGGAATTACCAATCGACATAGCCCTGGTCCTGCCGATAGGTAAGGTTTGGAACCTACCATTTGGAAGTCTCTTTCAGGTTCCTTCGAAAAATCGGTTGTAGAGCGCAAATCGTTGATCTTAATCGTGCACGGGGCAAATCGTTGGAAAGTTAATTCAGAGACCTTAGAAATTCTTTTGGACTACTCCCGGGTCCGGGAGTTGACTTTGGGTCAGATGTGGCTCGAAAGCGTTCGTCGGTCCTTTGGACTGGGAATTGTTGGACGCAAAGGTATCGTTCGTACGCATGGTAAGTCAGAATCACACACGGGGAGGACAATTGGAAAGGTGAGGAGATGTACTTCGACATTCCAAATAATTTGACTCGGTTTGGGGAGTTAACTTTGGTCAACCGGGGCCTGGAAGCGTTCGGTGATCTTTCGGAGTAAAACGGATCGTTCGTCCTCACTGTACGTCAGAATTGTGTACATGATGGATCGTTAGAAAGGGGATTCAGTGCCCTTCAAAGATTCATTCAGTCTCAGTCGAGATGAAGAGTTGACTTTGGTCAAATGGAGTCTTAGAGGGTCCAATGACCTCTTGATCAAGTTTCGGGGGAAAATGGGTCGTTCGTTCACCTTGTAAGTCAGAATCGTGCACCAGATGGACTGTTGGAAAGGGGTTTCAGTGACTTTCGAAGATTCATTTAGTCTCATTCAAGATGAAGAGTTTGACTTTTGGTCAAACGGAGCCTGGGAGTGCCCGATGGCCTTTAGGTTAGTACTCGGGGTATGACTTGGGTTTGTAATGATGAAGGGAGATGCTAGGGACCTAAGGAGAGGTTAGGAGGGTATTAGAATGGGGTGTCTACATAGCCCCTCGACGGGTGAGTTTGGAACAAACGATAGCCATCGAATAGACACCGCATGATGCCTTTGAAAGAGGATGATCGGAGGGTCGAGATCGATTCTGAGGATCGAAGGATGAGGATGACCGATTCTACAGGTCGAAGCGAATTCTGAGGGCTTGGAGATGAGGGTGACCGATTATGCGGGTTGAAGCCAATTTTGAGGGCTTAAAGGGGCATGTTGGGGGTGGTCTTCAAGGAAAGATTTAGGTCAATTCCGAGGACCTACAACAATGATGGGGGTGACCAATTCTGTGGGTCGAAGCCAATTCTGAGGGCTTAGGTTGTGATGACCAATTCTACGGGTCGAAGCCAATTCTACGGGCTTAAGGTGAGATGACCAATTCTACGGGTGGAAGCCAATTATGAGGGCTTAAGTTTGAAATAACTAAATCTGCGGGTCGAAGCCAATTCTACGGGCTTTAGGTGAGATGACCAATTCCGCGGGTCGAAGCTAATTTTACGAGCTTAAGGTGAGATGACGAATTCTGCGGGTCGAAGCCAATTCTGCGGGCTTACGGTGAGATGACCAATTCTGCGGGTCGAAGCCAATTCTGCGGGCTTAAGGTGAGATGACCAATTCTACGGGTCAAAGCCAATTTTGTGGGCTTAAGTTGAAATGACCAATTATGCGGGTCGAAGCCAATTCTGCGCGTTGAAGCTAGTAATTCACTTCGTAGGATACTAGATTTAGAATTAAAACTTTAAATGAACCTGGTTTTTAATGCTCCTAAGTATTACATATATGAGGGATCGTAGCCCGCACAGTGTGTAAGCAAAGGATGAATTAAAACTCGGCCTTTATTTATCCTAAGTATTACATATACGAGGGATCGTAGCCCGCATAATATGTAAGCAAATAATGAATTAAAGAAGTATCATATTAACTGCGATACAATTCATCTAAGATTTTAATTGCAACTTCTACTTCCACTATCATGAATTACATCGGGTAGGGTTCATACACCCCGACCTTTAAAAACCTAGCCTAACATGGTGAAATTAATGAAAACTATGTTATCTACATTACATGAACTCATAACTTCTTGGCAAGAGAGATTAAACATGAAAAATAATAATAAAAGTGCTGGAAATAAAAGTCACCAAGATTGAAGAACAAGAACATGCAAGAAGAAATCAAAAGTTGAAGATAAACTAGAAAAGCTCTTGAACTAAAGGTGCAAAATCTCTAAATTATTCTCTTAGATGTTCCTACTTGATTAGGATCTTTTACATGAATGAAATCTGAATAAAAAGAGTCCTAATGACTAAATAAATAGGCTAGAGGTCGTTTAAAAGAGTCCCCAAAACATAAAACTCTTTTGGCTAAAAGATAAGCACAAAATAAAAATCCCGTATCTGGTAATTTTTCACATTTAGAAAGCGTGCCTAATTTTGTAACGGATCTGGTGCGTGACAAATGGGCGAACCGATTCTTTTTTCTCAGCTTCGGTTCGGTTTGGGGCTGATAGCTTTTTTTCCTTCATTCCTCTCAACTTCAAACGACCATAATTTCTTCACCGTAGGTCGGATTGAGGTGCCATTTTTTTCAGTGTTCTCGTAATTGAAAGCTCTTCAACTTTTCAGTTGGCCCCACCTTCGGACTAAGGTTAAAAAATTACAAAAATTCCCTTCAACTCCCCGTTTCTTGGTTTCTTTCACTGTTTTGAGTTCTCTTTGGCACTATCTTGCATGAAATACCTGTAAAATACATAAGAGATACACAAAATACAAAATAATTGCCAAAAAGGGTTAATATCATAAATATGAGATAAATCCAAGCTATTTAAACCGCACGGGAATATAAAAATACCAAAATTAAGGGGATAAATGTGAAGAATTTATGCATAATCAAACCCCCCTAAGTTAAAACTTTGCGCATCCCGAGCAATGTAAAATAATAAGAGTATGGGTTAAGGATCCTTCAAAAACTTTATTGGGATAAAATACCCTTTTCGCGGGCAAGCGATTGCACTTAGCGTATGCAATAAGCCTTTAAACCCCTAGGTTACACTAGTAGGACAAATGGTGTCTCGTGAGGGTTTGCAGCGAATTTACCCACAAAATTCGTTATTGACTCAAAGAAAAATCAAAATACTTAAAAATTGTACAATTTAAACTCCCCAAAAATGGTCACCTTAAAATTATATTCACAAGTCTCAAGTCATAGTGTGTGTGTGCGAAGTTAAAAATCGAACCGCTAATTTTCACCGATTGATCATTACGTTACTTTCTGAAAATTCTCTTTGATTTCAAAATCTCATCGAATACACTCACAAATGAATCACTCGGAAGTGTGGCTATTCTATCGGTATGATTGATTTATAAGAGTAAATAATAATGGACACAAGTTCACGCACACAATTGAAAAGATAGACTATTTGAGATAGAAATATCTCATCATCGGAGTACGGTTCTAAGGAAACGAAAACATCGCCTCTAGTTCACACCTTTTAATCTCTTATATTATCTTTTTGTATCTTAGCTCTCCACGCGGTAATCAATTTCGCAATTCGAACTCGATTAGGACTTTTTTTTGGGTTATATGGTGTATTGGGTAAAATTGAAAAAGGCTAAGAATTTCGGAATTGGAAAATTTTGCTTATGATGTCCGTTAGTGCTTTTTCGGGCTCTTGCTCATTTTTCCTTCCTTTTTCTATTTTTTTCTTCTTATTTTTCTTTTTCTTGCTATTTTTTTGAGCATTTTTCTATTTTTTTTCCTGCCCCTTCTTATGCACTTTTCGAACTTTATTCGATGAATATTAGATTTTCACAATTTCGGGCTAATTGGGTTTTTCGGATTATCAAACGAAAAGAAAAAATTATTAGGCTCAAATTGGGTTGCAAAAAGGTTAATTTTTCATGACTTTTTCTGGCCAATATTTTTAGGAGACAAACGAGGGCCTACTTCATTGCCCAAATTACTAATTACCTTACCATATGCGTCTCGAGATTAATTAAGTCTAGACATATTTTAGCGCGCTTTTCGAGACAACATCTCACACATTTTCATAGCCGATCAAAACAATAAAATAGAGGTTATCAATAACTTATTAAAACGCTAAAAAGAACTTTGAGTTAACAATTAACTCAGATTGATTTATAAACTCACAAAAATGAAAGGTTCGAATCTCACCGGGTTTGTTAATCTCCACACTTATTCGTAAAGTCGTCAATTTTCTTTCAATTTCCATCTTTGGTCAACTTTGGCTTTGTGCATTGGATTTTTACAACTTGAGACAAAAAAAAATGTGACATTTTTGAAGCTTTTAAATTCCAATTTTTATTTATTTTGAAGAAAAATATTTTTGGCTTTTTCAAACCTTTTCAATTGTTTTGAAATTTTTGAAATTTTCTAAGAAAAACACACTTGGAAAGAACATGTGATCGAATCAATGAATCTAAACAATAAACAGGAAGAATATCCCACACACCCTAACTTAAACGTTGCATTGTCCTCAATGTGAATCAAGAACACAACATAAAGAGAGGAAAAGAAAGATATTACCCAAAATGGAGCCATTCTCAAAAAGTACGAGTCCATTGAATCTACAAAACATGTTAGAGCCATTCATAGGAAAAAGAGTAAAAAAAACTCTAAACTAGAGGAAAAAAATAAGCCAACTATTGTACAACCTACGATTTGAAATTCTAATAAGTTATACACTAGAAGTCGAAAAATTTGAGGGTCCACCCAAAATACAATTTGACTTTGAGGGATTAATGGTGTACCCTCACTAGAAAGCATGCCTCCTGGAAAATAAAAATTCCATCTGAACAACGGAAGGCATGTGAGAGATGAAAAAAATGAACCATCACCAATTAAAAAATTTAACGGGATGATGGGGGGTTTGGATTCTAGGTGGGACAAGTACAATTGAGATCCAAGAGAAATATAATCACCTCCCAAAGATTTTTCAAGTAGTATGGGAAGAGGGGCACACAAAAAGGAAAAATCTATCTTGGAAACCAATTCAAGCAAAGATTCCTCATCGGTAAAAGTTTTAGCTATTTCAAAAGTTACAACCAACTTATGGGAATCAAAATTCAATTCATATCCCAAATTTTTTTCAATTGAAACGGGAGGTAGTGCACGTGTAAGTAAATAACCCGTAAGATGAAGCATCTCAAACAAACATTCTCGTTCAAGAATCGGTTCAATGTCCTCAAGACCTTCATCCAGTTCTTGTGATGGATTTAATGGTTCGATAATAGTGGGGACATAAGGAGACAATTGATCTTCAACCTCAATAGGTTTTGGAATATTTATAAGAGGTTGAGTTTCAAAAGAACTTGGATCACTCTCAATGATTTCATCCTCAAAAGTGTTAGGTGAAGCGCAAGTCTCGACCTTCTCTAAGTTGTCCAAATAATCATTTAACTCCTTGTAAGTTGCTCTAATTTTTAACTCTGTAGCAGCAAAGTCACCAGATTACTTTTTGAAAATAAGCAAGAGTTCTTCCAAAGTAGGCTTCATTGGTTCTAGCACCTCGGATTCTCATTTGGTTGAAAACATTCTTCAACTTCAAAAATATCGAAAGAAAAATCCTCATCGGGTTCAAATAATGCATCTAATTCTTGCTCCCAATAACGATTTTTTTCCCGATATTCCTTTTCAAGTCTTTTTTCTTCAAGAAATTAATTTTGATAAATTTGTGTGGCCTTAGCATTGGGCTTGTGTTTATAAGACTCATCTTTAGTGATATTTATCCAATGGTCATAAGTCTTGAGTGCCTTCTCCTCCACCAAAGGAGTTAAAGTAAGACATTTCAGATTGGGCAATTAAAAAATGTGACACCCATATTTTTGATTTTTTTAAAGGTCATATTCGGGATTAACCAACCTAACCTAAAATCTACCTAATTTCCCAGCAACGGCGCCATTTTGATCGAGGTGGAAACCAAGCGTCCGTGTAAATACACTAGTCGTTGTTATCGGCTACCAACCGTTATACAAAAACCTAAACTTTAACTACACTCTTGTGGAGTATAGTGGCTAGTCTAGGTATCGAATCCTCAGGGAACTAATAGGAGTGAACGTGACGACAAATGTAAGACTATTAACCCTAACTTGAATCTAAAAAGAAACAAAAAGGTGATTTGAATTGTGAAATAACTACAACTAGATGCAATTTTGAAAATGATTAATTAATGAGACTACAAATAAATGAAGTGAAGAACTAGTAACGAATTAACTAAGACTTTAACTATGAAATGAGAACGATAGGCCGGGTTATAATCATCCACACCCTAGTAATTCACTTCGTAGGATACTAGATTTAGAATTAAAACTTTAAATGAACCTGGTTTTTAATGTTCCTAAGTATTAAATATATGAGGGATCGTAGCCCGCACAGTGTGGAAGCAAAGGATGAATTAAAACTCGGCCTTTATTTATCCTAAGTATTACATATATGAGGGATTGTATCCCGCACAGTATGTAAGAAAAGAATGAATTAAAGCAATATCGTATTAACTATGATACAATTCATCTAAGATTTTAATTCCAACTTCTATTTCCACTATCATGAAGTACATCGGGTGGGGTTCATACACCCCGACCTTTAAAAACCTAGATTAACATGGTGAAATTAATGAAAACTACGTTATATATGTTGCATGAACTCATAATTGCTTGGAAAGAGAGATTAAACATGAGAAATAATAATAAAATTACTGGAAATAAAAGTCACCAAGATTGAAGAACAAGAACATGCAAGAAGAAATCAAAGGTTGAAGAAAATCTAGAAAAGCTCTTGAATTAAAGGTGCAAAATCTGTAAATTCTTTTTCTAGATGTTCCTACTTGATTAGGAGATTTTACATGAATGAAATCTGAATAAAAAGAGTCCTAATGACTAAATATATAGGTTAAAGGTCGTTTAGAAGAGTTCCCAAAACATAAAACTCTTTGGCTAAAAGATAAGTACAAAATAAAAATCCCGTATCTGGCAATTTGTAACACTTAGAAATCATGACTAATTTTTTAATGGATCTGGTGCGTGACAAATTGGCGAACCGTTTCTTTTTTCTCAGATTCGGCTCAGTTTGGGGCTAACAGCTTTTTTTCCTTCATTCCTCTCAACTTCAAATGACCATAATTTTGTAATACCCCGTATTTCTGGATATTTATATTTAATTAAGTTGGAGAATTAAATGAGAAAATATGGTTTAATTTAAATTACGTAAGAGAAGTAATTTAATGAGATTTATTAAAAATTGTGATTATGGAGTATTAATCGAGAGATAGATACCGATTAATATTGCCTCATTCTATTTACTTAGTGCGAGTAGTAAATAGTTACTTAACGCGTGTAGACCCTTTTGGGGTGAGAATGAGTAATATATTTTTAAGTGACTCAAATGACATTTTAGAGGTCACGGTTAACCCCGGAAGGGTCAAAATAGTCAAAATAATATACCCAGGGGTACTAGTTAGGTTCCGGGACGTTTTTGGGCTAAGCCGGGACTGTTCAGGGGGGTTTTAGTCTTTTAAAATGTAGGAGTGAGAATACCTACTAATTTAATAACTCTATGTCAGATTATAAGAGTTGGAGTCTAGGGTTAGAGAAAAAAAAAACACCATAGCCATTAGAGAGAAGAGAGAAACAATTCTCAAGGCAAAAGGAAGAATTGGGAAGGATTTAAAGGAGACCTTCACCACAAACTTGTGGGGAACGAAGATTGAAGGAGAAAAACAATCAATCATCAACCAAAATAACAAAATAAGAACCCCTCTATCAAGTCAAGTGTTTATTACAAATCAAATTCAAGTTATAATTCCCATGTGTAGGGAGTTTTAAGAATTGGTTGATTCTATTGAAAAACCTTGAATTAAATGTATGAATCGATCATATGTTTGGGTAGGATTGCATGTAGAATGAATCCCTAAGTAAAGATGAAACAAAATTTGAATATATTTGATGATTAACATAGAATCTTTATGAGTTCTTGGTTAAAGAACATGAATCTTGAATGACTTAGGGTTTAATTGATGAACACAAGATGTAAATCTACCAGAATTTTTGACATAACTTTAAACGTATACCATTTGAATTTTACTTCGAATTAGAATTTGAACCATACATGTATGGAAAGTTATATCTCTTAGATATCCAATTAAGTTGTAATCATGTCAATCGGAGTTCTGTAGAGCGAGTAATCGACATGTTACTACAGGGTATTTAATCTGCTAGCATAGTAATCTGATAGAATTTTATTATGACTTTAAATGTGTACTATTTGAGTTGTACTTCGAATTAGAGTGTTAATCATATATGTATGGAAATTTCTATCTCTTAGATTTCCAATAAACTTGGAATCAGGTCAATCGGAGTTCTGTAGAGTGAGAAATCAAAGTTTTACTAGAGGGTGTTTAATCTGCAAAAAAATTTACGATTCGTTTCGGCTGCGAGAAAATGTAAGATCTTTCTGTTTAAGACTCAAATGCCTAAAATTTTATCGGGGAAGTGTTTGGGACCTTGATGAAATATATTTCTGGAATAATGATATGGAAGTAGGTCTATGATTGAGTGTTGAACTTTAATTTTGTGAGAGAATTAAAGTGGAGATTCATAGGCTTGATTGTGACGTACTCTAATTCGAGATGATAAGAATATAATTACGAAAAAGCGTGAGCGAGCTTAAATTTATTGAGTCAGTAGGTTAACAAGGGTAACTACTGAATTGATATAACAAGGGGTAACTAGGACCCTTAGAGTTGTGTGAATACTCGAATTAATATGAAAGTGAAATAAATTTGTAAAGCAAATAATTATGGTTAATATAAGAGAATACTATATTACGTACAAGTATGATTGATAGGTCGGGTGTGTACCTACTAAATTGTATGAACTAGTAGGTTGAGATATGTATACCTAAATTAACTACATTAGGGTCGATGAAGTATTCCGAACTAATGTAGGTTTATTATATGTTAGGGTCGATGGAGTATTCTGAACTAACATAGGGTTATTATATGTTTGGGGTCGATGAAAAATGCCGAACCAAACCTTTGAACTGGTGGCGTGATGAAAGAGTCTGAGCCAGAATTTGTGTATATAAATAATTGGGGTCGATGTATCATTCCGAACCAATTCTTACTTGGGGTCGATGAATCATTCCGAACCAAGAGTCCCTTACGTGTGCAAAAAGGACAAAATAGTAATGACTGATATTTAGTATATATTGTGTGTGAAATATATACTTAATGATATTCTACTTCTGTGTATTAGTAGATTGATATATATTATGTATTTAAAGATACATATCAAACTGGTAAGCTAAGTAGTGAAACTTAATTACGAAATGTAACGTTAGATAGAGAATATCTATTTAGTAATTTAAGTAGTGAAACTTAATTACAAAAGTGGGAAGATAGAAATGGTAAGAATTGTAATAATTTTAGTAGTGAAACTAAATGAGAAGTCTTGAAGTATAACATAGGTGAAATTTTACTTGATAGTTAATTAACATACGCGAGATGTTAGTGAAATGGATTTGTATTGTATGGGCGGTACGAGAACTTAGATACAGATAAGTTTAGTTGATTACCTTAGTTAGTCATCTTGGGAAGTATGGCTAGGTAAGCTAAGTGTAGAACGTTAGGTGTGCACAATAGATGTGGAGTGAGTAAACTCAAGAGAGTGTACGAGAACCTAACATGTGTAATCAATAACCGCATTATATATTATGATAAACGCTTGCTAAATATTTTTAAAATGTTTTGAGTACTAACTCTTGCTATAAAATATTTTCAAAACCTTTTAGGTGTCTAGCCACAGGGACGCCATGGATGGTGATTCTATTCCAGGGACTCGAAGCTGTAGCACAGTGGATGCTTACTGGATTTTGACTAGACGATATCTCTCATTCAAATCTAGTACATGATCTCACATTATTCTATGTATGGACTTGTAGTCCGGTATCAGTCTGAGATGTCAGTTTCAGACTAGTAGTTGTTTCATTTTTGTTTGGGATTTTTTGCCAATGTTTTATTCGGTAATACTTTTGTTCTGCTGTACTTATACTTTGTTGGTTGGATTTTAGTACATGGTAATTGTTTTATTTTTCCGCATGGTTGATTTTTCTATTTAAGAGAGATAAAATTTTGGCACCGGTTTAATTTTCACTTAGGTGATTGGTAATTAAAAAGTTTTCGACAGTGATGCTAAGAATGAACCATTTGAGAAACCTATTTTAATTTAATAAAGGCTTGATCATCCGATGTTTAATTAGGCGGGGTGTCACAGATGGTATCAGAGCATCAGGTTCTAGTGTCCATAGGATCTGTACGGCTTACTACGTTTTTGGCCTATCGTTTGATTGATATAGAGCCCTATATTAGGATTGTTGTACTCCTCTACATACGTGGTTTACGTTCTCCTGCTATTTAGTCGATGAAGTGTAGTATATACGAGTTCGATTGGGTATGATACGTCTAACATAGTGGTAAAACTAGCGGAGGCGTTGGAAGAACTGTAGGAGGAAGGGGCTCGACATGAGGCATGGAGTGTTCGAGGATGGTAATCGTAGATGAGATGACCGTTGTCGAGGTCTCTCCAAGTGTGAAATTGTGAGTAGATGCTGCAAGGGCTGTTGAGGCATAGTAGGCATTTCACAAGTGTCGCGACGGCAAAATGGGATGCTAATCTAGACCTGCCCAATGCAGTGATAGTGGGAGGAGGTCTGAAGGATTTTTGATGAGAACGAACCGTAAAAATGTGATAAAACGACGACTGTGCATGTTAACCCATGGAAGTTGAATGCCTAGAGGTCTTGGTATTTAGGATAGAGTAAGAATACCCAGAAGTGAAAATTTGGGTAAAGATTTTTATTAAGGCAACGTGGTGGGGGTACCAGGCACCACATTCGGACCCAGGGTCAGTATACAGTTAGAGGGATCTTAAGTATAGTTTAACCGCAAATTACTCCAATGATGGCTCACTTTCAAAGTAAATGGAAATCTCTGAACCCATCACATGAAAACCTGGTAGAGGCCAATTGTGAGGAAGAAATTTATCTCTTGGAGTGAACTTGTACCCGATGAAATAGATAAAAGGGAAAAGAGCCCTTGAGAGAATGGACTCTCGAGTTGTCGCCCGCAATCTTGGGAAAATTTTGCTTGGACGACTTATGTGTATGATGTCAGTATGGTGCATCTTACAAGGTTGATGATATGCTCCTAATTAAGCGAAGCTAAAAGAATTTAGGGATTTAGTCTAAGAGTAAGACTGAATGTAAAGAGGCTAGTGCAAACCATAAGTGGAAATCCACTAGGGAGTTCATTGATTTGATTCTAGGCCGGGACTGTTAAGTCCAATAATGCGTTCCTCTGGGTCAGCAGAACTAAGGGAACCATGATGATAGTGTTCAGAATCGAGGCTTCCAAGTCCGATAGGAGGGATACCCAAACCGGTCAGTGTGGCCTGGAGTAAGAGGATTTTTGAAAAGATGTCTTGTGTGGCTTGTAGGACCACGTGTTTTATTTTTTGGCTTGAAGTTATTTCAGGAAATAATGAATCCGATAAGTTTTGCATTCTGGAAAGGACAAGCGTGTTATGTCCGGGAACCATTTGAACCACCAGAGCGATGGTAAGGAAGTATATGAGTTTTAGCCTCGAGTGAATGGGGTATAGACGATGCCTCACCTGAAAGAGGGCTGAGCTATAATTATTCATTAATATATGGGAGACTCCAGAGATTATGGATGTCTTATAGTGATTAATTTCGGCGTGTAGGAACCTTAATGATGTGATTCAAGGTATATTATATGACCTCTGGGAGGAGAGATCGAGCTCGTTGTTGTAATAAGAGCTGAGGATTTAGTGACAGTATTAGCGCAGTGCTACTTGACTCCTTTAGAGATGATGGAGTATGGTTGTACCTATTGTTGGGGGATGGAATTTGAGCATCTCGACTATGTGTTGTTCCAGCAGTGCTCAGTAAAAATGCATTGGGAGAAGTCCCTTATTTAAGTTCGGTTGCAAAAGGGGATACAGCTAAATTGTTATGAACGTTAGGAGAAGAGACGTTAGATGCTAGGGCATCAGTGGATCCGGTAGTGTTGTGGGGAAACGCTAAAAAGCTTATCTCACCACGAAGGGATAAGTGGGACTTTGTGGGCAAGAATTTGATTTTTGGTCTATAGGGGATTGAGAATACCCCCAAGATTGTTGTCACACCGTAAAGACAAGGCGAGAGTTGAGGAAAAGCGTGTCACGAGTACGACAGTTGCAATGTTTTTGCAAATGTGCACGGAGAAAAGGGTGTATGGGCTCCCTAGTTAATTGGCTTTCTTAATCACCTGAGAAAGAGGGATGCGGAAAATTATTTGTTAAGTACGACGGTGGGGAAGTTGAGGCAAATCGTATTGAACGTCATGGGAGATAGACGCTAATCCAAGCTTATATGCGTTGAGAGAGCCAGCACACCCTAAGCGATAAAAGTCGGTGGGAAGCCGTTCAAAGGTTATCTCTTGATATGGGAGGCCTAACTATTGTGAAGAAATGACGCAAGGTGCTACTTAACTGAGTGTTGAGAGTGACTTACACGTTACTAAAATGTTGATTCTTATAAGGTAACCAACCCTAAAAGTGCGCCAATTATGAAGAGTGCACGGATTGTAAAGTATAATATACCCGGAGAAAAAGGGGAATAGAGTACCACTTGAGGAAAGATGCCGTAAGTGGGAAGCGGTGTTGAGGAAAATACATAGTGACATTGTCTCCAGACGTACCACTAGTTGATAGAGAAAGATGGGATCGAAATGAGCAACCGAAATTTGGTAGTGAACCTACGTTTCCAATGATGGAATGAGGAGATAGACTTATATATTATTGATGGGCTGTGAACATCATAACTAAACCAACATTTCTTTGGGGTATCAGAATGGGTTGACCGGGATGAATTAGTGTGTAGTTGAAAAGGAAGAGTGCAAAAGTGCAAGGTGCCGCTCTACATGATTGTGAATCAGGATGAAATCCTAAAATCCCTCCCTGCGAGAGATGGTCAGGGAGGAATGGAGATGAAGTTTTATTTTGGGTATGTTGTGTCGCCTACGACTCACTAATAGTGAGAAAGGAAGATAATATGCCCGTACGATAGTGGAATTTTGGAGGAACCCACTGATCAATTCATAGGTTGAATGTATACCTATATAAGAATATTTATAAATAGTGTGAGTGCCTATATGGATTGTACATAAGGATTAGGTTCGTGGGTGCCTATTACGAACATTACATGTACTTTGAGGTGTGGTTCGAGGAGACATTTCAAACTCTTAGTCCTTAACGCGTGATATGAGGACATTCTATTGGGGTATGACATTTTAGAATATATGAAGTGTGAATTATATGGCTCACAAATTGTCTACTCATGTGCGATGATATATATATATATATATACATATATTGGTGCTCGAGGTGTGATTCCGAGACAATATAACCAATCACTATTGGTGATCGAGGTGGGATTCCGAGCCAATAACCCCAAAAGTGTTTTAAAGGGGGGGTGATTATAAAATAAGTGTTGATAGTATGTGTTATGTGTAAGATATATATACCATATGATTTTCCTACTTATGTGCGATAATAAGTATGCTTAAATTCTGTATTGGGGTCTATGATGTTCCTGACCAATACATGAAGGATCGATGTGGGGTTGATGATATTCCGGACCAAATCGTTGATAAATATTGGTATTGACGGAAGGTCTGAACCAACATATGTATTACATTTACCTTGGGTCGAGGGATTTCCGAACCAATGTAAATGATAGGATGATTGGGGCCGATGATTTTTCCGGACCAATTGTCCTTATAGTATATATTGTGTGTGAAATATATACATTATAATTTTCTACTTATGAGTGATAGTAGACACATGGATGTTATATATATAGAGATATACATCAAAAAGGTAAATTAAGTGAGGCTTAATTATAATATATGAGATATGGATAAAATGCGATAAGGGTTTATAATGAAGCAAGGCATGTACTTGGGGAGACCGTCAGGATGATATGATTTGATTTTGGGTATTATAGGATGCAGTGATGTTTAAGGTCCTTAGTCTGAATACCAGTCTCATCCAAATTTTGAGGACGAAATTCCTTTGTAAGGGAGGAAGTATGTAATACCCCGTATTTCTGGATATTTATATTTAATTAAATTGGAGAATTAAATGAGAAAATACGGTTTAATTTAAATTATGGAAGAGAAGTAATTTAATGAGATTTATTAAAAATTGTGATTATGGAGTATTAATCGAGAGATAGATACCGATTAATATTGCCTCATTCTATTTACTTAGTGCGAGTAGTAAATAGTTACTTAATGCGTGTAGACCGTTTTGGGGTGAGAATGAGTAATATATTTTTAAGTGACTCAAATGACAATTTAGAGGTCACGGTTAACCCCGTAAGGGTCGAAATAGTCAAAATAGTATACCCAGGGGTACTAGTTAGGTTCCGGGACGTTTTTGGGCTAAGCTGGGACCGTTCAGGGGGGGGGGGGGTTAGTCTTTTAAAATGTAGGAGTGAGAATACCTACTAATTTAATAACTCTAAGTCAGATTATAAGAGTTGGAGGCTAGGGTTAGAGAAAAAAAAACACCATAGCCATTAGAGAGAAGAGAGAAACAATTCTCAAGGCAAAAGAAAGAATTGGGAAGGATTTAAAGGAGACCTTCACCACAAACTTGTGGGGAAGGAAGATTGAAGGAGAAAAACAATCAATCATCAACCAAAATCACAAAATCAGAACCCCTCTATCAAGGCAAGTGTTTATTACAAATCAAATTCAAGTTATAATACCCATGTGTAGGGAGTTTTAAGAATTGGTTGATTCTATTGAAAAACTTTGAATTAAATGTATGAATCGATCATATGTTTGGGTAGGATTGCATGTAGAATGAATCCCTAAGTAAATATGAAACAAAATTTGAATATATTTTATGATTAACATAGAATCTTTATGAGTTATTGGTTAAAGAACATGAATCCTGAATGACTTAGGGTTTAATTGATGAACACAAGATGTCAATCTGTCAGAATTTTTGACATAACTTTAAACGTAGGCCATTTGAATTTTACTTCGAATTAGAGTGTGAAACATACATGTATGGAAATTTATACCTCTTAGATATCCAATGAAGTTGGAATTAGGTCAATCGGAGTTCTGTAGAGGGAGTAATCGACATGTTACTATAGGGTGTTTGATCTGCCAGCATAGTAATCTGACAGAATTTTATTGTGACTTTAAATGTGTACTATTTGAGTTGTGCTTCGAATTAGAGTGTGAATCATATATGTATGTATAGGTCTATCTCTTATCTTTCCAATGAACTTGGAATCAGGTCAATCGGAGTTCTGTAGAGGGAGAAATCGAAATTTTACTAGAGGGTGTTTAATCTGCCAGAAAATTTACGATTCATTTCGGCTGCGAGAAAATGTAAGATCTTTCTTTTTAAGACTCAAATGCCTAAAATTTTATCGGGGAAGTGTTTGGGACCTTGATGAAATATATTTCTGGAATAATGATATGGAAGTAGGTTTATGATTGAGTGTTGAACTTTAATTTTGTGAGAGAATTAAAGTGGAGATTCATAGGCTTGATTGTGACGTACTCTAATTCGAGATGATAAGAATATAATTACGAAAAAGCGTGAGCGAGCTTAAATTTATTGAGTCAGTAGGTTAACAAGGGTAACTACTGAATTGATATAACAAGGGGTAACTAGGACCCTTAAAGTTGTGTGAATACTCGAATTAATATGAAAGTGAAATAAATTTGTAAAGCAAATAATTATGGTTAATATAAGAGAATACTATATTACGTACAAGTATGATTGATAGGTCGGGTGTGTACCTACTAAATTGTATGAACTAGTAGGTTGAGATATGTATACCTAAATTAACTACGTTAGGGTCGATGAAGTATTCCAAACTAATGTAGGTTTATTATATGTTAGGGTCGATGGAGTATTCCGAACTAACATAGGGTTATTATATGTTTGGGGTCGATGTAAAATGCCGAACCAAACCTTTGAACTGGTGGCGTGATGAAAGAGTCCGAGCCAGAATTTGTGTATATAAATAATTGGGGTCGATGTATCATTCCGAACCAATTCTTACTTGGGGTCGATGAATCATTCCGAACCAAGAGTCCTTTACGTGTGTAAAAAGGACAAAATAGTAATGACTGATATTTAGTATATATTGTGTGTGAAATATATACTTAACAAATATTCTACTTCTGTGAATTTGTAGAATGATATACATAATGTATTTAAAGATACTTATCAAACTGGTAAGTTACGTAATGAAACTTAATTACGAAACGTAACGTTAGATAGAGAATATCTATTTAGTAATTTAAGTAATGAAACTTAATTACAAAAGTGGGAAGATAGAAATGGTAAGAATTGTAATAATTTTAGTAGTGAAACTAAATGAGAAGTCTTGAAGTATGACATAGGTGAAATGTTACTTGATAGTTAATTAACATACGCGAGATGTTAGTGAAATGGATTTGTATTGTATGGGCGGTACGAGAACTTAGATACAGATAAGTTCAATTGATTACCTTAGTTAGTTAGCTTGGGAAGTATGGCTAGGTAAGATTAGTGTCGAACGTTAGGTGTGCACAATAGATGAGTAGTGAGTAAACTCAAGAGAGTGTACGAGAACCTAACATGTGTAATCAATAACCGCATTTTATATTGTGATAAACGCTTGCTAAATATTTTCAAAATGTTTTGAGTACTAACTCTTGCTATAAAATATTTTCAAAACCTTTTAGGTGTCCAGCCACAGGGACGCCATGGATGGTGATTCTATTCCAGGAACTCGAAGCTGTAGCACAGTGGATGCTTACAGGATTTTGATTAGACGAAATCTCTCATTCAGATCTAGTACAGGACCACACTATTCTATGTATGGACTTGTAGTCCGGTATCAGTCTGAGATGTCAGTTTCAGACTAGTAGATGTTTTATTGTTGTTTGTGATTTTTAGCCAATATTTTATTCGGTAATACTTTTGTTTTGTTGTACTTATACTTTGTTGGTTGGATTTTAGCACATGGTAATTGTTTTACCTTTTCCGCACGGTTGATTTTTCTGTTTATGAAAGATAAAATTTTGGCACCGGTCTAATTTTCACTTAGGTGATTGGTAATTAAAAAGTTTTCGACAGTGATGCTAAGAATGAACCATTTGAGAAACCTGTTTTAATTTAATAAAGGCCTGATCACCCGATATTTAATTAGGTGGGGTGTCTCAAATTTCTTCACCGTAGGTCGGATTGAGGTGACGTATTTTCCAGTGTTCTTGTAATTGAAAGCTCTTTAAGTTTCCAGTTGGCCCCACCTACGGACTAAGGCTGCAAAATTATGAAAATGCCCTTCAACTCCCCATTTCTTGTTTTCTTTCTATGTTTTGAGTTCTCTTTGGCACTAACTTGCATGAAATAACTGTAAAACACATAAGAGATACAAAAAATACGAAATAATTGCCAAAAAGGGTTAGTATCATAAATATGAGACAAATCCAAGCTATTTACACTACACGGGAACATAAAAATATCAAAATTAAGGGGATAAATGTGAAGAATTTATGGCTAATCACTTGTCATTCACCTGCTTGCTGGTTAGAGGTGGGGGACAATAAACTATTGGGGCTGGAGGTGATACAAGAGACTTATGCCAGGATAGATTTATACTGATGCCGGTAAGAGACGTAGAGCTAGAGGTTGGCGACCAAATGTTGGTTCGGGTGTCTCCTATGAAGGGGATTATGAGATTCAGCAAGTAGATAAAGTTAGCGTCGAGATACGTGGGACCTTTTCCTATTATTGAGAGGGTGGGACCGGTAGCATACAAGTTGGGACTTCCAGAGTATCTTCAGCGGATACACGACGTATTCCATGTGGCGTCACTGATGAAATACCAGAGAAGCGAGAGGGCCTTCTGACATGTACCACTTGAGGAGATCGATTTGCATCCAAATGTCTCGCATAAGGAGAGGCTCGTGGCTATTCTGGATCATAGCGAGCATAAGCGTCAATCCAAAGTGGTACCATTAGTGCGAGTACAGTGGGGACATCACAATGTTGACGAGTCGACTTGGGAGTGGGAGGACGATATGCGAGAGAAATATCCAGAGTTATTCACAGCATGTATATCCTAATTTTGAGGACAAAATTCATTTGTAAGGGGGGGAGTATGTAATACCCCGTATTTCTGCGTATTTATGATTTTAATAATTATGATTATTGAGTGGCCGAATAATAATCATGATATTTCTACATTAATCAAGAGATAGAGACGGATTAATATGTCTGATATGATATTTACAAAGTGTGAATAGTAAATAATTGGCAATTGAGATTATACGTCATAGCGAGTGATGTAGGCGTATTATATGTTATCTTGCCGAGAGTCGCGTGTTATACTATGTCGAGGTGGGAAATGAGAAATATATTTTGGGTGACTCGAATGATAATTTAGAGGTCATGGATGAGTCAAAAAGGAGCAAATTAGTCAAAATAGTATACCCGAGGATGTTAATTGAGTCATGGGTCAATTTTGGACCAAACCGACACCTTACATGGGTAATTTGGTCACTTTAAAAATAGAGGTTAAAGGACCTACGAAAATTAGAGTCCTATATCTGATAATTAGAGTTGGGAATTAGGGTTCATAACTCAAAAATCTTAGATAGGCCATTAGAGAAAAGAGAAAAAACTTCCCCAAAAGCTTAAGGAGCTATTAGAGAGAAGAGAAGAACCTTTACCAAAAGATTAAGGAGGATTCTTGCACCGTAAGCATCTAAGGAATGGGGATTTGAAAAGAAGGACATCAATTCATCATCTTCATCATGAAATCAGATCACCTCTGTATAAGGCAAGTGTTTATTGCAAATCAAATTCAAGTTATAATACCCATGTGTAGGGAGTTTTAAGAATGGGTTGATTCTATTGAAAAAGCTTGAATTAAATGTATGAATTGATCACATGTTTGGGTAGGATTGATTGTAGAATGAATCCTTTAGATTTCCAAAAAACTTGGAATCAGGTCAATTGAAGTTCTGTAGAGGGAGAAATCAAAATTTTACTGGGGGTGTCTAATCTGGCAGAAAATTTATGATTCCTTTCGGCTTCCAGAAAATGTGAGATTTTACTTTTTAAGCCTCAAATGCCTAAAATTTTATCGGGGAAGAGATTGGGACCTTGATGAAATATATTTCTGGAATAATGATATGGCAGTAGGTCTATGATTGAGTGTTGGACTTTAATTTAATGAGAGAATCAAAGTGGAGATTCATAGGCTTCATTGTGACGTATTCTAATTCAAGATGATAAGAATATAATTATGGAAAAGCGTGAGAGAGCTTAAATTTGTTGGGTCAGTATGTTACAAGGGAACTAGTGAATTGATACAACAAGGGGTAGCTAGGACCCTTAAAGTTGTGTGAACACTCCTATATATACGATAGTGTGATAAATCGTAAGGTAAATAGTACGACATATATGTGAGAGATATATACTATGTACTAATGCATATTATCGGGTCGAGTGAACACCTATTGATGCATAGTATTGTTTAGGTTGTGTGAATACCTATAGTATACAAAAAAAAATTGGTGATCAAAGTATGAGTCCGATCCAATAAAGAGTAGAGAGAATACTCGAATAAATACGAAAGTGAAATAAATTCGTAAAGCAAACAAGTACGGTGAATATTAGAAAGAAATATATTACGTACAAGTATGGATAATTCGGTTGTGTGAATACCTATAAATTTTGTACTTAGGTTGGGATATGACCCTATTATTAGAAAATTCCCTTTTTCCCTTTCTGTCAAAATAAAAAAACTCAATAAAAATAGTTTTTATGCTAAAGAATTCCATATGTCCTTCTCCTTATGTCTTTAATTATACTGTTTTAAAATAAATTCTCTCTCAAATAATTTTTAATTCTTTTTATGGTCTCAGCAGGAAAGTAAAAAGAACATATGCTTTAATTCACTAAAACAAAATTTAACAAAAACTTTACTTTATTGCATAGATATTGTTTTCTTACATATTACTTGTATGAAAAGGAAAATACAACGAGACTCTGGACGAACCTCCTACACTCTCTCTCTCTCTCTCTCTCACTCTCAGAACCTCCATCCCTGTGACGCACTCGCTTTCCCTAGCAACGAGATGACGCACCTCCACTACCCGAACTAGACCCCTCCTCAAATGAGGTAGACGACACCAGACAAGATAGAACCGGGATCGACTCCTGAATGTGAGCAGTCGTAAAAGCTACCCAATCCCGAATATTCATCCACCAAGTGGTTGACACCCGAATTTGTTTCAATAAAAACATAAAAGAGAAAATTCGTGAGTCTAAGGAAAAGAAAGAAATCAGAAAATCAAAAGACAAAGAGATGAAAAATATACTGTTGACTAGAGAACCTCATTTGTCAACCTAGCTCATCTGGGTCCATCGCATTAGGAAGGTTCAATATGTGCACTGAACCTCCGTCAGCACGCCGGATATTATAGGAAGGAGGATCCAACCACACAAAGGGAACCTCCGAGGTCATCGTCGTTACTGATGTCGATGTACCACCTGTGCTATTGGAAGTCCAAACTAGCCAACTCGAGCCTGCATGGGGGAGGGGCTTCACGTCATATATTCTGGGTGACATCAACCATGAAAGGAAATATTTTATTATTTCATTTACATTTGGAGTCGAGGATTACACTGGGCCAATGTAAATGAAGGGAGAATTGGAGTCGATGATTAGACCTGGCCAATACTACTTATAGTATATATTATGTGTGAAATATATACTATATAAATAATCTACTTGGGTAGAATGGTAGATGATTATATGATGTGCATACATCTGAAAGATAAATAATTTGGTATAATTAGAGTCAATGATTAGACCGGGCCAATTATCCTTATAGTCTATATTGTGTGTGAAATATATACTATATGAATAATCTACTAGGATGAAGTAGTAGATAATTAGATGATGTGAATACATCTAAATAGTAACTTAAGTGGCGAAAGCTTAATAGGAAAAATATAATATTAGATAGTGAACATCTAATGAATAAGATTAAGTGGACAGACTTAACATTCAAATCAAAATCTAACATATGTGAAATGTTACTTGGAAATTTATTAACATAATGAGAAGTGTTAAATAAACATAGTACTGTATGGGCGGTACGGGAACTTAGACATGTAGATGAGTTCAGACGAGTACTATAGTCTAAATAGCTTGGGTCGTTGTAGTTGAATAGACTAAGTATGGAACGTTAGGCGTGCACTATAGATGAGAGGTGAGGAGACTCAAGTGAGTGTGCGTAATCCTAACATGTGTAATAAATAACGTATCTTTACTGCAATAAATTTACTTGCTAAATATTTTCAAAACATTTTGAGTACTAACTCTTTCTATGTAAAATATTTTTAAAACCCTTTTTGGTGTCCAGCCACAAGGACACCAAGCGTGAATTCATTCCAGAGATTTCAGAGCTGCAGCATAGGTGGATGTTGCAGGAGCTTGATTAGACGCTTATTTTATCATTTCTGATCTAGTGTAGGATTTCAAGTTTCAGTATGGACATGTTGTCCCACTGTACTTTCTTTAGTTGGGATTTTGATATTTATTGGTTTTTGACCTATGGTTTATTCGGCAAAACTTATTTACCTTAGTTGTTATATTCAGACTTTTATGTCGGTATTTGATTTATACATTGTTCCGTATGTTGTTGTATGATTAATGAAAGTTAAAATTTTGCACGAGTCTAATTTCACCTAAGTGGTTAGTAATTAAAAAGTTTTTGACAGTGATGTTAAGAATGAACCAACTGAGAAACTTGTTTTAATTTGATTTAGGACTGATCACCCGGGATTTAATTAGGCGGGGTGTCACAGTACCTTATTAACTTCCTAATTAAGGTTCGTGAATTGTTACCCTATCTCTTCTTCCTTTCTCATATTTCTCCCCCCATATTTAGATTAAACAAATATATTCATTTCTCTTCAAGATGAACTGGACTTTAAAATTAAGTATTTGCTTACTTAATTTAATCTATATTTTAATAATCCTTTTTGTCTACTAATTCCCACAGTAGATCACATCATAGTATATATATATATATATATATATCACATTATTACATATACTAATAAGGCACCTCTGAGACACAGCTGCAGTGCATGCGTACTCGGCTATCATGTCATGTTGTGTCAATTACTGCATAATGGACAATTGGTTCGACGTCTCTTCCGAACCATAAATAGCATAACACAAATATTAGAGGCGAGCATATTCTCTAGTTAAACGGGTCACGCACATACCCATGCTCCCATTCAACCGTTGAAACTATCATTCATCATGATAGAAAGTACCAAGTTCCTATGCTCAGTGTATGAATCTAAATCCCCCCCCCCCCCCCCAATGGGCCCAATCGAGATAAGATTTTGCACAACGCAAAACCGCCATCGTGATAGCAAGTAGCGTAGGTATGTTGTACACATATTAAAAAATATAATATAGCCACTTGTCCCACTATATGTATATCAATAGGGCATACGCCCAACCCATAACAATTCTCTTATGTAGTATATTTATATCTCAAATATCCTACGTATTTCCAGATTATGACTTTACTTTTAATATGAGCTTTTCTCCACACTCAAAAGGTATTAATTATTTATCTTATAATTTTAGTAGGTACAAGTCTTCACCCTATTGGTCCATGTCATCACAATCTACAAATTTAATTATTTCAATTGGGATTATTCTTCGGTACTCACTAATTCGATTTTAACCCATTATTCCCCTAGGATTTATCCCACATATTAATATTTTTCCGGTTTCTACCTATCACCATGATGACCTCCCTTAAGTCCCAAAATATTCAATTAGTCACCACAAAAGAATTATACAAGACAAAATTTTATCAAACCTTAAAAAGAAACAATTTCTCAAATTCCAGGAGGAGTCGATCGATCGAAGAGAAGGGTCGATAAATCGACATTATTGAGTCGATCGATCAATCCATCAGGTATGGGCGATTCTGCATAAACTTGCCAACGGGTTTAATCATTTTCAATCCTCAAATCATATGTTTTATAGTCCCAAAATCCTTATAATTCATTCTACATGATATGACAAATATATAAACGATTTCCAATAATTGAACAATCCTAAATCCTCAAGAATATTGGATTAAAATATCATTTCCCATTATTTCCAGAAAACTACAATATTATCATATTCATCCAAAAGAAACTATAAAGCCCAAATTATTTTTGTCAAATGATTCCTATTTCGGGGTTATTACTATATGACCATCCTAGATTAATTCTACATGTTTCTTATTCCAAAGGAAATTTTTTATAACACCATAGTTTATCTTTAAATCATGTAAAGATGCAGGATTCTACAACTATCCTAATATGAACGTAATACATGCTAGAATTGTAAAGATTAATCAACTTGCCCCTAATAAATAGGTCTAAACCTATGATTATGATAGTTATTGGTGGTTCTCTTCTTTTCCAGCCAAATTCCGGTGGTGTTGGTGGTGGTGGATGGCCATGTCCCTTGGTTTTCTAGAGGTGGCTCTTCCCTTTCTAGAGAAACTCTTACTCTCCTCAAAGTCTCCAACCCTAATGCTTTTGGTGGAATGAACATCCATCCTAAACAACTTTAGGATTATAAATAATCATGTACTTTTGGGGTTACTATTCACCTCCCATAAAAATGACTAAAATACCCTTCCGAGGTGTCTATTCGGTTCCAAAGTGCCCAAGACCCAAATCAAACACCCAAGTAGACTTTTTCGAATATATAAACCCTTATGGAAACTTTGTCGTAGTCAAAACGACCATTTGGATGACATATAAATATTTTACTTTTAATTTCTCTAATTTTAATCCCGAGACGACTCACACGCGAGTCCCAAAATTATCGTATTCATTTCTCGCGACAATTGTATTAAAGTATAATCATACGTAAAGTCATAATCATATATTACTTTTAATTCACTAAGTAATATTCACATTATTCACATATTACTTTATTCACAAATAATATTTAAATCAAGATTAATTTAAATTTATCTAACAATTAATCCTAATAACACCCAATTATTTCCATTTTAAAATTACGGGGTAACATACTTCCCCCCTAATAACGGAATTTTGTCCCGAAATTCAAAAAAAGCATACCTGGTAAAAATAACTCTGGGTATCTATCGCGCATATCATCCTCGCGCTCCCAAGTAGACTCCTACACATTATGGTGTGCCCACTGAACACGCACAAGTGGAACTACTTTGGATCTTAGACGTTTCTCACTACGATCTAAAATTTCCACTGGTCTCTCCTCGTAAGAACTACCTGGTTTCAAATCAACTTCTTCCAATTCAATATGAGTATGAGCCAAATCATCTCGGAGATACCGCCTCGAAAACGAAATATGGAACACATCATCTATCCTATGCAAGTGCTCTGGCAGCCTAAGTCGGTATGCTACAGGTCCAGCCCTCTCAATAATAGGTAATGGTCCTACATATCTTGGAGCCAATTTCCCTTTCTTCCCGAATCTCATGATGCCCTTCATAAGAGATACATGCAATAACACTTGGTCCCCCACATTAAAATCCCTGAAGGACCTATTGGTATCAACGTAGCTTTTTTGTCTATCCTGGGCTATCCGTATACGACTCCTGATCATCTCTATTATGGCAAACGTGTCCTGGATAACTTTTGGTCTAAGTAATTTGTTGTCCCCCACTTCTAACCAACACATAGTTGAATGACAAGGTCTACCATATAACACCTCAAATGGGGCCATACCAATGGTAAACTGGTAGGATTTATTATACGCGAATTCCACTGGCGGAAGGTATTGCTCCTAACTCCCCCCAAAATCTAGAATGGACATGCGTAATATATCCTCCAACATCTTGTTAGTACGCTCGGTCTGCCCATCCGTCTGTGGGTGATAGGTCGTACTTAATCATACCTCAGTACCCATGGCCTCATTAAAACTCTCCCAAAATTTGGAGATAAAGATCTTGTCCCGATCAAACACAATATTAAGCGGTACCCCATGTAACCTCACTATTTTAACTATAAAGAGTTGCGCATACTACTCCTTCGTAAAATCAGTCTGACTCAATAAACAATGAGCTACCTTAGTAAAATAATCCACAATAACCCAGATAGAATCGTGACCCCTCTAAGTAGTAGGTAACCCCATGATAAAATCCATGGAAATTCTCTCCCATTTCCACATTGGAATTTCTAGCGGCTGAAGCAACCCGGCTGGCTTCTGGTGATTCACCTTAACTAACTAATAGGTAGCACCTTTAGAGATGAACTCGACAATGTCTCTTTCATCCCACTCCACCAATAATGTCATCGCATATCTTGGTACATCTTATCCCCATCGGGATGTACTGCAAATTAGGATTCGTGCGACTTTGACATTACGACGTGCCATAATTCATCCCCATCCAGGACAATAAGTCTACCATTAAAGTGAAAACCTCCCTCAAAACTCACTGAGGAAGTCTCTTCTCCCTCGACCAAAAGTTTTTGAATCTTTTCTTGACAGAACGGATCCGTAGCCTGAGCCTGTACTACCGTCATCACAATTTGAGGAGTAACAACCATAATTAACATAAATGATCGAGCAATGGCATCCTGATGGCCTAGTTCCTTCCATTTAGCCTTCCATACTACGGCTAGTTCACCCTCAGTCCTACGACTCAACGCGTCTACTACCCTATTTGCTTTCCCTAGGTGATAATGTATCTCAAACTGATAGCCCTTCACTAATTCAAGCCACCCGCGCTGTCACATATTCAACTCTCTCTGAGTGAACAAATACTGTAATGACTTATGATCCGTGAATAATTAAAATTTCTCCCCCAATAAATAATGTCTCCATATACGTAGGGCAAATACGCATGCCGAAAGTTTCAAGTCATGGGTAGGGTAGTTCCTCTCATGAGGCTTAAGATTCCTACAGGCATAAGTTATACCTTCTTATTCTTGATATAACACCCCACCAAGTCCCTGTAATGATGCGTAAGTGTATACTAGGTACTCCACTCCTGGCCTGGGCAATGCTAGGATGGGTGCTGAAGTTAACTTATCCTTCAATTCATCAAACGCTAACTGACACGCATCATCCCAAACAAATGGTACCCCCTTACGAGTGAGGTTGGTCATCGGACCAACAATCTTTGAAAAGCCCCTGATGGACTATCTGTAGTAACCAGCTAGTTCCAAGAAACTGCGAACTTCAGTTGGTGTCGTGGGTTGTCCCCACTCCTTCACCGCTGATACCTTGATAGGATCCATGACAATACCCCTTTCTAAAACTATATGTCCCAGAAACTGCACCTCTCAAAGCCCAAATCCACACTTCTCAAACTTGGCATACAACTAATACTCCCTTAGTGTCTGTAGGACCCTTGACAAGTGCTCAGCATGCTCTTCCTTGGTATGAGAGTAAACCAGTATATCATCAATAAAAATAATGACAAACTAGTCCAGGAACTCTTTGAATACCTTATTCATTATGTCTATAAATACAGCTGGTGCATTAGACAACCCAGTGGCATAACCAGGAATCCATAAGATCCATATTGTGTCAGAAAAGCAGTCTTCGACACATCCTGCTCCCTGATTCATAATTGGTGATATCTGAACCTTAAGTCTATCTTTGAGAAGTATGCAACTCCACTCAGCTGATCAAATAAGTCATCGATGTGAGGTGCTAAATACTTATTTCGGATTGTGACTTATTAAGTTCCTAATAATCCACACACAAACGTAGGGATCCAATCTTCTTTTTCACAAACAGGAATGGGGAACCCCAAGGTGAGGTACTCCAACGAATGAAGCCCTATCCCAGTAGCTGCTCAATCTAATCTCTCAACTCCCTTATCTTTGCCGGAGCCATACGGTAAGGGGCATGGGCTATCATTCGAGTGCCCGGTGTCAAGTCAATTACAAACTCAATCTCCCTACTCGGTGGTAACCCTGGTATGTCTTGAAACACATATAAAAATTCCCTAATAACAGGAATCGAATCAAGGGGAATTACAACTCCTGTAGAGGTGTCCTCTTCTATCTAATACAAATGGGTGAATGATCCTCCCTCGGGCGAGGCATCACCGCTACAAACATCTCCTGACCTGAGATAGAAAATATAATACTCCCACCAAAGTAGTCAATAGTGGCTCTATAAGCAACAAGCCAATCCATCCCAATGATAGCATCATATGTGAACATGTCTAACACAAGCATATCAGCTGGTAAAAATAGATTGCCAATCTCTATACTTACACCGTGGCATATAAAGAAAATAGGCATCCCACTACCCATCGGTGAGTCTACATAAGTAATTGCACCGCTGGTCATGTCTAACAATACTGTCTCCCGTACAAATCTAGTGGTTATGAACGAATGTGAAGCCCTAGTATCAAACAAAATATGTTCCATAGCCCCAGAAATAGAGAGCATACCCTCAATGGCGGGCGGTGGCTGCTGAAATACTACCTGCTGGACGTTGTACACACGCCTATAACGTAACTACCCCTACCATGGTGGGGTGATAGGAGAAGGTAAGGCTAGTACCTGTGCCGGTGCTGGAAGGGTAGCTGGAAACATAGGCCTCTGCAGCTCCTGATATGAACCCTGCTACTAGGGTACCTTGCCATTATCCGGAGAATCCTGACTCTTTAACCCATCTTCCCACAAGTGAAACACATACCGAAAAATCATCCCCCATTACAACCTTATTGACCTTAACCCCACTAACTATTTTCGCCTGTCCCATGGCCCTGTTGGCTCTAGTGAAAATGCTGTTGGCCTTGCCTATTACGTCCCTGTCCAAAATGAAAACTTCTCGATCTAAGTCGTTTAGCATACTCCCCCTGCTACGAGTTTTGATCAGTCTAATTCTATTTCCCTTGGGCTGAAGATGATCTACTACCATTTTTTCCCTCAGTTAGGCTTTGCCGGCTGGACTTAGACGCCCGCTTACTTCCCTTATGAAGATGGTGGTCCTAATAATGAAGTAAAGCTGCATTCAATACATTGGTGTATGTCAATAGAGAAGGATTGCCCAATAAATGCTGGCATATCCTCCATATAAGGCCGTCTCTAAACATTTATATCTTCTTCTCTTCAGTAGGTACCTCAGATGGCACTAAATTAGTCAACATAGTAAATTACTCTCCATATTGTACAACGGATTTTCCCCATGGTGAGATCCAAATATTTCGTCCTCATTTCGGTCAGAACAGTAGAAGGAAAATATTTGTGATCAAACCGCACCTAAAAATCCTGAATCGTCATCGTATCCCTCTCCTTA
The DNA here is from genome assembly GCA_949130495.1 of Sambucus nigra. Classification (NCBI taxonomy): domain Eukaryota; kingdom Viridiplantae; phylum Streptophyta; class Magnoliopsida; order Dipsacales; family Adoxaceae; genus Sambucus; species Sambucus nigra. The sequence goes on from OX422213.1 coordinate 40,256,177, forward strand.
GCTGTAGTAGTGAACTCCCACAACTAAATGTGACACCCTGACTAATTAAATACCGGGTAGCTACTCCTTTATTAAATTAATACAAAATGCCAAGTTGGTTCAGTTAATAGCATCACTGTCGAAAATATTTTAATAATTACTAACCACCTAGTATTTAAAAAGTGAGTTGCCAAATTTTAAGTTAACTCTGATTATCATGCAATAAGTGAAATATAAAGGATAACATAACCATTCACAATAAAGTCCAACTATAGTAAATCAACAAGTAAAAATGAGTCTAGAGGAAATACTCCTCACAACAATCCCAATATGGAAAGAAATAAAACAAGTCTGCATCCTGAATTAATTACAAACCAAAGTCTGAATAACTGAAATATAAAAAGTCTATAATAGAAATGGGCGACATGCCCTACAAATGATGAAACTGAATATGGAGTCAAGACTGGAAAATGAGGCGTCTAATATCAAGGCCCTGTAACTTCCACAACAGCTACAGCTCGTCACCTGTGGGAATCCTATGCGTGGTGTCCTTGTGGCTGGGCACCTAAAATGGTTTTTACAAAAAGATAGATTTGAAAGCAAAAGGGTCAGAGCCCGAAAGTGGAGAGTATTTTAAAAACAACAAGTGCTTTAATAACATTAAAACAATGAATGCAAAGTACATGTTAGGATGTGCTCTCACATGAAATACTCACCTCTCGACTAATTGTGCACTCCTAACGTACCGTACCCATTCAAGTGATTCTCATATCTAACTAAACCGACATAAGTTCTAACCTTTCCACTCGATTCACAATATGAATTCCCAATATTATCACTTAAACAGATAGCTTTAATTAAACTCGGATTCTCAATTGTTAACATTACAATTCACAGCATGTTATCCTTTTTAAATTCTCAAGGAGTTACTATAAATTATTCTCGCAATTAAACATAACAATTCCTTTTCATTTAACGGTATATTATTCACATCATAAATATACAATACAAGCACCCCGAGGCTAAGCTGCGGTGCACACATACTCTGCTATCCATCCCGGTACATCACGTACATAAGGATTACAAATTCCGAATCTCTCAGGAATTGTTAGGATAAGCACAACACACAAAAATGGAGGCAAACATAATTCAACATATCCATGGGTCACGTACATACCTACGCTTCCTAGTCAGCTGACTTATTAACTCACAAATAAGTCATTCTAGCATTATGTTCTTAAGGTACCAATCTAGATCCGGGCACACAAGGATTAGATGGCCCTAAGCGAACGTAAACCTCCCGTGATAGCAAGTATGGTAGGTATGTCATACACATAAAATCATATACATATACTAAGGATGCACACATCTTAGTAATTTCCATAATTTATTAGTGGTATACTTCTCATTTTTACACCAATACACGTGTCCCCGGTTTATATATACACATCATCCATTATCCTCACGTCGTAATTAGTTATTCGCGTCCTAACCCACAATTACCATTTGGTTCAAATCATTCTTCTATATTTTACTCCCTAATATATCCCGAATATCCCAACTATATCAATTAGTCATTAAGGTAAGGTTATCTCTACCATTAACCAAGGTTACGGGGCACTAGAAATCAAACCAGGCCAAAAAGGCCAAACTGTCAACTCGTTAGAAGTCTCGTTCGAACGTGGTCGTTCGAACGAGAGTTCGTTCGAACGAAGTGGGCATCTAACGAGATCTCGTTCGAACGAAAGGCATCGAACGAACATCCCACTCGTTAGAAGGAAAACTGTCAACTCGTTAGAAGCTCGTTCGAACGAGCTCGTTCGAACGACCTGGGCAGGTCTTCTAACGAGGTGAGAGTTCGAGCCCAGAATTTCTAAATTCGTTTTTCCTCCAACTTTCTCTTCTCAAAACTCATCCAAACATTATCCCAACAGTGTTTTAACGTTTCTAATCATTTGTAAACATACTTAGGTCATATATTAACATATATATGGGATCAAATCATCCTAAACCACATCTAATCATCAAATCTCCCCAATTTTCCCCAAATCTCATGAACATGAACCCTAGAAATTTAAAGTCTTCAATTTCCATAAATAAATCCATTTTTTTGTAACATAAAAAGTAGTAATTCTTTTAGTTCAATCACCCAACAACAATTCTACATGCAAACCTATATCAAAATCTGAATTTATAACTCCAAATTACATGGGTTTTTACAAGTCTCCCAATATAATGAAATTTTCATAAATGTCTAAGCATGGAAGAAACATTCGCTTGAAATTAACGTAATTAAACCACTTGCCTTGGATTATTGTCTGAATTTGGTGTAGAATGATGAAGGTTGCACTCTCTCTTTTCCTCCCAAGGTTGAAGGTTGAAGATGGAGGTTGTGTTTTCTCTTTGGAAACTCTCTCTAACCTCTCCTATAACTCCCGTAGCTTTTTAGTTGGTTAAGTGCTGGTAATGGATTAGTGGGTCACTTAATATCTTAACATTTAACTCCCAAAATTCGTTGGTTAATTATCCTAAAATTTCAAAATTACTAAACTACCCTTTTAAGTTGCCGGTATGGCCTAAAAATGCACCGGGACCCGAACTAAACTCCCGGCTAGTGTTTTCTGACTATTTCAACCCTTCCGAACTCGTTGGCGCACTCAAAATGACCATACGATTGATTAAAATAAAATTCACTTTTTAATTTAAATAATTATATTCTTGACGCGACTGTCACGCGCGTCCCAACAAAATTTCCCAAATTGCTGTAATTTCAATCTCGCGATAATTTCAATAGTTTCAATATTCATATAACATCATATGTATACACATTATAATCAAATACCAACTCACATCTCGTTAGTATTTTATCCGGATTAATTATCAATTAATTCACATTTAATTTAATTAATCCCATAAATAAATATCGATAAAAATGCGGGGTATTAGACTAAAGAGCTGCCCCAACCAACTTAAATGTCGCTAAAATCTAATTATGAACCTTCGTGCATTCGAACATACGCAAGTACTACTGGATATCCTTCTTCCATTAGATAGCAATCACAACATTGTTCCCCCCTTAAATTCTGGTGGATGAGCCTTTTGGAAGGCGTCTCTGACACGCTCCCATGCAATGGAAAAAGCTGGCGCGGGTTTTGGTGGCACTACTTGTGCCGGTGGTGGTGCTTGATGGACAACCTCTAAGGCAGGGTTAACGGCTTAAGCAATAATAACACCAACCTCTGCTCCATTCATAGTACCCTAGGCTGGAGTGGGATGTGGGTTGGCTGTGGCGCTTTGGGGGTTCGTCGTGCACGTCGAGGAGGAATATGAAACGAGGGAGAGATATCTATTAGCATTTCAATTATCACCAGAATAGTTGAAGTTGTAAATGCGCAAATATGAATACAATAATCCTAATGATAGGGCTCTATATTAAAGGATGCTAAGGAGAAAACATAATAAGCCGTACAGATCCTAAGGACACTAGAACTTGATGCTCTGATACCACCTGTAACACCTCGCCAAATTAAATACCGGGTGATCAGTCCTTTATTAAATCTGAAAATTCAGTTGGTTCATTCTTAGCATCACTGTCGAAAAATAATTTCTCTTATTAACTCTCCTAATATTTAATTAAGTTAAGTGTCAAAACCTTTCATTATTTAATTTATTAAATCCTTCCATAACACAGTATAAGAATCAAATATCACACCATCACTGAATTGAAACCACAAATATAATCTAACTGAAATAAACATTCCAGTTTAATGTAATATCACCATACCATCCAAAATAACACTAAGAGTATTAATATAAAACCAATACAATATTCATAACTGAAATATGATAACATAATCTTGGGAGACATGGCCTAAATGAACCAAGAACTAAGAATATAAGAATCAATTGACTAAGTACGTCTAATCCAAAGCTGCATCTCCAGAACACGTAAAGTATCCATCCTCTAAGTCGGGCGTCCCTGATGCTGGGCACCTGGTAATATAGATATAGTAGAGAAGGAAATTTGCAAGTAAACGAGTCAGGGCCCGAGCGTAAAATTTTTAAAAACAACAAGTGCTTAATATTTACAAATTAAGCCAGTATTATATTACTATTAGTTTTTTGGCTCTCACTTGAGAATCTCACCTCTTATCTAGTGTGCACGCCTAACGTACCTTATTAACTTCCTAATTGAGGTTCGTGAATTGTTACCCCATCTCTTCTTCTTTTCTCGTATTTCCCCCGCCATATTTAGATTAAATAAATATATTCATTTCTCTTCAAGATCAACTAAACCTTTAAAATTAAGTATTCGTTTACTTAATTTAATCTACATTTTAATATTCATTTTTATCTACTAATTCACACAAAAGATCACATCATAGTATATATATATATATATATATATATATATATATCACATTATTACATATACTAATACGTCACCTCTCAGACATAGCTGCGGTGCATTCATACTCTGCTATCATGCCCTAGTGCATCAATCACTACATAATGGACTATTGGTTCGACGTCTCTTTCGAACCATAAATATCATAACACAAATATTGGAGGCAATCATATTCCCTAGTTAAATGGGTCACGCACATACCTACGCTCCCATTCAACCATTGAAACTATCATTCATCACGATTGAACATACCAAGTTCCTATGCTCAGTGTACGAATATAAATCCCCCCAAAAGGGTCCAATCGAGATAAAATCGTACACAACATGAAACCTCCATAGTGATAGAAAGTAGCGTAGGTATTTTATACATATAATCAAAAATATAATATAGCCATTTGTCCCACTATATGTATATCAATACGCCCAGCCCATAACAATTCTCTTATGTTGTATATTTATATCTCAAATATCCTATGTATTTCCAGATTATGACTTTACTTTTAATATAAGATTTTCTCCACACTCAAAAGGTATTAATTATTTCTCTTACAATTTCAGTAGGTACAAGTCTTCACCCTACTGGTCCATGTCATCACAATCTACAAATTTAATTAATTCAATTGAGTTTATTCTTCGCAACTCACTAATTCGATTTTAACCCATTATTCCCATTCCCTAGGATTCATCCCACATATTAATATTTTTTCGGGTTCTACCTATCACCCTCCTGACCTCCCTTAAGTCCCAAAATATTCAATTAGTCGCCACAGAAGAATTATACAAGAATTTTGTTTATCAAACCTTACAAAGAAACGATTTCTCCAATTTCAGGAGGAGTCGATCGATCGAAGGGAAGGGTCGATAGATCGACATTCTTGAGTCGATCGATCGATTCATCAGGTATGGATGATTCTGCAAAAACTTGCCTATGGGTTTAATCATTTTCAACCCTCAAATCATACGTTTTAAAGTCCCAAACTCCTTATAATTCATTCGACATGATATGACAACATATATAAATAAATTCCAATAGTTAAACAATCTTAAATCCTCAATAAGATTGGATTAAAATATCATTTCCCAACATTTCCAAAAATTGAAATATTATCATATTCATCCAAAACAAACTATAAAACCCAAATTCTTTTTATCAAATGATTCCTATTTTGGGGTTATTACTATACGATCATCCCAGATTAATTCTACAAGTTTCTTATTCTAAAGGACATATTTTAACACACCATAATTTATCTTTAAATCATGTAAAGATGCAGGATTCTACAAATATCCTAATATGAACATAATACATGCTATAATTGTAAAGATTAATCCACTTGCCTCTAATATGTAGGTATAAACCTTTGATGATGATAGTTACTGGTGGTTCTCTTCTTTTCCAGCCAAATTTCGACAGTGTTGTTGGTGGTGGATGGCCTTGTCCCTTGGCTTCCTAGAGGTGGCTCTTTCCTTTCTCGAGAAACTCTTATTCTCCTCAAATTATCTCACTCTAATGTTTTTGGTGGAATGAACATGCATCCTAAACAGCCTTAAACTTATAAATAATCATGTATTTTCATGGTTACTCTTCACTTCCCATATAAAATGACTAAAATACCCCTCCAGGGTGTCTATTCGGTTCCAAAGTGTCCCGAGACCTAAATCAAACGCCCAAGTAGACTTTTTAACCATATAAACCCTTACGAAGTCAAAACGACCATTTGGATGACATATACATATTTTACTTTTAATTTCTCTATTTTGATCCAGACATGACTTACACGCGAGTCCCAAAATTGTCGTATTCATCTCTCACGACAATTGTATTAAATTATAATCACATGTAAAGTCATAATCATATATTACTCTTAATTCGCCAAGTAATATTCACATTATTCACATATTTCTTTGTAATAACCCGCCTATTGGGATACCGGGCGATCACTCCTATATCAAATTAAAACAGGAGTCACGTATGGATCATTCTTAGCATCACTGTCGAAAATCCATTTAATTACTAATATCCTATTAGGCGAGCGTTAAAAACTTTTACTTAACTACTATTTTTAAACAATTATAAATAAAACATCCACAAGTTAATGCGTAAATGAAACTAAAAAGAAAATGAAATAAATTAAAATAACCGAACACTCGGTTCAAATTGTACAACCATATCGAATGAGATTCTAAAAGAATAAATAAATGCAGTTGGACCATTGGCCCGAATGTTTATACAATACCTCCTATCTAGAGTACAAGAATGGAAACGGCTATAAAAAACCTGCACACATCTGACGTCTGACTCGAAGGAAGTATAGTCCAGGCGTCCCTGTGTCTGGACACCTATATATATATATATATATATATATATATATATATATATATATATATATATATATATATATATAACAAGAAAGGAAAAGTAGATAAACGGGTCAGAGCACGAGTTTTGAAAATATTTAGCAAGTGCATAAATGCCTTATTTTTTTTAGAAAAATGTTTTATCTCATATTTAAATTTGGTATCGCACTCCCATGATATACCCCTCACGTCTCCACTAACAGTGCACTCCTAGCGCATCCCTCTAAACATCCTAGTCAAGCTACCCTGCTAGACTAGTCTATCACCGAACCCACTATCAACCCTAGATAGTCCAAGCCATGTACTAAGGGCTAAACTTCACCCCAGTCTCAACGTTATGCCATGTTCGTGTGTGGGGTGTCTCGCAAAGCGAAATCCAAACAAGGAACCCCCCCGATACACTACTATGCGGCACAGTCGATCGTCGAGATCCATCAGACCCTCAGTACGTTGCATATATATATATAATAAATCTTAATATTAGAGCACTAAGGATTAAACTTCTCCCCAGTCTCAACACAATGCCATATTCGTGTGTGGGATGTCTCGTAAAGCGAAATCCAAACAAGGAACCCCCCGATACACTACTATGCAGCAAGGTCGATCGTCGGGATCCATTAGACCCTCGGCACTCGATTCATCCATATATATATAATCATATTTTACCATAACCATCAGGATCTATCTCCCGGACTGAGAGTTCATATATCAAGTATTTATCAATACTTTTCATTTTCTCAAAACTTCCCATTTCCCTTTTTATACTCAGGAAATGTAAATATAAAAGCCAATTCATTATCATGAATTGCTTTAACCAATCATATACTTTTAAAAGCCAATTTTATTATCATAAAAATGCTTTTCCATTTTATGTCATCCCATTTCCCTTTTTATACTCAGGAAATGCATTCAAAGCCATTTTCATTATCATGAAAATGCTTTGATCATATCATGCTTCCACATCCCTTCTTCCATCTGGGAGTGTTACCGAAGCCAAAACCTTTATCCCATTTCCCTTTTTATACTCAGGAAATGTAAGTATAAAGCCAATTTATTATCATAAATTGCTTTAATAAAACTAAGACCGCCCCTCCAGGTTTCCCCACTGGACACGCCCCTAAATGGCTATCATCTTCCAGGGCCTATCAAACAAGACAACCTGGGAACCTACCAACGTCGGGGAGTGGCCATATGCCTGTGGGAACGTTAGGACCACACCCAGAATCCCCTAACCAGCGCAGAAAAATATAAATCGCTCATATGGCCTAAAGGACTATATCCACCCTGCTCAATAGCAAGGAGGCTTCACCATAACGTGCTCAACTTCCCTTATGATAGCGATTTAGGGAGGTGTGTAACCATAATTTATCAAGTATGAAAAACTTTTATCTTTATCCATTTTGAAAACATTCATTCTTATATTTTCAAAATCATTTATCTCATGTCATATATATACCTATATCACATAGTATATATATATACCATATATTCCACCTAGAATATATAAATGGCCATAATGGCCTATAGCATCTAGCGATGATCAATAATCCCAAAGATTCCCTCCAGGAATCATAATCATTCATTCATATAAGCATGATACTAAAACCAAAGTATTTCTTACGTTAATAAACAATACTTAACTTAATCTCCTCTAGGGATTTACTTGGATAACTCCAATTACACCATTTCACACTAAGCGAATATATAACTATATTCCCCCTCTATCCTAACTATCTCGTAGGATATACCCAATCTACGATCATTTATAATTATGCTTCCTATACGTATAATTATATAGGCCTAAAAGCCCACTAGAGCATCCTCGGGATTTACCTCCCCCGAACAATCTTAAATTTGGTGGGTTAGGGATTTCATTTCCATGAACCCAAGGAATACCTATTGTCCATAATATCACCTAAAGGTTCCCACCCTAACTCAGGAACCCAAAACCTTCCAATTCTACAATTATCATGTTTTCCTCAAAAATATAGTTTAAGGGATTATTTATTAAAACCCCCACCTTGACCTCCTAATTTTCCTCAATCAATGGACCATATAGTCCTAAAAGGTCCCTTATGTTATCACATAATTAACCTCAAAACAAGATGAATTGGAATCTATCCCATCCAAAACATCCTAGAAAAATTTTCATCTTTCAGCGAGGGTCGATCGATCGACCCATGGCTGTCGATCGATCGATGGCTTCGATCGATCGAACCCCCATGATCGATCGATCGATCATGGCGGGCAGCTTCTTCTCCGAGAAGCTGTTTCAGCCATGGAAGCTTCCCCCAAGCTTCCATCTCCTCACCCAACAACCTACAACTCAAACTAACAACAAATACACTTATAATACGGGTTCTAAACATCCTAGAACCCGAAATCACCCAATAATTTAGGTTAAAACCTGAGTTTCTTCAATTATTACATTTTAGGGGTTTATTCGTTTTAACTCCCGAAAACCCGTTTTATCCACGAATACCCAACCCAAAAATTGAAGTAAAGCAAGTAAACACTTGCCTCGTGGATAAAATCCAACGTCCTCGAGCCGAATCCTGCGGAGGCTGGCCGAAATCTCCCCCTTTTTCCTCTTTTTCTCTCCTCCTCTCTCTCTTCTTTCTTTCTTCTCTCTTTTCTCTCTATTCTCTTCCCCTCTCCCTCTTTAAATAGGGAGAAAATGGTTTAATCCCTAAATACCCCCAAAACGACTCATTTACTTTATTACGAGCCCGTTTAACCCAAAAATCATCCTGGACTCAATTTCGACAATCGGACACTCTTTTCCGACTATCTCGGACATTTCGAGACTCACGGCGCATTCGAAATTTCCATCCGAGGTACTTGACCGCAAATCACTATTCTAACCCATAAAAGTAAAGGTGGGTTTTCTAATTAAAATCTTACCTCTTTTGTCGCTATACTCCAAGGCGACATGTAATTAAAATATTTCGACCTATATAGTCCCAAAAATAATCACGACATCCATCAAAAATCATTCAATCCTCGAAAATCTCAAAAATTACTATTTCGAGAAATTCTCCAAATTCCCAATTTATTTCTAATGAGGGAATTTAATGCCCCCACCAAAAGGGCAGGTTGTTACATTCTTTATTCGCAAATAATATTTAAATCAGGATTAATTTGAATTTATCTAATAATTAATCCTAATTACGCCCAATTATTTCCATTTTAAAATTATTTAAATTTACGGGGTATTACAACATAAAAATAATTATGTGCGATACACCTGCTAGTATTTGATCTATGACTCATTGCACAAATATTCTCTCATTGTTGTTCATTTTATTATATTAAATAAAATAAAATAAAAGGGTCTTGATGAAGATTCCACTTAAATATTTGCTCACATTTTCTAAGCATTTGCACTATTATATTATTGTGTTCGAAAAGATATATTATTTTGGTGAGGCCTCTAAAGAAGTGAGAAATTGAGTCGTACACTTCCATTTTATTTGTGATAGATCTTTACAATTGTGATATAGCACACTACAATTACAAGCTACAATGATGACAACTCATGATAGGACAAGGTATATAAAAATACCCGCATATATGTTTTATTTTATTTATCTCATAATAAATAAAATAGAAGGGGGCAAATCGGGTACCCTGATATAACCGGGTTATTACTAAATCTTCCTCAAAATCTCCACAAGATTACAGATTTATCAATATCTAAAGAAAAAATCACAATATCAGGCAAACAACCTTGACCTCATTCTCAGAGACTTATCCTTATCATTAGAGAATATTTTGAAAATAGCTCGATGCCAAAGTCCATAATCTGATACCAATCCACCTTGCATTTAAGGTACCGATTTGGGCACCATGATCTCAACCGATTAAATAGTGGGGGAAAGATGACCCTAACCAACCTTCATTAGACTCGTAATAACTAAATGTAACTCAAACATTATCAACATAACAAATCATAGTCATCCTTCAGATATGAAAACATATGAAATGTGACAACCAAGATATAATTATGATAAATTTTGTTTAAATCATGCTTACCATATGCGATATGGATAATTTGATTATTAACATATATAATGTTAGTTTATTGCGTTTAGTCTAATCCTACCTTCATAAATCATGATATATCGAATTTGTCACAACATTAAATTTTGAAGTTTTATGTAGCAATGTTCATGTTGGAGAATAGTTTGGACCCTTATAATATAATAATTGACTCAAGGTGAAAACTAGATAGTTGTAGATATATGAGTTATGTTTGTAACATAACAAACGGAATATAACACAAATGTCCGAGTAGGAAGTTATAAAGAATTTACGAATGAGGGAAGATTTGTCCGTTCCTTTTTAAGTGGTAATTTGTCTTTTAGTATGACAAATGGTTTAATTAGATTGGTTCTAACGGAAGGCAACCCTTTCTAACAAAAACCTCTTCATATCGCCTATTTCTTTCGAAAACTTAACCCTTGGTTCAGTTTTGGATAATTTTAGCTTGATGAAAGAGAATTGTGAAGTTGAGGAAGAAGAATGTGATGAGAAAATTTGGGAAAAAATCATAGAAAATTACGTAAGAGTCCCTAAGGTAATTCTATCCATAAATCTTGTTATTTTCTTGTATTACTAATTAAAATGATATAAATAATCAATTATGTACTAAAAATTTATGCATTGATGTATATGTATGGATAGGTACAAGTTTGAAGGAAGATGAAGGTGTGAATCCTTTATATTGCCTTGTTTAGAACCCTTATGTGTTAAAACTTTCATAAGTTTTTGTATACTTATTAGAACTAAGAAATTCAAGTTGGATATGAAGATAGACTCACATATTCATAATATATCCAAAAATAAGGATCAAACTCCTCGTGTTTATACTTTGGTGGTGGTTGTAAGTCAATATATAGTTTCCATGTGGATAATCTTCTTGGATATGCCCTAAGTTTAATAAAGACTTTGGCATAGAAAATGAACTCAAAAAATTATGAAACTTTAATTTTATATTATTCAATATGTGTATTGAAATTGGGTGGAATATCATAGAAGTTTATTATGTAGAAAAATTATGAAAATTCTTAGAATTTGGGTGGACGATAGAGGAGCCTATAAGGAAAATTTGCAATGTAGTAGATAAATGGGCATATCTTGCTCTAGGGAACTTGAAATGATGCCCCGTCTTTTAAATGTGGATGTAACTTCATTTATGATGAATGATTTGAATATTATCACATGATGCTTATGAATTGGGTTACATTTAAGTTATTCTTCGGGTCGTTTATATTGTTATGATGATACTAGTATTGTAAGAATTATAGGAAGGGAAGAAAAATCGATTGAATAAGTTCCAGGAAAAGGCAAGGGAAAAACACATTTAGTGGCCAAGGTGAGTGTACTCATAGGTAAGATGTATTTATACATGGTTATGAATTTGATGGGAATATTACCCATTGGTAAGATGTATTTATACATGGTTATGGATATGATCAGAATATTATTCACTGGTAAGATGTATTTATACATGGTTATGGATATGATCGAATATTATGAATATGGAATTGTTCATTTTGGTCTACCAAAATAGGAGGTTACTCCAGACCCGAAATTGGGGATATTTGTCTATTACAGACAAAGGGTTACTCGTCGACCAAGAATGGGGGTGAATTGTATATTGCAAGTAGGATATGTGAATCATGATTTGAAAAGTTGGGTCATTCTTCATGAATGGGTTGGATAACTTTATATATTATTCTATGTATACGATTCACTGCATTTAATTTTATGCAGTAGTGTAGTAGTGATGCATTCGCTGGGCCATTTTGCTCACGATTCCTATCGTTATGTTTTTCAGGTACTGTGATGTCAATTCCAAATCTAGGAGGTCGGGTAGGGTTAGAAAGGGATGCATAAAATCATGATTTTTCTCAAATGTAGATGTGGTAAATATAAGACTACTTATTTTATAAGTAACTTTGAATAAGCGTAATGACTTTAGAATTTTCAGCAACTGGCCGACCTATTTGTAAGTAATTTTTGGTTTCTCACCAAGCTAGGAAAGAAATTTGCCCACCTGCTCAGTGTCCCCCAAAGGGTAGATGAGAGCACCTGTCACACCCAGAACCCAAATCCATTATAATCATTTCTTTTCATAAAAATTAAATCATGATCTTCAGTCTATTTGAAAATTAATTCATTTATTAATATTTTCATGCATAATGTACATAATGAACATAATATTCTTGTGCCATAACGAAGTCAACATCAGAGTCGTAATTAGATATTATAAAATACTGTGATTAACTACCATTAAATTTTACAATCATCAAATCCATTCACACTAACTCAATATATACCATATGTGAGTGTAGTAAAATCCTCCTTGTGATAATAACAAAATCCCCATATTTAAACCCCAACTCTTTCTAACAGTGCAACTCTCAAAGTCACCGATCATACGGTATCCTAGCTGGCAGCATACAAACCTAAAAATGTTAAAATATAAATGATAAGCATTAAGCTTAGTGAGATACTCCTTCCCTGCAATGAATTAACAGTTCTATATCAAATATGTGGATATAAAATCCAAACAATCCTGCCCATTGGCAATAACAAATCTTGGAACATAAGTTCCAACAAATCATTGGATCTTTGTCCAATTCCGATCCTGGATCATAAGACACAAAAAAATCCTAGATATTTGAATATCCAAACAAATCCTGAATACCGAAGTATTCAAACCAATCCTGGATAATTTAATATCCAAACAAATCCTACTCTTAGAGCTATATTCATAACCATCATATCATTTTCATATCTATATGTGAAACAATCAGAAGTACACTCACCTTGGAAATTTAACAATCTTTCCCTTTTCCTTTATCTGGATCTTGTTCAGTTAGTTTTTCTTCTCTTCCTATCATTCTACATTATTAGTATCATCATAAGAATATTAACAATTCACATAATAACTTCAACATAACTCAATTCATAAGTCCTATCTAGACTCAGGTTATGATATCTAACATATTCAAATTATAGCCCAAACCTACTTTAATTCTTCTTGTTAATCCAATACTTATCATATTAGGTTTCCAACACAAAAGACGACACACCATTCCAAGTTTTCTAGAGTAATATATTCCCATTTCTTTACTACATAGCAAATTCGCCCTATAGGCTCCTCTATCATTCAGTCATCTTCCAAGAATTTTCATAATTTTTATACATCATAACTTTCTATGATATTTCATCCAATTTAAGAAATATATTGAATAATACAAGATTAAACTTTCATAATTTTCAGAGTTCATTTGCTATGTCAAGCAAAACATCAAACATATGGTATGCATATTTACTCTTTTGGGGCAGATTTTACACCCAAAATTGAAACCATCACACAAGATTCATTGATTTCTATTTTTACATAATTTTTGGATATGTTATGAATATATGGGTATAGGTTAATATCCAATTGTAATTAATCAATTTCAGTAATCATACAAAAAGATATGGAAGTTTGAATAAACAAAGTTATAAAATTAAGAAATTCAAGGGTTTACACATTCAACTTTGTTTAAACTTGCATATATCCATACATATGCACCCAAGCATTAAAGGTCAATAAACAATCAAGTATTTATACCATATAAATCATAAATACAAGAAAAATAATAAGATTCTTGGGTGAAATTACCTAATGAGCTTTTAGGTAATTTTTTATGAATTTTTCTTAATTTTTCTCCTCACTTTCTTCTTCCTAACCCTTACAATTGTTTTTCCTGAACCTAAAAATCTCCCAAACTGAGTTTTCTGAATAAATGAGGATATCTCAAGGGTTTAAATAGGCCAAACCAACCTCCACATCTAACCAATCAATTTAAGACACTTATTGGGTATGAAGGACAAATTACCACTTAAACGGATGGACATATTTGCCCTTGGTTAGTAATTTTGGTACAACTTCTTACTCGGACCTCCGTTTCACACACCGTTTATTATCTTACAACCACAACTCACCTGTCTACAACTATCTAGTTTTCACCTCAAGTCAATTGTTATGTAATAAAGGTCAAAACTAGTCTTAAACATGAACATTCCAATCAAAAACTTCAAATTTTCATATTTGTAACTAATTCGATATTTCATGCTTTATGAAAGTAGGATTAGACTAAACATAATGACTTAACATTATATATACTAATAACGTATTATCCATATCACGTAAGCTAATCATGATTTAAACATAATTTATCATAATTATATTCGGGTTATTACAATTCTCCCCCTGTTAGGAAATTTCGTCCCCGAAATTGACATACCTTGGTTGTCTGAATCAAACAAATAAGGATAATGCATCTTCATGGTATCCTCTCTCTCCCATGGAATTCTTTCTCCACACAACTTTCACAAATAGGATCACTTTTGATCTCAATATTGGTTCTTTCCTATCGACGATTGTAAGTGGTTCTTCCACATAGCTCAAATCTTCCTTCAACTCAATAGTTTTTCCACCAATACATGTGAAGGATTTACTACATACTTTCTCAACATAGAAACATGGAAAAAATCATGTTATCGAGCTAACTCATGTGGTAACGCTAACTTATAGGCAACCATCCCGACTTTCTCAATAATTTTATAATGTTCAATGTAGTGTGGACTTAATTTACCTTTCTTTCCAAGCCTAATAACTCCTTTCTATGACGATATCCAAAGAAACATGTAATCCCCCTTCTGAAATTCTAAATCTTTTCGTCGCTTATCCGCATAACTTTTCTGTCTGCTTTGAGTTGTTCTCATTCTATCTTGAATAATCTTAACTTTTTCAGTGGTGACTTCAATCAACTCTGGACCCTCTATCTTCCTCTCTCCAACTTCACCCCAACATACAGGTGTATGACACCGTCTACCATACAACGCTTCATATGGCGCCATACCAATAATTGATTGAAAACTATTGTTATTTGCAAATTCTATCAAAGGCAAATATTCATCCCAATTTCCTTTAAAATCAAGCACACAAGCTATAAGCATATCTTCAAAAATATGTATTGTCCTTTCAGACTGCCTATCTGTCTGAGGATGAAAAGCCGTACTAAACTTTAAGTTAGTACCCATAGTGATGATGCTAAAATTAGCACCACCAGATAAGGTATTTTCAAGCCCAATCTAAGAACAACAATGGTAGCATAGCTATATAAAAGGTAAGAGAATGAGATGAGGAGAAGAGGAGAGAGCACCAGGATATAAGTGGTTCAGCCTAAATTGGCCTACGTCCACTGTGTGTGTGTGTGTGAATAACCTCACTGCAACAAGGCACTAACGGCCATGGATACAATCTCTCAAGCTTTCTCTCTCTACTGTGTATCTAGTTAGAGTTTCAGCTAGGGTTGAATATCTGGTCCCCTCAAGGTAGAGGATGACCTCTATATATATAGTACTTAGGGGGTGTAGTGTACCCCCATGCATGTAATATGCACATGTGTGTTAGCCTCACCAATAGGGGGAAGCCACCTGTCACTGTCACATGTAAGGAATGATGATGAAATATTCTCCCCACGTGTGCAAAATAATCTTGTTACAACTGATTTGTGCCCATGTGTCCTTATCCAAATGACAACAGATGCTCGGCTGCCATAATGGTGCATGTCCTTGGCCTGGGAGAGGCCGAGCTGTAAAGGGTTGATATTCGTTCAATACGAGATGTGCCTAGGGAGTCTCGGCCTGATCTCAATCGAGACAGTATGTTGGGGTCAGCCCCAGCCGAGGTTGGACTGATTCCACGTTGAAGATTACCAAGGCTTCTTGTCACATCGGCCTACACCTCGGCCTGGGCCGACCTTACTAAGGCCGAGGGATGATATCGTGGGCCCATGGCTTATCCAGGGTCGGTCAATATCTCGGCCATCACCTCGATCGAGGTTGGTGTCTCTAGGCCGAGGTCACACTTGGGGCGTATCAATCACCCCCCAGCCCCTAGTCACATACGAGGGAAGGTGACTAGGGGATTAGTACGCATCCGAGGCCTGTCTTCTTATGAACCAGTACTTGCTTGACACTTGTCCAATGTTGGAGCATGCTCACTTGGTAGGCGTGTGCTATCAGCCGTCCTTTGGGGTTCCCAAGGCAATGATGGGCCTTGGGAAATGCGCCCAAGTATTTAAGGGTTTCAAAACCCTTTTCCCTCCTTCTTCTTCACTTCTTCTCTCCATTGCACAATTTGTTCTTGCCATTTCTCTCTCTAAAGCTTCTCTAATCAACGCTCTACTGCCGAGGCCTTTGTTGGTTTTTTTGCGAGCTTTCTTCATTTGCCTTCCTTGTTTCATTTCCAGGTATTTTCTCCCTTCCATTTCCTTTGTTTTTCGCTTTTGGTTTGCACTTTTCGGCGAGCTTCATCTTTTTACGGCGATCTCCATAGTTTCAGGCAAACAGTGTTCACCTTAAACTTTTAAGTTTGATCTTTAGATTTCTTTACTTTACAAGTCAATCCTGTTTGTAGTTTTAGGAATTATTCCGAAGTTTAGGGTCGTCCTCTGATGCTCAGACCTTTATACCAGCTTCTTGAGGATTTCCCCTCTCTCAGAGAGAAGACCCTAGAAAAGGTTAGGCAAATAGAAAGGGCCCAAGAAGAGGCTCGTAGGTTGCAAGAATTTCCTATTAGACCTATCTTTCCTCCACCTCTCAAGGTGGTGTATCCTGATCCCCCTGAGTTCTTCTATCAGACAGAGGTCCCTGCCGACTCCATACCGATGTCTGAGTCTGAGTCTTCCACCTCAGACCCTATGTCTGTGGACTCTTTTCAGGAAGCCATGGATTTTACACCTCGGCCTGGTCAGGCCCCTGATCAGGCCGAGGTCTCCGGCCGAGCTTCATCTCATTTTGGCTCAAGCACCTCAGCCTCTTCTTCAGAGGTTGAAATTGTTGAGCCGAGTGTGGCTGTGCCACCCATTCTTGACGCCATCCCCCCGTCGACCGTCACAGGGGCAGATTTCGCTCAGAGATTCGCTAGTAACCCATCTATATCTGCTCTGATCGACGTTGAGCTTGGTGATGATGAAGATGCTGAAAGCGATGTCGACATCTCTGAGGCGGTCGAGTTCGAGAGCACGGTAACTGATGTGGATCTTCTCTGCTTCAGATATTCGTACTCCATTGGTCCTTCCATAAAATTAAGGAGACCTCTGAGGGAAGAGAGGGCCTATTATGGCCGGGATGGAGAAATCTGCCTGTACGAGCAGATGTTTAAGTTAGGGTTTCGCCTACCCATTCATCCCATCATCAAATCCATACTCTCCTATATCAATTTGGCTCCCTCACAGCTGTCCCCCAACGCCTGGAGAGTCATCATAGGGGCCATTATCTTATGGAGGGCAGTCCACCACTCTGACCTCCCAGTTCAGGTCTTCGTTGGTTGTTATGTCCCAACCTCGGCCAAAAACCATCCGAGCTACTATCATTTTGTGGCTCGGAGGCCTGAGAAGAAAATGCTCCAGGTGACTCAGACCTCAAACCATAATTGGAAGCCCCGCTATTTTTTCGCCTCTGGACCATGGGAATTTGGCCCATGCGTTCCCTCTTCCACACTTGAGCCGAGGATACCCCTCAAATGGAGTAAGGTCACCATGTCTGCCAGGGCCGACCCTGGTCTAAGTCTTCAGAATATCCAGAAGGTGAAAGCCCTGCAAGACCAAGGGGCACATGGTCTTTTTGTTAAGTTCGAACATTTGCTGACCCCCCATTATCTCTCGGGGACGGGCCTAGGTGGAAGTCCCCTTGTTGACTTTGGTAAGGATTTTTCTTTTAAGTTTAACCTCTGAACTCATTCATATCTGATCTTTAACCTATATCTTTTAACTTTTGCAGAGGGACCACAAGACATCAGGTCGTGGTGATAGAGGTGTGGCTGGGGAAAGAGGACGAGGTCTTATGGTTAGATAAGCAAGATAGTGTTCGAAATATCGATGACACAATGGGGTCGTATATCTTTTGGCTAATTTTTCTCCTCTATCACTGCACCAAATCCTATGAATGGTCACACCCCGTTGGTCATGGCCCAAATCTGCGACCAGCTGGTCTCGAACTTGGGCCGTGACCATATTAATTTTTGGCATGACCATATTCATTACCTCACTGAGTAATGGATTCACTGAAAGTGGTCACATCCTAAATCCCTGATCAATGTGGGTCACAGACATGGGTCGTGACCATCTTGGCACCAAATTCGGGCCAAAATTCCCTTCAAGCTTGGTCGCGAATTGGTTATAGACTTGGGTCATGAACATAGGCATGACGAAACCCAAAACACACACACATTAAGGGTCACGGTTGGGGGGCTGTGACTATTTCTTGGCGTGGGTCACGGCTATAGGCCGTGACCGTATGCAAATTAATGGGATTCAATGGCTTCCTTAAAGTGTTTCACTAGCGGGTCACAGCTGAGACCCATGACCAGTTTCAATCTTAATAAAAAGACGTTGTCTTCATATTTCCTTCGATCCCTACCTCTTATTCATTTCTCCCACACTGCCTTTATTTCCCCCACCGCTGGCCATCTGCTCTGCTCTCCGCCGCTTGCCATCTTCTCACCCCCTCCGTTGACCATCTAACAGGTATCAATCAGTTTGATTTAGATGTTAATAAGATACAAAATTATAAGGTATTTTTTAAGTAAAGGGAAGATAGAGTTTATGTTATTAATAGTGTTAGTGTTGCTATTAAAGGTGTTAACCACTGACCATCTAACAAGTTTGTTGGAGAACTCTTTATTAGTGAAGATAAAATGGATGCTATTACGATGCTATTAATGGCAACGTATGTTTAGGGTTTGATTTTTGTTCGGTTTCAAGCCTTTTTGGGTTCAAATCATTGCTTTTTGTTTGATTTATGTTAACATACAATGGGTACATAGTTAAGGTTTAGTATTTGCTTTGGGTTTATGTTTGATATCTTCTTTGGGTTTATGTTTGACTTATATTCGAGTTTAATTTCTGCATTTAATTCTGTATAGATATGGACAATCCTAAATCAAAACGATTTAATATTGATCAAATATAAATCAAACCCATGTTTAATTGTGCTTTTGGTTTAATTTCTGCTGGGTTTAATTTCTGTTGGGTTTAATATCTTCAGTTATTTTGATTTAGGATTGTTAATATCTGTTGGGTTTAATTTATTAAAAATGAACATAAATTATATAAATTATATATCTATACAGGTATATATAATTTAAGGACCTTTTACCTTGTTAAAAGCAAGTCTTTTGAACTTTGCCATTGCCAAACAAAAATTAAAGACTTTATTTAAAACATGTCTTTTAAAATAGGCCAACCTTGTGTTAGCCCTTGGCGTGGAACAGACATCTCGCACAGGACCAACGTAACTCGTAGGAACTAATCGCGTGGTCACGGGACTCCCGATTTGAGAATACGCCGATAATTTGAAAATATCTGGATTTGGGCTTAAAAACAAGGCGCTAGAGGGGAAAATCCTGAAACAACAACGAAACGGTCCCATGAGAGGCACCGACACCTCGCACGGGACAAATTAAACTCGTGGGAATTGACCACGTGGTCACAGGGCTCTCGATTTGAGAATACGATCATAATTTGATAATATCTAGATTTAGGCCTAAAAACATGGCGCTAGAGGGGGGAACTCCGAAACAGACCCGTGAGATGTACTAACACCTCACATGGGACCAATGTAACTCGTAGGAACTGACCGCATGGTCACGGGGCTCCTAGTTTGAGAATACGATGATAATTTGAAAATATATAGACTTAGGCTTAAAAACTTGACGTCAGAGTGCGAAAACCTAAAACAGCCCCCAAGCGGCCCTGTGAGAGGCACCAACAGGTCGTACTTGACCAATGTAACTTGTAAGAACTGTTCGCGTGGTCACAGGACTCCCGGTTTGATAATAAGACAATAATTTAAAAATATCTAGACTTAGGCTTACAAACTTGGCGTCAAAGTGCGAAAATCAAAAACATCCCCCAAACGGTCTCGTGAGAGGCACTGACACCTCACACTAGGCCAATGTAACTCGTAGGAACTAATATGATGATAATTATAACTCGTATATGCAATTTTATAGCTTGAATATGATTTTTTTTAAAACTACGTGGTTGCTGATATCATTTTTTTCTATCCTATTTTTTGTAGGATGACATTGTAACATTTGATTTTATGCCCGTGAAACACAAGAAGAAGGCAATGGTTTACAACATGAAGATTGTTTATATAATGTTGTTTATATCCAGGATTATGTTTTTATGTCTTACGGCCGTTTGGGCTTTAATACTTTTATTATTTAGTTTTATGGTCGTGCGGGCTTTTATAATTTGATTATTAAATTTTATGGCCGTGCGGGCTTTATAATAAGTAGGTTTTATATTAACCGAGTTTGAAATGTCCAAAAATTAGAGGAAACTCTGCCCAATCTTTTTTTTTATCTGTGAACTATTCAGACTTATAATATTTTTAAGTTTGTATGTACATTAGTTTATTAGTATGTACATTAGTTTATTAATAAAGATCGCGATTCGCGATTCGTAATTTGTGATTTTTTTTATTGTTTTTCCAATAATAAATATTTGTAACACCTCGTGCGTGTCCAATGTAACATGTAGCAAGTGGTCGCGCGCAGTCACGTGACTCACAATTTTAGGATTGGACCCCCAAAAAAGCCCTTTTATTATAGTTAAATATGGTCATGGACTTTGTCCATGACCATTTGTATGTTTTTTGTTGCGCATAAAAATGGTCGCGGCCAAAGTCCATTGATCGCCAACCATGACGAAAAATGGTCGCGATCAAAGCACATATACTGGTTGGTATTGCTATTTGGTTTAAACACGTAAAGGTTATATTTGGATTTTTGAACCGGGTTTTCTGTTGGGAGTAGCTACTGGTCAATAATGTTTTTCTAGGTTATAGTTTTATCACTATCTTTGACCGTGACAAGACTATAAAAACACATAAGGCTTGTCACAATCAAGGATCATTACAAGTTAGGTGTTGATAAGGTCCTTAACCATTACAAGATCATGACAACACATATATTATCATGGTGAATGACCTTGACAAGACTATGACTAGACATGTTTTTCACGACCCTTAACCATAACATTAGTTGGTTAACCTTTAAGTTTGATTGATATCTAGGGTATAAAGATTGTCACAACACCTTTACCATGACATGGTGATTTGTATCTCCCATAATTATCACAGTCCTTGACCGTTACAATTTATTATTGTCACGATCAAAGCTCGTGATAATTCAATTGTTTTGATTGTAATACCCCGTAATTTTTAATAACTTTTAAAATAAATAAATTAAAAGTTAATGGGGATTAATTGGAATTAATTATGAAAATTTAATTGGGATTAATCCTAATTTAATATTACTAGAGATTAAAGTAATATATGATTCCAAATATTACATAGTGAAATATAAGTAACATATGAATATGATGATATTTATATTGTCGTGAGTTACTAATACGCCAATAAATGAAAGTAAGCCGGGACGCGGTTATGGGACGTGTCAGGACTAATTTAAATAAATAAAAAGGAAAATTATTTTATATCAACCTTATGGTCGTTTTGAGTGCGCCGTTGCGTCCGTAAGGGTCAAAATAGTGAGAAAAGTCTACTCGGGTGTTGAATTTGGGTCTCAGGTCAATTAGGACATGAAAGGACACCCCAAAGGGGCATTTTTGTCATTTTTCTTGGGAGATAAATAGTAACTTCATTTTTTTCTTTTATCTTACCTTTAAGACTTTTTATTTAAATAAGACCAGACTCTACATAACATTCATTTCATCCAAAAACAAGTGAGAAAGCTTGAGAGAAAAACAGAAAGGCTTAGAGAGAAAGTGAAAGGGTAGCTTGAGGAGGGGAAGAGTTCTTGGAAAGGAGGAGTCACATAGGGAAAACCAAAGGGACAACCACCATCTCTTCACCTTGCACAACCACATAGTCGCCGAAAAAGTCATCAAAAAAAGGGAAGGAGAAGTTCTAACATTTTTCTTCATCAAAGGTTGAAACTGACTCTTAAGGCAAATGATTCTTGCTCTATTTTAGTGATTAGCGTATCCATGTTAGAATAGGATTTTATTGTAGGATTCATGAACATATGAATTTGGAATTTATAATGATTGGTAAATCAAGATAATGGTTAGGTAAAATTCATGTAGTTGAATACATAACGTAAAGGAACTTTGATCATGGTGAAAATTAAGCATTTTACATGTAGAGAAAAATATATGTTCTTAAGGTTATTGAAAAGGATGATACGAATTGAATGTATAAAAATACTACCATATTAAAAATGAAATGTGATGATTTAGGTATGAAACAATGATTCTAAATTTTGAGTTTTCAAGTTGGATAAAAATAGAGAATTTAGATTATTGAAATCTTGAGGTTTTAATGGGTTTGATTATAATCCCTTATGAACATGTGGAATTGATTTTTTCATGTAGAAATCACCCATGTATATGTTGAAATAATGTTAGAATAGTAATTCGGATTCCTGGATTCTATTAGGATAGAAAACCAGTAAGGTTTGGGTGTTAGAAATTGAGGGAAAACGCAGAAAGCTGGAACTGAAGACGAACAGGAAAAACGATGACTTCGTTCGAATGAGACCTGACTTCGTTCGAACGAGAGTCAATCTCATTCTAACGAGATTACTGACTTCAAACGAGATTTCCAAAATTCTCTACTTTAGCCCAGAAAAGTTTGAGAAATTGTAATCTGGACGAGAATAAGTTTTTAAATAATTTTGGCACATTAATAAACTGAGAAACATGGTATTAATGTTGGAAAAATTATAATATATTATGGATTAAATTTATGTGAGAGATATATAAATAATTATTATACGATTTAAAGGAGAATAATCGTTATGACAAGTACGGGTAACATCAAGGACATATATATGGGTACTTAGGTTAAATAAAAGAATTTGGGAGAAATAATTACATAATATATGTACGATGATAATCGTGATTACAAGTACGAGTAGTATTCGAGAAATACGACGGGTACTTAGGATAGGATAAATTCCTAATATGATATAGGTAATGTAAGTACCTAATACTAAATAGGTAGCATATAATGTCTACTTGATTGATTGATGGTTTATGTGTATGACATACCTAGCTTCCTTACTATCGGGGGAGGTTTGCATGTGGGGGAAGTCATATCCTGATGAAACTAATAGGATTATTCACTTGTCACTCGAGAACATAGAACTTAGGGTTTGATCACCACTTTTGGGTGTGATTGGTCATTTGTGTGCGTAGGTATGTGCGTCGCCCAAAGGCTTAGGACTATGTTCGCCTCCAATGTTTGTGTTTGATATTTGTGGTTCGAGGAATCTTTTACCGAACCAATAGTCCCTCATACAGTGACGAGATGCATTGGGACATGATAGCAGAGTAATACATCACCGCAGCTGTGTTTCAGGATGCAGTATTGTGAATATATAATAGAATGAATGTATATATATACATATGATGATATCTACTGCGTGACTAAAGTAGAATTAAAAAATAATATTATCTGGAATTAATTAAGTATGAAAATTGTAAGGACACAAATTTTCAACTGAGTCCTTCGTAGTTTTGGCTCAATTCCGAAAAAAAACGTTTGAGTCATAGGATAGAGTTATTGTCCATCCTTCAAGCCTATGACGTGTTTGTTAAAGATGTAGCGGCCAAGTTTAAAGCTTCATCAAAATGTCGAGTTTAATGTGCCTCGTTTCTACGTCAACAACATTGGTTCCATTGCTCCTAAGGTGTGAATGCATTTTAATATATATATATATATATATATATATATATATATATAGGAGCTTGGAACAATTTGTATCGGGTGTATTTTGTTATTAAAACTATTTTTTATTTTCAGAAAGATTTAATTAAAACTTTAAAATAAAGTATATAAAGTTTCTGGGATAAAATCAAAATTTTATACTTTTCGGAAGTTCATTCGAAATTGTCGTTCGAACGAGTTTGTCGTTCGAACGAGTTTGTCGTTCGAACGAGTTTGTCGTTCGAACTAGAATGTCGTTCGAACAAGTTTACCAACAAGTTCCCACATTGGCCGAATTGTCGTTCGAACGAAAATGATGTTCGAACGATAATTCCACCAAGATTTCTAACGAGATCAACTTTTAATACACTGTAACTTCGTTAGAAGGCTCGTTCGAACGAGATTTAGCGGGAACAGTTATTTTGGCAGTTTTAAGCAGTTTTTCCCACTTTCCCACTTCTTTTCCCACTAACTTTTTGGACAGTATTAATATGTGCGGGAACTAACTTTTTCCACTTAACTTTTTCACATATTCCCATATCCAAGAGAGAGTCTGAGAGCATAATTCCAAAAGGAAAAGGTTCATTGTTTAAGTGTTGTTGCTTTGCAAGAAAAATCTTTTAAACACTTGTTTTTCACCCATTATTTGTTTATCCAAGTTCCTTTATATATATACTTTGCTTGGAGTGTTTGGCACCGGTTTATCTCTACATATTGAAGAATAGATTGTTTGGGTTTACTTCTATATCCACAAAGAAGAAGAGTTTGTTTTGTTGCGGCATTCTCACACGGTGAAAGACACCATGTGTGGTTGACGGTGTACCTATTGTCTCATTGGTAGATTCCAAGATTTTGGTGGAGCTCCGGGGTTGTTTACTAGGCGGAGGTGTTTACAAGAAGACGCGTCAAGGATTGAAGGGGTTCGAGTCGAGGAAGTAACTAATCTGTCTTGTAATTTGTAAAACCATACTTAGTGGACTTAAGGCTAGGGCCGTCCGAGGTTTTTTCCCGTTGTGGGTTTTTCCTCGTACATCGTTGCGTAGTGATTCATTGTTTATTTTATCTTGATAAATCACCTAGAATGCATGCGTAGGTAAAAAGATAAAATTTGGTGCTAAATTAATTTTGGGTAATGTGTAGTTAATTCAAGTCATTAATTTAATTTGATAAAATTGGTTTGGCCTAATTTGGTAAAATTGAAAAATATCACTGAGGCAAATTTCTAGGACTTAGGTTAATTAATTCTGTTTAAGCGAAATCAAATTGTGTGTGTGTTCCATCATATTTCACTTTGTTTAATTTTAATTTGAAAAGAAATTAAAATTTGTTGTTTAATTGAACCATCAACGCTTCCGCATCTCATAAAAGGAAATTACTTTTTGTGAAGCAAGAAGATTTTGTAAAATTTAGGGGACTCTCATTCCCACAAGTGGTATCAGAGCCAAAACGATAAATTATTTCGTTAAAGATCTTTTAAAATATTTTTGGCTAAAATGGAATTTTCCCCATTCTCAAAATTTCCTATTTTTGATGGTTCTAATTACGCGTATTGGAAAGCGCTAATCAAATCGGCACTTTAATCTATCGATGAGAGGGTTTGGTTATCTGTAGTTAACGGGTTGCCTCCATCAACTTTTTTAGTAGATAATGAACGTGTTTCAAAACCAGCCGATAGATGCAGTGATAGTGAACTTAAATTTCCAAATTTTTATTCCCGAGGTTTAAATGCCTTGTTTAACGCTATCACACTGGATGAATTCCGTCGCATTATGACGTGTAAAACCACTAAAGAAGCTTGGGATATTTTATAACTCACTCATGAGGGTAAAAGTGTCGTAAAACCTTCGAAACTCCAAAACCTCACCACTCAATTTGAAACCATCAAAATGAACGAAAAACAAACTTTTGATGAATTTTATGCTAGACTTTCCGATATTGTTAATTCATCTTTTAACTTGGGAGAGAAAATACCCGACAACCTAGTAGTAAAAAATTTTAAGGTCCCTACCCGATAGATTTATTCCAAAAGTGATCGTTTTAAATTCTTTACCAACTTTAGCCTCTACGAAATTAGAAGAGCTTGTAGGTGATTTACAAACCTATGAACTCGACATGTTTTCCTCTAAAATTGAAAAGAAAATTGAAACGGGCATTTCTTTAAAAGCCCAAAAAGAGGAAAAACAAGTAGTAGAGAGCGGGAGTGATAATGACTCGGAAGATATGGCCTTGTTTGCTAGGAAATTTCGAAAGTTTCTTAAAATTAACAAAGATAAATTTATAAATGACTTTAAGAAATTTGAAACTTCTAAGCATGACAATGCCGAGAGGATCCCTAAAACTTCTAAAGAACATTTAAATAGGGACGAGTCAAATAGGTGCTTTGGTTGTGAAGGGTATGGCCATAGGGCTTCTGAGTGCCCCACTAAACTAAGGAGAGAGGGTAAGCGACCCATTTCATTTAATGCAACCCTTAGTGATAGTGATAATGAAGAGGGACCCGATTCCCCCACTAAGCCCAACTTTGTGGCTTTTTTATGGCTAGTCATGTGAGCACCGATAATGAATATTCTCATGAAGATATTCAAACACATGACACTTCCGAGGTCAAAGTTTATGATTCCCTTATTTTTTATGTTAGTGAGAGTGAAGAATAAAGAGAGAGTGAAAATGATGAAGAGGTTAATGTGAGTGAACTTCAAAATGCTTTTCAATAATTATATAAAGAATCTATTAAATTAAAAAGAGCAAATTTGATGTTAGAAGCGAGTTTAAGAGAGTGTGTCAAGGTCGTTGATGATAGTGCATTATTGGAAGACCTTAGGACACGAGAGAGAACTCCTCGAGAGAAGCTTGAATATGTAGAAGGCGAGAGAGATAGCCTTAGAGGTTTAATGGAATTCTTGAAAAAGGAGCTTCTTGAGTTTGAAAAGAGAAATGTTTTATTAGAGTCTAATATTTTAGAATTAAAAAATAAATTAAAAGACTCTAGAAAAGTCAAATTTGATTTGGAGTGTAGGTCCGAAAAACTAAATCTTAAGAATAGTCCAAATAAAAAATGACACTTGTGGTTTAGGGGATTCTAAATCTCAATCTTTTTGCATTCATATATTTTCCTATTGTTTCAACTCTCTTCAAATTGTTCACATTTGGTATTAAAATTGACGCGAGTCTCCACAATTGATGTTGTTGATGCTCATAATTATCTCCTTATATATATTGTATATTTATGTTAGCTGATTCCCGTTTAGTTGATTATGTCTTGCTATAGTTTTCAATTGCTATATTTTTGTTGCTTAATTCCTGTTTGGTTAATTAGTTGTGGGTATTGCTATATTTTGGTTCATTCTTGTTTGTTGATATAATATTCATTATGCTACGAGTATGTGGTTATAATGTATTATTATCACTTTATATTAATTTGTTTTTGAATTTAACGAATTTAATAACATGTGCTTCTAGGAAACATATTTTGAGACGGAAAATAGCAAATGTTTGTCATATTAATTGTATGTCGGGGCCGTCCTTACTATTTTTAGTATTTTATTGTGTACTCTTAGGGAATGTGTTATTAGAACCTCTTTTTAATTATAAAAATCAAAAGTAGCAAAATGTGAGCTAGCTTAAGCGACACGACCTCGGAATCGAAGTTCGACTGCTATTTAAACATTCTTTGTGCTATGTATTTAAATTAATAGTCTAAAAAATTGGCTATTACTTTTCCCTTGCGCTTAAATGAATTATTATGATGTTTTGTCAGAATATCAATCCGCCCCTCTGAAGAATCATGGGTCCACCCTTGATATCCAGTGCTTGGGTTGGTTCCATCAAATATCATCTTTTGCGTTGGGCATTTTTTTGGGTTCCTCTCTAGATTTGCAATGTTTTCCTATAGCCTACAAAATTCTTGGGTTCATAATTCATTATCTTCAACCTGCATTGTCATTGTCTTTGTATAATTATGGGGATGACTTAGCTCATAAGTGTTTCGATGGCTTTCATTATGGCAGTCTCGAGAATTTTTGGGGAAAGACGGGACCTAGTGTAATTCACTACTAACTAAATCTCAAGAGCGAAACATAAATTGACAAGAGAAGCATAATGAAGGAGATGAAAAATGAAGATGCTGACAGTTTTAATTTTATTTTTAACTTTAATAATATAGAAATCTTCATCAATTTTGTGTTTCCTTATCAGTATAATTCTATCGGCTTTGGCCTTACTGTTGGTGTTGTTGTACCATTCTCTCAAATAAAGACCTTGTGGTATCTCTCCTCTTCAGTCATGCTCTCAACCTTAAGTAGGTGCTTTCTCATCCATTCATATTAATGAACAAACACTGCTTAAATATCATGGTTACACTCCATAATAGCTTTTGTGATTCCCTATTTTACGTGTAGTTACTAAACTTTAATAAATCATATAATTTAATATTATGAATGAGGTTTTCTTTCTAGCATTCTTTACTCACTTGGCTGAGATGTAATTGTGGTTAACTGAAGGGGCTTAAATATTAGGAATGAGGTTTTCTTTCTACCATTCTTTACTAATTTTTAATATATAGAGGACCTATGGGGATTTGCTCAGTAGAGGACAAATGAGTCACTAGTTTTATACTTATGTTTCACGGTTAGTTGAAAGAATTGATGGAGTCTTTTTTGTGAATATTCAGTACGAGTCCCTTCCTTTGTACGTGTATATTTTTGCTGATTTTACAACATGTAGTGCCTAAGGGAATAATAGAGCGGGTTCTAAAATAGATTATGATGATATTAATAGTGGTCCTCAACCATGACATCATAATCCTCTAAAAATATCCATTCAGGAAAAAATACAATACTAAACCTCATGCCTCATTCTCTTGCATCAATGCCATTCCCTCATTTGCACTTAGCTTATTTATTCCGTCCTCCTCATCATAAATTTATAACATATGAACTCGATTTGGAGCTTAAAGACATAGGAAGATTGCAACATGCCATTGAATAGGATGGAAAGACTTGCATCATAGAAGATAATAAGGAATCATGATACTTTCTAATGTATAACTCGTTCTTATGTGAGTTAGTGGTACATAGTCTCGTGCCAAATTAGAGGTCTCATATATATTCATTCCATATCATAAACTAAGAAAAGCTTATTGTGCCCACAACTATAAGATGAGTAAAAAAACATACCATAATAAGGACACATTATTATGCCAAATGCTTTCAGAATATAATATTTTTTTATATTATAAATGCAGAAAGGCTATTAAAATAAATACTGTTTTTGGTGCATGGATTTTTTTATTTACAAATGCTACCTTGTAAAAATGACCTTTAGGTTATGTCACCTTCCCAAATTACTTTGTTGGGCTTTGGGGACATGGACATTCCATGCCAATGCACTCACTAAGTGTTGTGTTACGTAATTAGACACCCATCTATATGCAATACATAGAGAATATTCAAAAACCCATCATAAAAGGAACCACTTATAAGCCCACCCAAAACAACCAAAAAACAACAAAAACCAACCCCACAAGAACTAACCCGTGCCTAAGAATGAGAAGGACCAGGAGCATTCGAACCATATGGATCGTAAAAATAGGTGGGGAGAGAGACATTTAGGCCCACTTGCAAAGGGTACATTTCCTCGTGGAGGCGGATCATCATAGAGGTATTGCGATAGTAATCCATCACTAACCCATCAAATCTTGTCTCTAGTTGGGAAACACGCCTATTTAGGCCCTCTTCATCCGACCCGTAGTCAGGTCTTCCTCCTCGTTGTACTCTTCCTCTTCCCCCATATCTTCATCATCTAATGGGTCTATTGGGGGATAGAGCACCTCCATTTGATGTGCACTCCTTGTAAGGGATTCCCCCAAATGAGTTTGGGAATGCAATGGTGATCTTGAGGAGGCCAAATTCCAGCGTCCTTGAGAAGATAAGTGATGAACCGGGAATAGGGCAAGGCGACTCTTCCCTTTT
Organism: Sambucus nigra; assembly: GCA_949130495.1. Classification (NCBI taxonomy): domain Eukaryota; kingdom Viridiplantae; phylum Streptophyta; class Magnoliopsida; order Dipsacales; family Adoxaceae; genus Sambucus; species Sambucus nigra. The sequence continues at coordinate 40,286,705 of OX422213.1, forward strand.
TGTCCATCACAAAATTGATGATTTCATCATTGAAAATGAGGGCGAGGTTGATGACGCTTTCCGCATTAAGGAGGTGATATACAAAATTATCATGACAGATGCAAATTTGAGAGTTGTTGGAGGTTTGGAGGATGGCCCCACAAGTGATGAGGTAGGGAAACGGGTGGTCTCATCTAAATCCCCATCGAGAATGTTTCGTGATCCTAAACTTGGTTGGGGGCGATATGCTCAATGCATTGATGCTTGGGAACTTGGATCTCATGCATTTTTTGGGCAATGATATTGAGAGAAAAGAACACCGGGGTTTGATTTATGTACGCACAGTAGTTGTTGTAGCCATCCACCTTGACAAGCGTCCCATAAAAAGCACGCACCTCGTCCATCCACACATCATCATCCGGATTGGCCAAAAATTGTCGCCACCTTCGACGCTAAAAGATAGTTGAAACGGCTTGAGACAACGTGTTCTTAATGATTTCTCGCTTGATATGAATGGTGCGGGCGGGTGAGAAAAAAGTTTCAACCCAAATACTTTCTTGTACGGACCGGTATCCATGGTTGCCATCATGAAGGATTTCATTGGAATTGTATTTGACTGGCAACTCTTCATTAGCGATGGTGGGTTTTGGAAATTTGGAGGTAGGATGAATAGGAAGAAGAAAGAGAAGTATGGAAGGTGTAAAATGGAATGGTGGAGTGGGGATGTATTTATAGCGGAAAAAGGGAGGGAAATTTTGGAGGGAAAAGGTGGGGTGGGGGTGATTTTTATTTGGAGGTAAGGGGGAAGGGATTGGGAAGAGGGACGGAATTTGAAAAATGGAAGGAATTAGGAAGAGTGAAGGAATTGGGAACTTACAAATCTGGCAAACTTGCTTGCAGCGATTCGGGTCTGATGTGAACCGGTTCGACGAAATTAAATTTTTTTCTCGATTAGCAGGTGAACCGGTTCAGATTTTATAAAGGGCCCACAATGAACCGATTCGTATTCCCATAATGGTTTTTCCAAATTTTTGTTGAAAAAAAATTCTAAGTTTGAACCTCGAAAATTGGACTTTTTTAGAAAATTTCCAAAACCCGAGACCTACGGACTGTTACTAACTCTAATAAAAACTTCCTACTATACACAAGTATTCACCCGATACACATCGTGGGTGCGATGACATTTTTCTATTGCTTAAAACTCAATCCCCATAGATGGGGTCTGATAACCAAATTGTGTCAGCTTCTTCCACACACGCCTCTAGATATGGCTTTATGCGTTGCCCGTTAACTTTGAATGTATCTCCCCCTTTTGGATCTTCCAATTCTACCGCTCCGTGGGGGAATACAATCTTCACGACTAATGGGCCCCTCCATCTAGACCGTAATTTACCCAAAAATAAATGTATCCTATAGTTGTAGAGAAGAACATTTTCCCCGAAATGAAACTCCTTGCGTCGGATAATCTTATCATGTGCAAGTTCCATCCGTTCTTTGGATATCTTAGCGTTCTCGTACGGATCATTGCGTATCTCTTACAACTCATTAAATTGAAGATTTCGAGCTTCACCGGTTTTATCCAAGTTGTAGTTTAACCTCTTAATGTCCTAATAAGTCTTGTGTTCGAGATCCTTGGGGAGATGGAAAGGCTTGACATATACAAAGCAAAAAGGAGACATCCTGAGGGGGTTCTTGTATGCGGTGCAATAAGCCCATACTGAATCGTTCAATCGAAGGGACCAATCTTTCCGGTTAGGATCGACAGTCTTCTCAAGGATGTTCTTGATCTCACGATTCGCCAACTCGTCTTGCCCATTCGTTTGTGGGTGATAGGTCGCTCCAACCTTATAGACGACCCCATACTTTCTCATATTCTTCTTAAATGACCTATTGCAAAAATACGTGATGATATCACTAATTATCGCCTTCAGAGCACCAAAACGAGAGAGTATGTGTTCTTGCAAGAACTTTGTCAACATTTTATTGTCTTTTGTTTTGGTATCTATAGCTTCCACCCATTTAGAGAGTAATCTACCACAACGAGAATGTACAAAAAGCCAAAAGACGGGGGGAAAGGGCTCATGAAGTCAATACCCCAACAGTCAAAGATCTCAATTATGAGAATAGGGGTTAATGGCATCATGTCTCATCGAGTGATAGCTCCCATCCATTGATAACTATCGTAAGATTTGCAACACCTATCGACATCCCAAAAGATTGTGGGCTAATAAAGGCAACTTTGAAGGATCTTAGCCGCCGTCTTTCTCCTCAAAAAATGGCCTCCACAAGCTTTCGAATGATCGAATTGGAGGACCTTTGGTATCTCATCATCCGATACACAACGTCGGATGATTAAGTCCGTACAGTATTTGAATAGGAATGGATCATCATTGAAAAACATGTGTGACCAAGTAGTGAACCTCTTCTTCTCTTGCGGTGTCCAATCGGGAGGGACGACTCCTGTGACAAGGTAGTTAACTATGTCTGCAAACCAGGGGAGAGAAGAGTTAGCAAATAATTTCCCATCCAGAAAATACTCGTCTATGGGTAAGGGATCACTAGGCAAGTCGTACGAAAGTCGGGACAAATGATCGGAAACGACGTTTTCTACTCCTTTCTTATCTTTAACAGAGAGATTAAATTCTTGTAGGAGTAGGATCCACCTTATGCGGCGCGACTTCGCATATTTATTAGGAAGGAGATATTTTAGAGTCGCGTGGTTGGTAAATCATGTGATAGGGGAATCGATGAGGTACGAGAGAAATTTATCTAGGGAAAACACTACCGCTAGCATTTATTTCTCCGTGGTGGAGTAATTGAGTTGCAGTTCGATTAAAGTTTGACTAGATTATTAGATGACATGAGCTTTCTTATCTTTCCTTTGGCCCAAAATAACCCTTATTGCAAAATCACTTGCATCACACATGAGCTCAAATGGTAGGGATCAATCCAGAGCTTGCATGATGGGAGGAAATATAATCATCCTTTTCAATTTGTCAAAAGCACATTGGCATGCTTCGTTCCACTCAAAGGGGGTATCCTTCATAAGAAGGTTACTCAATGGCACTAAAATCATTAAAAAAAACTTTTATAAAGTCGAGCATGGCCCAAGAAAGAGAGCACATCTTTTAGTGATCTCGATGGTGATAACTCAACTATGACATCAATTTTAGACCTATCCTCTTCCATTCCTTTGGATGATACGATGTGGTCAAGAACTATTCATTCGCTGAACATAAAATAGAACTTTTCCCAATTCAGCACCAAGTTCTTTTCAACATATTGGGCAAGTACATTCTCTAGATTCGCTAAGCAAAGATCAAAAGAGGTGCCTAAAATGCTGATGTCATCCATAAAAACTTCAAGTCCACTTTCAATCATGTCGCTAAAGAGACTCAACATACACCTTTGAAAAGTCGCGGGTGCATTGCTCAATCCAAATGACATACGTTTGTAGGCAAACGTACCAAAAGGACATGTGAAAGTCTTTTTCTCTTGGTCAAGTACATCTACCTCTATTTGGTTATATCTGGAATAACCATCAAGGAAGTAATAGTATGGGTGTCCCGATACTCTCTCTAGCATTTGGTCGATGAATGGTAAGGGGAAATGGTCTTTCCTCGTGCCCGCATTGAGTTTCTGGTAATCAATGCAAATGCTCCACCCGGTGGTGGTATGTTGAGGGATTAGCTCACCCTTAGCATTATAAACTACAATCATACCCGACTTCTTCGGGACGACTTGTATAGGACTCACCCATTTTCTATCTGAGATTGGGTAGATGATCCCAGCGTCCAATAACTTAATAACTTCAGGTCGCATTACATCTTCCATTGTATGGTTTAATCTTCTTTATATTTCACTCGAGGGCTTTATGTCCTCCTCGAGGTGGATTTTATGGGTAAAAATCAAGGGACCTAAACTTTTCAAATCCTCTATGCACCAACCAAAATAACTTTGGTGCTTCCTCAAAATTTTTAACAATTTACCCTTTTGTTCTTTATCTAGTCTAGAGGAGACAACAACAGGAAATGTTTTATCCTCTCATAAATAAGCATATTTTACATTAGAGGGTAGTTTCTTCAACTCGAGGGTAGGAAATTTTTCATCGAAGGGAACCATGCACGACTCCCTCGGTAGTAGGTCCTCAAATCCAGAAACCCAACTTACATCTCTCACGTCCTCATCTGATGCTCTATCGTATAATATCCATCTCAAATCCTCTATCTCCCTCTCGAAGGCAGACTACGTCCTCTCACTCTCACTACTCGATATAGGACACGCTCCTAAAGCATCTCCACTAAAATTTTCCTCAACGAGCTCCTCTATGATCTCCTCAATAAGATCCACTGCATGAAAATAGTCCTCATCACCCATATGTTGGGCGATGTTGAAGATGTTTGTCTCTAACGTCATGTTACTGAAAGGGAGTTTTATTTACCCATTGAGAGTGTTAATCAAGGCGTTAGACGTAGATAATAATGGGTGACCAAGGATAATGGGAACATGATTGTTTGAGGTGAAGGAGGGCTCCATGTCCCAAATGAAAAAATCTATCGGGAAGTAGAAAGTGTCGACTTGGACTATCACGTCCTCGACAATACCTCGTGGTATCTTCACGGTATGATTCGCAAGTTGGAGAGTGATCTTTGGGGGTTTAAGGTCGTCTAAATCAAGTTGCCTACAAATGTAATAAGGGAGAATGTTTACACTCGCCTCTAAATCTAGTAAGGCATTTTCAATTCGGTTCTCTCCTATGATGCACAAAATGGTAGGTGCACCCGGATCTTTGAACTTCGATGGAAGGTTATTGAGTAGAACGGAGATCACGTTTTGTGCGAGGAATACATTATTTTTAACCTTTAGCCTTTTTTCACTGTCAATAAGTCCTTAAGAACCTTAGCTTAGGCAAAAATTTGCTTTATGGAATTGAGAAAAGGTAAATTCATCTTTACTTGGTTAAAGACCTCTAGCACATCATCACGGGGGTTTCCTTTTTAGGGAGGAACTAACCGTTGAGGTAAAGGTGAAGTGGTGGGTGGTTTCACTACGATTTCAGGCTCACTAGTGTTGTCATTTTCACTAAGGGGCATTTTTGTCCTCTTTCGTGTCGGGCAAAACCTCCTTGTCCTTAGGTGTGTCTTGTAGGGGAGGTGATAAATCAATAACTCTCCCACTATGTAGAGTGTTGATGGCTTGACATTGATCTTTATTCTCTATGGATGTAGAGCTAACACTAGTTTGACTCTGGGGAGGTGTTTGGCCTTGATCCGAAAACTTACCATTCTCTTGGATACTCAACGATGATTGCAACTTAGACATATTTGCATTTATGTCGGTGAACATGCACTCATACTTAGCATTGGTTGCATTCTGGGCATTGTTGAATTGGTGTGTCGTATCCTCAGGATTTCTTTGCGGTGGAGTGATATACGGCCCGGGAGGTGGTGCTTGCATATGTCCTTGCATATGTGGTGCTTGTTGAAAGTGTGAGGGGTGGAGGAGGGGCAACATGTGAATCAGGATTCAACGCATCATGTTGTTGCCTGTATCTAAAACCAAGATGGTTTTTCCATGAAGGGTTGTAAGAATTCCCGTGCGAGGCACGAAAATTACCCTTAAATCCTCCTACTCCACTCACTTGCTCCTGAAGCATAACTTTGTAGGCGGGTATCATTGAGCATTCCTCTGTTGAATGTCCCGCCTCATAAATAGCACACACCTTTTCTATGGGGGCATGGACGAAGCCAGCTATTCTCTTACCTATACTTTGAGTATTTCTCTCATACTCTTCTCAAATTGGTCAAGTCGACGGTCTAACAAAGTATCTGTCTACGTGGAATAGACTGGATGCTAAAGCAGTGGTGGATGCTTATCGAGGTCGATTTTAGGCAATAAGATCGGATGTGTCCCATGCTTGAGTAGTCTCTACAACATTCTTAAGGTGGATCTCAGTATCATTAGCATCTAGATCGATAAAGGGTCCATCACACATCATTTCAACGACTTGTTTGGAGTTTATACTTATCCCGTTATGGAAAAAAGAGATAAGTTGCTATTTATCAAAACCATGGTGAGGGCATGAAGTGACTAACTCGTTAAAATGCTGATGACATCAATCGAATGGCTCACTTTCTAGTTGTTAGAAAGTTTGAATTTAAGCCTTAACGGAGTTCGTTTGATGTGGAGGAAAGAAATTTTTGAGAAAATTGGATTGCAACTCATTCGACGACGTAATTGAGTTTGGTGACAAAGACCATAGCCATGTTTTAGCTTTATCCTTGAGAGAGAAAGGAAAAATATTAAGGTGGATTACATATTTCGTTCACGTTTGATCGCTAAAGGTCTAACATGCCTCCCCGAACTCACAAACGTGGACATATGGTTTCTCCGACTCCATTCCATGGTAAGAGGGAAGTATTTGGATCATCCCATTCCTAAAGTGAAATTGCCCATCATTGTACTGGAGTAGAATGAATACTAGAGTGACTGATCATTGGGGATATAATAATTCTCTCAAAGGGTGATACGGTACCTCTCCCTCACCCATACCATAACTAGATTGGTCATACATGTCTCTCTCTTCAAGTGACTCAGTATCCTCACTCGGTGTGCTTGGATTGTAACCTGAAGTGTAACCTGACGGGTAACTCGAAGGGTAATTCGAAGGATCATTCGAAGTGTAACTTACTATGGAGTTTGGCGGTGTAGGAGGTGGAACACAAAACTGAGTTACGTTAGGAGTATGTGGGATACTATGATCGTACACAACTAACAAATTCTCGTAAATGCTATTGGGAGTTTATTGAGGAGTTTGTTGCGGATTTTGCATGAAAGGACTATGAGAAACGTTCTATCTTTTTTATTTTTTTCTATTTTTCTAAATTTTTTTGGATTTTTAATTTTTTTGATTTTTTTAAGATTTGAATCAATTTTTGGATTAAATCGACCTAACCTAACAGTCTACCCAAATCCCCGACAACGGTGCCAAAAACTTGTGAGACTTAAAAAGTTTCTAAAGTGCGTGTTCATATAGGCTTAATTGCAAGCCTATCGCTCAAGTATTAACCTTGTAAGACGAGGTCAAATCCTCATGGAAATATGATGTGGAACGTGACGATGATAGGTAAGATGGTTGGCCTAAACTGTCTCAGAAAAAAGAAACAAAAAGATGATTGAAGTGGGATTATATCTACCAATTAAATGCAACTTAATTAAACTAGCAATGAAACTAAGCATGCAAGAGTAAGGTAATTGTGACTAAATATGAATGGGAAAGATAGGTTGGAACACAATCCCCCAAACCCTAGTGATTTACCGAGTATAAAACTAGCTTTAAATTAGATAGATGATTAAAGACGGTCTTTATTCATCCCAAGCATTACATATATGAGGGTACTAGCCCGCATCATACAAAATCAAAAGTAGGAATACAGTTGTGTTGATATAGCTACACGTGTGTGGTACTCTTAAGCATCCCGAGTACCTAGGGAAAACGAGATCAAAAGTGCTATGAAGGTTGTGATCACCAATCAACACGATCCAATCATTATATAATTTACAGAACTAATTTGTTATTCGTGCAAACCACATCGGGTTGGGTTCATTCATCCCAAACCTTAGAAATATAGCTAGACATGATTTTGCTAATGAAAAACATATTATCCAAGGTGCATGTAATCATAATCATAAAAAAACTATACCTGATCATGTAAGAAATAATTGGAATCCCAGAAATTATTAATCTTGAAGAGTAGAGATAAATAACTTAAACTTCGTAGAAGAAAACCTTGAATTCATGCATAAGCACTAGAGTATTGTTGAAGAAAGCAAAACCTAGGGTTCTTGGGTGCAAGAATCGTCTAAAACTATGGGAAAATGATATCCCCAATGTCTGGTGGTAAAAACAACTAAGTACATCACGTTATATTAAGTGACTCCACCATGCACAACTCTTTTTTTTTTAAATTAAAAAAATTGGAAATTTCGCACGTCGAACCGGTTCACTGATTTTATTCTTCATTGGGCCGAACCAGTTCACCTTTCCAAAGTTGATGCGAAAAGTTAGCTAAATTTTTTTAATGTCTTTTTCTTCTTTATCCCAATTTTGAACCTTCATAAATTTTCTCTCATAACTCGGATTTGGATGTCATTTCTTCCTACGCGCTCGTGGACCCATGAACTTTACTTCTTATGTATTTCATGTTTGAATTTCGGTTGTAAAATTACTTATCGGCCCTTAACTTTCCTCCTCTTGCATTTTTCTTTCTTTCTTGAAATTGAGTTTTCTCTTTTATTCTCCTAAATGAGTTTCCTACAAAATGTAAGAGAAATAGACAAAACTTGATGCACTATATAGGAAACATCAATAGCAACAATATGAGGTAAATCAATGTCGTTTACATAGTATTAGGCAAAGAAAGTCTCTAGATTAAAGGGATAGATTTGGAAGAATTTATGCCTGATCACCAGTATTAAAGCTTCTCCATTTGAAACTTTATACAGAAGACCTTGTAGATAACCTATGTGATGGATAGAATCTGGAAATAGTAAACAACAATTTGGTCCTAAAATAATCCAGGACACCACTGAAAAATACAGCAAATTCGAGAGAAAGTGAAGACAACCCAAGATCGACAGAAAAGTTATGTAGACCAACGTTAAAACCCTTAGAACATTAAGTTAATGATCAAGTATTCTTGAAAGTTTCTCCACAAAAGGGAATTTTTCTCTTTCAAATGAAAGGAAACTAGCCCCCAGATATATTGAACCTTTCACAATTTCTAAATAAATTTTCTCTGTAGCCAATCAATTAGAATTACCTGTGGAATTATCCAATATTCATAGTGTATTTCATGTATCACAGTTATGCTAGTATATTTCTAATCCATCTCATATTGTTACATGGCAAGACATTTCATCTAACGAAACAATGAATTTAAAGTACACCCTATTTAAATTCTGGATTGCCAAGTGAAGTACCTCACAAATAAAGAAATTCCCTCAGTTAAAGTACTTTGGGCAAATCAAAATTAGCAAGAAGCTACATGGTAACCAGATCAAGCAATGAAGGATCAATACACTGACTTATTTCAAGGTAAAATTTAAGGACGATTTTTTTTAAGGTATGTAGACTATTGTAAGAACTGGGATTTTTCAAAATCGGCCCTAAACACCTACAAATACTCTTTTAACCCTTATAAAATATTCTAATTAAAATTCTTCTACTAAGAAAGAAACTATACTTAAAGACCTACAATTTTATTGGATTGACCTAGACCCTCTGAAGTTTCAGTAATTACAAAATAGCCCCCTAAAAATTTCAAAGTAATATAACCTGATTTATATTTCACCCTTACACCTCTGAATAATTTCAAACAAATCTTTTAGATTCTAACTAACATAAAATCACAATTTGAGCCCTTGAATCTTTTTAAATTATAAAAATACCCCAATACCTTATGGAAATTATACTTTTAAGGCTATAAATGTAATTACAAGAGCAATCAAGGACCAAACATCAAAGTTTTATTAATTTCAGTAAACCCCCTCTCCACATTGTGCATCACATAAGGACAAGAAGTTAAAAGGCACATGTATATACCATTCACACATATGAGTGACATTTACCAACCTCGAAAACTTCAAATAATCATCTCAAATCCACCACCCCATTCCACCACTCGAATCCCTTGAGTATGTGGTTTAAATACCCCATTATTTCAGTAGTTAAAACACACCTCAAACTTCAGTTCAGAAACATAAAATTTCACTCAAGCTAGGTACACCATGATTTTATGAGTTATTTTCAGTTCTTTTAATTCCAATTGCTTTCAGTGTAGTTAGTATACTTACAACAATTATAATATGCAAGCTTTTACGTGTAGAATAGTGTAGGATAGAAAAAAAATGTGAAATAACACCATTAAAGCTTGAGCTTCAATGGTGAATTTCGATATAAAGCTCCAAACTTTGATTTGAAGCTATGTATAACTTCATTACAACCAAAGGAACTCGAGTGTAATGATCAAAATCCATGAATACGCTCAAATCGATTGAAAGTGTATTTTGAACTAGAAAATTGAAAATTGAAAATTCTTCATTTATAATCCATCTCAACTTTTGAAATCAAAATCAAAGTAAAAAAAAAAAACATTTTTATAAGAATCATTGCCATATCCTTAAAATCCACGAATGTTAAGTCAAAATTTCGGGAAAGCACACTGTTTTAGAACTTGAGATATATAACATCTAAATCCACAAAACTTATATATTTGGAGTACTTATGAAAAATTAGGTAAAGTTTGTTTAGAAATCATCTCAAATGGTTTAGAAATGAAGGAGTTATTCAAGGTAAAAAATCATAAACCCTAAAGTCAACTGTCGAGGGGAAAAAATGAACTTTTTGACCAAAAACATTAACCTAGCGCGTGAGGGCGCGTGGCAAAACTCCTGTATCGTGAGAGTATCTCTCTCCTCCACGGTGGTAATAGACTCCCACCACTACAGTGCAGATCCCACTAGCTTGAAAGTAGCTAGTACCTGCTTTTGAACATCGGTGCACTCATACATCCTCAAGTGCCTCTGAATGTCTTTCCTCCACTGACTTGAAACCACAACAATGGAGCTACCTGCGAACTCCGGCGGGTGCGCTTTATGAAAAGCATCACTTACATGTTCCCAAGCAGACGGGAATGCATGTGCCTGAACTGGCGCGGCTACTGGAGCCTGGGGTGGTGCCTGTTGTACAACTGCTAGAGCGGCATTTACCGCTTGGGCTACAATGGCTGCAACCTCACCAGCATTCATGGTGCCCTGTACTGGTGCTGGCTCGGGCTCTGGCTGTGCATCCCTAGGAACCCGTGGTGCACGTCGTGGAGGCATCTGAAATAAGAGTAAGGTCTATAAGTTTCGCAGTTATAAACTCAAAATAGCTGAAGAGCGAAGCATACATAAAAGAATACAACAGTCCTAAAATATAGGGATCTACATCAAAGAAAGCTCAGCGGAAACATAATAAGCCGTACAGATCCTAAAGGACACTAGAACCTGATGCTTTGATACCACCTGTGACACCCCGACTAATTAAATACCAGGTAGCTACTCCTTTATTAAATTAACACAAAATGTCAAGTTGGTCTAGTTAACAGCATCACTGTCGAAAACATTTTTATCATTACTAACCACCTAGTATTTAAAAAGAAGATGTCAAATTTTAAATTAAGTTTAATTAACATACAATAAAAGAATTATGAAAGAATATCATAACCATACACCATAAAGTCTCAATAAAGTAACCAACAATTAATAATAAGTCCGGAGGGAAAACCCCTCACAACAATCCCACCACTGAAATAAATAAAACAGTATATCCTGAATTAATTACATGCCAACAATCTGAATAACTGAAATATGAAATGTCTCTAATAGAAATGGGCGACATGCCCTACAAATGATGAAAACTGAATAGAGTCAAGACAAAAGAAGCGTCTACTAGCAAGGCCCTGTAACTTCCACAAACAGCTACAGCTCGTCACCTGAATGGAAATCCTATGCATGGTGTCCTTGTGGCTGGGCACCTAAAAGGTTTTTACAAAAATAGATTTGAAAGCAAACGGGTCAGAGCCCGAAAGTGGAGAGTATTTTAAAAATAGCAAGTGCTTTAATAACATTAAATAAAGAATGCAAAATACATGTTAGGACGTGCTCTCACATGAAATACTCACCTCTCGTCTAATCGTGCACTCCTAACGTACAGTACCCATCTACGTGGTATTTATATCTAACTAAACCGACATAAGTTCTAACCCATCTACTCGATTCACAATATGAATTCCCAATGTTATCACTTGAATAGATAACTTTACTTAAACTCGGATTCTCAATTATTAGCATTACCATTTACTGGAGGTTATCCCCTTATTTATCTTCTCAAGGAGTTACTATAAATTATTCTCATAATTAAACATGACAAGTCTGTTCATTTAACCGTATATCATTCACATCATAAATATACAATACAAGCACCCCGAGACTAAGCTGAGGTGCACACATACTCTTCTATCCATCCCGATACATCACGTACATAAGGATCACGCATTCCGAATCTCTCAGGAATCGTTCTCAGATAACAACAATCACAAACAATGGAGGCGAACAGAGTCACATCACATGGGTCACGCACATACCTACGCTCCCATGATCAGCAGACTTATTAACTTCCCAATAAGTCCTTCTCTGACCTATGTCCTCGAGGTACCAATCTATATCCCCCCATAGGCACACAAAGAATAGATGGCCCTAAGCGAACGCAAACCTCCCGTGATAGCAAGCATGGTAGGTATGTCATACACATAAAATCATATACATATACATATACTAAGCATACACACATATTAGTAATTACCATAAATTATTAGTGGTATACTTCTCATTCTCATACCAACTTATAATGTTACACAATTCTCATATACCCGGTTAATACAAATATTTAAGTCGTCAATAATCCTCACATCGTATATAGTCACTAGCGTCCTAATCCACAAATATTATTTGGTTCACTCCTCATTATATCCCAATTCTCCCAATTATACCAAATAGTTAACAAGGGAAGGTTATATCTACAATTAAATATGATTATGGGACACTAGAAATCGAATCAGGCCAAAAAGGCCAATCTGTCAAATTGTTAGAAGTCTCGTTCGAACGAGGTCATTCGAACGAGAGTTCGTTCGAACGAAGTGGGCATCTAACGAACATCCAACTCGTTAGAAGGAAAACTGTCAACTCGTTAGAAGCTCGTTCGAACGAGCTCGTTCGAACGACCTGGGTAGGTCTTCTAACGAGGTGACAGTTTCGAGCCCAAAATTCCTAAATTCGTTTTTCCTCCAACTTTCTCTTCTCAAAACTCATCCAAACATTATCCCAATAGTGATTTAAGGTTCCTAATCATTCCTAAACATACTTAGGTCGTATTTTAACATATTTATAGCGTCAAATCTTCCTAAACAACATGAAATTATCATCAATCCCCAATTTTACCCAACCCTCATGAGTATGAACCCTAGAAATTTTAAAGTCATCAATTTCCCTTAATAAATCCGTTTTCTTATCATCAAGGTCGTATTTCTATTAGTATAATCACCCAATAACAATTCTACATGCAATCCCTATAACACAACCTGAATTTACAACTTCAATTTCATGGGTTTTTATAAATCTCCCAATACAATGCCATCATATAAATTTCTAAGCATGGAAGAAACATTTGTTGTAAATAACGTAATTAAACCACTTGCCTTGGATTATTCTCTAAATTTGGTGTTAAATTGATGAAGGTTGCTCTCTCTTTTTCTCCCAAGGTTGAAGGTTGAAGATCGGGGTTAAGGTTCTCTCTTTAGGAACTTCTCCTAACTTCTCATGAAACCCCCATAACCCTCTAATCACTTAAGTGTTGGTAATGGGTTAGTGGGTCATTAAAATTTCCTATTTTAAACTCCCAAAATTCGTTGGTCAAAAATCCCCAAATTCCAAAATTACCAAACTACCCTTTTAAGTTGCCGGTATGGCCTAAAAATGCCCCGGGACCCAAACTAAACCCCCGGCTAGTGTTTTCTGACTATTTCGACCCTTCCGGATGCGTTGGCGCACTCAAAATGACCATACGGTTGATAAAAATAAAATTCACTTTTTAATTAAAATAATTATATTCCTGGCGCGACTGTCACGCGCGTCCCAACAAAATTTCCCAAATTTTCGTATTTCAATCTCGCGACAATTATAATATTCTCAATATTCATATATTTCCATGTATACGTATTATAATCAAATACCAACTCACATCTAGTTAGTATTTTATCCGGATTAATTCTCAATTAATACACATTTAATTCAATTAATCCCATAAATAAATATCACAAAAATACGGGGTATTACAATTATTGCTATATACGTATGAGTGTCACTTTAATTGTGTGCCTAGCAGGTTACTTTTCCTCAAACATTTTGGGTTAGTTATTATTGTTACTTTGGTTTTACTGATGGCTTAATTATTTCTATACCCCTTAGTGAAATGGTAAGTATGAGATTATTAATTCAAGAGTCCTTCATTTTTTTACATTATCCTTAATGAACTTGTAATGAACCATATTTTCTCAATGAACTGGTAAGTATGGGATTATTAGTTCCAAAGCTTAAATGTTCTTTATAAACTGATAAGTATGGAAATATCAGTCTATTTCTTTAGCGTTGCTAAAATAATAAATCTATACACACTCCAACATTCACCTATACATATATACTTGTTATATAACTTATAGAACCTACTTAACATATTTGTGCTAATTCCTTTTTTCTATTGATGAGCCCAGAGAAAGAGGATAATATATATTCCCTATTAGAGACAGATAGCGGTTACCTGTTTTTGTATATGACTATGTGGGCAGAGAATAAGCCAGATGGGTGCAAGGAGTGTCATTATTTTGATTTTCTACATTACAGTTTGTACTAAAAAATGTATCTCACCCTTGCGGCAGTACAACCCTCTGTAAAACTACTTAACAATTAATAAAGTTATGTTATTCTGCCTTATCTTTAATTCATTGCTTTTTGTGTACTTCTAGGTCATTCATACTAAAATGCAAGGTCTGAAAGTTTTACGGGTCATCGTGGATTTATGTCGATTAGTCACCCTTGTAGGAATGACAGGTCAAACTTCTTACCTATAGGTCACAAGCGTAGGACAAAACCTACTCGAATTTCTGGTTAGTAGATTGAGGAGAAGGCGAAGGCTGCAACTATGGGGACTATATATATAGGCAAAACAAACTCAATTTTTAAACCTTAAACGTAAAACGAAGGCATGGTCCAAATAATAAATATTTTTAACTAGCCATATTGAAAATATCATCATGTGAGTCATGTAATTGATGTGATGCACACAGTGAAGAATGTTGCATAATATCTAAAGGGAACATGTCTGGGTGTATCATATTTAAAAGATGGAGATCGAGAGTGCCATGATCTGTAGAAGATGAAAATAAAGAATAAATAGATGTTAAAAAATTATCCTATAATAGGAAGAGTTTCTACCCCCTTATCTGCTTTCCCTTTGATGACAAGTGACAAAAAATGCTCTTAGACACATCGTTCAACTTGAAGACTCCAACCGGTTATTTCGATAATTTACGTAGTGTAGTATCCTACCAAACAAATGAACTAAATCAGTTCAAGTCTCCAAACTGGCATGTCATCCTTCAATTAATGACTCTGCTATTAAGGCATTGATTCTCCGAACATAAAGATATTTGTAGGGAAATTATGTAAATCAGTTTGGTCTTTATCATACATTGTGCTGAAGTGGTAAATATAAAGAACACTAAAGCTATGAAATCAACTTTAACTAAGGAAATTTATTTGTTGGAGAAATATTTTCCTTCACCGTTCTTCGATATCAGTATCCACCTTCTTGTGCATTTATGTGATGAGGCTTTGTTGTGTGGTCCCATTAGGTATCGCTGGATATATCCTTTCGAGCGCTTGATCAAAACCTTTGAAGATCACGTAAAGAATACACGGTATATTGGAGGGTCAATTCCTAAAGAATATGTAATCGTGGAATCATTGTTAACATTAAGGAACATATGTAAGAACAAATGCTGAGGAGGTTCAATCCTCGTGGAGAATGAGTGATCAAAGAACATGATGAGTTTGAGGATGAATTGCCTTTTAAGAACCCTGAGGAGGTAAGACTCGCTAATCTAGAATGCAACCAAACAACTCATTATGTTTTCAAATTAAAGATTGAAGAGAGTAAGTAGCTACATAACTAGTCGAATTATTCTTGTTTGATTATATATATATATTATATATAGTATGATTTAAACTCTAGAGTTTACCTTTAGGAAGTATGTGAACGGAATTGCCCAAAATCAGAGGAGAAACCGCACGAAGAATATTTTTAGGTCATGGATATCAAAAGAGGTAATTTATGCCTCTTATGTGTGCTGTTAAATATTCATGTGTGGTAAAAAATTCCCTAGTACAAATTCATTAATAAATACATCTTTTAAAAATAGTTGATGTCTTTTTCAGGCTTGCATGCCTAGTAAAAGGTCCCAAATTTCACTAACGGTTTTGATTTCATTTCATATCCATTTAAGGAAAAGCTTTTCATGCAAAAGAATGGAATTTTAATTTCTTCCTTGACTACTTATGTCGCTAGATGATAAATTTCTAAAAGATACATTGTTAACCTATTATGGGATTGTTTAACAAATCCTAGAACTCGATTATTTAAATTTCATAGAAACTGTATTATATTATAATTGGGTGAAGGTGTTGGACACCACTAATGCTTGTAAAGGTTATTTGACTCCAAACTTATTATGGTAGATTTATCAAAGATGAAGAGTAAATATTGCATAGTCGACGAACCTTTTATTCGTTTCTTTCAGAACATAAAGACGGTATTGTAATCGAAGTGCACAAACGATTGAAACTATTCTATTAGTGTGCATGCACCAAAGGGCAAGGCTACACAAACAAATGCATTAAAGGCTCCTAAATAATTCAAGTATTATCTTGATGACAATCCTAATTTGAAGAATTTTTTAGTTGATTTAGAGAAAGACTGAGTATTAAGTATTACTTTACCCGTGACAATCCTATTTATATCCTATTATTTTATTGGTACTTGACAATCCAATTTGTATCCAAATTGTATCCTATTATGATATTAATGTTACTTTGGATCTTTAGTTTAATTTATGAATGTTTAGATTGATTAATAAATGTTTAGTTTGATTTATAAATGTTTAGGGGCATGAACACCTCACACGAGACTAATGTAATTCAGAGGAACTGACTGCATAGTCATTGGATGCCTGATTTTATAATTGGACAAAAAATTGTAAATAACCAGATGTAGGCTTGAAAACATGCCATTATAGGGGGAAAACCCAAAATAACACCCAAACGGCCCCATCAAGGGCACGAACACATCACACGGGACCAATGTAATTCGTAAAAATTGGCCACAGAGCCAAAGGATTCACGGTATGAGAATAGGACTAAAATTTGTAAATAACTAGACTTAGGCTTGAAAACATGCCGCTAGGAGGGAAAACCCCAAAACATCCCTAGACATCTCCATAAGGGGAACGAACACCTCTCACGGGACGGATGTAACTTAAAAGAACTAACCGCGTAGTCACACGATACTTCATTTTAGAAAAGTATTAAAATTTTCTAATAAACTGACCTAGGTTTGAAAACATGTCGCAAGAGGGAGAAAATCCAAAAAAAACACCAAACGACCATGCAAGGGGAACGAAACTTTGTACATGATCAATGTAACTCGTAGGAACTAACTGTATAGTCATAAGATGTCTGGTTTTAGAATAGGAATAAAATTTGAAAATAACCGAACGTAGTCTTGAAAATATGCCACTATAAGGAAAAACCCAAAACAACCCCCAAACATCCTCGTAAAGGACATGAACACCTCACACGGGACCAATTTAACTCGTAGGAATTGGCCGCATATTCACGGGATGCCCAAATTGAGAATGGGAGTAAAATTTGTAAATAACTAGACTTAGGCTTGAAAACATGATGCTAGGGGGGAATCCAAAACATCCCCTAAATGGCCTTGCAAGGGGCACGAACACCTCGCACGGGGCCAATGTAACTCATAGGAACTGACCACGTAGTCACAAAATGCTCGGTTTGACAATGGGACTAAAATTTGTTAATAACCAAAATTAGGCTTAAAACATGTTGTTAGAGAAGGGAAATAAAAAAAAAAACCCAAATGACCTCATAAGGGGAACGAACACCTCGCACAGGACCAGTGTAACTTATAGGAACTGGCCATATAGTCACGGGATGCCTGATTTGTTAATAGGACTAAATTTTCAAATAACTAGACTTATGCTGAAAATATGTCGTTGGAGGAGAAAAAAACCCAAACGACCCCTTAAGGAGCACGAATAGCTCGTACCAAACCAATGTAACTCAGAGGAACTGATCGCGTAATCATGGGATCCCTGGTTTGAGGATAAGACTAAAATTTTAAAATATTCAGTATGATTTGGTTCTTAGATACATGTTTTTTCTCAGGGCTGCCTAAAAATATTTTTTTATTTTTTATTAATAGGATATGGTCACAGCCCAAAGCTGTGATCCCCGTTTTAGGAAAAAAAACAAATAAAAACTTGGACATAGTCCAAGAACATGACCATGACCATGTTTTTATTTTATTCTTTAAAAAGATGGGGGTCATGGCTTTGGGCCATAACCATTTTTCAACAGTGCCCCATGTGGTCACGGACATGGTTCGTGACCCATAGTCCACAAATGGTCATGACTCAGGTTCCTAACCCCTAGTCCACAACTTATCACGGCTCAAGTTCATAACCCCTTTGTCATGGCCCAAGCCCATGACCTTGGATCCATATACTTCCCCACACCCGAGGTTGTGATGATGACCAGCAATTTTGGTCATGCCAGAAATGGTCATGGACCTCAGCTGTGATTCAATGGTCTGGTCACGGCCAAAATCCGTGACCATTATCGATTTATGGTGTAGTGATTTTTTTCGCAAAACATAGCAAAAGAAAGAACTAATCACACACTGGGTTAAAGTTTTAAAGGAATTATAAGAGATTAAAATATGCTAATCAAACCAACAAATAGAAGATAACTATATAATGAGTGAACAATTAAGATGTTAGTGTAAGCAAGATATAATCAATAGAGTAATTGACCGAAATCAATCATTTTAACTACACATGGGAAGATGAAATACATCATGTAAAGATATAAATAATTCTAAAAGTCATAAGCATTAAAAAAAGTTAAGAGTTACAAGGATTACAATAAATGGATTAATACAAATCAAAATCTAAAAAGTCTAAAAAAACTAACAAATCCCAAAATAGTGAACAAACTAAATTGTTTCTACAACTTCAATATCCTTATGGAACACATTTTAGTAACCTTGTTGTTAACATCTTGCAAAGCATCCCTGGCATTCAGTACTCGAGGATCAAAGGTGTGATAAAAGTTTTTGTAGGATGAAGACCTAATTGAACTAAAGGAAGAGAACACATTCCTAGAAGTCTCAAAGTTGGGTTCCAAACTAGAACATTTTTTAGTAGATAACTAAGAAACGATAGAATCCAACTCATTTTCAGTCAAGAGGCGCATACTAGATGCATGTGATGTAGAGGTAGGACCATGAGAAGGTAGGGGAACAACATGCAGTGGTTTGGGTTTGCCACTATAGTTGCCAAATTGAGCAATCCACTTATAATAAGAATCAATAGTCAATTCAGATTATTGATTTACCAAAACTTCATGGGGAAGAATAGGAACTCTAAACTCCAAGAGCAAATGTACTATCAAAAGGAAAAGTTTGTGTATTTTTAATGTCCTCGATATGATAAAAAAAATCGACGCCCTGATTAAACCACACAAACACATACTATCACCCGAACTAATGGCATACGACAATCGTGCATGTTTGGAATGTACGTTGTGGGTTGGTACGTGGGAATAATGAAAGACCAAACAACCATATTCACTATATAAAAATCCTTAGCAAGGAAAGCTTGAGGAAAACTCTTTCCATTCCAGAACTAACAATGGTTGTCACTCAACATAGTGATTACATTCGGGTTATAAGGTTCACTACTAATCGGCTTGTAAGTATAATCAAGTTGATATTATTCTAGAACACGAATATATTTTCTTTTCCACTAAGAGGAAATCTTTATAGGAACACACCTCACTTAGGTAGAAATAACTCTTATGCCTAAGTGATCCTTACCATTAACAAGAGTCGAATAAAATTATCTCACCAATTTGGGGTAACATGGTCTGATTTGAGATCAAACACCAATCCATATTCTTTTATAAAAAAACTCTTATAAACGGGTGTCAAAAAAAGATTCCAAATCAATTTTCCTCTCCTAATGCACATCACATGTAGCAAAGATCTCATTAAATATAGAATGGTTGGATTAAGTCAAGGCGTGTGATCGAGATTTCAAAGACATAGTATAACATGAAAACACACACCAAGACACACGTACATAAATCCTATGAGATATGGAAGTGTAAACTAAGGATTCTATACTAACACTATGAGAAACAACCCCAAAGAAAGAGTAAAATAAAGCTATATAAACTAAAAGCTACTCAATAGAGTCAATAATGATTCAAGATAAGTAAAACCCATCAATCATAGAAAATAATTAATCAAAATCCATCAATACTACTATCACCAAGACTTAACTCTAAAAAGAAGTAAATCTAAAAATCTAGGAAGGAAAACTTACCAACTTGAAGATTAATCCAGTTGAATGATGTACGAACCATCTAAAATGACTTCCAGATTTCTAAATGGGAGGAAGGAAGGAGGTTTATGAGGTTAAAGAGGTTTAGAGAGATAAATGGGTGAATATGTTCATGAATCTCGATTTGTGAATTTTCAACAAACCCAAGTTGTTTCTCTGTAATGGTAAGTTTCTCGCTGGTCATGGCGCTATCACTGTGGCAAATCTGTTGCGACAACAAAGTCATGGAAACTTCCAAAAAACCTAAAATGAGTAAAATCAACAAACAAATAAGGAAATATACTCAATTGATTTATTAGCTTCTAGGTAAGAACATTTTGATCTCGTAAATACCCTTTCAAATGATCACAAAGCTTCAAAAGATCCTACAACAGATCTTGGTCATGCCAAATACTCTACAGAAAGAATGGTTTAGAATTTAAAGGCCCAAGGTCAACTAAAAGACATATAAAATATAGAGATATTTAAAAGCATAACTCGTGATAGAGAAATGACTAAAATGAGCATTAACCTATAAGAATGCAGATTAATGTTTGAACTCACTTTTGACATTTTTATACTTTATGAAACAAAGAGAATTCATTCATTCATTACAAAAGGTAGGGAACTATTTCTACTTTTTCAAAAGTTTTTCTCATGACCTAAGGTTGCATCCCTTACCAGATCATCACTCATGGTTTTAAAACATATTTATATATATATATATATAAAAACTCTAACCATGATGATAAAAAAAATTTATATACAAAAAGAATTAACAATGCCACCATTTCATCGAAACGCTGCATAAAACATTTTAATTTCCAATAGAAGTAGAAAAAAGTTCACTTCATTATATTTTTTATATAATTGCTAAAGTTTATTGTGTGGGGTAAAGTGAATGAGTTATGGCGAATACTCTAAAATAATGAGCTAAATTTACCAAGCCATTTCAAGCTATAAAAATCTAACCATGGAGTATAAAAGCCATAAATAAAACTGTTAGTACTATAGCTAAGCATGTAGGTTTGCCTTTAAGCTCATGTTCTAAAATAATGCCTAACAATCATACAAGACCAATATTGTACAAGGATAATATTTAAATGTATGAATAAAGCAAAGAACATATCTAAATAATAAAAAAGAATGATGGAGAGAAATCAAAAGGCCTATCAGAAAAGAGTAAACCATATACTCTAAGATAGATAAACCAAAATAATCTTATTTCTTATTAAATAATAACCAACAATTGCCTAATTTATCTAGGGATTTTAGTTCCTCTCTATCAATAACTTGTTTCAGAATACTATCCAGTTCAATCTTCAAAAAATTAAATCTAGAAACCAAATTGGGTGTAAGGAGACAAATTTCCAATTGAGTCCTTTGTAGTTATGGATCGATTCCGGACAAAAATGTTTGAGTCATAGGATAGATTTATTGACCATCCTTCAAGCCTATGACATTCTAAAGTTGAAGACGTAGCGGTCAAGTTCATAAAGCTTCATCAAATGTCGTGTTTGTCGTTCCTCGTTTCTACATCATCAACATGGTTCCATTGCTCCTAAGGTATGAATGTATTTGAATATATATATAGGAGCTTGGAACAATTTATATTGGGTGTAAGTTTATTTTAAACTATTTTTTACCTTCAGAAGGTTACGTTAAAACTTTAAAATAAAGTTTCTGGGCTAAAAATAGAATTTTTATACTTTCTGGTTTTTCGTTCAATATTGTCGTTCGAACAAGTTTGTCGTTCGAACGAGGTTTGCCAACGAGTTCCCCTATTGGCCACTGGAATGTCGTTCGAACGAGAATTCCAATGAGATTTCTAACGAGTTCAACTTTTAATACACTGGAACTTTGTTATAAGGCTCATTCGAACGAGACTTCGTTCGAACAAAAATCTCGTTCGCATGAGTTTTGGCGGGGACAGTTAATTGGCAGTTTTTGGAGCAGTTCTCCCACTTTCCCAGTTATTTTCCCACTAACTTTTTACCTGATTAATTAAGTACGGAAACCAACTTTTCTTTTCAACTTTTTCATATCCTACAACCTCCAAGAGAGAGTTTGAGAGAAAAATTCCAAAAAGAAAAAGTTCATGTTTAACTGTTCATTTTTAAAAGAAAAATCTTTAAAACATTTTTGTTTTACACCCATAGTTAGTTTATCCAAGTTCCTTTACATATATACATTGCTTGGAGATTTGGCATCGGTTTACTCTACCTATTGAAGAGTTCTTTTGGGTTTTCTTCTAAATCCATCAAAGAAGAAGACGTTTGTTTTGTTGCGAAATTCTCACATGGTGAAAGGCACCATGTGTGGTTGATGGTGCACCTAAAGTCTGATCGGTGGATTCCGAGACCGCGGTGGAGCTCCGTGGTTATTCACTAGGCAGAGGTAGTTACAAGAAGATGCGTCGGGGCTTGAAAGAGTCGAGTCGAGTGTTGTAAGTCATCTTGCTTGTAATTGTAAATTCCGTACGTAGTGAATTTGAGGCTAGGACCGTCCGAGGTTTTTTCCGTTGTGGTTTTTCCTCATACATCGTGGCGTAGTGGATTAATTTTTTATTTTATCTTTTGCAAAATCACCTAGAATGCATGCTTAGGTAAAAAGATAAAATTAGTTTATTTCACTACTTATTTAATTTGGTGCTAAATTATTTTGGGTAACATTTATGTTAATTTAGTTCAAGTTGTCACTTAATTTGATAAAATTGGTTTGGCCTAACTTGGTAATATTAAAAATGTGACTTAGGCAAATTTCTAGGACTTGGGTTAAATTTGTTAAAGTGAAAAATTCATTTGTTAATTATTTTAAGTTCACTTTAAATTGTGTTTAATTTTAATTTGAAAAAAAATTAAAATTTGTTGTATAATTGAACCATCTTTCGCTTCTGCATACATCTAAAAGGAAATTACTCTTTTTGAAGTAAAAAGATTTCAAAATTGCGGGCCTATCGCCTTTTCAAATTGGTATCAGAGCCGGAGCGCTAATTTATCGCGTCAAAGATCCATTTTTTGTCTTCTATATTTTTTTGTGCTCCTTGTATTTTTAGGTGGTTCATTTTTTACTCACTCTCTTTTTTGTTTTGTATCTCCCGATGGGACGTCTTAATGATAATTTATCCATGTCTAATGATAATGAAGTTTTTGCTATTCGAGAGGAATTTAATTAGATTAATAAGTGTAATGAAAAATTAAGAGAATTAAATTTGAGATTTGCAAAAAGAATTAAATTTCTTGAAGATGAAAATTCTTGTTTTAAAGCTAAAGTTGAATTTTTGAAAATTTTGCTATCTCAAAAAGATATTTTTTGTCAAAAGCTCATGGACATAAATTATAATTATAATATTTTAGAAATGTCCAAGAAAGAGAGTGATAGTCGAGAAAAGACTCTTAGGGACAAGTTTGCTCACATTGAGGGGGAGCGTGATAACCTTCTAGGAGTTATAGAAAATTTAAAGATGGAGTCCCGTAAAATTGAGGAGTCTAATTTATTACTTGAGTCCAAAATTTTAGAAATGAAAAATGATTTACAAGACTCGAGTAGTTGTGATAATGTTCTAGCTCATGTTTTTCAAATACTTTTGTTGCTAAAGCTAAGACCATTGTTTGTTTTAGAGGGTCGAATTTATCCAAGGACTTTAGAAAAGGTCACACCGTAGGTAGCATTCCTCGTGTTTTCACATGCTTGCATTATGGTAGGAAAGGTCACCTTATGTCTAGCATTTCATTAATTTCCAAATCCCATCATTTTAAATAAACATCTATATGGGTTCGGAAATCATTCTTAGATGCGCTGGATATTAGATTTTAAAGGTTGAATGTGTTAGTTTTGTTTCCATACTCTAGCTTTGTGTTCTTCATATTATATATCAATGCTAGGTGTATGCATGTTTAATCATTTTCTAGTCTATGCTCCATGCTTAATCACATGCTAGAATAATGATTTTTGTTTATCTTTTGTATTATATTTCCTTCATTTTTGTTTGCATTAAATGAAAATACAAAAAGATTTTTGTTTATCATTTGGGTTTTTATCTCTTGGTAATTTAAGCTTAATGAAAAATTCAAATGATTTTTGTTTGCCTTTTGAGTATATATTTTTATTTTTGGTTAAAAATTTCAAAAAACTCAACAAGTTTTTCTTTTGTGTGTATTTTAGTTTGACACACTTTATGTGGCATATACTTGTGTTTGAATCCCATCTTTTACGCTCCCATGTGGCTAGAACTTTTGGTTAAGATTGTCAATCCTTATTATGTTCTTTACCATGCTTACATGGAGTAGTTGTATTTTGTGTTGATTTAAATGGATTCTATTTTAATATGCCTCAATTTTCACATGCACGAGCTCAATTGAAATTTTAACTTCATATGTATATTTGAGCTTGGTGAGGTGTTCTCCTACAAATCTTATCATCTACATATTTGTGACTTAGGAGGACTAGTGCATGTCAAAATCCATTGCACGTGAGATTTGTGTGAAATAAAAAAAATATTATATATAAATGTGCACATGGAAGGGATCCAAAAGGAATTATTATCCTTTGTGAATAGTAAGCCGCCGTTTGTTTGGACCTAAAAGAAATACGTGGTCCAAAGGCCTAAAAATAGAATTATGGCATTAAAAAGAAAAATAATTGCCAAGGCCTATTTTTATTTGATATATTCATTCAAATATATATGCTTATTGAGGGAGATTGGATGGTATATCAATGGTTTGCACAATTTTTGTTTATCCTAGTTGTACTTTCAATGTCATGACTCTATTGGTTTCTAGAATCATCAATATGCTAGGCTTGTATTCATTGTGTATGTTTGTCCATTGAGTTCAATTTATATTGTCATATGAGGTTATATTCAAATGTGATGAAGTTTGCAATCAATTGAGAACTCCTTGAATATATTTTAAGTGATTAAGTCTAAATTTAATTGTTACTAGTTCACACCCCAACACTTTTGTTTCCATATGACACATTTTTTCCATACGAGTGTGAAAAGCTTATATTATTTTGTGTCATTTGTGTTTATGTATATATATAAATATATATATATATATATATATATATATATATGTGTGTGTGTGTGTGTGTGTGTGTGTGTGTGTGTGTGTGTGTGTGTGTGCATCTTTGATATATCTAGAGTACGCATATATATGATATTTTTATTTGGTCTTCGCCTTGCTTTCTAGTCCTTCTATACTTTAATTCATAATTGGTAACTAACTTGTTGCATTCTTTGTTGATATCATATGCTTAATACTTTATGTATTATATTGGTATCATTTTCTTACATCCTAGTTGGTATTCGTTCTTATTTGTTGGATTTGTTATGATTTTGTTGCCTATGTTCTTTAATGTTCTAATCACTTTATGCACTAATGCATGTTTAGCTTGTTATCCCATTCTATTTATCCCTTGTTTAGTTTAAGGGGTGTATTTTATTTAATTGGGGAAGATAAGTTAATGTTTTGATTCATTAGCCTTTGTCTATTCCTGAACAAAAAGGGGGAGAATGATAGGGGGAGAAATGGTATCTAATCCTATTCTATTCGTATCTTAGTTTGGGAGATTTAACTTAGGGGGAGAGCGCTATCATCTTAGGTTGATCATTGTTGATAAAGGGGAGAATTAATTTAGGGGGAGTAATTACTTAATTGCATTTAATATTTTGATATTCCCTATGCGTTTGATAGTTTGCTTGAGTGTGCAAGAATTCTTCTAAATGGCAACTTTCACCATCGGCAAAGCATTTAATTCTAAAGTGGTATTTGAGTCAAGCATTGTACTCTTTATTTTGGGTGGGATATTTTTGAGTCTAGTGAGCATGACGGCCCTTTAGGATTTTTGTTGGTTTTTGCCCCAGAATAGCCAAACGGGGAGATTTGTAAGGACACAAATTTCCAATTGAGTCTTTTGTAGTTTTGGCTCAATTCTGGAAAAAATATTTGAGTCATATGATAGAGTTATTGACCATCCTTCAAGCCTATGACATTCTAAAGTTGAAGAGATAGCGGCCAAGTTCAAAAAGCTTCATCAAATGTCGTGTTTATAGTTCCTCGTTTCTACGTCATCAACATGGTTCCATTGATCCTAAGGTATGAATGCATTTGAATATGTATATAGGAGCTTGGAACAATTTATATTGGGTGTAAGTTTATTTTAAACTGTTGTTTACTTTCAGAAGGTTACTTTAAAGCTTTAAAATAAAGTTTCTGGGCTAAAAATAGAATTTTTATACTCTTTGGTTTTTCGTTTGATATTGTCGTTCGAACGAGGTTTGCCAATGAGTTCCCCTATTGGCCAATGGAATGTCGTTTGAATTGTCGTTCGAACGAGAATTCCAATGAGATTTCTAACGAGTTCAATTTTTAATACACTGGAACTTTGTTAGAAGGCTCGTTCGAACGAGTTTTGGAGGGAAAAGTTAATTGGCAGTATTTTGAGCAGTTTTCCCACTTTCCCACTAACTTTTTACCTAATTAATTAAGTACGAAAACCAACATTTTTTTCAACTTTTTCATATCCTACAACCTCCGAGAGAGAGTTTGAGAGCAAAATTCCAAAAAGAAAAAGTTCATGTTTAAGTGTTCATTTTTCAAAGAAAAATCTTTAAAACACTTTTGTTTTACACCCATAGTTTGTTTATCCAAGTTCCTTTATATATATACATTGCTTGGAGTTTTGGCACCATTTTACTCTACCTATTGAAGAGTTCGTTTGGGTTCTCTTCTAAATCCCTCTAAGAAGAAGAAGTGTGTTTTGTTGCTGCATTCTCACATGGTGAAAGGCACCATGTGTGGTTAATGGTGTACCTTAAGTCCGATCGGTGGATTCTGAGACTACGGTGGAGCTCCGTGGTTATTCCCTAGGCAGAGTTAGTTACAAAAAGACGCGTCGGGGCTTGAAGCAGTCGAGTCTAGTGTTGTAAGTCATCTTTCTTGTAATTTTAAATTCCGTACTTAGTGGATTTGAGGCTAGGGCCGTCCGTGGTTTTTTCACCTTGTGGGTTTTTCTTAATACATCGCGGCATAGTGGATTAATTGTTTATTTTATCTTTTGCAAAATCACCTAGAACGCATGCTTAGGTAAAAAGATAAAATTGGTTTATTTCACTACTTATTTAATTTGGTGCTAAATTAATTTGGGTAACGTTTATGCTAATTTAATTCAAGTTGTCACTTAATTTGATAAAATTGGTTTGGCCTAACTTGGTAATATTGAAAATATGACTTAGGCAAATTTATAGGACTTGGGTAAAATTTGTTAAAGTGAAAAATTCATTTGTTAATTATTTTAAGTTCACTTTAAATTGTGTTTAATTTTAATTTGAAAAGAAATTAAAATTTGTTGTTTAATTGGACAATCTTTCACTTCAGTTTACATGCAAAAGGAAATTACTCTTTTTGAAGTAAATTGATTTCAAAATTGGGGGCCTATCTCCTTTTCATTCGGAATTATGGGAAGATCAACCATTTTTGCTTTTCCCTTCCAATTGGAAAACTTTTAAGGGGGCTTCCACGTTCTTCTTCCCCTTCCTATCGATCTTTATATACTTATCAAAGTCACCATAATGTGACGTGGGTTGGAGTAAAACAAAAAACTCCTTAAGTTGTCTTGACCTATGGAAACGTCTCCACCTATAGGGTTGTGGAACAATTAGGTCGATGGGGCTCTTGAATTGTTACTTACTAAGTTTAAAGTAAAACTCCTTCAAGTTTCA
Organism: Sambucus nigra; assembly: GCA_949130495.1. NCBI lineage: Eukaryota > Viridiplantae > Streptophyta > Magnoliopsida > Dipsacales > Adoxaceae > Sambucus > Sambucus nigra. The sequence goes on from OX422213.1 coordinate 40,314,746, forward strand.
TTCCTTGTTTCAAAAGGAACACATAGAGGTCACCTACCCTTAGTTTTCTTCGGTTATATTATTGGTTCAAGATTCATCAATGGGAGATGGAAAATGGATTGGGAAGATAAGAAAGCATGGCTAGATGTAGAGCCATCACTATCAAAACTTATTCCACATTTATTTAAAGTGTAAAACTTATCCCCATAAATCATCCTATCTAACTTTTGAGACCTAATTTCCATATTTATCTTAAAAGTGGATGCATATAGCAGTCGTTCAAAAGAAAAGATATTTAGTTCTCCAGGACTATTCTTGAGTTTTCACTCTCGTGTTAGTACATCGTAAGGAACGCAATCTGATGACAAAGAAAGTCGATTAAACTTCCTTCAATATACGGTTCACTACTCACCGCATGTGGAACATCTAGCTTGCTGAAGTTTGAGAACTTCTTCGTGAGCAGCGAGATTTTTGTTGGCACCGAAAACCCTTTTTTTCTTCTTTACTAGCCTTACGCCCTGCATCACATTCAACTCGTGGCACATGAAGTCGGGATCTATAGTCGACATGTCCTTGTGGCTCCAAGCGACCACTATTTTACGCTGTCGCAGAAAGATGATAATATTTTTCCTTTAATGAGGATCGAATAATGACATGATCTATACCATCCTCTATGGGTGGCTATCGTCAAGTGGGATTGTCTCGATTTCTTCAGTAAGCTGTCCCCTGACCAGTTTTGCCTCCTCTTGGAGATTGATGGTCTCTTTATGAGAGGTGTTTGTTAACTTCTTTCGTTCTTCCTAGTCTGCTAAAATGAAATAGCATTCACGCGCCACCTTTTGATTGCCCTTGACGATGCCTAATCCAAAGTGAGTTGGAAACTTCAAGCATTCACAACTTTGAATTTCTTCAGGCCGATCCTTACAAAGATAACATTATAGGTTGAGATTATGTTCTTATCAAGGACAAATAATCGTATTTTCTCCGTTCAGCTGATCGTCCAGGTGTCGACCACAACCTTCAGCTCTACCATTCCCAAGGGTTCTACCCTTTCTCCTGAAAATCTGACGGAGGCTGATGATAAGGTGTGATTTCCACGTCCTCCAGTTTCAACTTCTTATAGTAGCTTTTGAACATTACGTCTGTAGAGCTTCCATTGTACACCAGTGTCCTCATTACCCGTCCTTCTTGGATGACCATAGTAACGATCAGAGGGTCATTGTGGGAATATCACACCTTGACGATCATCCTTTGAAAAGCCGATGATTTACTCATCCTTGTTCACCTTCCGTGTCTGATTTCTGGAGCTTGTTGTCAGGTTGACATGTGCTTGTTTGCAAGATTGGGCCTCGTTGAGATAAGCCTTCCTTTATGTGGGGTCTTCTCCTATGTTATCTCCACCTTCGACGATGAATTAACAATTCAAAGCTATCATGATAACGTCACGTATGGGATCCTTAAGCTTTTTAGGAATATATAGATCATCCTTCTAGTCATTATCCCTTGCTCTTTTCTTGTCAGCCACCCTCCGACAGGGCGACTTTGACCGTCTCCTACCTTTGCCTTCTTCTGGGTTTGATCGACCACTATTATCTACATAGTTGGACATATTTCACCTCCTTATCAAACCTTTAATCTCGTTCTTCAGAGCTATAAATCGGTATGTATTATGGCCATGGTCTTTGTGAAATGCACAATACTTGCTTTTGTTTCTCTTGTTTGCTGGTAACTTCATCTTTCCCAGCCATCTGAGATATTTATTTTTTCAAATTTCGTCCAGGATGAAGTGGACTCCAACCATGAGGGACGTGTACTCATCTTACTTTCTTGACTTGTTACCTTTTTTGTCCCTTTCTTCTTGCTTCTTGTTGATCCTGGAAACAGAGGGCTTCAAGTTGTCAAACTCTTTGGCCACCATCACCTCTTCAGCGTTCATGATTTTTCCCACCTTGGCTAGCAGTTCATTTATGGTCTTAGGTGTCTCCTTGCATAATGCCTAAAATAGATTGCTTTATCGTAGCCCACTCATCAAGTCTGTGATGATAGTTAGCTCGTTGTAATTTACTACCTCCAGCTTTTTAGTGTTAAATCAGTTGATGTAGTCATGGGTGTTGCGACAAACCGGGTATAATTATGATAAATTATGTTTAAATCATGATTAGATTATGTGATATGGATAACATATTATCAGTATATATAATGTTAAGTCATTATTTTTAGTCTAATCCTACCTTCATAAAGCATGAAATATCGAATTAGTTACAAATATGAAATTTTGAAGTTTTCGGTATGAACGTTCATGTTTAAGACTAGGTTTGACCTTTATGACATAATAATTGACTTGAGGTGAAAACTAGATAGTTGTATACAGGTGAGTTATGGTTGTAACATAACAAACGGTGTGTGAAACAGAGGTCCGAGTAAGAAGTTATACCAAAATTACTAACCAAGGGCAAATCTGTCCATCCGTTTAAGTGGTAATTTGTCCTTTATACCCAATAAGTGTCTTAAATTGATTGGTTGGAGGTGGAGGTTGGTTTGGACGACTTAAACCCTTTAGATATCCTCCTTTCTTCAGCAAAAATCAGTTTGGGAGATTTTTAGGTTGAGGAAATATAATTGTGAAGGTTAGGAATAAGAAAGTGAGGAGAAAAATTGAGAAAAATTCATAGAAAATTACGTAAAAGCCCCAAAGGTAATTTCACCCATGAATCTTGTTATTTTTCTTGTATTTATGATTTATATTGTATAAATACTTGATTTTTTATTGACCTTTAATTCTTGGGTGCATATGTATGGATATATGCAAGTTTAAACAAAGTTGAATGTGTAAACCCTTAATTTCTTTGTTTAGTAACCTTGTTTATTCAAACTTCCATGTCTTTTTGTATGATTACTGAAATTGATTAATTCAAATTTAAGATTAACATAGACCCATATATTCATAACATATCCGAAAATTATGTAAAAATAGCAAGAAATGAATCTTGGGTGATGGTTTCAAGTTTGGGTATAAAATCTGCCCCAAAAGAGTAAATATGCATACCATATGTTTGATGTTTTGCTTGACAACGCAAATAAACTTTGAAAATTATGAAATTTTAATCTTGTATTATTCAATATGTTTCTGAAATTGGATGAAATATCATAGAAAGTTATGATGTATAAAAATTATGAAAATTCTTGGAAGATGACTGAATGATAGAGGAGCCTATAGGGCGGATTTGTTATGTAGTAAAGACATGGGCATATCTTGCTCTAGGAAACTTGGAATGATGTGTCGTCTTTTGTGTTGGAAACCTAATATATAAGGATTGGATTACCCAGAAGAATTAAAGTAGGTTTGGGTTATAATTTGAATATGTTAGATATCATAAATCGAGTCTAGATGGGACTTCGTTTATGATGGATGATTTGAATAGAATCATGTGATGCTTATGGATTGAGTTATGTTGATGTTATTATGTGAATTTTTAATATTCTTATGATGATACTAATATTGTAAGAATGATAGGAAGAGAAGAAGAACCGACTGAACAAGAGAGAAATAAAGGAAAAGGGAAAGCTTGTTAAAGTTACAAGGTGAGTGTACTTCTGATTGTTTCACATATAGATATGAAGATGATATGATGGTTGTGAATATAGCTCGAAGAGAAGGATTTGTTTGGATATTAAATTATCCAGGATTGGTTTGAATACTTCGGTATTCAGGATTTGTTTGGATATTCAAATATCCAGGATTTTTTTGGGTCTTATGATCCAGGATTGGAATTGGACAAAGATCCAATAATTTGTTGGAACTTATGTTCCAGGATTACTTATTGCCAATGGGAAGGATTGTTTGGATTTTATATCCACATATTTGATATAGAACTGTTTATTCATTGCAGGGAAGGAGTACCTCAGCAAGCTTAATTCTTATGGTTTATATTTTAACATTTTCAGGTTTGTATACTGCCAGCTAGGATACCGTATGATCGGTGATTTTGAGAGCTGCACCATTAGAAAGAGTTGGGGTTTAAATATGGGGATTTTGTTATTATCACAAGGAGGATTTTACTACACTCACATATGGTATATATTGAGTTAGTGTGAATGGATTTGATGATTGTAAAATTTAATGGTAGTTAATCACAGTATTGTATAATATCTAATTACGACTCTGATGTTGACTTCATTTTGACACAAGAACAATATTATGTTCATTATGTACATTATGCATGAAAATATTAATAAATGAATTACTTTTCAAATGGACTGAAGATCATGATTTAATTGTTATGAAAATAAATGATTAGAATGGATTTGGGTTCGGGGTGTGACAATTAGTGGTATCAGAGCGTCTACGTTATTAATTCTGGACATTTGTGACGATTAGATGGCAGTCATTGAGTTGATTTAATATTTATGAATATTATTTTTGGACTAACCAATAGTTTAGTATTATAAATTGTTTATATTGGTTGTTAGAACTTTATTTTATTATAGATAATTGTAGATGGAACCTGGGAATGGACAACATAGAGAAGAGGGAGTAACTTCTCGTACAGATAATACTGAAGTAGAGCAGAGTGTTGCTGGAAGGGATAGAGAGAATGAGCAGCCTACAGAGATGAAAATAATGGCACAGGATATACTGAGGATGGCAGAACAATAGGAAATAATTACGGCATTAATGGTAGAACAACAGACTAAATATCTAGATTAAAAAACTGTTGCTAGAATTGAGAAAGAGGCAAGGAAGGAAATGAAATATTCCATGCATGAGAAGTTTCTGAAGTTGAATCCTCTAGAATATTCAGGGTCTGTGGAACCTATAGAATCTAAGATGTGGGTCAGAGATCTAGAGACCATCTTTGTAGTGATGAAAGTTCCAGATAACCAGAAAGTAAATTTGGCTGTGTTTAGGCTGAAAGGGGAGGCCAAATATTGGTGGGAAGCCAGCAACCATTTGGTGCCCAGGATGGACGGTACTGATGTTATTACTTGGGCTGAATTTATTGAAGCTTTGTATGTTAAGTATTTTCCTAAAGTCTATAGGAGGGAGAAAGTGAGGGAATTTATAAACTTAACCTAAGAAAAAATGTTTGTGAGGGAGTATGAGGCTAAATTTACAGCTTTATCTAGATTTTCTACTAAATATGTGGAGGATAAAGAAGAGAAATGTAGTAAGTTTCAAGAGGGACTGATTTGGACCATTGAAAATAAAGTGGCTACTTATGAGTTAGAAGATTATGCTTCTCTGGTGAATAAAGCCACGATAGCATAAAGCTAAATGAACCAAGGGGTGGCGAGTAGAGAGAGTTTTAAGAAAAGTAGATTCAACGCATCTCAGTCTAAGGGAGGTGAGGGGGGAAGTGTTAAGATGGAACCTCATAAATTTCGGAGAGGTCAGGGGAGATTTGGCAGAGATACTAGGGGTGGAGAATCTTCTAGTATGGTTAGGAGGTCAGGAAAAGGAGAGGCACCAACGAGAGTTGTTACATGTTTCTTTTATAAAAAGGAGGTGCATTATAAATCCGAGTGTCCTAAGTTTAAAGGAGTGGAATGCTACCATTGTCATCAAGTGGGGAATGTTAAGAAGAATTGTCCGCAGTTGGTAGAGACTCCAGCAGCACCTAGTGAAGCAGCAAGTAGAGTGTTACCTCCAGGCAGTGGAGAGAAAAGTGTGGGTAGAGGACAAGCTAGTGGTTCCCGGCCAGGTGGACGAGTCTTTACGATGAAAGAGGCTCATATTACCCCAGATGTGGTGACAGGTACACTTTTTGTTACTGATAGAAGTGCTTATGTTTTGATTAATCCTAGTTCTACACATTCTTTTGTGTCATATGCTTTTGTTGTATACCTGAATAGACCATGTGATCGTTTAGATGCGGGGTTGGGTATTTATATGCCTATGGGGGATATAGTTGTAGCCGAATATGTTTTTCGTGATTGTGTTTTGACCGTGGGGGTTAGAGATGCAGTTATAGATCTACTTCCATTGGATATTTTTTATTTTGATATAATTCTGGGAATGAATTGGTTATCTAAATATCATGCATCTATGGATTGTTTCTGTAAAGAAGTTGTTTTAAATATGCCTGGTGAGCCTGAATTTGGGGTAAAGAAAAATTGTTCCCAGTTGCATCATTTCTTCTATTCAGATGAGGAAATTATTGAGTAAGGGTTGTGAGGGTTTTATTGCATATGTTCTTGACACTAGGAAGGGGGCTTTACAGTTAGTTGATGTTCCTATTGTACGGGATTTTTTAGAAGTGTTTCCTAGTGAGTTGCATGGGTTACCTCCAGAAAGAGAAGTTGAATTTAGTATTGAATTAACACCGGCGACATACCCTATTTCTATGGCACCGTATAGAATGGCACCTGTTGAATTGAAAGAACTTAAGACTCAGTTGTAGGATTTACTTGATAGGTGGTTTATACAACCTAGTGTATCTCCATGGGGTGCACCAGTTTTATTTGTGAAAAATAAAGATGGTACTATGCATTTGTGTATTGATTATAGGCAACTGAACAAAGCTACAGTTAAGAACAAATATCCTTTACCTCGTATAGATGATTTGTTTCATTAGTTACAGGGTGCTAAAGTGTTTTCAAAAATAGACTTGTGATTGGGTTATCATCAATTGAGGGTCAAGGAGAGTGATATTTCTAAAACTGCTTTTCGTACTCGGTATGGTCATTTTGAATTTCTGGTGATGCATTTTTGGGTAACTAATGCTCCAGCTGTATTTATGGATCTTATGAACCGGGTACTACATCTTTTTATTGATTCATTTGTGATAGTTTTTATTAATGATATTCTGATTTATTCACGTGATATGGTTGAACATGAAAACTATCTCATAACTATTTTGAATTTGTTGAAAGATAAGAAATTGTATGCTAAGTTTAGCAAGTGTGAATTTTAGCTATATCCAGTTGTATTTTTAGGCCATGTTATTTATGAAGATGGTATATGTGTTGATCCTAAAAAGGTAGAAGCTATTGTAAAATGGGAGAGGCCCAATAATGTGACTGAGGTGAGGAGTTTTCTGGGTTTATCTAAGTATTATAGAAGGTTTATTAAGGGATTTTCTTCGATTGCCTTGCCAATGACTAAACTAACTCGAAAAGATGTTAAGTTCGAATGGAATTTTGATTGCGAAAATAGTTTTGATGAATTGAAAAAGAGGTTGGTAACTACACCTGTTCTTACTATTCCTCATGGTGGAGATGGTTTTGTTATTTATACCAATGCTTCACATTAGGGATTGGGTTGTGTTTTTATATAGCATGGTAAAGTTATTATTTATGCTTCTAGGTAGTTGCGTACACATGAACGTAATTATCCTACACATGATTTGGAACTTGCTACTAGTGTGTTTGCTTTGAAATTATGGCATCATTATCTATATGGTGAGGTATGTGAAATTTTTACTGACCATCAAAGACTTAAGTATTTATTTACTTAGAAGGATTTGAATTTGAGGCAGAGGCGGTGGATGGAGTTAATTAAAGATTATGATTGTACAATTCACTACCACCTAGGGAAAGCAAATGTAGTTGCAGATGCTCTAAGTAGAAAGGCTTCGGGCAGGTTATCTTGTATTCGGTGTGCTAGAGTTTCCCGCATCATGGAGTTGAGATTGATGGGAGTAGAATTGAAGCTAGTAGATGGGGACATGTTCTTTACTCATGTAAGCGTGAGGCCTTTGTTATATACCCATATTCATGATTTGCAAAGTCAAGATCCTTTTCTTGAGAAGAAACGGCAAGATGTCCGAGATGGTAAGTCTGAAGATTTTTGTATTGTGAATGATGGCACTTTATTATATAACCAGCGGTTATATGTGCCTAATGTGGGTGGATTGAAAGAGGAAATTTTAGATGAGGCTCATAATTCCATTTATACTACGTATCCTGGTAGTACTTAAATGTATAGGGATTTAAAGGAGCATTATTGGTGGAATAATATGAAGAAAGAAATAGCTGATTATGTTGCTAGGTGCCTTATATGTCAGCAAGTGAAAGTGGAGCATCAGAAACCTACTAGTCTACTTCATCCATTGCCAATATCGGAATGGAAATGGGATCATTTAACGATGGATTTTGTGGTTGGGCTTCCTCGATCTCAGAAGGGGTCAGATTCGATTTGGGTAGTGGTGGACAGATTGACCAAGTCTGCTCATTTTCTAGCAGTTAAGACTACGTATACAGTTGATAGGTATGCTAGGTTGTATGTTAATGATATTAATCGATTGTATGGAGCACAGGTATCTATTGTTTCAAATACGAACTCGACTTTTACATCCAGACTTTTTGGATAGATTTCAGTATGCTATGTGATATGCCCCAAGTGTGACCTCGACCTAGAGACACCAACCTCGGCCGAGGTGATGGCCGAGATATTGACTGACCCTGGATAAGCCACAGGCCCACGATATCAGCCCTCGGCCTTAGTAAGGTCAGCCCAGGCCGACACTATCACCTACATTTCCAATGGAGGCTACGCGCATCACAGGCATCAACAACATTCTCATATACCTCGGTATGGCAACCGAGTGTAGGCCGAGGTGACAAGAAGCCTTGGTAATCTTCAACATGGAATCAGTCCATCCTCGGCTGGGGTCGACCCCAGCATACTGTCTCGGCTGAGATCAGGCTGAGACTCCTTATGGCACATCTCGTATTGAACGAATATCAAGCCTTTACAGATCGGCCTCTCCCAGGCCGAGGGCATGCACCATTATGGCGGCCGAGCATCTATTGACATTTGGATAAGGACACATGGGCACAAATCAGTTGTAACAAGATTATTCTCCACACGTGGGGAGAATATTTCATCATCATTCCTTACATGTGACAGTGACAGGTGGCTTCCCCCTATTGGTGAGGCTAACACACATGTGCATATTACATGCATGGGGGTACACTACACCCCCTAAGTACTATATATATAGAGGTCATCCTCTACCTTGAGGGGACCAGATATTCAACCCTAGCTGAAACTCTAACTAGATACACAGTAGAGAGAGAAAGCTTGAGAGATTGTATCCATGGCCGTTAGTGCCTTGTTGCAGTGAGGTTATTCACACACACACAGTGAACGTAGGCCAATTTAGGCTGAACCACTTATATCCTGGTGCTCTCTCCTCTTCTCCTCATCTCATTCTCTTACCTTTTACATAGCTATGCTGCCATTGTTGTTCTTAGATTGGGCTTGAAAACACCTTATCTGGTGGTGCTAATTTCAGCATCATCATTTTGGCGCCGTCTGTGGGAACGAGAAACTATCTCTTCCTCTTTTTTTGCTTAACCTCACCGGAGACTCTGGTGGTGAACCAGGCCTCCCCCTAGCGTGGAGTTGTTTCACTATTGAAAGAGGTCCTGTGAGGTGCTAAGCTCATTTACTACTCAAGCTCTATAGTGTTAACATATGGAACCAGACTTACCACCACCTATTCCGCCGCCTGGGGGTGGAGGGCCTAGCTCCAGTCAGGCGCCCCCCCAGTCCAAAATGGCGGAGGTAGCAACGAACTTGAAATCTTTAGCTGCAACACAACAAGCCATGAATGAGGAATTTGCTCAGCTCAGTCAAACTATGATGAGGCCACCTGGAGTCTTACCGGACATGATCACTTCGGCGGCTGTTCAGCCTCATCCTGACGCCAAGGGACCACCCTAGGCACCAATGAAGGACCAGCCTGCACCCCAGCGGAGAAGGGACGTTGCTGACCCTAGGCGCTTGCGCCTGGGGAGGCAGGGAAACCCTTGCCCAGAGGATAGGTATGATGAACTAGAAGCTGAAGAAGCCCCAGAAGACTGCTGGGAGCCGTATGAGGTGTCAAATAACACTATACGACCTCTTAGGTAGAGTCAAGGATGTGTCGGCCGAAGAGGTGAAGAGGCCCAACAAAGAAGGTCGGCCTTTGATAGGTTGAGCAAAGGGTCGGCCTTCGAGAGACTGGGCCCGGTGAATGACCTAAGACAGAGGCTATCGAGGTCAAGGAGCGCAGCAGGCTCTCAGAGAGGGAATAGGCAGGGTCGGCCAGACCAAGGCCGACCCTGTGAAAGAAGAGGCAGGGAACAGGAAGAGGTCAATATCCAATGTGTCGCGGTTGGGGAACCCTTTGTCCATCGCAGGGAGGTGGCAGGGGATAACCTCGGCCAAGTTAATGACAAACGACCCTAGAATGATTCTATCCAACGCCTTGAGGAGAAGAAAAGAGATCTCACTAAAAGCAGGGACCCATTACAAAGGGGTTACTCAGAGGGCTCCCCATTTATGGCTAGGATACTGGGGTTCCCAACCCCAGCCAAGTTCAAGCCTCCTACAGTGACTCCCAAGTATGATGGAAGCACTAACCCTGTACATCATATCGAGATGTACCAGTCAGCAGCAGACATTTACTCGATACCCGATGAGATGAAGTGTAGGGCCTTCTCAGGGACCTTGACAGGGGCAGCGCACAGTTGGTTCACCTCCCTTCTGAAGAACTCAATTGAGAACTTCAAAGGCTTGGCTGAGCAGTTCATCCACAACTTCTACTTTGGGGTAAGACCTCAAAAGAAGACTACCCACATGTTGTATGTCAAACAGGCCAAGGGTGAGACCCTAAGAGACTACATAGCAAGATTCAACAAAGAGAAATTGGAGGTGGAAGATTATGAAGAGAGCATATCCATGACCGCCCTTATAGGAGGCCTCCAGAAGGGGAAGCTATTGTGGAAACTGACGGAAGACCCCCTAGGTCTATGGCAAAGCTGCTGGAAACCGTAGGGAAAGTGATGAATGCGGAAGAGGCAATGGCTGCCAAGTGTGAGGAGGAGAACCGCGGTGGAACGGGAAAGTCCCAAGGTAAGAAAGAGGGGAAGAGGAGGTCAAGCGATGACAAGTTCGCTCATTACACTCCTCTGATTGTGGGCTGTGAGCACATCCTCAATGAGATTAAGACTGACCGGACTCTGAGGTGGCTAGAAAAACTGAAGGCCCCGCCACATAAGAGGAACAAAAACCTATGGTGCGAGTTCCATCAGGATCATGGCCAAGTCATAGATAGATGCTTCTCTTTAAAGGATGAGATTGAGAAGATCCTAAAATCTGGAAAGCTGAGGAACTATGTGGATGGTAAGGCTCCAAAGGGTGGAAAAGATGACCCTAAGAAAAGAAGAAATGACAGATGCCGTGGCAATGTCCCGGCCAGAAGGGACGATGATTCAGAAGGAGATGATGAAGACGACCCGGATCTTTCGCCGAAGGATGACAACACCCCGGTGAAGAGGGTCGGTATGATCTCCTTTGGTGTTAGCACCATATGTGGGGGATTTGTAGGAGGTGGATCTGAGGTAGCCGACATGAAGGCTCATGTAGCAGAGGCCAGGTCATTGGCCAAGCTCGAAGTTGTGAATCTAACGTCTTCTGATGCAGTGTAGAAGAGGAAGAAGGTAGACATTGACACCCTCATAGTGGGGTTCTCCAGACTCGACTTCAAGGGTATCTTAGCCCCCCATGATGACCCTTTGGTCATAACAACAAGGGTGCATGGGTGCGAGGTACGTAGGATCCTCATAAATGGGGGAAGCTCAGCAGACGTGATGTTCTGGCCTTGCTTCAAGAGCCTGGGTCTTAGCAGGGCAAGGCTGGTGCCCTATCATCACCCATTGATTGGCTTCAGTGGCGAAAAGGTCCACCCATTGGGCATGTATGAGATGGACGTACGGATGGGGGATGAGTGGCCTAGGAGGCTGACCAAGAAGATAAACTTTTTCGTTATGGACGAAAACGTCTTCTCGGCCTATAACCTCATCATAGGAAGGGTGGCCCTTAAAGAGTTTGAAGCTGTGCCATCGACGGTCCATCAGATGCTAAAATTCTTGACTCCTTATGGAGTAGGGGAAGTGCAAGGGGACCAGACCACGACGCGAGAGTGTTACTTCAACTCGGCCGAAGAGAGAGAATCCCATAAGAGAGCAACCACCACTTACAGCATTAACACTCTTGACCCAAGAGACGAAACAAAATTGAAGAAGGGTGAGGCCACGAAAGAGGTAGAATCCATCGTCCTCAATGAGGACGAGCCGAAAAAAACCGTCCAGGTCGGTAAGGCCCTAGAGCCAGGAATCAAGGAAGAGCTGATAAACTTCCTCAGGAGGAGACAGAGTGTCTTAGCAAGGAGTCATGCAGACATGCCTGGCATCGACCCTGAGGTCATGAGCCACAAGCTCAACGTGGACAGAGATGCCAAGCCAATCAAGCAGAGACGAAGGGTCTACTCCAGGGAGAAGTACGACGTCATCCGGTAAGAGGTAAAAAAGTTAGAAGAGGCCGAGTTCATAAGAGAGGTTACCTATCCGGAGTGGCTCTCAAATGCAGTCATCGTGCCTAAGGCCAATGGGAAGTAGCGAATGTGTGTAGATTTCACTGACCTGAACAGGTTTTGCCCGAAAGACAGCTATCCTTTACCTAGGATAGACCAAATGGTGGACGCAACGGCAGGGCATGAGCTCATGAGCTTCATGGATTCTTATTCAGGCTATAACCAAATCTTCATGGATGTTGAAGACTCTGAGAAGACAGCCTTCATTACTGACAAAGGGGCGTACTGCTACAAGGTGATGCCCTTCGGTCTGAAAAATGCAGGGGAAACGTATCAATGTCTTGTCAATAAGATGTTCGAAGAGAAAATAGGTAAGACCATGGAGGTATATGTAGATGATATGCTAACGAAGATCCTGAAAGCATGTACTCACGTAGCGGACCTTGAGAAGACCTTCGATGTCATGGACTCGTACAGAATGAAACTCAACCCAGCAAAGTGTGTCTTCGGAGTAGGAGCTGGGAAGTTACTGGGATTCATCATTAATCATAGGGGGATTGAAGCGAACCCTAAGAAAATCAAGGCATTACTCGACATGAAGACTCCTAGGAGTATCAAGGATGTCCAGAGACTCACGGGAAGAGTGGTTGCCCTTAACAGGTTTGTTTCTAGGGCAACGGACAAGTGTCTTCCATTCTTTAAACTTCTAAGAAAGGCCTTCCAATGGGACGAAGAGTGTGAAAAATCCTTCAACCAACTCAAGTCCTACTTAGGGTCTCCCTTGTTGCTGTCTCGGCCCATCACGGGGGAAAGGTTGTTTGTGTATCTGGCAGTCTCCGAATCAGCCATCAGCGTGGCCATCATACGGGAAGAGGATGGGGTCCAGAGGCCTGTGTACTTCAATAGTAAGGCCCTTCAAGGGTATGAACAAAATTATCCCCGAATGGAGAAGTTGGCTTATGGCCTAATACATGCCTCAAGGAAAATGAAGCCTTACTTCCAAGCTCACTCCATGGTAGTCCTCACTGACTCCCCACTAAGGCAAGTTCTGCACAAACCTGAGAAGTCCGAAAGATTGATGACCTGGGCCATCGAACTAGGAGAATATGATCTTACCTACCAGCCTAGGACAGCCATCAAGGGGCAGGTCCTCGCAGACTTTGTCGCAAAATTCACCTGGGAAGAGGCCGGTAGAAGTTTGGAAGAGGTCGAGATAGAGAAAGGCTTAAATGACGGCGAAGAGACGAACCGTAGTGTCTTCCGAGATTCGGAAGAGACGGCACCAAACGTCTTTTGAGATAAGGAAGAGGTCATCTCAGGCAAAACCCAGAGCAGAATAGAAGAGAACGAAGAGGATCGATACCTCTTCAAGAAGGGGGTTATGAGAGAAGGGGTCTTCTCATCACATACAGACGTCTGGAGCCTCTTCGTTGATGGCTTTTCCTGTGACAGTGGAAGCGGGGCGGGACTAATACTCTCGGCTCCAGATGGCGCCAACATTGAATACGCCTTGAGATTCAACTTCCAGGCCTCAAACAACGAGTTCGAGTATGAGGCCATGATAGCAGGTCTCTTATTGGCAACAACTCTTCGAGTAAAGCGACTCCTACTCCATAGCGACTTAAGGTTGGTTGTCAGTCAAGTATTGGGGATATACGAGGCCAAAGACGAAAGGATGGCCAAGTACTTAAAGAAGGTAAGAAGGTTGTTAGACTATTTTGAAGAAGCAAAACTGAAGAGAGTGCCTCCACTGAGCAATAATCACGCTGATGCATTGGCAAGGCTGGCCTTAGTAGTGAAGACAGATATGGGAAGGACCATTCCAATCGAGGTCTTAGGAAAGGCAACCATCGAGGAGGATGAGGTATGTAGCCCTTGTCACAATGTGAACCTAGGAGACTCATGGATCGACCCGCTCGTCAGATACCTAAGAGAGGGAGAGCTGCCTGAGTCCAAGCTAGAAAGGAGAAAGTTGAGATACAGGGCTGCCAAGTTCTCAATGATAGGAGACGTCTTGTACAAAAAGGGGTTTATATTGCCTCTCCTCAGATGTGTGCATCCCATGGAAGTACCCCGGGTCTTACAGGAGGTTCATGAGGGTTCTTGCTCTAGCCACATAGGGGGAAGGCCCTTAGCCAAGAGGATCATCACTCAGGGATACTGGTGGCCTACCTTGTCTAAGGACGTTGCAGACTATGTGAAGAGGTGCGACAAATGTCAAAGGTTCGCCACTATCCCTCATTAACCCCATCAGCCTATGACGTCAATCTCTTCTCCATAGCCATTTGCGGTATGGGGAATTGACTTGGTAGGACCTTTGCCAAGAGCTGTCAACAACTATAGATTCTTGATAGTTTCCATTGACTACATTTCAAAGTGGGTGGAGGCAGAACCGATGATAACAATTACAGAGCAGAAGACCTTCCAGTTCATTTGGAGGAACATCATATGCATATATGGCCTCCCAAACACTCTCATCTCGGATAATGGGACCCAGTTCAAGAACTCCTCCTTAGAAAAGTATTGCCTAAGAGTGGGGATTAAACACTTCTTCTCATCTCCTGATCGACCTTAGGCAAATGGCTAGACCGAGGTCACAAACAGAACCATCTTGGACGGAATCAAGAAGAGGTTAGAAGATGCGAAGGGGAGATGGACAGAAGAGGTCTACGCTGTGTTATGGTCCTACAGAACCACAACAAGGACACCAACAAGAGAAACCCCATTCATGCTGGCACATGGCTCAGAGGCCGTCATACTAACGGAAGTAGGACTACCAACTCATCGGATTCAGACCTACGACCCAGACAACAATGTGGAAGAAAGGAGGCTAGACCTGGATCTTATCGAAGAAAGAAGAGAAGATGCAGAGGTCAGAAAAGCAGCCTACCAGCAGCGGGCAGCGAAATCTACAACCAAAGGGTGAAGTCAAGACCCATTGCAGTGGGAGACCTAGTTCTAAAGAAGACCCTACAAAAGGCAAATAAGCTACACCCAAACTGGCATGGCCCCTACAAAGTAACAGAAGAGGTTGTGCCTAGAACTTATAGGCTAGAAAACCTAGAAGGAGAACCTTTCACTAACCCATGGAATGCTGACCACCTAAAGAGATATTACATATGATGTTGCATAGAATTTGATGTAAATGTACCATCTTATTGAGAAGAGGTTATTAATAAAAAGATCAGTTCCTATGACAGCTCTTATTCCATTTTTACATCAGAAATTATGAGGACTAGTTGTAAACCCGCGCGATGCGCGAGCTATACGACAAAGATAGACTTAAACCCGAGATATTACCAAACACGTAAAACATGCAACATCAATATATGAGTTTAATAAAAAAAAGCATATGAAAACAGCTAAAACAAATATAACAACATAACAGAACCATCCTACAAAGAATAAAATTCATTGAATTAAAATAGAACAAAATTCAACCATTAATATAGAAGACGGGATCGAAATGGTAAACCAACAGATCATACGGATCTCCAACAATCCAAGTTTATCCCGACACGATCCAAGCTTTCAATCATTAAAAAAACTCATTAGTAATGAAATTATTGACATTTCATTACCTCAACCGTCATGGACTCACCTGTGATGAACCAACCACAATGTTGGATCCAAATGGAGAATGGATCCAACTGGATATTGAATTGAAATAGAAACTAAAGAATCTCCATATTAAAATATTATGATGATCCCATTAGACGTATCGAAGTCAAAAATTGACAATTTAAATGGCACACAGTATGAATGCAATTGATTTAATCATTAAAAAACATCTGAGTTGTTAGATATATAATAAAAATGTTAATTATAAGACTTGAGTTCTGTTAAACCTTTTTTATATGACCGGCGAGACAATTGCCCACGTGATATAAGTATGGCTCTGGAGACAAATTGTAACTAAAAAAAGTAAGGATCCATATAAATCTCTTCCTAAATTTTGTTAAAAAAACACTTCCTAAATGTTAGGCCTTACCTTTATTATCAAAGCCACTACATCCATTCCATAAGCTATTTTAGTTATTATCCCACAACAACGAATAATAAGCAAACCCGAAAAACAAATGCAAAAAAAATACTGACACGTACATATTTGCATTAAGATTTTCTGAGTAAATAAAAAAAAATCCATTGAAACTAAAAAGGCAAATAGAAAATGACACATATAATTGCGTACATATGGGTACAGATATATATAAATATGTCTGAATTTTAACAGTGCGGACTGAACATATGTCACTTGACGTTGAGCCCAGAAAAGAGAGACAGAGTACCTATAATTTAGCCGATAATTTCTAGGGTCACCATGCAATGCGTTGACTCTTTAAAAATGCTATATTGGTTCCAATATTTGTACAAAATGTGATATATATATATATATATATATATATATATATATATATATATATATATATATATATATATATATATATATATATATATGCGCGTGTGTGTGTGTGCGCGCATTTAATTTTACAATAGTATATACATTTATAAATATGTCAGTTAAGATAAAAGTAATTTTAGGGTTTTACATCAAATAGATAAAACCACAATTGAAAGAAATTTGAAAAGTAAAGAATAGATATGTATATAAAAATGGAGTACTAAAAAGGGACAATTACAATTTTCTTTTGGTGGTATATGGAAAACTAAAGAATGTCATTGGCATACATATTTGTTGGCCTCAATTGTGTTATAATAAGATGTCATATTTTAGACTAATTAAAATCAAATCTACGATGAATAACTTCTTGCACATAATCCTGGTGTAATTTACTTCATTTATCAGCAGAATAATAGTAACATAAGGTATACAAATACGATTAAAGAGGCCTAAACCTAACTAAAAGTACATGATAGGCTTTCAAACTCCACACTACATTATAAACGATAGTTCTACAGGAAGTGGACTATAACTTTTCATTGACCTATTCACGAAAGAGTTAGAATTATCATTTTTTTTCACTTCATTAAAATACTATTACTCTGCAAATAAATAGATTGTAAAACAAAAATAAAACGTGGACACATAAGACAAATAAAACCCAAATTATCTTCTCCAAAGTTAAAGTTAAATAAAAATAGTTCAGCCTAAAAGTCTAAAGTTTCAAAATAAGATACATGGTCCAATAAACGTTATACTTTGAATTATAAGGAAAATAAAGAAATGTTTTTAAATTGGTTTAATAAAAATTAGTATTCATCATAACAATAGTACACTCATTAATATTCATAAACAATATCCATCTATTCCATTTCTCTTGGATTCCCTTCCAAGATAAAATCTCGATTTATTTACAGATAACAAACATAATGTAAAACTGATATTGCTTCTCTTCTCATACACTGCTGCGATGTAGTTGACTTTTTCTTCTCAATATTGTGCAACAATGCTTCCTAGGTAATGGTAATCATATGATCTATGCTTTGCTAATTAGTGATATCCAAATAGCGGATTGATCAATCTACGTTGTAATTTTTGATTAGGTAGAAGATAGGGGAATGCTCAATAACAAATAATGATACATAGTAAATAATAAACTTTGAGATGATGTTAAAAGGAAACCTAAGGCTAAATCTGGGTATTGAATATCGAACCATTATCACAATAAATCAATGAAGTGAAAACAATTAGTTAGGGAACAAAATATTAAG
Organism: Sambucus nigra; assembly: GCA_949130495.1. Taxonomy (NCBI): domain Eukaryota; kingdom Viridiplantae; phylum Streptophyta; class Magnoliopsida; order Dipsacales; family Adoxaceae; genus Sambucus; species Sambucus nigra. Next base: position 40,332,700 of record OX422213.1, read on the forward strand.
TTTTGGAAAGACTGAAGTCGAGGAGTAGAGAAAGGACGTTCACAATATTTATATAGTATATACCACACAAATATGAAACGAAAGGTTCTAAAAATAAGAGATGCATTGAAGCCTATTAAGAGACAGAAAAACGCTCGTGGCATCAGTTCAAAGTCATTTTCAATTTTTGAGTTATAAGGAGATGATACAATATTATGGATGGTTACAGAGGAGGGCTAAGGCACATGGTTAAAAACATTTCAGGCTAAAACATCATATCCACATATAAGATCTGCCATTTATCCAATTTTGACATCTTTCTTATCTACATGGTTACATGACTAAATTTCATACTTGAAATTCTAATTTCTATAGAAAATTTAAAAAGAATCATTCCTAAGACATAATAAACTATCCAATTTGATAAGTATTTCTAGCTGAGATCTAAATGTAGCTTGTTTCTCATATGGGTTTTAATCATTTGAAATCCAAAAACTAAGTCATTGGGTATGTGCAACATAAATAAAAAGGACAAAATTAGGTCATTATTTGATATAAAGTATAAACCTAGAAATCAAACATTTAAAGGCTTGTTGATCTCTGTTTCAGATCCTTTGATAAATTAATATATTTTTATAGATTCAAAATAGAGTAGTTGGAAGAAAACAAAATGCATCGACCAACATAACTATTTCATTAAAAGCCCATTTTACTTGGAGCCCACCTTCTTATACACGGTCCAAATATTCTTTCAATCTATATGGCTAGGGTGATTGCAAATAGACATTAGGTGGCCATATTTTTCATCTACATTGTTAGCTGGCCACATTTTCCTGTAGGTTAGTGGTTTCTATATAGCCTAATATAAAATATGTTTCAGGACTGCTTTGGGTCGAGGTCCAGGCGGGAAATTCCACAAACATTTGTTATGCAAAACCACATAACATTATTCAAGTAATATTAAAATAATTAGTCTTCCTACAGAAAATAGACTGTAAAACAACCAAATAAAGTATAATAACAAAATCATATTTAATTAGAAGGGAAGAGAGCTATTCACGGATTTGGGAATCAATGGGTAATAGTGAGCGCCATCTCTAAAGCGCTGTCAACATCAATTTTTGGCCTGAACTTATTCTTATCTCTACTACTCAAGATTCCAAAAATTCGACTGTCGTATTCTTTCAAATAAAACAGCATACACGTGCATATATGGAGAGGCAAAAATATAACTTACTTTTTTCAGTTGAGATGGTATTCTGATTTGGATATTTGAATCAACAATCAATATGTTGATATTAGTATTACATTCACATCACATAAATAAAATCAACTACAAACTAATACGACGGAACGACGCCGTACCCGGCGTCGCAGGCAAGAAGATCACCGACATCCATTTCTGATTGCTTAGCAAACCTACAAACCTACCTTTAATTTTTGGCCTCATCTCCTCATAAGCCATCCTCGATGCATATCAGATCGTCTTCTCAAACTTTCGATTATTTCTCTTCTCTCTCTAATTCAAGACCCTAGTGTCTCTGTCTATTCCGGTAAGCGGGACTTTATCTGACTTAAGCACCGGTGTCAGATTTTTACCCAAACAGGTCGATACTTCGGCTAGCGTGTTGTTGTTTGGCTTTACCTGGCACAAAATGAACGTGGTTTCCATTGATGAACTCAATCAATGAAAAGAGTTCGATACTTAACATTTTTTGAGATGAAATAAAAGACAAATCAGAAACCCTAAAATTATAACATCATCGACTAAGAAAAATAAATGGAGATGTAATAGTAGTACCTATTGATGAAAATTTGAAGCAGAAGATAACAATATCAGATTATATGATGATATGAATGTGGTGTTACCCTAAATAGCAGCGCCGCTTAGATCAAGCTGAAGTCCAGATGAGAGTCGGTGAGTTGGGGAAATCTCTTTCTCTCCTCTCTCTACAACATCTTTCTCAATCTTATGTTTGTTTTCATCATTTATATCGTCAATTTCAAGAAGTGGGTGGTCCTCTGTTGAACCATACGTTACTCTCAATTTATGGGATGATAATATGTAATTGGTTGGATGGGTTAAACATTTAAGAGGAGATGGAGTAAAGTCTAAGGGGCATGGGAGAAATAGAATTTGAAGAGAGACGTATACGAAGAGTTCGAGGAGTTAAAGGAGAAGAGTTCTAATAAGAAAAGACATTTTATAGTAGTAATAGATTAAAATATAGAGTGCCACGTGGACACTCTCAATATGAATGAGTCTTAAATGCTCATAAATGTCTTGTTTTGCATTTTATAGTATATAGAGATAACATCTTAGGTGATGACCTCAGACCCTTATAACATCACTCAGTGGTGACGAGGTCTTGGGTCAGACACCATAATGGGATGACCTCAGACCCTTAACATCATTAAATTGGTGAGATTAATTATGAGGATAACATCTTAGGTGATGACCTCAGACCTTCACAACATCTTAGGTGATGACCTCAGACCCTCATAACATCACTCGGTGGTGACGAAGTCTGAGCTCAGACACCTTAGTTAGATGACCTCAGACTCTTAACATCATTAATTTGGTGAGATTAATTATGAGGATAACATCTTAGGTGATGAGCTCAGACCCTTATAACATCACTCAGTGGTGACGAGGTCTTAGGTCAGACACCATAATGGGATGACCTCAGACCCTTAACATCATTAATTTGGTGAGATTAATTATGATGATAACATCTTAGGTGATGACCTCAGACCTTAATAACATCACTCGGTGGTGAAGAGGTCTGAGCTCAGACACTTTAGTAGATGACCTCGTACCCTTAACATCATTAATTTGGTGTAGTTATGGGAATAACATCTTAGGTGATGACCTCAGACCCTAATAGCAATTCAGTGGTGAAGAGGTTTGAGGTCAGGATTATTGATCGAGTATAAACAAGATATCGCAACAAAATAATAGAAGAGATCACATGACATTCAGCAAAGTTAAGTGAAGACAGCCCTCGTCAGAGGTTGATATATGAAGAAATAACAAATATTCAGCAATTACAAAAAAGTTATGGTGTTACAAGTTACAAGTTACAAATCCTAAAGGTTTGGGGAGGGAACATTAACAGTCTCGGCCGGGTTGGCTTGATCAGCATTAGTCACCTCGTCCACATCATCAGTATAGTCTGCCCCTCCGAGCTCGGTCCCTCCCAGAGTTGCAGTCTCAGCAGGAGCAGCAGCCTCGTCCTCCACCTCTTGAAGAGCCTGTGCAAACTGGGGGTCAGCAAAGCCGAGACCTACAAAGTCAGAGGCCTCTAAATTACCGACCTCCTTCTCCCGGACTTCAGCCCATTTGGTAGTAGCCTTGATACCTCTTTTGAGATATTCAAAACCAAGACCCATGAACTCGTCCGAGGCTTTGTAGTCAGAAATTATTTGGGCCGAGGCATCTTCAAGGGCAGCCTTGATAGCCGAGCTGACCTTCTGCTGCAGAACATCATCTTTGGCCTTCAGGTCTTTGGCATGATCTTTGACGAGAAGAGAAATGTCTTTCTCTAACCCCTTAACCTTACTTTCAGAGTTCTGCAACTCTGATTTCAGACGATCGACCTCAGCATTTAGGGCGCTCTGAACCTTCTCGGCCTCTTGCCACTTCTGGATGAGGGGTACTTTCCTCAGAGTCCAGTTCGATAGGTGGTGCATAGAATCCACTCCCTGCACATTCAAGGAAGAGGTTAAGCTGGAGAAAAGTCAGATGTTGCACTTATAAAATTTTGACGAGAGATCAAGACGTACCTGAACGGCTCTGTGAAGGCAGAACTCAACCAGTAATTGTGTATCCAGAGACCTAAAAAAGCGCTTATCAGCCTCGATCATTGCAGAGCCGATGGCGTCAAGGTCCTACAGACTATGGCCGATAATGCTGTAAGATAACTTCAGCTGGTCTAGGCGGGCCGACAGGGCGTCGGCCGAGGAGATTGGAATTGCAGCATCAGAGGCCTTCTTCTGTCTCAAGGTAGGCCTCTGATCCTCAGAGGCATGGGCTTCTGGGGACCTCTTCTTTGAGGCCTGAGATTTGGATGTAGATGGAGCTGGGGGAGGAGCGTTCAGATCGGCTTTTTTGGCAAGTCTCGCTATGATCGGTGCAGACATCTCCCATAGTTCGTCTGAAAAGACTCATGAGGCTGCAGTGAACGTTTGTGTACCATAGTACCCACAGTTGTGCTTAGATCGTTTACTCTCTTGGAAATTCTCTCACCTCCACATGTTTTATGGATATTACCTCTCTCCCCAGCTAGCTCAAATGGAGTTAGGATAGTAGGGTTGGGACCAGTGTATATGCTATGAGGGGATGGTCAGTTAGCCCACATCGATGAAGGGGAAGGAGTACGGGTCCCCTCAGTAACCTTCTCCTCAACCTTTTATTTATCCTTCACCTCTCCCTTACCTATATCCGTGACTGCCCATTTGAGCCTTTTGAACATCTGGTTCATGGTTAGTTAAGGAATTTCCAACATTGAGTCTGTGTCTACTTTGTACATGTCAACCTTGGAGGAAAACCCACTATTACTACAACAAGGGCCTAATAGATTTAACTTTCATATCCAAGAGCTGACACACTAAGTACGACCTTTTTAATCATGACCCAATATTTCACTCAATCCATCTATACACATAAATTCCTTTTCGGCATTACTCTGGCTTATGTGCGCCGCCTTTAGCCTATCTTGAAACAATATAAAAACACATTATTTACTTTGAAAAAGAATATTAATAAATTACAAAAATGGATAATATAATTTCAATTATAACTTACGAAAGTCTCAGCGACCTGCGGATTAGGAACTTATTCCTTCCTTAATCGAAACTTTATATAGGAGTCGATCCTATGTGGTTTCCCCCCCAGGCCACTCCCACACTCCTTTATTAATTATATTAGTAATAAAATTTAAATTTAACCATTAAACAAAATGCGACCAAATTAAAAGAATTTACTCACAATCCTATGGTCCACCTAAGAGTAAGATGTTCATTGAGAGTAGTACACATCCATTTTCTTTGACTGGTTAGTCGTCACAGAGCCATGGGAGGATAATTTCCTCTAAGACGCCTCAAAATCAACAAACCTATGCTAATTGGCTAATATGATTTGCTCCATCTTCGGGAAGGTGTCCTTACATCCCAACATGCACTCTCGATGTTAAATAACCTATGCTAAATAACGGGCATACATGTTATTCTTTTATGACTTCCATTGCCCGACTACACTAATTAATATATTGTCCAACGATTCTGGGGGCAAGTTGAATTTTTGTTATCCAACAAACATATAATGTAAGAAAGTTAATGAATTAACATTAAACCAACATATAATAAAATTATATACAAAATTGAAATTTAATATAAATATTGAGATTTTAAGACATCTAGGGCCCCCCAAATGGCCATTTTCAACTCGTTGGGCACATTCCTCAAATTATCATATCAAGGACCAATTATTGATGTCATTAAATTAAGTTATCATACCTATAAATAAGAGCATATATAGGGATAAAGAGATTAAGAATAGCACAATTGTAGACATAAATAAGACGAATAAATCATGCACTGCGGTGAATAAGAGTAGCCATGTCTGATAGAATAGAATCATATAACCACCAATCAGGAAATATAAAAACAATAATATGGATAGACATATATGATAAGAAACTAGAATTTCGATATTAAATGCAAAAGTGATATATTGTAGCATATAAATCATCCAAAATGAGAGAATGGTACTAACATGAATCGTAGTGTCAAAAGCTATCTCAAAACAACATATACCAAATCTTTCTCAGAATAAATCAAGAAAATCACAAACTACAGAAGATCTTAACAAATAATCAGCACTTGAAAGGAGGTAAAAGATCATTTGTAGCACTGATTGGTTCATGTCCAGCTCAAGATGAACTGTCTCCTCATTATTGCTCAGCACACCACATCTCCTCAATGTGAGCCAAAATACTGACTCCATCAGCATCCTATGCTCACTCTTATAGATAATAAGTTATTCAAGAAGATTGGCCTAAAGATGATGAGACTCTGTTAACTCATCATCAATGCATTAATGATCCTTCAGCTACAATGAATACATAGTTTGGGCTTGTTGAGTCAACTCTTAAACGAATGGTGAATCACCAAACTAATATAAATAAGAGGGAGGTAATGGAAAGGTGCACTTTGAGGTAGGAACTGACCCATAAGAAAAGGTGGAAGCAGCACATGGATGATCCCGATGAGTAATAGGTGGAAGATGGCCCTACGATTAGCAAACAAAGTTCACATCAATGAGAGAAATTGAGCTCATATGAACCTCATAAGGAAGAAGAGGAACCTAGGCATCAAGATATAAATGAGTGACCAAGATCCCATAAAGAAGAGCTGGACTAAGAGGGGACGTCCGGCTATTCGGGACAAAATCTATAATCTCAAGAATATTAGAGGGAAGATCGATAATTATCCTAGTGATAATTTCATTCAGGAATCGAAAAATGTCATCAGATATCTGTGTGGAGTTAGTACATAGAAGAAAGGTTGTTAGTGACCCAATTAAGGATCTGGTAGTCAGTGTGGATATTGGTGTGATATAGAGTGATAGTATTAGGCCAGCAGAAACATAAAAGGATTGAAATAATATCATCAATGAGAATTCGCTCGTCCCAGGATGAGTGAAAGTAGCATCGGGAGCCCAAGGAATCCCCATAATAGCGGTTGTAGTGTCAGATGTCACAACGATATCATCAATGTGAATGGTGGAGCGAATGGCAACGGTGTGAGCTGTCATTTGATTATAGAATTCATGGATTAGGTCAGGATGAACCACATAATACATAGATAAAAGATTATCCCACATGCATCTCGCAAACTACTCAGGAAGATGTGTCAGAGTAAACTCATCAAGCATAAAGAAACACTCCCAAACAACAGCATGAATATAAAACCTTAGACTACAATAGTTCTCATAATTTACTCAGCTCTCCCATTACAGAGAAGAATATACAAGACGATGTGTCTGGATGGCTCGTGCTTGAGACGAGGAGGAAGAGGACTCTCATCTTGATAAGGGGGCATTTGCTACTACTAGCCCTAGAAGAACACATGGTAATAGGTAAGGAAACTAATAGACCAGGGTTACAAGGGGCAAAATGGAAGGACATACCCAACACACACTTTAAGAACCTATCTCGGTCAACAATACAACTGAACCCCGATATAATCCAGAAAAAAAACTAATAACACATACAATAGCAAGATATATAGAATCAAATCATAATAAAAATATATATAGAAAATATAGCATTCAGGAATGAAATAGTACCAATTTAGTAACAAAATGAGCAATTTTGAGTGTAGGGGGAGCTTAAAGGTAAAGTTCTAATTATAGATAATTATCGATAGTTAAAGGAAGGTATAGATTCAAGAGAGGAAGATCATGAGCTAGCTCTAACAAGGGATGAAGAAAGTGAGAAAGTTATTTCAAGCAGTTAAAGAGTGCAATGAGGAAGCTTCCCAAGGGAGTTGTCCGTGGAAGCTTAGTATTTTTGTTTGTACTTATTTAAGTTATTTTTATCTAAGACATGTTGTAATTTGATGAGATGTATTGTAATATGGGGGTGATTTTAAATGGAATTCGTAAAGGACCAAGTCGGGCAAGGCTTGGGAGAGCTTTCATTTTATATCGAACAACCTTCGAATAGGAACCTGGGATGGAACTGTTTTGCAGGATTGAGAAGCAAGGCCACGTTAAGACATGACTTAACCCCTTTAGATACCCCGGGTAAAACACTGAGGGATCATAACCCTAGAGAGCATAATCAGAGAAACCATGAGTCCTATCACCCATTGGGTCTAGTATCCTTTACCTAAAGTAACATTTGTATTGACTGATGTCACATATGACTTACTCAATCTCTAATCTAAACTTTAGTAAATCTTGGTGGTTTGGGAGATGCCATTTAGTTTGGTATAAACTATTATGATAGCCTCCTGACAGAATTCATCTCAAAAGGCTATTCTCTTGGTATTTAATGCTAAAGACATAGGGGCATAATGATGCATATTTACATTAAAGCTAGTAACATAAAGTAGGGAGGGTTTGCCTTTTGCATTAATGGAGCTTGAGATTACTCTAGTAGGGGGCTGACTATATAGATAACCCAACCCCTCTATGAGAAGGGGATTCATTATCATTATTATCATCAGATTATGAGCATGGGAGAGTTATTAAGACACCCAATCATTTATCATCCTCCATTAACACACTTTATTTGAGCTTTTCCACCAAAAACTAGGGCATTTATTGATTTTTGACTTACGTTTTCCCCAGACCTTGGTGTTTGAGATGCCAACCTAAGGTGTATCAAAGGGCGCTTATTTCTTTCTTCCTCTAGCTAGTTATTTCAAAGGTTCAATTATTATTGTTTATTGAGGTATACACATTTTTTATGAGTATCACAGAGTTTAATTCTATTTAACTTCCGTTCATCTCATTATTGTTAATAGCATCTTATTTTATTAACTTATTGCCATTTTAATAGAGGTTATGCCTTCGTTTTTATTCAAGCACCCCAGCATCAAAAGGACTCCCCTCTTACATTTGGCCACTCCGTTGGGGAGGTATTCTTTTAGAAAAATGGTTGAAGATAACAATATTCATTTTCTTGACTTTGATCTGATCTAATGAAGGGAGAAATAAGAAGCAAGGGAGCATGAGGTTCCTATAGATAGGTTGCCTCGGGGGGAGGCTCCCCATGTGCCAACTGTCATAGAAGATGCCATGGTGACGCATGCTTCCACGAGCATTATAATGGGTCCAACTCAGATGGACCACCTTGTGGGGAAGTTCATGGATTTTCTATATACGCCAATAGCCGTGATAGCTTTCACAACAGTTATAGACCCCAGTTCATTTATTACTCCTATAGTGCCTCCCGCAGTTCCTTTAAGCGGAGTTCCTCGGGTAGTTATTTCCATCATTCCACCCGTCGTGGGAGCACTTATCTTAGATGATGCTACACCTTCCGTCGCTTGACTAAGTGGTACAGTAACAGGGGAAGTGCCCTTACATTCTTTGACGAATCAATAAATAAATAAGGAAATATTTAAGTTCATGGAAGCTTCCTTATAGACGGCTAGTGAGACTACCTCAGTATATGATGACTTTCGTACTCCTTACTCAGGGGAGTTCAACAAAGAGCCGTATTATAAGTATTAAGATCCCCGTATATCTGAGAAGTACATGGGAAAAGGGGGAAATTCGAAGGAACAAATTAATATATTTGTGGAGGACTTAGGAGCTCACTCTAATAATAAAAACTGTGCTTAAGGGAGTTTTCCAAATCCCTTACAAAAAAAGCTTACATGTGGTACTCACACTTGCCTCCAAGGAGTGTGGCCACTTGGGAGGACATGCATGTCCAGTTTATTCAAATGTTCTTTTTGGATGAAGATGAGTTCACTTTGACTCCACTTTCATGGTAAAAATAACGGTTGGGGGAAGAGGTAGTGGCATATATAAGGAGATTTAGAGAAAGGCCCATCGATGTGAGAGATGAGGCTAAGGAATCCAAGTTGCTTCAACTTTGTGTGGAAGGTCTGCATCCTGAATATATTTTTCATTTCATAAATGAAACATGAGAAGACACATTTATGGCCTTCTTAAAGCCAGCGTGAAACATCTCTTTGGTTATTCGGCCAAGTCCCATTGTGACCCCTATAATGTTTAGACCACCAATTAGGGTTAGAAGAGGACATGCTCTACGGGTGGGTTACGCAGATGAGAGAGTTGAAGATGAAAGAGGACAGAGGATAGATAACAAGAGGATTTTTCGGAGATATATATAAGATCCCCCATAGTTGCCTCGCATAGTGGAAAAAACTATTAGCTGCTATAATGCCATGATACCCAAATATGCTCCCTAAAATGAACTAAGACCAGATGTTTAAGTTTATCTTAAGTATTTTTCATATATTAGCTTGTTTCCCACCTAATAAACTGATATTTTACATTGAGGATGATTATTAACAAGAATTTATTAGTTGGAATGTTATAAATACCTTAGGAAGATGTTAACAACAATTCGTTAGTGTCCATAGAGAAAATTTGGTGGTAGCCTATGCTAAAAATGTTGAAAAGTGTACTAGTGAACTAAGAAGAGAAAGAGAGGAGTTTGAAGTAGCTTTAGAAGATTTCATGGTTAGGATGGTAAACGTCGTTATTTCTTATGTCGAAGTGAGTGCTTGGGACATGAAGGAAGTGTATAACGTGGAAGGTTATGTTATGGAACGCAACTTGGATTGCCAAGATGTGTTGCAGTCCCCCAAGTTCATGTAGTTCTTCGACTAAGTGGGGATGCCTCTAGAAAGAAAACTATAAATTACAAAGGCTATATTGGATATAACAAAGAAGAACGCATTTCCCTCGCTGAGATGGAAGGGTACTATGGCCAGACTAGTAAGGAAGTTTATGTCCAAGATAACTTTCTCAAATGCTGACAGAGCAATAAGGTTTCCATATAATCGCCATTGTGCATTACGACAAGTGTGAATGAGGTAAGCTTCACTAGAGATTTGTTAGGTGGGGTGTGCTTCTATAAATATCACGCCCATTATCTCTTTCTATTCAGTTAATATCTCTGAGGTAAATTCGATACCAATGTCGTTGGTAATTTTTAGTTATGATAACCAATCTCCAAAGTCGATTGGTTATGTGAATGTTGGTATTTTGATGGGGAATCTCACATCACACATCAAATTCCACGTTATAGAGAGTGACACCTCGTACCACATTTTGATAGGGAGGGCGTGGATGCATAACCATGGATGGATACCCTCCACATATCACAAATGTGTGAAGGATAACATTAAAGGAACAAAGATAGTTATATGGGTAACTAAGAAGCCAATTGCCCAAGAAGAGGCACAGTTGGTGGATATTGCATTTTACATTAAGCTAACATAAGATGTGAGCATTCTAATACGGCATAGAGAAAGGTTGGAGCCAATAAACAACCATGTTGATACAGGGCAAATATAGGCTAAAGAGTTTAGAAGGCACATAACCTCATTCTTAAGCCTTAAACTATCTTCAAACAACTAAGAGATATAATGAGGCCAATAATTAACCTAATAGAGTATGAGGTCAGGCGGCACAGTGTACTTAGAACGTTTTTTGGTACAATTTTAGAGGAATTTGAGAAGGATTGAAAGAGGAAAGAAGTTCCCTCGCCCAACCGCCAGTGTAAGAAGGTCCAACTGGAAGATGGAAGGGTGGTTTATCGCCTTTGAAGGTGTGCGAGGGCAGCCCTAGAAGCTTATAAGGAGGATATGAATGTTTCCTGGTGGATAATCAAGGATATTGCCTTGATCTTCCAAAGCCGTAGATGCAAGAGTTGGAACAATTTGACTTGGCTGAGGTTAGATAAGATCAAAGGCCAATTTTTATTTTGAAGGACCTAGATGCTGAGATGATCAAGGTCTAACTGAGCTCATAAGAAAATACAAAGATGTTTTTGTGTGAAAATGAACAGAGATAGAAGGGTTGGACCAGAAGGTGAGCTTTCATAAATTTAAACGTTATGCCTTCAGGCATACTAGTAAAGCAGGCAACCAGAATATACAAGCTAGAGTTATATCTCAAGATCAAAGAGGATATGCAAAGGTTATTGGAAGATGGGTTAATTAGGTTAATCTAACATCAAATTTGGCTCTATAGTATGTGCTGGTGGGGAAGAAGGATAAAAATCAAATACGCATTTGCATCGATTTCAGTGACCTCACTCGAGTTTGCCCGAAGGATGAGTTCGATCTACTCCTTATTTATAGCTTGATAGATTCAACAACATGCCACGGGATGTAAAACTTTATGGATGGTTATGTGGGATACAACAAGATTAAGATTGATGAAACTAATTAGGCAATTTTATGTACAATGTCATGCCTTTTGGGTTGAAGAACATTAGGGAAACTTATCAAAGAACAATGATGGCCATTTTCCATGATTTGTTTCACAGTATTTTGGATTTCTATGTGGATGCTATGGTTATCAAATTAAAGAAGGAGGAGCCTTACTCAATTAATCTTAGGAGGTTTCTCAATAGATGTAGGAAGTATAAGTTGAAGATGAACCCACTTAAATGTTCTTTAGTGTAACAAGTGGGAAGCTTTTAGGATTTGTGGTAAATTTCCAAGGGGTGGAGATGGACCAAGATAATAATAAGTTTATTTTTTACATGACTTGACCAAGAATAGTGAAGGACATCAAGATCTTCCTTGGGAAAGTCTCCTACCTAAGCAAATTTGTGCCGGGATTAGCTAAGATTACTCATCCTTTAATGGACTTGCTATGCAAGACCATGAAGTTTAAATGGTATGAACCTCACCATGAAGCTTTAGGCAAGCTCAAGAAGTCTCTAACTTTCCCACAGACTATGATCCCCCCAAGGGCTGGAATACTATTGCAACTGTACCTTACTTCCACTAAAAGGCCTATCGGCGCTTTGTTGACACAAGAAATTAATGCGAAAGAATGGCATGTCTACTATCTGAGTAGAATTATTCACGATCCATAAGAAATTTGCACTATAATTTAAAGGTATTAGTCAGCCTTGGTGTTTGTTGCTAAAAAACTTAGACATAATATGTTATCTTTCACTATTCACTTTATGACAAGATGTGATCCCATTAAGTTTTTATTGTCACGGCTAATTTTAATTGGAAGGGAAGTAAGTTGGTTTCTTATCCTCTCAAAGTATGACTTGAAGTGTGTAGTTTCTTGATCAATAAAGAGCTAAGTGATTCGTATCGAATATTGCACATTTATAACCTCGAACTTAGGCATTTTAGCCCCCTCGGGTACCGTAATTGCTATAAATATGCTCATTAATAAATAAAAAAACCTCATGTTTACATGCTAACAAGTTATTTGAGGTAATATTGAGCTTTTATAGGTGTTATGGTGCTTATTATGAAGTTTGAGCGCGTTCCGATAAAGTTTTGTCACGATTTGCATGTTCAGGGGCATTTTGGTAATTTCACACTTCGAGATTTTTACCCAAATGATTCAAGAAAGTTGTAGACCTCGGTACAAGCTTCGCGTGGACATGATTGGTGCTCAAATCGGAGTCCGAACGAAGGAAACACGGACCTTTAATCGAGGAAGAATTATAAGGATTTAATTTATTTATTATTATTCTATCTATATACTAACAATTATAATAATACCCTTTGTAACCCTATCTCTTTTACCCACATTTGCAGGCTCAAACACAAATGGGGATTTGGGATTTTCTCGGGTTTGTGCTCGGGTTTTGGCTTGGGTCAAATTGGGATGTTTTTGGCCAAATTGAACACACGATTATTTTGTCCTTGGGCCACACACATGAAAGCTCGGGTTTTGAGTTACCATTGTTGGGTTTTGGTTTGCAACTCCATGGGTATGGAGGTTTTGGTCACTATTTCTTAGTCTCGATTTGGTTGGTCTTTTTTACACGCATAATGGGAGATGGAGCTTCGATTTCAATAGCAGCCATGGTGTGGTGGTTGACTTGGTTGGCTTTGCAGCCATGGAAGTTGAGTTTTGATTTTGGGTTACTGCTGTGATTATGGAGTCTTTGGCATTCTATGGGGGTTTCATGATTGTGACAAAATTGAGTGGGTTATCCTGCCTTCGCCGATCGACAAGCTGTCGCCACGCGGTTGATCGGGTTTTGAGTATTTACCGTGGGCTTTTTCCAATGTGCTCATCCGCTCTGCGCGGTCGACCGGACTGAGGTCTTGGTCGATCGGTTCCCCCTTTCCCCTGTTTTGCCGTGATGTGCTGTTGGCCCTCTTTTCCTTTTTTCCTATTTTATTTTCTCTTTTTATTTTGGTCAATAAATGTAACTTAACCCATTTTTCTTTTCTTTTTCCTTTTCTTTATTTCTTTTATGTAACTTAGTATAAATAGATGACATATCTCTTTTTTTGAGATTATCTTGGAATAATAGATCATTTTCCATACTTATGGTTAGAGAGGGAAGCTAGGGTTTGGAGGGTTTGGGGAGTGTGCTATTTTCTCCCTCCGAGGGTTTGCTCGTATAGAGGGGTTTTCCTATCGAGGTTTTGTAGAACACTATCCTCCATCTTCTCTATAAATCAGAGTTTCCAATGTTAGTATTTCTTTATTTACCGCATTTTTACTCGCTTTCTAGTTTAGATTTATTGTGTTTATTTACATGTTTTCTAGTGTAGATTTATCGCTTTATTTATCGCATTTTTATCATGCTTTCTATTTTAAATTAGCCTAGGTTTTGTTGGATTGAACTCACCTAGGGTTGATATGTTAGTTATCTTTGGTGATGGAGTTTACGGGTTTATTTCGAGTGGGTTGTCCTAGTTATTACGCCTAGGAGATTTAACGACGTATATCTTCTATGGTCCATTTTTACGACCACGCGTGCATAATTTCTGGGGTATTTGTTGACGCCAAAATCTTATTAGACTTTTATGCGAATTTAGGGGAGTGACAACTCTGGGTTTAATTAACTATCGAAACGAGACTCAATCTTAATAATTCGTCAACCCATGTAATCATTTTATACTAATTAACTCGGGGTGAACGAACGCAACCTATAGTTTTAATTCGCTTTTGTTAGTCTAGCTTAATTATATGCCTAGATTAAGTTTTCTTTTCTTTTAATCACCTTTTGCATTTTTATTGAAATAATAATTCGATTACAACCTAGCAACATTCTCTATGGATTCGATACCCGGACTTGTCCGCTATACTCCCTTTTTGAGAGTAGTCATAAGTTTAAGTTTTTTTATAAAGGTGGTGAGCCGAAAATAAAATGGTCAGTGCGTAGGTGACTCTCGCGCCCTGGCGAAACCTAGCCTATCACTAAGCTTATGCAGACTTATTGGAAATTTTCCCATCAAGGATATTTGACCCACCACATGAGAGCATTATAGGTAATACTTGCAGGCTAATTTCTTGGAGACAAACCTTGAGGAGTGAATTTTGGAGTTTGATGGATCATTTGCCCAAGGAAAGGGGAAGAAGGAGTCATCGTTTTAAAATAAAAGGAGGAAATTTGCCTATCCTTCAAGTTAGAGCTCTCTAGATCTAACAATGAGGTAGAATGCGAGGCTTTGGTGTTGGGATTTCTAGAAGATCTTTGAAGAGGCATTAGTTTGCTCTAAATTAAAAGATATTGTAATTTAGTTGTTAAGTAGGTGAACGAGGAGTACGTGTTGAAGTATATCAACTTGACACCTTATAGAATAATCATTTAAATGTTTATCGACCAGTTTCATTATGTCAAAATAAGAGGTCAACCTAGAATTATGAACAGACATGCAAAGGTCTATGACACCATAACATAAAAAGTGGTCGTGACTGGTGAGTCAACAACTGTGGTGATTCGACGAAGAACTGATCCTTTAGTGGTATTAGCAATTTTGCAAGTGGAAGATGACTCTGACTAGAGGGGTGAAGTTAGAAGGCAATTGGCGTCTAGAGAAGGAAAGTTGGAGCTTAGAGAGTTTGCTTAGTATTTTGTGAGCCAAAGGAAAATTTATATTTCAAAAACATTGGAGGACGGTTGAAGAGGTTCATCGGTCCAGAAGAGGCAGACTAAAGGTTGAAAGAAACCCACGAAGGGTATTGCGAGACAACATAAATCCCCTTATACGAAAGAATCCAAAGAGAGGGGTATTTTTGGCCAACGATGAGGCATAACGCATCAACGACATAAAGAGAATGTGCTAATTATCATCTTTTCTTTCAAGTAGCTAAGTGCAACTTTGTTGAAACACGAGTAAATTGGATGTAGCCTTACAATGATTTTATCAAGGATGGAGTTATTCTTACAGTATAGATTTATACCATGGAGATTAGAATAATAGCCCCATATTTTTACATTCAAGGGGAGTATCTCTATTGTAGAGGATATTTTAACCTACCTTTGAGGTTCATTACAAGGGAGGAAGCAGAAAAAGTCCTCAAGAAAGCCCATGATCCACCACACATTGAGGGAGATAATTTATATAATCAACTTATGACCTTGGGCTATTATTGGTTAACCATGGAGAATGATTCAACTGAGTTTGTTCGGATGTTCAAAACACGCCAACTTCACGGAAATATGATTTATACTCCTTCGATAGACCTTTACTCGTTGGTAACTCCTTATCCATTTCACACTTGGGTGTTTAGCTTAGTTGGGTAACTAAACCTTCCTCAAGGGTAATAATATGGATATGTGTGTCCACGGAGTGTTTTACAAAATAGGTGGAGGCAATAGCATTTAAAAGAGCAATAGCAGGAGTGGTGGCACAGTTCATTAAAGAGTACATAATTTGTCAGTTTGGAATTCCCAAGGTTATTTTGTTTGATAATAGGAATCCATTTATCAACAAATAGGTGACCTTACTCATTGAAAAATGTTTGAAAATACGCCACACCTCAATGGTGAGTTACCCCATAGGCAACGGTAAAACTGAAGCAACAAGCAAGACCTTGGTCGACATCTTGGCCAAGATGATGGAAGAATTCCTAGGAGTACGGGATGAAAAATTTTTAATAATATTATGGGCTTATTGAGTGACAAAAATAAAGCCAATTGGTTATACACCTTTCTCACTAGTGTATGCAGCTGGATCAATTTCATTGGTTGAACTAGAAGATCCTTTGGACATATATGCCTTGCGAAGAAGCATGCTCCCTCAGGACAGTCATGTTCGGTTATGGACATTGGATGGGAATCAAGATAATGTGATGAAGCCCTTTCAAATATACATGAAGAAATTTTTAGGGCATGTGACAATTTGGTGAGGCTAAGAAAGTTAATAGACAGGGATGTGGTACTCAAGGTAGTGGTTGGACACATCAAAGGTATCCCATTGCCCAATTTTGAAGCCAATTAGAAAGGACCATTTATAGTTAAGGAAGCACGTGACTTAGGCTACTGCTCAATCTCCAAGATAAAAGAAGATAAGCCTTTTAAAAAAATAACTAGTGGTTGAAAATTTATCATATTTAGGGTTAACTAGCCTATTTTGAGTTATAACATTATTTTTCCTTTGGGCTTAGATAGAAAATCTAAAAAGATGCTTTAGATTCAAAATGAACCATCATGCAGTAAACAATTTCACACTTGTATTGAAATATAAACATAAAAAGTAAGCAAGTAAAGAGTATCCGCAATTGAGAATGCCAAAAATATCACTTATTTTATATTTCAAGTTTAACAAAATTACATTGTGTGTGGGACTACTGCCCAGAAATATAAAGAAAGTAAAATAAGGCATATCCTATTAACATTAAATCCGGTAAGATAAGGTAGACCCCAGGCAGTGTAGAGGCATCTCGAATGCAAGTTTGTCGAGCCTCCACGAAAGCTTGGAGTCTGGTTTGAACTTTAATATTTTGCTCCAGTGCTACCTCACGGTCACTTAAAGCTTTGGCCAAAGATTCTTTAGTTTCCTTGAATTTGTTGTTTAGTTCCTCGATCAAAGAATCAACCTCCTTCAGCCTTGCTTCCTCAACACATTTAACTTTACACTCTTATGATAAAGCTCCCATTGAGCCTCCAGGCGAGCATCCTTTAAGAGTTTTAAATGGTTGATGAGACAATCAAAATTAAACCCATCCTTAGACAACTCTCTTAAATTACTTAGATCCTATTTGATTGTAACCCTATCAAGGTTACTCATGGGAGTGTTCATGATTTCTACCACGATGGTTGCCATACCTTAAAGTCTATACCCCATAATGACACGGTTTGATCTTAGACAGTCCACCATAAAAGTGTATGGGTGGTGGAAAACTAGTTGTTCCATAATCACGCAGTGGAAACCTTAGATACATGGGGACTACTGAAGCCCTTCTAGAAAGAAATCTAGAGGTACAATGCTGGGGAGAGGTACCTCACAACCTAATTCACTGTCAGCAAAGGCATTATTTATGGAACCATGATCGTTGTCACTAGAGGACTGATCACGTGTGAAACGCAGCGTCGGTCAAGACATCGGTCGTTGTTTTCTTTTTCACCGCGTTGATACAAAAACCTAAGTTACGACTACACTTGCGATACAAGTATAGCAGTAAGCCGGGTATCGAATCCACAGGAAGTGTTCGTATATTTCATAATCGATTTATTAATTCAGGAATAAAAGTGTAAAAGGTGATGTGTTCTTGTAAATAAAAGAAAAGAGAGAAGTTAAGTCTAAATAAACGTAAAGCAAGGATCATGATAGCATCCAACCATACAGATCGAAACAACTATTAATCAGAATTTTGGATCAAGAGAAATTTAATCGATCATTATCAATTAATCATAAACTTCACGCAATAAGGAATTTAAGCCAAAGTTGCGTGAATAAACATTTAATCAAAAATTGGTCGCACCCGAATTAAACTTGAATTATCGCTATAAATACTAACGATGCATGACAGAGAAAGTGAAATGCATAATAATCCAACTTTAATTCGCGTGGGTTCGATTAGACGCAATTTTGCACAAAACCTAATTTTCGGATCTCGGGGCCCGGTAATGGAGGAACGAAATCCCAACCCAATTTATCTAAGGGTAATACTTGAATTAAACTAAATTAAACCAATTAACTAGGAAATCAAGAAATAAACACAATTAAAATAACTACAAATCATGGAAACTAATTATCTAGGCAAGGAAAATAAAAAAAAAACTATATTAAAGGAGATGATAATGAATAATTCAATCTTACAAAACTAAATGGATGTCACTCCAAGAAGAGAAGAAGATGATCTCTCAAAACCAAAACCTAACCTAAAATATCTTCTAAAACTAAGTATATTTGATATTACAATAAAAGTCCCTTATATAGTAAGTTGGGAGTAAAGAAAAGAAGAAAGAAAAGAAAAGGAAAATATCTCAGAAAACAGGGGATCGATCGATCGACCCCTTTGGTCGATTGATCGATCAATCAAATTTGAGTCCACTGTCTCCCATGAATTCAGAAATAAAGAGGGATCGATCGATCAATCCTTTTGATCGATCGATCGATCAAACAGGTATGATCCCCCTGCATTCCTTTTCCTTTTCTTCTCCCCTCATTTAGTTTCATTATTTTTCTCTTCCGCAAAAAGTGTCGTAACTTCTTCATTAGGTATCAGAATCACACACCTTTCACGGCCACGTGAAGCTTGCGAGGAGGGATACAACTTCCGTGTGAATGTTGGGCCAGGTGGCCAAACTATGAAAAGACTAAATTTTCCTTGAACGTGCAGAAATGTATGAAACTCCACCGAAATGCGCCCGCACTTCATACTTAGCATCCAAATACCTATAAAGGCTCAATTAACCCCTGAAAAACATGTTAACATAGAAATCTGAGGTTGTCTGGTTAACGAGCATAAATATAGGTAATAAGATACCCGAGGGGGCTAATAATGCGTATGTTAACGGATGAAATATGCAATATTCATGTATTATCAAGGACTCAACTTGGCAGGAGGTTATAGAGATGGCATGGTAGCCTGGGAGGGAGCAAAGTGAGGTAACCAAAAAGTTGCCATAGGTTACCTTGAAGCCTGCAAAATGATAACAACAATAGTTAAATGAAATGAGATTTGAGTTAAAATCTTAGAAAATATTTTACTAAGTCACCAAGAAGGTGTGGGATTTGAGTTAAAATCTTAGCAAATATTTTTCCATCTCACCAAGAACATGTGAGAATTGAGTTAAAATCTTAGAAAATGTTTTGCTAAGTCACCAAGGAGGAGTGAGTTTTCATTTAAAATCGTAGAAAATATTTTGTTAAGTCACCAAGAAGGTGTGAGATTTGATTAAAAACCTTAAAAAATATTTGGTAAAGTCACCAAGCAAGTGGGAGATTTGTTTATTTCCTTTGTACAAGTATATTTCCAAATATCTTAGAAAAAGCTAAAATATACCTCAACAGCTTGATCATGAGCAGTTGGGGATAGGGGAGTGATAGCATCACTAGATTCATCAATAGGGATTGTCCTAGAAGGAGCTTCTTCTTGGGATAACACAAGATTTTTAGCTCCCACAAGCATGAGAACCAGGCCAGACGCATACTATGTCGATAAAGAACCCACATTAAAATGAGAAGGTCCATCTTCCACTAAAGGTAGAGGAACCTCAGTACCAAAAATGATGGGAGAACTATTAGAGAACTGAATCAATAATAAGAATTTAGCTAAATGTCAACATGG
The DNA here is from genome assembly GCA_949130495.1 of Sambucus nigra. NCBI lineage: Eukaryota > Viridiplantae > Streptophyta > Magnoliopsida > Dipsacales > Adoxaceae > Sambucus > Sambucus nigra. The sequence continues at coordinate 40,352,912 of OX422213.1, forward strand.
GTAATATAAGAAAGCAAAATTGTCAAGTTAAATATTTTTTGCCTATTCAAAGGCCTCTCAAGAAATCCAATCCATGATTGGCCTCATGAGGGGGAAAGGGGGAAGTGATTCAGAGAGACCTAACAATGGTCACAACATCCAACAAAAAGGAGAATATATGTTACAATTAGCCATAAAAATAACCTAAGTAAAACATACATTAGGTGTCTTGAAAAGAACTATGTTACCTCTAGTGGATTGGAAGGAGGAACCACAGCCAAAGGAAAAGCATTGAGGGGTGTGAAGTTAGAAACAAAAGGGTGAGATTAGTTTGGAACCATCGAATATTTATTACCACTGGTCATGGGATCAACACTCTCTTTCCCCAAGGAAAACCTGGGATCTACCTCAGCCGCACGGCTAGAGGCAAGACACCGGGAGTAGGTAAGTATAAACAAAGAAGAGCCAGGAATTGGAGTTGCTTCATAAAGTGGTTCTTCTATGATTGGACTTGAGGAGTTCCTTGGGGATGGGGGTGAGTAACCATGAGAGTGAAGTCCCTAAAAGCAAAGAAAATAAAAAATGGTTAAGTGTACAAAAATGATCCAAATGAATGAATAATGCAAATCACTAAAAGAATTACCTCTTGGACTAGGAAAATGGGTGGTGTGGGAATAACAATTGCATATTATTCTAAAGGAATGTCATCTAGAATTATGGTCTCAGAAGAGTCTGTGGTGGGGAGTTGAACTTGGGCTTAGTGGATACATAACACACTCTTGGGTGACGCACTTACTCAAATCATGGTGCCCAAATATTTTTTTTATTAAGAGAGGGAACTAAAAGAAGGCCTCTTCTTAGAAGGACCAGCATATGGTCTTGTCCCCCGTGGATCCCACAAAGTAGCAACAGGAGGAAGTGAGAGAAACACAGGAGCATCAAGCAAAGTTTGGTTGAATGATCGCAATACCATTTCAGCATCTAAAGGGTATTTTTAGCCAACATAGGGTCCACGGGACGAGCGATCTCTGGAGGAATCGAATATAGTTTTGTTTCACCCCTTTAAGACTTAAATTTTATGGTCTTAGATTTTTTTGGTTTAGATTTCTTTGGGGATAGTTAGAAACTCCCTCACTGGACGAGGCAACTATAGGAGTAGCAGCCTCTTCGCATCAATAGAGACATTAGTTTTCTTCTTACCCTTCTGAGTCACATCACTCATTAGGGGAAAGGTGAGGTAACTCTCTTAGGGGGTTCTTAGGTGTGGTACTTAGAGAAAACTCAAACACAACACAAATTTTTTCTTAGCCCCAATTTATTGGCAAGAAGCTTATAAACTAGGGATAGAATGGGCAAATTTTGAACCAATCACCAAACTGATTGATCTGAAATGGTCAAAACTTCATAATCCATTTGCAGGACACACCATCTTTCCTATTTTGTCTAAGGATGGTATGTTTAACATTAAGCTCCTCGTAAAGTATGGCACCAGATATAGTTGAACATGCTTGATAAAATGTCATTAGGTCATTATTGTTTTGGTAAATAGGGTAATGAGCATCTTGGTCGTACCTAAATTGGCAGGCACAATGGTTAGGATTTTATAACTTCACGAAAGCTCCCTTATCAGTAAACAAGGGGAAATGGTTGAGTTTAGAAAAAGCACATTTCTAGATCAGGTCTCTCTATGATCAGCTCTTCAGTGACTGTTCCTACTGTGCAATGGGCCTCATTGAAGAATGTCCAAGTGTGGGCTTATATTTCCCTATCGTAAGGCCTTAAGACGAAAATAAGTATATGTCAAGCAAGGGAATTTGATTTTTACTACTTTACTTATTGTTCCAAGGAAGCAAATTATAGGGATTTAGGGCAGAGGGATCAAGATAAACCTCTAAAGGGGAAAAGTCGGGGAGTCTTGTATAAAGGATAGGAAGAAAGAGGGGAGGCGGATATGGAGTTTCACAATGTTGAAGAAAGGGGCTAGAGGGTAGAAATGATGTTTATCTCTCTAGAAAACTCAAGCTCTGATTGTTAATGGGAAAAGAAATGAAGTAAATGAGAAACGTTTAAGTGTAAAGAAGATATACATTTCAAAAAACAACATTGACGTTTGGATTTCCACACGTGGGAAATTTAAAAGGCGTGATGACATTTGGAAAAATAGGGTTGGTATAATTAACCTTGACTTTCCACATGACACTTCGGCAGTAAATGTGTCAGATGATGTGGATGACCCCATGTGATGGGATTAAGGCAAGGATGACAATGATGATGATGATGGGATGCCAACATTAATTGATGGCATGCACGAAAAAATTAAGGTAAGCTTCTTAGCAGAGAAATGTTTTTGCAGTTTTTTTAAAGGAATTAGGCATTTGAAATTCAAAATGAACCTTCATAAGTTCCCACATTATATACTTACTCAGGCCATACCTAGGCATGGACACACGAAGAAGGTTTTACGGGATGGAGGATTACCGGTTTGAGATGTTTCGTGTATACAAGTCTTGTCCACACAACAAATCTCTACATTATAGGGAAAATGTAATGGAAGCTTAAAGATAAAGTTATAATTAGAGACAGTTTCACAATTAAAGTAAGGTACAAAGCCAAGCGATCAATCTCATAAGGTAGCTCGAACAAAGAATGTAGAAAGCGAGCAAACTGTTTCGCGCAGTTGAAGTGGGAAGCGAGGAAGCTTTCCAAAGGAGTTATCCGTGGAAGATTTTTATTTTCATTTGTACATATTTAAGTCCTGTATTTCTAATATATATTATAATTTGATGAGATGTATTATAATATGCGGGTGAGGTTAATCGGTATCCGCGAGGGACCAAGTCTAATAGGGTTTAGAAGAGATTTCATGCTCTATCGAACAACCTCATTGTGAAAACCTACGAGGGAACTGGTTTGGAGGATTGAAAATCAAGGCCACGTCAAGACATTACTTAACCCCTCTAGATACACTAGTTAAAACACTAAGGGATCATAACCCGAGAGAGCATAATTAGAGTAACCATGAGTCCCATAGCCCATTAGGTTTAGTGCAAAACAGTCATTTACCAATAATAACATTTACCCTAAGTGATTTTATATATGGCCTACCCAATGCCCCATCCAAACTTGATTAAACCGCGGTGGTTTAGGAGTTATCAATTAGTTTGGTAGATTACCACTATTGTGACAATTGCCTAACATAACTGATTAGAAAAAGTTATCTTGTTGGCATTTAATGCCAATGACGTAGAGGCAAGCCGATGCATATTTACATTAAATTCTAATGAGATAAAGGTAGGAGGGTTTGCCTTTTGCATTAATGAATCTTAAGAATACTTGAATAGAGACCTGACTATATATATAACCCAACCACTCCATGAGAGGGGGATTAATTATCATTATTGTCATAAGATAATCATAGAGAGAGTTATTATGACACCAGAGAATTTATCACCCACCATTAACACACTTTGTTTGAGATTTTCCACCAAGAATGAGGGCATTTATTGAGCTATGACCTGTGTTTTCCTATACCTTGGTGTTTGAGCAGCCTGTCTAAGGTGCATCTAAGGGTGCTTGTTTCTCTTTCTCTTTAGCTAGTTGTTTCAAAGGTTCACTTATTATTGCTCCTTGAGTTATACACGAGTGTTTTTTTAGAATATTAATGGGTTTGATTCTATTACACCTGAGTTCATCTCATCATTGTTAATATTATATTTTTAGAGTAACTTATTGCCATTTCAATAGAGTTTACACCTCCATTTGTATTCAAGCACCCTAGCGTCAAGAGGACTCACCTCTTACATTAAGAAAGGAAGGAAATTGGTAGAATTTCACTCATGAAAGGGGACAAAAAATATTTTTGATGTTTTAAAAAAAAAATTGAAGTAAATGCCACAAAACAAATATATGTATATGTATAAAACAAAGGAAAAAATACCTTAAAACAAAGATGAAACCCTAGAAACCCTCATCAAAAGGAGTACGGTTAAAAAGATCTAGCCGAGGAATGGAATCTCTCGCACTTGGAAGAATTAAAACGCATTTGGAAGACAATCACACTTGGAAGAATCAAATCAATGAATGGCGTGTTGAAGAAACAAGGCAAATGAAATGGGGAAAAAGGCTGAAGAAAAGCCCAAAAAATAAAAAATAAAATGATTTTAAGCTCGTTGAAAATACTAGTTCGTTTATGAACTAAAGGTGTCGTTGGAATGAAAGTGGAGTTCGTTCGAACGAAGACTCAATCTCGTGTGGACGAGGTTCAAACGAGCTTCTAAAGGGTGAGGGGATGACAAACAGAGGGGCCTCATTGGAAGTTCACTTGAAGACTGTACCAATGAAAACACGTAACTCGTTCGAATGAGGTGGTGATCTGGTTTTAACGAACACAAGAAAAAATATTTTTCTCAAAAATTCACCATAGACTAGAAACAAAATAAGAAGAAACAAACAAAAGGAAAAAATATAAACAAGAAGGAATATAAATTAAAAAAAACATTGTGACATTATGTAACCCAATGAAACATGAAAATGTCATGTATGAGTGTGAACCTAAATACGGGAGAATCATTCCAAAAATTAATCTATAGTGCACGTGGCAAATGGATACTCAAAAAGTTAAGTACTCAAATCAGCCTTAATGAAAAATAATGTGGCCCTCATATGAACCCAATACACTGACGCGTATATGATGATGTCTTGATGATTTTTAACCCAATTTAGTCAAAGAATGAAAGATGGAAATAGGAATGAAGTCAAGGAATGAGTTTTGATATAGAATGCAATCTCACTTTGGCACTTAATAGAATTATAAATCTTTTTACTTCAACTAAATGGTCCCTTTCCAATAGTATCTTTTCATGCAATGAAGTATTTTCTTTAATCATAGCTCGGGCCATTGCACACTCATAGATAAGCACCACGTACATTAATCTCATGCAACGCTTCTTACATGTACAACATTACCAAGAGAAAAATATGGAAATGACAGTTTTTAAAGGAGAACATATCATTTAGTGCATGCAAAGAACACCAACACTCAAAACAGACCGAGAAAAGTGTGTGTAGAAATGGTGATGATACGAGAACAACATATCATACAAAGTCACATACGAACATCGTGATTTCGAAAGAGAATTATTTAATCACTATATTACCATAAATGAATCTATCAAACCATGATAGGTCACGGGGAAATGGAGTGATGGAGTCCTTCAAGGATCATAATCATGTCACACAAAAACACAAAAATATGAAAATCTTTAAGAAGTTTTTACAAATGAAAAAAAAGGAAAAAAAAAAGTTTTTTGGGGAATTTTAGTTATAAAAAAAACATGTACAATCTAGTTTAGGTAAATAAATAATAGAAATAAACACATAACCTAAACTAGATAATGACCGGAACTCAATTGATGGAAATAACACCAAGATATTCCTTAAGATTTTCAAACCTAAGGGCATCTAATGGTTTAGTCAAAAGATCGACAAATTGAAGACATATGGAAACAAAGCTTATGGATATGACTTTTTCTTTAATATTTTCATGAATGAAATGCTCTCGAATCCTAATATGCATTGTCCTAGAATGTTGTACCAGATTACGAGAAAGATGAATGACACTCGTATTATCGCAAAATATGCTCATGGTGCATTAGTCAATCCCATAATCATGTAACATTTGTTTCATCCACAATAGTTGAGTGCAATAACTCCTGAATTTAATTTATTCAGCTTTAGTAATTAACAAAGATATCGAGTATTTTTTCCTGCTCAACCACGAACCTAAAGCACTACTAAAATGGAAACACCCACCCGAAGTACTTCTGTAACCATATACATTCCAAGCCTAATCAACATCGAAATACGCCAACAAGTAATCATCGGTATCGAGAGAATACCATAGGCCGTACTCTAAAGTACCACTCATATAATTGATCATTCTTTTAAGCGCATGCAAGTGAGACTATTTTGGGGATGCCTAATACCTAGCAGACAAACACCTACACTAAAGGCTATATCGGGACGATTAGGTATAAAATACTACCTTTCATACTCTTAAAGAGGGTTTGCTCAACGCCTCCTAACATATCTTTACTAAGCTTAGTCATAGAACTCATCGGTGTACGTGCATGCCTAGAAGTGTCTAAACCAAACTTCTTGAATAAATCTCTTGGATATTTGGCTTCAGATATGAAAATCCTACCCTCTAACTGATGAACTTGAAGACCTAAGAGGAACATAAGCTCACCTACCATACTCATCTCGAACTCATAAGTCATCACCTCCACAAAACGACGAGTATATCGATCAGAATTGGAACCAAAGGATGTCGTCGGCATAGACTTAAGCAACCAAAATATCATATCCTTCTGAACATATGAATAATGACATATCAACTCTGGATCTATTGAAACCACGGTCCAGGAGATCGAGAAGCTTACTTCAATCTGTATAGGTATTTCTTAAGATAAAAGACACGATCTTCATAGTTTGGATCTTAAAATCCTTTCATTTGTTCTACAAAAACCTTCTCCTATAGAATGCCATTAAGGAATATACACTTGACATCCATTCATACAACTTAAATTTTAGATGACATGCAATATGTAAGAGTAAGTTTTAATCTTTGGAACTATGGCATATTTCATTACAAACTGAAGACTACATCCACATTTGCCTCCCCGATCTTTGAAGATTTGATAGTGATCGAGCATAGTTTTTGGATTTTAAGCCATTGGTATCATCATGAACATTTGATGGAGGTATACAATCTTGTAATTTTGATTTTTTTCGTCAAATTATATTTTGGGATTTTTTTTAAAACAAGGAATTTTTTAAAAATGATTTTAGATTTTTTTTAAAATTTTTTTAGTTCGTTGCAATGAGATTTCAATCTCACTAGAACGAGATCCAGATATCCTTTGAACGAGATTAAATCTTGTTGGAACTAAATTCCTAATTCGTTCGAACCCTCTTCTAATGAAAATCTAACGAGATGGTCTCTATTTGGTAGAGAAACTCATTGGAAGCACGTTGAAAGGTCGATCAAACAAAATAGGCATCTCGTTCAAAGGAGACTGGATCCCATCATACCAAAATATATGTTTATGTTCAAACAAGGTTGCATTTTTGTTCGAACAAAACTGCCGCCTTAAAAAATGTGTTTTCGTATAAAAAAGAATTATTTTAGTCATTCTTTTACAACTCTTTTTTGCGAAAATCTTCCGCTATATTTGCACCAAAAGTTTTCAACTTTGTGTTTCATGAAAACACTTTTATTTTCCAAATTATGCAACCCTTATATTATTTGTTGAGTTTGGGTCAAACCAAATTTCCATACATTACATCAAACCCTTATAGAGTTTTACTCAATTGCTGATTTGTGGAGGCGAGGATCTACTGCCGAAGAAGAAAGAATCTTCAATCTTGAATCCTGAGGCTGATCGGTGGATTTCAAGGGAAGAGTTGCTTCCTATAGATGGTGCTGGACTATGATGTATTTATAGGAGAATTGAAGACCCCGGCATTATATATAGTGGAGCTCTAAGTATTATGTAAGTCGTTGAGTCTTTCAAACTCTCTACACTGCTGAAATATAGGCTTTTCTCAAAAGGGATTTCTCCTAACTTCTTATGTGCTTTGTTTGATTGTGTGATTTGGCTATTTATTTTTTACTTGTATTTCCATGCATAACTAATTATTAATCAAGATAAAGTTTGTATTAAATTCAAACCTTTGTGTGCTTAACCTAATATACGGTTTATCCATATGAACCCATTTTCTCAAATTTGTATCAGAGCAAGTTATACTAATTTTTTGTGTGATCTTTTAAATTTGGGTGTCTATGGATAATTTGTATTATAGTCTAACTATTTTCGATGGGTCTAATTATTCTTATTGGAAATCTCAAGTGAGGTTGGATTTGAAAGGTACTAACGAGCATGCCTGGCGTGTTTACGATAGAGGGTGGACACCACCCACTGTGAGCAATGGTGATGTCATTGCTCCTAGACCTGTCAACTCTTGGACGAAGGATGGACTAAGATGGAGTAAATTTAACTCGCGTATTTAGGTATCATTTCTGGATCCATTACCCAAGACGAGTTCCGCTGCATCATGACGTGCACCACATCTACAAAAGCTTCGGATACCTTCCAGCTCACTCCCGAAGGTACTAATGCTTTGAAAGCTTCTAAGTTTTAATATATCACCGCAAAATTTGAGAGTCTTACCATTCTAGATATTGTGTTATTTGATGAATTTTATGCACGATTATCCAATATCCTTAAATTTGGTTTTAATTTGGGTGAGAAAATTCCTGAGACGCACGTTGTGAAATAGATTTTGAGATCCCTTCCATCCCGATTTATTTCTAATGTCACTGTCCTTAATTCGTTGGGAATTTTAGATATTAGTAGGTTAGAAGAACTCATATGAGACCTTCAAACTTATGAAATTGACATGTTTCCTAAAATAGTTAAACCTAATAAAAAGGGAATTACTTTAGAAGTTCAATCTAGAAAGGAAGAGGAGGTGTCTTTTGACTCTGAGTATGATTTTAATCCTGATGATCTAGCCCTTTTTGTAAAATATTTCAAAAAAATTCTTAAGATAACAAAAGAAAATACTTCTAAGGAAAACAAAAGTTTTAAGAAAGATGAAAAGTAAAAATCAGGCAAGAAAATTTTTGAAAAAGCAAGAGAAGAGTACCCTAAGATGATGAGAGATGCTATGAATATGAGGGTAAAGGCCACAAAGATCATTAGTGCGCTAATAGGTTAAAAAGACAAGACAAAGGCAAAGCTACCTTCAATTCCAAGTTTAGTGATAGTGATGTTAAGTTGGTGGATCTTGGGGATAAATCACCGCATGGACGGAACTTCACCGCGTTCATAGTAGTCATGTTAGTACATCGAGTATACCTCACATTAATGAGGAAGTTTCTAAACATGATGATATCGACTGTGTGTATAGTAATTTTAAAGCGAGTGAGGGTGATGACATTTTGAGTGGGGGAGAGAGTGATCTTCAACACGCTTATGATGAGATCTATGTCGAGTCATTTAAAATGAAAAGTAAAATAAAAATTTAGCTCTTAGGGTTTGAGGTTTATAGAAGGAGTTGAGAGAGCCGAGAGAGAGAGAGAGAGAGAGAGAGAGAGAGAGAGAGAGAGAGAGAGTCCTTGGTGAGAGTGTCTTTTGGAGAGAGAGTCATTTTAGTGGAGAGGAAAAATGGTGATTTGACTAACAAAGTGGCTAGTCTTACGAGATATCTTCAAGATTTATTTAAGACCCATGAGAAACTTGAAGCCTTTGTATCCCAACTAGAGAAATATCTCGAACGTTCCCGGGAGGCCAAGGTTACTATAGAGTATACATCAAAAAAGGTTGGAAAGTTGTTCCTCAGTCCCACTTTAAGTTGTAGAAGAAGCAAGGAATATATTATGACGGTGCATCCACTTCCCATACTGCACCGAAATCGGTTCCTAAATTTATGGTGGATCCATATTGGCCTCAACCGAACCCATAAAGAGAGTTCAACCTTAACGAGCGAACCAATGTAGATACAAACAAGTCTATATTTGCACTATTTCAAAAGGATAGGTCACCTTAGGGAATTTTGCTACAAGTTAGGAAGAAATAATGTACACATACTCCCGCACACCGTTCTAGCAACTTTTCTCGTCTTAAAAAGAAAGTTGAGTTCCTAGTCGTGACTTTACAAATCTTAATGGAAGAATTTCAAAGGATGTGTATGCCTTTTGAGAACGCTTCTCATGCTACAACAAGAGACAACAACAACAAGGGCAAATAAAAGGTTACCTCTACTTGGGTACCTAAGCAAGATGACAAAGAACTTGTTGTTCAAATATCTCTCAAGGTTCAAAATTCTTCCAAACGGTATTTGGTATTGGGTGATCTAGGAACATAACTAGTGACAAGTCATATTTTATCAACGTTGGGGATCACAAGGAAGGCAGAGTCACCTTTGGAAATAGATAATATGTTGTAAGGCGAAGGGTAGAAAGCAAACATGATTAGCATAAGACAACTTTGGGATGCAAACTATGCGATAAAGTTCGATCGATCCAAGTGTAATGTTTTATGATCAATTCAATGAACTATTACTACAAGGATTGATTACCGATGAGAATTACTATACGATCATTCCCAAAATCTCCTTTAAGTGCAATAATGCCACGGTCTCCTTTATGGACCTTTGGCATCAACGACTGGGTCATGAGAACTTTAGAGACATTGACAAAGTAGTGAAAAAATACCTAATGTGTGACTTACCATCACTTAAGAAATCAACTTCCTCGAATTATGGTCCGTGCCAATAGGGAAAACAAGTTCAAATTCACCATTAAAAGTTTAATACCATTACCACTTCTCGTGTGTTAGGTATGATACATATTGATCTTATGGGTCTTACTTGTACGGAGAGATTAAGTTGTAAGAGCTATATTCTTGTGATGGTTGATGACTTTTTAAGATACTCTATCATGGGGATTCTTAGAGAAAACTCTGATGTAGTTGAGTTCCTAATAACCAAGTGTCATGTCCTACAAAACCAACAGGTTGTCACCATTATTCGAATGTGTAGTTACAGCGGCACTAAATTTAAAAAAGAAAAAGTAGAGAGATATTGTGATGAAGTGGGCACCAATAACGAGTTTTCAGTTGTTCATATTCCTTAATAAAATGGGATTGTTGAGAGGAAAAACGGGATGATTCAAGAGATGGCTAGATCCATGATTTTTTAGAGAAAAGTGCCTAGACACTTTTGGTCAAAGTTGATAAGTGACGCGTGCCATGTGGTGAATACGATATATCTTCATCCACACACATTACACATGCCATGACTTATGGATAGGGAAGAAATCCAACCTATTTTATTTCTATGTCTTTAGGAGTACTTGTTACATCTTGAGGGATAGAAAGAAATTAGGAATGTTTAACTCCCATAGCAATGAGGGGATATTTTTAGGTTATTCATCGTCGAGTAGGGATTATAGGGTGTTTAACCTTGCAAGTTCTAAGTTTGTGGAGTAAATATAGGTTACTATTAGAGATCATGAGCTCTTAACCTCGGTTGACCCTAACCCAAAGTGTGAGGATGATGCACCCCATGATGATAATCCCATTATTTCTCATACTACCCTGGTGGACCCGACTCTTGATTTAGATGATCTACCCACTTGGGTTCGAAAGAGTCATGGCCCTTCCTCTACACTTGGAGATCCCACACTAGGTATTAAGACTCATGCTCAACTTGAGAATGTGGTTAGCTAACTTTGCTAAACCTTCTATGTCGAGCCCAAGAAGGATGAGCATTGGATATCTTCCATACAAGATGAGTTGATTCAATTTCATAAGAATGATGTATGGGAGTTAGACCCCCGACCTACTAAGAAAAACGTGATAGCTACCAAGTGGATTTATAAAAATAAAATGGAACCATGGTTTGCAATAAGGCTAGGTTTGTTGCTCAAGGCTACACATAGATTGAGGGTGTAGACTTTGACGAGACACTTTCTTCTATTGCCTAGCTTGAGTCCATCCGCCTACTACTTTCCATAGCATGTCGTCTACATTTTAAGTTGTATCGAATGGATGTTAAGAGTTACTTCCTTAATGTAATTCTATATAAGGAAGTTTAACTGGAACAACCAAAAGGGTTCGAAGACCCAAGGCACACGGGAAATGTGTTTTATCTTAAAAAAGCCATGTATGGTTAGAAGCAAGCACCTTGTGCTTGGTATGAGAGGATCACTTTCTATCTCTTAGCTCGTGGCTTCAATAAAGGTGTACATATGACATTATTTATAAGAAAAGAGAGTGGTGCTATATTGGTTACCCAAATCTATGTGGATGACATAGTATTTGGATTCATGTGCTCCTGACATGCTCACACTTTTAAGGTGGAGATGAAGAGAGAGTTTGAGATGAGCATGGTTGGTGAGCTTACATTCTTCTTAGGTATCCATGTGCACCAGCTTGAAGATGGAATATTCATATCGCAATTTAAAAATGTAAGGAACCTAATGAAAAAGTTTGGTGTAGACTCCTCTAAGCACTCATGCTCCCCTATGAGTACATCGACAAAGCTTAGCAAAGACACTTTAGTCAAGGACGTAGAGCAAAATATTTATAAGAGCATGATAGGTAGTCTACTTTACTTGACCTTTAGTCCTCTCGATGATTCCTTTAGTTTTGGAGTTTTTGTGCATTACCAAGCATCCCTAAAAGATCCCCACTTGCTCGCACTTACACATATCATCAAATACGTTAGTGACACTCTTTCCTACGGTATTTGGTATCTTTTTATAATGATGAACATTTCTACGCATATTTGGATACCTATTGGGCCGGAGATGTTGATGGTTGTAGGAGCGCCTCGGGTGGGTGTTTTTATTTTAAGAGTCCTCTTGTCTCTTAGTTGATCAAGAAGTAAAACTCCAAATATTTACCCACGGAGGAGGCTGAGTATATAGCCGCTGAGAGTTTTTGCACAAAACTTTTATGGATGAAGCAAATGTTGGAAGATTAGGAGATTTTCCAAAACACAATGACTATTTTGTGGGATAATACAAATGCAATTCTTATATCTAGTAATTCAGTCCAACATTCCCATACAAAGCACATTAGGATACGTGAGCATTTTATTCGTGATCTCTTAGAGGAGAATGTCTTGCACTTGAGTTTTGTGAACACCAAACATCAATAGCCCATATTTACATGAAACCTTTAGATGCACTTAGATTTGAGAATATTAAGAAGTCTTTGGGTATTTGTTGTGTTGATTGACTTCGGGTACATTATCTAGTGTACAATGAGTACAATATTCATATCATATATTCTTATTTCTAGATTGTATTTCTATGTATTCTTATATTTATACATGCTTTTTCTTTTTGATATTTTTGGAAAAATCCAAAAATATTTATGGTTTTTGAGAAAAAGGTTGAAAAAATTTCAAATTTTTTTTATTTTTGATAAAGTTCTTGAAAAAGACAAAAAGATTTTTGTGTTTTCATTTTTCACCATATATGAATGTACATTTAAGATATTTGGATCACTCGTATATTCCATCCATTCACATGATTTTTTCATGGTGTTTTAAGACATAGCTTCGTTTCTTTAGTGTGCTTAATAATGTCTAGATAGCATTTCATTGTTCATTTACTTACTTTATGCTAGACTCTTTATCACCTTTATTGCACATGAAAATGGATTTTTTGAATATTATATTTACTTGTCATATATCGAATATGGTGTTCTTATCTCAATCGTGCTTAATAACAAACCTGCTTTCTCAAATATCGAATACGAGTTTATGTTATTTTTAAACTCCTATAGGTCAAGATATTCTTTTATTTCATGCATGTGGGTTTCTTTTACCTTGATGATGATCTTATGGACTACACAAGATGGAGAATTTTAGTTGAAGGCAATGTCTCAAATGTAATTCTAGTTTTAGGTTTAGGAAGACATTAGAACTTTGTCTTAGGGGTTTTATTGTAATTTGTTTTTAATTTTCTTTTTATCAGAATACCCAAAGGGGAAGATTTTTAAGAGCAAGTTTTTATGATTTCTCATAGCTTAGGAATTTTGGCTTATCCCATTACCAGCCGAAGACTACATCCGTTTTTCCCTCACAATCTTTGATGACTTGTTAGCGATCGAGCATAGTTTTAAGATTTCAGGTCATTGGTATCGTCACGTGTTCTATGGAGGTATATGATCTTGTGATTTAGATTTTTCTCAGTCAAATTATATTCTAGGATGTTTGTTTTTTGAAATGAGAAAGTTTTTAAAACGATTTTTAGAATTTTTATTTTTTATTTTTTTAGATCGTTGGGACGAGATTTCAATCTTGTTAGAACAAGATCCTGATATCGTTTGAACGCAATCAAATCTCATTGGGACGAAATTCTTAATTCGTTCGAACCATCTTCTATTTAACATAAAATCAGATGGTGTCTGTTTGGCAAAGAAACTCTCTCTAGAACCTCATTAGTAGATTGATCGAACAAAATAGACTTGTCATTCGAATGAGACTGGATCTCGGTACAATGAAACCTATGTTTTCATTCGAATGATATTTAATTTCCATTCGAATGAAACGGTCGCCTTGAAAATATATTTTCTTATAAAAAGTATTCTTATGGTCGTATTTTTACAACTCTCTTAGCGAAAATCATCTGTTATCTTTGCACAAAAATTTTTCATAATTGTGTTTTATAAAAACACTCTTCTTTTATAAATCATACATCCCTTATATTATTTGTTGAGTTTTGGTCAAACCCAATTTTCATACATTACATCAAACCTTTGTAGATTTTTACTCTACTCCTGTTTTTTGAGCCGATGCTCTACTGCTAAAGAAGAAAGGATCATGAATACTGAGGTTGATCAGTGGATACTGAGGGAAGAGCATCTTCCTGTGGATGTTACTAGACTGTGATGTATCTGTTGGAGACTTGAAGATACCAACATTATACTTAGTGGATCTTTAATTGGTCTATAAGTCATTGAGTTTATCAAATTCTCTACAATGTTGTATATATAGGTTTTGCCGAACAAAGATTTTTCCTTACATCTTTTGTGCTTGTTTTGATTGTGTGATTTGGCTATTTAGTTTGGATTTGAATTTGCATGCATGGCCTAATTATTAATCAAGATAAAATTTGAATCTTTATGTGTGTAACCTAATATATGGTCTATCCATACGAACCCTCTTTCTCACAATGGCTAGCAAAAGGCGAACACACTTTAGCCTATTAATGGGAGAAAGTGTCTCGTCAAAGTCGAAACCCTCAATTTGATTGTAACCTCAAGCAACCAACCTAGTTTTGTTACAAATAATGATACCATGCTCATCCATCTTATTATTATAAACCCATTTGGTACCAATGACATTTGCGTCTTTAAGTCGGGGGACCAACTCCTAGACATCATTCTTTTTAAATTGAAGCAACTCTTCTAGCATGGCATTAATCCAATGTTCCTCCTTAAGTGATTCTTTAATGTTCGTAGGCTAGATTTGATAAACATAGAAAAAATGGCTAACCTAATTTTCTAACTAGGCACAAGTATTGACACCTTGGTTTATATCTCCACGAATGTTCGTGGTGTCATAACTCTTACGAACCCAAGATGGTGGATCAACTTTATAAAGAGTGGGCTCCACCACATTATTATGTGAAATGATGGGATCATCACTAGGGGGTGCTCATCGATAAATGTTAAAGGAGCATCATCTTTAATAGTGACATTTAACAATTCCATGATCTTGGATCTTTTAAGGTTGTAAACCCTATAAGCTACTATATGATGAATAACCTAAAAATATTCCCTCTTCACTCCTAGAGTCAATATTTTTTAAGTTCTCTTTGTCATAAAATATGAAGCAAGGACTCCCAAAGACACAAAAATACGATCTGTTGGGCCTTTTCTTGATCCACAATTCATATAGAATTGTAGTGTGTGGAAGGAGATAAACCAGATTCACCATGTGACAAGAAGTATTAATCTCTTCTGCCTAAAAATGCCTAGGCACATTTCGACCAAGGCACGAGATCTTTCCATCACCTAAATGGTTCGCTCATTTCGCTCAATAATGACATTTGTTGAGGTGTAACTGTCGTTGAAAATTCATGTTTGATGCCCAACTCATCATAAAACTCTCTAACGCCGACATCAATGAATTTCATGCCATTTTCACTTCTAATTAAATTTATAGAGATACAACATTGATTCTCTAAAGCACGATATTTTGTTGTCAGATAGTCAACAATTTTTTATTATTCCTTCAGTAATCCCACAATAGAATACCTCAAAAAATCATCGACCATCACTAAGATATACCGTTTACCACCTAGGGTTATTGTACGCATTGGACCCCTAAGATCCACGTGTACCAACTCTAATGTACGAGAGGTAGTAATAACATTTAACTTCTTATATAGACTCTTGATTTGTTTTCCATGTTGGCACAGACTTAAAACAAAGAAGTTGGTTTTCCTAAAAATGGTAAGTCGTGGACTAGGTATTACCTTACAAGATGATTGAGATCCCTATAGTTCACATGATCTAGTCTTTAGTTCCAAAGGTTGACAATGGGGATCCTATCATTATTCCAAATGAATGAGGATTTATGAATAATACCATAACAGTTATCGAATGTTCTCACACCTTGCATTACAAACTTACCCGAATCATTATAGACGCAATATTCCGAATGGTTAAACTTAGTCTTAATATTTTCATCGCATAATTGGCTTATGCTTATCAAGTTTAATTTTAACCCATCAACATAAAGCATGCAGTCTAGATTTAAGAACCCGAAATACCCTATCCCAACACGCTAGACAGACTCCCATCACCGAAAGTGACTTTACCTTCATTATGATCCTCAAGTTTCATAAAAAGAGATTTATCACATGTCATATTCCTTGAGCAACCATTATCAAGATACCATTAGGAGGTATTCTGAGATTTTGGAGAAACACGAACATCAAGAGCTTTTTGTGTTATTTTCTTTGACAACCCAATTAGGAGTATGACTCGAGGGTGTTGAGTTCATTTTTCTCTTTCTATTGTAGTTCCTAGATTTTGGTCTGAATGAGTTTCCATAAGAAGTACAAAACCTTTGGAACTCTTCCCTTAAACCTTTTGATATATGAACAAGATACTCCCCTTATTCTCTCAAGTTATCCATGTATCTATAGTGGGGTGCGGGAGTACAAGAATGTACAAACATCGAGTTGAACGGATTTTATATTCTTAGTTTGCTTAGGAGTAGTCCCCTTTTGTGAATTTGGTTTAGGAGTGTTTGTTTCGATACAAGCTTAGCAATGGGCTCATATTTAGACTTGGAAGATTCAATCTCATCATAACCTACACCTTTTCTCTCATGATATCATTTCTCCTTATGCTCAAGGATAGGTTTGAGAAACAACTTCCCTATTCTTCTGAAGTTATCAGCAAGAGTGACTTTACCTCACGAGAAGCTTCAAGATCTTTGTCGAGAATGACAATATCAACTACAAGATTTTCACGAACTTCCAAAAAATCAAGAAGATCGTCAGAAAGTTTTGTGACTTTGGAAATTAAGTTGGCTCTCTCTTATCCCATTGAAATAATCTTATCGGATAAAGAAACTTTATTAGCCTCGAGTTGACTTACCAATGCCTCATTTTCTTTCAAGTCAACCAACACCTTTCCAAGCGTTAATGCCTTAACAATCAACTTTTTATTCATTTTTTAAATTTTCAAGGACACGGTGTAGAGCTCAGAATAGGCGGATTGGATATCACCTTCATCACCATCTATATCACTAAAATCATCATCATTTTCACTATCTTGGGAATGGATAGACCTAGAGTCAAGGAAGCCATGCAAAAGATTGTCGTAATTAGAATGAGACATACTAGAGTTACTGGCATGACTAGCTGTGAAAGCAGTGAAGTTGCATCTAGGAGGAGAATTGTAACTAAAATCATTTGACTTGACATCACTCTCACTTAGAGGGACATTATAAATAGCCATGTTTTTGCCATGTCTCTCAAGCTTCGTGGGTCATTCAAATGCTCTGTGAACGCGACTATCACACTCATAACATCTTTCGAAATCATCTTTCTTAGAGTTATCATTCTTGTTTTTATTAAAATCATGATAATTGAAATTCAATATATTTATTTTTCTCAAATTTTGAATTCGGTTTCTTAAACTTGAGAATTTTTTTGATTTTTTTAGTAAATAAGACCACGTCATGGGATCTAGGTCAGACTCAGATATCTCCTCATTCAATTTTTTAAAGGCAATGCACTTGTCTTTATTCTTTGTGTTTTGAGGAAACATGTCATGCTCGTAGGTTTGTAGGTCACCAACAAGCTCTTCTAATTTCATACCATCGGCCTTTCCAAAAGAGTTTAAGACATTGACTTTTTGGTTAAACCTTTCAGAGTTTTTTATGTCTATTTTCTTGTATTTAATGTTGTCTATTTTCAGAGTTTAATGTCTATTTTCTGGTAATTAAATACAGGAATATATTCGATTGTATAATAGATAGAAGTGAATATAGGATATGATTATAAGGTAACAATATAAGGCATCAAAGATAATTGGTTCAAAAGCATGGCCAAATATATATGTCACTGAAATCCCACTAATTTATTTATCACATATAAAACCTTCCTTATTGTAGCTATATCATCTATCTAATATGATAAATGTTCCATCTTCTTTCCTTATAGATAGTTTTCTTTTGCTGAAAATTATTTCTTCCTTAGTCAAGTCTCTCTCCCCTGATTTAACTTTCTCTTTGCAATGACAAATTAAGTGACCAAGAAATACAAGAAAATATACATAAAAAACTTAACTATGTGGGATAAATAGTCTCAAGACATGAAGGATGAAAGTTAGCATAATAAGGGCATGGAGTAATATTATATAAGATATAAAGATGCATAATAAAAAATAAGATATAGAAACCCAAGTATATATAAACCATCAACAAGATTTTACGTGGTAAGCCTCCATATATAATAAACATAATGAAAATCACAAATGAGTTATGAATATATAAAGCACAAGAAGTTGGGAGCAACCGAATTCATATCAATCCTAAAATTCATACGATGTAAATGCATTTTCTAAACAACTAAAGACGTGACATGGTAAGTATCTATGAAATATGATCCCAAAATTCAATACTGAAGCATGGGTAATGATATTAATAACAACCACCAAGGACATAGGATATTATAAGAGATGAAGCATTTAAATATATAATCCTATCAAATAATATCAACACAAGTGAAGATCAAACATATTTGGAAAATATAGCATATTTATACTAATGCAAAAAACTATTTATGGAAATTTTTTTCTAATATCAAAGCCCGTGTTAACAAAATAAACTCTAAGAACATAAATAAGAAACATCAAATTTAAAGATAATCAAGACTATATATGAACAATTATGTACCAACAAAATTTATCACTCAACAAAGATGATATCCCTAATCATGTATTTTTAAATAAATATTTTTAAGAAATGTGCAAGGTATACTAGACGGGGAAATAGAATAAGAAGCAAAGAAACTGATACTGAGAATGTTTTTTCTTAAATTATATGCTCTGATACCACTTGAGAATGTGTGTTCTTAAACTATATGCTCTAATACCACTTAAAATGGACGAAAAATACCAAGTTTTTAAATTCAAGCGGGATGGTTCACCAAATATTTCTACTTTCAATTTCTTTCAAAATTTCAATTATCACATATAAAAACACAACTTTAATTGAAGTTAAAATATTTACAAACCAAATTAAAACATGGTTAATTCAAGATTAACATGAATTTTGCCAAATAGTAATTCTGACTTGAATTAAAGTAAACAAAACTGACACAACTTAAATTATGCACCAAACAACATCATTTTTATGATTAAACAATTTTTATCTTGTTAAACCGAAGCATGCATCTAAGTGAGAAATTGCAAGATAAAAATACACAACCACAATGCTGCTATTTACGAGGAAAGCCCACAACGGAAAAAAACTCAGACGACCCAGCCACAAGTCCACCTGGTACATAATTACAAGGGACATAACAGAACACCTACATAATGACTTGACACCATCGCAAGCCTTGACCCTCTTCGTTCCTCCTCCTCTACCTAGTTGACAAATCCAAAATCCACATTCATCTCGAAATCTACCGATGGGGCAAAGCTACCGCCAAACAACGGATCCCACCATGGGTAAAATCATAAACCACCAAATCCAACGCAAGAAACTATCTCTTTCGGGTAGAGAATGAAACCTAGTGCCAAACCAATAATCTTCAAAAAAATATTATAAAGAAACTTGGATCATACAAACAATTGGGTGTAAAAACAAGTTTTGTTTGATGGATAAAGCATTAAAGACTTATAAACACAAGGTACTATTCTTAAAGGTATATTTTCTCTCAAGGTTTGTCAAAAGTATGTGAAAATAATTCATTCTGGTACTCTATAAAACGAGTGGGAAAAGAAATAGAGTAGTCAAAAGTTTTAAGAAAAAACTGACAAACAAGCTGCTCAAAACTGCAATGTTGTTCGAACCACATATCGAACGAGAATTCAGCAAGCAAAAAAAACATCTTGTTTGATAGCTCGTGAGAACGACATCTCGTTCGAATGACCTTTTAAATGACATTTCAGGCTAAGATTCCGAATAGTTTTGATACGAACGCATGGCCGCGAGTTCACAATTTTATGTTTTTTTAATTAGTTCTGATTTTTCTACGGAAGGTGTCCGAGAACAAAATATTTAGATAGTATGATTTCAAAAAAAAATTAACAAAAATACTAACACCTAATAAAAAATTCCAAGTCTCGATATAATATATGCATCCAAACCCGAGAGACCTTGGAAAGTCGATAACGTAAAACAAGGCACGAAACACGACAATGATACGATCTTCTTTTAGACATGGCCACTATGTCTTCAACTCAAATGTCAAAATCTTGAAAGTTCACTAACTTCTATTCAATAACTCAAAGAGTTTTGTTCGGAATTAAGCCAATACTTACAAATTGACTCAATTGAAAAATCTCCTTATAAAGCTCCCTCTTTGGTTATTCCGAGACAAAATCAAAATAAAAAACTTATGGGTTCTCAAGCTCATCTAAAAGACACAATCCCAACCAAAAATAAAAAATGTATATGCTTAACCAACACACTTGTTAAGAAATTTTGCTTTCTTTAAATTTTTTTCGTAAGGAAGAAAAACCTACACAATTATACAGACCACCAAATGCATAGACAATATAACATTATAAATTGCATAATTTAAATTATCCCCTTTGTCTAACATGATCTACCTAAGAAACACGTCTCCCCCTAAGTTAGATCTCCCCAATTTAAAATAGTTAGATACCATTTCTCCCTCTTGTTGTTCAGGAATAGACAAGGATTAAGGTGCATAAAATAACCCATTTCTCCCCGATTAATTTAATTCTCCCCCTAAAAAAACAAGGGATAAGCATAATGGAAAATAATTATACCAACCAGTATGTACTAAGATAAGCATGGGATACCAATGAAAAGTCGCAACAAGATAGATACCTATATCAACAAAAGCATATATGAACTAGATGACAAAGCAAAGGATAAAAAACAAATGATACCGTATATAGATATATGTAAAAATATCAATGAAGCGTAACCACACACATATATAAGTATAAATAAGACACAAGACACTTACCACATTAAGCTTTCCACACTCATATGGCATAAATGTGTCAAAATAAACATGTGGTAAACAGAGTGAAGGGGTGTGAACTAAAGACAAAAGAATTGTTACCCGATCACTTTAACATGTTCAAAGAGTTCCATTTTAATGCAAAACTTTATTAAACTTAGTTGTAGCCTCATATGACAAGATAAAGAGAACTCGTAGAAAAAACAAGCACAATGCACATAAGCCTAGAATTTTGATGATTCTATAAATTAATAATGTCATGACAAAATAACATAACTAGGATTCATTTGTCACACCCCGTAATTTTGAGGATTTATTATTTAATTATTTTTGGGAGAAATAAATATATTTAAATTGGAGAAACTTAAATTTATGATTTGGAGAATTTATTTGAGTGGGAAGAATTATTTATAATTTGCGACTTTAAGTTAAATTGTTCGAATTAATGTGTGTCGCGTTTTGAGGTCGAAATTTGGAAAGGTTATAAAGTATTTTGGATGACAATTCTGAGTGCGCGGTTGAGTTCGGATGGGTCGAGATAGTCCGAAAAGAGTTCTCGGGGTAGTAATTGGGTCTCGGGGCATTTTTGGACATAGTCGGACCCGCACGAGGTGATGCGGGTCATTTTAATTAGGCCCATGTGGCCAAAAGGGAATTAGGGGGTTTAAACCTAATTGGGGAAGTGTTGAATGACAGTTAACAATTCTAAACTTAGGGCTTTGAGAGAGAAACAGAGGAAGCTAATCAAGAGCCAATTGGGGATCTTTTGGAGTCAAATCGGGGGACAAATTGGGTGTTCTTCATCAACACTTTCTTTTCACCAACGGATTAGACTCTACGAATAATTAGAGGCAAGTGGTTAACTATTGTAATTATTCTTGATGATCATAAATTCATATTATGGGAGGTGTGAAAACCTAAACTCATTTTTGGGTGGGCTATTGCATGAAATGTTTTTTTATGAATTTAATCGGTTGAGTGATTTGACAGTCCAATTGATCTTATAGAAGTATTCAGTACTGATTGACATTAGAACCATAATACAACACCAATGTTAGAGATAAATTTATTGAGATTGTGGGATTAGATTTGTGAATGATAATTGGGATTTTGCAATAGGAATTTGTGTTCTTGAGTGGGTGAAGATTTTTGAAAATCATTGATGCCAAAAGGTTTAAACGATGATTAGAGTTCGTAATAGATGTCAAAAGATGATGAATATGATGTATTGGGACTGGAATTTGAGATAAGAAAGCTTGAATTTTCGTTAATGGCTGAAACAGAATCGGAGAAGAAGAATATATGCTCGATTGATCGATCGATGGAAAGGATCGATCGATCGATGGTCCCAGATTTTTGACAGTTCGCCCAGTTTTATATATAAGGGGGAAATTAATATTTAAAATCTATGCTTTATTTAGTGATAAATAAATTGGAGGCACCTACTCCTAACAATTATAAGGGAAAGTAATTGGGATTAGGGAGGATCTACGTGAGGCACTTTATGGATAAATTGGGGGAATTAGATTTCAAATTTATTTATATACGGATTGAGTGAGCGAGTATGGGTATGTTGGTTGAGTGAGGCAAGGTAATAATTAATTAATGTGTAAATTAATTAAAGTAGAGTTGAATCATAGACTCGGGAAAATATTATATTAATTAATGTGTAAAGTATTTATATTAGAGTCGGACCATAGACTCGGGGGAAATATTATATTAATTGATGTGTGAATTAAATAAATTTGAGTCAGACCATAGAATCGGGACGATGATAAATTAATAAGTGAGAAAATTAATTAAGTTGAGTCGGGCCAGAGACTCGAGAAATGTCAGGCTAATGTTACGGGTTTTTTAAGTACACGGTAAAGCCGGGGTTTATATTATATATATACGGTGTGGTGATAGTGTATATATATATATATATATATATATATTGTGTGTGCGCGCTATTAAATATCAGTGACTAGATATTTATTTAATCTATATACTCTAGTACTATCAAGGGAGGTTGGGCGATGTGGGTGAATCCCCTAGCTTGAGGAGTAGGGTGAGTATATCCCCAGGTCATAGCGTTCGGTATATAGGTGAGGGGCTTATCTCACTTTCAGGGAAGGAATATGACCGCCTCCACTACGTTTATATTTTTGGGCCAGGTTGGTAAGCGATTCCAACTTGGGTAACTAGGTTATGTGAGCACACCTAGTGAGATAGCACTTTAGAGGGAATCATTCGGTGAGGGTATACTCAGAGGGATGGATATACATATGAATTATGTGTGGATGTTTTAGTAAAGGGACGTATATAATGAGATGTAATACTATATGCGGATCATAATACAGTGTGTAATGTACTTACTTTATATAACTTGTGTCACGATTATATGATATTATTTAAAAGGAATTAACTAAGTTAATTGGTGAGATAAATTATAACCCATGAATTATTATACTCGGGTTAGAGTAGTATGTCAAGGGGAGATTACACGAGGACTAGTTGGATGGTAGTACAACTAGGTGGGGTTAAGGTTACCGTTAGGTGTGCACATTAATGGAGGGGTGAGTATGTCCTCAAGAGAGTGCGACACTAACTTAAATATGAAGCGCATTCATACATTTTATTTACTGCAGTTAATTCACTTGCTAAATATTTTCAAAATGTTTTGGGTTCTAACCCTTGCTATAAAACTATTTTCAAAACCTTTTAGGTGTCCATCCACAGGGACGCCGGGGTTGATATTCTATTCCAGGGACACGGAGCTGCGGCATATGTGGATGCTAGCAGGAGCTTGGATTAGTTGCATCATTCATTATTTCCTAGAGTTGGAATCATCTATCAGTTTCAGTTTACTTAGGGCATATTGCCCAGACATTTCAGTTGTAGTTTTCAAATTTATCAATTCAGTTGTTAGACTATTTTATTTTAGTGGACGATGGTTTATTCGGCAAGTAGTTAAATTATTTGTTCAGTTGATTTAATTCAGTGATGTGAATGGTTTATAATTATTTCCGCATGTACTGTTTTGTTTAATTAAAAAGTTAAAATTTGGCACCAGTTTTTTTTGGAATACTAGGTGGTTAGTAAGTTTTAAAAAGTTTTTCGACAGTGATGCTAAGAATGAACCAACTTGGATTCCTGTTTTAATTTGGTATAGGACTGATCACCCTGTATTTTATTAGGCGGGGTGTCACATCATTGTCATTATACAAACCCGTTGATATTTCCATCCAAACTCCCTCATAAATAATAATTCCTTACTTTTCTTTTGAATGAACATATCAAACTAAACTATGTTGGCCTTGGAAACTTTTTTCAATGCCACACTTTTTTGGTCATTTTTCAGTGGTTGCTTTTCACGTAAAGTCAACTTGACTTTCGTAGCCCCATTCCATTGATAAAAAAAAAAACTTCACCAGAAAAATATTTTTCTATTTTTCTTAATCCAAGCAATGGTTCTTACACGCAAAAATACCCCCATTGTCACAAAACATGTAGATGACAAAATTAATGGGAGAACATCTCACTAAGCCCAAATATACAAGTGAAGTTAAAGTTCAAAAGAGCTCGTGCATGTGTTGTGTATGAGGCGACATATACAAAGAGAATCCATTAAGAAAATCAAAATCAAACTACTCCATGCAATCATGATAAATAACAATTTAAGAATTGAAATTCAAAACCAAAAGTTCTAGCCGCATGGAAGCGAAAATTGATATAGGAATCAAACACAATGACATGCCACATAAAATACATAAAACTAAAATACACAAACAAAAATATTTTTGAGTTTTATAAATTTTTAAACCAACAAAAAGAGAACTCAAAAGACAAAAATCTTTTTGTATTTTTCAATAATACCTAATAAATAAATAAAAACTTAAAAATACACATGTCGCGATTCTAGTAAAATGTATATGATGGAGCATAAACTAGAATATGACAAAGAAACATACAACTAGCAAACACATATATCATGAAGTGCAAAATCTAGTGCATGTAAAAATAAGCAAGCAAGCATGCATATGATATAGCAAGTGAAGAGTCATGAGTAAGCATACGGGAACCATCGAAAATAGAAAACTTCGAAAATGATATATTTTCCATATTAAAGCCCAAAATCCTTAAAAATCAGGATCACACGAAATCTTAGTGTAATCCTCTCTGATACCACTTAAGAATTTAGTTTCTTAAATTATATGCTTTGATACCACTTGAGAATGTGTTTTCTTAAATTATATGCTCTAATACCACTTGAAATGGACGAAAAAACCAATTTTTTATATTCAAACAAAACTTTAATTCAAGTTACAATATTCACAAACCAAATTACAACATGCTCAATTCAAGATTAACATGAATTTTGCCCAAGTAACAATTCCGACTTGAATTAAAGTAAACTAAAATGACCCAATTTAAATTATGCACCAAACAACATCATTTTTATGATTAAAAGACTTTTATCTTGTTAAACCTAAGCATGCATCTAAGTGAGAAATTGAAAGATAAAAATACACAACAACAATGCTGCGATTTACAAGAAAAACCCACAAAGGGAAAAATCTCGGACGGTCCAGCCACAAGTCCACGTATACAAAATTACAAGGGACACAATAGAATACTTACACAATGACTCAAAGCCCTCGCAAGCCTTGACCCACTTCATTCTTCCACCTCTGCCTAGTTCACAACTCTAAAATCCACATTCATCTCCAAATCCACCGATGGGGAAAAGCTACCGTCAAACAACGGAGCCCATCAGAGGTAAAATCATGAACCATAAAATCCTACGCCAGAAACTATTTCTTTAGGGTAGATAATGAAACCCGGTGCCAAATAAATAATCTCCAAACAAATGTCATAAAGAAACATGGATCCTACAAACAATTGGGTGTAAAAACTAATGTTTTGTCTAAAGGAAAAAGCATTAAAGACTTATAAACACAAGGGACTATTCTTAAAGGTACATTTTCTCTCAAGGTTTGTGAAAAGTATGTCAAAATAATTCATTTCGGTATTCTATAAAATAAGTGGGAAAAGAAATAGAGTAGTTGAAAGTTTTAAGAAAAACTGACAAAAAAACTACTCAAAACTGCAATGTCGTTCGAATGATATATCGAATGAGAATTCAGCAAGCAAAAAAAACATCTCGTTTGATAGCTCATTCAAATGACATCTCCTTCAAACAAGGTTGTTCGAACGACCTTTCAAATGACATTTCAGGCTAAGAATCTAGATAATTTTGATACGAACGCGTGGCCGCGAGTTTCATACTGTTCTGTTTTTTTAATTAGGTATGATTTTTCTACAAAAAGGTGTCCGAGAATAAAATCTTTAGATAGCGTGATTTCAAAAAAAATTAACAAAAATACTAACACCTAATAAAAAATTTCAAGTCTTAATATAATATATGCATTCATACCTGAGAGACCTTGGAAAGTTAATAACGTAAAACAAGGCACGAAACGCGACAATGATATGATCTTCTTTTAGACTTGGCCACTACATCTTCAAGTCAAATGTCATTGTCTTGAAAGATCACTAACTTTTATTCAATGACTCAAAGATTTTTGTCCGGAATTAAGCTAATACTTACAAATTGACTCAATTGAAAATTTCTCCTTACAAATCTCCCCCTTTTTCTATTCCGAGACAAAATCAAAATAAAAACCCTATGGGACATCAAGCTCATCTAAAAGACACAATCCCAACCAAGAATAAAAAATATAGACGCTTAACCAACACATTTGTTAAGAAGCTTTTCTTGCTTTAGAATTTTTCCGCAACGATGAAAAACCTGCACACTTAAACACACCATCAAATGCATAAAGAGTATAACATTATAAATTTCATAATTTAAATTATCCCCTTTGTCTAACATGATCTACCTAAGAAAGACGTCTCCCCCTAAGTTAGATATCCCCAATTTAAAATAGTTAGATACCATTTCTCCCTCTCTTTTTTCAGGAATAGACAAGGATTAAGGTGCATAAAATAAGCCATTTCTCCTCGATTAATTTAATTCTCCCCCTAAAAAATAAGGGATAAGCATAATGGAAAATAAGTATATCATACAATGGTGTAAAGTGATACAGGAAACAATAAAGCAACATGGAAACTCAAGAGGAACTAATCCGCATAAATCATAATAGATACCAACTAAGAAGCGATAACAAAACAATACCAACCAACATGTACAAAGATATGCATGGGATACCAATGAAAAGTCGCAACAAGATAGATCCCTATAACAACAAAAGCATACATGGACTAATTGACAAATCAAAGGCTCACTAAGCCCAAATATACAAGTGAAGTTAAAGTTCCACAGAGCTCGTGCATGTGTTGTGTATCAGGTCGCATATACAATGAGAATCCATTAAGAAAATCAAAATCAAACTACTCTATGCAATCATGATAAATAACAATTTAAGAATGTAAATTCATAACCAAAAGTTCTAGCCGCATGGAAGCGAAAAGTGATATAGGAACCAAACACAATGATATGCCACATAAAATATGTAAAACTAAAATACACACAAAAAAAAATATTTTTGAGTTTTATAAATTTTTAAACCAACAAAAAGGCAACTCAAAATAAAAAAAAATCTTTTTGTATTTTTCAATACGACCTAATAAATAATACAAATTCAAAAAAAATACATATGTCATGACTATAGTAAAATGTATATGATGGATCATAGACTAGAATATGACAAAGAAACATACAATTAGCAAACACATATATCATGAAGTACAACAGCTAGTGTATATAAAAACAAGCAAGCAATCACGCATATGATACCGCGAGTGAAGAGTTATGTGTAAGCATACGGGAACCATCGAAAGTATGAAACTTTGAAAATGATATATTTTCCATATCAAAATCCTTAAAAATCAGGATCACACGATATCTTAGTGTTACAATCTCTGATACCACTTGAGAATATATTTTCTTAAATTATATGCTCTGATACCACTTGGGAATGTGTTTTCTTAAATTATATGCTCTGTTACCACACGATATCAGGATGGTTCCCCAAATATTTCTAATTTTAATTTCTTTCAAAAATTTAAATTATGACTTATAAAAACACAACTTCAATTCAAGTTAAAATATACATAAACCAAATTAAAACATGCTTAATTCAATCCTAACACAAATTTTTCTAAATTTATTAATTTTGGCTCGAATAAAAGTAAACTAAAATTACCCAATTTAAATTATGCACCAAATAACATCATTTTTATGATTAAACCATTTTTATTTTGTTAAACCTAAGCATTAATCTAAGTGAGAAGTTGTAAGATAAAAATACACGACCACAACGCCACGATGTATGAGGAAAACCCACAACAGAAAAAGATCTCGGACGGCCCAGCCACAAGTCCACTCTGTACAAAATTACGAAGGACACAACATATGACTTACACAAAGACTCGACACCCTCGTAAGCCTTGACTCTCTTCGTTCCTCCAACTCTGCCTAGGTTAGAACTTCGGAATCCACCTTCATCTCAGAATCCATCGATGGGTCAAAGCTACCGTCAAACACACGGAGTCCACTATATGTAAAATAATGATTCATGAAATCTTTTGCAAAGAAACTATCTCTTTAGGGTACAGAATGAAACTCGGTGCCAAACCAATAATCTCCAAACAAATATTATAAAGAAACTTCGATCATACAGACAATTGGGTGTATAAACCTGTATTTTCTTTAAAGGATGAAGCAATAAAGATTTCTAAAACACAAGGAACATTTCTTAAAGGTTGTCTCAAGGTTTGTGAAAAGTATGTCAAAATAGTTCATTTCCATACTCTATAAAATAGTGGGAAGTTTTAAAAAAAACTAACAAAAAAACTTCTAGAAACTACAATGTCGTTCAAACGAAAAACCAGAGTCGTTCGAACAACATATCAAATGGGAATTCAGTGAGCAAAAAAAACATCTCATTTGATAGCTCATCTGAACAACATTTTGTTCGAACGAGGTTGTTTGAATGACCTTTTAAATGATATTTCAAGACAAGATTCTAGAAATTTTCAATACGAACGAGTAGCCACCCATTTCATATTTTTATGATTTTTTTAATTAGTTATGATTTTTCTATGCAAAGGTGTCCGAGAGAAAAATCTTTAAATAGTATGAATTCAAAAAAAAATTAACAAAAATACTAACACCTAATAAAAAAATTCCAAGTCACAATATAACATATGCATTCATACCTAAGAGACCTTGAATAGTTGATAACATAAAACAAGGCAAACACGATAATGATACTATCTTCTTTTAGACTTGGCCCCTACATCTTCAACTAAAATGCCATAAGTTTTGAAAGGTCACTAAATTCTATCCTATGACTCAAAGAGTTTTCTTACAAATTGACTCAATTGGAAATTTGTCCTTACAGATACAAAATATTTAGCTTCTAGTAACTTTTCTCAAATAAAGGATTTTACATAGCGTAATCAACACTTATGCAATAAAAAAAAACCATGAAGACCCACTTTTTTAAAGTAGAAATATAGAAAATATTATCAAACATACAAAGTTCGAGTAATATATTTTGTTTTCATAATCAAGAAAAGATTATCCATAAAATCCCAATAACATGATGAGAGCTTTAACCAAGAACACAAGGTCATATCTTGATTGTGAAAAATAAAAAATAATATTAAGACAATTGAGATAACAATCCAAACTCAAGTTCAATTAAGGTAATGAATCATACAACAAAGAACGTGAAGCTTAGACTCAATTAAAATATCCATCGCCCTATTTAGGATCATTTTCATCAACAACTTTTTCCCAGTCAATTAATAATTGGTGAAAGACTTATGTCTCATATCTTTGGTGTAACCCAGTTTTAGATAGATGAAAATCTTTGAGACATTATTATGTTCAAATTATTTTACAGGTTGTGGCTTTCACACAAGCACTAATATGGGACATTATTTCTAATTTTAAAAGGTAGAATTATCCAATAAAAGTTGTAACCCTATCCACATCATCACTCATGATTTTTTATATAGTGAATAAGCTTTTTCAATTTTTTCCAAATCATGAACAATAATCCTCATATACAAATATAGGAGTTATATATGCTTTCACAAGTATTTTGAAGCTTTAAACACTTTGTATAAGATCTAAAATCTATGATATTTCTCATAAAATGGCATCAACTTAATGTGTATTGAAACCAAAACAAGATATTATAAAGTATTCTCGAATTTTATAGAATGAAAGAAAAATCAAAGTCTCTCATGATGCACATATCATATTCTCAAGAAAATAAAAAAATTATCAAATAGTCAATTTTGATATACAAAAATATATCATGGAATATATCATTTAAAAGGTGAAATGTGATTGTACCAAAAATCTTTTTGAATTTTTTGTTAAAAGATATGTACAATAAAAAGAAGAATGATATAAGATCAAAAGATATACAAGAAGGACATAAAAACCAAAATATGTTCCAACAATCTCAAATTAGCAAAAAAAAACCAATGCAATCCCAAGATAATCAATCTAGAGAAAAATATGGTTAAGGTTAAGAGAGCATATAAAATCTAAGTACAAGACTAAGTAAAATCCAAGGATTATAAACGCATGTAAAGATTATATATCCAATATAAAGTGAAAATAATTTTAATATTCATAAGAACACAACATACATGGATCAAAGTAAAATATCTACCTGATGTGACAATCCAAATCATATGTTTTGTAAACCAATATAAGGTATTCTAAAAAACAAAGTTTTTCCACTTTATTCAAGACATAAACAGATAGCACACCAATAAGGAAAACAAACCACATATATGTTACCAAGAATCATAAATATGAAGCATAAACTCACATATGTAACTAAATTACATAGCCTAGCATAAAAAATATAAAGTAAATGATAACAAAGGCTTTGGTCGAAATAAAACAACCTCTAGCGCTTAGAGGTGGACGAAACCAATCTCGAAATCTTTTTAGTGTAAATTTGAACTCAATTCGAAATGTCCTTATAAACCCAAACATAACTCAAATGAGGATCCTCGATTTCAACTGGGGTATTGGTTAAAACTTTATTTTCTTTTTCTCTTTTTCCTTTACCCCCGTGATCAAAAATGTTTTGACTTTTTTTACCCAAATTTTCTAATATCATAAACTTTTTAACCCTTGCTGTTAACCCAAAAAAATTCTTACCATTCTTACCAAGGATCAAAGGTAAGTTTGGTTTGAGTAAAAAGTAAAATTTCATCAAATGACCAATTTCGTGACAGTGATCACATTTAGATGGTCTTGGTTTAGACATTTGGGTTTTAGGTTTTGGAACATCCTTTTTAAATTATTGTCCTCTTATCAACTTATAAAAAAAATATTTGTGTGACCAGTCATAAGACAATGATAACAAACAAAAGTTTTTGAGGTCTTTTATGATTAAGCACATGATTTTATTCATCAAACTTGGGATAAGCAAGTTTATATTTCTTTTCAAAATTATGTGCATCATTTTTCTTTCCAACTTTAGTTTTCAAAGGAATTTTTCAATGTTTGTTGTTTTGTTTTTAGAAAAAGACCTTACAAAAATTAATTCACAAGTCAAAAACGAAAAATGTAACTTATTGAAATCTACCCCCCTTTTATCATATACTTTTTGGGTTGATACCAAAATAATCTTCCCAAGTTTTTGGACACTCTTCATTAGATTTAATCTTATTTTTTTTACTGCGTTCAAATAATTTTGAATACCTTTAACCTTATTTTCAAAAATGATTTTTGACTCTTCACACAAGAGAAGATCCATTTACAATTTTTCAAGTTATGTAGAAAAATATTTTCTTTCTTCTTCAAAATTGATAATATTTCCATCCTCATGTTTTGAAATAATTTTATTGTATTTTTTAACTCATTCGCAAAGTAAAAGGATAAAAAAAGAATAGGACCTTGATCTTTCAAAATGCAAAAAAAAATTATGTTCATCTTATAAAAGTGCAAGCTCGATGTAAGACTCTAAATTTTCTCTTTCGAGAGTTTTGTACTTTTTCTAAGTGACTCATTTTATTCTTTTAAAATTGTTGTTGAACTACGAAAAAAAATTGGAGGCTCTCCCTTAATAAACTTAATCTTCTCACACATGTGAGCACGTCCAACTTAAACTTGTAAACCATGGGTGCTTTAAGTTAAAAATTATTGTTCTCCTTTTTACATTCGTTGAGTTTCGAGGATAATAAAGTATTCTCTTTAAAATATTTCAAAGACTCTTCATATAATATATTGTATTTAGATTCAAGAGTTAAGAACTCAACGTCATCACTATCATCCTCATTAGATTCATATTTAATTTTAGGTGAAGTAACACAAGTAAAGTTAGACTATGAATGAAGTCTGGGATAAGAATTATTGGACATAATATTAGGAAAACCCTAAAATATCTAAAAGCCAAAAGCCATTTCTACACACACAAGATCTATTTCTATGTGATTAAACCCAACAAGAATAAGGTATTGCTCTGATAATAATTGAAAGAGTCTGCATGTAGAGAGGGACTATCCAGATTAAAAATTATTACGAATTTTAAGGTAATGTTTCTGTTAAACCAAACTCCATCAAAATTGATCATATTATCTAAGTGACAAAATAGTGATTTACAAGTTAAATTAAATAAAAAATACATGTTCATGACATATATAGTATAAATAAAATTATGGAATAGTAAATCATGCACTGAAAATGAATATTTATGCAAGGGAATAACCCTTGTAGGAAAAATGTCGGGCCAAACTAACACCTTCCACTATATAGATGAAGTTTTACATAGGGATGAATGACTTATAAACTTGAACTTCTGCTGGACTCAAAAATCCATAACATCCACAAGGACGTTTTCCACCTTCTAAATGGAAGAGAAAGCACGAATAGTTCTCTGATCACTCGCCATGTCCCAGGTGTCAACTTTTATTGATAACATCGCATTTGCACTAAATCTTCAAATATTCTTTAAGTTGAAAACTTTCATGTTCCAAAAAATATTTTTGCTCTTAAGAAAATCTGATTTCTTTAGATTGATAAAATAATGAAAACCATTCTCAATATTAACCTTCTTTTGGGAAGAGGAAGAAAATGAAGTAAATAAATGTTTTTGAACTTATGGACACAAAATTTCAAACCCCCTAAATCATTTTTATCCACACAAATTAGGTTGCTTCTTGAACACAACACAAAATATGGTTGCAAAAGAGAATCTTTAAGTTTATAAGGAAATCTTTTGACAGATTGCCTTTTTGCACCAGATTTGTACAAGTCGCTGAAGCTTCGCTGCAACGAGAAAATTCCTCCCTACAGTGACCCTACAAAGATAACACCGATCACTATTATGTCCACATAATTTTGAATTGGATGAAAGCACCAACTATTAACCTTCCCAGTTATCTCATTACAAATCATCACGTACCATCATGAAAAATCGAACTTGAGTATCTTCAATTTTGAAGACTTTTCAATATGACCGAACTCGAGTATCTCCAAGTTTGAAGACTTCACGGTTATCTCATTAATTTAGAGTTTAAATTAATTCACAGACTTTATTTTTAGGATGTTTTATTTTTATCAAAAATAAATTTTGGATTTTTTAGTTTTGAAAAGAATTTTTTTTATTTTGAACCTTGTTAAAAATGAATGTAAATCTCATCCAAACGAGAATGAGTTTTCGTTACAAGGGTTGTTCGAAGTTTTATCTAATGAGCATCAATCGAGGGAGTAGTGTTTTAACTTATCAGAAGGTCATTTAAAGCTGGTACAAACTAGATATCTTGGTCGTTCGAACAAGATTTATTTCTTTAGAACAAACTGATATTCTCGTTCGAACAAGTCGCCTCCTTGAAAATTCTGAACGTCCTATAAAAATGTTGTTCGTATTCAGATTTTTTAAGAATTTTTCCAGATCATTTCCTGAATATCTTTTACAAATTTTCTTGATTGTTTAGTGTTCTAAAACACTTTTAATTCACAACATACATCCTGAAAATTCTTCTTGTGAATTCGTTTAAACCTTAGAAAATTTTAGTATCTTGCATACACCTTTGGGGAGAAGACATTTCTATGGATTACTAGTGAAACCCGAGGGGTTCATTACTGATGACAGAGATCATTATTAAAGGAAGGCTAGGGTCTTTTGATTCTTGAGAGGATCATAGTAGATTCATTTATAAAATTTGCAAGTTGCAATTTGTAAATTTTATAAAGTGAATAAAAGGTTTTACCTGAACGGTTTTTTTTTCCTAAAACTATGTTTTAATTACATGTTTTCTTAATTTACATTTTAAATCACATAGTTGCATGTTCTAAAGCTATAAGAATTAAAATTGGTGTGGGTTGCCATCTGAATTTAATAAGTTAATGTCATTAGATAATTTCACACCCTTTACAGGTTGGTATCAGAGCGGGTTGCACTAAGTTTTCATGTTAGATACTTGTTTAGTGCTTTTAGGGTGGTTATTTATTCATCTCTCTTATATTGGCTTATTCGTTTTCTCTCGATTGATTTCGATATTTTTGACAACTTGAATAGCTTGAATTTTAAGTTTTCTAAAAGAACTGAAATTCTTGAAAAAGAATTTTTTTATATTAAAACTACTATGAAACTTTTGCAGACTGTTCAAAATCAAAGCGATTTCTTTCATGAGAAACTTGTGAACATGAATCAAGATTTTAAAATTTTAGAATTTTTCAAGAAAGAGAGTGATGATAGAGTCCTAATTTTAGATAAATAATTAGAGGAGTTGAAAATTTCTAGAGTTAATGTATGTGCCATTGAGAATAATGTTTTGATTAACGATTTTAAGGAACGAGAGAAGACTCTTAGAGATAAATTTCTTTCATTGAAGGGAGAGAGATAACCTTATAGGAATAATAACCTTCTAGGAATGATTGAACATACGAAGAAGGAGTCCCTAAAATTGAAAGAGTCTAATTCTTTACTTAAGTCTAAAATTTTAAGTTAACAGATTATTTAAAAGACTCGAGTAGTTTTGGTAGTAATGGCTCTGACTCACATGTTTCTAGTACTTCCAGTGTTAAAATCAAGATCATTATTTATTTTATAGGGTCAACCGCATCTAAGGACGTTAGAAATGGTCAACCCATAGGTAACATTCCTCGTGTTTACACGTGTTCTCATTGTGGTAGAAAATATCACCTTAGGCATTTTTGTTATGATCTTGGAAGAGATCCTATGAAGTTGAAGTCTAGTGTTCCAATTATTCCTAAAACTCGATGCCTTAAGTGTACATCTATTTGGGTTAGGAAATTAGTTTTAGAGGAGCTAGATGTTAAACTAGTTGATTCTCACTCACATGCTTGGACATGATGCTTCGCATGCTATATCTTATAGATGATTACTTGCATGATTTTGTTTGTCATACTCTAATTTTATTTCATGATGAATATTTTCTAATGCTATGACATGTGCATCTTTTATATTTTACTTTTCTGTTGCTGAGTATTAGAAAAATACAAAAAGAGTTTATTTTGATAAAATCTTTGAAAATTACAAAAAGATTTTTGGTTTTTGTGTATTTTAGTTTTACACATTTCGTGTGGCATATTGTTGTGTTTGTATCCAATTCATTCCATAATTTCTATGTGGCTAGGACATTTGATTATGACTTTAGATACTTAGATTAATCTTAATCATGTGAATGGAGTTTCTTCGAACTTAATTTTCTTTATGAGTTCAATTTTGTATATGACTCCGCACACACATACACGTGCTCTTTGAATTTTAACTCACATGTACATCTGAGCTTTGTGAGGTGTTATCCAATCAATTTTATCATCTATATGGTTAGTTGACTATGGGAAACTTGTGTATGTAAGAACCATTGCTCGTGAGAGATTTTGTTTAAGTATTGAAAAAATATGAGTGTACACAGGAAATGGCTGTGAAAGATAGATTGATTTTATGTGAAATCCATTGCTAAAAAGATCCCAAGAAAAAAATAAAGGCAATAAAAATGAAAAAATTGCCAAAAAGGGGTCAAAATAGTTTAGTTTGTTTGATCATTAAAAAGAAATCACTCTAAGATAAATGAATAGAAAATATAATTATGTTTATCTTTTGAGGGAGTTTATTTTAAGATCAACGAGTTTTCATAATAATACCTGGTATACTTATTTTGTCATGTTAATTCGTAGAATCATCAATATTCTAGGCTTGCATGCATTGTGCTTTTTTTTATTAAGTTCAACTTTAGTTGTCACTTGAGGCTAAAGCTTTATTTGATAAAGTTATGCGATCAATTAGAACTTCTTGAACATATTTTAGTGTTTCGGTTATAATTCACTTGAAACTAGTTTATGCCCATTCATTCCAGCCCACCTATTTAGGCATATTTATACTATGTTAGTGTCTAAATCTTATGTGTTTGTGTCAAGTATTATGTACATTTATACCTATATATGCGTGCCGAATTTTCTTTGACATATTTTGCATTTATTATATATGGTATTGTATGTTGTATTTATGAAATTAATTTTTTGGAAACATTGAAAATTTTCAACAATAGCTGGTTGTGTTTGCCTTTGACAATAACATTACACATGCTTGATTTATATCTTTTATGATGATATCTTCTTCATATTCGGGTTGCTCTACTTTAAAATATATATTTCTACTTCTACGTCGATTTCAAACAAAAACAAAGGGGGGGAGAAAATTAAAATTGAGTTTTGATGGGTTTGATTTATGGGGGGAATTTAATTAAAGTTCTTATCTTATTTCAAACTCGATGCTCACGAGGTATAGTTCTTTATCTCATGTGTGTAGGTACTTAAAGAAAAAAATAACTATACATCGGATGAAGACAAAGTTTTCCAAAAGGAAGAATAAGTGGAGATTTGAAGACAATGTCTTATGCCATTCCATTTCTAAGGTTTGGGAAGGGTAGTAGGATTTTTGTCATAGGAGATTTTTTTTATTTTAATTGGTTGTTCGATTATGTTTGTTTGTTTTGTACCAGAATATCCAAAGGGGGGGATTTCTAAGAACAATTTTTATGATATATTTCATAGTATAGGCCTTCTTATATTTTAGGCTAGTTTGGTGTATTCCGTTACCAACCATCACGATGAACCGAACTCGAGCATCTCCAAGTTTGAAGACTTCCCGACATGCCATAAAGGTATAAAGAAATTTAGAGTTCAAATTAATTCACAAACTTTATTTTTGGGATGTTTTATTTTATCAAATTCGAACAGTGGATTTTTAGTTTTTGAAAGAAAAATATTTTTGATTTTAATTCTCATTCAAATGAGATGGAAATATCGTTCAAACGAGAATGAGTTTTTGTTAGAGGCGTCGTTCGAAGTTTAATCTAACGAGCATCAATCGAGGGCATACTGTTTTAATTCATCGGAAGGTCATTTGAAGTTGGTTCAAATGAGATAGCTTAGTCGTTTGAACGAGAACGAACTACGATTCTCATTCGAACGAGCCTTGAATTTTGTTCCAATGAGTTACCACCTCAAAATTTTTGAACGCCCTATAAATATTTATTTCCTGTTTAGATTTTTTAAGACTATTTCTATAGCATTCTATGAATATATTTTATGAAAGTTATCCATTGTTTTATATCCTAAAACACTTTTAATTCACAACATATATCCAGTAAATTGTTCTTGTTTTAGTATCTTTAATACACGTTTGTGGAGATTGCACCTTTATGGTTGACTTGTGAAACCCAAGGGGTTCATTGCTGAAGAAGGAGGACTGAGGTTCTTATGATTCTAGCAAAGATCATTACTGAAGGAAGGCTAAGATCTTATGATTCTTGAGAGGAACATAGTAGATTCATTTATAAAAATTTGCAAGTCGCGATTTGTAAATTTTATAAAGGGAATAAGATGTTTTATCTTAAAGGGGTTTTCCTTTGAAACACTGTTTCAATTGCATGATTTCTTGATTTACATTTTGGATCACATGGTTACATGTTTGAGGGCTATAATAATTAAAATTGGTGTTGGTTATCACCTGAATTTAATAAGTTAATGCCATTAGATAATTGCACACCCTTTACAATAAATAGTTTTTCTATAAGAAAAATATATTGTATAATATATTTATTAGAATTTTGTAAACCAACTTACACACAAGTTTTAACTTAATTTCTAATTTAAGAAAATATAATTTTAGTTATGTCAAAATAGTGGTGGTGAAACTAAGTCATTCTAAGTCCTTTACCTTTATCCTAAAGTGGCAATCTCATTGGTCATGGAATGAGGTATCTTTTTGAATGAATGAAGAAAAAGTCCGCTCTTATAGTATTGAACAAGATGATTTATGAAGAAACTTAAATAGTCGTTCAATATGTTTTGGAATGGGATAATATAATCTAATTCTATGGAGACTTTGAATATACTTGTGCTCTTAAACAATTAGAGGACACTTTCAAATGATATGTTGTGTCTAAAAGAATTTTTCTTTTTTCACTCGTCAAAGTATGTGCCCCAAGGGGAACTATTTTCCTCCCGTTACTGTTTTAATTCTACCATAATTGTGGACTAAATTTTAACACTTTAAGATTATGTCATGTATTTTCTCTATCTTACGAATGACTTCCACTTAGACATGTTCTCACAGGATATTCACCAATGTTCTTCTTGACATGCATGATATCTAAACATGGCGCACGAGGTTATTCTTCCATTTCTCGGCTTTATTCTTAGCAGGGGTCTTCTTATGCTTGACACTCTTGAATTTAAGACTCTTCCTCGACACATGAACTCCGCATTTGAATGCCCTCCATTCAATTTATAAAACTAAAATCTTTCTAAGAGTTAGCCTATATTTGACCCTAGCTGGAACAAATTTAGAACTTTTATTAAATCTAAACCTATGATTGGTAGGCAATAATCTCCTATGGGAATGATATAAAATTTTGCCACTATAACATCCCATATTTTTATGAATTTTAAAAATTAATTAATTCGGGTAAAAATTTAAATTACTTGCGTGTCATAATTTAATGGAATTTATTATGGGAATTTGTATATAAATATTAATTGAGAGAATAAATTTTTAATATTTATGGGAATTAAATTACTAGGTGAATAGTAATAATTATTTACGTCATAAGTGTAATAGTGGTGCGGGATTCACTTACTCAGCCGGGAGTCGGTTATACACTAAGTTAGGCGTGATATAAGAAATTCTGTAAATTAATTCAGATGCAAATTTTGAGTGCACGATTGAGTCCGGATGGACTGAAATAGTCGAAAAAGAGTACTCGGGGTAGTAAATGGGTTTCGGGGCGTTTTTAGGCATAGTCGGGGGCATAAGGGGGTATTTGGGTCACTCAGGCTTAGCCCATTAGGCTAAAAAGGGATTTAGCTTTAATACCTAATTGGGAGAAAAGGGAAACGACAGAAAACACAGATCTAAATCCTATGTTTTGAGAGAAAACTATAGAGAGCAGTTAGAGTGCATTGCGGATCCTTTTGGAGAAGAGACTAGGGACTAATTTGGGGAGTTCATCATCAACCTTGCGAATCACACACTCGAATCAGACCCTACGAACCCATAAGGCAAGTGGTCAACCTGGTGTAGCATTTGTTTATGTTTTCAATGCATATTTGTGTGATGTTGAAATCTAAAATTCGTCTTGAGTATAAATGGGTACAAAATGGGGTTTTTGTAATTGGAAAACCAAAAGGAGATTTGGTGTAGGAATTTATTGTGTTACATGATTCTGAGTAGATATTTAACTTAGATGTGAAAAACCCAGTAGAAATTGAAGAACAAAATTGGGATTAATGGATGAAATTGGGACTACACAAAGAAAGCCCAGAAATTTCCCAATTTTTGAATAAGTAGAGATTTGTAGGAATTAAATAATGTTTGATGTTTTAGGGGAGGTCCTAATCATGTCACCGTATATTAAAAATGTTGGTTGCGTTTGGGTTGAACCATAAAAGAGGTTGGAATTGGGAGAAATTCGTTAATGGCTGAAACAGTGTTGGAGACGACGAAGACCTATTCGATCGATCGATCGATGGTCCAGTATTTTTGGCAGGTCAGCCAATTTTCTTTATATAAGAGAAATAATTTAAAATTTCAATTCCCATACATTATTTAGTGAGAAATAAATATGGAACATAAATTCCTAACAATTATAAGGGAAAGTAATAGGGATTGGGAGGGATTTATGTGTGACACACTATGGTTAATTTTGGGGAAAAATATTCCAAAATAATTAAATACGGATCGAGTGGGCGAGTCCGGGTATATTGGTTGAGCGATTCCAAGGTATTTAAATTAATTAAGAATAAAAGCTAATTAATCCGGAGTTGGGGATTTAGACTCGAGTATTATTTTATTCTCAGGCCACGAGAACGAGTTTGAATATATTGGTTGGGCGATACCAAAAGTAACTTAATTAATTAATGTGCAAATTAATTAATAATCACGGTTGGACCATAAACTCATGATATTTTGAATAGGCGTGTGTTACAGACTTAGTACACGGTAAAACCGGGGTATTGTGTATATATATATATATGTATATATCCCCACACCCTAAGTTCTTCCCCCACACCTTAAGACCAAAATACCCTCCCCACCTTTAAAGTATAATATGATTTTAAAATATAAAATATTTTAAGTAAGATAAAATATAATTTTATTATTATTATAATAAAAAAATAGTTTTTTAACAAACAAAAAAACAATTTTTAACAAAATAAAAGCAGTTTTAACGAAAAAACTTCTTTTTAACAAAATAAAAACTGTTTATAACAACAAAGAGTTCAAAACAAAAAATTCTAACAAAAAAATATGTTTTTAACAAAATAAAAATAGTTTATAACAAAGAAAAAATATCTTTGAAAAAAATCAGTTTTTAAAGAATAAAAATATTAAAAAAAACAGTTTTTAGAAATATAAAATCACTTTAGTGAAAAAAACTATTTTTAACAAAAATCAGTTCTGAAAGAATAAAAATAATTTTTCAAAAATGTTTTTTTAACAAAATAAAAAACAGTATTAATTTGTAGTAAGGTCTAAAATATAAAAAAAATATCATGGGTTAAAGTCAAAAAATCCAATTAACAATAATAATTGTAGTACCATAAATGTAATACACAATGTTTAATAAAATAGTAATAATATTTATTTGTTATAAACTATTTTTTATTTTGTTAATAACTATTTTATTTTGTTAGAAATTATTTTTTTAGCGACTTTTTTTTTTGTTTTTTTATCAATTACTCTCGTTTACTAAGTTTGTAGTTCAATAGGTCATAATGTTTTTTTTTTCCTCCATTAGGTTCCATGAAAAAAGATTTTTGTTCCAATAGGTTCTATTTGTAAACATATAGTAAATATTCACTATATGTACAAATAGAACCTATTGAGGAAAAAATGTTGTGATAAAACATATTAGAAAATATTTCATGTAAACGGGACTTATTTGTAAATCTCCCATTTTTTTTGTTATAAACAGTTTTTATTTTGTTAAAAAAACTCGTTAAAACTATTTTTATTTTGTTAAAGACTGTATTATTTTCAAAAACTGTTTTTTTGTTGTTAAAAAGCTGTGTTTTTCATTATAAGCTTCTTTTAACCTCGAAAAACTGTTTTTTATGATTTTTTTAAGATATAAATTATTTTTTTTAAATATTTTTTGTTATAAAAAGTTTTTATTTTGTTACAAGTAGTCTAATTAAAATAATTAGTAATGTGTTGAAGGAAAAAATTGAATTAATAACAATAATAATAATAATAATAATAATAATAATAATAATAATAATAATAATAATAATAATAATAATAATAATAATAAATTATAGTTTCTCTTAAAGTATAAATTTTATCTTACTTAAAATATTTTATGTTTTAA
This sequence comes from Sambucus nigra, assembly GCA_949130495.1. Taxonomy (NCBI): domain Eukaryota; kingdom Viridiplantae; phylum Streptophyta; class Magnoliopsida; order Dipsacales; family Adoxaceae; genus Sambucus; species Sambucus nigra. Next base: position 40,395,045 of record OX422213.1, read on the forward strand.
AATCATACTATATTTTAAAGGTGTGGAGGGTATTTTAGTCTTAGGGTGTGGAGGAGGATGTGGGGGAGGAACTTAGGGTGTGGGGATAGCCACACCCTATATATATATATATATATATATATACAGTGTGTTAGAGTATATATATATATATATATGGTGTGTGCATAAATATCAGTAATTACATATTATTAATATACATACTCTAGTGCTATCAGGGGAGGTTGCGCGTAGTGGGTGAATCCCATAGCTTGAGGAGTACAACGAGTATATCCCTAGGTCATAGCGTCCGTTATATGGGTGAGGGGCATCTCACTTTCAGAGAAGGAATATGACCGCCTCCATTATGTATGATTTTAACCAAGTTAGTGAGCGATCCTAACTTGGGTTAGCTAGGTTATGTGAATACACCTAGTGGAATAGCACTTTAGAGAATACAAAAAACGGTGAGTTATTACTCGGGAGGATGGTTATTATTATTTATTATTTCAACATATGTGTGAATGTTGGAGTATGGTTATAGGTATATAATGAGATAAATAATTATATACGGGTAATTTAATATAGGCCGAGAATTGTATTATGTGTATAACGGGTGTGAAAGTTACATGAATTTAAGAAAGGGAAGGATTAATTAAATTAATGATAATAATAACTTAGAAATCATAATTATTGCATACTTGGTTAGAGTAGGGTGGTTGCAAGGGGTTATACCGGTTATCTAGTCATGGGATAAATGACTAGGGGAAATTAATTAAGGCGTTAGTTCACATTAGAGGAGGGGTGAGGATGTCCTCAAGGGAGTGTGGCACAAACTAAAATTTGAAGAGCATTCATGCATATTTATTACTGTAAGTTAATCATTTGCTAAATGTTTTCAAAATGTTTTGGGTTCAAACCCTTGCTTTAAATATTTTTAAAAACCTTTTAGGTGTCCAGCCATAGGGATGCCAGACTTGACTCATTCCAGGGATTCGTTGTTGCAGCATATCTGGATGTTGCAGGATTTGGATAGGCGCCTATATTCCTTTTATTCTTTGAGTAGGGGTTTATCATCAGATACTCGAGCATGTGGCTCACAGCTTTTTTTAGTATTCATTTCAGATACTTTGCGATTATTTTTATATGTCTTTACTTTTGTTGGATTTTAGCCGATGGTTTATTCGGTCAGATTATTATTTAGATGTGAATGGTTGAATTCAGTTAATTGTGATTGTTTAAATTATTTTGTTTCCGCATGAGTATTTCATTGAATTAATGAAAGATAAAACTTGACACCAGTCTAATTTTTCACTTAAGTGGTTAGTAATTAAAAAGTCGACAGTGATGCTAAGAATGAACCAACTGAGAAACCTGTTCTAATTTAATTTAGGACTGATCACCCGGGGTTTAATTAGGTGGGGTGTCACAGCCGCTATCCTTGAGATTTTGAGATTCAGTTTCCTCTCCATAAATAGGACAGCTAAAGGAACCTTGAACATTACATCCTGATAAAGTCCCATAAGCTAGGAAATCATGAATTTTCCAAATCAACATATCTTTCAACGTGAATTATTCTTATTTGCTAGACTCAAATGCTTTCACACCCACTACCCACAACTCATTCATTTCTTCAACTAATAGTGTCAAGTGGACATCAATGTTGCCTCTTGGTACTTTTGGACTAGGTGTCAAGAAAGACAACAACAAAAATTTTGGTCTCATGCATAACGAAGGATTTATATCTAAGGGAGCTAAGATCACTAGCCATAAACTTTGATTGGTACTTTGGATACTGAATGGATTGAACCCGTCTATTAATATTGACAAATGAATATTACACTATTCATTAGAAAAATCTAGGTCATCAAACTTTAAGCCTTTCCAAATGGTTGAGTCAATAGGATGACTCATGATATTATCCCCTACTTCTGCTCTAGCGTGCCAAGTCATTTTCTTCACTATCCATGGTATTGTGAAAAATCTATTCAACCTCGTACCAATGGGGGAATAAATTAATACGTTTTAGGCACTTTAGAAAGTGCATCTCTCTTATAATTCGAACCATGCTCCGGCACATATCTAGGTTCTCCGCATACCGATTTCCCCGTGAAAAACCCACACTCGGTATTAGTCTTACATAATCCATTTAATAAAATGTAATTTTAATGTTTCAAAAACATTACCATTTCTATAACGTCATGAAGGACAGGAAAACTCTTCATCATTGACACACCCTCTTTGTGAATTTTACGAACCCATTAGCACATCTACAGTACATATTTTCGAGTTTGTTTATCTCACCCATCCACTCTTTGTATATAGCGTACTCTGCAACATCTTATAGGAATCGTTACCTACCATTTGTAAACAAATGGGGTAGTTAACTCATTAGTCAAATTAGACACAAGCAAAACCCAACAACCGAAACCTAATTAACGACCAAGTTAACTCACACATAAGCGCACCCGAATTATAAACCTAATAGACAACTTAATTAACATAATAATAATAATAATAATAATAATAATAATAATAATAATAATAATAATAATAATAATAATAATAATAATAATAATAATAATAATAATAATAATAATAATAATAAAGAGGTTAAGTCCTAACACGTATGGGTTAATTAAAATGTGTTTCATGATGCCCTTGACACTATCATGTTCAAACACTATGTCGCTTATACATAGCGAATTCGTTTTAATCATACTTTATAATATAATCAAATCCAACTTCTATGTACTTTTTAAGAACAATAAAAATTATCGAAAAACATTTATTGTGTTATTTGTCATTTTCACCTATAGTTCCAAAATACTTCACATTTTTAAATAAATCCACAAATGATACTTTTTAATCAAAGTGGTTACATTTACACAAACAAACACAGTATAATGAAGCATAAACAAATATGAAAGTCAAATATTCACATTCTAATAAAGAATGGTTTGAATATTGAATCCTAACTTTTACACAAATTATTTTCAATAATATCAAAGACATACATGTATATATAACTAGTTTGCAACAAATAAACACATTATAATAAAGCCCAAGCAAATATAAAAAGTCAAATATTCACATTTTCGTGAACAATGGTTTGTATGTTCTAACCTAGTTTTTTAAAAAATTGTTTCCAACAATATTAAATCCATACATGTATATAAAACTAGTTTGAAGAAAATAAACACATTGTAACGAAGCCCAAACAAATATATAAAGTCAAGTGTTCACATCCTTATAAAGAATGGTTTGAGTGTTCAAACCTAGTTTTTTTCACAACATGATTTCAAAGAATAAGAAGATAATACATGTATATACAACTAGCTTACAACACATATACTCAAGAACCACACATACATCTATCTATCTATATATATATATATATATATATATATATATATATATATATATATATAGGCATGTGTGTGCGTGTAAATCATACATTTTGAGTGAATGAAAATGGGAAATTTTGACCTAGGGGAGAGAGAGAGAGAATGGAAAATGAAAAATGGGGCCAAAAATAATTATTTTAAGTTGGTTGCCCTCATCAATTTTTCATGATCTTTGATCATGATAAAAAAATTATTGCAGATCCTGACAAGACATGCATGTTTTATATCATAGCCCTTGATTATGATAAGGGTTTGCTGAAAAAGTGTGACATTTTACCTATTTTGGTGTAGTGATTCCTTGTCATGAACCTCTCATTTCTCATATGATTCTTATTCCTTTTACTTGGAATTTGAGAAAAATGTCTAAATCTAGGTTGATTCCTCCCAACCTCTGCAGCGCTGCGGGCCTATGGAGCGAATTGGAACTGTGCCCGGTGGGAGATCTCTTGCATAATAGTGGATGTGGGAGCGTCTCCCATTTCTTTATGTCCCTCTTGAGGTCAGGTTATTGGTATGAGGTTTGGGTGCTCAATGACTTTTTCCCTAGAAGTATTTTGATGCCATGTCCATGTTTTAGTGCACGCCCCTTCGATAAGGGCGGCCTTCGTGTCAAAAATAGGGCTTCGTAGGGTGTTCGGAATCGTCAGTTTATTTTAAATAAAAACAAACAAAAATGTTTGGGATATCCCTTTTGGGCTAATCCTAAGGCATACTTTATAGTTTGTGGTTGGTCCAGATATTCTTGTTGCCTGGATTTGAAAACCGAATTACGAGTGGGGAAGGTTTTAGGCACCCCACTTATTATGTATTCTTACTTAATTCTATGCTTAATAATTTTCTTTACATTAATAGATTATTTTTTAGTTATTTTATAATGCGTCTAGATACCTTAGCATGAGAATATCTCAAACTTATATAGGTGCTTAGGTTGGGAAATGGTATAAGTGAGAGGCATATTAATATCACTCAACTGATGCCGGCACACAAGGGTGCTTATTTATAACTTTATGCTATGTATTCGTATAATGGATGACGGTCAACATAGATACGTGAGAAGGCTCGGCTTTATGATAGTTTGATAACTCATTCGAGGTTTAAGTAGAGATAGAAAGGTGAGAGATGGGTCCATCTTTATTATGATTGGGATATACGTGTTTTCATTCTTGTATGTATAGATATGCTTAGTAGGTTCCACCTTGAGATAGTTTGATATCTCATTTTAGTTATTTAAGTGTAACAGATGAAAGTCGAGAGATGAGCACATATCAATGGAGAAACATATCATGAGATATATTATCAAGGCTCGAGCTCACGAGAAGGACTCGGTATTTATTTGACATACCCAAAGGGACTTGGGGTGAAAGCCTATGTAGTTCAGCTGTACACATGTTCCAACATGATGTGTGTGCAAGTGTAGAACTTGTCTTGAGAGGGGGAGGGATGGTGTATGGAATATTAGAATGGAAGTGAGCCTAAGATGCTTGATACTAGCACATGACCTAATAATAGATAACTGGTTATTGTCTGAAAGGTGTTTCCCTTGAAACTAGCCTGGGGGTGTAGAATTGGGATGATTTTGGGTAAGAAGCATGGAGGTTACATCAAGAATGTAATGTTCAATTGATGAGAAGCAGAGTAGGAAACTACATATTGGTATTAGGGTGGACCAAGAGAAGTAAGGGGAGTTCAAATAGGGGACGGATGTATCTCTAAGGAATAATACGCAGAGGGACGTATAATGAGGCTTGGGCTTGACAAGTTAAACTTGGTATAGCGCCTATGTACCCAAGGAGGCTTGAGATCAATGACAGTATATTTACAACATAATGGGGTTGGATAATATATAGGGGTAGAAGTAAAGATGGAGACATCCTTAGGAAATAATATGCCGAGAGATGTATTATGAGGCTTGGGATTCACGAGTTTGACTTATTACTTGGGATCAAATATAACGTAGATTTAATAAATAGAGTATATTCACAAGTGTAGGCTACGGAATACCATGTATATAAAGTAACACATGACGGTATTTATGGAGCCTAGTCGTTAGTATATCATTATAGTTATGTTGAATTGATATGTATATATATATATATATATATATGTTAGGAAAACACATTGATCAAATGTCGATGTTTGGAAAGTATTTGTATAAAAACACATATCCAGCTTGCCTCCGCCTTAACGGGCTTAGTTCACTTGAGAAGTGGTGAGAGTAGCCGGGTTTTAGACTTCGGCCAACAAAGTTTCGGGTTGGCATATCTCAATGGAACTCTCTTCAAAACATATTTTGAAAAGTCTATTTTCATGTTAATGTATTTTAAGCAAGAAATTTTATTAGAATTTGTTTAGCATATGAGCATGTCAACACAACAAAAATAGAGGTGCTAGATCAGAAACCAACTTTTTTGAAATACAAACATTATAAATTGCATACCTGGTCCCTAAATAGGGGACAGGCAAAAGAAGATAAACAATTATGTACAGTTAATCACAATATATATATATATATATATATATATATATATATAGAGAGAGAGAGAGAGAGAGAGAGAGATGTGTGTGTGTGTGTGTGTGGTGGGGGGTATTTCCCCAAATTTATGGCGAGGTTATTTACCCTCATGGCAATATCCGACTATTTTCCTAGGGCGTGTCCCCTTTCAAGGTGTTTTCAACTGGGCAGAGCTTCATCTAGAAAGGTTGTCTTTTCTAGAATTTTTGTACAGGTTCAACTTGGTTTATTTCTCGAATGTGACTTTTTAGAGGTACAAACCTCTTTTAAGGACTCGGAAGTGACTTTAGGGAACTATAAGATTTCCTTGAAGGAAAGTGACTTTTTCAACGTATGAGATTCTTCGAGACTTTCATAATGAGCTCAAGCATCTCGAATGCTTGGTGGAGAAGACATTGAAAAATCGAATCAAGTCCAAGTTTTGGGATGCTTTGAAATGGTGGATGTGGACCTTTATTCATAGGGGTTTGGGTCAGTCGATTAACCATTAAGGACTTTCGATTTTTGGCCAATGAAACATATAAGGACGGGATTAGATCTTCTAAGATCTTGTAATGATTACATTTTGGTATGGATAACCAATCGATTATCTAAGGGGAAACGGTTAACCGATCGATTAACTGTTGGGGGTGTTAACCGATCGATTAACGGTCCTAAAGAGATTGTTTGCTTGTTGTTTTAGTGGTTTTTTTTTAATATTTGCATTTTGTCTTAATATACTTTGGTTCTTGGTACTTTTTACACTTTGAGCTTTAGTGTAGGTTTCTAACTTTTGTATTTTTGCGGGTTCTTCTGGGGCTTATTTGGGATAGGATGAAGCATCCTTGAATCTCAATTATAGATCGAGGTGACCACAACCTCATTCCTATATTTGACCAAAAAGTCAATGATCTTCATCAATTCACTAATCTTACCCCTTAGATCAATAATAGGATCCTATTTAAAACATTCCTCCTATTATTCATGAACTTCCAGCTCCTGTCTTTCAATCACTTACAGGCTTGATAGGTGTGTCCTTGTAACTTACAAAAAATGCAATAAGACACATTCCTTATCAAATTATTTTTAGCTCCATGAGATATAATCTCAACTCTTCCTATTGAAACAAAAATGATCAATGTCATTTAATTTCCCACAAAATGAGCAACTTCCTCCACTTTTTAAAATTTTGGATTTAGGATCAAGTTTTTTCCTTGTCATCATTGGAATTTCTTCAATATCCTTCTTTTCGACACCAAAAACTTTATTTTTTGATTTTGAAATCGCAACTTTATCCTTTGATGGTTTTAAATATCCAATGCCATTATCATCATTTTTTATTTGAGCATAATTCATCAAAATGTTATCTAGAATACAAGTTCTATCAAGCATCTCAATTTTCAATTCTTTGGTATGTTCCATTTTTAGTTTTATGTTTTCAAAATATCATTTTGAAGCTCTATTTCTTATTTCTCTTTTAAATGGTATCATTTTGGTTTAACAAAGAATTATATTCTTTTTTCAAAACATCAACTATTACCTTGATTTCTAAACATTACAATTGAGCACTTTCCATCTTTTCTTCCATCTTTGTCATCATGTTTACATTGAAATTTTTTCATTTTGTTTAAAAGCTTGATTTTTTATTTTTTTCAAATTTATTTATTCTTGATCTACGAATATAGGTACGTGAACCCTTGATACTACATGAGGATGAATCCTGAAACGACCTATTACTAGATCCTATTCTTCCTCACCATGCCCTCTAAAGATATCCAATCACCACTAGCCTTTTCATTTTAATTAGGTTTGTTCGTGAAAGTTATCTCGCTATAATTTTCCTTATTAGTACTGTTAGTCTCGAATTCATTATCGAAGGCATTCAAATTAACCTCCCCGTCCTTCTTCTTTTTGTCTACTTCCTCGATCTTCTCTTATTTTCTCAATTAAGTTTGGCACACATTGATATGGTGTTCCACACCTTTCCAACCATAGCAATGGTCATCATCATTCTCTTTATGTCTCTTTGAATCACTCTTCTCGCCATAGAACATATGTTTTGAGAACTTGTATAGTTTAGGCTCAATTTTGCTACCATTTTATAAAGACTTTTTATTGCTCTTGCAGAATTTGATAAACATTATCATAAAAAAGATTCATGTTCATCTCAACATTTTATTTAGGTTTTTGTTCACTCCTTCTTAACACACTCTACTTAAAGTCTATCGTAAAATCTAGGTCCTTCTTAGGTTTTGACACACCTACATGCTCCTTTAGTTCACAATTTTGAAGTGAAAACCAACTAATTCTTCTAGTCTAGATATGTCAATGTCCCTAATCTTATTTAGGATTTCTACATTTGTACCAAATTTTATCCAGAGTACTAAGAAACTTCTCGACGACTTTCTTTTACAGAATATTCTTTGCAAGAATGAAATAAGTGTATACTACTTCGATTAACCTTGTCTAGTAATTGTTTAAGTTCTCCTCCTCGCTCATACACATTGTCTCCAACTTCATTGAAATGTTTTGTAACTTGGCACGCTTCACAATTGAAGTGCCCTCATGGGTCACACACAAGATATCCCAAGCTTCCTTAGGCAACTCATAGTTAAGAATACCATTATATGCTTTAAGTACTTATGAACGCAAACAAAGCATTTAAGGAAATTGAATTTTAAGGAAATTGAATTTTAGAAGCATTTAAGGAAATTGAATTTTAGTTACAATTCACAAACTCTTCATCGGTATATAAGGCTCTTGATTTTTTCACTCTCACTACATCCTCTTCAATAGTAGGATAGGTTTAACCATCATCCACACTCTCTCATGTTTAGATCTAAAGTGAGTGAACATTTTAACCTTCCAATGACCATAATTCGATCCATAAAAATATAGTGGCCTATTATTGGGACTAATATCCCCATATTGATCAATCCTAAACACAAAACAAGTCTGCTCACAAGCACAAAAGATTTATGAGTAACAAACACTAAGAAATACATAGCAATCCAAGATCCAACTCTTATCACATGAATTTAAACTAGAGGAACCACTCTAGTACCAATTGAGGATGTGCATGTTCAATGTAAGCATTCAACCCCCATTGATGATAAGATATCCATCCTAAACTCCACAAGATGTAAGAGGTAGTACAATCTTCTCTTTGGAGTCGCATCATGACTTGAACTTTCACTAGACCGAGGCACATACCTATTTAGATCGGAGTGTTGATCACCAATTAAAATGTATAATGTCATGGAATGAACTTTGTCTATGTGTATCTAAATCAAATCACTCTCAATTTCCTCTCCATTCATATATCAAGTATAGATATGGGGAACAAGTGAATTTAAAAATAAAGAGAGAACAAACATCTCTCAACCTCGAAAATACACTCTTAGATTTAGAGGATTAATAAGGATTTTATATTTTATGAAAAAGGATGGACAAAGACCCTTTTATAAGGATATTTTGAAAATCCATCTTTGTCATGCGCACACGTTAAATTTCCACCGTATGCACAGTTTTATGCAGTGTCAAAATGATATCCATAAAACATGATGTCGTGCACAGGGGGGGGAAATAGCGTCGTGCACGCGATTTTCAGAAATGTGCAAACCAAGCCTAAAATGGTTCAGGGGCGTGCGTACAGGTCGAAAAAGGGACCTTGCAAACGGTTTTAAACTGGTTTGAAATAAACTTCAGACAAAAGCTCTTTTGAGAAAAAATGGTATTTTCCCAAGGGTATAGACAACACATCTCAATATTCAAAAACATTTGTTTAGTCCCTAAAAACATATTTTAACAACAACAAAAATGTGTATATGTGTGTGCATAGCCAACGACATTCAGTCAAAAAATCTTAAAAGGATACGTCTTTAATTTAATAACAAAATCTTGTGAAATAGAGATGCCTTATAGATCTTCAAAGCTAAGATATTCATGATGTCTAAATGAACTAGACTCACTCTCTTATCAAACGTCTCACTGTGTATCAAGCTTATATAGCTCGAATGACAAACCATTCAATGCTTTGACACAAAATTTGCTAACTTATAAAAAATTACAACATGATATATATTTAAAATTATATATAGAATGCCTACATACCCTCACATGTGTTGCGAAAACAAACTTGGGATTGACATTCAAAAAAAAAAAAAAAAACAGCCCTATAGATCTATGAGGAACCATGCCATGAAAAGAAAACAACAACTAGGTTTAAGATTGAAGCTAAGGTTTCAAGAAATAATGCATCTGCAAATCTTATTATGATTCGTAAGAGGATATGGATGTAGATAATGATGAAATCCATTATGTCCTCCAAGGAATCCAAAAACGTTTGATTAAACCTTACGTACGCTATGATCTTAGAGTGTATGATCCTCCCCAACGTCAGGTAGGTGGGTGGACACTTTTTTAAATGAAAACTCTTCCTTATGAGTGAGATATGGTGGTTTGTCTATAGGCCTTTTCACAAAAAATGTGAATAGTATTTTTTTCTCACCCCTCTCAAATTGTAATTGATAGCGCGCGAGACATGTGCATGTGTAAGTGCATAGTCGTTGTTTTCTGTCTCGCCACGACTATACAAACAAACCTAAGTTAATACTACACTTGCGGGGCAAGTAGAGAGGTAAGTCGGGTATCGAAAATCCACATGGACGAGTTGTTAGAATTTATATGATTTAATATTCGAAATTAAAGTGTAAAAGATGATTACAAACTAAAAAGGAAAATATGCATAAAAGGGAAATGGTTAACTAGGCAAGTGTAAATTAAACTAGATTAACAAAGCGAAAAAACTATAGGTTGCGTAGAATATCCCTCACCCAGGTTAATTTGTATAAAATGGTTACATGGGTCGATGAGTTATTACAAATGCGTCTCGTTTCGAGAGTTAATTAAATCAAGGGTTGTCACACCCCTAAATCCTCATAAAAGCCTAATAAGATTTTGAGGTCAACAAATATCCCATAAATTGCGCACGAAAGGTCGTAAGCACGGGACATACATGATATGCTCCGTCAAATCTCCTAGGCGCAATAACTAGGACAACGCACCCGAAATAAACCCGTAAACACTATCAGCAAGCAAAGCAATGCGTTAAGCCGAGTGAGTTCAATTCAAACACAGCCTAATTTAAATTACCTAGAAAGCATCGTAAAAACGCTGTAAAACTATGCTAGAAAGCGAGTAAAGAGAGCAAGTAAATAAATCATGCAAACCTAAATTAGAAAGCTTGTAAATTAACTAGAAAGCAGGAAATGAAGAAATACATACTATATTAAGGAAGAGGATGATGAATAGTGCAACATTCAACCCAAATGGGGTGTCAATCCAAGAACAATTGAAGAAGAACTCTCCAAAACCCTAAAACCCTAAGCTAACCTAAGCTACAATCATGTATATCTACTTCCTGTCTAATATAACAACAAAAATAGTATTTATAGTAAGTGGGAATAAAAGAAAAGAAGGCAAAATATATGCAGAAACAGGGGATCGATCGATCGACCCTTTGGTCGATCGATCGATCAAAGGCAAAATATCAACTGTCGATGAGGATCGTTCGATCGACCCCTTTGGTCAATCAATCGATCTAGTAGGGGAAGAACACTGCATTCCTTTCTTCCTCTTCTCCTCCTCTTTTGGTTTCAATGCTCTTCCCTCCGCTAAATTGCCGTAACTTCTTCATTAGGAATCCGAATCACGCACCGTTTGCGACCATGCGAAGCTAGCGAGGAGGGATACAACTTCTGTGAGATGTTGGGCCAGGTGCCCACGCTATGAAATGACTAAAATCCCCTTGAACGTGCGATTGCGTATAGAACTTGAGCGGAATGTGTCAAAACTCCATACTTAGTACCAAAATAGCTACAAAAGCCCAACTATACCTCATATAGCATGTTAACAATATAAACCGAGGTTGTCTGGTTAACGGGCTTAAATATAGAGATTAAGGCACCCGAGGGGGCTAAAATGCGTAGGTTCGACAGATGAAATACGCAATTTTTCGTATCATCACACCCCCTAACTTACACATTGCTAGTCCCTAGCAATGAAATAGGATACAATAAGAAGTACAAGAAAACCAAAAGCAGGAGATAGTACAAAAGTATTATATAAAAGCAATAAAATATAAGACCACTTTCGCGGGTGAACGATTACATTTAGCATATGCACTAAGCCGTTAAACCCCTAGGTCACCCTAGTGGACGAGTGTTGTCTCGTGAGGGTTTTCAGGGATGATACCCACAAACATCACATGGTTTTCTCAAAATATGCCCAAACCAACATGCAACAAGCCCAACAATGGAGAAAAGGATTTCCTACACATTATTAGTACATAGAATAAATTCAAACAAAAGTCCGAATCATTAACATTATAGAATGCACCTCATAGAATTGAAACTTTAAAATGTGGGAGGGGGCGAACCCATGCAAAGTGTGATTTGGCGAAAACTTATAAAAACCGGATAAACATTAAAGCAAGCATACATTCAATCCTCACGGGCATTACGCTCATCAAGTGAATTCACTCAAAATAGGGAGGTAACACAGGGAACATGCCGGCTAAAGAGTAAATGTAAATAGAAACTAGGCCGCGCACATGTCACAAATGAAGAACGTTATATATAAAATGAAAAACTGTAATCTCAATGAAAGATACCTCCCATTAAAGGAGGCAAAATGTATTTTCATAGATTATCAAAACTATTATGACTTTTAAATTACATCAACCTAAGATCACATAGGACTTGAATAGGGTAATGATGTAGGTTAGCTAATGGTACGAAATGAAGGAATGTATGTACGATTTCAAAGTGTTCGGAATGAAAACTCGGGATAATAGGATAATGAGGGAAATATCAAAATTGGAAAACAAGTTCCAAAAAGGTATTAGATATATCATCGGGGAGAGTAATCAAAGCTTATTGAACTATATACAACATTTACAACTTTCTCTTTCTTTTCTTTTCTTCTTTTTCTCATTTTTCTTTTGTTTTCTTTTGCTTTTTGCTTTATCTTTTTCTTCACTTTTTCTTTTCTTTACTTATCACACTCTCATATGCCTAAATTGCAACCGATATCACAACAACATCATTCAATCCCAAGTAACATTCGAAACAAAGGTATGGAAAGTGTATGTATGGGCTAAAACTCCAACGTAGAGTTGGTTATGGGAATGGGGTTATGAAACAAAAGGCTATATTTAGGCTCAAAGGGGTTAACGAAGGTAAACATATAAGGGTGAGGTCAAGGCTAATATGGGTGATATAACAAATAATGCTTGGGATCATTTCACAAAGTTTACGCAATTATAGAATCAAAACAATATATGAAAATCATGCTCAAGTAACACATTTCAAGTATGAACTCAATTAATGAACGACCAAATGAAAGAATAGTGAGATTACCAACGAATTCAACGTTTTCAATGAGAAAAGAATAGTGTATACACTCACAAACGACGAAAGGTAAAACACTTACTCGGTGTATGTATATACAATGCAACAAAAGATTATCGAGTTGTAAAAATCTTAAACCAAATCAATAGAACGATAAAAGTCATGTGCTCACGGGATTAAAGTTTAATTCATGAAGTTATTCATAATATCAATAATGGAGACTAAAGCCTAATAACTTTTAATATCGAGAACATGCATCATTGGGTTGTCTATTGGATCGGGCAATTATTGAAATTTATCATCGAAAACAAAGGCAAAAAGCCCAAAAAAGGAGAAAAAAAGAAAGAAAATCTTTTTGAAATTTTTGAATTTTTCTAAGAAAAGCATACTAAGTAACTAACATGTGAGTAAAAACATGGACTAAATACATAAATGGATAGATTATCCCACTCCCCCTAACTTAAAACTTGACATTGTCCTCAATGTGAATTAAGAACCAAGTTAAAGAGAGGAAAAGAGCGATATTACCCAATATTGGAGCGATCCCCATATGAACAAGTCGAAAGAATCTACAGAACAAGTTAGTACCGAGCATAGCAAAAAAAAATAATAAAAAGTTAACTAATTACAAGAGACTAAAAATAAAAAGAAAGAAAGAATAAAAAGCTAACTATATACAACCTACTATTTAGGCCTCACACTAACTATACACTAGAAGTCTAAATAGCTGAGGGTCCACTGTGAAAATGAATTGACTTTGGAGGATAACCGGTGTACCCTCACAAATAAGCATGCCCTCCGAAAAATATGAATCCCGTTTTAACAACGGAAGGCATGTGTAAGGCGGAAGAAAGGAACCATCGCCAATTAAAAAATTTGGAGGGACGATGGGGGGTTTGGATTGAACGGGTGACAAAAACAAGTGGGGACTGAGAAAAGACGAATACCCTCCCAATGATTTTGAAATTTGAATGGGAGGCGGCGCACACAAAGGCAAATATGCGACCGTGGAGGGCAACTCGAGCAAGTACTCCTCATCGGCGAAAAGGTTTAAACATTAAAGTTTAAAACCGAATCATCGGGTACTTATTCCGGTGTGATAATAGAGAAGTAAAATGGGGATGAAAGACATTCAAACTCATGAGATGAATCATCATCGCATGAAGTTTGAGTTTTGAAGGAAATAATATAATTCTCAATGAAATGTTCTTCTTTCGGGGCCAAAGAAGAAATCATTTCGTTGCAAATAGATATTACGTCGTTTTCATCCTCACTTTCAATATCAATTATGCAATGGGCAAAGTCTAGAATGATTTGTTCCAAAGTAGGCACAAGTACCTCATTTGGTTCAAAACATTCTTCGACTTCGAAAGTCTCGGAAGAAAAATCATCGTCGAACTCAAAAATCCAACTCATGTTCCCACGAACGATTTTCTTCCCGATAGTGATTTTCAAGTTTCTCATTCTCATACATATGCAAACCCTCACCGAATGACATGGGTTGAGGTGCAGATGCATGAAAATGGGAACTTTGAAAATTACCATCTGACTTAAAGGAAACCTTAATATGATAGGAATTTTGAAAACTATTGCAATTCGTTTCAAAATTCCTATTATAAGGAGGTAAAGGCCCAAAATCATTATCATCATCATCATCAAAATTACAATAACCTAAATTTTGACTTTCGTTATACTCGCCCAAAGTCATATTTGAATTTATTATACTTTGGGATTCTAAGTATTCACCGAAAGTCATAGGTTTGCAAGAATTTTGAGAATTATAACAACGATTACCTAAAGAATTGGAATAAGATATGCTTACTCCAAAAATGGCTCGAAGTGACGAATTCCACAAAGCAAGTGCGCACGGGAAAAAATCGAGCGTTTCTGAGTGCTCAAATGTGGAAGTCCTGCAAAAAGATTAGAAAATAATACAAATAGAAAGAAAATACTACGAAATACTAAATCAAATAAAGTCTAAAATAAACTCATCCCTGGCAACGACGCCATTTTGGTAGCGCGCGGGAGATGTGCGCGTGTAAGTGCACAATCGTTGTTTTCTATCTCGTCGCGACTATACAAAGAAACCTAAGTTACTACTACACTTGCGAGGGAAGTAGAGCGGTAAGTTGGGTATCAAAAATCCACAGGAACGAGTTGTTAGAATTTATATGATTTAATATTCCGAAATAACAGTGTAAAAGATGATTACAAACTAAAAAGAAAAAGATGCATAAAAGGGAAATGGTTAACTAGGCAAGTGTAAATTAAACTAGATTAACAAAGCGATAAAACTATAGGTTGCGTTGAATATCCCTCACCCGAGTTAATTTGTATAAAATAGTTACATGGGTCGATGAGTTATTACAAATGCGTCTCGTTTCAACAGTTAATTAAATCAAGGGTTGTCACGCTCCTAAATCCTCATAAAAGCCTAATAAGATTTTGGCGTCAACAAATTTCTCGAAAATTGCGTACGAAAGGTCGTAAGTACGGTATATACATGATATACCCCGTCAAATCTCCTAGGCGCAATAACTAGGACAACGCACCCGAAATAAACCCGTTAACACTATCACCACGCAAAGTAACGCGCTAACCCGAGTGAGTTCAATTCAAACACAACGTAATTTAAATTACCTAGAAAGCATCGTGAAAATGCGGTAAATAAATGCAATAAATAAACACGGTAAAACTATGCTAGAAAGCGAGTAAAGAAATCAAGTAAAGAAAGCATGTAAACCTAAATTTCCAAATTAAACACCTTAAATAATTAAGCTAAGTGTCAAAAAAATTTAAAGTCTTATTTCCATTTTTAAATTTCAACTTGAAAACATTTTTAAATAATCCACAGTCTAAGAATCACATAAGTTCTACGACTAGAAATCAACACAAAAGAATTAATCCATCTAGATTAACCAAACCAAGTCAAATAACCATACATGAAATCATCCTGATAAAATTTAACTCCCAAGGAATACTAAATACTGGAAATATAAACAAACGTAAATTTCTAAGAAATCCAAACTGAATAGGGAAATGGGCGACACGTGCCCTAACTAAGTAGAACTAAAACAAGAATAGAATCAATGAAGAGGTCATCTAAAGCAACGACCTACAACTCTCACATCAGCTGCAACGCATCCAATCCAAAGAACCTATGCATGACGCCCCTATGGCTGGGCACCTGTAATACATATATATAAGGGAGAGAAAAAGACAGGAAACGGGTCAGAGCCCGAGTGTAAAACAGTTTTAAAAATATTTTAGCATGTATTTAAAATGCTTACCAGTTAATGCAACAACCATGTTAGTATGCGACACTCTCTTGAGAATTCTCACCTCTCATCTAGTGTGCACGCCTACCGTACTAATAAATCTCATAAGTTTCTCTAACTTATTCTCCATAAGGTTTTATCACGTGAAAATCAAGGTTATGATATTTACTTTAGGAAATCATTCTCTTCAATATTTCATACATTATTTAGAACAACTCATTACCGTTATAAAGTTCTCGAACACTTATAATAAAGTTGAAGCATTTATTCATTACTTAATTACTTATACGCACAATAAAAAGTTCCCATATAGATATACGTATATATATTAGTCACACATATAATATATACTAACGGCACCCCATATAAAATCTATGGTGTCGGCATACTCTGCTATCAAGTCCTCGTATCACCCGTACTAAGGGAAACACTAGTTCGGAATCACTCTCGAACTGTATTAACACAAAACACATACAAATGGAGGCGAAGCATAGTTCCAGGCCCTAAGAGGTCAGCACATATCCTCACGTCTCTTAGAACATCTGACTATCACTCTCAGATAGCCTGTATCGAGGAATCCTATGTTCTAGGGTATAAGTCAATATCCCTCATAAAGGTGCAATTGAGATAAGACTGTCCCGATGCGGCAACCTCCATGATAGCAAGTAGCGCGGGTATGATTTTTATACAGATACATAATATATACGCAATCACACGGCCATATATATATATATTCACATTATCTAAATTAGGTACACCCATGACCCATGATTTTAATTATCCGCTCTTAGCACATATTACTCAATTATCTCGTATAACAGATTCGTCTCTTTTGTAATCATATATAATTTATTTCATACTTACTTCTTATCTCTCGAAGTATTCTATCTCACTAAGTATAATTTCAGTTGGTATGCTCTCACTTACCTTCAGGTCTGAATCCTTTACGAGTCTCAATCTTTTAGTAAATGTACAAACAATTTCCTATGTGTGAATAACTCCTCGTTAACCCACAATTTAATCCCACATTAAATTTCTCTCAACGGAGTCTAGCTAGACCCTACTGGTCTTCTTCATAACCCATTATGCTCTAACAATAATAATCAAGGGTTCCTACGTATTTTAATGGGATTAAACAAAAGGGAGAAAAATATGCAGTTTTCCAGTAGGGATCGATCGATCGAGGAAATGGGGTCGATCGATGTTCTTGATCGATCGATCGATCAAACAGTTCTTGCCCAGAAACTGCAGTTTCAACCTACGGGTTTCATCTTCCAAATTACTCCAAAACGCCATTATCGATTCCCAAACTCCCAAACAACATTTCTAATAGTTACATATACCTATATACATGATTTCCTACGTGAAACATGTCTAAATTCATCAAAGGCATTGAATCTATGGGATAATTTAACATAATTATCAAGAACCCTAATTATTTATGAAACATTCATTCTTCTAATTCTTTTCTAGATTTCTTACCTCTAAATCCATACCAATTCGTGGATAATCCTCTACATATGATGGGTATACCCAGAATATATATAGTTTATCTAAAATATGCGATCTTAAGTCTCTAAATTATCAATTTCTTCCATAAAACATGCTCTTAACAATCCTAAACTAACATGGGTGAGACATTAACTAAAAACAAATCAAGATAGATACTTGCCTGGAATTCAAGGTTTTAATTTGTGGATGAAAAAGGTATGGTTGCGTTTCTCGTCGTGCGATCTACGTTTTGGTGGTAGTGGAAGTGCAAACGGATGAGTTCTTGGCCTTGGATTGCTTGGAAAGCTTCCTACCTTCTTCTCTAATGGTCGTTCTTAGGTTCAGTGATTGTTAACCCTAAAAGCCTAACTCAAATGGTTGATATATCTTAGGGAAATTCATGGGTTTAATTACTCAAAAATACAAAATGACAATTATACCCTCCCAGGATGGCAATTAGGCTTAAAAATGCCACGAGACCCAAACTAAACCCCCGGGTACAATTTTTTTACTATCTCGACCCTTTCGGACATGTTGGCGCACTCGAAATGACCATACGGGAGATTTATAATTTATTCCCTTATAATAACAATAATTTAGTCCCGCCACGACACAGACGCGTCCTGACTTAATTTCTATAATTGTCATATTATTCCCTCCTGACAATTTTAATAAATTCAATTCTACATATTACTCCACTCAATAAGTAATATTTAACAAATAAATAATTTTCCAATAATTACTAACTCTCATCATGCTAGTAAATATTTAAAACGAATTTCCGGATTAATATTAAATTAATCTATCTCCATTCAATTTAATAAATACCTAAATTTAAAATCCATAAAAATACGGGGTATTACATACTTCCCCCCTAATAACGAAATTTCGTCCCGAAATTCGGAAAATAAGGCCTATCTGGTAAAACAATTCTAGATACCTTATCAGTACACGAACTATCTTCGTAGTAAGGCGCTCAATCACTATAGCCCCCGCTTCGCAGTAAGCTTGTTTAACACTCTCATTAACGGCACATCACATTGTGCTCCTATCCAACAACATTCGCATAAGATGAGCCTATACATCATTGACTCCCATTATTTCAATATCATTAAGAGGACGCACCTCACTACATGACAACTACTCGTATATATCTAATTACAAAACTCCCATTCTGAGAGAAACCATATGAACATCTGACCACTCTTGTTCACCTAAAACAGCCGTAGTAATTCCACCATAGTCATCAGACTCTAATTCGACCAATCCAAAATTATGATTATCCAACCATCTCTTAACATTCAGAGTGAGAAAAGTTAAGGTTTTTCCACACCAAAACCTCAATAAGCACCTTGTTAAAAATAAACAGGTACGAGTGCTCCCACGGAACCCTACCATTAATTAATATCCTCCCCCAATTACCGTACTATACTCCACTTGCTAGCTATAACTGTTGTGGAGGAGAAATGATCACTATGATTCCCAAATTACTTTCACATTGCTCCACTAATGGTTAATCACCGCTCGCCTACTCCCCGAATTATGGGTGATCCAACCTGCTCAAAACGAAACGATATCCCCGCTACTTCCTGAAATCCCATGTTGAAGGTGGGATTAAAAAATCTTATCCTAATTTATAAAAATACTATGTAGGACCACGTACCGGCGCGATCCTTCCTTTCAAAGGAAGACTGGGGCACACTAGTTAATATTGTAAATCACCCCAAAGGGATATCAATCATTTCCTTCTGGGGTGACTTGTTCCACATGTTCGAATAAACCCTAGATATTTCCTTGAGGTTGGCAACCCATCAAAGAAAATTTACCGACTTTACTGGCCTCTTCCATTATAGGAATCGTCAGTAGCCACAAAATTCTCTGGTTGACCCTCTTGTTCCAACAGATTTCAATTTATGAGTAGTGCCCGCGGAGACTACACACTATGTCCCGCTTGACATCGACTTCTATTTGTAATGTCTCACATTAAGTGACACTTAATACTCCCCTTCTTTCCTTTGCGTATATTGAAAGTTCCGACCCATGCACCTTTCTCCACGATGTGCACTTCCAGACCTTTTATACCATACAAACATCATCACTCTTTGTATGCGCAACTCGCTCTCAACATTTGACTAATTACAACTCCGCTCTGAGTGTTCTCCATATAGTTAAATTATACCCTTCTTAAGGTATACCCCCCTTTTAAATGGCTTCCCACAGCCTTCCAACCAGATTCGGTGTGCTACTCTGATCGCGAACATATATATGGATTTATCATCTTTCACATGGAGCTCAATCCACTCTACCACTTCCACTTCGTTATATTAGTCCCAAAAATATTTATTCCACACGTCTATTCCCACGTCCCTTCAACTCGGACAATTTTAACATCAGCTAACCAGGATGTCCACACACCATATAAACCGTGCATACTAGTGTCAGCATCACATACACTTCACACATAACACCCAATTCTTTCTTTTCCTTGTTCTCACACATGATTACAACACTTGGGTACTCTCAATCACCCTAGAAATCAAAATTTTAAATCCTCCTTATCATCGTTCCACCCCTTAACTCGTGGTGATAAAACAAAACTTTCAATGCTTTCTTACCATACCACCGGCTCCAGTTGCCTTAAATCATAATTCAACTTCTAACTTACAGATATAATTACATGCTCCTACTACGATCGAGGTACCAAAATCATAGACTAATGACCAAACATCTTCCTACTTCCAACCTTACGCTAAGTTTCATGCATGGGATGTCTCGCAAAGCGAAATCCAAATAAGGAATCCACCCGATACACTACAACCTAGCATTATCGGTTATCAAAATCTATTAGGCCCTCCGTCAATAGCATGTACCCCTTTATTCCGTCTCTTGACAAAAAAGTTACATCTCCTCCCGTAATTACACTTAACAAAGAACATTTCGCCAATTGTACAATCGTTCAGTATTGGTGGTAATCACATTCCAAAAACCTCGAATACATACAAGCGGGGTTCTCAAAATCCTGTCCCCAAACATATAGGTACAACTCTTAACTCCCACATCTCTAAAGGATAGATATATCAATGCGCCCTTCCTATCACCAAGTCTTGAGCGCTAAACATAATAATGAGTTAAATCATTCGCTCAACGGTAGACCCAATACATACTGAATCATAATAACAAAGTCCCTACACACACCGGGATCGAATAGATCGAGACCATTATCCCCTCCAAAATCTCTAAAATAGATAATATAAGTGCGAGTCTGGCCCTCTCGGAGGTGAGGCCTCGTCAGAATAGAACATGTTGCACTAAGGCAACCACTCAGATAGCCTTGCAATAAATGCCTACCATCGTATTAAACATTACTATAAATTTGTAACAAAGACAATATCATACTCGTATATCACATCACTAAAACGAGTAATCTCAATAAAGTATATAACACTATTAATACACCCATTCATCCTCCACGGATAGCACTAAGGATAATCCCGCTACACTAGGGAAAATATTAATATAATAATAATGTTTATAGTTATATGCACTAACTCGTATCACATGATAATCTGGAAATGAACAAAATATAGTGACTCGCTCGTGTCACATAAAACACGCCTCATCCTCCGAGGATAAAACTCATACTTCTACCTTGCCAATCGTCTTGACTGCACAAATGGTCCCCGAACGTAACACGCCTGTCCAAACAAAAACAAAAACTACTTTAATAGTTGTCCTTTACTAGGCATCTGACTATTGTCCCTTTACTCACTTCGGGAAAATATTAACGCATGTGATTTCACTCTCCATAAAATACCTCTACACATAATCCACTTATCACTCATACTATCCATATTTAGATTGTCCTTCTCTCGGACTTCGGTAGGCTTGATTCCTGATGGCTACCCCCGTTGTTCCCTTAGCCTTGTTGGCCCTAAATAACATGCTACTGGCTACAGTAGTCCTTACTGAATTCACCATCGCTCGATAAGAATTCAGTTGTCCAGTTCATTTAAATGGGTCCCTTGATGTGTATCCACCCCCTTGTGGTGCTACACTACCACCGTTGCATCCAGTCTTATTCTTGACTAAATTCTTCGATTCTTTTAGCTTCCCACACAAAGAAGAATTATCATCTCCATTGACAAAGCACGACATTGTCAACCTCCAAATCGACCGTCTAGTAGATTCCCTTTCAAGTGTTATTAACTATAGTTACGAGTCGATCTCCCACTTGGAGTCCTCTCCTCTATTTGTATATACATCCTCCGATATAAGATTCGCTAACGGTTTAGATTCATATTCAAAAATGGACCTCTGTCAGGTCCTGCTGTGATGAGTTCAGAACAACATTCACATTTTATCCTGCACATCTGATGAAGGAATATGCGGTCAAATTGTATCTAAGATCCTTCTATAGACCTAGCATTCCACATCTAAAAGTGGTGGCTAACTCTCACCATTATAACTTCGTTTCGACAAACTCAGAGAAAGTTTACTCCAAATTTTCACTTTCAATTAGACACACTTTGTCATAGGTCCAAACCTTTGGATATTTTACCTCCTTTGGCTAACACACACAATTTCCGCATTTCTAGAATTTCCACTGACAGTTCTCTTCAATGTTTTGTCTGACTTTTTTCCCATTGTACCACGTTGGGTGAGTCTATTCTTACACCTTTTTTGACTATAGCAGCACTTGGAAATCATAGGCTGCGCCCTAATCGTCTTTCCAGTCCTGGCTTCTCGAGCCATAAAGGGGCGACCTTAACTATGGTCATCCTCCTCGAATATACTTTACAACCTCAACTAACCCTTGCCTCCTGTTGTTCGCCCAACGGCCCTTGCCTACCATATTCCATTGTTCGAACACGTCCGAATGCAAATAAGATTCACTAACGTACATACGTTATAGCAGGAGAACAGAATCTCACCATAGAAATCAACAATCCTAAACATAGG
The DNA here is from genome assembly GCA_949130495.1 of Sambucus nigra. Classification (NCBI taxonomy): domain Eukaryota; kingdom Viridiplantae; phylum Streptophyta; class Magnoliopsida; order Dipsacales; family Adoxaceae; genus Sambucus; species Sambucus nigra. The sequence continues at coordinate 40,418,059 of OX422213.1, forward strand.
GCTCTATATCAAACAAAGCAACACTGGAAGCATAATAATTTGCACATATCCTAAAGGACACTTGAACCAGATGTTTTGATACCACCTGTGACACCTTGCCTAATTAAATACCGGGTGATCAGTCCTTTATTAGATTAAAATCAAGGTGAACAGTTGGTTCATTCTTAGCATTACTGTCACAAAATAAAATTTCCAAATTAAACATCCTAAATAAGTAAGCTAAGTGTCAAAACAATTTAAAGTCTTATTTTCATTTTTAAATTTAAACTTGAAAACCTTTTTAAATAATCCACACTCTAAGAATCACATAAGTTCTATGACTAGCAATCAACACAAAAGAATTAATCCATCTAGATTAACCAAACCAAGTCAAATAACCATACATGAAATCATCCTAACAAAAGTTAACTCCCAAGGAATACTAAATACTTGAAATATAAACAAACGTAAATTTCTGACAAATCCAAACTGAATAGGGAAGTGGGTGACACATGCCCTAACTAAGTAGAACTAAAACAAGAATAGAATCAATAAATATGTCGTCTAAAGCAACGACTTACAACTCCCAAATCAGCTGTAGCGCGTCCAATCCAAAGAACCTATGCATGACGCTCCTGTGACTGGGCACCTGTAATATATATATATATATATATATATATATATATATATATATATATAAGGGAAAGAAAAAAATAGGAAACCGGTCAGAGCCCGAGTGTAAAACAGTTTTAAAAATAGTTTAGCAAGTATTTAAAATGCTTACCGGCTAATGCAACCATCATGTTAGTATGCGAAACTCTCTTACAAATTCTCACCTCTCATCTAGTGTGCACGCCTACCGTACTAATAAATCTCATAAATTTCTCTAACTTATTCTCCATAAGATTTTATCATGTGAAAAGAAAGGTTATGATATTTACTTTACGAAATCATTCTCTTCAAGATTTCATACATTATTTAGAACAACTCATTACCGTTATAAAGTTCCAGAACACTTATAATAAAGTTGAAGTATTTATTCATTACTTATCTACTTATACGCACAGTAGAAAGTTCCCATATAGATATACGTATATATATTAGTCACACATATAATATATATACTAACGGCACCCCACATAAAATCTTTGGTGCTGGCATACTCTACTATCAAGTCCCCGTATCACTTGAACTAAGGGAAATATTAGTTCGAAATAACTCTCGAACTGTATTAACACAAAACACATACAAATGGAGGCGAAGCATAGTTCCAGGTCTTAAGAGGTCAGCACATACCCTCACGTATCTTAGAACATCTGACTATCATTATCCGATAGCCTGTATCGAGGAATCCTATGTTCTAGGGTATAACTCAATATCCCCTATAAATGTCCAATCGAGATAAGACTATCCCGACGCGGCAACCTCCGTGATAGCAAGTAGCGCGGGTATGATTTTTACACAGATACATAATATATACACAATGACACGGCCATATATATATATATATATATATATATATATATATATATATATATATATATATATATATATATATTCACATTTTCTAAATTAGGTACGCCCATGACCCATGATTTTAATTATCCGTTCTTAGCACATATTACTAAATTATCTCGCATAACGGACTCGTCTCTTTTATTCTCATATATAATTTATTTCATACTTACTTCTCATCACTCGAAGTATTCTATCTCACTAAGTATAATTTTAGTAGGTATGCTCTCACTTACCTTCGGGTCTAAATCCTTTACGAGTCTCAATCTTTTAGTAAACGTACACACAATTTCCTATGTGTGAATAACTCCTCGTTAACCCAAAATTTCATCCCACATTAAATTTCTCTCAACGGAGTCTACCTAGACCCTACTGGTCTTCTTTATAACCCATTATGCTCTAACAATAATAATTAAGGGTTCCTATGTATTTTAACGGGAATAAACAAAAAGGAGAAAAATATGCAGTTTTTCAAGAGGGATCGATCGATCGAGGAAAGGGGGTCGATCGATCGATCGATGTTCTTGGTCGATCGATCGATCAAGTAGTTCTTGCCCAGAAACTGCAGTTTCAACCTATGGGTTTCATCTTCCAAATTACTCCAAAATTCCATTATCGATTCTCAAACTCCCAAACAACATTTCTAATAGTTACATATACCTATCTACATGATTTCCTACGTGAAACATGTCCAAATTCATCAAAGGCATTGAATCTATGGGATAATTTAACATAATTATCAAGAATCCTAATTTTTCATGAAACATTTATTCTTCTAATTCTTTTCCAGATTTCTTACCTTTAAGTCCATACCAATTCATGGATAATCCTCTACATATGATTGGTATGACCAGAATATATTTAGTTTCTTTAATATATACGATTTTAAGTATCTAAATTATCAATTTCTTCCATAAAACATGTTCTTAACAATCCTAAACTAACATGGGTGAGACATTAACTAAAAATAAAGCAAGATAGATACTTTCCTGAAATTCAAGGTTCTGATTTGTGGATGAAAAAGTTATGGTTGCGTTTCTCGTCGTGCGATCTAGGTTTTGGTGGTAGTGGCGGTGCAAACGGATGAGTTCTTGGCCTTGGATTGCTTGGAAAGCTTCCTACCTTCTTCTCTAATGGTCGTTCTTAGGTTCTGTGATTGTTAACCCTAAAAGCCTAACTCAAATGGCTGATATATTTTAGGGAAATTCGTGGGTTTAATTACCCAAAAATACAAAATGACTATTATACCCTCCCGGAATGCCAATTAGGCCTAAAAATGCCCCGAGACCCAAACTAAACTCCCGGGTACACTTTTCTGACTATCTCGACCCTTATGAACATGTTGGCGCACTCGAAATGACCATACAGGTGATTTATAATTTATTCCCTTATAATAACAATAATTTCGTCTCGACATGACGCAGGCGCATCCTGACTTAATTTCCATAATTATCATATTATTCCCTTGTGACAATTTTAATAAATTCAATTCTACATATTACTCTACTTAATAAGTAATATTTAACAAATCAACAATTTTCCACTCATTACTAACTCTCGTCACGCTAGTAAATATTTAAAACAAATTTTCGAATTAATATTAAATTAATCTATCTCCATTCAATTTAATAAATCCCTAAATTTAAAAGCCATAAAAATACGGGCTATTACACAATCACAATCCTCCATCGAACCATCGAATAAGTTTTCAAACAATCAAATAGGTTCTTGTAGTTTAAGATAAAATAATAAGATTGCATCGCAACTATTATGATAGGATGTCCACTTCTTATTTAGGTTGTGAACGTTTTAAAAGTGCTAGAACGGAAATTCTGATCTCCTAGTGATCAACATAAATTTGACTCACTAGAATTCCTACCGAGATCTATTGACTTATATGTCTATAATATATTTAAACTAAAGTATAAGGCATTATTATATTTTTAATATGAATCGACACACCTTCATTTAAAAGGTAACCGTCATACATGGTTTTAAGAATAAAATATTAACAACATCTTACTTAGTCTTAAAGCCATGTATCGAACTACCAACCCATCTACACTATAAATTGTTACCTATAGGTATATAATTAACCGATGTTATCTAATACAACCTCGTTCATAAACTTATCACTCACTTCTTATTCGATTTCTCAAACTAGGTGAAACCTACAGTCAATGTGGTTAACCATTTTATGGGTTACGGGTTCTTTAGAACTTTCAATCATACCTCTACAAAGACTTAAAGTTTAATAGCTAATTGCACTTAAAGGAACCTCACCTAAGTTACTTAGGAAGTAACCGATCCATATAGCCTTTTTATTTGCCTCTGAAGTGGCAACAACTTTGGCCTTCCCAGTGGAGTCATCAATCTAAGATTTCTTCACACTTCTCCAACTTATAGATCTACCTCGTTGGGTAAACACATGTTCTCAGGTAAAAAACTTGGAATCCTTATTTGATTGAAAACCTAGTCTTTGTGCCTAAAAGTTAAAAGACTATTGCCAAACATTAGGCATATTCCTCATTTTTTCCATCCTAATTAAGTGTCCTAGGATATTTATTCCCGGACAAAATGATTCTAAATTTGAAAATAAATGCTTTTTATGGAATCCTGATGTGAATCGTATGTATACAAAATTGATGTAATAGACTTGGGATAAGTCTAACATCTTTTGCAACCAATCTTGCAAACGTTTGATCATAAATATGTGTTTGGTTTAACTTAAGTACTTTATATAAAATACCCAGATGGACACACTCCTATGTAAGACAACATTCTCACCTCATTCCTAATTATTCAAGTATTATCCACAAATTGTACTTATAAAAACCACCATATTTCTGCCATAGTTGTTATACTAACAAGTATTATTTGGGATTTGATCAAAATCAAGACTTGATTACCTGAGCGAACAGATAGACTGAAGAACTTGATGTTAGCTTAAATCCATAAATAGATTTCACAATCTTACATAACTTTGATTTCTTGATTATTACTATGTACTTGTCAAGACATTCAATCAAGAACGCATTCTTGATGTTTAAAGAATCTCGGTAGACTTTAGCATGGCTATTGTAAGAAGATTTGATCATAGTCAATCCCTATCTTTATAAGTAAACCCTTCTACATGATTTACCTTTAAGGTTTACACCTTTCCATCCATATATCTTTTAACTCCTTACAGGTCCACTTGTGTGTCTGATGGGTTTTACCCCATTAATAAGTCTATAAGCCTAAAATCTTGATTCGAATACTTCGAATTCTTTTGGTATCTATAGTCATAAGCTAAGGAAGAAAATCTTATCTTTGAATTCCTCGTTATAGTTCCTGGTACCCGATTTGTGTTTGCCTGGATCTCATCGAAACGATTACCCAAAACAAGAACCATTCTGGGGTAACTCTTGATGCTCCCACTAAGATGTGGCACTACTTGTTATCTAGTATAAGTGTTATGTTTATACTAATCATTGGTGATGTTTCCACTATGATAAGGTAGTGTATTATCGATATCATGTCATATTTCATCATGTATGAGTGGTCTATCAACCTTGGTAATATGATGTTCCATTATATCTTGTAATTATAACTTACACTTGGGCACATGGTGTATTACATAAGACTCTTACGAGAACCATTCATTGATGTAATCAACGTCCTTCTTGTACTTAGGAGTACTATATAAACTACCTTTGTTACATTTTGGATAACCAACAAGGAGACATACCTCTATCTTAATTTCAACTTCCCTGGCTCATTCTATAGCACGAGTGCCATGCACTCTCGAATATTAACATGCCCTAGAATGATCTTGAGTCCACTCCAATGTTCAATGGGAGCTGAGGAGATCGATCAAGAAGAAACTAAATTAGAATGTATATGCCAGTTTCTTACATAATAATCCTAATAAGAATGTTTCCATCCTCAATAATCTACCATGAACCTTATCATACGAAAACGAGTCGTAGCCCTTCCTTTTCTCTACCCCTTCCAAAATAAAGCACACGGTTTAGACTACTGGGATAGTTACCCATCCTTCGATAAATGATTACTTAAACTTTCTCAAGAGGAAAGTATCCCTATAATCAAATCATAAATCTTGGATTAGTTTACCTTACCCATGTTCCACCTTAGACTTTCATACTTTGAATGAATTAAAGTCTTCAGACATGTGGTTCATAAGGTAAACATATTCATACCTTCAAGTGATGATCAATGAAATCGATGAAGAACTTAAAAACACCTCTTTATCGAATAGTTGTCAAATTATATTAGTCTAAGGGAACCATTCCCAACACATATTTTGATCTTTATATTTGGGCCATGAAGGGCCCCTTAGTTATTTTACCTTCGAAATAGGATTCAAGACTAGAAGTAGGGGTGGAAATTTTATTAATGAAACGATAACACAACAGAAAAAACAATTGACACAAAATTAACACGGTCTTTCATGTTCGGGCCAAGTTCGAGTATGGGTTTTTGGACCCGCCATTGGGTCATGTCGTGTTCGTATTCAATTTCTGCCACAAAATTAACCTAATAAGGACACGATAGTGATCCAATTTAGGACACAATATAGACCCTATGTAAACCCACTATCAACCCCATTTAGACCCACTATTTTTACCAACTATTTTTTTAATTCCTCCCTAACTAGTCTAATCGTGTGCAAACGTGTCGTGTCGAGTCGGGTCTAATCTTGTCCAATAGAATCGCGCTATTGTATGGTGTCGTGTTCCGATTAAGGAAAAAACATGCTATCATGTTGTGTCATGTTCGGGTCCACTAGATTCTTATAGTGTTGGGTCGGATCGTGTAAAAGCACGAACCTTTGATCCGTTTTCCAATCATAACTAGAAGTGACACTACTTCCAATGAACTCAATTCGCCATTTTAAACTAGTCTTGGAATTCCTTATTGAATAAAATAACCTGAGAATAAGTTCTAAAATTATATTTGGTTCTACTATAAAACTTTCTCTTTAATGATATGTCATTTAAATCATTCAATTTCAGTTTTTAACAGTATTGGTGAGACATAACTTATAATGTATAAATTATTTTTCAATGTACCATAACAGATAAAAGATAACCAATTTTGATTAAAAAAAATTATAAAATCAATTGAATATTTGTGCAAAACCAATATAGAAAATTGAACCCAAAATTTCTAAAAACCAGTCACATTAAAAAATTTACCTACATTAACATTATGTCTTCACCAAAAACTATAAAAACCCATTGCTAATATTATTTCCTTATTCTAATTTCCCATAACAAGGAGCATATCTCTTTTAATTAATTTCCAGCTACCAGAAACTTTTGCAAGGGGTTGCAATCCTAATTTTTATTTTCTGATTCTACATACTAGTTAGTATACATCAGAGCATAAATCATGAATTTAGTTTAATAGATAAACCATTACAATATCCTTTTTCTTACAAAGTAGAGAAAAATCAGATACATTGTTATAAAAGTTTGAATTACTTGTAGTAAGAATACCTTCCTTTCATTTATTTCACTACTACCGAGAAATATAAACTTCCCTTAACCCAAACCATTGTACCTGAAACTTAGACTTATCCTCCTACCTCCATTTTGGGAAAGAGGTAAAGCTCTTCCCAAACAATCAACATCGATCTTTGGCTATCGATAACTCTCACTCGCAAATTATGAAATGGTATTGGGTTTTCCTACTATTTCTAATCCAAAGAATCCTTTGTTCATGAATGATAAAATCACTCATAGAACATGATTCTCACTTGAGTATCATTAACCAATCATAGGTGTTTACAAATTCTCATCAATCAATTCTTTTAAAATTGAAGTTGCACATATAAAACTTCTCAGTGTGTTTGGGGTGGGGTAGTACAGAACACATGTAACACTCAATTTAAAAGAATTACCATATATTTTAAAATACCATGTTTCCATGATTAAAACCATTTGAGGTGGGCAGATGAACTGACTTGAGGAGTTAATCACGTCAGTGATTTAAAATAGGGTAATCTCGGATTCATCCACGAATTCTCTGAGTACATCCACTCAAAAATAATTAATAAGTTAATCCACAACAATGAAGCACCCACAAAGGGAGTGTCTATAAATACATATCCCATTTTGGTGGATTAACTTAATAATATCTTTAAGTGGATGTACTTATAAAAGTTATGGATGGATCTAAGATCACCCTTTAAGATATTGATGAGAAATATGGGTTAAATAAGTTTATTATACCCTTAAGTTAGACTAATGTCCAATTACATTTTAGTCCTTGAAATTTATTTGAGGAACATCTTTAAGACCAAAACAGTGAGAAAAATTGAGTTCATTTTTGAAATCTTAGAATCATGAAGTTGAAAAAACTAATTTCCAATTAACACATCAGAATTAATTCGATTAAATTTTAAAGTAGCATCACCAGATTGCCAATCTTTAAAAAATAAATCTCATTGGACATTCTATTCCCCTTATGAGGTGATATTTCTCATGAGGAGCTTAAATCACCCTGCCTTGAATGAGACATATTTTTATCTTTCATTATGCTATTCGGATAGTTCAGGACCCTCAGTCCAATATAATGAATAGCTGATGACTTTTGGTACCGTAATTAATGATAGTGACTCCATGGGGAAGGATATCATTAATTTCATCTAAGTGTATACTACTAGTTCACTCCTCGAAATAGAACCCACACATGAAGGACTTTCCTATGAGTGGATTGAACTCACTCACATTCTAGTTCTCAAAATTGTCACTTAAGAGTTTTAATGAATCCCTGGTGCCCTAATTAATCCCATTAGGTGGGGCGAGTAAGCCTAGCTGACTCGAGGAATTAATCGTATCTTATGAATAAAATATAGAGGGAGACCGTGTGGTTTATGTTGAAACTCCTCTCCCACTTAGTATCTTGAAATACTTAGAAGTTTAAAAAAAAAACACTCATTCAATTCTAATTCTCAAATTTAAATCATTGATAATTTCCAAAATACTTATACAAAAAATTATCTGATCTCACTATTTTAATTTGGCAAAAAAGCAAAACCATTTTTAAATTATAGTAAAAACCGAGAGATCAAAATTTATTTTATACCTTTAACTTAATTCATCTGATTAAATTCAATTAAGAAATGAGCAAATAAAATGAATTTTTCAGAAAAATGGTGATCTAGGCCAGTCTCAAAACTAAACATATGTTGTCCATAAAACGGGTGTTCCTAATTAATCCAATTAGCACGCCAAATTATGCAACATTATAATAAAGAGAAAATAATTAATTAAACGCAGCAAATATGAAAAGATAAAATTGACTCTTTCCATGATAGCCTGAACTCATTCTTAAAGTAGAACTCTTCAAGCCAAGAATCCTTATTATAGAAGACTTCCCTTTGAATTAGATTCTAACTTGAAGTAGACATTATCATAACCATGAAATCTTAATGATATTGAACAAGTGAAACTGATCTCCCATGTTCTGAAAACATTAGAGAAGAACCACCGTGGAAAAACACCACAAATGGGCCAAAACACCAAACGTCCAGCGACAGTTAGGATCGATCCGAACTCCTAATCGGATCGATCCGAACGACCTGTAGGGGACAAATTCTTCCTCTCGTTTTTTCTGTGAAACTCAACGAAACTTTTCCCAACACTTCAACCCACGTATATACATTATTTTAATAATAAAAAAACATTACAACCCTCTTCTAAATCCTCCAAATACACCGATATTGAAATCATTACTAAAACAAAATTATTTCTACCATGTCAATTCTAGGGCAAAAAATAACTATATATAAACTAACGCAGGATACAATCACATAGAATAAACACATGTCGCTATGATGGGAATGTTATAAACTTAGAATCACTACAAAAACATGTTTGTATGAATCTATACAATATGCAAAAACTAGGGTTTCTAGTGGACAACATGGACCTTTTTAATACATGATCAATCTCAATTATGGCTTTAAAACCATTTGTTGGGGAAAAACTTGGGATTGACATTTAAAATTGGAAAATTTTAAGCCCTATGGATCTTTGATTAATCATATTTTGAAAAGAAAATAAGAACAAGGTTTAAAGATTGAACCTAGGGTTTTAAGAAATAATACCATTGCGAATTTTGTTGTGATTTGTATAAGGAGACAATGGTAGATGATAACGAAATCCTTGATACCCTCCAAGGTATCCGAAAAACTTGATTAAAACTTCTCCATGCTAGGATATTCTATTGTAGGATCTTCCCCAAAGTCAGGTAGGTGGTTGGACACCTTTTGAGATGAAAACCTGTAAGGACACTTTTGTCAATTATCAATTTGTATGTCGTACGTCGTTACACCGTTGAATAAATTCAAGATCGCATCTACATCAACGGATCCGAATATCAAAGCGTCTTCAACATCATAGCCTCTGCAAGAATGAACTTGGTAAAATTTTGTCTTTACGTTCCTTAAAGTTTATATTTAGTATTGGGAAATTTTTATAAAATGTTTTTTATCAAAATAAGAAGTAAGTTTTTCCAATCAAAATGAGGCTTTTAAAAGTTTTTTATTTTTCTGGGAAAGCCGGACCGGTCTGCCTCTATACCGGACCGATCCGCCACCGGACCGGTCATCCCCTCAACCGGACCGATCCGCTTGCTGCAGATCCAGTATACCCCGGACCGCAAGCGAACCGATGAAGCCTGGAATAATAGAACCGATTCGATCAACCGGACCGATCCGCCCCCAAGCCAGACCGGTCCGCCTGGGATATACTCGAGCAGTTCCGTGTGTTTTTTACCCACCATCTTATATTTCCTATATATATTACTATTCCGATGGTGTAGTTTTCAAGTCTTTGAGAAAACGTTTTTAAGAGATAAAACACAACAAGACTTCATTTTTTGATGTGCCAAACATCTTTTTGATTCACACACAAAAATCCCAATTACTTTTGTGAATCTTTTGGAACCCTAGAACACAAGCTTTGCTATTGTTCAACCCTTGTGGAGAAGCCGTCTTTCTTCTTCATTGCAGCCCTCCTAGAAAGGGAAAATTCCAGCCGACACACTTGTGGAGAAGCCATTTCTCTTCTTCATTGCAGCCCTCCTGGAAAGGGATATTTCCAGCCGCCGACTATAGAATCCGACACTTGAGGGTAATTTTGTGTCACTGTATTTTCATTGTAATCCGAAATTGTATGTTACAATATTATAATGAAAATAAAAGGTTTTGCCCCTTTGGGGGATTTTTCCTGAAATTATTTGTTTTATCCTGCATGCTATATTTTATTTGATAAATCATCTAGATGCATGTTTTAGGGTTTAACTAAAATTTGGGATTAATTAAAATTGGATTTTATTTGAGAAGTCGCAATATTTCCGCTGTAGCTACTCTCTCAAATTGGTGTCAGAGCGGGTTACGCTAATTTATTGCGTGATCCTGATTTTTCAAGGATTTAGTTTCTGATACAATTTGTCTACTAACGTTTTCAAATTGGTATCAGAGCCTGTTGCACTAAGTTATTGTGTTTTGATCCTGATTTTGCACAAAAATGGCTTTTTATGGTTTTGATGATCTTCGATGTCAAATTTTTGAAAAAGTAAATTGGAAAATTCACACGAACTCTTGTTTTAAATCTTCTGTTGAAAATGAATCAAAGAGGTGTTCTTGTTGTGAGGGTTTTGGTCACACGTTACATGAGTGTACCACAAATTTAAAGAAGAAATTGAATAAACCGATTTCTCATGTTTCTACCCTTAGTGATTGTGATTCGGAAGAAGAAGTTTCTTATGCTTCTAGGCGTGAGTTTCCCATCCATGTGATTAGTGATGATAGTGAAGGTGATGGGAGTGTGGATGAAAGTGAGGAGGAAAGTGTTGATGAGCGTGACTTGCAAACTGCTTTCAATGAACTTTATGCTGAAACTTTGAAAACAAAGAAAGAAAATTTGAAATTGAAATCTCAATTGAAAGAGTGTGCCATAAAAAATAATGATTTTTTAGTTGAAGAACTTAGGGCACATGAGAAAATTTTGAAAGAGAAGCTTGAGTACATCGAGGGTGAGAGAGATAGTCTTAGAGGGTTGATGGAGACTATTAAAAAGGAACTTTTAGAGTTTGAGGATTATAAACGAGTACTTGAATCTAGGATAGGTGAACTTGAGGTGAAATTGAAAGATTGAAGTAAAGTGAAATTTGATTTGGAGTCTAGGTCTGAAAAACTTGATAAGATTTTAGGCACAGTCGAGATCAAAACGGATAGAGGTGGGATTGGTCTTGAAAAATATGTTGAACCCATTCCCACGTGTGTGAGAGAGCCTCCTAGGATTGTTAAGAAAGAGGCACCTAAGTTTGTTAAAAAGGCGCCCCATAGGAACATCGTGAGAGAACCTCCTAAGATCATTAGGAGAGACCCAACTAGGCAAATTCGGAGAGAGCAACCGATAAATTTGAGGAGAGGGCCACCTTTAGATAACACAAACCGCCCGATTTACTCTTGCACACATTGCGGTAGGCAAGGTCATCTTAGGCACTTTTGTTATAAGCTTTTAAATGGTCCTAGGAAGGTTAATGAAAGAATAAATTCGATTCCCAAAACCCCCACACTCCGTTACACATCTATTTTGGTTAGAAAATCGGATTTAGAGGCTTATGGTTTATTTGTCCACGATTCCCGTTTGCTTGCACGTAATTCACCCATGTGAAATCTTTTGGTTGATTGTGATTGCATGTTTGTCATACACTAGTTGTGGTTTCATGATATATTTTTACTAGTGTGATGACTTGTACTTTTTGTATATATTTTTTTAAAAAAATTTTGAAAAATACAAAAGATTTTTTTTTATTGCACCGTTTATGGATGGACACTTAGGATGACCGAGTCACAGCATTATTCCATTATTTTCATGTGACTATTTGATAGTGTTTCGAGACAATAGGTCAATTCATCCATGTGCTTTATAATGTTTGGAGTCATTAAGATGTAATTAAGTGTTACTTCCTACATGTTTGAGTCATGTTTCCTTATTGCACACATACACGAATATGTTTGATTATTGTGCTTGTCTTATCACATGTTGGTCGGGTGTTTTCACTTCAATCCTGTCCTTAAAACGAACCAAGCGCGATAAATTTTTTATAAGGAAATTGTTCATATAAAAACCATTTTGTGAGTTTGTGTGCTTCGTTTGATAACGCGGAGGGGCTGCGAAAGGTAATCATCTATCCTTTGCGCAAAAGCCACCGTTAAATTGGACCTAAAAAATTGAGGAATTTTATTATCCGAGGTCCAAAGAGGTTAAAAGAGCCCGAAAAAATTAAAAGGCAATAAAAAGAAATTCATTCCATTTATGGGCCATTTAGGTTTTCGCACCAATTCTCCAAAGTTTGAGAATTTAGATTACCTCTAAAAGAAAATATATATGAGGGAGTTTGGTTGGAGATTTAAAACGGGTTTACACGTCCTTGAAATTCTTGAAAATGCGCTTTATAGTTTTGGACGTTATTGGTGTGGAAATCATTTGACTTTGATTTGTTGATTTGCATAAGACGATGTCATCTAAATTCAACAAATTTGTACACCTAAGGATACCTTTGATGTTCATTCGTTAGGAGTACACGTATGCATCGTGCACATATGATTGATTGAGTTGATTTACCTATCGAATGTGTTCACACCCATTCATTCCATTTCCATGACTTGGTTGTTTGAGTTTAAATCCATGGTGTGATTTTTGTATCATATTTGTTCAAATTGGTATCTTATTTTTTGTACGAAAAATTTAAAAAAAAAATCAAAAATAACTTGTGCATTTGTTTTTGAGCATCTTCTTGCAAGAGCACGTTTACCATAATGTTTGATGCCCTGTTTTGTACCGTGACACCCCGATTTTGTTTATTTGATTCATTCTTCTCATTTGTCTATTTGGGGACATCATAAAAAGGGGGAGAAAGAATTATCATATTATGGGGGAGTTTGAATTTTGGGGGAGTTTTTGAGATGTTGCTTATGTTTTTATCATATATTGATATCCATGTTATCTCATTTCAAACTCGATATGTCACGTGGTATTTGCTTTGTCTCATGTGTGTAGGTATGAAGATTGAAGATCAATATGTTGCACTCCCTGATGAGAAAAGCTTTGAGATTTGATGATTGTTGAAGATTGAAGAACAAACGATGATGATTTATACCTTTGTATCTTTCCATCTTTAGGGTTCATGGGAGGGTAGATTTGTATAGGTCATAAGTTGATAATTCGGATATTTTTTATGTATGTACCGGCATAGACATAGGGGGAGATTTGTAAGGATATTTTTATCTATTGTCAATTTGTATGTCGTATACCGTTACACCGTTGAAGAAATTCAAGATCGCATCTACATCAACAGATCCGAATATCAAAGCGTCTTCAACATCATAGCCTCTGCGAGAATGAACTTGGTAAAATTTTGTTTTTACGTTCCTTAAAGTTCATATTTAGTATTGGAAAATTTTTATAAAATGTTTTTTATAAAAATAAGAAGTAAGTTTTTCCAATCAAAATGAGGCCTTAAAAAAGTTTTTTATTTTTCTGGGAAAGCCGGACCGGTCCGCCTCTATACCGGACCGATCCGCCCCTCAATCGGACCAATCCGCTTGCTGCAGATCCAGTATACCCCGGACCGCAAGCGAACCGATGAAGCCTGGAATAATAGAACCGATCCGGTCAACCGGACTGATCCGCCCCCAAGCCGGACCGGTCCGCCTGGGATATACTCGAGCAGTTCCGTGTGTTTTTTACCCACCATCTTATATTTCCTATATATATTACTATTCCGATGGTGTATTTTTTCAAGTCTTTGAGAAAACATTTTTAAGAGATAAAGCACAACAAGACTTCGTTTTTTGATGTGCCAAACATCTTTTTTATTCACACACAAAAATCCCAATTACTTTTGTGAATCTTTTGGAACCCTAGAACACAAGCTTTGCTATTGTTCAACCCTTGTGGATAAGCCATCTTTCTTCTTCATTGCAGCCCTCCTGGAAAGGGAAAATTCCAACCGACACACTTGTGGAGAAGCCGTTTCTCTTCTTCATTCCAGCCCTCCTGGAAAGGGATATTTCCAGCCGTTGACTACAGAATTCGACACCTGAGGGTAATTCTGTGTCACTGTATTTTCATTGTAATCCGAAATTGTAGGTTACAATATTATAATGAAAATAAAAGGTTTTGCCCCTTTGGGGGATTTTTCCTGAAATTATTTGTTTTATCCTGCATGCTATATTTTATTTGATAAATCATCTAGATGCGTGTTTTAGGGTTTAATTAAAATTGGATTTTATTTGAGAAGTCGCAATATTTTCGCTGTAGCTACTCTCTCAAAACCCTTCCTTATGAGTGATATATGGTAGTCTCCCTCTAGGTCTCTTCACAAAAAAGTGTGAATAGTATTTTTTATCATCCCTCTCAAACCTTAATGATGCATAATAAGGACTAAATCCTCTCCCCACACCTTTATATACAAGTACAAAGTCGTCTTAGGCCAAACTGAGTTTCTTGAGAGTACAACCCTGACTACTTGGGTATATGACTACACGAGGGACCCAAGATAACTAATTCAATTAGATCCATATAAATACTAAAAAATACCAATTATAATTACCATAATTTCTTTATTTAATTATGGATTAACTCCAATATATAATCACAGTTGTACTCCGATTTAATTATCTTAGAAATCACTCGGACATAATGAGGTCTTATTTGCAAAGTTGATCATGTTACATAATATGATTCCCCACGTTAAGTGTCTAATACATGCTTGGTGATTTATAATTAGTGTTAATAGACTAACATCTAATAAATGTTCTTACTCCTCAGACTTAACTTATTTGTTATTCCACCAGGATCAAAATAATCCACCCGTCGAGTTTTACTTAGTGGAAATAGAACATACAAATCTATCAAGGGTGTATCACAATCTTCGGTATCCTCTAAATGTGGATTCATCTGAATTGTATGATCTCATACCTACTTAAATAATTGTCACTTAATATGCAGATATCATTTGACCCGATATAAAATTAGATTGCACAAATAACAATTAAAGTTACATTTGTACAAGAATTCCAATCCTTATCATTATAGGGATTACTAATGTATACACCCTATGCAAATTGTATGATATTTCCTAAGTCTAATCAAGAAAATCCTAAGACTCAAATCTCACGGATGGCCCTGTTGAATACATTCTTGCGATGTACCAATCACAATCCTCTGTCGAATCATTGAATAAGTTCTTGAACCATCAAACATATTCCTCTAAGTTGAGATAAACTACTGGGATTTCATTGCAACATTTTGACAAGATGCTAACTCCCTATCTAGATTGTGAAAATTTTAATAACATTAAAATCAAAATCCCGATCTCTTAGTGATCAACTCAAAGTCGACTCGTCAAAATTCCTACTGAGCTCGATTGACCAACATGTCAATAATAGATTTAAATAAAATATAAGGCGTTCTCATAACCACGATTCTTATTTCAATATGAATTAACACACCTACAGTTAAAGGTAACTGTTATGCATGGTTTTAAGGTTAAAACCCCCAAAACATGGATATATAAAACTACATGTAGTTTAAAATGGGTTTTAAGGTTTGGATCGCAATTTAGGGTTGTTTATGCATCATTTGTGAAAAGTGCGCATGAAACCCTTTTTTGTAAATAAATTTAAGTGTATGTCACCATTACGTTATTAAATTAAAACCTATTTTTGGAATAGTACTGTTCCATTCCTCTGGAGGAACGCATCATGATTTTATGCCTGCAACATAAAGGAAGTAAGTCAAGCCTGTTTTCAAGTCTTGTCATAGGAAAGGTTGAAGGTTCAATAATCCCTTACGTAATTGAAATGAGTTTAGGAGTCATTATTAAACTATATAAAGTAGGTTTGAAAGGTTATGGGTCATTTTTAAACAAAAGTGGGATAAAGTTTATCTCAAATAACGAGAAGCAGAGGTCGGGATCAACAGTAGCATCAGAGCCTAACTGGAGGAAGCAGTACTTTACAATTTGTTAAGGGAGAGTCCCTTACTTTGAGAACATATTCAATAGATTAATAAACTTTACTCAGTAATATATAGATATATGAACGTAACTAGTAGGTTTCCCATCATTAATCAACTACAATTATTTCACATTTCAAAGCCAACCTACCTTGCGAGTGAGGGGTGGCATGCACTCTTACCCCAAAAGCATTATGAACTTCTCATTCCAATATGTGGAATTTGATAATTAAAAAGAGTGTAGAACTATAACTTCAACTGACTTAGATTGAATTACTTCATTTCATAATTGGTAATCGGAATAATTTATCTCGCTTATAGTAGAAAATGGTTATTTTAGATGTCATTTTTATGAATAGATTCGTTACCATGACAGCTGTGAGGAAGGAGATAAATTAACCAGCAAAGAGAGCCACCTTGAGAGTGATGGGTCAACTCTCCCATTTATCAGTCAAAGGAGAGTTTACTTCCTTTCTGGATTCACCGATTGGATTAATAACCTCAAAGTTGAGGGCAGGATAAATGACAGCATCAGAGCCTTGCCGAGAAATTATTTTTATGCAATGCAATCAATACATTGTATTGATCATTAAGCGATGGAATATTGGTGGTGTTGGACAGAGCGAGGGAGACATTAAGTGATCTACTATAGTGGGAGTAAGGGAACACAATAATAGTGATTCCCTATTATCCATCAAGATTCAAAAAAGGGATAAGAAGGAGTAGATATAAATCATAACATGAACAATGATAGGATAAATAAATCAATTATGGAATTTCGCAAAAACATCTTTAACTATTGAAGCTTATGGCATCAAGGGTAATAAATGGAAGAACGAGAAGGATTGATAACAAACACATATTTCACATACAAACACATTGATTGGAATTAATAACATTCAAGATATCAAGACACTCAATACTTTTCACACACTTGCAATTGAGAAAACTATAAATACTCACATACTTTACGATATTTGTCACACATGATTTTTTTCAAAATCAATACTCAATGAAACTTGACTTTGACACAAACCATTAATGCACAACACATATTTGATATACGAATACAAAATCGTACGACACAAGTTACACCAAAGTTTTAGCTACACATTAATACACATATCGATGATATGATCTCACACTTGTTACACTTAGTTCACATTCTATATGTTGTTACACGCTCTTACGTATAATAAACTTACTTCACTTGACATGCATCTTTAATCATATAATGTTGAATGTCAAAGTCGTAATTATAGGACTTTATCCACATCATTTATTTTAAATCAGGTTTGATGCATATATCATAAAATAAAGTGGGGAAAATATATTTTAAAAAATTATATGCTAGAAAGGGGATACAAAATAAAATTCGTGATGATTTTGATCTTATGATGAATATTGGAGCAATACAACAAATAATTCAACACACGACAAGTGTATATGCTTCAAAGTGACTTACACTTTAGTATGGAGTTGGATTTTATTACCTCGTCCACTATATTTCTTTTATAATGACATATGTGGATAGGAAGTAATGTTATGAGTGACTTGTTATATGGTATGAGACCTAATGTAAATCTTATTTAATTAATTATTCATATTTTTCTCAACATGTCCATTGAAATCACTACAACAAAAAGGTTAAATTGTCACATTTGAGCCGGCCAACCTTGTCACAATCATTGACCGTGACAAAAAAAATACGAGTTTTTTGTCACGGTCATTGACCGTGACAAGTCTGTGATAATGGTTCGTCACTGTTAATGACCGTGACGAGCCTATGACAAGTACAATTGTCACAGACTTGTCATGGCCATTGATCGTGACAACTTTAAATAGTTGTCACGATCAAAGACCTTGACAGATCTGTGACAACTCTTTTAATTAAAGCCCTAGGCATCTATTTTTTCCCACTATTTCCTTTCCCTCCATTTTGTTTCTCTACCACTCGATCGACGGTTCTCTCTCTCTCTCTCTCTCTCTCTCTCTCTCTCTCTTTCCTTAGTATATGTGTGTGTGTGTGTGTGTGTATGTGTGTGTGTAGGACTGCATGTGTGGGTGGGTAGGTGGGTGGGTGGATGGGTGCAGGTGGGTGTGGGTGTGGGTGAAAGTGAGTGTGTGTATGTATAGGGGTTTCCGTGTGTGGGTGGGTAGGGGTGTGTGTGTGTATAGGTGTGTGGGGGTGGGAAGGGGACTGGTGGGGTAGGGGACTGGTGTGGGGACAGGGGGAAGTAGGGGTGGGGGTGGGGGTAGGGGTAGGGGTGTATATGTATGGGGGTGGGGTGCGGGGAAGGGTAGGGTGCGGGCCGCGTGTGTAGGTGTATAGGTGTGTGTGTGTGTGTGTGTGATATTGAATTTGAATTTGAATTAAACGATTCGATATGCCCCGGCCTTATAACATGAATTGCATTGGTATTGATATTGAATTTGAATTGAACTGAATTGAATTGAAATTGAACAAAATTGAAATTGAAATTGAAATTCAATTTCAGTTGAATTGAATTGGTATAAATTGAAATTGAATTTGAATTGGTATTGATATTTGTGTAAATTGGTATAAATTGAAATTGAATTTGAATTAAATGAAACATACTTTAAATTACATAATTAAATAAAACATACTTTAAATTACTTATAGTGAGCATATATACTAGCCTTCTAATTCTTATGCGTACAAAATCAATAGCCCTTAGACACGTTCGAGAGTCGTTACCCCTGTAATGAGATCTCTCAAATTGTCCCTATTTGGACAGTTTGGGACTGCATAGTTTCTGTATAACATTGGCTTAAACTTGTTACTTTGGGGGAAAATTTTGCAGTCTTATCTTAATGTTCTCTGGGTACATACTAGATGATATGATGTTAAGTGTTACTTTAATTGATAAATTAAAATAACACCCAAACTTTCGAATCTATGTCATGTACTTGGAGAACTATGGGGATATGCTGTCGAATTTTCCTCAAATTGGAACAATGTGCATCAGCTATTAAGTATATTACAGAAATATGCGGTCTTGAATGGGATAGGACCACTATGGAGGAAATTGGAATTTGAATGCACGAATAAATTTACATTAAGTCAACTTCTTATATAACACTTGCTTCGGGGATGAATGCATGCATGTATTCTCATTTGAATGCACGACATTTATAACTAATTTAAATTACATATAGTGCGCATAGATACTAGCCTTCTAGTTATTATGCGTACGCATTCAATAGGTGATTGTTTATAATAATGGGAATTAAATGTTCACATTTTTGTTTATGCTAATCAACGAATATATGCTTCTTACCTATAATAGGTGATTATTTGTAGTAGCTGTGATGGAATATCCTAAATACAAAGAGTGGATGGGTGAAACAAATAGATTAGGGGATGTGTTTAGCAGATGTTCTAATGAATATGTGAAATACGCAAAGAGATGTCATGATGATGAAGAGTTTTCGTGCCCATGTGCTAGGTGTAAGAGTGGTAAGGTATTTGATTGGAAAATAGTTGAACTAAATTTGTTAAGATGGGATATGTAAGATAGTTATCGAATTTGATTTTTTCACTCGAAATCAAAAGTTCCTTTTATCCCCGAGCAACCTTCAACAAGTAGGATGGATGTACAAGGGGAGGATGACAATGTAGATCATAACATGCTATAGGATTTAGTTGATGACGCGTACGGAGTTCATAAAGTGAAAGAGAATGAGGTCATTGACGATGTACAAGTTTCAGGTGGTCATAAAGATATCGGGATAAACCTTGATGATGACTACCGAAGTTTCAAATTCAAGGCGACCCAGCCGTTATACTCTGGATGTGAGAAAGATAAAAAAACTTTACATGCTATTGTTAGTTTACATAGTTTGAAGACCCAATATGGTTTGTCTGGAAACAGTGTGACAGGAATTTTGAATTGGGTGAAGGGCTTGCTACCCAAGAAGAATACGCTTCCAAATAGTTATCCTCCTATGAAAAACAGTTTGCAAGGTTTGGTAATAAAGTATAAATTAATTCATGCTCGCGTGTAGGACTACATACTATACCGAAAGGAGTATGAAAATCTAAATAGATGTCCGGTATGCAACGAACCTAGATATGTCAAATCTACTGAAAAGGAAGGCATAATCTTGAAAATGCCTCACAAATTGTTGAAATATTTTCTCATTGGGCCTAGATTAAAGATGTTTTTCACAGTACCATGGATAGAGAAGGCAATGACTTGGCATGCTAGGGAAGAAGAAGGGAACAATCTCATGAGAAATCCTATTGATTCCATAGCTTAGAAGAGGTTGAGTTTTGAGTATCCTGATTTTGCTCGAGAACAGCGTAACATTTGTTTGGTAATATCAACAAATGGTTTCAATCCATTTGGAAATCTAAGCGCCAATAAAAATGTATGGCTAATGATCCTATTCCTAATCAACCTCCCCCATTCACAATGTATGATACCTGAATTTTTGATTTTGTCTTTGTTGATACCTGGGCCAAAGGAACCAAGTGAGGACATCGATGTCTACTTGGCTCCTTTTGTAGAAGAATTAACTAAGTTGTGGGAAGAGGGTGTGCAAGCATATAACTCTTTTGAAAAAGAAGAGTTTACACTGAAAATTATGTTCATGTGGGAAATTCATGATTTTTCAGCTTATGGGACATTATTTGGTTACGTAGTACATGGTTATTTGAGGTGTCCTATTTTTGGAGAAGAGAATAAATCTCTTCGTCTCCCCGCAAGCTCAAAAAATGTATACCATTTCCACAGGAGGTTTTTTACCCCCGCTCATAGTTTTAGATCTGAGAAAGGATCCAATTTTTTACCGAGCGGGTTGAACATAGGCTATCGTCGAGAAAACTTTCAGGCTCAGAAATTGAAAGTAAATCTTCTGATTTTGGCCCTAATATTCCGGGTAAGAATCCTAAATTTAAGAATGCCAATAATAAGAAGACCCTAACTGGGAATAAAACTGAGATAAGAAAGTCATGGTCTATGAGGTCAATTTTATTTAACTTACCTTATTAGAAAAATAACCCGGTGCGCCATGTACTAGATGTAATGCACACAGAGAAGAACATCGATGAACATATTGTGGGCACATTCCTTGGGGGGAGTCATTCGAAGGATGGAGAAAATGCACAAAAAGACCTTAAAACGTTGAAACTTAAGCCACAACTATGGTTGAAAGAAGATAATAGGGGAAGGATAATAATTTCCACTGGTGATTTTACTTTGATGAATGAGGAAAGGAAGGTGTTTTTAGACACAATATATAAAATGAAAGTTCCATCTAATTTTTCTTCCAACTTGCAAAGGATTGTGAATTATGCTACCCATGATTTACATAAGTGTAAGTACCATGATTGGCATGTGATCATGCAATTGGTTCCTTTATTGTTTAAGCACTGTTTCTCCAAGCACAAGGATTTGCGGAGGGCTATTATGCAAATTAGTATCTGCTTCTCACTTTTCTGTGAGAAGGTAGTCAATCGAGATCACATAGTGACCGAAAAATTTGGCGGTGAACGAAGAGATTTGTGTTTTAGAGAAGTAATTTCTCCCATCTTTCTTTGAAATAAGTGTTCACTTATTAGTACACCTATGAGACGAAGAACTTCTTTATTTCCCAGTTAGATATCGATGGATGTATCCATTTGAAAGATTGATGAAAGTTTTTAAATATTATGTTAAAAATACACGATACATTGAAAGATCATTTGCAGGGGAATACATCACCATTGAGTCATTAATATACACTCGGGAATATATGGTTGGCTCGACCAGCGTGGATGACATTGATGAGTTTGTCGATAAGGGTGGTCACGTGATGGGCAAACGAGTTTACAACATGAACAAGTAGCTTGTTATCTATTTGACACACATGAAGATGTCGAAGAATGGAAATAGTTAGCTTAAACTATTTTAACTTTTACATTATTTTAATTTTTACATGATTTATTTTGTAATACATTCATCATGATCTATGCAGAAAATATGAAGCCTGTGAGAATAATAAAAGACGAAAAATAATGGGACAATCAGACAGTGAATTTAGGTCGTGGTTGTCACACGAGGTAATTATAATGAAAATGGTTGTTATTAAATGTCACATTACAAGAAATCTTTACAACTAACCTAATTAATTTATCTATATTCTTAGCTCTTAAAGACGGGTGATGCGACATCAATGCTTGCTCGTTTAGCCACTGGACCCTTGTTTATGGCACAAGAGTACAAAAAGTATCGATTTAATGGTTATGTATTCGGTGCAAGCTTGTATGAGGAAATTACAAATTTATAGAACTTGAGCATTTCATATAAGGCTCTTAGTTTCTTTCGAGCAAGCGCGAAAGATAAAAACCTCGTTGAAGCTTAAATGACTTACTATGGTGTAATTCGAAATATATTTGAATTGGACTATGTAAGCTTCAAAGAGGTTGTATTTTACTGTGATTGGGTAAGAGTTGAGGATAAAAATGCTTATAAAGAAGATCTTGTCACCAATTTGATCATGGTTGACTTGTCCAAGTTGAAGAGCAACGAACACGTGAGCGATGAGACGTTTGCTTGTGCTTTTCAAAAGGTATAGAAAGTATTTTACTCAGAGTATATCAATAATGAACCGTGATCAAACGTCCTACACGCGCCAAAATGTCTAAACAGTAGTGTGGATGACTTGGCTATTCCTACCGAATATCAATCCATTTTTTATGATAACCCGAATTTGAAATAATTTTTAAATTCGTAATAAGTATTCAAATTATTTGTAATGACAAGTGGTTGTATTATTCTAGTGCTTTATTATTATCGGACAACAATTTAATTCTTTTTATTCATTTGTACTTGATCATTTTAATGCTTGTAATAACTAAGTTAATATGTTAATTATAATTTTATTAAGTTAAGCATTAATTCAAAGTCCATTACGAGTGTGTGTGTGGGTGTGTGTGGGGGGGGGGGGGGGGGGGGAGTGTGTGTGAGTGTAAATTGAATTTGGTATTGGTATAAATTGAAATTGATATAAATTGTTATTGACATTGGTATAAATTGAAAATGATATCGTATGTATTGTTATTATCGTATTTAAGAATTAATTCAAACTCCATATACATATTTTTATTAATAATAATAATTTTTGCAGAAAATTACTTCATCCGAGTGCGGTAGCGGAGGCGACGAGGGCTCCTCGGCCAGTAGACCCCCAAATTGGGGTCCGCCGTCGAGAATAAGACGTAATTATTGGCGAGATCGCTAAAGTTGCTGGAGGCGATCGTTGTACACTGATTGGAGGTCCATGCCAAATGACCTTAAGATGAACATCTGGGGGCATTATAGGTAGTATATTTATATTTATATTTATATTTATAAGCAACTAACACTTACTTTATTTTTGGTTTGTATTTGTTTGACATGAACAATTTGGCCTGCCCCCACATCTCTGTGACTCCACATTGGAACAGTTGAGGGATCAATATAAGATATGAAAGAAGAATATACGGGCACGATACTTTGGAACGACCCGAAAATCCATTCTGAGCATACGTGAGACCGTCCCCCCGAAGGAGCCGATCTTATTGGAACAATGGTAAAAGTTTGTCAACAATGAGATCTATGAGAGGCAATTGGCATCTTGCCAATTGGGGAGGGATAACCGGGAAAAAAAATTAGACGTGCACAATTCCGAGCAGACACTTTACGCCAAGGTGGAGCAGAGGATGGTAAGTTTTTATTTTTCTTTAATTGTAGTTTTATGTTATTATAATTTAGCATTACTTTGCGTTACTTTACTAATTCTGTATTATTTTATTTCAAGACACGGGGAATGGCTTTGGGGGTAGGCCACATAGGCTCGATGCCTATGTGGCGATTTGGATGAAAAAGAGCAAGGGCAAGGAGGTGGCCCCGAGCGTCGCAGCCACCATTGTAAGTTATAAATGTTTAATTTTTTTAATTACGTTATAATTTTTTTTTTACTTAATTAACTAATCGTGTACTTTTGTATTTTCAGGCAAATCTTAAGGAAGTGCATGCGTCGCAATCAGATGCCGAAAAAGTATCTTTCGCTATGGACGCACTCAGCCAAGTGCTCGGGACGGATCGTAAGGGTAGGACTAGGGGGTGAGCTCGCAGGTGGGGAAGTTGAGGATCATCGGAATGGAGACGAGCAACACCGAGTTAGCACATAAGGTGGACACCCATGATGATAAGCTATCAAGGTTGGAGGCGATGGTACTAGATATGTACGCCTTTATGAAGCATCAGTTGGGCAAGGGCAAAGGGAAGGGGAAGGAGAAGGAGGTAGAGGTAAACGAGGATGAGGACGAGGAAGTCACTGCTTTATCACCGGTACGAACGGACTCACCTCCATTTGATCCATTTTCCACCGTGACCCCCATCAAGTGACCTATGTCAACAATCAGTTGGCTGAGCGTGTTTCTACTCAACATATATTATGGGGAGTCGATAGAAAGGGTATTTAGGGACCCAGGTATGGCGGTGCATGGACGTCCCCTCCAAGACATTGAGGCAAAGGTGTGCTGTCCGAAAAGGAGAACTCACATTTGTGTTTGTGCGAACAATGCTACGTAACACATATTGAGGGATGTGTCAATGCATATGTCGTGTGGCCTTACTTCCTCCTCCGACCTGCTCCATGAACATGACATTATTTCTATATATTTTATTTGAATATTGGATTATATTTGTATTTTTTAGATTTGGTACATCTTGGTTTGGATATCGATATTTCTATTTCTATTTTATTTGGATATGGATTATATATGCCATGATTTGGTACATTATTTCTATTTTATTTGGAAATATGCTATCTGGACATGTATAATTGTTCTATAACATGTATAAATATACTGTTGGGCAGTGGTAGTGGCCATATTGCCCAACAATTTTTTTTTAAATTCTGCCCAAAATTGTCACGATCAAAGACCGTGACAAGTCTTTGATAAAGAAACTTGTCACAGACTTGTCATAGTCTTTGAGTGTGACATTTTTTTATTTTGTCACGGCTTGTCACGACTTTGACTGTGACAAAACTTGTAAAAGTCAAAGACCATAACAAGTCTAATGAACTTCTCACGGTTAAAGACCGTGACAAATCCGTGACAAAGGCAGTTGTCACCCCCAGACTTGTCACAGTTAAAGACCTTGATAAGTCATCTGTTTTGGTGTAGTGAATATCATCACTAAAAGGGGATATTGAGAATCTAAAGGGCGATAAAAAAAACTATTTATTCCTACTTTAAGTATGTAAAGATTTTAGGAATTCAAAAAACAAGTCAATAAGGAAGGATCAAGAAATCAAAGTCTTTATCATAACATTCAGGGATATCGGAACAAAAAAACTTGGATTTTGAGAGAGTTAGGAATAAATTCAAAGTATAAACTTCCGCAACTAGTATGACTTGGATATGAAAATGACACACACAAAAACACAACCTTTCATGACTTTTTAAAAACCTTAAAATCATTTTTCAAATCCAAAATATCAAAATAACCACATATAGTCGACTTAGTCTATTTATAGTCAACTATGTTAGTTATACTCAGTCGAACTCAAATTGGGAAGAATATGCTAAAACTTTTAGTTGACATAGTTTAGAATTAGTCAACTAACTCTAATACACTCGACTAGTTCTAAACATAATTAAGTGATTTAGGATTTATTATATCATTACATTTTTTATGTTACCTATAGTAACTTTAATATAACTCCCCCAAATGGTTATTTTTCCTCAAAAACCTATATATAAAAACCTACATACTTCAAAATAACTCTAGACACACACAACAGTTCATAAACAAATATTTAAATCAACATAAAAGAAGAGTGAAAGACAAAGTAGAATGTCATACCCTGATCTCTTAGGAGTGAATGTTTCCTTCAGATAATACTAAAGCAAAATTAAGACATGCATTCTATGTTAATTAAGAATTTATAAAACCTAAACAGTCTTATACTCTTGTTTAAAAGGCTTATTCTTCTATGATCTCTACATATTTGAAACTGTTGCAGTATAAATCCTGAAGCATTTGTTATTTCCTAATGGTACCTATGCAAAGTAATTGGAAGGAAACAAATCAACAAAATTGCTAAATAGGCTCTACGAGTTCTATAACATGTATAAATATAAAGAGAGTTTGGAATGTGTATGGAGTTCAGTGTTTATCAATTTAATAAATAAAGCGAAAGAAAATTGTTTTTGTCATAATAACCCTTAAGTATAATCAACGAGTATGAACTAATAATTCCATATTTACCAATCCATTAAGGGTCATATAAAGAAAATCAGTGTTGTAGAAAATGTAATGGAAAAATGGTTCCTAAAACATCAAAATGTTGGAATTTATATTTCCATAATGATTAGTTCGTTTAAAAAATACGGTACAATACGAGTTTAGTTTAGAATCCTGTTTGAAGAAAGTCAAAGAATTTGAACTAATAATCCCATTCTTACTAGTTCACTAAGAGTATAGAGGTAATCAAGCCATCAGTAAAACCATATAAAATAATTTGCAATCCACCCAAAACTTTTGGGGAAAAGTAACTAGTTAGGCACACTAGCTAAGTCGCATTCATACGTATGTAGCGAAATTGGGGCTCTCAATCATCTGAGATCAATAGGCCAAGTAGAAAGTTATGTGGGATAACACGTTAGTCTACTTTATAGTTAATATTGATGCTTATAGAAAAATAGCACAAAAGTTAAAGGGCAAACTGAATCAATATGATACATCATCTCAGTTATAAGGTGAGAAGGGTTAAAATTGATTCTAACATTAAATACTGGTGATAATTCAAATACTGATGATGGTTATCAAAATACGTAGTATGGAAGTATAATAACATGCACATTCTCAGAGTAAATATGGCTATCACATAGTGATATCAATCGCAATATTTCAAATATGCAAAGTATAAAACTGAAAAGGTAGGAAAAACTACTTGTGGTTTATGAGCTTTACGTTGTCATTTGGGGATCTTTCATTGTTTCATCCTAGTCATTTGTTCTCGAGGGTTTCAATGACAGTAGGTATAACGGTGTTTTGAAAATAGTGGGTTGGGTTTATGATATCTCGCGTCGTTCTGTAAATACGAATAAAAATTATTCTATACGAATTCGTATATGATTCGAATTACGATCTCCCATTTATGGGTCGGATAAATATATTGTGTTGACTGGTAACTGATAACATGTGAGAATTCAAGTTATATTGACGGGTTTATACATAATATGTTTGAAATGGTCGGATAGATAGGGCTATAACTTGTTTTATATGTAATATCGAGCTTACAAAATTTTAGTAATTTTATTTCTAAAATAATAATTCTCTTTATTAATGAAAAATATATATCAAGTATCTCGGTATTGACATAATAAGAGTTTTCAGAAAATAATTGTTAAAAGGAATCAAATGATCCGATTTATATAATTTGAATAAATAATAATGTTTATTCAAATAAAATATTACCTCGATCAAATATTACTTTTGATCTGACTTTCATATACATTCCTTGAATATATTAATACGATAATATAGTATTCGTGACACAAAATAAGTGTAGAAAAAAATTGAAAACTCTCCACCCCCCCTCTTATTTAGACAATAATCTAGTAGTCATGCCACTTTCAAAATTAACCGACGCACCAAAAGAAATAGCCCAACACTTGCATAATCACAATATGGCTTGTAATATAATCTTGGGTTATAACGGCGATATAACCTCGAGTCATTTGGTATTATAACTCGTTAAAATATATTTTGAACAGAAAATTAACACTCGAGTCAAATACACATTTTTTTTAAAAATACGATTACTCATACGTATTTAGAGGCTTGTGTTTACGAAAAATTATACGTAACCGAGTATAAATAGGGAGTTAAAATAACACAAAATATCCCAATTATTATTTCCTAATCAAAATACCTTATTTTGCAATAACCCCAAAAATTAAGCCGAGTTGTAACTGAGTCGTGACGAAAAATCATCCAACGAGGCCGAGTTGGAATTGGTATTTGGGCATATATATGTATGTGTATATATATATGAAGAAAAAAGAAATAAAAAAATTATAGCAGGTCGATAAAAATCAAATCGAGAATTAGTTCAAAGGTCGCCGGCCATGGCTGGCAGGCGGAGCTCCGATTACACACACAAGCATGTCTTCATATATATATATATATATATATATATATATATATATGTAGAAAGAGAGAGAGACTCTTATGCACACTAAGTTTACACATCATTTTTTTTAAATAGTAAAAAATATATTTTTGAGTTGATTTTTTTATTGTGATATGTAAACATTTCAAGAAACCCATATAAAAAAATTCAACTCACAAAACTCTCTTTACAATTTTTAAAAAATTGGTCAAACTTTCACTGCTTTTAATCACTTTAAAAGCTGTGAAAGTTTGATAAATTTTTTAAAAATAGCAAAAAAACATTTTTTTGAACTGAATTTTTTTATATGGGCTGTTGAAATGTTTAAATATCATATAAAAAAATTAACTCAATTTTTTTAATATTTTCAAAAAATTAGTGCGCCATCACATATGTAAACTTAGTGAACACAGGAGTCGAGAGAGAGAGAGAGAGAGAGGGAGAGAAAAATGAGAAGCTTCGAGCTTCTCCAATGGAAGTCAATGGAGAGAAACGAAAATAAAAACAGGGGAAATGGGTAATCCTGGCTCGGTCGGAGGTGGGAGAGAGAGGAAAAGAGGGCGGCGGTTTTGGTTAGGGAAGAATGAGAAGGCTGGAGGTCTTCAATTGATGGTGGAGGGTTTGGTCGATGGTTGAGCTCAGGGGAAAAGAGGGTCGGATGTTGAGCTCAGAGGTGGAGGTTTGACAGTGGTTTCGGGTAATTTTGTTAGGGATTGGGAAAATCAAGTTTAGGGAAAATCAAGAGGGGCTTTGGGATTGTTAACAGAGTTTCGTTTGTTGCTGGTGGGTTGCGTGGTAGAAGAACAAAGGTTGGAGAGGCTTGTTCTTCGTTGGTTTTTTGAACAGAGCTTTAGATTATTGAAATAATAAGAGCAGGGCTTCGGCTCTTAAATTTCTTCAGTGAGAGATAGAATAAACTCATTTTTTTCAAATGAGAATGAGGTACAATTTTTTCTATAGGTATTAGCGTCTATTTATAATATTCTAAACTGCACAGTCAGTATACACTTAGTTGGATACTCAATTATACAAAAAAATGGGTATATTTTTTATAATTCTTGAATTTTCATCCAACTATTAGAGCGCATAGGACATGTTTTTGTATTTTTTTCGCATTGACATTACTTTTGGATTACGCTTATTTATACACACTATAATTTAAATAATAATTAAAAATAATATATTTTAAATTTGTTCTAATCACCATTTTATATGAAAAATATTCTATTTCAAATGAGCGAGTAGACGTGTCAACCCTATTTTCATGTTACTGAACATATGTACAAGTCGTAAATTTCACGAAATTTATTAATAGTCTGTAAAATACATTTTGACACTGAAATAATTTAATAAAAATAAAAATAAAAGTCTGGGTCTTACAATCTACCTAACTTAAAAAAAATCGCCCTCGAAATTTCCTACATTCCGAGAGGTTCGATACTTATGGTATTTACATCATCTATGATACGATAATACATTTTTTCGAGTTTGTAAATCTATGGTATAACTTTGACGATTTTCTTCACGTCATTCTTTCGTTAGTTGCAGGTTATACTACATTACTGTATAAGAAGCACTTGACGTAACTTAGGATTAGAAACAATTGGCATTTCATCTAATTAATCAGCATTTTTATAATCTTTTCATGTATCGTCTATCGTCGCATAGGTTTACGTAATAAAGTTTTACCTATCATCTAGTTATATAAAGTTTGGTCATATCTCAATAATCGCTTACTATCAAGATGGTGGTATTGGTAAAATTCATCGTAGGTTGTATATAGTTCAAGAAATAAAGATACCATACTATATAACATATAGTGTCGGCAAGAGAAGACTGTAGGTTTGAAACATGGATATCGTAACAATAGTATTTAACAATTATTTGTACCGTAATTAAGTGTAAGTATAACTTATGTTCAGGCAAGTTCGCCGATAGTTTACTCATCTTGAGTTTGTTAATAACATAATTGTAAGTCGAGGATTTCAATAATATAATGGATTCTCGTACAAAGGTATCGCTTTTCTATATCAAGAGTAACAAGTTTACTACCAGAATTTCAATTCCGAACTTGGCGGTAAAACGCTTATTTTTTTTTATTCATGTCTTTATAAATAGCGGACAATTCGGGGAATTACTATGGCTGTAAAATCATGTGCTTATATAATTGAAACGAACCATCGACTATTAGATGTGGTTAATACTTATATATGGAAGTTTCCTTAACATTTAAATTAAGGAAAGAAATTGTATTCGAGTATATTAATGTAATGTTTCTTAATACCAAAACATTGTCTTTATAGGATTTGACTTTTCCATTAAGTCACTATTTTGACGTCTGATACTTTTGAGTATTTCAACTATGCTTGTTAATTTCTGCCTAAGTTCACATGATATTGATAAGTATTGTATTTGGTATGGTATCTAATGTTGTAGAATTCATTACATGGAATCTACAATAGATATATAAATATAACTGTTTCTTTAAAGCACATCGAACTATTCTATATATACTCTAAAATTTTGGGCTAATTTGTGGCCCAAATATATAGAAGTGGTTCACTTAAGATGATGTGAGTATATTTATCCAACTATAGGGAAAATCTTCCAATTCCTGGTATCGCTTAACAGAATGATACTACTGCTTTAAATATATGAAATCGAAGTACTAATGTTTAGTTGTAGCAATAAAGGTTAAACTTTTCTAGAAATAATTTTGGTACTTAGGGTAGGATAATGTTAGATCATAATGATGTTTAGTCTAAATTTATATATATGCCGAAGCATGATTTGTGTGTCATAGAAGAAAGGATATTATCATATTTTTCCAACATTTGAGGTAACTTGAGTTTCTATGTACATCGACTAAATTATTTATGTCAATAATCTTAATATAAATCCTAATAATGTGTTTTTGGAACGAATGAAAAATACCCAATTGAAGTGAACAAAAGATTTGGTGAATTTGTTTAATATCATCCATACATCGATTTACATCCTTGGTATGTATGAAGTAGTTTACAAATAAAATCCATAGGGATGTGATCTCATTTCCATTCCAGGATCAAAAGAAATTCCTTAGGTTTATGTAATCTATCTCAAAATTGAAGATTTGTTTTCCTATTGCATGAAAACCATCGAGCCTAACTCTCGGTTTAAGATTGTAATATAAGAAGATCTGGGAGTGATTATTCTAAGTTTATCTTTCACCCGGTTGGGTAAAAAATACTAATTGGGTAACATAAAAATTACAGGGTAGTGTAAATCATATGGTTTTATGGTATCAAAAATATCCTAAGAAATTACGTCGTTAAACATGTTTCAACTTAAAGCGTTGGTTATAACATCTACTTTTCTGAGATGGTTTATTTAATCAGTAATCCTCAAGCTTTTATTCATGCTTCTGCCTTAAATTTGAATTTCCTTGCGTGAAAATGTATCTCCAACTTTTATCATCTAAACTCACCTTGGGGTTTCTTATCATATAAAAAACTTTAGGTTTCCTATATTTATGCAGAAGATAGCATAAAAGTAAATATGAATTTCTCTTAACTTTAATGGTTACAATATACTTCTTAGAATTATAAAGGTTCATAAGGTACCAAAGACGGAATAAGTTTACCTGCAACAACATAAATATACTTTTGAATCTAATAACTGTCTAATCTAAAATGTTCCTTTTTTGGATCTGAGAACACTTACAGAGGGATTTTGTGAAAGTACAATGAACTACATAGAATCAGGAATCGACTAATGGTATACAGTAATGAGAGTCTAAAGTTCTAAAAGAAGTTTACTTTCAAGCGTAGGTTGTCGGTGTAGTCATAAAGTTGATATGTAATTGGTTTATAATATATCGGCTCAACTAGAACACATGCAACACCCCAGAGGGGTAAATCTAACTGATAGGTCATAAAACTAATTAAGTTGCTAACATTAAAGGATCTAACATATCTTGGCTATCTTAAGTCTTTCTCAAGTTTGTTGTATCTTCCTAATAGTTTCTTAGGTCATTGAATTAGGGAACGAATGAATACTCTGAGACTAAGGGTTTTTGATAATTGGGGAATGATATAAATGTCTTGTTGACTAAGGCTAATAATAATTTATTCCGAATATAAACTCTGGCATTATCATGTAAGTATAACAATAATTCATTAGAAGTAATATTCCAGAATTCATAGGATAATGCTATTGGAATTAAGATATCAGGTTCACAAAGTTAGGATTACGATGGTTTCTAAAGCAAGATACCCTATAATTATCTGCTATAGAGGCTTAGGGTAAATAGAAATAAAAATAACAAATCAATCCAAAATGTTTGGAGATAAATCAATCCAAATAATTGGAATAATCAATCCAGATAAGTGGAGATATAGTAACGTGGTCAAGCCAAAAGTCCGAAGAGAGGCGTAAATAAAACTAGGCACTCGATAATCTGAGTTCTACAGGCAAAAAATATTGTCGTGGGTATAACGATAGTTTATTTCCTGGTTATATTGTATGCTAACTTGAATATATTGTTCCAAGATTAACATAGGGGTTTAAAATTCATACTAAGCGTAACATATTCTGAAGTTCACAAAAAAAGTTCATAAAGTATTGGGGTTTTATCATATAATAATACGAGCATTTCGTAAAATAATGTTGAGTCAAAATCACATACCATGGGTGAAATTTATATTACTCATTTACAAGATTGTCTAGGTTTTAAAGTAACCTTTCTTTAGAAAGATGGTTTATAAAACCATTACACCGATGGTGTCAAAATCATATAAAGGTTTAAATAAATTTCCATTTGATCGCAACTATTATAGTTGTTTATAGATAAGAAATTATGTCTCATTATAAATTCCATACTCTTTTTGAAAATATTAAATTCTTTAGTGATATCCTGAGTTACTGTAACTTTGAAAAATAGTTGACAATGGTTAAAAGGTACAGGGTAGTGGTTCATTAACAACTCAATGTCAAGGTTGGGTAGAACTTGGGAAAAATGATATTTGTAGAATATAATTTAATAAGTGATGCCGTTACGTTCTAAAGAGTAGAATGATTCACTTTAACCTTTCTGATACTTTTACCTTTTCATAAGGATATTTTTCCAATTCTCATCAAAGATTTATTCATAATTTATCTAATATAGTCTCATTCAAGTACCGTTTAACATAACAATTCAGTCTCATAATCTAATGGGAAATAATATATACTATAACGAGAGTACAATGCAAAAAACGACCATAAAAGGTCAACAGAAAAGTGTGATAACTTCCAAAGATGAAAGTTTTTGGAATTCCAAATTAAGTAAATCATTTTGAGAGGAGGGTCAAATGAGTCGTGTAGACAAAAGAATTGTGTTGTATATCAAACTTGCAGAGTATATTGAATATAATCAATCCCTTTCTTAAAATAGCTTTTCATAGTATATCTCTAAATCCTCAATAATATCTTGACAATCCTAAATCCTGAATGATTTCTACCAATGAAATCCAAGCATTTGCCTCAATCAAAATTTTTAAAATTATACTTCCAGAATAATTCTCGTAATAATATAATCATCTCAACCTTGAAACTATAATTCCATACTTTAAAATATTTCCCTAAGAAATATCCTACTATCTCATATTCTCATTATGTAACTTTAAGATCAATATTCTCGATTCATGTCTACGCATCGCATCCTTACTATCCTTTATGGAACTTTCCTAATCTCAATACTAACTTTGGTCATGTACAGGCTTACTTAAGATTGGCTCTGATACCAACTTGTCACACCCTGATTTCTCGGGGGCGAATGTTTCCTTCAGATAATACTAAATCAAAATTGAGTCATGCATACTATGCAAGCTAAGAATTTATAAAAGCTAAATCGTCTTACACTCTAGTTTAAAAGGCTTATTCTTCTATGATTTCTCTGCATATCTCAAACTGTTGCATTATAATTCCTGAACTATATGTCATTTCCTATTGGTACATGTGCAAAGTAACGGGAAGGAAACGAATCAGCAAAATTGTTGAATAGGCTCTACCAGTTCTATACCAAGTATAAATATAAATAGAGTTTTTAATGTGTATGGAGTTCAGTGTTTATTAATTTAATAAATAAAACGAACGAAATTGTTTTGTCATAATTACACTTAAGTAAAATCAACGAGTATGAACTGACAATTCCATGCTTACCAGTCCATTAAGGGTCATATAAAGAAAATCAGTGTTGTGAAAAATATAAGGGAACAATTGTTCCTAAAACATCAAAATGTTGTAATTCATAATTCCATAATGATTAGTTCGTTTAAAAAATACGGTACATTACCAGTTTAGTTTAGAATCATGTTTGAAGAAAGTTAAAGAATTTGAACTAATAATCCAATTCTTACCAGCTCACTAAAGGATATAGAGGTAATTAAGCCATCAGTTTTCCATATAAAATAATCTGCTATCAACCCAAAATTTTTGGGGAAAACTAACCGGTTAGGCACACTAGCTAAGTGGCACTCATACATATGTAACAAAATTCGAGCTCTCAAGCATCTGAGACCAATAGGCCAAGTAGAAAGTTTCGTGGGATAACATGTCAGTCTACTTCCTAGTTAATACGGATGCTTATAGTAAAATAGCACAAAAGTGCAAGGTCAAACTAAATCAATATGATTCATGATCTCAGTTATAAGGTGAGAAGGGTTAAAATTGAGTCTAAAATTAAATACTGGTGATAATTCAAATATTGATGATGGTTGACAAAATATGTAATATGGAAGTATAATAACATGCACATACTCAGAGTAAATGTTGCTATCACATAGTGATACCAATAGCAGTATTTCAAATACGCAAAGTATAATACTAAAAAGGTAGGTGATTAGGCATAAATTCTTCACATTCATCCCCTTAATTTCGGTATTTTTATGATCTCGTGCAGTGTAAATAGCTTGGATTTGTCTCATATTTATGCTACTAACTATGTTTGGCAAGTTTTCGTATTTCGTGCATCTTTTAGGTGTTTTACAGGTATTTCATGCAAGTTAGTGCCAAAGAGAACTCAAAACAGTGAAAGAAAACCAAGAAATTGGGAGTTAAAGGACATTTTTGTAATTTTTTAGCCTTAGTCTGGAGGTGGGTCAAATCTGAAAGTTGAATATCTTTCAATTACAAGAACACTGGAAAAAACGGCACCCCAATCCGAGCTACGGTGAAGAAGTTATCCCCATTTGAAGTTGAGAAAGAAATCCAAGAAGAAACTGTTAAGTACAAACCGAACCGAAGCTCAGAAAAAAGAACCGGTTCGCCCATTTGTCATGCACCAGATCCGTTACAAAATTAGTCACGTTTTCTAAGTGTGATAAATTTCCAGATATGGGATTTTTATGTTGTCCTTATCTTTTAGCCAAAAGAGTTTTGTGTTTTTGGGACTCTTCTAAACGACCTCGAGCCTATATATTTAGTCATTAGGACTCTTTTTATTAAGATTTCATTCATGTAAAAGCTCCATAATAAGTAGGAACATCTCGGAGAAGAATCTACATATTTTGCACCTTTAATTCAAGAGCTTTTCTAGTTTTTCTTCAACCTTTGATTTCTTCTTGCATGTTCTTGTTCTTCAATCTTGGTAACTTTTATTTCCAACACTTTTATTATTATTTCTCATATTTCATCTCTCTTTCCAAGCAATTATGAGTTTATGCAACGTAGATAACGTAGTCTTCATTAATTTCACCATGTTAGGCTAGGTTTTAAAAGGATGGGATGCATGAACCCAATCTGATGTGGTAGTTGCATGTATATAAAATTAGTCCTCTAAATTTAATGATTTATTACGACTGTATTGCGTAAAAATGCGATAATTGTAGATCTTTGGATCTCATTTGCTTCAGGATAATCGGGATGCTTCAGAATGCAATTCGAGTGTAACTATCGCAATACCGATTTACTCGTCCTCTAATTATGTATGGTGCGGGCTTGAACCTCATATATGTAATGCTTGAGAGTACTAAATTCTGGGTCTAATTAATCACTTAAATTTATGATTAGTTTTATACCATCAATACTCTAGGGTTGGGGGATTGTGTCTCTACTTTCATTTTCCAATTAGTTTTAGTTAACTTCTTTATTTTTCCCTTTTTCCTATCTCACTCAATCATCATCTTTTACACTTTATTTTTTGAAGTAATAAATCAATTAAAATCTATCAAACATTCCATGTGGATTCGATACTCAGACTCGCCACTATACTCCACAAGAGTGTAGTTAAAGTTTAGTTTTTTTTTGTATTATGGTCGAAAGCCGATAACAACGACTAGCGTATTTACACGGACGCTCGGTTTCCAACACGATCAAAATGGAGCCGTTGCCGGGGAATTAGGTAGACTTAGGTATAGATCGAGTTAATCTAAAACTTTGATCATAAGAAAAATCAAAAATTCAAAAAAAAATGATGAGTATTATGAGGGAGATGCTGGATGAGTTTGAATGGAAAGATATAACAGGTGAATTCCTTCGTAGTAACTATCCCTCCACATCATAGAAGCCTTCAGAGGAGAGTGAGAGAGCGTTAGGAGATATGAGCCTAGAGGACTTTGAAAACGAATTCGGGCCGGTGGATGAGAGCTTCACTATCGAAGTCCAATCTCTATTGGACTCATTTTGTCACTTAGAAGAGAGCGCATGGAAAGATAGGATGTATGATTTCCTTCTTTGTGACCATCCACCCATGCCAGTGGAGTTCTTGGATGAAATCAAGGCCATGGTTAGAGTATCGTCAAATTTAGAGCTCGATCCATGCATTACCGAGTTTAGGGACAATGTAGGCCATTCCAAAATTCACTTTGATATTCTCTCCAAGTCAGCCCATTTGGACTACAAGGTGATTGAGCACCTCGTTGACTTCACTCACCTCATTCATCCTATGCCTCGAGGTGTTTATTTTTTCTATTGGGTCGACTCCCAATTGTTTCGACTTTTGGTTTACGATGTGAGGAAGACGAGCGAGATAAGAAGAGCATTGTTCCTCGTGCAAGGGGTCGGGTGAGTTTGTATAGAAAGATGAGAGGTCGTCGCACCCCCGACGCGTATGGGGTGATTTTTGTTGTATTTTTGAGTCATGTATGAGTGTCATGTAGTGTCTTGGTGCATTTTGATAATTTGCTTGTTTTATTTGCGCACTTATTCTTTTTCTTCTTTAGATTTTAGTCCTTTTGATTGAGGACAATGCAAAAGTCAAAGTTAGGGGGGTGATAAGTGCGTCTTTCTAAAACTTCAAAATCTTTAAAATGCCAAAAAAAATCATAAAATTTTGAAAAATCCAAAAATATTTTTCTTCAAAATAAATAAAAATTGGAATTTAAAATTTTCAAAAATATCACCTTTATTCTATTTGAAGTCTAAAATTGTTAAATCTCTATTGCACTAAGTCGAAATTGACCAAAGATGGAAATTGTGCGAAAGTTGATGACTTAACGAATAAGTGTGGAGATTAACAAAACCCGGTGAGATTTCGAACTTATCGATCTTTTTGAGTTTTTATATCAATTCGAGTTAATGGTTAACGCATAGTTCTAATTCAGCGTTTTATATAAGTCCTTGATGATCTCAATTCTTTGTTTTGATCGGTTATGGGAAATGGAATGTTGTTTCGAAAAGCGCGCTACAAATCTCTAAATTAAATTAATCTCGAAACGCATATGGTAAATTAATAAGTAATTCGGACAATGAAGTAGGCCATCGTTTGTTACACTAAAATATTGGCCATAAAAAGTTGTGAAAAATCATCCCTTTTGTAACCCAAATTTGAGCCGAATAATTTTTCTTTTCATTTGACAACCCGAAAAACCCAAGTAGCCCGGAATTGCGGAAATGGAATATTCATTAAAGTCCGAAAAATGCATAAGAAGGGGAAAGAAAAAGAATAGAAATGCTAAACAAAAATAGAGAGAAAAGAAAAGAAGTGAAAAACAGAAAAAATAGAGAAAAGGAATAGAAAATGAGCAAAAGCTCGAAAAAGCAATAAGGGACATCATAAGAAAAAAAATTCAATTTCGAATTTCCCAACCATTTCCATGTTACCCAATACACCTATAGCCCGAAAAAGTCCTAACCGAGTCCGGATTGATAAATTAATTATCGCGTGAGAGATAAGACACCAAAAGATAATAAAAGAGATTAAATGTGTGAAAAAGAGGCGATGTTCCCGTTTTCCAATGACCGTATTCAGAGGATGAGATCTATTCACCATATATTTTCGTCTTTCAAATTGTGTGCATGACTTTGCGTCCATTATATTTACTCTTTATATCCCGCACACTTAGAGAATAGCCACAATCCGAGATATTCGTTTGAGAGAGCATCCCGTGAGCATTTGAATCAAAATGAATTTTCGAAATGTAACGTAATGATCAATCGGTGGAAGTTAGCGGTTCGATTTTTGGCTTCGCACACACACACTATGACTTGAGACTTGTAAATATGAATTTAAGGTGACTGTTTTTGGGGAGTTTAAATTTTACAGTTTTTAAGTATTTTGATTTTTCTATGAGTCAATAAAGAATTTTGTGGGTATATTCACTGAAAACCCTCACGAGACACCACTCATCCTATTAGGGCAACCTAGGGGTTTAAAGGCTTATTGCATACGCTAAATGCAATTGTTTGCCCGCAAAAAAGGTATTCTATCCCAATAAAGTTTTTGAAGGGTCCTTATCTCATACTCTCATTCTTTTACATTGCTCGGGACGCGCAAAGTTATAAGTTAGGTAGGTTTGATTAGGCATAAATTCTTCACATTTATCCCCTTAATTTCGGTATTTTTATGATCCCGTGCGGTGTAAATAGCTTGGATTTGTCTCATATTTATGCTACTAACCCTTTTTGGCAAGTATTTCGTATTCATCTCTTAGGTGTTTTACAGCTATTTCATGCAAGTTAGTGCCAAAGAGAACTCAAAACAGTGAAAGAAAACTAAGAAATGAGGAGTTAAAGGCTATTTTCATAATTTTTCAGCCTTAGTCCAGAGGTGGAGCCAACTGAAAAGTTGAAGATCTTTCAATTACAAGAACATTGAAAAAAATGGCACCCCAATCCGAGCTACGGTGAAGAAGGTATGCCCATTTGAAGTTGAGAAAGAAATCCAAGAAGAAACTGTTAAGGACGAACCGAACCGAAGCTGAGAAAAAAAAGAATCGATTAGCCCATTTGTCACGCACCAGATCCGTTACAAAATTAGTCACGCTTTCCAAGTGTGACAAATTGCCAGATACGGGATTTTTATTTTGTCCTTATCTTTTAGCCAAAAGAGTTTTGTATTTGGGGGACTCTTCTAAACGACCTCTACCCTATATAATTAGTCATTAGGACTCTTTTTATTCATATTTCATTCATGTAAAAGATCCATAACAAGTAGGAACATCTAGGAGAAGAATCTACATATTTTGCACCTTTAATTCAAGAGCTTTTCGAGTTTTTCTTCAACCTTTAATTTCTTCTTGCATGTTCTTGTTCTTCAATCTTGGTAACTTTTATTTCCAACACTTTTATTATTATTTCTCATATTTCATCGCAATTATGAGTTCATGCAACGTAGATAATGTAATCTTCATTAATTTCACCATGTTAGGCTAGGTTTTTAAAGGTTGGGATGTATGAACCCAACCTGATGTGGTAGTTGCATATGTATAAAATTAGTCCTCTAAATTTAATGATTTATTACAACCATATGCGCAGAAACACGACAATTGTAGATCTTTGGATCTCGTTTGCTTCAGGTTAATCAGGATGCTTCAGAATGAAATTCGAGTGTAACTATCGCAATATTGATTTACTCGTCCTCTGATTATGTATGGTGCGGGCTTGAACCTCATATATGTAATGCTTGGGAGTACTAAATTCTGGGTCTAATTAATCACTTAAATTTATGATTAGTTTTATTCCATTAATACTCTAGGGTTGGGGGATTGTGTCTCTACCTTAATTTTCCAATTAGTTTTAGTTAACTTCTTTATTACTCCCTTTTTCCTATCTCACCCAATCATCATCTTTTACACTTTATTTTTTGAAGTAATATATCAATTAAAATCGATCAAACATTCCCTGTGGATTCGATACTCAGACTCGCCACTATACTCCACAAGAGTGTAGTTAAAGTTTAATTTTTTTTTTGTATTGTGATCGGAAGCCGATAACAACGACTAGCGTATTTACACTGATGCTCGATTTCCAACACGATCACTAGGAAAAACCTACTTGTGGTTTATGAGCTTTACGTTGTAATTCAAGGATCTTTTACTTTTGCATTCTAGTTTTCGCAGTCATTTACTCTCGAGGGTTTCAATGATAGTCGGTAAGTCGGAGTTTTGAAGAGAGTGGGTTGGGTTTATGATATCTCACATTGTTTGGTAAATACGAACAAAAATTATTCTGTACGAATTTGTATATATTCGAATTATGATCTGCCGTTTATGGGTCGGATGAATATATTGCATGGACTGATAACTGATAACATGTGCGAATTCAAGTTATATAGACGAGTTTATACATAATATGTTTGAAATGGTCGGAGAGATAGGGCTATAACTTGTTTTATATGTAATATCGAGCATATGCAATTTTAGTAATTATATTACTAAAATAATAATTCTCTTTATTTGTGACACCCCTCCTAATTAAACATCGGGTGATCAAGCCTTTATTAAATCAAAACAGGTTTCTCAAATGATTCATTCTTAGCATCACTGTCGAAAACGTTTTAATTACTAATTCCCTAAGTGAAAATTAGACTGGTGTCAAATTTTAT
This sequence comes from Sambucus nigra, assembly GCA_949130495.1. Classification (NCBI taxonomy): domain Eukaryota; kingdom Viridiplantae; phylum Streptophyta; class Magnoliopsida; order Dipsacales; family Adoxaceae; genus Sambucus; species Sambucus nigra. The sequence goes on from OX422213.1 coordinate 40,459,555, forward strand.
CTTTCTTAAAATAAATAAATCAACCATGCGGAACAAAGTATAACAATCACATTCTCTACAACCCAATCCACAAAGTATAAGTACAAAAGAATGAGAGTATCACCGAATAAACCAACGGCTAAAAATTCCAAAACAATAACAGAACAACCACTAGTCTGAAACTAAACATCCGAGACTAATACCGGACCACAAGTCCATACATAGAATAGTGTGAGATCTTGCACTAGATCGTAAAGAGAGATATCGTCTAATCAAAGTCCTGTAAGTATCCACTGTGCTACAACTTCGAGTCCCTGGAATGAAATCAGCATACATGGTGTCCCTGTGGCTGGACACCTAAAATGTTTTGAAAATATTTTATAACAAGAGTTAGTACTCAAAACATTTTGAAAATATTTAGCAAGCGTTTATCACAATATAAAATGCGGTTATTGATTACACATGTTAGGTTCTCGTACACTCTCTTGAGTTTACTCACTCCTCATGTATTGTGCACACCTAACGTTCTACACTTAGCCTGCCTAGACATATCTCCCAAGCTAACTATGACTAAAATCATCATCTGAACTTATCTATACCTAAGTTATCGTACCGCCCATACCGTACATCCATTTCATTAATATCTCGCGAAGGTTAATTAATTCTCAAGTAACATTTCACCTATGTTATGTTTCAAAACTTCTCATTTAGTTTCACTACTAAATTTCTACAATTCTCACAATTAATATCTTCCCACTTTTGTAATTAAGTTTCATTACTTAAATTACTAATTAGATATTCTCTATTTAACATTACGCTTCGTAATTAAGTTTCACTACTTAACTTACCAGTTTGATATGTATCGTTAAACACATCATATATCTATCTACTAATACATAACAGTAGAATATCATTAAGTATGTATTTTCACACAAAATATATACTAAATATCAGTAATTACTATTATGTCCTTCTCGCACACGTAAAGGACTCTTGGTTCGGAATGATCCATCGACCCCAAGTGAGAATTGGTTCGGAATGATACATCGACCCCAATTATTTATATACACATATTCTAGCTCGGTCTCTTTCATCACGCCACCAGTTCAAAGGTTTGGTTCGGCATTTTCCATCGACCCCAAACATATGATAACCTAATGTTAGTTCAGAATACTTCATCGACCCTAACATATAATGACCCTACGTTAGTTCGGAATACTTCATCGACCCTAATGTATCATAACTATACGTTAGTTCGAAAACTTTATCGACCCTAACATAGTTAATTTAGGTGTACATCTCTCAACCTAAGAGTTCATACAATTTCTTAGGTACATACCCGACCTATCAATCATACTTGTACGTAATATAGTATTCTCTTATATTAACCGTATCCGTTAATTTACGATTTCTCACTATCGTATTTATTTGAGTATTCACTCAACTCTAAGGGCCTTAGTTACCCCTAGCATATAATATCAGTAGTTATTACTTACCCTACTGGTCTATTACTCGAATTGACTTTACCTCGCCTCGTAACTTAATTCCAAATTCCCCGATGCTCTACTCAATCGGTTTATTCTCATCGGTCCATAATCCAAGCCCTACACCCAATGGCTTTACCGGACCACAACAATACACCTAATGGTCTTATTCTCACTCTCATATAAGTATAATATAAATCCTAGGATTCCCATTCATTTTTGGAAATCAAATAAACCTTAACCAAGGAAAATTCGAGAAAAACACCTTAAGTCGATCGATCGACTCCTTGGTTCGATCGATCGGTCCAGTCGATCGATCGACATTCAAGATTGATCTATCGATCGATCTGGGACAGCAGCAGTTCGTCTTCTTCGTTAATTCCTTCTTCCATTAACAAATCTCTAAACTTCGTTATAGAACATCAAACTTCGACCCAATTATCCTAACGTGTTCCCACATATACTAGGATAATTTCTAACGTTTCAAATACCTCAAAACCTCAATTTATTTAAAGAAATAGTAGATTAAACTCAGAATTTCTTAAAACCCTAGTTATGGTGTTCTTCCCATATATTCATTCAAAACCCATATTTTATTCCGAAATAATTATCAAGTCAACTCTGAATATTATTCCTCTACATATGTTAAATCATTCTACATGCGATTCCTATCCCAATATGCATAAATATCATTCCTTTCTTATCAAGATAGTGATTCAACAAAACTATTCAAAAACCCTACACATGGGTATTATAACTTTATATTTTTTGTAATAAACAACTTGCCTTGACAGATGGATTCTGATTTCGTGGCGTTGATGATGGATTGATGCTTCTCTTCTTCAATCCTTCCTCCTTTGGCTCCTAGGATGCAAGATCCAAACCCAACCTCTTCAAAAGCATCTTCTAAGCCTTGAGAATGATTTTCTCCTTCTCTCTAATGGTCTTGGTGTTTACATGGGTGTTCTAACCCTAACCCCTCTTTCATACAGCTGATAAAAGACTCTCAAATTCGTAGGTCTCAATACCCTCACATGTTAAAAGACCAAAATGCCCCCGAACGGTCTCGGTTTAGTCCAACATTACCCCAAGACTCAACTAGTACCCCCGAGTATACTATTTTGACTAATTAGACGCTTCCGGACTCATCTGCGAACTCTAAATTATCATTTGAGTCACTTAAAAATATATTACTCATTCTCACCCCAAAATGGTCTACACTTGCTAAGTAACTATTTACTACTCGCGCTAAGTAAATAGAGTGAGGCAATATTAATCAGTATCTATCTCTCGATTAATACTCCATAAATCACAATTATTAATAAAACTCACTAAATTACTTCTCGTGCGTAATTTAAATTGAACCGTATTTTCTCATTTAATTCTCCAATTTAATTAAATAGAAATATTCAGAAATATGGGGTATTACATACTTCTCCCCTTACAAATGAATTTCGTCCTCAAAATTAGGATAAGACTGGTATTAATACTAAGACCTTAAACATAACTACATCCTCTAATACCCAAAAATCAAATCATATCATCCTAAGGGCCATCCCAAGTACATGTCTTGCTTCATTGTAAACCCTTATTGCATGTTATCCATGCCTCATAAATTATAATTAAGTCTCACTACTTAATTTCCCCATAGATTTTTCCAATCTAACGTTAACTCTTGAAATTAAGTTTCTCCCTACTTAATTTACCCTTTCGATGTATATCTCTATATATAACATCTATATGTCTACTATCACTCATAAGTAGAATATTATAAGGTATATATTTCACTCACAATAAATATTATAAGGAAAATTGGTCCGGAAAAATCATCGACCCCAATCGTCCTATCATTTATGTTGGTCCGGAAATCCCTCGACCCCAAGGTAAATGTAATGAATATGTTGGTTCAGACCTTCCATTGATACCAATGTTTATCATTCATCATCGATTTGATTCGAAAAAATCATCGACCCCAAATCGATCCTTCATGTATTGGTCTGGAACATCATCGACCCCAATACAGAATTAAGCATACTTATTATCGCACATAAGTAGGAAAATCGTAAGGTATATATTTCTTACACATAACATATACTATCAACACTTATTTTATAATCACCCCCCTTCTATAACACTTTTGGGGTTATTGGCTCGGAATCCCACCTCGATCACCAATAGTGATTTGTTATATTGTCTCGGAATCACACCTCGAGCACCAATATATGTATACATATATCTCATCGTACATGAGTAGATAATTTATGAGCCATATATTTCACACTTCATATATTCTAAAATGTCATACCCCAATATAATGTCCTCATTTCACGCGTTAAGGACTAAGAGTTTGGAATGTCTCATCGAACCACACCTCAAAGTACATGTAATGTTCATAATGGGCACCCACGAACCTAATCCTTATGTACAGTCCATATAGGCACTCACACTATTTATAAATATGCTCATATAGGTATACATTCAACCTATGAATTGATCAGTGGGTTCCTCCAAAATTCCACTATCGTAAGGGCGTATTATCTTCCTTTCTCACTATCATTGAGTCGGAGGCGACACAACATACCCAAAATAAAACTACATCTCCATTCCTCCATGACCATCCCTCGCAGGGAGGGATTTTAGGATCTCATCCTGATTCACAACCATATAGAGCGGCACCTTGCACTTGTGCAATCTTCCTTTTCAACTACATACTAAATCCATCCCGATCAACCCATTCCGCTACCCCAACGAAATGTTGGTTTAGTTATGATGTTCACAGCCCATCAATAATATATAAGTCTGTCTCCTCATTCCATCATTGGAAACGTAGGTTCACTACCAAATTTCGACTGCTCATTTCGAGCCCATCTTTCTCTATCAACTAGTGGTGCGTTTGGAGACAATCTCATTATGTCTCTTCCTTAACACCGCTTCCCACTTATGTCATATTTCCTAAAGTGGTACTCTATTCCCCTTTCTCTCCAGGTATATTATACTTTACAATCCGTGCACTCTTTTTAATTGGCGCACTTTTAGGGTTGGTTACCTTATAAGAATCAACATTTTAGTAACGCTTAAGTCACTCTCAACAATCAGTTAAGTAGCACCTTGCGTCACTTCTTGACAACAGTTTGTCCTCCCATATCAAGAGATAACTTTTGAACGTCTTCCCACCGACTTTTATCCCATAGGGTATGCTGGCACTCTCGGCACATATAAGCTTGGATTAGCGTCTATCTCCCATGACGTTCAATCCATTTCATCAATACAATTTGCCTCATAACTTCCCCACCGGTGCACTTATCAAATATAATTTTTCGCATTCCTCTTTCTCGGGTGACTAAGAAAGCCAATTAACTAGGGAGCCCATACACCCTTTTCTCCGTGCACATTTGCAAAAACATTGCAACTGTCTCACTCGTAACACGCTTTTCCTCAACTCTCACCTTGTCTTCACGACATGACTACAATCTTGCAGGTATTCTCAATCCCCTATATACCAAAAATCAAATTCTTTCCCACAAAGTCCCACTTATCCCTTCGTGGTGAGGTAAGCTTTTCGGTGTTTCCCCACAACACTACCAGCTCCACTGATGCCCTAGCATCTAACGTCTCTTCTCCTGACGTGCATAAAAATTTAGGTGTATCCCCTTTTGCAACCGAACTTAAACAAGGTACTTCTCCCAATACATTCTTACTGAGCATTATCAGAACAACACATAGTCGAGATACTCAAATTTCATCCCCCGATAATATGTACGACCATACTCCAGCATCTCTAAAGGAGTCAAGTGGAACCGCGCTTATAGTATCACTAAGTCCTTAGCACTAATTACAACAACAAGCTCGATCTTTCCGCTCAGCGGTCATACAATATACCTTGAATCACCTCATTAAGGTCCCTACACACCGAGATCACTAGGAGGCATCCATAATCTCTAAAGTCTCTAACATACTGATGAATAATGCGAGCTCGACCCTCTTTCAGGTGAGGCATCATAATATACCCCATTCACTTGAGGCTAAAACTCATATACTTTCTTGCCCATCGCACTGGTGGTTTAAATGGTTCTCGGGCATAACACGCTTGTCCTTCCCAGAATGCAAAACTTATCGGAGTTATTATTCCCTCAAATAACTTCGGGAAAGATCAAAACGTGTGGTCTTACGTCCCATATAAGATATCTTTTCATAAATCCCCTTATTCCAGGCCACACCTACTGGTTTAGGGTATTCCTCCTCTCGGACTTCGTAGCCTTGATTCTGAACACTATCATCATGGTTCCCTTAGTTTCGCTGACCAAGAGGAACACACTATTAGACTTAATAGTCCCGACTTAGAATCAAATTAATGAACCCCCTAGTGGGTTTCCACTGATGGCTTGCACTAGCCCCTTTACATTCAGTCTTACTCTTTGACTAAATCCTTAAACTCTTTTAGCTCTGGTCACATAGGAGCATTTACATCAACCTTGTAAGAAGCACCATACTGCCTTCATACACAAAAGTCGTCCAAGCAGAGTTTTACCAAAATTGCGGATGACAACTTGTGAGTCCATTCTCTCAAGGGATATTTTTCCCTTGTACCTATCTCATCGGGTATAAGTTCACTTCAACAGATAAATTTCTTTCTCACAATTGGCCTTTACCAGGATTTCACGCAATGGGTTCAGAAATTTCCATTCACTTCGTTTCTGAACCATCATTGGAGGAATTTGCGGTTAAACTATACGCAAGGTCCCTCTATTTGTATACGGACCCTCGGTCCGGATGTGGTGACTGGTATCCCCACCACATTGCCTCTATAAAAAAAAATTAACCCAAATTTTCACTTCTGAGTATTTCTACTCTATCCTTAATGCCAAAATCTCTATACATTTTACTTCCATTACACACTAGGAGTGACCTTGACAACAGTCATCTCTTCCACGATTATCATCCTCGAACACTCCATGCTTCATGTCGAGCCTCTCCCTCCTGCAGTCCTTCCAACACCTACGCTGGTCCTACTGCCATGTTCGACGTACCATACCCAATTGAACTCGTATATATAACACTACATCAACTAAATAGCAGGAGAACGTAAACCACGTACGTAGAGGAATACAATAATCCTAAGATATGGCTCCATATCAATCAAACGATACGCTGAAAACGTAGTACGCCGTACAGATCCTATGGACACTAAAACCTGATTCTCTGATACCATCTGTGACACCCCGCATAATTAAACATCGCGTGATCAAGCCTTTATTAAATCAAAACAGGTTTCTCAAATGATTCATTCTTAGCATCACTGTCGAAAACATTTTAATTACTAATCCCCTAAGTGAAAATTAGACTGGTGACAAATTTTATCTTTCTTAAAATAGATAAATCAACCATGCGGAACAAAGTATAACAATCACATGCTCTACAACCCAATCCACAAAGTATAAGTACAAAAGAATGAGAGTATCACTGAATAAACTATCGGCTAAAAATTCCAAAACAATAACAGAACAACCACTAGTCTGAAACTAAACATCCGAGACTGATACCGGACCACAAGTCCATACATAGAATAGTGTGAGATCTTGCACTAGATCTGAAAGAGAGATATCATCTAATCAAAATCCTGTAAGCATCCACTGTGCAACAGCTTCGAGTTCCTGGAATGAAATTAATATACATGGCGTTCCTGTAGCTGGACACCTAAAATGTTTTGAAAATATTTTATAGAAAGAGTTAGTACTCAAAACATTTTGAAAATATTTAGCAAGCGTTTATCAAAATATAAAATGCGATTATTGATTACACATGTTAGGTTCTCGTACACTCTCTTGCGTTTACTCACTCCTTATCTATTGTGCACACCTAACGTTCTACACTTAGCCTGCCTAACAATATCTCCCAAGCTAACTAGGACTAAAATCATCATCTGAACTTATCTATACCTAAGTTCTCGTACCGCCATACTGTACATCCATTTCATTAACATCTCGCGAAGGTTAATTAATTCTCAAGTAACATTTCACCTATGTTATGTTTCAAACTTCTCATTTAGTTTCACTACTAAATTTATACAATTCTCACAATTAATATCTTCCTACTTTTGTAATTAAGTTTCATTACTTAAATTACTAATTAGATATTCTCTATTTAACGTTGCGTTTCGAAATTAAGTTTCACTACTTAACTTACCAGTTTGATATGTATCGTTAAACACATCATATATCTATCCACTAAAACACAACAGTAGAATATCATTAAGTATATATTTTCACACACAATATATACTAAATATCACTCATTACTATTATGTCCTTCTTACACACGTAAAGGACTCTTGGTTCGGAATGATCCATCGACCCCAAGTGAGAATTGGTTCGGAATGATACATCGACCCTAATTATTTATATACACATATTCTGGCTCGGACTCTTTCATCACGCCACCAGTTTGAAGGTTTGGTTCGACATTTTCCATCGACCCCAAACATATGATTGTAATAACCCGCGTAATTTTGGGCTATTTTAATTAATTTCTGGAAAATGGAGGAAAATAAAGTTTTTGATAAAATTATTTTTTATTGCTCAAATATGTTGGTTATTATTTTTAAAGGCGAGAATTTCAAACAGTTTCGAAAACGGAGTTAAAACGGATTTTAAAATGTTTTTAACTCTTAGAGTTGCTTTGACTTCCAACTCTTCATTTATTTGCCTTATTTAAAGGAGTCTTTTGGATTCCAACTCTTCATTTCTTTGCATTATAAAAGGAAGTCGTGGGCAACCCTTTTAACCTACTTTTGGCACAAATTTTGGCAGCAAATATATTTTATATTCCTCTTCTTTTTATACACATTGGCCCTTGATATTTGTGAGTTCCAACCTTAGATTAGAGGTGTTCTTGGGGCTATTTTGTTGGAGGTTCTTGGAGGAGATTCTGAGATCTTTTTTGTTGATCTTGAGGATGTTATCGTTGGATTCTCATCATGGTTTGAGGTATGGGGTTTTACACAATATGCTCCTTAAATCTCGCGAGTGTCATTCTCTTTGAATTCTTGTTTAATTGAACTCATATTTGAATTGTTAAATTCATTGAAATCTGGAAAATAATTATTGAAATTATTTTGATTCATGTGGTATCATTATATTGTTAATGAGCACGTTGTCATGAGATTTTAATATGGCACGGATGTTGGGCACCCGCCAAGATTCCTATTTCCCAGGCTATGGCTTGATAAAGCATATACGGATGTGGTGAGGCCTGGTGACCCGGTTAAAGTGTTGTTGAGAAATTATATTGATAAATGCTTTGAGATTTGCATTTTGATTTGAATATTCGTACTCGTGTTTTTACGTTTTATTCGTTGCTAATCCATATTTGTTGAGCATCTTTCCTGTCATATTGTGTACTTCCCCATATTTTCTTTTAGTTGGCAGGTTAGCGTGGATTTTGGGGCACTATGGAGATTGATTTTAGCGAGGATTGTTTGGGAAAGATTTGTATTATTTTGATGTATAGAGCTTTGGAGATTTGTATTTTTATTCGAGTTAGTTGTTGTATGTAATTCAAGAGATTTGGTATTTAATTTGAGGAGATTGAGATTTGTAGTTTCTCTTTTGTTGTTGTGGGATTTAGGTGCTCTATACCTTGTTATATTGTGGATTTAGTTTAGTTTTATCGCATTAGCGCTCCGTTTGCTCTCTCCGGGCGGGCGGGGTGTTACAAATGGTATCAGAGCTTAGGTATACGGCAACCCTCGAGGCTTGGGTTTTGGGTTCATTGCGTGGATAACAATTTTTGGAGATAGAAAATTTTAGGTGATATTCGTGTTAGGCATCTAGATTAGATGTGAGGAATTTATTTTTGGAGACAAAATTATTTTTGAATTTAGTGTAGTAGCCTGATTTTGAGAGTTAGGCATTCGGCGAATTTCGAGGGCGAAATTCCATTGTTACTGGGAAAGTGTAATAACCCGCGTAATTTTCGGCTATTTTAATTAGTTTATGGAAAATGGAGGAAAATAAAGTTTTTGATAAAATTATTTTTTATTGCTCAAATATGTTGGTTATTATTTTTAAAGGCGAGAATTTCAAACGGTTTCGAAAATGGAGTTAAAACGGATTTTAAAATGTTTTTAACTCTTAGAGTTGTTTTGACTTCCAACTCTTCATTTATTTGCCTTATTTAAAGGAGTCTTTTGGATTCCAACTCTTCATTTCTTTGCATTATAAAAGGAAGTCGTGGGCAACCCTTTTAACCTACTTTTGGCACAAGTTTTAGCTGCAAGTATATTTTATATTCCTCTTCTTTTTATACACATTGGCCCTTGAGATTTGTGAGTTCCAACCTTAGATTAGAGGTGTTCTTGGGGCTATTTTGTTGGAGGTTCTTGGAGGAGATTCTGTAGATCTTTTTTGTTGATCTTGAGGATGTTATCGTTGGATTCTCATCATGGTTTGAGGTATGGGGTTTTACACAATATGCTCCTTAAATCTCGCGAGTGTCATTCTCTTTGAATTCTTGTTTAATTGAACTCATATTTGTATTGTTAAATTCATTGAAATCTGGAAAATAATTGTTGAAATTATTTTGATTCATGTGGTATCATTATATTGTTAATGATCACGTTGTCATGAGATTTTAATATGGCACATATGTTGGGCACCCGCCAAGATTCCTGTTTCCCAGGCTATGGCTTGATAAAGCATATACGGATGTGGTGAGGCCTGGTGACCCGGTTAAAGTGTTGTTGAGAAATTATATTGATAAATGCTTTGAGATTTGCATTTTGATTTGAATATTCGTACTCGTGTTTTTATGTTTTATTCGTTGCTAATCCATATTTGTTGAGCATCTTTCCTGTCATATTGTGTACTTCCCCATATTTTCTTTTAGTTGGCAGGTTAGCGTGGATTTTGGAGCGCTATGGAGATTGATTTTAGCGAGGATTGTTTGGGAAAGATTTGTATTATTTTGATGTATAGATCTTTGGAGATTTGTATTTTTATTCGAGTTAGTTGTTGTATGTAATTCGAGAGATTTGGTATTTAATTTGAGGAGATTGAGATTTGTAGTTTCTCTTTTGTTGTTGTGGGATTTAGGTGCTCTATACCTTGTTATATTGTGGATTTAGTTTAGTTTTATCGCATTAGCGCTCCGTTTGCTCTCTCCGGGCGGGCGGGGTGTTACAATGATAACCCAATGTTAGTTCGGAATACTTCATCGACCCGTAACATATAATGACCCTACATTAGTTCGGAATACTTCATCGACCCTAACATATCATAACTCTACGTTAGTTTGGAATACTTCATCGACCCTAACGTAGTTAATTTAGGTGTACATCTCTCAACCTAAGAGTTCATACAATTTAGTAGGTACACACCCGACCTATAAATCACACTTGTACGTAATATAGTATTCTCTTATATTAATCGTATCCGTCAATTTACGATTTCTCACTATCGCATTTATTTGAGTATTCACTCAACTCTAAGGGCCCTAGTTACCCCTCACATATAATTTCAGTAGTTATTACTTTCCCTACTGGTCTATTACTTGAATAGATTTTACCTCGCCTTGTAACTCAATTCCAAATTCCCCGATGATATACTCAATCGGTATATTCTCGTCGGTCCATAATCCAAGTCCTACACCTAATGGCCTTACCAGACCTCAACAATATACATACACTACACAAAAAATAGCATTTTGGCACACCCTGATATTAAAAATCTGGCACAGTTTAAAATGTGCCAGATTTTGGCACGGTTTTATAGAGATTTGGCACACTTTAAAACAGTGCCAAAATTTGGCACTGTTTTAAAGTGTGCCAAAATTGAGTACACTTACTAAAATATATAATACCCAAAAAAAAACATTACACTCGTCTCTTTCTCTTATTCCCGCTCACGATTCCCGCCCGCTCGTTCTCTCTCTAGCATCTTCTCTCTCTCTCTCTCTCTCTCTCTCTCTCTCTCTCTCTCTCTCTCTCTCAGTGGTGGTCTCTCACTCTCGGCAGCTGCTGCTGACACTGCCCTAGGTCAGCATCTCTACTGCCGACACTCTCTCTCCAGCCCATTCTCTCTTTCTCTAGTCACTGCTCTGTTCTCTCACTGCACTCATCCCAATCAGGTAATTGTTTAAAGCATTGTATTTTTTTAACCTAAGTTAGGTTTCATATTTGATCCTAGAGTTTATGATATGCCTGATTTGATTCGTATTTTCTTTTTAGGGTTTTATATATACATATTTAAATATTTTTTTTTTAATGTGTGAGTTTTTGGTGCAAATTGAATGTTGATAATGAAAAAATAAATAAATCATGGGTTTTTATGTTCTTACCCCTTTAACAAAAATGTATATTTGATCTGATTTGTAGATGTTACGTAGTTTTAAGAAAATTTAAGTGCTAAATATTCAATAATAATGTAAAAATAACAAATTAAAAAGTAGACACCCCACTAATTGAATGGATAAATGAGATTATGTGTTGAAAATTTAAGAAAAAACAAAAAAAACTATTTAAATAGTAAGTAGACATTAATACTAAACATTCAATAATGATGTTACACATGTAGAAAAACCTTAGATCCGTTCAAGAGGTCTCACTATGACTGTGGTGAGAACTCTTGAATTGTCCCATTTTTGGACAGTTTGGAAATGCAAAAGTTTGTATTGTACATAATGATTATGCATGTCCTATTTTGAAAAATTCGGTGGCATCTCTTTATGTTCTTTGGGTGCATACTAGATTGATGTAGTGTTTTGTGTTTTCTTGGTTGAAAAACTTAAGTAACACATGAACACTCCCAATTTAAGTTGTGTACTTGAAGAACTGTAGGGAGATGCTGGAGAAATTTTCTAGATTAGGACATGGCATGAGACATTATGAACAATACAAAATATGCATTTTCGAATGGGATAGGACCCTTACCCTGTAGAGGAGATGGAGGAAATATAGGATCTCAAATATATACATATTTACACTTGAATAAACTTAAATATATTTACAGTAAGCATTTATATTATAATGTGTGCTCTTTAAACTTATCAGGATGTCGTCGGGAATCAACAAAGAATGGATAAATGAGAAAAATATCGAGACCGATACATATAGAGATGGGGTGTTACAGTTTCTTCATTATGTGCGTAGTAATAGTTCGAATGTTAAACATTCATGTCCCTGTAGAAGTTGTCGAAATGGGAAAGGACATGTTGTTATAGATGACATATTCATTCATTTAATGACATATGGTATGGACATGAACTATACCTTATGGCATTTTCACGGTGAGACATTAGTTGTTGATCAAGTCCAACCACCACCGCAATCTGTGACACCGACAGAACACGTTGATGTGCACAATATTTCAATTTTGAATGATCTTGTGAATGATGCTTGTAAGATGTTTATGGGTGAAGCGGAACCTAGTGAACCTAATTGTGTAGGCAGTGATGAAGCCCCCCCAACTTCTGAGGTTCCCAATGATTCGCACACACATAAATACAAAGGCAAGAAGTATGATCGTTTACATCAACTCGCACAGGATCCATTGCACCTAGCTACCGGTTCTTCGCGTCATACCACAATGTATGCTCTTATAAAGTTGAATGATTTGAAAACACAATTCAATTTATCGGATGGTGCTACAGGTGGAATTCTTATATTGTTAAATGAACTACTTCCTGAAGAGAACAACTTGACAACTAGTTATACAGAAATGAAAAACACCGTTAGAGATCTCGGTATGGATTATGTTAAGTATGACGTATGCATTAACAACTGTATGATATTTTGGAAAGAGCATGAAAAATCTACTAGATGTATAAAATGTGGTTCTTTACGCTACAAGTTTACTTGTCTAGACGAGGACGGGGTAGAAATTCAGAATACTAATGGAAAAAAAAAGTACTCTAGGGTTCCTAAGAAGGTAATGCGACATTTCCCTCTAATCCCTAGGATAAAACGGTTGTATACCATAAAATGGATAGCAGAGAAAATGACTTGGCACGCTCGTGCAAGCTCTTGTATGGAATTCTTGCGTCATCCCCGAGATTCAGCAGAATGGGTAAATTCAAACATTATGTGGAGAGATTTTGCAAAAGATCCGCGGAATATTCGACTTGCAATAACAACTGATGGTTTCAGCCCGAATAACATGTTTGGCCGTAAGTATAGTTGTTGTACAGTGATAATTCAACCTCTCAATCCTCCCCCACCAATGTGTATGAAAAGTGAGTTTTCAATGTTGTCTGTATTGATTCCCGGACCAAAGTCACCATCAAGTAATATTGATGTCTTCCTCCAACCGTTGGTCGATGAGTTAAAGATCTTATGGTCTGGAGTTGAGGCTTGGGATGCGTACAAAAATGAGAAATTTCAGTTTAAAGTCATGTTGATGTGGGGTATACATGATTTTCCAGCTTATGGGATGTTAGCAGGTTGTTCAACTCAAGGTTACAATGGGTGCCCTGTTTGTTCTATAAGTACACCTTCTGAATATCTTTCTAAGTCAACGAAATATTGTTACCAACGATCTCGTATGTTCCTTCCTAAAGACCATCCTTATAGTTTTGACACATCAAAGCAAACATTTAATGGTAAAATAGAGGATGCTATGGCTCCAAGAAAGTTAACAAGTGCAGAAGTTGAGCAGATAGTGTCACTTATCGCTCGAGAAGGTGTTCAAAGAGAGGGAGAGGGAGAGGGGGACAAAAAGGGAAAGGGAAAGGGAAAGGGGAAAGGGAAGGGGAAGGGGAAGGGGAAGGAGAAGGAGGGGAAGGGGAAGGAGAAGGAGGATGTCATAATGGAAGACGATGATTATCCAAGTGAGGGTGACGATGAGAATCTAGCAGGTACCGAGGGTTTTTCAAGGAGGTCAATTTTCTTTGACTTAGAGTATTGGAAGGATCATGATATTAGACATAATTTAGATGTTATGCATGTTGAAAAGAATGTCACAGAGACTCTTTTAGGTACAATAATCTCGATGAAAGGTTCATCAAATAAAGATACGGTCAAAGCCCGTGAAGACTTGAAAGTTCATTTGAAGCTTAAAAGGAAATTATGGATGAAAGATGTTGAAGGCAGTAAAAAAAGGCTTATGCCAAAGGCACCTTTCGCATTAGGAAAGGAAGAGAAAGAAGCATTTTTTCGTACACTAAAAACATTAAAGGTACCGATTGGATTTTCATCAAATTTCAGCAACAATGTTAACCTCGATCCACCTGGATTTACCAATCTCAAGTCCCACGATTATCACGTCATTATGCAACGGTTGCTTCCTGCATTGCTTATTCATTCATTTCCGGATGATAAGCCTTTGTTTAAAGCTATACAGCGGATCAGCATATTCTTTAATGTGTTGTGTGCCAAAGTGATATTTAGAGAACATCTTTTAAAGGCTAAAAACGCATTGGTAGAGTCACTTTGTGTCTTTGAAATTTATTTTCCACCTGCCTTTTTTGTGGTAATGATCCACCTCATGCACCATTTAGCCGATGAAGCTTTGACAGCTGGGCCACTAAGATATCGGGCGATGTGGTTATTTGAGAGAGAAATGGGAAGATATAAAAAGTGGTCACAAAACAAGAGGTACATTGAAGGGAGCATTGCTAATGCATATTTGTTACATGAAGCTTCTTTGTATGCCATGGAGTACATATAGAAAAGAGGTGAAGGAACTCATAAGAGGAATCTTGAGGATTTTCTTGATGATGAGTTTGATGACTCGGAATGCCAACGACCATTGGGTAAAAGTAAAGAATTGATCTTAAATAATGTACAATATGAGCAAGTGCGAAGATGGGTTTTATCTCAATGCGACGGTGTTGATGAATGGAGAAGGTACACACTTAGTTCTATGTTAATTCATATTAATTGATTGTAATTTGATATTTCTTAATTTTGAAACTAATTTCTTGTAGAAAATTTGTGGTAACTGAGACTCAATCGATGCATAGAATTGATGATTTCATCCCTTGGCTAAGGAACGAGGCAAGTCTTTATTTATACATGTACATTTTTATCAACCGTAATTATTTTTAATGAAACTTAAAAAAATTATCAATTCGTTACAGGCCTCAAGATTTAATGATACGGGAATTTTGCCATATGCTGATGGTCCTCTCCATAGGGTTACCAGTTGTGAGAAATTTCAATGCAATGGGTACACCTTTTGTACTTCTGGACATGAAGAGAATCATAACTTTCAGAGTAATGGTGTATCCACTAAGGCCTTTAATAAGAAGGGGATTATGAAAACCTTTTATGGAGTTATTAGACAAATACTCGACCTCAATTACATAGAGTTCTCACATACTGTCTTTTATTGTGATTGGGTGGATGTTGATGATAAGAATGCTTGCAAAGTTGAACCCACCTCAAAATTTGTGATGGTGAATCTTAGTAAGCTCGTGAGTAAAAATACCATTCACGATGATCCGTTCATCCTTGCATCTCAAGCCAGTCAAGTATTTTATTGTCAAGATGTAAAGCTGAATGGGTGGTCAGTTGTTTTACACTCTCCCAAGAGACTGACGAAAGAAATAGATGCGATTGATATTGACCGTAC
Source organism: Sambucus nigra (assembly GCA_949130495.1). Classification (NCBI taxonomy): domain Eukaryota; kingdom Viridiplantae; phylum Streptophyta; class Magnoliopsida; order Dipsacales; family Adoxaceae; genus Sambucus; species Sambucus nigra. Next base: position 40,475,582 of record OX422213.1, read on the forward strand.
GAAGTATGAATCCATTCTCGAGGAAAATGATAAATTGCTGGAGCTTTTGGACACAGATTTCTAGTGCAATGATTTAGTTCTGAACTTGTTTTTGAATATGCGATATTCTATTTATTTCGTTTGTTGTTGTTGTTGTTGTAAACATTTAATAGTTTATTGCTTTTTGAACATTTAATACAGGTATGGTTGTTTGAAATTATAATTCTATTTGAACATGCCATCTTCTTTATATTGCTATTTGAACATGTAATATTCTTGTAAATATTTATTTTGATTATTTTGGTGTCCAATAGTCACTTTTTTCCAGATAAATGTCTCATATGGGTGATACTTCGCAACCGTCAATAAATGGGGAGACACCTTCATCAACCTCCCATTCTAAGGTTGCTTCGGGTGCTTCAAGAGTAGGTGGTGACTCTTCCACTAAGAAGTTAAAATTTAATGAGCACGACCTTCCAGTTGGTGAAGACTCATATACACTCTCAACCAGGTTGGGAGACTTAGCAAGGACACATGTTCCCATATCTTATACGAGTTGGAAACAAGTGGATGTGCGATATAAGAACTCAGTTTGGTCATCATTAATGGTATACTATTCCTTTCTATTCCAAAGAATGTAAATTCAATTATGTGATGTTTTAATTTTATTTCTTCATATATTGTAGAAAGAGTTCCCAGATGTGCGCGAAAGTCAGAAGCAAATTTTTATGAAAAAAGCGAACGATGCTTGGAAAAAGTTCAAGTCAAAGCTAAGGGTTAATTTGAAGGATGGTGATATTGGAAAGTGGAAGGAGAAAGTGCCACGAAATGTCAAATCTGAGGACTGGGAGGTGTTTTGCAATAATGAAGTTTTAGAGGTTCAAAAGGCTTTGCGAAGAAAGAACAAAGAGACTAAACTAAATTGTGCGAGAAAGACAACTCATAATACAGGTCGTCATGGTTATGCCCGAGCTTCAGCGAATTGGAGAAAGTAGCATGGGCGTGCACCCACTCGTGCTGAATTGTGGTTGGCAACTCATATAATCAAAGGAGGTGGTTATGCCCCTCATGATAAAATATTTGCGGTAATTTAAATTTTTTAATGTTCGTTTTGTTTAAAAAAAGTATCGTATCATCAAACCTAATGTTAATATATTTTTATACAGGACCAAATTCAAATGCTTCTGGATGTATACAAAGCGAGTGGTTAGGAGGAGACCCTGGATGCCGGGCCTATTTTTGAGGTTTTCGGAAAAGATACGTGAGGACGTGTTCGTTGTGTTGGGTCCACAATTTCAAGAACCGCTATATTAGGGTCGGCATTTGCTAGAGAAATGCTTGAGGAGGTGAAAGAGGACACCGGAAATTGGAAGGATCATGTTGATCACCTTAGGAGTGACATAGAGGAGATAAAATCCTCATTAGATGAATTCATTATCGACTTCAAAACCGGGAAATTTTCATGTGTTGGACACAATGTTCAGGAGTTACCTACTATAGGCACTGGAACTCCTTCGTGTTCTCGTTCCTCCCTTGCATTCGAGGTTCCAAATTTCACCTCGCTAATTTAATGCAAAATACTATCCCACACACGTGAACTTGTTGGTTATGGGAGGAAAACGCAACCAGGATCCGTCTCGACCGTTCACTTCCATAAGTTGAGAAAGAATGAAGTGCGAGTTTTACTCGATGACATAAAAGTGCCCGAGTATCCAGTTTGGGGTGGAAAACAAGATCATTGCGAGAACTTGGAAGATGTTGGTAAAAATGTAATTATGTATTGGCTCGACGACCTTTGTCCTCCCATTGGTGACACCGACGAATGACCTTTGTCCTCCCATTGGTGACACCAGTGACCTACTCCACCTTGCTTCGAAGTACTTCCCTCTAAGGTACAAATCTACAAAATCTCTACTTATATTCCTAATTCATGCTTCTATAATCCTGCTCCATCATCTACTGAATTCAGTTATGTTATTTCTGTTTATAGCATCAAAAAATTATTGAGTTATCGTTACGCAATCAACTGTTGAATTGAGTTATCTTTATGCAATCAACTAGGAAAACCAATTATTTATTTATCATTATTGAGCGGGAAGCGCGGGCAAGCTATTATATATAACAGTTGTTATATATAACAGTTGTTATATATAACAGCTTCTGTTATATATAACAGCAGCTATATATAACACCACTTGAATAAACCCGCGATGATGAGTCCGCATAATCTGAAATCTAAAGGATCCCACCAAAGGAGAAAGATCCAAATTCTTCTAATTATGACGCGCCACCGCGTGTTTATCAAACTTAGAAAACACTTAGAATTACATGAAATTCTGTCTGCATATGGCGCACTGTTTCTATGATTTGGAGCTAAAAGAAATTGAAATATACATTAGTTCATGGTGTACTTATCCATAGTGCACACCCGTGAACATTTTAAAACATGTAGCCATCACTCACACGGTCAGATGGAAACTGTACTGCAGTCTACGACGATCAGAAAATATGACTGAACAGCCCAACAAAAGAAACGCAGTACACAGTTGTGACGAGTTAAAGAAACGCAGTACACAGTTCGAGATGACTTTTCTCCTCTATCAAATGATCCAATTCCTCCTTTGCCTTTTGAAATTGAATAATTGTAGCCTCTAATTTCAGCTTCTTTTCCCTTTCATCATGCAACCTTGATTTTAACGCTGACACGTCATTCTCCAAGAACCTTTGTTCTTCTCTTAATTTTTCCATATCATTATGCAAACTATCCCTGTTTGATTGCAGATATGTAAAAATAAGAAGAAAAAAAAAAGTAGAAGCATAATAAAAGAAGTATCAGTTATGCAGGCTAAATTGTTGGTGGCATAGTATGACAATTATATATATGGACCTGTAACTATGAAACCATCAATCTTGAAATTTAGACTCTTTTGGTTCGAGGCGAGATATTCTTTCCTTGAGTGATGAAAAGTATTTTCACCTATTGGGAGTTTTAAAATTTGTTTGGATGCAAAATTGTACCCGCTATGTTTACGCAATAATGGACAAAATAGTGAAATATTAAATAATACTCAAAATCCAAGATGAGAATGCATGTTCTCACCGCAGGATTACTAGCTCCGCGATCTTGCAAGATGTTTTCATCATCAGAAACTTCAAAAAATATATCTGATGATAACAGGAGGAAAACTATCACACTTAGTTAAAATCACACTTAGTTAAAAATATGCCGTCAAAGGGTGAATACCCAAACCAACCCCCAAACGACCCCGTAGGAGGCACGAACACCTCGTACGGGACCAATGTAACTTGTAGGAACTGACCGCGTAGTCCCAGGTCTCCCGGTTTGTGAATATGACGATAATTTGCAAAAATCAGCACTTAAACTTAAAAACAAGCTGTTAAAGGGTGAAAACCCAAACCACCCCCCAAACAACCCCGTAGGGGGCACGAACACCTCGCACGGGACAAATGTAACTTGTAATAACTGATCGCGTAGTCCCGGGTCTCTCGGTTTGTGAATATGGCGATAATTTGCAAAAATCAGCACTTAAACTTAAAAACAAGCCGTTAAAGGGTGAAAATCCAAACCACCCCCCAAACGACCCCGTAGGGGGCACGAACACCTCGCACAGGACCAATGTAACTTGTAGGAACTGACCGCGTAGTCCCGGGTCTCCTGGTTTGTGAATATGACGATAATTTGCAAAAATCACACTTAGTTAAAAACAAGCCGTCAAAGGGTGAAAACCCAAACCACCCCCCAAACGACCCCGTAGGGGGCACGAACACCTCGCACGGGACCAATGGAACTTGTAGGAACTGACCGCGTAGTCCCAGGTCTCCCGGTTTGTGAATATGACGATAATTTGCAAAAAGCAGCACTTAAACTTAAAAACAAACCGTTAAAGGGTGAAAACCCAACCCCCCCCCCCCCAAACGACCCCATAGGGGGCACGAACACCTCGTACGGGACCAATGTAACTTGTAGGAACTGATCGCGTAATCCCGGGTCTCCCGGTTTCTGAATATGATGATAATTTGCAAAAATCACACTTAGTTAAAAACAAGCCGTCAAAGGGTGAAAACCCAAACAAACCACCAAACGACCCCGTAGGGGTAACAAACACCTCGCACGGGACCAATGTAACTTGTAGGAACTGACTGCGTAGTCCTGGGTCTCCCGGTTTGTGAATATGACGATAATTTGCAAAAATCAGCACTTAAACTTAAAAACAAGCCGTTAAAGGGTGAAAACCCAGACCACCGCCCAAACGACCCTGTAGGGGGCACGAACACCTCGCACGGGAGCAATGTAACTTGTAGGAACTGACTGCGTAGTCCCGAGTCTCCCGGTTTGTGAATATGACGATAATTTGTAAAAATCAACACTTAAACTTAAAAACAAGCCGTTAAAGGGTGAAAACCCAAACACCCGTGGGGGGCACGAACACCTCGCACGGGACCAATGTAACTTGTAGGAACTGACCGCGTAGTCTCGGGTCCCCGGTTTGTGAATATGACGATAATTTGTAAAAATCAACACTTAAACTTAAAAACAAGCCGTTAAAGGGTGAAAACCCAAACCACACCCCAAACGACCCCGTAGGGGGCACGAACACCTCGCACGGGACCAATGTAACTTGTAGGAACTGACCGCGTAGTCCCGGGTCTCCCGGTTTGTGAATATGATGATAATTTGTAAAAATCACACTTAGTTAAAAACAAGCCGTCGAAGGGTGAAAACCCAAACCACCCCCCCAAACGACCCCGTAGGGGGCACGAACACCTCACACGGGACCAATGTAACTTATAGGAACTGACCGCGTAGTCCCGGGTCTCCCGGTTTGTGAATATGACGATAATTTGCAAAAATCAGCACTTAAACTTAAAAACAAGCCGTTAAAGGGTGAAAACCCAAACCACCCCCTAAACGACCCCGTAGGGGGCACGAACACCTCGCACGGGACTAATGTAACTTGTAGGAACTGACCGCGTAGTCCCGGGTCTCCCGTTTTGTGAATATGACGATAATTTGCAAAAATCACACTTAGTTAAAAACATGCTGTCAAAGGGTAAATACCCAAACCAACCCCCAAACGATCCCGTAGGAGGCACGAACACCTCGCACGGGACCAATGTAACTTGTTGGAACTGATCGCGTAGTCCCGGGTCTCTCGGTTTGAGAGTATGACGATAATTGGAAAAAATCAACACTTAAACTTAAAAATATGCCGTTAAAGGGTGAAAACCCAAACCACCCCCCAAACGATCCCGTAGGGGGCACGAACACCTCGCACGGGACCAATATAACTTGTAGGAACTGACCGCGTAGTCCCGGATCTCCCGGTTTGTGAATAGGACGATAATTGGCAAAAATCAACACTTAAACTTAAAAACTTTCCGTTAAAGGGTGAAAACCCAAACCACCCCCCAAACGACCCCGTAGGAGGCACGAACACCTCGCACAAGACCAATGTAACTTGTAGGAACTGACCGCGTAGTCCCAGGTCTTCCGGTTTGTGAGTATGACGTTAATTTCCATTCATATATGTAATTTTTTTGTTTTGAGTATTTTTTTTTGTAAATTATTGGGTTACTAATATCGTATCTTTTTTGTATTCTATTTTTTTTGCAGGATAATAGTTTATCGTTGGCTTTTAATCGCGTGGAACACACAAGAACTCAATGGTTTACAACAAGGGGTTTATTAATGAATCCATTTTTTGTGTCATGAGCGTACGATATTTTGTTGTTTTATTATTGACTTTTATGGCCATGAGGGCTTTTGTAAGTTAATTGTTATATTTTGTGGCCGTGCGGGCTTTATGTTAGGCAGGTTTTGTATTAATAGGTTTTGGAATGTCCAGAAAATAGAGGAAACTCTGCCCAATTTTTTTTGGGCCTGCGAGCAGTTAAGGACTTGTAATATTTTGAAGTTTGTATGTACATTAGTTTATTAATAATGCGCAATATTATTAATTTGTGAATTTTGTGCTTTCAAATATTTTTTTTTTAAAATTAAAAAATTGGCACAGTTCAAAACCGTGGAAAAAGTGTTTCATATTTTGGCACGGTTTTAAACTGTGCTAATTTTTTTAAAACTATGTTGAAACTGACACAGTTAAAAACTGTGCCAAAAGTGTGCCAGAAATATCAAATTCTGGCATGGTTTAAAAGTGTGCCAGAAGTGTTCCTATTTTGCTGAATCTGGCACAGTTAAAAACAGTGCCAAAAGTGTGCCAGAAATATCAAATTCTGGCACGGTTTAAAAGTGTGCCAGAAGTGTTCCTATTTTGCTGAATCTGGTACAGTTAAAAATCGTGCCAGAAAAAAATTCCCATTTTGGAACACCTGATTCTGACACAGTTCAAAACCGTGCCAGATTTGATCTGGCACGGTTTTGAACTGTGCTAGAATCCTGTTTTTGGTGTAGTGATAATGGTCTTATTCTCACTCCCATATAAGTATAATATAAACCCTAGGATTCCCATTCATTCCTGGAAATCAAAGAAATCTTAACCAAGGAAAATTCGAGAAAAACATCTTAAGTCGATCGATCGACTCCTTGGTTCGATCGATCGATCCAATCGATCGATCGACATTCAAGATCGATCGATCGATCGATCTGGGACAACAACAGTTCATCTTCTTCGTTAATTCCTTCTTCCATTAACAAATCTCTAAACTTCATTATAGAACATCAAACTTCGACCCAATTATCCTAACGTGTTCCCACATATACTAAGACAATTTCTAACGTTTTAATTACCTCAAAACCTCAATTCATTTAAAGAAATAGTGGATTAAACTCAGAATTTCTTAAAACCCTAGTTATGGTGTTCTTCCCATATATTCATTGAAAACCCAGATTTTATTCTGAAATAATTATCAAGTCAACTCTGAATATTATTCCTCTACATATGTTAAATCATTCTACATGCGATTCATATCCTAACATGCATAAATATCATTCCTTTCTTATCAAGATAGTGATTTAACAAAACTATTCAAAAACCCTACACATGGGTATTATAACTTTATAATTTTTGTAATAAATAACTTGCCTTGACAGATGGATTCTGATTTAGTGGCGTTGATGATGGATTGGTGCTTCTCTTCTTCAATCCTTCCTCCTTTGGCTCCTAGAATGCAAGATCCAAACCCAACCTCTTCAAAAGCATCTTCTAAGCCTTGAGAATGATTTTCTCCTTCTCTCTAATGGTCTTGGTGTTTACATGGGTGTTCTAACCCTAACCCCTCTTTCATACGGCTGATCAAAGACTCTCAAATTCGTAGGTCTCAATACCCTCACATGTTAAAAGACCAAAATGCCCCTGAACGATCTCGGTTTAGTCCAAAATTACCCCAAGACTCAACTAGTACCCCCGGGTATACTATTTTGACTAATTCGACCCTTCCGGACTCATCTGCGACCTCTAAATTATCATTTGAGTCACTTAAAAATATATTACTCGTTCTCACCCAAAAATGATCTACACGTGCTAAGTAGCTATCTACTACTCGCGCCAAGTAAATAGAGTGAGGCAATATTAATCAGTATCTATCTCTCGATTAATACTCCATAAATCACAATTATTAATAAAACTCACTAAATTACTTCTCGTGCGTAATTTAAATTGAACCGTATTTTTTCATTTAATTCTCCAATTTAATTAAATAGAAATATTCAGAAATACGGGGTATTACATACTTCCCCCCTTACAGATGAATTTCGTCCTCAAAATTAGGATAAGACTGGTATTAATACTAAGACCTTAAACATAACTACATCCTCTAATACCCAAAAATCAAATCATATCATCCTAAGGGTCATCCCAAGTACATGCCTTGCTTAATTGTAAACCCAACGAGGCTGAGTTGGAACTGGTATTTGGGCATATATATGTATGTGTTTATATTTATGTAAAGAAAAAAGAAATAAAAAAACAAAGTTGTAGCAGGTCAGTAAAATTGAACCAAGAATGGGTTCAGAGGTCGTCGGCCTTGGATGTGTGTGTGTATATATATATATATATATATATATATATATATATATATATATATATACCGAAATTAGAAGCTTCGAGCTTCTCTAATGGCAGTCAATGGAGAGAAACGAAAATAAAAATAGGGGAAAGGGGTAAGAATGGTTTGTCCGGCGGTGGGAGAGAGAGGAGAAGAGGGTGGTCGAGGAAGAAAGAGAAGGCCATAGGTCTTTAATGGTCGGCGGTTGAGCTCAGGGGAAAAGCGAGACAATGGTTTCGCGTAATTTTTCCATAGGTTTGGGGAAAATGGAGAGGGGTTTTGGGATTGGTTTCGTTTGTTGGTGATGGGTTGTGTGGTAGAAGAACAAAGGTTAGACACATAAATAATTTAATTAAAATAAAAATAAAAGTCAGGGTCTTACATATAATTAAAAGAAGAATCATGTTTCTCCACATGAACACTTTAGTTCATCAAAGATTCATTCTCAAGATCTTCAACAACAAGAAGAGTTCTTCAAAATAAATAAATATATAAGGCTTCAACATCAACAATAATAACAATAACAATAAAAACGACAACAACAACAACCACGTGAACCAAGAGAATAAAGGTGCATATACATTGAGCTCAACATCAAAGCTCCACAGAAATAAGGGTCCATCTTCAGAAATGTGTTTTTCAATAAAAACAATGGATTTTTCTCACAACAACTCATCCACGACTTCTTCAAAATATATAGAGGCTCATTTTCTCCTTCAAGTCAATATATTCTTTAATAACACAGGCTCAAGAGAGAAAATGAAAAACAGGAAGAAGAAAAGAAAAATGAAATAGAAAATTACTATTTAATGCCAATGAAATTAACAAGGCTTCTATAATAATATTCAAGACTTTATCTTCTACAACAACAATTATCTAAGTCTACAACAAAAACTTTATAAGAAAAGATTTGGATTGATGTATTCACCTAACAAGGCCTTTGATTTGAATTTCAACATTCCACTTTCTTATTATGGAGAAAACTTCATTGTATCTTCAAAGCTAGTAGTGTCATGGTTGCGAGAAGTTAAAGAATGTGGTATCTCTCGTGAGCTTGCTCGTATCCTCTTGGTCAAGGAAGGGTATATCTAATTTTGATTGTGGTTATAATGTTTAATAAATTGTTGTAAGGTTTCTAATCTGCCTCAGTGAACTGAACATTCTCGAGTGTGGATGTAGGCAACGCCGAACCACATAATAATCATCAATCCACGTATCTTCCAATTCTCTCATTAAATGCATGCGTACCTATTTTTTATGTAATGACTATTTATATAATATGAATTTGAATGTGTGTTGGATACTAGGAAAAAAAAATCATTCAATAACGAAATAAGTCTTAACTTCACTAAACAAGTTTGATAAGAAAACAAAATGATTAGTGAACATAGAGAAACAATTTGAATTTTTAAAAAGTCAAATATCTTACTAAATCACAATTCACCGCCATGAGATATTTCCAAGCCAACATTTGATTAGGCATAAATTCTTTGTATTTATCCATATAGTTCAGATTCTTTTATCACATTGGGCGGGCGATGTAATTTAGATTGATTTATCTCATATTTATGCTACTAACCCTTTTTTATAAGTATTTTTTATTTGTATATTTCTCTCTTATTTTATAGGTAATTCGTACAAGTGGGTGGAAGAGAAATGCTGAAACTGTGAATGAAATATAAGAAAGGAAAGTCAAGGGAACTTTCATAATTTTATAGTTGGAATCCGGATGAGGAGTCAACTGAAAAGTTGAAGATCTTGAATTCACAAGAACATTAGAAAAGCAGTTTCTCAATTCGAGTTACGGTGAAGAAGTTATACTTGTTTGAAGATTAAGAGTCAAAAAGGCAAAATTAAAGATTGTTGAGAGTAAAACCGGTTCGCCCAAACCTTGGCCACACTGGAAAGTAGTACCGGTTTGATTTTGAAATGGAACCGGTTCGATTTTTTGATGCACAAAATTACAAGTTTATCCAACTTATTTTGAGAGTTTGTTTTGGTTAAAACACTTGTAAAAACGTTGAGCTCTATTAATTCATTATTCTTAGAGTTGGTTAGCCAAGTTTTAACCTAGTTTTGAGAGCAATAAATGAGGCCCTAGGAACCAAATTCATCATCAAGTTTACAATTTAGTGGTTTGAATTTCAAGATTTCATCAATAAAGTTTGATCTCTATATCTTGTTCTTGAATTCTATTATTCTTTGCATGTTCTATATATTTTATAGATTTCTAAGAAATTCTTTCATGTTTAGTTACACATTCATCATGAATATGATTCCATGCAACATTTGAATATCATTTATTAGTCACATCACCATGTTCGACTAAGTTCTTAGAGGGTTGGGTACATGAACCCAACCTAGGTATTACGAATAGATTTAAAAGTGGATAAAATGTAATTAATAATTCAAAGGTCTGAAATCTTATTGAAATAAACATCCTAGGTCTTTTAGTTTTGTTTTTTATGGGTAACCAATATGTTTAAGAATATGATACGAGTTTGATATTTATCACCATTAAATACGATTTTTGATTTGATATTGTGAGGAGTAAAATCCGCATATGTCAAGTGATTAGAAAGTATTTAAGGTTTCTTTGAATTGGGAATTAGGTTTTTTAAGGTTTTATGTCCTAAGTAATTACCAATGGTTCGGGGGGAGTGTACTCCAACTCCATTTTCTCACATATAGATTAAAAATCAATTAATTATTCTTACATGCTTAGTTATTTCACAATCTTAATTAATTTTTATTTGTTGATAGGAAATTTCCAAAAATAATCATCTTTTCCTTTCTTTCTTTGAGTAAAATGAAAGGTTATTCATCGTTCCTATTCATCGTCACGTTCTACGACTTATTCCATGTTTCGATACACGACTTTCTCATATTATTACTTACGCGATCGGCTTACATATGAGTCATAATTTACATGCACTAGAGACACTTTTTGAGTCGCGTCAATAACCCAAAAATCCTTCGTTATGCTCATACTTCTATAAGCATGGTAAACAAAATTTCCCAAAACATCAAAGTTTTGTGCCTTACATTGATAGTCGGACTCCTTACATTTTTTCTCTTTTCCTTCAATTCGTCACTGTTTTTTATTTTTGTAGCTCGTATTGGTTCGTCTTCAAGAAACTGCAAAATTTTGAAGGTAGTTGGAAAGAATTCACCTTTTTTCTTCATCAGGTAAAATTATTTCCATCGAAATGTTAAAAATGAGTAAGGCTTATATACATCACTTAAATGGAATGACAAACTGAAGACAATATTATGAGAAACTTTTGGAAATTAGAGGTTTAAAAGAAGGAACCAATGAAAAACTAAAATTGATAACAAAGCTTCAAGGCTCGGTATTCGATTGTTGTAGATAATAATGATAAAAAAATGGGAGGAGAATTTTACTCTTGCGATTTGTATAGGCATTAAATCCATTTGTTAATTATGGGTATGTATGCCCAGAACACTAAAAAAAATGTCACGAATGATGCCTAAATAGACGTTTCACTAATGAAATAATAAATAAATAAATAAAATTCATAATTTTTTTCTAACCCCCAACTAATCTACTCGAGAGTCTATAGCCCTAAGTGTAAAATGATTAATTGAGTGTTATCCGATACAACCTTGGTCATAAATTTATTACATACATTGTTCGATCACTCGAACTCGGTGAAACCTATACTCAATGTGCTTAACCTTTTTATAGGTTACACGTTCTTTCGAACTTGTAATCGTTCCATTATGTGCAATGAAAAGTGTAACAACCAAATGCACTCGAAAGACCCTTACTCAAGTTACTTAGGAAGTATCCGAGTTATATAGCCTCTTTAGTTACCTCCAAAGTGGTAACAACTTCGACCTCCTTGGCGGAGTCATCAATGAAAGATTGCTTCACACTCCTTCAACTTATAGCTCAACCTCCTTCGGTAAGCAAATATTCTGACGTAGAAAACTTGAAATTGTTATGTGACTGAAAATAAATCTTTGTGCCTAAACAATATGGTTTACACCTTATATTTTGTAGCTAAACGGTGTTGGTTCTTAAGGGTTAAATACTATGTGTCTCCTATAATGCAAAAAAAAAAACATAGTCTAAAGGGAAAAAAATGTATAAAACCATACCATTTGAACCAAACCATCATAATCTAATGGACCTTAAAGTTTTTAAACTTGTCCATTTACAACAACTAAAGTTTCCAAAATACCCAATTGTGAATTAAAAATTCCAACAATGAGCAAGAAAGAAAGAGATAGAGTATATGAGGGACATATTATTAAAAATGGATTTTATAGTCAAATAAGTACTACAAAATTTTCTTTAGTCCATTTGGTCCCACTAGAAAAAAACTTTCTTCAATAGATCCCACTACAAACATGTAGTAAATATTTACTACATATATAACTTATGCAAAGCATATGGTAAATATTTATTACTTTTAAAACTTGTGCAAAATATATAGTAAATATTTACTACGTGTGATAAATATGTAATCTAATAAAATTTTCTATCTGTGAAAAACATATAATAAAACTATGGTGACAATTAAGTTCAGCACAAATTATCAAGAAAATACAATCACTAGAGCAAATAAAGAAAGTAAGGAATGGCAATCACACAACATAATATTTTACGTGGTTCAGCAAGAATGCCTACGTCCACGGTGGTGCTCTCAATATTATTTCTCTATACTCCGGGGAGTGCTTTACAGGAAAAATAATGCATGCCCTTTGCCCCGGGATAAGGGTATGTTATATACAAGTTCATTTTTGGGGAGTGGGGGTGCTGGACTCCCACACGTCAATCCAAAATTCCTAGAATATCTCCTCACGAGATTTTAGGAATAGACTTGGTCTTAACTGAATGAATTGGGGCGTGAGGCCTCCAGAATTTGGGTCGTAATCACTACACCAAAAACAGGAATCTGGCACGGTTTTGAACTGTGCTAGAATCAAATGTTCCAAAATTTAAATTTTTTTCTGGCACGGCTCAAAAGTGTGCCAGATTTGGCCAAACAGGAACACTTCTGGCACACTTTTAAACCGTGCCAGAATTTGATATTTCTGGCACACTTTGGCACAATTTAAAAAAATTTAGCATAGTTAAAAACCATGCCAAAATATGATACACTTTTGCCACGGTTTTGAACTATGCCAAATTTTTTATAAAAAGAAAAAAAAATTAATTATTTGAAAGCACAAAAATTCAAAAATTAATAATATTGCACGTTGTTAATAAACTAATGTACATATAAAATTCAAAATATTACAAGTCTTTAATAATTCATAGGCAAAAAAAAAATTGGGTAGAGTTTCCTCTATTTTCTAGACATTTCAAAACCTGCTAATACAAAACCTGCCTAACATAAAGTCAGCACGACCATAAAATATAACAATTAACTTACAAAAGCGCGCACGACCATAAAAGTTAACAATAAAACTACAAAAGACCGCACGGCCATAACACCAAAAAATGGAATCATGAATAAACCCCTTGTTGTAAACCATTGAGTTCTCTGTGTGTTCCACGTGAATATATGCCAACGATAAACTATTATCCTGTAAAAAAAATAGGGTACAAAAAGATACGATATTAGTAATCTAATAATTTACAAAAAAAAATTTACTCAAACTAAAAAATTACATTTAAGAGTGGAAATTATCATCATATTATCACATCGGGAGACCCGGGACTACGCAGTCAGTTTCTACAAGTTACATTGGTCCCGTGCAAGGTGTTCGTGCCTCCTATAGGGTCGTTTGGGGGTTGGTTTGGGTTTTCACCCTTTAACGACTTATTTTTAAGTCGAAGTGTCATTTTTACCAATTATCATCATATTCTCAAATCGGGAGACCCGGGACTACGCGGTCCATTCCTACAAGTTACATTGGTCCCGTGCGAGGTGTTCGTGCCTCTTATGGGGTCATTTGGAGGCTGTTTTGGGTTTGCACCCTTTAACAACTTATTTTTAAATCTAAGTGTGATTTTTGCAAATTATCATCATATTCTCAAATCGGGAGACCCGGGACTACGCGGTCAGTTCCTACAAGTTTCATTGGTCCTGTGCGAGGTGTCGTGCCTCCTACGGGATCGTTTGGCGGCTGGTTTGGTTTTTCACCCTTTAACGGCTTGTTTTGAAGTCTAAGTATGACTTTTCCAAATTACCATCATATTCTCAAACCAGGAGACCAGGGACTACGCGGTCACTTTCTACAAGTTATATTGGTCCCGTGCGAGGTGTCCATGCCTCTTACGGGGCCGTTTGGGGGCTGGTTTGGATTTTCACCCTTTAACTGCTTATTTTTAAGTTTAAGTATTGATTTTTGCAAATTATCATCATATACTCAAACCGGTAGACCCGGGACTATGAGATCAGTTTCTACAAGTTACATTGGTCCCTTGCGAGGTGTTCGTGCCTCTTACGGGGTCGTTTGGGGGCTGGTTTGGATTTTCACCCTTTAACTGCTTATTTTTAAGTTTAAGTATTGATTTTTGCAAATTATCGTCATATACTCAAACCGGGAGACCCGGGACTATGAGATCAGTTTCTACAAGTTACATTGGTCCCTTGCGAGGTGTTCGTGCCTCTTACGGGGTCGTTTGGGGGCTGGTTTGGATTTTCACCCTTTAACGGCTTATTTTTAAGTAAAAGTGTAATTTTTGCAAATTATCGTCGTATTCTAAAATCGGGAGACCCGTAACTATGTGGTCAGTTCCTACAAGTAACATTGGTTCCGTGCGAGGTGTTCGTGCCTCTTACGGGGTAGTTTGGAGGATGGTTTGGGTTTTCACCCTTTAACGGCCTGTTTTTACGTCTAAGTGTGATTTTAGTAAATTATCATCGTATTCTCAAATCGGGAGACCCGGGACTAAACGGTCAGTTCCTACAAGTTATATATTGGTCCCGTGCGAGGTGTTCGTGCCTCTTACGGGGTCGTTTGGGGGCTGGTTTGGGTTTTCACCCTATAACGGCATGCTTTTAAGTCTAAGTGTTGATTTTTGTCAATTATCATCATATTCTCAAATCTGGAGACTCGGAACTACGCGGTCAGTTCCTACAAGTTACATTGGTCCCGTGCAAAGTGTTCATGCCTCTTACGGGGACGTTTGGTGGATGGTTTGGGTTTTCACACTTTGACGGCTTGTTTTTAAGTCTAAGTGTTATGTTTGGAAATTATCGTCCTATTCTCAAATCGGGAGACCTGGGACTACGCGGTCGGATCCTACAAGTTACATTGGTCCCGTGCGAGGTGCACGTGCCTCCTACGGGGTCGTTTGGGGTCTAGTTTGGATTTTCACCCTTTAACGGCTTATTTTTAAGTCTAAGTGTGATTTTTTCAAATTATCATCCTATTGTCAAACCGGGAGACCCGAGACTACGCAGTCAGTTTCTACAGGTTACATTGATCCCGTACGAGGTGTTCGTGCCTCCTACGGGATCGTTTGGGGGCTGGTTTGGATTTTCACCCTTTAACGGCTTGTTTTCAAGTGTAATGTTGATTTTTGCAAATTATCGTCATATTCTCAAACCGGGAGACCCAAAACTACGCGGTCAGTTCCTACAAGTTACATTGGTCCCCTGCGAGCTGTTCGTGCCTCTTATGGGGTCGTTTGGGGGCTGGTTTGGGTTTTCACCCTTTAACGGCTTATTTTTAAGTCTCAGTGTGATTTTTGCAAATTATCATCATATTCTCAAATCGGGAGACCTGGGACTACACGGTGAGTTCATACAAGTTACATTGGTCCCGTGCAAGGTGTTCGTGCCTCTTACGGGGTCGTTTGGGGGCTGGTTTGGGTTTTCACCCTTTAACGGCCAATTTTTAAGTCTAAATGTTGATTTTTTCTAATTATCGTTGTATTCTCAAACCGGGAGACCCGGGACTATGCGATCAGTTTGTATAACTTACATTGATCCCGTGCGAGGTGCTCCTGCCTCTTATTGGGACTTTTGGTGACTGGTTCGGATTTTCACCCTTTAACGGCCTGTTTTTTAGTCTAAGTGTTATTTTTGCAAATTATCGTAATATTTTCAAATCGGGAGACCCAGGACTCCGTGGTCAGTTCCTACAAGTTACATTGATCTCGTACGAGGTGTTCGTGCCTCTTACAAGGTCGTTTGGGGTCTGGTTTGGGTTTTCTCCCTTTAACGGCTTTTTTTAAGTCTAAGTGTTGATTTTTGCCAATTATCATCATATTCTCAAACCGAGAGATCCTAGACAACGCGGTCAGTTCATACCTATTACATTGGTCCCGTGCGAGGTGTCCGTGCCTCTTACGGGGACATTTGATGGCTAGTTTGGGTTTTCACCCTTTAACGACCTGTTTTAAGTATAAGTGTGATTTTTTGCCAATTATCGTCGTATTCTCGAACGGGGAGAACTGGGACAACGCGATCAGTTCGTACAAGTTATATTAGTCCCGCGCGAGGTGTTCGTACCTCTTACGGGTACTTTTGGTGGACGGTTTGGGTTTGCACCCTTTAACGGCTTATTTTTAAGTCTAAGTGTGATTTTTGCAAATTATCATCCTATTCTCAAACCGGAAGACCCAGGACTCGTGGTCTGTTCCTACTAGTTACATTGGTCCCGTGCGAGGTGTTCGTGCCTCTTACGGGGTCGTTTGGGGGCTGGTTTGGGTTTTCACCCTTTAACGGCTTATTTTTAAGTCTAAGTGTTGATTTTTACCAATTATCATCGTATTCTCAAACCGAGAGACCCGAGACTACGCGGTCAGTTCGTACAAGTTATATTTGTCCCGTGCGAGGTGTTCGTGCCTCTTACGGGGACATTTGGTGGCTGGTTTGAATTTTCACCCTTTAACGACCTGTTTTTAAGTCTAAGTGTGATTTTTGCCAATTATCATCATATTCTCAAACCAGGAGACCTGGGACTACGCGGTCAGTTCGTACAAGTTACATCGGTCCCGTGCGAGGTGTTCATGCCTCTTACGGGGACGTTTGGTGACTGGTTTGGGTTTGTACACTTTAAAGGCTTGTTTTCAAGTCTAAGTGTGATTTTTGTAAATTATCGTCCTATTCTCAAACCGAGAGACTCGGGACTACACGATCAGTTACTACAAGTTACATTGGTCCCGTGTGAGGTGTTCGTGCCTCTTACAGGGTCGTTTGGGGGCTGGTTTGGGTTTTCACCCTTTGACGGTCTGTTTTTAAGTTTAAGTGTTGATTTTTGCCAATTATTGTCGTATTCTCAAATCGGGAGACCCGGGACTACGCGGTCAGCTCCTACAAGTTACATTGGTTCGTTTCGAGGTGTTCGTGCCTCTTACGAAGGTCGTTTGGGGGCTGGTTTGGGTTTCCCCCTTTAACGGCTTATTTTTAAGTCTAAGTGTGATTTTTACAAATTATCGTCATATTCTCAAATCAGGAGACCCGGGACTACGCGGTCAGTTCCTACAAGTTACATTGGTTTCGTCAGAGGTGTTCGTGCCTCTTACGGGGTCGTTTGGTGGCTGGTTTGAGTTTTCACTCTTTAACGGTCTAATTTTAAGTCTAAGTACGATTTTTGCAAATTATCATCGTATTCTCAAACCAGGAGACTTGGGACTATGCAGTCAGTTCCTATATGTTACATTGGTCCCGTGCGAGGTATTCGTGCCTCTTACAGGGTCGTTTGGGGGCTGATTTAGGCTTTCACCCTTTAACGGTTTGTTTTTAAGTCTAAGTGTTGATTTTTGCCAATTATCGTCGTATTCTCAAACTGGGAGACCCGGGACTACGCGGTCAGTTCTTAAAAGTTACATTGGTCCCGTGCAAGGTGTTCGTGCCTCTTACAGGGACGTTTGGTGGCTAGTTTAGGTTTTCACCCTTTAACGACCTGTTTTTAAGTCTAAGTGTTGATTTTTGCCAATTATCATCGTATTCTCGAACCGGGAGACCCGGGACTACGCGGTCAGTTCTTATAAGTTACATTGGTCTCGTGCAAGGTGTTCGTGCCTCTTACGGGGACGTTTGGTGGCTGGTTTGGGTTTTCACCCTTTAACGACCTGCTTTTAAGTCTAAGTCTGATTTTTGCCAATTATTGTCATATTTTCAAACCGGGAGACCTGGGACTACGTGGTTAGTTCCTACAAGTTACATTGGTCCCGTGTGAGGTGTTCGTGCCTCTTACGGGGTCGTTTAGGGGCTAGTTTGGGTTTTCACCCTTTAACGGCCAGTTTTTAAGTCTAAGTGTTGATTTTTTCCAATTATCGTCGTATTCTCAAATCGGGAGACCCGGGACTACACGATCAGTTCGTATAAGTTACATTGATCCTGTACGAGGTGCTCTCGCCTCTTATTTGGACGTTTGGTGACTGGTTTGGGTTTTCACCCTTTAACGGCCTGTTTTTTAGTCTAAGTGTTTTTTTACAAATTATCGTAATATTTTCAAACCGGGAGACCCAAGACTACGCGGTCAATTCCTACAAGTTACATTGGTCCCGTGCGAGGTGTTCGTGCCTCTTACAGGGTCGTTTGGGGGTTGGTTTGGGTTTTCACTCTTTAACGGCTTTTTTTAAGTTTAAGTGTTGATTTTTGCCAATTATCATCATATTCTCAAACCGAAAGACCGTAGATAATGCGGTCAGTTCGTACCTATTACATTGGTCCCGTGTGAGGAGTCCGTGCCTCTTACGGGGACATTTGATGGCTGGTTTGGGTTTTCACCCTTTAACGACCTGTTTTTAAGTCTAAGTGTGATTTTTGCCAATTATCGTCGTATTCTCGAACCGGGAGATCGGGGACTACGCGATCAGTTCGTAGAAGTTACATTAGTCCCGTGCGAGGTGTTCGTGCCTCTTACGGGTACTATTGGTGGATGGTTTGGGTTTGCACTCTTTAACGGCTTATTTTTAAGTCTAAGTGTGATTTTTGCAAATTATCGTCCTATTCTCAAACCGGAAGACCCGGGACTACGCGGTCTGTTCCTACTGGTTACATTGGTTCCGTGCGAGGTGTTCGTGCCCCTTACGGGGTTGTTTGGGGGTTGGTTTGGGTTTTCACACTTTAACGACTTATTTTTAAGTCTAAGTGTTGATTTTTGCCAATTATCGTCGTATTCTCAAACCGAGAGACCTGAGACTATGCGGTCAGTTCGTATAAGTTATATTGGTCCCGTGCGAGGTGTTCGTGCCTCTTACGGGGACGTTTGGTGGTTGGTTTGGGTTTTCACCCTTTAACGACCTGTTTTTAAGTCTAAGTGTGATTTTTTCCAATTACCATCATATTCTCAAACCAGGAGACTCGGGACTACGCGGTCAGTTCGTACAAGTTACATTGGTCCCGTGCAAGGTGTTCGTGCCTCTTACGGGGACGTTTGGTGGCTGGTTTGGGTTTGCACCCTTTAAAGACTTGTTTTCAAGTCTAAGTGTGATTTTTGTAAATTATCGTCCTATTCTCAAACTGGGAGACTCGGGACTACACGGCCAGTACCTACAAGTTACATTGGTCCCGTACGAGGGGTTCGTGCCTCTTAAAGGGTCGTTTGGGGGCTGGTTTGGGTTTTCACCCTTTAACGGCCTGTTTTTAAGTTTGTGTTGATTTTTGCCAATTATTGTCGTATTCTCAAATCGAGAGACCCGAGACTACGCGGTCAGTTCCTACAAGTTACATTGGTTTGTTGCGAGGTGTTCGTGCCTCTTACGGGGGTTGTTTGGGGGCTGGTTTGGGTTTCCCCCTCAACGGCTTATTTTTAAGTCTAAGTGTGGTTTTTACAAATTATCGTCATATTCTCAAATCGGGAGACCCGGGACTACGCGGTCAGTTCCTACAATTTACATTGGTTCCGTCAGAGGTGTTCGTGCCTCTTACGGGGTCGTTTGGGGCCTGGTTTGGGTTTTCACTCTTTAACGACCTAATTTTAAGTCTAAGTATGATTTTTGCAAATTATCGTCGTATTCTCAAATCGGGAGACTCGGGACTATACGGTCAGTTCCTACAAGTTACATTGGTCCCGTGCGAGGTGTTCGTGCCTCTTACAGGGTCGTTTGGGGGCTGGTTTAGGTTTTCACCCTTTAACGGACTGTTTTTAAGTCTAAGTGTTGATTTTTGCCAATTATCGTCGTATTCTCAAACCGGGAGACGCGGTCAATTCTTACAAGTTACATTGGTCCCGTGCAAGGTGTTCGTGCCTCTTACGGGGACGTTTGGTGGCTAGTTTGGGTTTTCACCCTTTAACGACCTGTTTTTAAGTCTAAGTGTGATTTTTGCCAATTATCGTCGTATTCTCAAAACGGGAGACCCGGGACTACGTGGTTAGTTCTTACAAGTTACATTATTCTCGTGCGAGGTGTTCGTACCTCTTACGGGGTCATTTGGAGGCTGTTTTGGGTTTTCACCCTTTAACGGCCTATTTTTATATCTAAGTGTGATTTTTACAAATTATCATCATATTCTAAAACCGGGAGACTCGGGACTACGCGGTCAGTTCCTATAAGTTACATTTGTCCCGTGCGAGGTGTTCGTGCCTCTTACGGGGTCGTTTGGGAGCTGGTTTGGGTTTTCACCCTTTAACGGCCTGTTTTTAAGTCTAAGTGTGATTTTTACAAATTATGGTCATATTCTCAAACCGGGAGATCCAGGACTACGCGATCAGTTCCTACAAGTTTCATTGGTCCCATGCAAGGTGTCCGTGCCTCCTACAGGGTCGTTTGGTGGCTGGTTTGGGTTTTCACCCTTTAACGACCTGTTTTTAAGTCGAAGTGTGATTTTTGCCAATTATCATCGTATTCTTAAACCGGGAGACCCGGGACTACACGGTCAGTTCGTACAAGTTACATTGTTCCCGTGCGAGGTGTTCGTGCCTTTTAAGGGGACGTTTGATGGCTGGTTTGGATTTGCACCCTTTAACGGTTTGTTTTTAAGTTTAAGTGTGATTTTTGAAATTATCGTCCTATTCTCAAACCGGGAGACCCGGAATTACGTGGTCAGTTTCTAGAAGTTACATTGGTCGTGTCGAGGTGTTCATGCCTCTTATAGGATCGTTTAGGGGCTGATTTGGGTTTTCACCCTTTAACTGCTTGTTTTTAATTTTAAGTGTTGATTTTGGCAAATTATCGTCATAATCTCAATAACCAAACCACCAGCAAATCCATTCTACCAATTTAACTAAATAAGTTAATAAATTAAGCCAGTTTACATTTGGCTCCTTGTCGTCGCTATATCAGGCCATTTTTTTATTTAATGCTGCAACATTTAAAGAGAATTTGAGATAGCAGAGTTCATTTGTATTTTGATAGCCACCCGATGAACTCTTCGCGCCATAACTTCTCGAATGTATCCCATTTGGTCCAACAATGTCTACAAATTCTGAAATCTTCCGCTGACAAGGAAAATACAATAAAGATAAAGAAAATATGTAATTACGACCATAAAATTTACATGTTGCGTCTTCATTTATAAATTTATAAATGCCTTCTTTGAATGAGATAAGGAGTTGGAAAATATCATGACTTGTAACAAAACAAGGACACAACTTGCATGTCATTGATACTCCATGCAAATCCATAATGTTCAGCAGTACTATGCTTTTAAATACAGGACAATATAACATCTTAACAGGGTACACAAGCCTTATGCAAACAATTCAGTATAAGAGAGGCACCAGAGATTGTTATACCGGGGGGGGGGGGGGGGGGACTGAAAAGTGGATATCAATGAGAAGATTTTTTTTCCGTTTAGGGGGATTAGGTACTGGATTATCGCATGAACAAGTAATAATCAGCTGCAGTATTAGACACGAGTATGATTATGAAGACAATTTTTGACTAGTCAAGTTCGACATAAAATTTCCTGTTAACAACTTTGTTTTGAAATTGTTGTTGAGTGCAAGAACCTACTGTAGTTTAAAATGTAGTGAATTCGATTTTCACATTCACACCGTGTTCAATTTACATGTGACATGCATGTGGATATCCCATGGTCAACAAGTTTAAGGTAACTACCAACTAGTGCATACAGTTTCCATAATAATTAAGCATCATAAACCACTTTATGACTATCAATAGTGGAGAAATACTAACACATCATATATTCTACACTAATTGTGTTAACCGACGCTTATGGAATTCTAATGTAGAGATGATCATGGTTAATCTTTTTAAGAAAGTAGTCTATGAAAGAACAAGGAGTGAAAGCTTGCATCCTCCACTTCAAGGTGCTCAAAACAAGAAGCTCCATTATGGTTTTGCCTTCAAATAAAAACTTGGGATCTCCTACCTACTCATAAAAATCCACTGAACCATTTTTCTGCCAAAAAAATGCATTTTGTTGCAAAACAAAAAACACAATCACCTCCTATATCACCCACCCCAACAAAGTGTTAACCATCTGGTGAGTAAAACGACAAAGTGGGATGGGTGAGTGGTGGATAAAAGTTGGGACGGTTGACTGTCACTAGTTTGAACTATCCAACCTGGGATGGTTAACAATCATTTGCTTGAACATCTTAATATCAGGACGGTTGTGTGTATTCAGGGGTCATTTATTATCTATCCTGTCCTCCACCATTGTGCTGCTGCGACATGGATATGACACGTTTGAGCTATCTGGATCCTTCTGTTTGGAAAATCATTGTGAATGCTCTAACAAGACACAAATAATACACATATGATATATATACATGATCTCCTGATTTCTTATAAATTTTAAGTACTCTAACGGCATCATGGCATTGCATCTCAAAAGACTGTTACAGAACACAAAGTTAATGCTATTTTTATAAGATGATACGAGTGAGATCAATTTGATTGTGTCAAATAGATAAAATCAAATGTTACCTTTTCAACCAAATTGAGAGCTCCGTCCGTAATTTCTACATACATTTTAGCACTTTCAGCTACAATCTAAAGTAGACAAAAAGATGAGGGGTAAATGTATAATCAAACCTAAATAATTTAATGATATTCATAGAATTAATTACTTACAATTGAAAGGACATACTGAATCAGGTAATTAAATCTATCCATTCCCTGTGGCTGTAAAAATACATATGGTCAATGTTACTCAAGAATAAGAATACATGTACTCTAATAGTTAAACTGAAATGATTATATAAATAAATATACTGGAATATGTTTTTTTTTTGTACAGAAGAAGAAAAGTCGACACTGCCGTTGTACTCCCCCACGCTCCTCAAACCCCCGGAAGTGGTCCTACCCGAGATGGAGAAACCTGCCTGAGCCAGAGGACGATGTAATGGTGAGTTTTACCTGCCGGAGCTAAGGGCTGACCAGCATCCTTAAGGTGGACCTTGGCGCTACTGCGCTTGAGGTTAGAGGAAATGGAGAGGTTGCGTCAAAGGAAGGTAGGGCTTGTGTGTATATTACCATTGCCTAATACATAGACACTAACACCTCGTACCCTCCAAAACAAGACAAATTAAGCAAAGAAGCTTTATCATCCTACACATAAGAATCCACAAAAATCAACCATGATCATAATTTAAATTCCATGCCATGGATGAAAAATATTCAGTCCAAGTTTAAAAATTTACCAATTTCGATTCCAATTCCAAAGCACGAAATTGGGTTTCCCAAACACACCCTAAGTACTCCCTCCGTCCCAAATTAAGAGTCCTTATCCTTTTTTCTCATAAATTAAGGATACTCTAAATCAATTGCCAAGATCAACATTCGTTCACTACGATGAAATTTGGTACGTTAATTATGTCCAAAATGGAAAAGTGGAGTGCGAACCAAAAGAGAATAGTGGCCTGACTCTGAATTTGGGACTGAGAGAGTAATAAACATGTATGGTCTAAAGGCCAAACATCTCCTTCTTTGTACTCTAAACCCCAAATGAAGAGAAAGCAACAAAAACCTTAAATAAATGTATGTCACATTTCTGAAATGTAAACCTTTAAACTAGTTTAGAATCCTGAACATGTGAAACGAGGGCAATTACTGAAATTGAATTCACACACTAGTAGTAGTAATAGTAATAGAAGAGAGCGAGGACCTGAGCTTTGTCGGCAAGCTGAACAATGAGTCGTTCGACGGGGAGGGGAGACTCGTGTAGCGGGACAGGACGCGACCGTCGGCGGTGAGACCGGCGATGGCGACGCCGATGTGATCTTCGACCTTGAAGATCTTCTTTTGATGGGAGGAGAGGTCAGAGTTGGCTTCATTGACAGAGGCCAGGACCACGTGCGACTTCGAAGAATGAGAGGAGGAATAAGGGCGACAGCAGCGATAGAGAGAATAAGAGGGTAGGGCTTGGGTTTTTGGTCGAGAGCGATAGGGGAGATCGAGGGAGAAGACGAGGGAGGAGAGAGAAGAGGGAAACTAAAGTGTGCCAAAATTTTAAGGTATTTTATATTGTAGTCAAGTGTTCTTAATTTTTGGCACACTTTAAAACAGTGCCAAAATTTGGCACTGTTTTAAAGTGTGCCAAATTGTCATTAAACCGTGCCAGTATTTGGCACAGTTTAAAATAGTGCCAAATTTTTAATATCAGGGTGTGCCAAATTGTTATTTTTGGTGTAGTGAATTTATTGGGCTACTCGTCTGGGCCCAAGGTGATAAATCGAGGTACCCATAATTGCCCCTAAAGTTGTTGGGCCATAATTTGGGCTCAATAATTTTAAATGATTTGTCACATTGACTATTTTGTAAATTGTGCAACACTTTTCAAGATCGAAAAGCCTTTTCTGAACTGGTTTAGGCGGCAGCCTGCCTCGTTGCCTGTGCTCTATGATTAGAAATGTTTAAAAATCCTCTGGAGAAGTATTTTCTTGTTGTCGCTTCAAGTTTCTCCGTATTTTTAAACTTCTCCAAGCTTCTGGTGCTGCTCTTTCATCCCCAGGTCTTTGTCTTCTAATTTCAATCTTCTTCATCGTCTTTGCTTGTGACTTTGCATCGTCCCAAGCTAAGTTTTTACTTCGTAAGTTCCTCTTGCTCTTTCTCTTTTCTTTTTCTGTTGAAATTTCTTCGCATTTGTAATTATGGTTTGTATCTTTCAATGGCGAAAATAGGCAATAGATCAATATGCGAATTTAGGAAGTTCTATAATATTCCTAATTGGGTAGACATCGAGTGTGACCCTATCCCCCATAATGTTAGGGAGGTTGAGGATGCTTACTGGATTCAAGTTCTCTTGTTGTCCCAAGGAGGTCTTACTTTTCCTCCAAGCTATTTGTTTTTGCACTTTTTTTGTTATTTCAATATTGTCCCTGCACAGTGTTCGCCCAATGTCTGGAAGATTTTTGATGGTGTACATAGAATAAATCAGCTCTATGGAACTAATTTAGGGCTTGCTGAGATCTGCTTTTGTTACTCTTTCTCACGAACAAGTTCTGGTCTTATTTACCTCAAGTCCAGGAGTCCTGATAGGGTATTGGTAGTAAATCTACCTGATTCCCACAAGGATTACTGGCATGAGGGTTTTATTGCTAGAAATTGGCAGTTTCCTCCCCATATTGAGGGGTCGAGGTCTGATAGGTTTGAGGTCCCCTTCTATGGGGAGGAGTACATTGGTAGGATTAGTCTTTGTTATGCTCATTGATCCTCTATTCATATACAATTTCTATGATATTTTTCTTTCTTTCTTTTCAGCGAGGATAAAGAACTCGAAACCTGCTCTCAATGAGGTTCGAGCTGCTGAGTTAGTCAAAGCCTGGAACATCAGGGAACTCTTGGCTGACGGTGAACACCCTCGATCAATAGATTTTCTCTTAGAATACAAGAACGTTGGGTCCAACTTTATTGCGCGACCTATGGATAGCATCCCTGAGCTAGACATTACTGAAGAGGCTGTTGTTGATCCCATCTAATTGGTCGAGGAAGAAAGCAACTCTGGTGAGGAAAGGGAGGGTGATGATAGGGGCGGTGCTGAGGGTGGTTCCAGTGAGGAGAGCTCTAGTAAAGAATCTTCTAGTTCGAAAAGGGTTTCAGAGGCTCGAAATTCTTCGAGTGAATCTAGTAGTTCCAGTGAGGAAAACATGGCTCCTCCGAGGAAGAATCTGATTCTTGATGATGATGATGTGCTCCTTTCTTACCGGTCGAAGAAGTAGAAATCTGGCGGCGGAGAGGTTGGAACTGGTTCTCAGTCTGCTTCTCATGATCAGGAGAAGAAGAAGAGGGAGGAAGAGCAGTTGAAAGAGAGGGAGATAAATGAGGAAGAGAGGAAGAAGGTGGAGGAGATAAAAAGAGCTGAGAAGGAGAGGGAGGAGAGGGGGGAAAGGGAAGAGGAAAGAAGGAGAGAGGAGGTGAGGATGAAGGCGGGTCAAGCTCTGGTGCCTGTGTCCGCCTTACCTAAGGGGCGTCTGTTTCCCTCTCTCTCCAGTTAGCTCCTACGTTGCTTGAAAGAGCAATTTTGCCTACTGACCGTCAGAAGGCAATGGGGACCGACCAGTTAGCTCTGCAGGTGAGTCAGAGGCTAACCTTGGTAAGTATGCTTTCTCTTTTCTATGCTTGTTATATTCTATTTAATGATTCTTTTTTTAATATTCTTCTTCTTTAAAGTTTTTGACCGACTTTATCGTCCTCTATCGCAGTCGCGACGAGCTGGTAAAGAGGAATGTTGATCTTGAGAAAAAGAATGCCGAGATAGAGGCCAGCTTGAAGGCTGCTGATGCTATCCAGAAGTCATCTGATCTCGCTCTATCTGAAGCTAACCGTACAAAGGAGGCGACGATCAAGGAGCTTAGGGAGTTGAGGTAGTCCTATGACTTGGTCTACTCGAGCAAGTTAGCTATTTTGGAGGAGAATAAGGTGCTGGTGGAGAAGGTGAAGAGGGTGCAATCTGAGGCATCCACCCTGAAGGAAAGTTTGTACAATGCCGGATGGGCTGCTGCGTACGAGGATGTCGATGTTCAGATATGCTACATCAGCCAACTGAACTTTAAGAAGGGCTGGAATAAGGCTCTTTTGACTACTGGAGTGGATATCGATTCTCCATTGTTTGATGAGCATGATCT
This sequence comes from Sambucus nigra, assembly GCA_949130495.1. Lineage (NCBI taxonomy): Eukaryota > Viridiplantae > Streptophyta > Magnoliopsida > Dipsacales > Adoxaceae > Sambucus > Sambucus nigra. The sequence goes on from OX422213.1 coordinate 40,502,498, forward strand.
AGGCCCGAAAATTGTTGTGGATGAGGCACCTGCCCCGATCATTGATGATGGTGTTACTGCTTCTCAGGTCATTCCTGTTGACGCTCCTTCTACCCAGGGAACAGTAGTTGCTCCACCTGAGGGAGGTGTCCTTACTACTATGGATAAGGGAAAACAACCGGCGACCTCGGAGCAAACTGAGGTTGCCAGCTAGCCTGTTCTGAGGAACTTTTTTTTATATATTTACTTTATTTGTACTATCCTTTTGATTACTGATGTACTTGGAACGTTTCATTTTAATGAAATGAAAACACTTTCCTTTTTACATACTGATTCTTCTCCTCTTTAATTATTTTTATGACTTGTAGTTTATTGATGTGGATGAGTATATATCTGCTACCTCTCAACTGGGAAGGATCCTAGGTACTAATGCGAGCAATCAAGTTCGCCAGGCCTTTTTAAGGATTGGTAAGTCCCTTAGGTCAAGGACTGAGAGCTTTAAAGATTAGTCCGAGCTTGTTGCCAAACTGAAGGATAGACTTCTGGAGATAGAAGAGGTTGGTGCTTCTGTTCAAGAAGAATTGAACCTTCTGAGGGATAAACTTCTGGATGCCTCCGAGATCAATCAATTCGGAGAAGTTCTTTAATAGGAGAATAAAACTCTGAGGAAGGAGGTGTCGCGACTCAGGGAGCATGCATCGAGCGTTGCATATCAAGTTCTACGAGGTTCCTCTTCATCGGCTGACTCGCGAGCTGACAAAATGTCGAGTGCCACCCCTCAAGTTTTGTGAGGTTCCACTTCATCGGCTGGTCCGCGAGCTGGCACAGCACCGAGCGCTACCCCTTAAGTTTTGTGAGGTTCCACTTCATCGGTCGGTCCGCGAGCTGGTACAGATACCGGGGGTCCAACTAGGGAGATGGACGAGCTTTAAGGAGATGTTTGTCGAGCATACGTGATAGCTGACGGGATCTAAAGAGATGTCACGTGGCTAAGGCATCTGTTCAAGAAAGGTCCTTGGTGAGTGTGGGATGACGGTTACGATCAAGGTTGGGCAGATGCTCCGACGAGGTTGGCAGAGTTTGAAGAGCTATCCTTTATTAGGGGATGGTTGAATGCTCTCAAGGAGCTAAAAGTCCTCAGGAACTCAGTCCTCTAGTATCGTCATGAGATCTCCCCTTCAACTCTGTTGCCTAAGCCTTTCCGAAGGGATGACCAGTGGGTCCCCATAGATGATATTCCCAGGCAGTTACTATAAACAGATGCAAATGAAGTAGAGTTAGAGTTAGCTCCCCATCCAGATGACGGACGAAGAGCGCAAGTAGCTGATTACCTAGCTCGGAGACCTAATCCCCAATAGGGTTTACTTAATCCATTTAATGTAACTCTTATTGTAAATAAAGTGAAGTAATAAAATATTTATATTTTGGACGATTCGTCGACTAAACATGCGTTGTATAATTTCTACTTCATTGATTTTTTTTATTATCTTGAGCTCTTTATAGCCGATTAGATATGATGTGGGTAAAGTTATTTTATTACGTGAGTATCCTCCCAGTCCAGTATGCTTATGAGATACCATTCTGCCCTACTTTACCTTTTAGGTCGTGTCATCACACTCCCTTAGGACTAAGTGTGGCAATGGCGAGGACACACCTGGTGTTGGATGTTATATTCGATCAGGTTTTCTGAGCCAAACATCGTTTGGTGACCAATTCAATTTGGTCAAGCTACTTAAGGGTCCCCTGTAGGGCTTCGTATATTTCCAGGGGCAATGCTATGAGGTTGTTCATGTTTCATAACGAAAAACTGAGGAAGGAGGCTCCCTATTTTTATATATTGAGTAATGTGCCTGTCGCTTGGAAAAGATGTGAAAGTTATAAAGTTCATAATACACAATTAACACTTTATGGAATGCTACTGCAAAACAATCTTTTATTAATCAAACACAATTAAAATGAGTTACCAATTCCAGTATTGTGATAAAAGATCAATGAAGAGAAACTAGAAATAAAATTTCTTCAGGTTGGTCGCTAACCAAGCTCAGGGTATCTCTCTGCCCTCCAGCGTTTCTCAGTGATAGGCTCCTTGTAGGTCGTCTCTTATCACCTTGAATAGTCCCTCCCAGTTTGGACCCAGCTTGCCATCAGATGATTTTACTGCACTGCTAAGAACTTTCCTTAGGACGTAATCCCCAACCTGGAATGTTCTTGTATTGACCTTTTTGTTATAGTGCCTTGATAGCTGTTGCTGGTAGCTCGCTAGTTTCACTAGAGCTAATTCTCTGTGTTCGTCAACTAGGTCAAGTTCAGCGAGTAATACTGCATCATTCTGGCCTTGGTCAACCAAGGTGGACCTCATGGTTGGGAGGCCAGCTTCTAAAGGGATGATTGCCTCAATTCCATATGTTAGTGCGAATGGGGTTTCTCCAGTTGCTCGCCGTGAGGTGGTACGATAAGCCCATAAAATATGTGGAAGCTCGCTCACCCATGCCCCTTTAGCTCACTCTAATCACTTTCAGTCCATCAATCACTATTTTATTGGAAGCTTCAGCCTCTCCGTTGCTCTGAAGGTATGCTACAAAGCTGAAATGGTGCTTGATCCCGTGGTCGTTGCAGAAACCCTGGAATAGGCCGCTTTCAAACTGGGTTCCATTGTCAGTGATGATCATTCTAGGGATCTCAAAATGGGTGATTATGTTTTTCCATATGAATTTCATTATGTCTGCGTCCTTGATATTTTCCAGGGGCTCCGTCTCAATCCATTTGGTGAAGTAGTCTGTCGCGACCAACAGATACTTGCTATTACCGGCAGCAGTAGGAAGAGGGCCGACGATGTCCATTCCCCACTGGGCGAAGGGCCAGGGGCTGGTAAGTGATTTTAGGTCATTGGCAGGTTGGTGAACCATAGGAGTGTGTAGTTGACATTTCTCTCACCTGCGAGCATATATCCCAGAGTCTTTCTGCATGTATGGCCACCAGTAACCTTCCTTTATTGATTAGAAGGCTAGCGATCTGCCCCCAATATGGCTCCCACAGATTCCTCATGAAGCTCGTGCAGGACTTGCTCGATGTCCTTCGGGTGAACACATTGGAGGTAAGGGCCGGTAAAAGATTTTTTGTACAGTTTGCCCTCAAGAGATAAGTGAAAGAGAGCATCTTTGACTCTTATCTGATGAGCGGCTTTCTTATCATCTGGTAGTGCACCATCCTTCAAATAGTCCCTTAGGGGGTCCATCCAACTAGGTGCCGATTCAATCTAAAGAATATGGCCCATGTCTGGCAGCTCGTCGCTCTGGTTGATGCTCGACTGAGCGAGGAAGTCAATAGGGATTATTCTCTTCAAGTCAGAGTTAATTGTTGAACTCAAGGCTACTAGGGCGTCAGCATGACTGTTTTGTCCTCTGGAAAACTGTTGGACATTGACTTCCTCGAAGTTGGATATTAATTTCTTTGCTAAGGTGAGGTAGGTTGCCATTCTCTCATCCCTCGTGTTGAAGTCTCCATTTATCTGATTGAAGACTAATTATGAGTCGCCAAACACCTATAGTTGTTTTGCACGCAATGCCTGTGCCTTTTGCAGGCCTACTATCAATGCTTCATATTCCTCTTCTTTATTTGAGGCTTCAAATCCAAGTCTGATTCTTTGCTCTAGGATTGTCTCTTCTGGGGTAATAAGCAAAATGCCTACTCCTTCCCCATTGGAGTTGGAGGCTCCATCAACAAACAGTCGCCAAATATCTTCTGCTGAGTGATCTTCCCTCTTATCCACGGTTTGCAGTTGGTCGCAAGTCTGTTCGCATGTAAACTCCGCGATGAAGTCGGCGAGGACCTAACCCTCGATTGCATTCCTTGGTTGTAACTGGATGTCAAATCATTCGAGCTCGATCGACCACTTCGATAGTTTGTCGAACAGATATGCTTTTCGCAGGATTGCTTTATAGGGGTGTGACATAAGGACGATGATAGAGTGTGCTTCGAAGTAGTGCTTCAGTTTCCTTGAGGCTACCACTTGTGCAAAGATGATCTTCTCTAATGGTAGGTATCGCTGCTCGGCGTCCAAGAGGGGCTTGCTTGCGTAGTAGACCGGGTGCTGGATCCCAATTCTTTTGCATACCAGTGCAGAACTGATAGCGTGGCTAGAAACAACAAGGTATAGATACAGGGAATCGTTCTCTTGAGGTATCACGAGCAAGGGTGGTGTGTTGAGATAAGATTTGAGCTCTTCTAATGCTTTCGAGCAATCTTGATTCCACTTCACTGTTTTTCTCTTCTTCAATAACTGGAAGAATGGCTGATACTTTTCAGATGAATCGATTCAAGGCGGCGAGCATGATTGTGAATTTCTGTACATTTCTTATCTTGTGGGGAGACTGTACCTTATTGATTGCATCAATCTGGTCCGGGTTGGCTTCAATGCCTCTCTCACTAACTAAGTACCCGAGAAATTTTCCTGACTGGACACCGAATGAACATTTACTCGCGTTGAGCTTCGTTCGATATTTCCTAAGGATTTCGAAGGTCCTTGACTCGTCTGAGAGGTGGTATTCTTTGTGCCTAATCTTGACGAGCATATCACCATTGTAGACTTCCATGGTATCTCCCATTTGGTCTTTAAATATCTTGGTGACCAGCCATTGGTAAGTTGCTCCAGCATTTTTGAGCCCAAAGGTCATAAATTTGTAACAGTATAATTCGATGGTGGTGATGAATGTTGTCTTGTCTTGGTCTGGTGCATACAGAGGAATCTGATGATACCCCGAGTATGCGTCCATGAAACTCATTCTTTCATGAGCTGCTGTGGCATCCACCAACTGGTCGATTTTGGGGAGAGGGAAACTGTCCTTAGAGCACGCCTTGTTAAGGTCAGTGAAGTTAATGCAAACTCTCTATTTCCCGTTGCTTTTCGGAACCACTACTGGGTTGGATAGCCATTGAGGGAATTGAACTTCCCGTATGGATCCCGCATCCAACAGCTTCTCTACTTTTTTTCTCCACAACCTTGGCCTTCTCGGGCGTAGTTCACCGAGCCTTCTGCGTGACAAGCTTGAAATTTAGGTCGACGTGCAACCGATGACAAACCATACTGGGGTTAATTCCAGGCAGCTCGAAAGGTTCTCATGCGAAAACGTCTACATTATTCCTCAAAAGTATCGTCAATTCCTTTTTTTCTCGATCTGTGAGAGAGGCTCCAATCAAGAACATTCTGTCTATTTTGCTGCCACCGACTGCGACCTCTTCCAAGTTTTCAACGACTCGCTTAGAGGGGAGGATCCTGGTCTCCTCCACTCCGAGTCTTCCATACTTTAACTGCTACTTTGAAGGTATCAAACCTCTTATTCCTCAACCTTCTCTTTGGCCTTTTCGGCCTTCTTTTTTGGTTTTGGGTGGATGGACGCTATGAAGCACTTTCTTGCCATCGCTTGATCTCTGTGGATCTCCATTACTCCTCGCTGAGTCACGTACTTGAGTTTTTGATGGTAGGTCGAGGGGACGGTCTTCATTGCATGTAACCATCCTATACCGAGGATAACTTGGTAGGGCGAGTCAATGTCGACTACCAGAAACTCGATCATCTTGGAGACACTTCCTTCCTTTACTGGAAGTACGATCTTTCCCAAAGGGATAGTTAATTTCCTAGCGAAGCCAACTAGAGGGACAGTGACTTCCTTCAAGTCGGCAATGCTTAACTTTAATTTTCTGAACAGGTCGAGATATATTACATCGAATGAGCTTCCCTGGTGGACGAGTAACTTATCGACGCCATAGTTTTCTATCTAGAGTGTAATGATCAAGGCGTCATGATGTGGGGTTCTTACTCCCACTAAGTCTTCATACGTGAATACGATGTGTTTTCTGTAGTCGACGTCATCTGCTCGTCGATGCTTTCCTGATTGTGTTTTCGCTGGATCGATTTAAAAAGCTTGCATTATTGCCGTAAGCTTTTTCACTTCCATTCAGGCTGAATTCCCTTGAATCTACTTTAGATCAGATGTCCCATAAATCACTACGAACTCATGGACATCATTGTCTTCGAGCATGTTGTCGGGCCTTGCATCTCCGTTGGCACCGACCTTCTTTACCTTCTTTTCCATAAACTCGTTTAGGTGCCCGGTCTGGGCCAGCTCTTCAAGGTGAGACTTAAGAGCCTTGCAGTGCTCATTTTTGTGTCCTCCTTCTTTATGAAAAGCACATCTCAGCGCATTGTTTCTTTTTGACGAATATCCTCCCATCTTTTTGGGCCACTTGATGAATGGCTCGTCTTTGATCTTCGCTAGGATCTTGTAGATTAGTTCTTTGAAGACAGTGTTTACTGCCTGAAATTCCTTCGAAACATCATTTTTGTTTCCATTCTTGGAGACACCCTTGCCCCCATTCTTGCCTCCCCTCTTCTGGTTTTCGGCCTTGTCGTTGCACTTGGTAGTGAGCTTAGCTCGACCATTCTCTCCTACACTAAGGCGGGTCACATCCTCAACTTTGGCATACTTCTCGATGCGATCCATCAGGTCATCGATGGTTGTGGCCTCCTTCTTAGTCAGGGATTGGTGCAAGAGGCAAGAGCTGGGTAGGCCAATCTTGAATGAGGCTAATGTTACCTGCTCTGAGCAGTCCTCGACCTCGTTGAACAACACCCAATACCTTTTTGCGTAGTTCTAGAGGCTCTCTTGGGGCGTCTTCTTCATTGTTAGTAAGGCATTAATCCTCTTTAGATGGGAGTAATAAAACGAGCCATGAAGAGCTCTTCCAGGGACTCAAAGCTCCTGATGGATCTGTGAGGGAGTCTCTCGAACCACTTCTGGGCCACATCATGCAAACTCAAGGGAAAGATTCGGCACATCAGTGTGTCTTTGTGGTTCCAAAGAGTCATGACCTGTCTGTACTGCCTAACGTGATCGATAGGGTCAGTCTTTTTGTCATAGATCTTGAATATTGGAATCATGAACTTCTTGGGGGCTTCTTCTTCTTCTTCTATCTCCCTTGAAAAAGGGGATTTCATATGGGTCTTGAGAGCTCGCTGGGCTAGCTCTCTGGTCAATCTAGCACCCTAATGTGCTGGGAGCTGGTCTATTTCTCTTCGGATAAAATTTCGTATGTCATCATTTCCTCGAGTCGGGCTCCTGCAACGGCGAACTGGTCGCTGTTGCTCGAGCAAGTCACCATTTGACGTGTGTTCCTCGATCCTTTGGGATCCGCGTCTAGGGCTCCTTCCTCGGCTGCGAGATCTGAGTGCTAGGAGTGCGATATTGACGTCGACTAGTGCTACGATGGAGCTCTTTTTCCATCCTTTTCAATCTCCTTTTGAGGCGAGCATTATCAACTTCGTGATTGCGAGTGGCCTCTCCTTGCTCCGGAGCCTTGCCTCATAGGTATCGATCAACCTGGAGATTTGTGTGGATTTAGCAGGTCCCTGACTTTCCTTTGAGGCTTGCCACTCTAGGCGAGCCCTCTGATCTGAACGTCGAACTTCAGATCTGATCCTACGAGTGGCAGGCTGCTCTTGGATATCCCCTATTTGAGGGGCATTGCTACTGTGACCAGACATTCCAAATTCTTTGTTGGTGAGGGCTTTCTAAAAAGAAGACAAACGTTTCCACAGACGACGCAAATTGTGGTGACAATTAAGTTTAGCACAAATTATCAAGAAAAGACAATCACCAGAGCAAATAAAGAAAGTAAGGAATGACAATCACACAACACAATATTTTACGTGGTTCAACAAGAATGCCTACGTCCATGGTGGTGCTCTCAATATTATTTCTCTATACTCTGAAAAGTGTTTTATAGGAAAAATAATGCATGCCCTTTGCCCCCAGCTAAGGGTTTGTTATATACTAGTTCGTTTCTGGAGAGTGGGGGTGCTGGACTCCCCCACGTCAATCCCCAATTCCTAGAATATCTCCTCACGAGATTTTAGGAATAGACTAGGTCGTAACTGAATGAGTTGGGGCATGAGGCCTCCAGACTTTGGGCCGTAATTTATTGGGCTACTCGTCTGGACTCAAGGTGATAAATCGAGGTACCCACAAAAACTTATTAGGAATTTTATTCAATTGGACTGATTAAGAAATATCTTATATAAATGGAATTTATTTGTCAAGCTCCCTAATAAAAATGATGAAGTAAATGAGAGGTGAATTTGTTTATAAAGAAAAGTTGAAAATGTTGTGTTTTTTAATGCCACAAATTTAATATCATTTGAAATCAGACTTTTTGGGTACGATGAAACTAAAATGCACAGTGTGAACGTGGTAATTAATTATGAGAATAATCAAGTCTGGATCCACATATTTCATAAGAAAAATCAACTATAAATTCGCAACTACTGAGCGTAATGTTTGTGCAAATATATTTCAAGTTGCAATATTTTAACACTCGCGTGTGAACGCGCTCACACATACATATACATAAACATATATGCATACACATATAGGAGTTCTCTTAACGGATTAAAAAAAGTGGACAAAAAAAACCACATTTGTCATGGTCAAAAGCCATGATAAATGCATTGGTCCAATTTTTTTAAAGAAAAAATCGGGAATCGTGACAAATATTGTCCGTTTTTGTAGACAAGGAAGGATTAATATTTTATTTTATTTTTTAAGGAAAAAATGGACAAAATATGTTGTCCGTTTTTTTACTATGAATAAGATTTTACTTTATTTTTGAAATTACTTTTGAATAATATTTTATACGCTTATGGATCCATTTGATAGAGTGAAAAGTGGAAGGAAGGAAAGGTGGTAGGAAGAAAATATTTTTCTTTGTTTTGTATAGAAGGAAAAAAATAAAAGAATGAGAAAATAGAATAATTCATTTTCCTTCCTAGCACATCAAATTGTATCCCTTCATAAATGGAGGGGGGAAAAAGAGATCATTTGTTATTCACATAAACATTAATTATTATAGATCATTTTTATAAAATTTTAAATTAATTCAAGTGTTTTAATTTAAAACTATAATTAATAAAATACGTTAATTTTATATTTTTTTTCTTATCAAGGAAGAATTGTTACTTTACTATTTTTCTTTAATCTTACTAGGCAAAACTAGAAGAAAAATAAATCATTCGTTGTGTATGGACCTAAAACATAAACTTAGTAAGCGGGTAATATTCTCTTAAATCCTTGAATAGTCATTTCTAATAGGAGGTGCAAACTAACAAGAGGCAGAGATAATCGATTTAGCGTTAAAACAATAATTAGGGTCCATTTGATAGTTAAATTTGTCATGACAAATGATAAATAAGTGAACAAATATGGTATTTGTTCATTTTTTGGTCTGTTTGATAGCAAAGTTTGCCTACAATCTATTTGTTCATGTACAACACCTCCAATGCATAAAAAGTTAACAAATTTTGCTTTGCTATTTGGATGAGAAATATTTACAAATAAATTTGCCACTTCTTATAAGTACTTTATTTTTTATTTTTTTATGCTAAAATATTTTAACAACTGTTTTATGAACTGTTAAAAAAATTGTTTTAAATAAAAAACCTGTTTTATAAATTGTTTTATGAAACTGTTTTAAATAAAAAAATCTGTCTTATAAAAAATGGTTTTAAATTGTTTTAAAAATTGTTCTAAAACTGTTTAAAAAATGTTTTAAAGCTGTTAAAAAAATGTTCTATGAAAACTGTTTAAAAATATGTTTTTATCAAAACCCTGTTTTAAAACTGTTAAAAACTGTTTTGAATAATTAAAAACTGTTTCGACTATCGTAAAGATTGTTTTAAAAACTGTTTTATAAAAATGTTGTAAAAAAACTGTTTTAAAAATTATTTTTAAAGTTGTTTTAATAATGTTTTATAAAAACTGTTTTTGAAATGTTTTAAAAACTGTTAAAAAAAACTGTTTTATAAACTGTTACAAATAAAAAAAACTTTTTTATAAAAAAATGTTTTTAAATTGTTTAAAAAACTGTTCTAAAACTGTTTAAAAATGTTTTTAAACTGTTTTAAAAATAATTTGAAAACTGTTTAGAAAAAATGTTTTGTAAAACTGTTTTATTAAAAACCTGTTTTACGGTTCTATAAAATGTTTTATTTGTAAGGACACAAATTTCCAATTGAGTCCTCTTATAGTTTTGGCTCAATTCCGGACAAAAACATTTATTCATAGGATAGTATTTATTGTAATATTCTCAAGCCTATGAAGTGTATGTTGAAGACGTAGCGGCAAAAGCTTCATCAAAATGCCGGTTTGTGTGCCTCGTTTCTACGTCATCAACTAAAGTTCCATGCTCCCAAGGTATGAATGTAATTATATGTATATAGGAGTTTGGAACAATATGTATTGGGTGTTATGTTAATAAAAACTGCATTTTATTTTTCAGAAAGAATCAATTAGAAACTTAAAAATAAGTATATAAAAGTTTATAAAAGTTTCTGGGCCAAAATCGAATTTTACAAACTTTCTGGAAGTTCGTTAGAAATGTCGTTCGAACGAGTTTTTTCGTTCGAACCAGATTTCGTTCGAACGAGTTTTGTCGTTCGAACCAGGTTCGTTCGAACGAGTTTGCCAACGACCCTTATCTGGTCAATCGTTCGATATGTTGTTCGAACGAGTTTTCGTTCTAACGAAATATCTAACGAGATTCTAACGAGCCCAGGCTGGTCGCTCGTTAGAAGTCTCGTTCGAACGAGACGTCAGGCGGGAACGGTTTTCAGCAATTTTTGACAGTTTTTTCCCCACTTCTCCACTTAGTTTTCAACCAACTTTTTCATGCCATATTATGTGCGGGAAACACATTTTCCAAGACAACTTTTCCATTCCATATCCCACTCTTAGAGAGAGTTTGAGAGCAAATTTAATTAGGGAAAATGTTCATGTTTTTGAGTGTTAATCTTTAATGGAAAATTCATACACACTCTAGTTTACACCCATTGTTGTTTATTCCAAGTTCTATATATACATATCCTTACTTGGAGTTTTTGGCACCGATTTTTCTCTACCGAATTCAAGAGACGTTTCGAGTTTGCTTCTACACCCCATCACAAAGAAGACCTTTGTTGAGATTCTACCCGTTTGGAGAAAGGCTCCATGTTCGGGTGACGGTGACCGTTTAAAGTCCTATCGGTGTATTCCGAGACCACGGTGGAGCTCCGTTGGTTATCCTCTAATTGGAGGTTGATACAAGAAGGAGCATCACGACTTGAGAGGGTTCGAGTTTAGGAAGTAAGTCTTTTGTCTTGTATTTTGTAATACCGTTTTTAGTGGATTTGAGGCTAGGGCCGTCCCGAGGTTTTTTCCCGTTAGTGGGTTTTTCCTCGTATATCGTGGTGTAGTGTGACATTGTTTATTTTATCTTGCACATCATTTAGAACGCATGCTTTAGGTTTAATTCAAGATAAAATTCGGTTTAATTATCACACTCATTTAATTTGGGACTTAAATTAAATATTGGATAAAATTTGGTTTATTCAAGTCACTTGCATTAATATGGTTTCGCCTAACTTTGAATAATTGTTAATGATGACTTAGGAAAATTCTAGGACTTGAATTATTGTTTTAATTTGTTTCTTAAGATATTAAAACCCGGCCTTGTTTTGTTTTGTTGAACCATCACTTGTATTCAACGCTTCCGCATCTATTTGTTTAAAAAAGGAAATTAAATATATTTTAATTTGAGATTATTATTTCATACCCGGGCATTCTCCAACCCCGTTCACAAATTGGTATCAGAGCCAAAAACGATAAATTATTTCGTTAAAGATCCTTTACTTTTTGGCTAAATATGGATTTTCCCCATTTTCAAAATTTCCTATTTTTTATGGTTCTAACTACACGTATTGGAAAGCGCGAATGAAATCGGCACTTAAATCTATCGATGAACGTGTTTGGATGTCTGTTGTTAACGGTTGGACCCCACCAACACATTTAATTGAAAATGTACATGTTCCCAAACCCGTTGATAGATGGACTGAAAATGAGTTTAAGCTAGCAAACTTTAATTCCCGAGGTTTAAATGCCTTGTTTAGCGCTGTCGCACCGGATGAATTCCGACGTATTATGACGTGTGAAACCGCTAAAGAAGCTTGGGATATTTTACAATTAACTCATGAAGGAACGAGTGTCGTTAAAGCTTCTAAACTCCAAAACCTCACTACTCAATTTGAAACTATCAAAATGGATGAAAAAGAAACATTTGATAAATTTTATGCTAGATTTTCTGATATTGTTAATTCATCCTTTAACTTGGGAGAAAAAATACTTGACGACCGTGTAGTAAAGAAAATTTTAAGGTCCCTACCCGATAGATTTATTCCAAAGGTGACCGTTTTAAATTCTTTACCCACTTTAGCCTCTACGAAATTAGAAGAGCTTGTAGGTGATTTACAAACCTATGAACTAGATATGTTTCCCTCTAAAACTGAAAAGAAAATTGAAAAGGGCGTTGCTTTAAAAGCCCGCAAAGAGGTTAAACAAGTAGTAGAGAGCGATAGTGATAGTGACTCGGAAGATATGGCTTTGTTTGCTCGTAAATTTAGAAAATTTCTTAAATTTAACAAAGATAAAGTTAAAAATGATTTTAAGAAATTTGAATCTTCTAAACATGATAAAAACGAGAAGATTTCTAAAGTCGATAAGATCCCTAAACCAAGTAATGAAAATATTGATAGGGACGAGTCTAATAAATATTTTGGTTGTGAAGGTTATGGCCATAGGGCTTTTGAGTGCCCCACTAAACTAAGGAAAGAGGGTAAACGACCCATTTCATATAATGCGACCCTTAGTGATAGTGATAAGGAAGAGAAGCCCGAATCCCCCACTAAGAAAAATTTTGTGGCTTTTATGGCACATGTTAGTGATAATGAGAACTCATCGGATGATGAAATTATAGCACATGCCACTTCCAAGGTCATTGTACATGATTCTCTTATTTTTGATGATAGTGAGAGTGAAAAAGAAGAAGAGAGTGAAAATGAAGATGAGGTTGATATGAGTGAACTTCAAAATGCTTTTCATGAATTATATAAAGAATTTATTAAATTGAAAAGAGCTAATTTGAAGTTAGAAGCGAGTTTAAGAGAGAGTGTCAAGGTCATTGATGAAAGTGCCTTAATAGAAGACCTTAGGACACATGAGAGAACTCTTCAAAAGAAGCTTAACTATGTAGAAGGCGAGAGAGATAGCCTTAGGGGTTTAATGGAATCCTTGAAAAAGGAGCTTCTTGCTTTTGAAGAGCGAAATGTTTTACTAGAATCTAAAATTTTAGAATTGGAAAATAAATTAAAAGATTCTAGTAATGTCAAATTTGATTTGGAGTGTCGTTCGGAAAAACTAGATAAAATGTTAGGAACGGTCCAAATTAAAAATGACACTTTTGGTTTAGGCTTCAATTCTTGTAATGATTTTAACCCTAAAGTCAAAACCAATGTTTTAGGAGAATCTTCTAGGAATGCATTTAATGATCACTCCTTAGATAAATCTTTTCGACATGCTCTTACTTGTACACATTGTGGTCGACAAGGTCATCTTAAGAAATTTTGTTTAGATCTTAAACGAATTCCTAGAAAATCCCATAGTAAAGTAACCACGATAGATAATGTTTCTACACCCCAAGATAGTAATTCTTCATTGATTTGGGTTAGGAAATCCGACTTGGTTGCCTTACAAAATAGGGATTTTGATTCTCATTTACTTACACATGCCTCCTCCCTTGCTAAATCTAAAGGATTATTGTGTTAGTGTTTGCATACTTTAGCGTTTGTACTTCATGCTATATTCATATGCTAAATGTATGCTTGTTTAGTCATTTTCTAGTCATTGCCTTACTTCATATCACATGCTAGAAACTATGACTTATTTATCTTTTTGTATTATATTTTGTGTTTAAATTGACTGCATAATATAAAAAGATTTTTGTTTATCATTTGTGTTTTACTTATTTCATTTAAGCTTAATGAAAAATACAAATGATTTTTGTTTAGTCTTTTGAGTATATATCTTTATTTTTGATTAAAATGTTAAAAACTCAAAAAGATTTTGTTTTGTGTGTATTTTTGTTTGACACACTTTATGTGGCATATACTTGTGTTTGAATCCCATCATTTACGCTCCCACGTGGCTAGAACTTTTGGTTTAGATTTTCAATCCTTATTATGTTCTTTACCATATTTTATGGAGTAGTTGGATTTTGTTTTGTTTAAATGGATTCTATTTCTATATGCCTCTATTAACACATGCACGAGCTCTTTTGAAATCTTAATGTCACATGTTATATTTGAGCTTTTTGAGGTGTTCTCCTATCAATCTAGTCATCTACATATCTATGACCTAGGGGACTAGTGCATGTCAAAATCCGTTGCATGTGAGATTTGTGAGAAAAATGAAAACATGATAAATTAATATATGCACGGGGAAGGGCTCCGAAAGGATGAATTAAATCCTTTGCGATAGTAAGCCACCGTTGATTGGATCTAAAAGAAATACGTGATCCAAAGGCCTAAAAACAGAATATTTGGCATTAAATAAAAAGCAATTGCCAAGGCCTATGTTTGTTTGATATATTCATTCACAAACAAAAGAATATATATGCTCATTGAGGGAGAATTGGATGGTATATCAACGGTTTGCACAATGTCCGTTTATCCTAGTTGTCTTTAATGTCATGACTCTATTTGGTTTGTAGAATCATCATCATGCTAGGCTTGTATGCATTGTGTATGTTTGTTCATTGAGTTCAATCTATATTTTCACATGAGGTTATATTTCAATGTGATGAAGTTTGCAATCAAATGAGAACTCCGTGAACGTTTCTTAAGTGTTTGGGTCTAAATTTAATTGTTGCTAGTTCACACCCCTACACTTCCGTTTCCATATGACACATTTTTGCCATACGAGTGTGCAAACTTATTGTATTTTGTGTCATGTGTGTGGTCCATTGATATATTTCTAGTATATATATATATGATATTTGTTTATCTTTGCCTTGTTTTTAATTGCCCATATGCTGTTTCTTAGTTCTTTATCCTTTGCTTATTCCCGAACAAAAAGGGGGAGAATGATGATAGGGGGAGAAATGGTATCTAAACCTATTATTATCGTATCTTCGTTTGGGGGAGATTTATCTTAGGGGGAGACGTCTTTCTAAGTAGGTCATGTGTTTAAAGGGAGAATTAATTTAGGGGGAGTAATTAATTAATTGCATTTAATACTTGAGAATTAATTTAGGGGGAGTAATTAATTAATTGCATTTAATACTTTGATATTCCCTATGCATTTAATGAGTTTGCTTAAGTGTGCAGGAATTATTCTAAAGCGGCATCTTTCTATGGCAAAGTGTTTGATCCTTGGGTTGAGTCAAGATTGGGCGGGTTATGTTTTGAGTCTAGTAGAGCTTGACGGCCCTTTAGGATTTTTGTTTTGTTTTTGTCCCGGAATAGCCAAAGGGGGAGATTTGTAAGGACACAAATTTCCAATTGAGTCCTCTTATAGTTTTGGCTCAATTCCGGACAAAAACATTTATTCATAGGATAGTATTTATTGTAATATTCTCAAGCCTATGAAGTGTATGTTGAAGACGTAGCGGCAAAAAACTTAAAGCTTCATCAAAATGCCGGTTTGTGTGCCTCGTTTCTACGTCATAAACTAAAGTTCCATGCTCCCAAGGTATGAATGTAATTATATGTATATAGGAGCTTGGAACAATATGTATTGGGTGTTATGTTAATAAAAACTGCATTTTATTTTTCAGAAAGAATCAATTAGAAACTTAAAAATAAGTATATAAAAGTTTATAAAAGTTTCTGGGCCAAAATCGAATTTTACAAACTTTCTGGAAGTTCGTTAGAAATGTCGTTCGAACGAGTTTTGTCGTTCGAACCAGGTTCGTTCGAACGAGTTTGCCAACGACCCTTATCTGGTCAGTCGTTCGATATGTCGTTCGAACGAGTTTTCGTTCTAACGAAATATCTAACGAGATTCTAACGAGCCCAGGCTGGTCGCTCGTTAGAAGTCTCGTTCGAACGAGAGTCAAGTTCGTTCGAACGAGACGTCAGGCGGGAACGGTTTTCAACAGTTTTTGACAGTTTTTTCCCCACTTCTCCACTTGGTTTTCAACCAACTTTTTCATGCCATATTATGTGCGGGAAACACATTTTCCAAGATAACTTTTCCATTCCATATCCCACTCTTAGAGAGAGTTTGAGAGCAAATTTAATTAGGGAAAATGTTCATGTTTTTGAGTGTTAATCTTTAATGGAAAATTCATACACACTCTAGTTTACACCCATTGTTGTTTATTCCAAGTTCTATATATACATATCCTTACTTGGAGTTTTTGGCACCGGTTTTGCTTCTACACCCCATCACAAAGAAGACCTTTGTTGAGATTCTACCCGTTTGGAGAAAGGCTCCATGTTCGGGTGACGGTGACCGTTTAAAGTCCTATCGGTGTATTCCGAGACCACGGTGGAGCTCCGTTGGTTATCCGCTAATTGGAGGTTGATACAAGAAGGAGCATCACGGCTTGAGAGGGTTCGAGTTTAGGAAGTAAGTCCTTTGTCTTGTATTTTGTAATACCGTTTTTAGTGGATTTGAGGCTAGGGCCGTCCCGAGATTTTTCCCGTTAGTGGGTTTTTCCTCGTATATCGTGGTGTAGTGTGACACTGTTTATTTTATCTTGCACATCATTTAGAACGCATGCTTTAGGTTTAATTCAAGATAAAATTCGGTTTAATTATCACACTCATTTAATTTGGGACTTAAATTAAATATTGGATAAAATTTGGTTTATTCAAGTCACTTGCATTAATATGGTTTCGCCTAACTTTGAATAATTGTTAATGATGACTTAGGCAAATTCTAGGACTTGAATTATTGTTTTAATTTGTTTCTTAAGATATTAAAACCCGGCCTTGTTTTGTTTTGTTGAACCATCACTTGTATTCAACGCTTCCGCATCTATTTGTTTAAAAAAGGAAATTAAATATATTTTAATTTGAGATTATTATTTCATACCCGGGGATTCTCCAACCCCGTTCACATTATTAAAAAGTTTAAAAATTATTTTGAATAATTAAAAAACTGCTTTAAATATTGTAAAAATTGTTTTATAAAATTTTTGTAAAAAAACTGTTTTAAAAATTATTTTTAAAGCTATTTTAAAACTGTTTTATGAAAATTATTTTTGAAATGTTTTAAAAATTATTAAAAAAAACTGTTTTATAAACTGTTATAAATAAAAAAACTGTTTTATAAAAGTGTTTTAAAAAATATTTTAAAATTATTTTAAAAACTATTAAAAACTTATTTTAAAACTATTAGTTTTAATTTTATCTAATTATTATTTAATAGTCTCATATAAAAAAATTAAATAAAATTTTTCATGACAAATTTATCCATAAATTGTTTTAACATCTTCACTTTTATCCATTTTGAATCAAACGACCCTTAATACCACGAACGTGGTTCGAGTCATTTATCATCACCACCTAAAACTGACATGGACAGCCTACATGATGCTCATGAATGGATTGTCCATCACTGTCAGTAATAAATATGGTGACAGATTAACAAATGTCAACCCCAAAAGTGCGATTACGAGAAGAAAACAAAAATCACGACGTTTGCCTTTTTGTCTTCTAAATGTTTGAAATTGGACATTTGATTCATATTTGAGCACTTCTATCCGGATCGAATTTTTTACTGAATTTTAGAGGACACACTTATGTATCGGTTTGATATTGATTGATTTTGAGATTTTGCTGGTGTAGATTCACAAATCAATCAATACCAAATCGACAAGTCAATATATCAACTAAAATTCGATTAAAAAATCGAACACAATAGTATTTTTGTTCATATTTTCACGTGGGTATGATTATGGTTATGTATTATCAAAAGGAAAATGTTTTGTGTCCTAAATAATTTTTTCAAATCCTTCTCTAAATAGTATTAAGTGTTATACTTTGTGGTATGGGTTCCGTTAGGGTACAACTCATTAATACTATTTGGTGGAGATTTAGGGAATTTATTTGATACCTATAACGTCACTCTTATCAAAAAGACTGATGAAATTTCAAATAAAAAATATATATAAGGTATGTACGGGTATCGAGTCTTTTATCGATGTGAAGTACGAATACATCATGTAATAAATTGAACAATTTACAATTAGATCTTTTCGTAATAATTTTTAAATATTTAAGGACAATTTACAATTAGGTACACTTGTTATGTTACTAGCATGCTCTTTTATAAGAAGAGAATTAGTGAATCTAAATGTTTAAAATTTGTCAAGATTCCTTTAGTGTTTAAAATTTGTTCAAACCTAAGAGTACTTTTTCCTAATAAATTTATGATAATTACATTACATCGTGTGTCAAATAATTGTTGCTCTAAACCCTTTCATAAAAAAATATGTGGAATTAGAAAAAAAATTAAATGATATATTTTCAATTAAAATAGTAATCTATATCTATTTTGAGCTCATCTAGAGGGGAGTGTTAAAACAATGTTTCTAAAGTCTAACAATTTTTTCCACCAAAAAATTATATCAGAAGCGAGCAAATGATGCGTCGAGTGCAATATAATGTCGTACATATTTTCTAGTGTTGCATAATAAAGTGTTCTATTGCAGTACAACATCATTTGATAAAAAATTGAGTAATTTTTTGGTACACCTAGCATTGTTCGTTTTTAAATTTGTCAATATATGAGTAAGTTGATTGAGATTCATCCATAAATATATAATGACAGTTAAGATATATTAGAACGAGTTTAACCCTCGAATGTGTTTGGTCAAAGCATTAATGACTTAACATGTTCATTAATTATAAGCGAATCATTATTGCTTCGATTACATTACAAGTGGATGCTAATGATCAACAAGTTTTAATTTTGAGTGTTCTATTTGTACAGAGAAAATAAGTATAGAATTTGTACATACTAAGCATGAATTGGCTAAGTACCATTTAAACAGAAAATAAAAAGTAAAATTTAATTTTTTTAAAATAAAAGCAAAATATTTGCATTTTAAATAAAAACAGTTAAAAATAATTTTTAACAAAAGTATGAAAAATTATTTTTTAAATACTGTCGCGGACCCACATCATTTAAACTATGTTTTTTAAAATGACTTTTATTGAAAATACAAATTTTCAATAAAAGTCATTTTTAAAAAAAATAGTGTACTGTTTTTTTTGAAACATTTATACAAAGTAAAAAAAATAAGAAAAATTACAATTTAAAAAAAAAATTGCATTTTTTTTACTAAAAATATGAAAAAGAATTTTTTAAAAACTGGCGCGAAGCCGCACCATCATCGCGATTGGTTAGTGCCACTGGCGCATACCCACATTATCATCGCGATTGTTTGGTGTCGCTAGCGCGGAGCCACATCATCATCGCGTTTGATTAGTGCCGCTGCCGCGGACCCACATCATCCTCATCGTGATTAGTTAGTGCCGCTGGCGCGAACTCACATCATTATCGCGTTTGATTAGTGACGCTGACGCGAATCCACATCATCATCGCGATTGATTAGTGCCGCTGACACGGACCCACGTCATTTAATAAAATGACTTTTATTAAAAATAATTTAAAAAAAATAGTGAAATGTTTTTTTTTGTTTTTTAAAACGACTATAAAAAGTTAAAAATATATTTTTTAAAAACAATTTAAAAAAATGTTTTTATTGAAAATACAAATTTTTAATTTTTATTATAAAAACACTTGAACAAATCTCAATAAAATAATGCATTAACTCTTCCTTTCTCTTTTGTCTTTTAGTGATCCACCTCACTCTGTACAAATTCTATACAAATTCTATCGGTGCAAATAGATTTTTTCTTAAATTTTAGCGGAACAAAATAAACGATTTCCTACGGCCAACATAGACCTTATTATATTCTCCATTTCATTTTAGTTTTATTGACTTTGACTATCACTATTTTATTCATAATAGACATTTGCAGATAATTTAGACATTTATTATAATTTGTAACCCACATTTAATATAGCTATTAAAGTAGAGGTAATGGTGGATAAAAGAAAAGTCAAGGATAAAGTAAATTTCAATTCAAACTTTCATTAGTCAGTCCCAATAATCCAATAACCTTTTTATAAAATAAAGGCAAAATTATATATTCAGTACAAAAATGTAAATACTAATTCTATGTGACCATGAAAATATATGTTTAATCAACTAGGTCTTATTTCTCTTATCCTGGACCACCCCTTCATTTCCAGCAAGCATCAAGTACTTATCCCTCCTTGTAAGTGTGGTGCACTCAAACCCCAATGCATCAGCTAGCTGTCTTTGTATATAATTAGCCACCTCAAAGCTAGACTTCCCACCAGAACATGTATGCTCTCTAGGCAACTTCCCCAATATATGAACAAAATAGCTTGGCCTGGGGTTCATCAAGAAGAAAATTGGGTCCAAACACTTTAGCCCACTAGCAGTAGTCCCATAAAACATGGTCACATGTGTGTTCATAGCAACTGGTACAATCTCATCAGCCAACTCAGCAAACAAAGAGCTAAATCTCAACAAATAAGGCTCTCTACATGTGGTTCCCTCTGGACAAACCACTAAGTCACCTTCACATAACAGTTTTTGCATGGTTTCACCATCTTGTTTTCTGTCTCTTGTTAACCTAACTGTTTTTATTGGTGCAATAATCTCTGACATTTTGCTTAGACTGTATGTGACTGCAGTTAGAGGTTTACGAAGGGATGTGCTTAAAAACACGGGGTCCAAAAGGGTCCTGTGGGTGCAAACGTATAGAACACCTTTGCCTTTTTCTGATTTATAAGGGGTGCAACCTTTGACACGAATGTTTACACCACTCCAACAGCCTAAGAAGATGGCTAAGCTGTAAGGTAAGTAGATGCCAATAAAGAGTCTGAAGATGGCTAGGGGTATGCCAAAAGGGATCCAAAGGAACATGGAGAGGGTTGAGAGTGGGGTGGGGAAGAAAGCTAGCCTACCATCATGAAACACTAATGGTTTGGGGTATTTTTCCCTTGGCATTACACAATTGATGCTTTTGAGGTCTTCTTTGGTCACCACATAAGCTTCCTGTCAATGTAACAAACTAATATTTAGAGCATGTTTATGCAAAACACGAAGTTTTAAGAGAGTCTCTGCGTAATGATAATTGAGTAGCGGCTACTCAATTAGGCCTAAAAATGTGTACAAATTTTAACAATCGACATCCAAACATTCAAACATGTATTATAAATAGCAATTTAATTACACCACACTATAAAATGAGATTGTGTAAAATTGCAATGTGAATATTGTTAAATATTGGATTAACTAATCGAAAATCAATTGCTTGAGTGGAGGGGTTCCACGATCTTATATATTATTGTGCAAGCCTCTAATTTTTTCATGTGGGATTTATGTCTCAGCATACCCCTCACGTGTGGCGTTACTTGAGCAAAACATGTGGACATTTTATGTATTGGGTGACGTGGAGCAATTGGACCATTGGCCATGAATAAATATAGAAGCATTCAATCCAAAACCAATTAGTTATGAATAAAGGGGCCACAAGATCTTATATAGTGAGGTGCAAGCTTCTAATTCTCCCATGTGAAAAATTATATTAAGAATAATGATATCGGAACCAAAACTTCTTCCAAACGTGACGCGAATTCCACTTACTCTCTAACTTACCTATTAAATGTTGTCTTATGGTATTGGTCTACCAAGGCACAAAATTTATTAATTTTGGAAAGATTTTAGGGACTTATTTAAAACTTATAGCAAGGACTCTTATATTAAACAATCATTTGGAGCGGCTTTAGAATATCAATGTTTTACTTTATCTATGAAGCATACCAAATGCAATGTGTGCCATGCTAGTTGTTGTGTGTCAAAATATTAGCAACCCTGTTTTCAAGTTCTAACATGTAAAAATCAACAAAAACCTATGTTTAGTTGGTTAGCTATTAAATAGATATACTACATTACTTGATCTTCCTTGCTAACCAATCTAATTAATGTCACAATAGTTAATTTGTGAACTGTTTATCGAAAATTGTACCTTGAACTTAAAATATGCTGCAAAAACGGCTTAAAATATCAGAATCTCCATCACAAAGTATCGGGAATGCAACGAATCCACCATATTGGCCAAAATCTCTAATCCCGTCTGGTTGTCCCCCAAAGCATAATATTGTATCTTTTTAATAACTAAAATAATATATTAATCTTATACATGATAACTATGTTACAATTATTATAAATGTATGGGTAGTAATAATATCTGCTTTAAGAGCAATCCTTATGGGTAGTCTAAACTTCTATATATGGGGTACCTTTGTATGCTATGGATAGGGTAAAAGTTCAAATTTAGACATTGCGAGTGTAAAAATAGCTAATATAGAAATGCACTAGACGCTGCTAAGTGGGACCCTCTCTAAAACGAAAAATGATGATCTGCGGAACACACACACAAAAAAAATACTAAATAAATAAATGCCTAAAACGGAACATCATGTTCCGTTTAGGCTTTGCCATATTTTCCCTTATTCCAATTTCTAACCCCAATTGTTTTGTTACGCCAAACTCTTATATTAATAATGACTTTTTTTTATTTGTTTTTCCAACGGCTTTATTCTCAACGACTATTTTTTTTTTTTATAAATTGATGTTCGTCTCCTCACAATTATTTTACCCATCACACTCCCAAATATTGTTTACACAAATTCACAATTCATTTGTTTCCTGCAATTTAAATTATTTAGTCGTTTATATTTTTGATACTTTTATATTAATTATACTTTTATATTAATTATACTTGTGATACTTTTTTATATTATTATTTTTGTGGCTATATATTTGGCTAAATTTTGATTTTTTACAACTAATAAATAAATAAAACATTGACATAACAAAAATTTATATTAAAATTACTAAATACCTTAGATAGTTAAATATATACAAGTAAAAACATTAACTAATAATTAATTAAATTGAATATTAACATTAACAGAATAAGAATTTACAAAAAGGTGGTTGGGCAATAAATTTTGGGGGTTAAACATAATAACTAGAGAATTTTGGGGAGGAAAAATGTAATTGGGTTAACCCTTAAGCGGAACATCATGTTCCGCCCAAGGGTGGGCAACCATTCCCTCAACGACGCCGTTTTGATCACTATAGGGTATATTTGTTTTTGCCCACAACAGTTTCGTTAGCTTAACTATGGTATATTTGAACTAGTTTAGTTTATATTTACCCTGTGCATAAGGGTTGCTCTAAGGGTACATACTAACAATCCAGATATAATAGGGTCATAGTTCTATCATACATTTAACATTTAATAGAGCTCAACATATACTTATATAGAACTGTCATTCTTATTATTTTGAAGCTCAAAATATGTGATTTAAGAACATATGTTATTATCTTTCTAAATTAATTATTCCAATTGTTTAAATCCCAAAGTACAGATAATGCAATAAATACGTTATTTAAATTCATTTTTAAAATTATAATATATAAACAGGAGCAGTAAAAGTTCGCTTATATCAGATATAAAACTCCTTTCAGTGAGGTTGTTCGGTACAAAAGCACATAGTACTATAAAAAGAAACTTATACCCCATTTGGCAAGAAGGGAATGAATCATAATGCAATGCTGATGACCAAAACTCTTATAGGCCTGTCTGCACTAACGCGGGACAAGACTGTTTTTACAAGGCTAGGTACTATAAAGGTATTACAATTACCAAAAAAGGAATGAACTAAATGGGAGTGACTATAACATTAAAAGCACCCGATTTGTACTGTAGAATTTTTAAATGTCTACCTAAAAATGAAAAACATCTAAACTTTTAAATTTTGCAAATAACCCTCTTAACTCCCTGAACTAGGCACCTCTTTTATAAATACCCCTTGTGCATGGATGAACATAGAGCAAGGAGAGAAAGGTGGTGGCTTCAGCCCAGATATTCAACAAATTTTTGGGCCCATAAAATTTAAAAAGGCTTTTTACATAATTGTTTACAAAACCAACATAAAAATTGTTCAAAAAGTCGTAATAATGTGTCAAAATGATGCAAAATATTACTAAAAACTTTTATAAATTATAAAAAATAAAAAATAGTTTCTGGAGCATTTTACCAAACCAACATATAAATTTCAAACCCGCACATTATGTTCTTAAAACCGACAATAAATATTAATTATGATGCTTTTGATATAATTTTTTTTCTTTGAAGGCAATTATCAATTTTTTAATAAAGAAATTGTACATTGGTGTAATGGCAAGTGGCCTCGTTCAAACTATCAAGATACCTTTATTTTTGTATTTTTTTTAATACGAGGCTATGACAGCATGCTCTTTTGCCAAAACTTTATTAACCCTTTTTAACTAAACATGCAAGTCTTTGTAACAAAATGCATAATTTTTTGCTCTAAACGAAAATGGGTTCTTTTATTTATTTAGGCACTTTAGCATGTGTAAAAAAAAAGGAATAATAGTACTACCTTGCACATAGAGAGAAAGAGGTGGTCATGAAGGGGTGAGTTTCCAAGGCCAACATCAGCCCTTTTCTCTCCAAAAACGTCCTTAAGAGCTTTATGCTTGACAAGCAACCCAGGGCTAGAAATAAAACCACTATAGTATTTCCCAACACTTTGCAGCTCAGTCCCATTAACATTATCAACACTCAAATACTCCTTCAAAAACCCTTCAACCATAACTTTAGGTACACTTGTAAAAACCATCTTACACCCTGTTGAGGCCCAAATCTCATAAACTTGTAAGTTAAGATTCTCCAGATAAAACTTTGGCAAAACTGCCCTTCCAACGCTCTCCACATCCTTCAACCTTAGCCCACAAAAGGTAATAAAGGTCATCACCCTTAATTTCGCCTCCAAATTTAAAACCAACAAAAGGGGATAAGATAACAGCAAAACAAATGCTCTGAGAAGGCTACCACCTTCAAAGGCAACTAGCATGAAGTAAGGAAAAAATGAGTGCGACCTTAACAAAGTTCCTTGAATGTCACACACAAGAGTTTGGTACCTTCTAGCCTTTAAATCACAGTTTGTGACGCTAGGGAAAAGAGGAGGGTGATGTGGTGATGATCTAAGAGATTGGTTTCTTAAAAAGAAGCTATAGTTTTTTAGCTTCATTGCAGCTCTGTAACATGAGTTGGCTAAAAGCTGGTAAACCAGCCAGTCTGCTAGCTTGAGAAGCACCATGGCGAAAACCATTGTTTTTGCTGACACTGTCAATGAATGAGTATAGGTTTAGTAGGCTTTTGAGTTTTGAGTTTTGAGAGAGAGAGAGAGAGAGTATGGGAAGAGGTGAAGAGAATAGGAACAGATGCAGAGAGAATTTATAGAAGTAATTGTAGGGTATGGGGAAGTTGACCATAGCATTTGTTGAGCCACACCGCTGGAATTTATTGCTTCCTCAAAAAAAATTGTTTGAAGGTAAAAAAAAAAAAAAAACAATATTTTCTTTTAGTTTAATTTTCGCTTTCTTTTATGTTCGCATTATTTAAATTTGATGTAATTTTTTGGACGTAATTCGGTCACGTTCTTTGCATGTGAAAGAGCAATTTTGTCATTTAAATTTATATTTAACCATTTTCTTTAAACTGAGGCTCAAACCCATCTCATGTTTTAACAATTCGAATCTAACGTGCTCCATTTTTTTCAACCCAAGCCAAGACTCGACCTTTTAATTTAAAGATAGGGAATCAAGATTATGTTCAAATAGTGAAATTCTTTTTTTCAATCAAAAATAAAAATAAAAATAAAAACCATCTTATGAATAAAAATAGATGTTGAAGTAGGAGGCTCAGAGACTAGAACCTAGACTTGGATTCTTTCCATTCTTATGTTTCGAGCTTAAGAATAAAGACAAGTCAATGTTCAATGGACCATATTGCATCAGAAAGTTCTGGGAGTTAATTGATAAGATTAAATGTTTATGGTGCAAAAGTATACACACTCCTCAAAGTTGAGCAGGAAAAATAAAATTTAGACTTTTTGTTTTTTTCTTTGATAACGTGCTCTCTACATGGGGCTACATTTTTCCTTCCTCGGTTAGAAACGCAGGTAGGTTGGTGTGTTGGTCACCGCCTTTGTAGTTCCCTACTTTTTATTTAAATTTTGTTTCTTGTTTTTAAAGTTGGAATTGAATAGTATTGGAATGCGTGCAAACGTTTAAGGATTACTGTTTGGACCCTACTGTCTATGAGTACAGTCTCAAGATTGATAAGAATAGGTGACCATCAATGTGTTTCAACTGAATCCACCAGAAGGTTTAAAGTTGAGTTAGATGATCTACACCATCTGATAAATGACTTCTCAAAAACAAATTGATAAATAACGTGTCCCCAAAAAAGTAGTAGTCAAATTGTTGCCGTTAATTACAACCATTAAAGAGTAGTTGACTTTGTTATTATTTTAAAAATATTATTTTTAGGTAAATTCTGTTTTTTTAACATTTAAGTTGGTTGAGGCATTAAAAGACTAATCATGTGATACTATATCAGCCATTACCCGTTGATATCATGTAAAAGTGATTAATCCTCTATTCTTTTCATCTTCTCCAAGGTTGTTCTTAGAATACGTAAGCATTTTTTGTTAAAAATTGAGAACTAATTAGATTTGAATTTTTGACTGGGACCAAATGTTCATTATAATATTTAATGACTAAATTCGGTAAATCCAATATTTATTGGTTTAAATAGTATATAGTCTTAGATTGGTGTCAATTGTATAATGTTGTCACACGAACATGATCTATTTCACTCGGATAAAGAGTTTGTTGAGATCCCAACAGTATTCCAACAAGAATTTTAAGACTTCCTTTGCTATTTACCGATACGTTCACCATGTGTAAGCACCAGATTTCAATAGCAAAAAAGAATCGTCCATAAATTGATGTTTGAAAATTTCTTCAATTTTTTATTATTTTATCTTTCATGTGGCAGTTAAGCTCATGCATTCCTCGTTAATGGGTTGGTGAACCTTCGATCATTTGATGAATATGTCCGGTTATAATGCATAGGATTTGCATGCAAACGTTACAAGTTTGAATAGTCTACACAAGCACACCTAATTCGTTGTGTGTTTTGTTTTGTTTTGTCACTTTTTTGGACAAGTGTTCAACTTGTTCAAACTATGTGATGCACTTCTAAATTACGCTTCAACATAATGTGAGGGACTAACTAACTATATCTATTGTTTTTCTCAGTCCCCACACTATGAAGGTTGTTAATGCACTGGCACTAATAGTGCTTAATGGATGATGGTGAAAATATACTTCACAAGATATTGATGAGAATTTATTTTAAACTTGACAAGCATTTATGCCAACAGAACCATACATACAAAGTCAAACCTGAAAAATATAAAGGCTGGAGCAGGGTCTGTGGCCTTCTGAGTTGGGCCCATGGATTACTGCATAATTATTGGCGCCATGAACCTTTTATATACATTTTAGTTTAGGGTATAAGGATTACCAGTTCACAAATGGCATACAAAATCCTACAATTGTACTCCAAGGTTATTATAAAATATCAATAATACTAAATTTTGTATAAAAAGAATGAATGCAAAATGTACTTTATTTATTTTAATAATTACACTAAATAATTTATTGCATAAACTTATAGACTGCTAAAATCAAAAACAAGAACATAAAAATAACTTCGAACGTATTAGATAAAAAGAAAATGAAACTTTCATACACTGACTAGTGTAAAATGAATTTCGGAACGAAAAAATTTATGTACAAGTTTATTTACCAAATGTGTATTCCAAAATCATTCAAATATAATACCCTAAGTGTACGTACAATCATTTAATGGACTTGGGACACAAACTTGGCAAAAAAAAACTTGGTACGTATAGCATTACTCTTTTAGGAATTACATTGAGGCAAATGCTAAACATCACTTCCTTAAGACGATAGTCGCCCCCTATAGCACTTCATGGACTCTGTGTCATCTCTCACGTTACAGAAAATAAATTTTCTTACAATAGTAGTATTCCAAATTGTAAGAATTAGTGAACCAAAATAATGGCATAACTCCCTCTTTGAAGACAACCCGCTTAAAACAAATATAACTCACTCAGTCCACTAAAAATGAACCCAAATACACTATAGGGTATGAAACAACGGTTATGAATGGTTACAATGTTCAAAATGAGTGGTAAATTTACACTACAAATAGTTAAATAAATGTCCAAATAATCTAGTAATTAAATGGGTTGGACAAACGGGGATGGATAACCTAACAAACAAAGTTGCAAGGAAAAATTCCACTGAAATTTGTCTAAAAGATACGAATTTCAAGCCAAGTCATAGTTGTTGTGCAGGCGGTGACATAGCATACATCTGAGCGTCAAAGTCATGTGACATCCCACCTAATAAAATACCGGATGATCAGTCCTATATCAAATTAAACATGAATCTCAAATGGTTTCATTCTCAGCATCACTGTCGAAAACCAGTTAATTACTAATAACCTATTAGGTCCGGTGTCAAAATTTTAAACTTTATAATATTTTTAACCTAAACGCATAAGTAAATCATTTCACACAGGAAAATAAACAATAAATAAATAACCGATAACTCTCGGTAAACATTTATACAACCATATCGAATGGGGGTAAAATAAAAATGTCGTAAATAAATGAAAAGACAATAATTGGGTAATATGCAGGAATATTACAATAGTACCTCCTATCTAGATCACAAGGATAAAAGCCTCTAAATAATTTTCTGCCAACATCCACAGCCGAGGCAGCAACGTCTGACTCGAAAGAAATAGACATCTAGGCGTCCCTGTGTCTGGACACCTAAAAAGTATAACAAGGGAAGAAGAAAAGAAAAATTGATACAGGTTAGAGCTCGGGTTTTCAAAATATTTTAGCAAGTGCTTAACATACTTTAATAATTAAAATATGATACTCTCCATATTTAAACTAGTGTCGCAGTCACATGCGATACCCCTCACCTGGATTTTAAAACAATCTAGTTAAGCTACCCCGCCTAACAAATCTCTCGTAAAACTCCAAAGTCACCATACACTATCTTGTACCCTGCGTAATATAAAATATTCTAAGCTATTGCCTGAGCTTTTGCATTATAATCTTTCATTTATAACTAATCCGCTCATAGTTTATAACTCTCACTAGTTATTTACACTATTCACATTTTAGTGTTCCTTATCTCGTATATAATATTCTCACCTTATACACGTATATCACATATGTTTTATTCCGAATTTTATACTCCCGGATAGTCCAGAAATGAACTCACATTTCTTTCCTTATTTTAATCCCTATATATATATTCTCACATATCATATATATATATATATATATATATATATATATATAAGTATAACAGCCATCCCTCAGAGCTATAACTCCATGGATGTAGTCTCTAGAATGCTATCATCCTCCAGGAAATGTCTCACCCATTCTCCCGGGCAGTCAGGTCGGAATCTCGCACCGAACCCTAAATGAATCACAAACAGGAAGCGGCCATAGTTCCTCACCTGAAAGTGAGACCGAATCATGCCCAAGACGTCTCACCCAGGATAAATAATCACATTGTATAATATCTGGACGACTATGACCTGGGGCTATACTCACCCTGCTCTTGAAGCCAGGGGATTCACCCACATTGCGTAACTTTCCATGATAGCACTAGAGGGGTATGTTCCACATAAACATATCAATCACACACAAATATATTTATAATCACATCATATATATACTGTCTCTATATCTGTATATATACATATCATCAAATTCGGCTATTTCTACCTATCTCACTTGGCATTAGCCTATAATCCCGAATATACCAATTCGTAATAATTTATAAGTATACACTCAACTTATTTTAATCCCATAAGTATTTACTCACTTATGATACAGTTCTCACATCTCTTACTCTTGAGAGTAGAGGATCACGTTTAGCTAGTATTTTTATATCATCCTACTCGCACCTTAGGATTTACTCATACATGTTCGACATATATATATTCTACACATGTATAATTGGCATATATATTCTACATGCATAAATATATATGTACGAACCCGCCGAATAATTCCTCCAATGTCGTTCATCCTAAACATTCCTAAATTTAAACCCCAAATCTTTCCCTCTAAATCGAGACTTATATCGCATCCATTTACTCTTTTAGAGGTCCTCACACTCTATTTAAGATCCCCTAATATCTATTTTCGAAAAGGAAATTATTTCACAATCCTTGTAATCCAAGAAAACCTTTCCAGCTTTTCTTTCAAAATTGAACTGAACCGATGACCAAAAAACGAATTAGTGCGGCCAAAAAAGAACCGAGCCGGCCATAGAAAATGAACCGGTCCGGTGCTTAAATAAATGAACAAATCTGGTACTCCAAAAACGGACCCGTCTGACACAAACAGTTTCGAGAGTTCATCTTCTCCACCTCTAAAAATTAATTCTAAAACTCATCCAACTCAATTTCTAGGGTTTCTAACATCACCCAACATCAAATATATATATCTACACACTATAAGTTACCCAACACACCATTTAATTTATAGGATTCCTCAATTTATTCAAGAATTAAACCATAATTCTTATTTATACCACACTTTTCATTTCTTCCAATTTTCTCACCAAAGACTATACGATTAACATGGATTTCAGCTTAGATTTCATGTAGGATTATTATCTCCTCAATTTCTTATGAAATCATCTTCCAAAAACCCATTTTTGTGCAAGAATACCAACCCAAAATCTTATAGCTTTCATCACCAACTATAATATGAAAAATAAACACTGAAATAATTAAAGCAAGTTAAACACTTGCGTGGTCGGATAAATCCAATGATCTCGTGCCGGAATCCGCCGGAGCTTGACCCGAGTCTCCTATTTTACTCCCTTATCTTCCTTCCTTCTCTTCTTTCTTCTTTCTTTCTTTTCTTTCTCTTTCTCTCTTTTCTCATGGCTTATAAGAGAGAAATGAGGGTTTATCCCTTAATAAACCCAAAATTGACTCGTATACACCAATATGAGTCCCTACTGATCCAAAAAGTCCCCGGAATCTAAACACTACCCCGGGTACTTTATTCTGACTATCTTGGCCCTTTTGAGACAAATCGTGCACTCAAAATTCCCATCCGAGTAACTTAACAAATATTCTCGTCTTAACCCGACACATTTTCACCTGTGTTTTTCGTAAAAATAATATCACCTATCGCTTTTATTCACCTGCGACATGAAATATAATTAGTCCATCTCATTTACTTTAAATTCTCAAATTATTAAATTACACCCACTCATGTAATTTAATTATCCATAAAATTATGGGGTATTACATTCTCACCCGGACCGACAAGAGAATTTCGTCCTCGAAATTCGGATGAAACTGGTACCAAAGACTTTGGGCTACAACCACACCATCTTCTCTAGTACCCAAAATCAAATCATACTAACATAAGGGTCACTCCACTATATGCCCGCTAGTAGTACCCAGTTGTTTAAAGGCTTAACCATTCTATCCCCAACTTTACAACAAGCTGGTTAAATTATCTTCGTACCGATACACTCTATCAGTCATATGACCTCGATAATGGCACATTACACATTGTGCTTCTACCAATGGCATCCAAATAAGATGAGCATATACATCACTGGCTCTATCGCCTCACTTCTATTGGAAGGCCACATATCACTAAGTGCCAGTTTCCCGTGTCCACCACAACACAAATCTCCCATCCTGAGAGAAACCATAAGAACATCGGACCACTCCAATTGGTCCTTCAAATCTCATTTCATGGCGTCGTAACTCTTACAACGCTCCAAAGTCACCCCAATACAGTTTGTGGTTAATGCCCCTCTTGGCAATGGACTCTAAATCACGTCCGTTCCAAAAGTCTAGTTATTCGCTCACCTCTAAAAAACCATAGGGAGAATAACCAAGCTTTTCCACATAAAGCCTTAATATGCACCTTGTTTATAACAAACTGGTACGAGTGGCTATACACAACTCTACCAATCGATAATTTCTCCTCCCAATTATCGTACCACGCTTTACTTCAATTACAAGTTAGGCCAGTTATGGAAGTAAACTAACCGTAGTGACTCCAGAGTCACATTCATACCACTTTACTAGTCGTCAATCACCTCCCATCTACTCATCGAGCCATAGGTCACACGAATTGCCCAAAACAAAGCATTTCCCCACTGCTTCCCGAAAATCCCTATCGGAGGTGGGATTCAAGGATTTCATCCTGATTCACAACCATATTGGGCGGCACCTTGCACCGGTGCACTCCATCTTTACCAACCTGTCTGCCTATTCCGTCACTTGAATCATCGGCTTGATACAAAATTTTCTAGTTGATCGTCTCAAACCAACCTAGTTCCATATGTAAGTGGTGCACTTGGAGACAATCTCACTGTATCTCACCTAACACAAATTCCCACTTATAACGACTTACGTTAAGATGTGCTTTATACTCCCATTCTTCCTCATGGGTGTACCAAAGTTTCTTCCCATGCACTTTTGCCACATGTGCATTTTTGGGTCCTTATTCCTTATAGACATCAACATTCTATTTAGGCGCAAGCCACCCTCACATCCGATTGAGTAGGAGATCGCTCTACTTTCACACAATAATTGGATTTTCCTCTCCTCAAGAGATATAATTTTTAAATGGCTTCTCACGGCCTTTCAACTTATCTCAGATGTGCTACTCTCATTGCACACATATACTTGGATCATCATCTTCCTCACACGACGTTCAACCGATTATGCCATTCTAGCTTGTTAATAGCTGCCCCATTGGCATATATTTCACACATATATTCTTACGTCCCTTTAACTTGGACAATTATGAAATTAACTGAGCAAGGTGCCCACACCCAATAATCTGTTCATATCCGCATGGTCACGGGAAAAGTCACACGCTTTCCTCAAAGATGGTCTTGCATTCTTGACGTGGCTATAACACATGGGTATTCTCAATCACCCCGTAAATTGAAATTTAATTCTTCTCGACTTCGTTCCACCCTTCAACTCATGGTGAAAAGAAAGATTTTCAGTGCTCTCTCACAGCACAACTAGCTCCACGTGCTTTAAATTGTAATATAACTTTCAACTCATAGTTATAACTACTTACTTATATAATGACCAAGGTACCAGACTCGTGGACTAATGATCAAACATCTCCCAACTTCTGAGGATGCGCTAAGTTTCATGAGTGGGACGTCTTGGAAAGCGAAATCCAAATAAGGAATCCTCCCGATACACTACTACCTAACATTATCAGTCATCAAAATCCGTTAGGCCCTAAGTCCATAGCATTTACCCCTAAATTTCCTTCTCTCTACTTACGACATTTACCAAGACCCATGGGTATCTCATCCCGCAATCGTATTTAAACAAGGAATTCCCCCCCCCCCCCCCCCCAAATACTCTATCACTTAGCATTGGTGGTAAACATATTCAATAAACTTCAGATACATAACCGGGAATCAAATTCCTGTCCTCAGACATATAAACGTCAATCTTAACTCCCACGTCTTTAAGGAGTGATATAACAATGCACTCTCCCTATCACGAAGTTCTGAGCATGAAACATAATAATGACCTAAATCCCTCCGCTCCACAGCAAATCCAATATACCTCAAATCATATCGGTATAGTCCCTACACACCGGGATCAAATATCTCGAGACAACTATACTCTCCGAAGTCTCTATAATAATATAATATAAATGCGAGCTCAACCCTCTCGCAGGTGAGACATCGCCAAAACAACACATCTTACCCTAGAATAACAAACACGATAGCCTTGCAATATCATCCCAATATCGTTCCAACCAGCCTATACTCAGGATAATTGATGATGCTATAAATAGCACCACCAATCAAGGTGTTTGTATGCTCAAACTAGTGATAACAATGGCAGCATATGAGTAACTATGCATATGTATATAAGAGATAATGGTGACGAGAAGAGGATGGACACCTGAATATAAGTGGTTCAGCCAATCTGGCCTACGTCCATTGTGAGTGTGTGTGGGTAATATCACTCAATGAAGGCACTAATGGCCATGGATACAATCTTTCAAGATTTCTCTCTCTAATGTGTAAAATGATAGAGTTTTAGCTAGAGTTGCCAAATTCGGATCCTTTACAAGGTAAAGGATGGCCTCTATATATAGTGCTTGGGGGGTGTAATGTGCCCCCCAAGCATGCAATGAGCATGTGCATGAGGATCGAACCAGTATGAGAATGACACCTAGCTGATCTCCTATAGATAATGATGACCTCAATATTCCCCCCACGTGAGGGGAATGATTCGGTTATAACTGATTGTGTACACGTGTTCCCAATAATGCATATACTGATAAGGGATCGTCCAACTGTGAATGGCCCCAACCTCGGCCTAAAAGAGGACAAGGTGGTGACCTTGGCTCACATGGGGAGCTGTGGTAGGGTAAGTTGTGCTGTGATGTCGGCCTGGGCCGAGATAATGGTGGCATAGCAGGAACGTCAGCTGATCCCCAGTCGAGACTCGTTATGATAATGGGTGGCAACCTCGGCCTGAACCAAGCCGAGGTGGCAAAACTTGGATGACCAGATGGATAATAGACTCTGTGGATTATGGAGACCTCTCCAGCCGAGGTAGCTAGTAACGTCGGCCATGGACGACCTTGCTTAAGATGAGACTACTGGTTGTTGATCTAAGGTCCCTCTAACATCAGTCACTTCCATGGCTGAGGTTGATGTCTCTGAGCCGAGGGGGTACATTTAGGGCATATCAATCACCCCCTAGCCCTTAGTTACATGTGGGAACAGGTGGCTATCGGGTCTACGACTCTGAGGCCCTTCTGCTTTGTACCAATATTCCTTTTGACACTTGTCAATTGCTGGAGTGGGAGGCATGCCTGGCAAGCATATGATGTCAGCCATCCTTTGGGATACCAAGGCAATGATGGGCCTTGGGACGCGTGCATTGGGTGTTGAGGGTTATGCCTCCTTCTTTTCTCTCCTCTTTCTTCTTCACTTCTTCATTCTCTCTCTCTCTCTCTCTTTCTATATATATATATATATATATAAGAGCTTGTTTAAGGAACTGTTGGTGGCTTTTTCTTGCAACTCTCCCTCTCTTTCTTCTTCTTCACGTATTCTCTCAGGTATCGCCAATCAAACTCTTTTTTTTATTTTTTGCATTTTTCTGTCTTGTTCCTCCATTCATTGTATTTTTCGACGAGCTTAAGCATTTTTCGGTCAGCCTAAGAGTTTTCCAGTGAACTGTTCATTCATTGTTCTTGTTTAAAACCCAGTTTTGATCCTTAGTCAAATTACCAACATTGTTTATTTAGAAGAGTCACAAGTGTAGGGTCTGCCTCATATGCTCAGACCCCTTTACCAACTCTTAGAGGAATTACCCTCTCTTAGGGAGAAGACCTTAGAAAAAATTAGGCAGATAAAAAGAGCCCAAGAGGAAGCTCGTAGGGCAGAGGCATTCTCCCTTAGACCTATCTTTCCACCCCCTCTGAAGGTCATATACCCTGAGCTAACCGAACCGGTTAATTCAGCAGAGGTACCAGTTGAACCTACCCTCATGTCTCGGTCTGAGTCGTCCACCTCAGACCCTATGTATGTGGATTCCTTTCAAGAGGCTATGGACTTTTCCACTCAGTAGGATCAGGTCCCTCATCAAGAGGAGGTTTCTAGTCGGGCCTTGTCCCACAAGAGTTCAAGCACATCGTACTCTTCTTTCGACGTTGAGCTTGTAGAACCCAACGTTTCTATTCCATAAATTCTTGAAGCCATTCCCCTATCGACTGTCACAGGAGCTGAGTTCACTCAGAGGTTCCCAAGTGGTGCCCCATCGTCTGCTCAGGCCGACGTTGAACCGTATGATAATGATGAGGCTGAGAGCGACGTTGACACCTCTGAGGCGGCCGAGATAGAAAGCACCATCAACGAGCTTGACCTTCTTGCCTTCAGGCATTTGTACTCCATCATCCCCTCCATAAAACTCAGGAGACCTCTGAGGGAAGAGAGGGATTTTGGAGGCCGAGATGGTGAGATCTGTCTGTATGAGCAGATGTTCAAGTTAGGATTTCGTGTGCCCATTCATCCCATCATTGGGGCCATAATTTCCTACATCAACTTAGCTCCTTCTCAGTTATCCCCTAATGCCTGGAGGGTGATAATTGGAGCTATAGTTCTATGGAAGGCAGTCCACCACTCAGACCTTCCTATCCAAGTCTTCACCGGGTGCTACATCCATTCCTGTGCTAGGAATCATTCGAGCTATTATCATTTCTTAGCTCAAAAGTCAACTAAGAAGATGTTACGGGTTACCCAAACTAGTAACCATAATTGGAAGCCGCAGTATTTCTTTGCCACAGGGGCATGGGAATTTGGCCCTTGTGTCCCCTCTTTGAACTTAGAGTCGAGGATACCCCTGAGACGGGGCAAGGTGTCGATGGCTACCAGGGCCAACCCTGGGCTAAGCCAAAATAATCTTCAAAAGGTGAAAGACCTTCAAGATTAGGGGATCATGGTCTGTTGGTCAAGTTCGAACATCTAATGACCCCTTACTATCTCTTTGAGACTGGGCTTGGGGGTCGTCCTCTGACAGAGCTCCGTAAGTGCTTATTTTATTATTTCAGCAAGCTAAACCTCTGACTTTTTATGTCTTTGATCTTCTAACTCAGATCCTTCCATTTACAGAACGTCCTGAAGGCATCTCAGACGATATCTGGGAGATGTCTGCCCCAAGTCTCATAAAGATGGTGAAGAAGGTAGGCTTGAGTGCACCCCCTCCTCCTCCACTGAAGAAGAGTGTCGACACATCCAAGGCCGATGCTATAAGAAATAGGAAGACTACAACCACTTCCCCTGAGGATCAGAGGAAAAGTAAAGCTCAAAAGGCCATCCCCATATCCTATGAAGATGTATTAGCTGCCCGTTTGGAGCAGCTGAAGATCAATGATAGTATAATAGGACACAATTTGCAAGCGTTGGATGCAATTGGCTCTGCTATGACCGATGCTGATAAGCGCTTGTTTCGCTCAATGGATACCCCCTGCTAGTTTAATTTGGCCTTCACTGGTCTATTCAGGTAAAACTTTGGATTTCAATTTAGAAATGTAACCTCAGATTTGAATTTGAACTTATTCATTTGACTTCTTGATCTGTAGGGCCTCGTTGCTATGCACCATGTGGCCAACTGGACTCTGAAAAAGTTACCCCTTATCGAGAAAGGCCAAGAGGTCGAAAAGGTGCAGGACTCACTGAATGCAGAGGTAGACCGTCTGGGGTCTCCCTTTAAGGGGTCTAATAAAAAAGTTAAGGACTTAGAGAAAGATATACTCTGAAGGCCAAGGATGATGTTCTCCAGCAGAAGGTCGATGCTGCAGTGAAGGCAGCCCTTGAGGATGCTTCTGAGGGGATCCTGGCTGACTATAAAGTTTTTGATGCATTCATCAGTTTTGGCTTTGAATACCTCAAAAGGGGTATTAAGGAAACTGGCAAATGGGCGACCGCTAAGGAGAAGGAGTCATGGAGCTTGAAAGGCTGACTTCATTGGTCTGGGCTTTGCCAACCCTCAATTTTCCCACGCCCTTCAAGAGGTCAAAGAGGAAGATGCTGACCCTGCAGATACTGTACTTTTAAATGTTACTAAAACTGGAGGCACCCATCTCCAAAATGCTTTGGCCGAGGTGACCAACATTGGTCAAGAGCATGAGGCCGAGGATGCCAACACAATGGCTTCAAACCCTTAGGCCTTTTTTGGTGAAGCTTTATGTAATTCTCTGATTTTGAAATCAGGATGTAACTTCTGATAAACTCTTCTATCTTGTAATTTGTAACTCCTTTGATCTATATCAGCCTCTGAGGAGGGCTTTATTTCTTTAATTTCTGAATGTTTCTTGAATGATTTTCTTTGCCATGAAATGTGTGTTCAGCTCTTGAAGTCTCAATATAACTTTTCACCAAATTAATGGTGTCTGGGTCTAAGGTCATCTAAGTATGATGTTTGACCTCAAACCTTGTCACTAAATCATGATGTTATAAGGCCTGAGGTCATCGATTAAGATGTTATCCTCATAAATAATTTTCACCAAATTAATGATGTTAGGGGTCTGAGGTCATTCAAGTATGATGTCTGACCTCAGACATTGTCACCAAATTATGATGTTATAAGGTCTGAGGTCATCAACTAAGATGGTATCCTCATAAATAATTTTCACCAAACTAATAATGTTAAGGGTCTGAGGTCATCCAAGTATGATGTCTGACCTCAGACCTTGTCACTAAATCATGATCATATAAGGTTTGAGGTCATCAACTAAGATGTTATCCCCATAAATAATTTTCACCAAACTAATGATATTAAGGGTCTGAGGTCATCCAAGTATGATGTCTGACCTCAAACCTTATCACCAAATCATGATGTTATAAGGTCTGAGGTCATCGACTAAGATGATATCCTCATAAATAATTTTCACCAAATTAATGATGTTATTAGGGGTCTGAGGTCATCCAAGTAGGATGTCTGACCTCAGACCTTTTCACTAAATCATGATGTTATAAGGTCTGAGGTCATCAACTAAGATGTTATCCTCATAAATAATTTTCACCAAATTAATGATGTCTAGGGGTCTGAGGTCATCCAAGTATGATGTCTGACCTCAGACCTTGTCACCAAATCATGATGTTATAAGGTCCGATGTCATCAACTAAAATGTTATCCTCATAAATAATTTTCACCAAACTAATGATGTTAAGGGTCTGAGGTCATCCAAGTATGATGTCTGACCTCAGACCTTATCACCAAATCATGATGTTATAAGGTCTGAGGTCATAAACTAAGATGATATCCTCATAAATAATTTTCACCAAACTAATGATGTTAAGGGTCTGAGGTCATCCAAGTATGATGTCTGACCTCAGATCTTGTCACCAAATCATGACATTATAAGGTCTGAGGTCATCAACTAAGATGTTATCCCCATAAAATTTTACCATTCGAGTACAATAAACTAAGTATTGACACATGAACTAATCTTCTCATTAATAACATCTTTATAAGATGATACATTTACATGAAATCCCTGGTACCATCATATGTAATACTTTTTTAGATGATCAACATTCTAAGGGTTCGAGAAAGGTTCCCCTTTGAGGTTTTCTAGCCTCTAGGTCTCGGGTATAACCTCCTCAATCACTTTGTAAGGGACATGCCAATTTGGGTGAAACTTGTTTGCCTTCTGTAATGTCTTCTTCAACACCAGGTCTCCCACAGCTATGGGTCTTAATTTTACCCTTTGATTGTAGAACTTTGCTATTCTCTCCTGGTAAGCTGCTTGCCTGATTTTTACATCTTCCCTTCTCTCTTCAATCAAGTATAGGTCGAGTCTTCTTTCCTCCTCATTCTTCTCAGGGTCATAGGTCTGAACCCTATGGGTAGGGAGTCCTATCTCTGTTGGTTTGACGACTTCTGAGCCATGTGACAACATAAACGGGGTCTCCCCCGTTGGTGTCCTAACCGTTGTTCTATAGGCCCATAGCACAGCATAAACCTCTTCAGTCCATCTTCCCTTAGCTTCTTCTAACCTCTTCTTAATCCCGTTAAGGATCGTTCTGTTTGTGACTTCGGTTTGACCGTTTGCTTAAGGTCGGCCAGGAGAAGAGAAAAATTTCTTTATCCCAACTCTTTCGCATTATTTTTCTAGGAAAGAGTTCTTGAACTGGGTTACGTTGTCCAAAATGAGGGTGTTTGGGAGGCCATGTCTGCATATTATGTTTTTCCAAATGAATTGGAAGTTCTTCTGCTCTGTAATCGTGATCATCGGTTCAGCCTCTACCCATTTGGAGAAGTAATCAATGGCGACTATCAGAAATTGGTAGTTATTCGCAGCCCTTAGCAGGGGACACACTAAGTAAATTCCCCATACTACTAATGGCCAGGGGGAACTGATTGACGTCATAGGCTGATGAGGTTGATGTGGGATAGTGGATAATCTCTGATATT
This sequence comes from Sambucus nigra, assembly GCA_949130495.1. Taxonomy (NCBI): domain Eukaryota; kingdom Viridiplantae; phylum Streptophyta; class Magnoliopsida; order Dipsacales; family Adoxaceae; genus Sambucus; species Sambucus nigra. Next base: position 40,542,468 of record OX422213.1, read on the forward strand.
TATCGCACCTCTTTACGTAGGCTGCAATATCTTTGGCCAAGGTCGACCACCAGTATCCTTGCGTGATAATCCTCTTCGCCAAAGGTCTCCCTCCCATGTGACTAGAGTAAGAACCCTCGTGTACCTTCTGCAAGATATGGGGGACTTCTGTGAGATGAACGCATCTGAGAAGAGGTGATAGGAATCCCTTCTTATACAGGATATCTCCCACCATTGAGAACTTTGCAGCTCTATACCTCAGTTTCCTCCTTTCTAACTTTGATTCTGGTTGCACCCCCTCTCTGATATATCTGATAAGGGGATCCATCCATGAGTCCCCTAGGTTCCAATTAAGGCAAGGGTTACTGACCTCTTCTTCTTCTTCAATGGTCGCCTTGGGTAAGATCTCAACTGGGACTATCCTTTTAATGTCTGTCCTTATCGCCGAGGCTTGCCTTGCCAATGCATCTGCATGACTGTTGTTTTACCGAGGTATTCTCTTCATCTTTACCTCTTTGAAACCTTCGATTATCGTTCTCACCTTCTTCAGGTATTTGGCCATCCTTTCATCCTTGGCCTCATAAACCCCCAATACTTGATTAACAACCAACCTTGAGTCACTGTGAAGGAGGAGTCGTCTTATCCCAAGGGTCCTTGCCAAAGAGAGGCCTGCTATCATGGCCTCGTATTCTGACTTGTTTTTTGATGCCTTGAAGTTAAACCTTAGGGAATATTCGATGTTGGTACCATCCGGGGCTGAGAGTATCAGGCCCGCACCGCTTCCACTTTCGTAAGAAGACCCATCGACGAAGAGGTTCCAGATGTATTTATCTACTGAGAAACCCTCTTCTAGTATAATTCCCTGCCTGAAGAGGTACCGATCTTCCTCATTCTCGGCTATTCTATCTCTGGCTCCCCTCGATATAACCTCTTCCAGGTCTCAGAAGATGTTGCTATTTGACCTTTTCGTAGTTTCTAGGTTATTCTCAACCTCGACCTCTTCCCATATGAACTCTGTGACAAAATATGCCAGTGCCTGCCCTTTGATGGCCGTCCTAGGCTGATAAGTGAGGTCATATTCCCTCAACTCAATGGCCCATGTCATCAACCTACCCGACTTCTCAAGCTTATGGAGGACCTGTCTTAGTGGGGAGTCAGCGAGGATGACCATAGAATGGGCTTAAAAGTAAGGCTTCATCTTCTTAGAAGCGTGTATCAGGGCGTAGGCTAACTTTTCCATCCGAGGATAATTCGGCTCAGACCCCTAAAGGGCCTTACTGTTGAAGTACACAGGCCTTTGGACCCCCACGTCTTCCCGTACTATGGATGCACTTATAGTTGATTCAGATACTGCTAGATAGACATACAACTTCTCTCCTGCTATGGGCCGAGATAAGAGTAAAGGTGACCCGAGGTAGGACTTGAGCTAGTTGAAAGCCTCATCACACTCGTTGTCCCACTCGAATGCCTTTCTAAGCACCTTAAAGAACGGAAGACACTTGTCCGTCGCTCTTAAAATAAATCTGTTGAGTTCAGCCACTCTTCCAGTAAGCCTCTGAATGTCCTTGATACTCTTTGGTGTCTTCATGTCGACCAAAGCCTTGATTTTCTCAGGGTTCACCTATATTCCCCTCTGATTGATAATGAATCCAAGAAATTTCCCGGCTCCTACCCTGAAGACACACTTCACAGGGTTGAGTTTCATTTTGTACAAGTCCATGGTGTAGAAAGTCTTTCCAGGTCTGCTACGTGGGTGCAGGCCTTTAAGCTCTTTGTTAACATATCGTCGACATACACCTCCATAGTCTTGCCTATTTGGTCTTCAAACATCTTATTCACAAGACGTTGGTACGTTGCCCCCGTATTTTTCAATCCGAAGGGCATAACTTTGTAGCAATACGTCCCTTTGTCAGTGATGAAGGCTCTCTTCTCTGAGTCTTCGACATCCATGAAAATCTGGTTGGAGCCTAAGTACGCATCCATGAAGCTCATGAGCTCATGTCCTACAGTTGCATCTACCATCTGGTCGATCCGAGGTAAGGGATAACTGTCTTTTGGGCAAGATTTGTTCAGGTCGGTGAAGTCTATACACATTTTTTATTTTCTATTGGCTTTGGGCATAATGACTGCATTCGATAGCCACTCCGAATATACGACTTCTATGATAAACTCGGCCTCTTCTAACTTTCTGACTTCTTCTTAGATGACATCGTACTTCTCCCTAGAGTAGATTCTTCATCTTTATTTGATTGGCCTAGCGTCCTTAGTCACATTCAGCTTGTGGCACATAACTTCAGGGTCGATGCCAGTCATGTCCACGTGACTCCAAGCGAAGACACTCTGCCTCTTCCTTAGGGAGCCTATCAACTCTTCCTTAATTTTTGCCTTTAAGGCTTTGCCGACCTGGACAGTTTTTTTTGGCTCGTCCTCATTAAAGACGATGGATTCTACCTCTTCTGCGTCCTCTCCTTTCTTCAATTTTGTTTCATCTCTGGGGTTAAGTATATCAATGTTATATGTGGTAGTTGCTCTCTTATGAGCCTCTCTCTCTTCAGCCGAGTTGAAGTAGCATTCTCATGCTATGGTCTGGTCACCCTGCACTTCCCCTACCCCATAGGGGGTAAGGAATTTTAGCATATGGTGGACCATCGACGGCACGACTTTAAACTCCTTAAGGGCTACTCTTCCTATGATGAGGTTATAGGCCGAGAAGACATTTTCGTCCATAACGAAAAAGTTGATCTTTCGGGTTAACCTCTTCGGCCACTCATCGACCATTCGCACGTCCATCTCATACATGCCCAATGGATGGACCTTTTCACCACTGAACCCCATTAACGAATGATGATAGGGTACCAACCTAGCTCTGCTAAGGCCCAAGCTTTTGAAGTAGGGCCAGAACATCACATCTGCAGAACTTCCTCCATCTATAAGGATTCTCTGCACCTCACATCCATAAACTCTTATTGTGATCACCAAAGGGTCATCGTATGGAGCTAGGATGCCTTTGAAGTCGAGTCGGGAGAACCCAACTACGAGAGTGTTTGTGTTCACCTTTTTCCTCTTCTGCATTGTCTCGAAAGACGTTAGATTTACCACTTCAAGTTTGGCCACTAACTTGGCCTCTGCCACATGAGCCTTCCTGTCAGCCACTTCAGAACTACCCCTGCAAGTCCTTCGCATATGGTGTTAACACCAAAGGAGATCATACCAACCCTCTTCACGGGAGTGTTATTGTCTTTTGGTGGGAGGTCTGGAACATCCTCATCATTATCATCTGTGCCATCATCTCTTCTTGTTGTGGTATCATCGCGGCTCTTGTCTTGTCTCTTCTTTTTGGGGTCATCTCACCCCCTTTTAGGAGCCTTGTTATCAAAGTACTTTATTAACTTTCCTGATTTCAACATCTTCTCGATCTCATCCTTTAAGGCGAAGCACTTATCTGTTACATGACCATAGTCTTGGTGGAATTCACACCACAGGTTCTGGTTCCTCTTATGTGGAGGAGCCTTCAATTTCTCTGGCCATCTTAGGGATCGGTTATTCTTGATCTCATTAAGGATGTGTTCGCAGCTTATAGTAAGAGGGGTATAACGTGCAAACTTGTCATCAACTGACCTTTTCTTTCCATCTTTCTTTCTTTGGAATTTCCCGCTGCTACCACCGTTCTCATCTTCATACTTAGAGGCCATGGCCTCTTCATCATTCATTACCTTCCCCGCAGTTGCTAATAGCTCCGCCATGGACTTTAGAGGGTCTTTCGTAAGTTTACACAAGAAATTCCCTTTCTGAAGACCTCCTATGAGGGCGTTCATGGAAATACTCTCTTTGTAATCTTCAACCTCGAGTTTTTCTTTGTTGAACCCGGTGATGTAGTCTCTTAGGCTCTCGTGCTTGCCTTGATTGACATACAACAGATTGGTGGTCTTCTTTTGAGGTCTTAACCCAAAGCAGAAATTGTGAATGAATCGTTCATCCAAGCCCTTAAAGTTCTCAATTGAATTCCTGGAAAGAGAAGTAAACCATATATGCGCAGCTCCCGTCAAAGTCCCGGAGAAGGCCCGACATTTCATCTCATCTGGTATTGAGTAAATGTCCTCCGCTGACTGGTACATCTCAATATGATGTATAGGATTGGTTCTACCGTCATACTTGGGAGTCACTATAGGTGGCTTGAACATGGCTGGGGTAGGAAAGCTCACTATCTTAGCCACGAACGGAGAGCCTTCTGAGAAACCTCTTTGCAGTGGATCCCGAATTTTTATGAGGTCTCCTATTTTGTCTTCAAGATGTTGGATGGAGTCGTTCCATGGTTTTGGAATATTGGCTTGGCCGAGGTTGTCCCCAACCACTTCCAAAGGGTGGGCTGAGGGTTACCCAACTGCAGCACAACGTCTGCTGTTGACCTCTTCTTGATCTCTTCCTCATACCGGATGAGACCGACGTTGCCTCTCTTCTCTTTGTGAGACGGCTGCACTCCTCGACCTTGACAAACTCTATCTTAGGTCGTTTATGGGGCCGACCCTTTCAAAGGCTGACCCTCTGCTCAGTCGATCAAAAACGGATCCCCGTTGTTGGGCTTCTGCACCTCTTCTGCCTCCACAACCTTGGCTCTGTTGGATAGGACGAACTGTATTATTCGAAACCTCATAAGGCTCCCAAAAATCTTTCGGGACATCTTCCGCCTCTATATCATCATACCTGCCCTCAGGGCAAGGGTTTCCTTGCCTCCTCAGGCACAACCGCCTAGGTTCAGCAACGTCCCTCCTCCGCTGGGGCGTAGGGTAATCCTTTCGCGGTGCCTGGGGTGGTCCCCTGGCTTCTGGGTGCGCCTGAATAGCCTTCAGAGTTATCATCTCTGGTGAGATTCCAGGTGGCCTCATCATATTTTGACTGAGCTTTGTGAATCGCTCCTGCATGGCTTGTTGCGTTGCAGCCAAAGATCTCAAGGCTGCGGCCACCTCCGCCATTTCGGACTGAGGCGGTGCCTAGCTGGAGCTAGGCCCACCAGCTCCAGGCGGCGGAAGAGGTGGTGGTAATTCTGTTGCCATGTGTTAGCACTAAAGATCTGGTGTAGTGGATGAGCTTAATACCTTACAATACCTCTTTCAATGGTGAAATAGCTCCACGCAAGGGGTGAGGCCCGGTTCACCACCAGAGTCTCCGGTGAGGATAAGCAACTGATGAGGAAGAGATAGCTTCTTGTTTTCCCACAGACGGCGCCAAAATGATGATGCTATAAATAGCACCACCAATCAAGGTGTTTGTATGCTCAAACTAGTGATAACAATGGCAGCATATGAGTAACTATGCACATGTATATAAGAGATAATGGTGAGGATAAGAGGGTGGACACCTGAATATAAGTGGTTCAGCCAATCTGGCCTACGTCCACTGTGAGTGTGTGCGAGTAATATCACTGAATGAAGGCACTAATGGACATGGATACAATCTTTCAAGCTTTTTCTCTCTAATGTGTAAAATGACAGAGTTTCAGCTAGGGTTGCCAAATTCGGATCCTTTACAAGGTAGAGGATGACATCTATATATAATTCCTGGGGGTGTAATGTACCCCCCAAGCATGCAATGAGCATGTGCATGAGGATTGAACCAGTATGAGAATGACACCTGGCTGATCTCCTGTAGATAATGATGACCTCAATATTCCCCCCACATAAGGGGAATGATTCGATTATAACTGATTGTGTACACGTGTTCCCAACAATGCATATGCTGATAAGGGCTCAACCAACTGTGAATGGTCCCAACCTCGACCTGGAAGAGGACGAGGTGGTGACCTTGGCTCATAGAGGGAGATGTGGTAAGGAAAGTTGAGATGTGACGTCGGCCTAGGCCGAGGTAATGGTGGCATAGCAGGAACGTCGGTTGATCCCCAACCGAGACTCGTTATGATGATGGGTGGCAACCTGGGCCTGAACCAAGCTGAGGTGGTAAACCTTGGATGACCATATAGATAACCTCCTCTGTGTATTATGGAGACCTCTCCCGTCGAGGTAGCTAGTAACGTCAGCCACGACCGACCTTGCTTAAGACTAGACTACTGGTTGTTGATCTAAGGTCCCTCTAACATCAGTCATTTCCATGGCCGAGGTTGATGTCTCTGAGCCGAGGGGGTACATTTAGGGCATATCAATAATGTTATACTTGTATAACACATCACTAGAACGAGTAACTCCAATAAAATATATACCACTAAGATTACACCCGCTCCCCCAAGGATGACACCAGTAATAATCTCGTTATACCATAAAAATATATAAACATAATAATGTTACCGATATACGCACTAAACTCGTCTCACACGCAAGTCAAGCGCTAATAAAAATACCGTGTCTCGCTCGTGTCACCCAAAGCATACCTCTTACAACCGAGGTTAAACTCATATTAATTACCTTGTCGAACACCCTGGATGCTCCAATGGTTCCCAAACATAACACGCTTGTCCGAACTGAATCAAAAACTATCTTATTCACTGCCCCCGCTAGGCACCATACTTTTGTCCCTTTACTCATTTTGGGCAAAATTTATGAATGTGGTCTTACTTTCCACATAAAATATCTCACCATAATCCTCTATTCCTGGTCATACTAATTGGGCTAGGGTTGTCCTTCTCTTCGACCCTGGTAGCCTCAACCCTAATGGCTACCCCCATTGTTCCCTTAGCTCTACTAGCCCTATTGAACACACTACTGGCTTTACCAGTCTCAACTGAATCCACCGTTACTCCGTAGAAATCCAACTATCTAAATGATTTAAATGGGTCCCCTGATGGGTGTCCCATGTGGTGTTTCACTAGCACCATTGCAACCAGTCTTATTCCCTGATGAAATCCTTTAAATCTTGTAGATCCATTCACATATAAGCATTAATATCCTCATTGTCAAAACACGGCATTATCGCCATCTACATCGATCATCCAGGTAGAATTTTCCACAAGTTCTGGCGACTATTCTTGCGATTCCATCACCCACTTAAGACTCTCTTCTCCATTATACCTACTTCGTCGGGTACAAAGTTCGCTAGACAAGGTCTCCGTCCAACCCTCTTGTGATAAGTTCAAAATTATATTCACATTTTTTTCTGAACAAAAGATGAAGGAACTTGTGGTCAAACTGTACCCAAGATCCTTCCATTGGCATAATATTTTAGTTTTCAAATGTGGCGATCTACTCCCACCAATACAACTCTGCTCCACGAGCTAAGAAATTTTTTACCCCAATTTTCACTTCCGGGTATAGTACATTCTGTTATATGCCAAATCCTTTAGGTATCTTACGTCCATTGGATAACACACACAATCTCCGCATTTTTTAAAATTACAATGGGTGGTCCTCTTCAAAGACCCTTCTGACTCTTTTCCATTTTAACCACATTGGGTGAGTCTAGTTTGGCACCACTTTCTGCTATAGCGCTACTTGAAAATATATACTGCACCCTAGAAGTTCTTACAGCCACAACTTTCCGAGCAACAATAGGGGCGACCTCGATTATGGTCATCGTCCCTAAAAACTTCTACAACCCCAACTGAGCCCTGCCTCCCCATGCCCCTTCGCCGATCACCAATTCTTTGTTCTACAAACGAACACGCCCAAATCCAAATAAGAGTCACTAATATAATATACATTATAGTCGGAGAACGAAATCTCACCATAGGAATTAGCAGTCCTAAACATAGGGCTCTATATCAAATAGAAGGCAACGCTGAAAATGTAGCACGTCTGCATAGATTCCTAAAGATACTAGAACTTGATGCTCTGATACCACAAGTGACACCCCACCTAATAAAATACCCGGTGATCAGTCCTATATCAAATTCAACAGGAATCTCAAATGGTTTCATTCTCAGCATCACTGTCGAAACCCAATTAACTACTAATAACCTATTAGGTCCAGTGTCAAAATTTTAAACTTTATAATCTTTTTAACCTAAATGCACAAGTAAATCCATTCACACACGAAAACAAACAACAAATAGAATGAATAAATAAATAACGAATAATTTTCGGTAAACATCTTTAAAACCATATCGAATGGGCGTAAAATAAAAATGCCATAAATAAATGAAAAGACAACAATTGGGCAATACGCACGAATATTACAACAGTACCTCCTATCTAGATCACAAGGATATAAGCGTTTAAATAATTTCCTGCCAACATCCCCAACTGTGGTAGCAACGTCTAACTCGAAGGAAATAGACATATGGGTGTCCCTGTGTCTCGACACCTAAAAAGTATAACATGGGAAGAAGAAAAGAAAAATAGATACGGGTCAGAGCCCGGGTTTTGAAAAATATTTTAGCAAGTGCTTAACATACTTTAATAATTAAAATGTGATACTCCCCATATTTAAACCGGTGTCGCACTCACATGAGATACCCCTCACCTTTCCTCTAATAGTGTGCACCTAACGTATAAATTTTAAAACAACCTAGTTAAGCTACCTTGCCTAACTAATATCTTATAAAAATCCCAAGTCACCATACGCTATCTCGTACCCTATGTAATATGAAATATTCTAAGCTATCCCCGGAGCTTATGCATTATAATCTTTCATTTATAACTAATCCGCTTATAGTTGATAACTCTCACTAGTTATTTACACTGTTCACTTCTTTGTGTTCTTTATCTCGTATATAATATTCTCACCTTATACACGTATATCACATATGTTTTATTCCAGATTTTATACTCCCAGATAGTCCAGAAATGAATTCACATTTCTTTCCTTGTTTTAGTCCATATATATATATATATATATATATATATATATATATATATATATATATATATATATATATATATATATATATATATAATGTGTGTGTGTGTGTGTGTGTGTGTGTGTGTGTGATATACTATACACATCAAGCATATATATACTTATATACCACACACTATATAAGTATAACAGTCATCCCTTAGAGCTATAACTCAATGGATGCAGTGTCTAGAATGCTATCATCCTCCCGAAAATTTCTCACACATTCTCCCAGGAAGCCAGGTCAGAATCTTACTCCGAACCCTAAATGAATCACAAACATAGGGGAAGCGGTCATAGTTCCTCACCTGAAAGTGAGACTGAATTATACCCAAGACGTCTCACCCAGGATAAATAATCACACTTTATAATATCTGGACGACTATGACCTGGGGCTATATTCATCCTGCTCCTCAATTCAAGGGATTTACCCACATTACGCAACTTCCCATGATAGCACTAGAGGGGTATGTTCCACATAAATATATCAATCACACACAGGTATATTTATAATCACATCATATATATATTGTCTATACACCCATATATATATATATATATATATATATATCATCAAATTCGGCTATTTCTGCCTATCTCTCTTGGCATTAGCCTATAATCCCGAATATACCAATTCATAATAATTTATAAGTATACACTCAACTTATTTTAATCCCATAAGTATTTCCTCATTTAGGATACAATTCTCACATATCTTACTTTTAAATAGTAACGTATCACGTTTATCTAGTATTCTTATATCATCATGCTCACACCTTAGGATTTACTAATACATGTTCGTCATATATATATATATTCTACACATATATAATCGGCATATATATTCTACACGCATAAATATATATGTATGAACCCGCCGAATAATTCCTTTAATGTCGTTCATCCCAAACATTCCTAAATTTAAACCCCAGATCTTTCCCACTAACCCGAGACTTATATCTCACCCATTTACTCTTTAAGAGGTTCTCTCACTCTATTTAAGATCCCGTAATATTTATCTCCGAAAAGAAAATTCTTCTCCAATCCTTTTAATCCAAGAAAACCTTTCCAGCTTTTCTGTCAAAACCGAATGGAACCGATAGCTAAAAAAAAACCGATGCGAAAATAAATGAACCGATTCAGCCACAGAAAATGAATCGGTTCGGTGCTTAAATAAACGAACCGATTCGGTACTCCAAAAAAGAACCGGTCCGACACAAACAGTTTGGGAGTTCATCTTCTCCAACTCCAAAAATTCATTCTAAAACACATTCAACTCAATTTCTAGGGTTTCTAACATCACTCAACATCAATATGTATACACACACACACACACACTCACACACTATGAGTTACCTAACATACCAATTAATTTATGGGATTCCTCAATTTATTCAAGAATTAAACCATAATTCTTATTTATACCACACTTTTCATTTCTTCCAATTTTCTCACCAAAGACTATACCATTAACATGAATTTTAGCTTAGAGTTCATGTAGGATTATTATTTTATCAATTTCTTATGAAATCATCTTCCAAAAACTCATTTTTGTGCAAGAATCCCAACCCAAAATCTTATAGTTTTCATCACCAACTATATATGAAAAATAAATGCACTTAAATCATTAAAGCAAGTTAAACACTTGCCTAGTTGGATAAATCCGACGATCTCGTGCCGGAATCCGCCGGAGCTTAACTCGAGTCTCCTCGTTTAATCATTTCTCTTACTTATTTCTCTTCTTTCTTTCTTTTCTTTTTCTTTCTTTCTTTCTCTCGTGGATTATAAGAGAGAAATGATGGTTTATCCCTTAATAAACCCAAAATTGACTCCTATACACCAATGTGATTCCCTACTGATCCAAAAAGTCCCCAAAACCCAAACACTCCCCCTGGGTACTATATTCTGTCTATCCCATCCCTTCCGAGACCAACCGTGCACTCGAAGTTCCCATTCGAGTCACTTAACAAAAATTCACGTATTAACCCGACACATCTCCACATGTGTTTTTCGTAAAAATAACATCACCTATCGCTTTTATTCACCTGCGACATGAAATATAATTAGTCCATATCATTTACTTTAAATTCTCAAATAATTAAATTACACCCACTCATGTAATTTAATTATTCATAAAAGTATGTGGTATTACAAGTCAATCACATACCATGTAGGTCATTCTTCTTTCAAAGTCTTGGCAAACCTTAAGAGCTCTAAAACCTTCCGCCAATTTGGACATATATAAACACTACCCAATTCTTATATTCTTTTTAACTGGGACAAATCTCTTTCCATTAAACTTCAACCAAAGTTCATGTTTCAAATGGATAGTTTAGACATGAATTTACCATTCAATATCCATAATTTTAAACATGAGAACTTATATGTCAATATACAGATGGAGTATAACATAAAAATTTGAATGTGTGGATACCGCCTTAAATAGGGTTCGAAAATGACCTAATAATATTTCAATTATCATATTCCAACAATCCCCCACATGAATTGTAATTGGTTACATTCAAACAACTATGCGGACACAAGAGAGAGACCTTTTGAAAAGTTTGTGCATCAGGAGAGATAACTTTTGGCCTTGAATCTTACCTGGTATAAATATATTTGTGGAGAAATTATCCGACTAGGTATGAGAAAATGACATATGTCCACTAGACTTGATAGAGATCACAACTCAAAGAGATAAGGACGATGTGACACCCCGCCCAATTAAATGTCGGGTGATCGGTCCTTTATAAAATTTATAACAGAATGTCCGGTTGGTTCATTCTTAGCATCACTACCGAAAAATAAAATCCAATTAATTACCTAACATTTAATTAAGCTAGTGTCAAAAAATTTCCCAATTTAATTTGAATCCAATTAATTCAATTAATTTCTGAACATTGAATTATAAACCACACACAAGAAATGAATGCTGATTAAATTAAATACTGAATAATTAAGACTGGATAAAACCTTCCAGTTCAAGTCACAAACAAAACCAAAATAAATACTCAATCCAATGGAAAGAACTACAAAGAAACTTAGTACAATCCCGCTAATGAGGATGGCCGACACCTGCCCGAACTGAAGTATCTGAACTAGGAACTGAATAAAATTAAAGAAGTGTCTAATCTCAATGACCCGCAACTTCCACAATAGCTGCAGCTCGACAAACCATCTAAGTATCTAGAACCGGTGTCCCTGTAGCTAGGCACCTGTACTAATACATACATATATAGCAAAAGAGAGGAAACATACAAGAAACGGGTCAGAGCCCGAGGTGTAAAAATGATTTAGCAAGTATTTAAAACTAGTTCTTAAAAATGGGCTTATACGCATTTTAGTTATCGAACTCTCACATGAGTTTCTCACCTCTCATCTACTATGCACGTCTAATTTAGCAAGTATTTAAAACTAGTTCTTAAAACAAGTCTTATACGCATTTTAGTTATAGAACTCTCACATGAGTTTCTCACCTCTCATCTACTGTGCACGTCTAACGTACATCTAATCTCCCCTAGATACACCACCCAGTCTCACTAGTCAGAAACCATACTACTATTAACTATTCTCACTAGTAGTATTCCCGTATCGCCCATGCAACAGGCTATTCAAATAGTTTATCTCACATACTAAGTTTCATTATTCACCGTTTGAATGGTTAATCTTTTATCTACTAAGATTACTTTATTTCCCATTTCCATTTTTATCTACTAGTCTCACAAAGTAGAAAGTTACCCAAGTATACTCATACATATATATAGTCTCATCATCCCTATATATATACATTAATCCTTCACCCTTAGGTTAAGACCACTTGGTGCAACGTAATGATTATTATTGTTACCAAGTCTACTAATTTCACACAGTAGAAATATTCATAAGTTCATATATATATATATATACACACACTAACCCTGCACCCCCCAGCTAAGACCCATTAGTGCACCTATTAAGAAAATCCTGCATCCCCGGGTTAGCACCCAGTAATGCACCTATCAATAATAATCCAGCACCCCTGGGTTATCACCCATTAGTGAACCTATCAAGAAGATCCTGCATCCCCGGGTTAACACCCATTAATGCACATATCAATAATAATCCAGCACCCCCGGGTTATCACCCATTAGTACACTTAACAATAGAATTTCTGCACCCCCGAGTTATCACTCATTAGTGCGCTTAACTATAAGATTCTTGCACCCCCGGGTTATCACCCATTAGTGCTCTTAACAATAATTTCCCATAATAGGCATACGCACTAACTATTATAATTTATAGGTATTTCTCCAACCTATATATATACTCCTCATACGTATTTTAATCTCATCTCTACATATAGTATAAATATTTAGATTACTATTTCTCTCGTAATCTCCAATGTATATTCTCTCTGTACTGAAATAATTAAAGTATTTGTTCTCACATACTTTCCCAAAATTACGTCTTATTTAAATTTACTCTTTGGAAGTTTCTCTCACTCTAATAAATCGGTAAACTCAAAACTGGACTCTAAGAAAATTCCCAAAAATTCCTTCTGTCGCTGGAACCAGATGATATGTCGTTCGAACCACTTCCACATGTCGTTCGAACCACTTCGCGCGAGATTCCCATCTCATTTGAACCACTTCCACATATCTTTTGAACCACTTCGCGCGAGATCCCCATCTCGTTTGAACCACTTCGCGCGACTTCACGCGAGACCCACTGTTTCGTCTTCTTCCCCAATTTTAGCGTTTTCTACCATTTTTGGACCTAAAAACCTCTAAGATTCAACACCCAATGCCTCATCATCAATACCCATCAACACCTAATGGATTATAAATCATTCCCAACATCCTAGGATCATTAATTCGTCATTAAACATCATAATTGTTTAAAATCTCCAAATTAATTCATATGAACCCTAGTTTCCAAATTTTCATTTAAAGAACCTAATCAATCCAGATCCGTTCATCAATATATAATCCAATTCCGTGATTAATCCTCTATATACATGAAGGAATTTCAACCACTAATTAAACCAATCCTTAATCATAATTTAAATCTCCAATTTTCACCTAATTCATATGTAAATCATGATTAATTCCACCTACACTAACATGAGCATGATTATTGCTAAAAGAAAGAAGGTAATAAACACTTGCCTTGAATATAACGGTCTGATACGTTGGTGATGTTGGTATGGGTATGTTCCCCTTGTCCCGATCTACACGGTGGTGGTGGTGATTGTGCAAGGTGGTGTTATCTTGGCCCTTTTCTCTTGGAATTAGCTCTCCCTCACACCTCCTATAGTCGTTCTTAACTTCCTATAACCTTTTAACTCTAATGGACTTTCCTTGGTTGATATAATTACTCTTAATTTTCGTCCATTAATTTAGCCCCCAAATACAATTTACCATAATGCCCTCTCGGGATGCGCCTAAAATTGCCCCGGGGCTCAAACTAAACACCCGAGTATACTGTTTTAACTATCTCGATCCTTCCGGACTCAACGACGGACTCAAAATGACCATACGAGTTAATAAAAATAAATTCTCTTTTTATTTTATTCAATTAGTCCCGACATGACTCTCACGCGTGTCAGACTTAAATTACCAAACTGCATATTTCTCACTTCCGATAATTTATCAAGTGTCATAATTCCATATTACATATCACATAGTAATATTCAATAATTATCAATAATAGTATTAACCCTTGGCACGCTAGTTAATAATTATTTTAATTCGAATTAATAACAAATTAATTTTTCGCATTTTAATTTAGTTAATACAACAACAATAATTAATTACATACTTATTCCCATAATAATAATTAATCACATATAATTATTTAAATCGTCAAAAATACGGGGTGCTACATACTTACCCCCTTATAACGGAATTTCGCCTCGAAATTCAAAAAAAGTATACCAGGTACAGATAACGCTGTAAAAATATTGCGCATCGCATCCCGGCGCTCTCAAGTAAGCTGCTCCGTACCATCCATATAGTACGCTATTGAATACCCTTAATAGTGAACACTTCACATGTGTTTGTTTTAAGCTCTAGGTTACCCTATCGTGCAGGCTCCTCCCTTAGCCTTACCGTTTAAGTTTCACTACTTACTATATTTTAGATATTCATTATCTAGCCTTCTACTATTTGCACCTTAGTAGATTTATCCTCCTTTCAGATACATACGACTTCGTATCTTGTCGTTCATACAAGTAAATTGGCTGTGCAATATATATTTCACACATAATATATACGATAATATCGATTCTTTTCCGATATTTGTAATCATAACTGTTCCCCCACCTCTAACAATCAAGTAGGACAACAAGAAAGTTTACCGTGCCATACTTCTGCTGGCACTCTACCTGAACGTAAACTTATAGGAGTTATTTGGACACAAATTGCACTAGTGGAAGGTACTATTCTCGTCCTCCCCTAAGATCTCAGGGTCCACATAAAATTTTCTCTCCCGCATCTGATTAGACCGCTTGTCCTGCCCATCCCTTTGTGGGTATTAGGTCGTACTCAATCGCATTTTAGTACCTATAATCTTACCATCTCAGCTACATGAGAAAATCCTTGGGGATAATCTTCCATTCTCTAGTGGAAGGAGCCCCTACTGGTTTCAAATTATCCGCCATTTTTCTAACAGTCAGCTGACCCACTACAAGACTAACTTTGAAAATTACTCTGTATTAAACCCATTACCACTGTTATTTGTATCCTGATACATTTTGTATTCCCTTGAATGTACTTCTAATCGTGATGTGTGTGACTTTGTCGTACCGTGTGACACAAGTCTCTTTTCCCCCTCAAAATCTCAGTTTATTTTGAAACGTAAGTCTCTAACAAAACCCGACTACATGTTATCGAATTCACATGCTAATCATAATCCATTGCCTGATTCAATCACCTAGGACGCCCATACACCCTATACCTTATGCAACCTTGTACAATTGACATGTAATTATCTTCCTTAAGTTCTCGCATACTTGGTATGCTGATGTAGTAGGGGTGCACTCAACCGCCCCACTAATCATAACTTAATCAATCCTTCAATGACATCATTGCTCTATTTCGAATGATGCTAAGGCTAGGCGACTCTATTGGACATAAGTTATAAAAGAATTATCAACTCTCAATTATATTCCTTTATAGGTATAATAACCAACATACAAAACTTATGTACTATCGACCAAACTTCTCTCCAACTCCCGACATTCCCTAGTTTCATGCGTGGGATGTCTCGCAAAGAGAAATCCAAACAAGGAACCCCCCCAATACACTATTATCTAACCTAGCCGGTTGTTGAGGTCCGTAAGGCCTTCAGTACATACTATGTATTTTCCTATAATCTGCGTATGTTGACATAAGAGTCTGCTCGGTCCCTCTCATGTCTCTAAACATAACATAAAGCATGATGCTTTCACTATACTAAGTACTCAGCTCTCTCTCTCTCTCTCTCTCTATATATATATATATATATATATATATATATAACAAGCTCTATCTCTCTACTCAAAGAAGAACACAATGCATCCCTCTCCTTAGTAAAATAAATTCCTACGCAATGGAATTACATATAACTAGACAACATACTCGCTGAGGTCCATAATACCATGATTTTTTTTCCATATATTCATATATCTGGGCCCAACCCTATTTCAGCTGGCGCCGCACAAAATAAAGATCCCTCCTCCCGGAGTATCCTTACGACAGTCATTATCATTATATTTTTACTATCGTTTAACCATACGGTAATTAATAACTACACATTACCATAATAAACTCTACTAAAGATGACTCAATGCGGTAGTAAATTATAACAACAAAACATATTCTTAGCCCCACCCAGTTCACTCACGGGCAATCATCAAAATGCCCTGCTAACAACGAGAAATACGTTTGTAACAAGGCTGTTAAAACTAACGTTCCCACTAAACTCAACCCGCACGCGAAGTTTAGGGTTTCCAATTTACATAAAATTTGTGGAACACCCATGTCACTAGAATCTATCCTTTCTCACAAGGAAGAAGCAAAACCTCACCAGTCTCGCCAAATCATAGGGTCTCAGCACGTGGCTGCCATCAGGACCCATGAACATCTGCAATCGTCATACATCCTAGGATTTCATCCTATAGTTGTCCTCTTTCATCATGGACAATTTATCCCATCATGTGGATTTCACACCCATTATTGAAACGTTGGCCCAAACTCTCCAGGCCTCAATTATAGCTTTATTAAACTCCTATTTACATTCCGAGTCCCGTTGACCCTGCCATACTATATGCTACTATTAACGAGGACTCTACTGGTCCAGCTTGAACCCATTACTCTCGAGTTATAAATTTCCTGGGCCTAATTCCCTTGACCCCAAATTATTTCGCTGGAAGTCTCGCTCCTCCAGTTGTTATGCCTAACTAGCATGGTTTACCATTTCTAATCTCTTCGGTCTCTCATCTCAATTGTGGACACCTTCAATACTTGTAGTTCTACTTCCTTCACATAAGGAAAACTTCACGAACCATTTCCCCGTCACTGGTCCCACTAACCATTTTGGGAATGTCCTTCTCTCGGACCAATAGTCTAAACTCACAATTGTTCTTCCGTTGTCCCTTTGGCTATGTTGGCTATTCGGAACTATGGTTGGCTTCTACAGCCCTGATTGACTTCATCATTCTCTTGAAGTTAATCATTAAAATTCATCTAACCGAGTTCCCTACTGGGTATACTCTCATGTGGGGTTTCACTAACACCGTTAAGTTCAGTTTTGCTTTTCAGCCAGATTCTCTAACCTTTCTGGCTTTCTTCTTCTGGAAAGAACGCAAGAACTAGTCCCCGTATAATCTTGATGACATCAGAATTAGTCATCCTAGATGGATTTCTCATATATGTTTGCATTCTACTCATGGGTTCTTTATCACCTATAAACCCTTTGGATAATTTATGCCCCTCTGCCAGGCAGGAAGTTTATTATGCAATTCGACCTTTCTCTCATAATCGATTTCTATCTTGCTCGTTGTGCTAAACATTAAAATTTCACTCGCATTTTGTCACCACATTGAATGGAAGACCTCACGGTCAAATTGTACTCAAATTTCTTTGTAAATTTCAAACACACTTCTTCAAATATGGTGATTGACTCTAATCACTACATGATGCTCCTAAGAGCTAAAGCTTTTAACTCTAAATTTAATTCTGAGTATCGTCAGACCCCACTCTATACCACTGCCTTCGGATTTCCTACTTCCGTTGGTCTGTTACATTTTCTCCTTTTCTTCTCTGCATCTTCACCGATGGGTTTTCAAAAGAGTCCCTCTGATTTCCCCTTTATCGACTATGCTAGGTGGTCCTGAAATCACTCCACCATTATCTATGATTGTGTCCTGGGAACCCATGGTTCCCGAGTGACGATTTTACTATCTCTTACTTAAGTAATCCTCATGGTGATTTTTGTCCCGATCACTCTTTCCCGATTACTCTATGTCTTCTGTTGAGATTCTTCTCATGTAGTTCTTCTTACGGCCCTCGCTGGTCGTGCTAAAATGTTCGGTGTTCGAATCACACCAAATTTTGTATAACAAGTCACATCCATTATAATTCGCAGCAGGAGAATGTAAGTAGTATACGTAAGGGAACACAACAATCCTATCATAAGGCTCTACATGAAAGAACGATGCGCTGAAACGTAATAAGCCGCACAGATCCTAAGGACACTAGAACCTGATGCTCTGATACCAACTGTGGCACCCCACCCAATTAAATATCTGGTGATCAGTCCTTTATAAAATATATAACAGAATGTTCGGTTGGTTCATTCTTAGCATCACTTCTGAAAACTTAAATCCAATTATTTACCTAACATTTAATTAAGCTAGTGTAAAAACATTTCCCAATTTAATTTGAAACCAATTAATTCAATTAAATTCTGAATATTGAATTATAAACCACACGCAAGAAATGAATGCTGATTAAATTAAATACTGAATAATTAAGACTGGATAAAACCTTCCAGTTCAAGTCACAAACAAAACCAAAATAAATACTCAATCCAACAGAAAGAACTACAAAGGAATTGAGTACAATCCCGCTGATGAGGATGGGAAACACCTGCCCGAACTGAAGTATCTGAACTAGGAACTGAATAAAATGAGAGAAGCGTATAATCTCAATGACCTGCAACTTCCACAACAGCTGCAGCTCGACAAACCATCCAAGTATCTAGAACCGGTGGCTAGGCACCTGTACTAATACATATATATATATAGAAAAAGAGAGGAAAAATACAAGAAACGGGTCAGATCCTGAGGTGTAAAAATGATTTAGCAAGTATTTAAAAGTGGTTCTTAAAACAAGTCTTAAACGCAAGTTAGTTATCGAACTCTCACATGAGTTTCTCACCTCTCATCAATTGTGCACGTGAAACGTATATCTAATCTCACCTAATTATAACACCCAATCTAACTAGTCCGAAACCATACTACTATTAACTATTCTCACTAGTAGTATTCCCGTATCGCCCATACAATACGCTATTCAAATAGGTTATCTCACATACTAAGTTTCATTTTTCACCGTTTGAATGGTTAATCTTTTATCTACTAAGATTACTTCATTTCCTATTTCCATTTTTATCTACTAGTCTCACAAAGTAGAAAGTTACCCAAGTATACTCATACATATATGTAGTCTCATCATCCCTATATACACACACTAATCCTGCACCCTTAGGTTAAGACCACTTGGGGCAACGTAATGATTATTATTATTACCATGTCTACTAATTTCACACAGTAGAAATATTCATAAGTTTATATATATATATATATATATATATATATATATATATATATATATATACTAATCCTGCACCCCCGGGCTAAGACCCCTTAGTGAACCTATTAAGAAAATTCCGCATCCCCGGGTTAGCATCCACTAATGCACCTATCAATAATAATCCAGCACCCTCGGGTTATCACCCATTAGTGCACCTATCAAGAAAATCCTGCATCCCCGAGTTAACACCCATTAATGCACATATCAATAATAATCCAGCACCCCCGGGTTATCACCCATTAGTGCGCCTAACAATAATCATCCTTGTACCCCCGGGTTATCATCCATTAGTACACTTAACAATAGAATTTCTGCACCTCCGAGTTATCACTCATTAGTGCGCTTAACTATAAGATTCTTGCACCCCCGGGTTATCACCCATTAGTGCTCTTAATAATAATTTCCCATAATAGGCATACACACAACTTATTATAATTTATAGGTATTTATCCAACCTACATATATACTCCTCATACGTATTTTAATCTCATCTCTACATATAGTATAAATATTTAGATTACTATCTCTCTCATAATCTCCAAGGTATATTCTCTCTATATTGAAATAATTAAAGTATTTACTCTCACATACTTTCCTGAAATTGCGTCTTATTTAAATTTACTATTTGGAAGTTTATCTCACTCCAATAAACTGGTAAAATCAAAACTGGACTCTAAGAAAATTCTCAAAAATTCCTTTTGTTGCTCGAACCAGATGACATGTCATTCGAACCAGAGTGACATGTCGTTCGAACCACTTCCACATGTCGTTAGAATGACTTCGTGCGAGATCCCCATCGTGTTTGAACCACTTCCACATGTCGTTCGAACCATTTCGCGTGAGATCCCCATCTCGTTTGAACCACTTCGCGCGACTTCACGCGAGACCCACTCTTTCGTCTTCTTCACCAAAGTTCAGCATTTTCTACCATTTTTTGACCTAAAAACCTCTAAGATTCAACACCCAATGCCTCATCATCAATACCCATCAACACCTAATGGATTAGAAATCATTCCCAACATCCTAGGATCATTAATTCGTCATTAAACATCATAATTATTTAAAATCCCCAAATTAATTCATATGAACCCTACACTACACCAAAATGTTAATTTTGTGACTGCCTTTTTGTGACTGCCAATAGGGGTAACAAACTAGTCACTCCCGGGAGCAATCACAAAATTATTTGTGATTGCCATTAGGGGTGATAAAATTAATTGGTTAAAATTTTTTTGAGTCAATTCGTTTGTTACCGCTAATGGGAGTCACAAATTTTACCATAAAATTAATTTATGACTCCTATAAGTAGTCACAAATTTATAACTATCACAAGCAGTCACAAGTTTATTAGTAGACCTAAATTATGACTCATATGAGCAGTCACGAAATTATAACTGCTATGAGGAGTAAAAAATTTTAGTCTTAGACTTAATTTATGACCGCTATTAGCGGTCACAAATTTATAACTGCTATTAGAAGTCATAAATTTTGGTCTAAGACTTAATTTGTAACTACTATTGGCAGTCATAAATTTGTAACCGCTACCAGAAGTCATAAATTTTGATCTTAGACTCAATTTGTGATTGCTATTAGCGGTCACAAAATTTTTCACCTACTTTAATTTCCCTCTATCTGTACGTGAAGAGCTCCCGCCCTCTTCTCTCTCTTTCATTTGCCAAAACCTCTATCGGTGAAGAAGCCGTTGATGTGTGTCTGTATTTCTATCGGTGAAGAAGCATTTGGGTATTTACGATCGGTGAATCAAACCCATAATTAAAGACTTTTTCTTATCCTTGAAGATATATTTTTCGAGTATTTTTGCTGTCTAAAGCCCTAATTTCTGTCTAAAGCCCTAATTTCAATTCTCACTGTGTGTGTGCGCATTTCGATTCTTATTATGTGTGGGTATGTGTGTATATTTGTGTGTATGTAGAGATTTCTGTTCATATGTGTGTGTATGTATAGATTTATGTTTACATGTGTGTGTATGTATGTGTATGTATATATTTCTATTTATATGTGTGTTTATGAGTGTATCTATATACAAATTGTATTTTATGTTAATAACCCTAGAAGTTGTATTGAGGTTATTTTTTTGACAAAATATTATTCAAAAACTCTAGACATTATATTTTTTTGACAAAATATAATCAAACGGATTTTTAATATTATGAGTTTTGTCCGAGCTTTGTGATCAACGTTCTCTAGACAAAATATAATCAAATCTGATTATTTTGTTGTGAGTATATCTACACATCGTTTAACCTCTTTCGTTTTTTGAATATTATCTTGTTTGGGAATATGTTAGATTTTTTTCAATAATCATTTTACACTATTCATATTTATTTTATCTAAAAATTAATTAAATAACCATTGTTTTGTGCTCGTTGAAGTTTTGACGTTTTGTGCTTGGTCGGGTTTTCCTGTGAGTTTTAATGCAATGATAGTATTAATGCAATGATAAGCAAGAGATTATGTTCTAAATATCAGCTCAAACTTCATTTAATTTTATAATTTACTGAGCTTCTATTTGTTTGTATTGTAGAATTAATGGGGTTTCCACAATATAAAGAGTGGATGGGTGAAAGTTGTAGAGTGGGGCAAGTATACGTTAATGGGGTTAAAGACTTTGTGAATTATGTAACGAAGAATCTCGAAACTGATATTATCCCATGCCCGTGCAATCGTTGTAAAAATGGTAAGCGCTTGAAAGGGGTAGATGTAAAAGAACATTTGTTTCATTGGGGTATGGAAGCTGACTACACGTTTTGGCATTTGCATGGGGAGAGGGAATTTAAGTATATTCCAGAAGTACATGTTAATAAAACCGTTCACACAAATGATGACCAGTTAGTACATGCTAGGGTAAACGATCTCGTAAATGATACGTATGAAGTGCACGCAACACAAGAAAAGCAAGATAGTAGAGGGAATGCTTTAGGATGTGAGGATCATGTTGGCAACGATATGGAACAAGTTAAGGATTATATACGGTTAAAAGCAGCATCCGCAACACCATTATACCATAACTCCAACCCCGACCACTCAAAGTTATATGCCATGGTTGGGTTGCATAACTTAAAGAACAAATTTGGCTTGTCGAGAAAAAGTGTGACGACAATACTCCTCTGGGCAAAAGATTTGCTCCCCAAAGAAAATACACTTCCAGTCAATTATCCGATCATGAAGGGTAATTTGAAAGGTTTGGGTATGAAATAAAAATCAATTCATTGCTGCAAGTATGACTGCATTTTATACTATAAGGAGCACAAGGACAAACTGGCTTGTCCTGTGTGTAAGGAACCTAGATATGAACAAAAGATGATAGTACATAATAAACGTTTGTTAAAAGTAGATACGCAAATACCTAAGAAGGTGTTAAAGTATTTCCCTTTAGGTCCTCGATTGAAGATACTTTACACTATTCCTTGGATAGCAGAGGCAATGACTTGGCATGGTCGAGCGGAGGTGGGTGAGAATCTCATGCGACATCCGATTGATTCATTTGTGTGGAAATCTGCAAATCAATGATACCCGCACTTTACTATAGAAATACGTAACGTTCGCCTCAGAATATCAACCGATGGGTTTAACTCGTTTGGAAAATTGAGCACAGATAATAGTATATGGCCCGTGTTTATGGTGCCTTTAAATTTTCTCCCGTCGTTGTGCATGAGAAAGGAGTTTTCAATTTTGTCGTTGTTGATACCAGGTCCAAAATCACCAGGTAGTGACATTGATGTTTTCTTAGCGCCACTAATAGATGAATTGAATGAGTTATGGGTTGAAGGTGTGAGAGCGTTCGACTCGTACAAAAAGGAGGAATTCATTTTGAGAGCTATATTGATATGGGCAATTCATGATTTTCCTGCTTATGGGACCTTATCTGGGAGCAATGTACATGGTTACCTAGGTTGTCCTATATGTGGAGAGGAGACCGAAGCCAGCTGGCTTAAGAAAAGTGGTAAAATTTTTTATCATAGTCATCGGAGATTTCTGCCCCAAAGTCACAAATTCAGGTCAATACGAAGCAATTTTCTCCCAGAAGGCACCGAGACGCGACCACCTCCACCAAGACTTTCTGGTTTGGAAATTGAAGAAAGGTCATTAAAGGCTGATCAAAAGTTGAGGGGGAAACACCCCATAATTTTGGCCCAAAAGTGTAAAAGAAAGGATGTTGATGTGAAAACGATGTGGTCGAGGAGATCAATAATGTTTGATTTGCCATACGGGAAGGAACATCCTGTGCGACATGTGATAGACATAATGCATGCTGAGAAAAATATTATTGAGCATCACGTAAGCACATGCATTGGTGGTTCTCATTCCAAGGATGGAGAAAAAGCCCGTGAAGATCTTCGTGATTTGAAGATTAAAAGATCATTATGGTTGAAAGAAGATACGAACACTAGAAAAAAGCATATGCCAGTTGCATCTTATACTTTGAGCATTGAAGGAAGAAATATGTTCTTAGAAACATTAAAGGGCTTGAAGGTCCCTTCTAATTTCTCATCCAACTTACGCAGGATTGTCTGTGACGCAACAAAAGATTTGAAAAAGTGCAAGTCCAACGATTGGCATGTGATAATGCAACTTATCCCTCTATTGTTTGGACACTGTTTTTCGGAACACAAGGATCTTCGAAGGGCCATTCTACAAATTAGCTTATGTTTCTCCCTATTGTGTGAGAAAGTTGTCAACAGGACGCACATAATGGCAGCGAAAGAAATTTTGGCCGAGGCTATATGTGTTTTGGAGAATCACTTTACTCCCTCATTCTTTGACATAAGCATCCACCTTTTAGTGCATTTGTGCGATGAAGCACTTTTATGTGGACCAGTAAGGTACCGATGGATGTATCCGTTCGAACGATTAATGAAAACTTTTAAAGATTACGTTAAGAATACACGGTACGTTGAGGGGTCCATTGCTGAGGAGTACATTATTGAAGAGGCTTCCTTGTATGCAAAGGAATATATGCCTAACCCAAACGTTGGAGGTCGTGAATGCTTTATTGATGAATTAGAAGAGTTTGCTGATGAGGAGGCCCTGGGGAAAGGTAAGGTAGTGAAGCTAACAAGTACACAATATAACCAGGTGGCTCGATATGTATTCGAGACGCATGAAGACATAGATAAATGGAAAATGTGATTTTATTTAAAGTGTTTTGTAAAATAATGTAATATGTTCGATGTTATATTCATTAGAAATTAATATTTTTAGTGTTTTAACCTAGGCAATATAATGAGTGCGGGCATGCCAAGAGGAGTAAGGGAGGCGCGAGTGAAGACAATGACTTTAGGCATTGGGTATCTTCCGAGGTGACTAAAGTAATACCTCACTTTTATTTACTGTCTTTGCAACATATTCACAATGTAAATACTTTCTTGGTTTCAATTATTGAAAGTTGGTGAAGTATCGACGAGGCTTGCATGTCTAGCAAATGGGCCTAGTTTTGTAGCCAAGGAGTTTGGACAATATCGTGTCAATGGTTTTGTGTTCTCTTCAAGCACACACGAGTTAAAACTCATTGGGAAACAAAATAACGGCATTTCATAGAAAGCATTAACTCATTTCAGGGCAAGCGCGAAAGATAAAAACTTGATAGAAGCTGAGATGACGTATTATGGGATTATAAAACAAATTATCCTATTAGATTATATATTTTTCAGCATACCTGTATTTTACTGTGATTGGTTGAGAGTGGAGGACAAGAATGCGTGTTTGGTCGACCCTGACACCCACATGGTGAAGGTTGATTTGGCCAAGTTGAAGAGTAAAGATAATGTTAATGATGAACCATTCGTTTGTGCATTCCAAAACTTAAAGCAAGTGTTTTATGCAAATAGCCCCAACAATAATCCATGGTCTATTGTTTTACATTCTCCTCAGCGCTTGACTACATCGGTAGACGATATAGAGGCACCTATCGAGATTCAATTTGTTCTGGATGACAACCTAGAATTAAAGAAATTATTAAACGCATTAGAGGAGTAGATGTTTAATTGTGGCATGTTATGTTGTTTTAAATGTTGACTTGAAAATTATGTATAATAGCATGTTTCAATTATTTCGTAGCATGTATTCATAGTGACTTTTGTTCACAAGTTTATTATTACTTTTTCCAGGATGTCATATATTGTATATACATGCAACGATTTTCAAAACAGGTCTTTTATAGGGAACACGTCAATTTATCGGCATAGCTATCGAAAAATCAAACAATGCAACAACTTGCGAGATCATGGGTGGAACATACCTGAAGCATATTTATTTCAATCAATTCTATAAACACTACCTCAAAGTTGGGATGAAGCAGTTGAAAGGGTTTTCATAAAACACAATCCAAGTAATGCGATGCAGTTAGTAGAGTTTTTAGAACTTGAAGAAAGAAAAATTCATCCTTTGTGGATAGAACTGAAGAGGATAAGGATGCGTTCAGACTCTACTATGAGAAAACATATGAATAACAAATTTAACATCTATTATCGGCTTAGGAGAGAAGGCATATGTCCTAATATGTTTAGTGTCAGAAATGCAATTATCAACACATTTCCGCAGACATGGCCAATAAAAAATTTACGTGAAATGATGAAGTATGAAACTTATGGCACGGTTGAATTATCAAAACTTTTAGAATATGTTGAAAAGGTATAACTTATATTATATTTTTTTATATTATTTCCTTACTCTTGTATTAACATATGAACTAATGCATAAATATAAAAATGTAAAAAATGGCGTCCGAGAATACAATTCCATCATCCAGGCCATAAAGTTCAAGTCATGATGAACATTCTGCCACTGATTCTCATGCTGACGTTTCCCTTAACCTATTTGGTTTGCTAATAGGTGGCAAGAATCCTTTTAAAGCTCGAGCCTTGTCTTTGTTAAAATCTTGTGTTGGCTTAAAATATGAGAGTTGGGATACGGTTGAGCAAGTAAAAAAGGACGACTTGTGGGATACGCTCATGATGAGGATATGGAATTTCTCAAATCATTCGTTACCATTATTTTAAGTGATTTTGAATCGAATGGATTGAAAATACCAAATCCAAGCCCTCACAATTAGACTCCTGTCTCGCATCCAAGTCCTCGCAATTATACTCATGTCCCACATCCAAGTCCTCATAATTACACTCCAGTTCTGTATTCAAGTCCCCACGATTACATTCCTATCCCCCGTCAACTGAGCCAAACTTTGGAGATTTAACTGATCCTCCATATGATCCATATTTTGATTTATTAGATTTTTCAAATCAGAGAAAGATTGCAAGTGGACAAGTTGTTGCTTCAGCTGCTACTGGAACGGCGGTGCATGGCCATCAATTGCTGATATTTGAACGTAAGGTTTACATTAGTAGTGTTGAGATAGGAGAAGAGAATCATCCATTGTATCGTCGAAGTCATGGGGTGGACACTATTAAGGATGTCGAGAAATCTTGGGTGGTTTGGTCGTTGCTTTGTCTTATCCTTAAGTGATCCAGAGTAATTTGTCTTGAGAAATTTGAACAAATTGTCAAAGTGAACAATTAGTAGTGTTTGAACTCTATTTTGAATATTAGTAATCTATTTTGAATCAATTAGTAATCTGTTTTGAATGTATCCAGTGTCTATCTATTTTGAATATTAGTAATGTTTGATGCTGGATTGAATATTAATATCTAATTTCTGTCTAATTGATAAATAAGTCCAAAAGCATCCTCTCATTATCTGTATACTTGGTATTATAGAAGGTTATTCTTCATTTCATTATCTAGGAGTCCCAATTTTCAAAGGCATACCAAATGCATCTAATTTACAATCTCTCATAGACAAGGCTATAGTCAAATTATAAGGTTGGAAATGTCATTTTCTCTTCGTAGCTGGTAGGGATCAATTGATAAAGTCAGTGATTCTTCATATTCTGCTATACAACTTCTATATATACAAATGGTATATTGGGCCATTAGATAGGCTTCAATCTTGGGTTATAAGTTTTTTATGTACAGGAAATACAAATAAGTGGGCTGCTACAACTATTTCTTGGGCTAACAGTTGTGCAACTCATGAAAAAGGAGGTCTTAATATAACCAATTTGAAATACCTTGGGGACATTATGCTTTTTATAAATTATATTCTGTTTGGTTGGGTTTCAAGCTTGTCGTATCTTAATGCTCACTGAAAAGTGGGTGATGGGCAAAGTATCTAGTTTTGGACATATAATTGGTTGGGTTCTTCTTTATTGCAATAGCTGAACATTGAGATTAATATGACTTTTAGAAGTATTAAAGTATCCAATTATATTACCATTAATAATTGGAACCTCTTTTAATTCTCTATTACCAGATTTGAAGACATAGCCTCAGTAATTTTCAAAATTCATTTGCTTATATTCACAAAACCCCGACTCTTTATTTTTTCCTTTTAATCCTAAAGGTCATATGTGTCTTTAAGATGTTATATGTTTCTTCTCCCCTATTAAACCTTATGTGGATAGGTGTTTCCCTTTATGGAAGTCATTCATTCCACCTATAACTATTTAGATGGATCTTCAAAACAAAATCCCTACCCTAGATATCCTTATAAAAAGGGGATTTGGCCTTACTCCTAAATGTATCCTCTGCTAAAAAAATTTAGAAAATATTAACCATGTTTTCTTTCTTTGTAATTTTTATTTACATGGTTGGATATGGATATTTCACACATTTGGAAAAGAGGTGCCTCAAGTTAGATCTTTATTTGAAGTTTGGGGAAATGCTTATAGGATGATAAGGAGTTCCTAACTCAAGACCATCTGGATAACTAGTATTCTAAAGACTACTGACCTTATTTGGTTGACAAGGATTAAAACCATTCATGGTGGAATTAATCCCCAACCAAAGTTCGTTAATCAATAACTCAAAGCTTGGATTAGTTACATCCGTTCTATCTCTAAAGCACTCTTCACAACATTTTAGAAGACCTACATATTCTTCAGACTTTGGTTTTAGTTGGCATAATGCATTCTTTGTTGAGCTCGTAGTTGTCATAATTAGTGTGGAACTTGCTTGGGAAAAAGGTTGGCATATAGAGGGCAATGCAACTGCCAATAGATTTTCATATTTAGCTATTCATCATCATTATCTCAAATGGTGGTCTATATCTCCAATAAAATCATCACTTTATTAAGTGATGCTTTTAGTGTTTTACCTAGATATAGAGTGTTACTTTAATAGTGGGTGCTGCAAATGATTGTAAAGACTTTGAGGATCCCAATTGTTTCCAGGTGTCAATGCTGTCTCAATCAGGTACAAATAGTCCAACATCTATTCTTTGATAGTCCTCTGGCTTAGAAGATTTGGTCTCAGTTCTTTTCTCAGGTTGAAGTTATTCATATCTTCAATTTTATGCAGTATCTTCTCATACCAATCCCTCCAGTTGCTCTAATACTATGACAGCCTTTTTGCAATCTTTAAGATCTAAGCTAGATGGTTAGAAATCTAAACTATTGTCTGCATGTTTTGTCATCCATTATTTCATTCTTATTAGACTCCATATCTACTCCAAAAATAATAATCCATAGAATTAACTCTCTTTTCAACAAATTCTTCTGAGGTGGAAATTTTGAGCAAGGCTGGAAATTTCAGTGGAAAAAATGGGAGTTCTTATGCAGAGACACTAAAGAAGGTGAAATGGGATTTAAAGACTTCAATCTTATCTCTAAATAATCTTCCATGAAATTGTTCTGGAAGCTTAAAACAAAAAATTCTCTGTGGTCCTCTTTTATGCTCAATAACTAAAAAATTATAATGCAGCTTGTTCAGGTGCTTCCCAGACTTGGAAGATAATGTTGACAGTTAAAGATACTTGCTTAGAAAATATATAGGAGATAGATGGTCAATAGATCTGGAAACCTAATGCTTTAGGTGATTTAAACTTTTCATCTCCCTATTCCATTTCTAAATATCATTTTCCTTCATCTTGAGTGTTTGATCAGATTTGGGATACTCATATCCTAAAAAATTGTTCTATTCTCACTTAGAAGCTATTAAACAATTGTGTTCCTACTGATGACTGCATAAAAGATGTGGTAATAAGTCTATGTTCTAGATTGTGTTCCTATTGATGACTGCATAAAACAATTGTGTTCCTATTGATGACTGTAAAACATGCTTAATAAGAATAAATCTCCCACATGAAGACAATAGTTTAGAGTTCTTTTCTCAGGGTGTTTTGTCTCATCTTTTCCTGAATTCATTGCTCACAACTCGTTGAAGATCCATGAAAATTAGGAAGCAGGCAGGAGATGGAATTGGCTACTCCTCGGCCTTGACATTGTATGTGTTGAAAGATGAAAGATTCCAATAACGATGAGCTTCCCTCACTCTGAGTTTTTAGAATTGTCACATCTAATTTGGTGGTTTCCCTAGCAGCTTCTCCACGTCATGCTCCCTCTAAGCATTCACTAAGGAATCATACACCTCAATCTTAGCCTTTTTTAGAGTCTACAGCTTTGCCTTCTGCCCCGGGATCTACTTTCCCTCGTCCCTCTTACAGAAAATGCCTAGGTAGCTAACCTGCAAACAAATCATTAAAAATCATTTTAAAGTGACAGACAAGACAAAATTATATTTCAAGAAATTATATTTCAGTAAAAATCTTTTTGACTCAACCTTTGAAGTGAAACTCGATATTCCTGACGGACCATGGCATCAGAAGCTGTAAAATATAAATAAGATAAAAATTTTAAATACAACACTTGGTTAAATTGATCGATATGGAGAATTGTACTTGATGAGTGGGGAAAGTGCGTAAGCTAAAACTAAATGATAAGTAGGCATGCTTCCTCAATATTTTCCCAAATCTGAAGGACATTGTAGAATCGTATTTCCTACCCTCTAGCGATGAAACCCAGATCCTTCAGTCATTTCGGATCACAAAGCTCCTTGAAGGGGCAAGCTTTACTTATGGCTTCTTAAATTATCTCCCTTCGATCGGAAGGAATATTCGGAAGCTCGTTGAATATCCATGCAAATTAATAAAGAAAGTTAGACAGGATGAATGGAATTATCTTCCGGTTGAATTGTGCATCAGCTGGGCATTTTGATCATTAAATGGTGAGAACACTGCTTATATATTGTGGATAAATTTTCACAGAATATGTTATCTAAAGTCTCTTTCAATAATTTTTGATTGTATATATAGTTTCGAACTTTGTCCACTGTCGACAACTCCTACTACTTAATGAAAAAGTTTATTGCCGTAATTGGCAATTTTAGTTTTAATTAAGGGGTTTTTGGGAAAAGGTCCTCATAATGCTTAAAGTGTATAAAAATAGGACACCCCATTTAATTTTATAAATTTAGTCCCGGTACTAAAAACACCATGAAAAATGATGAAAAACACCATGAAAAATGATGAAAAATGAGAGCTACCATTCTCAATATATAGGTCCCAATTTTGATGTTGGCCAACTAGATGATCCTGAAGTGCTTACACTTTCTTTATATTGATATTCTGTTTTGATATTGTGCCCCACATTCTTTATTATACCTAACATAGTTACATTTTATTATTTGCAGGCATACACATGGCATACCCGGCGTACATAGTATTCAAAGGCCTAAATCCAGGTGTTTACACTTCGTGGCAAGCTACACAAGCACAAGTTAATGGATACCGAGGCGCCGTATTTAAAAAATTTGAGTCCATTGAACTTGCTCAACAAGCATACTCCGAGTACACGAGGGAGGATGTCACCGCATCAATACCCCCCACAGCTGATATACCTAGACTTCAAGAATCGTATCCACTGCGTGGTGACTCCTGATCTAGATTTAGAATGATTTGTTACATGTTCATGACATTCCATGTCATCGAAGTGTTGTGTCGCTATTTTTTTTAGTTTATTTTTTATTCTATGTTCATTTTGTACTTGGCGCCCACTTAGGGGTTATTTGATGTTAAGTTAAGTTTAAACAAGTTTTATGTGTACTGAATATTTGGAATATGAGAAATATAAATTAAATGTTGTCAAAATTTTTAGACTTGTTATCATGATATTTATTTTACTTTCATTATTTCATCATTTTGTGAAAATATAAAGATATTTGTAATAGCTTTTACCACATTTAACAAATTCAATTTTGCAACTGCTAATAGCAGTCACAAATTTGTCACTTCTATTAATTTTGTAACTGCTAACAGCAGTCACAAATATATGATTCGTAACTTCTATCAGCAGTCACAAATATAACATTCGTAACTGCTGTGAGCAGTTACAAATGTTATATTTCTGACTGCTGATAGCTGTTACGAATAGCAGTTACAAATTGGGGTCACCAGTCATAACCCCATAGGGGTTATAAAAATTTGTGACTGCTGTTAGGAGTTATAAATTTTCCTTTGTCACCCCCTAAATTATGACGGTAAATAGCAGTTATAAAGGTCATTTGTGAGTGCTAACAACACTCACAAATCTCCCATTTTGGTGTAGTGCTAGTTTCCAAATTTTCATTTAAAGAACCTAATCAACCCTAGATCCGTTCATCAATATATAATCCAATTCCGTGATTAATCCTCTCTACATACATGAATGAATTTCAACCACTAATTAAACCAATCCTTAATCATAATTTCAATCTCCAATTTTCACCTAATTCATATATAAATCATGATTAATTTCACCTACACTAACATAAGCATGATTATTGCTAAAAAAAGCAAGTAATAAACGCTTGCCTCGAATATGACGATCTGATCCATTGGTGAATTTGGTATGGGTGTGTTCCCCTTGTCCCGATCTACACGGTGGTGGTGGTGATTGTGCAAGGTGGTGTTATCTTGGCCCTTTTCTCTTGGAATTAGCTCTCCCTCACACCTCCTATAGCCGCTCTTAACTTCCTGTAAATTTTTAACCCTAATAGACTTTCCTTGGCTGATATAATTACTCTTAATTTTCGTCCATTAATTTAGCCCCAAAATATAATTTACCATAATGCCCTCTCGGGACACCGGTTAGGCCTAAAATTGCCCCGGGGCCCAAACTAAACACCCGAGTATATTTTGACCATTCCGGACTCAAAGACGCACTCGAAATGACCATACGAGTTAATAAAAATAAATTCTCTTTTTATTCTATTCAATTAGTCTCGACACGACTCTCACGCGTGTCAGACTTAAATTACCAAACTGCCGTATTTCTCAATTCCGACAATTTATCAGGTATCATAATTCCATATTATATATCACATAGTAATATTCAATAATTATCAACAATAAGTATTAACCCTTGGCACGCTAGTTAATAATTATTTTAACCCGGATTAATAACAAATTAATTTCTCGCATTTTAATTTAATTAATGCAACAACAATAATTAATTACATGCTTATTCCCATAATAATAATAATTAATCACGTAATTATTTAAATCGTCGAAAATACGGGGTGTTACAGACGAACTATGGCTAATTAACACAAATGTCAAAATTAGATTCAACCGATCAAATCATGTTAATTATCTAAGGTCATGAAGTCCAACACAACTCAATATCTCTCTATTCTATATAAATATAACCCACACCCCTAGAAAAAGGGGCATGTATTCTTTGTTATAAAGATTCAATCAATAAAAAGAAAGAAAAATCTCGTGGACGTAGGCACATTGCTGAACTACGTACTTTCTATTTTCTTGTATGATTGTGATTATTTACCTAGCTCGACTTTAATCGTGTTGACTTTATACCACTAGGGTTTTTTTCACCTGCAATTGGTGTCGTCTATGTGAAGAGATTTCATATTATTAGCTAAGAAAAGACAAGGATCAATTATATCCCATTCACATAGTCACCGCCTTCCATCTCACGACAACCCTAAAAATGATCGGAACAAACCTGATGCACCTATGGTTAAATCTGATGTCTAAGCTAACAGGAGTCGCAATACTCCTAGCTTACATTATTATCCATAGGAGGATTTGATTGTGGAGAGGAATAATTATTCACTATCTAACCAAATCCCATGACTTTTAGATGTATATGAGAGATGATTCCATCGATGGGAGTACGACAAGTGCCTCCAACAAGAGGAGAATGCTCGTCTACAAAATCGCCTAAATAGAATGGAGTAAGAGCTCCACAAGGATAATCGAAAATGTCACACCCGTACCCCTGGACACCAGGCGAGCAAAACTCGTAGTCGAGGAAGTTCATGACGTGACCAAGAACACTCTAAACATAAGATCCCACAGAATAGAAGGGGTTAAAAATGGGATCACCATAAAAATCATGTTCTACAGAATCTCATCCGAAGAGAGATGAACTAACACCTTCCTGATCGAGGGACAAATCCAACAAGGAACTAGCCAGGAGAACTCTCATAAGTCAGATGAAGTCACCTTTCTCAAGGTCAATCGAAGACTTTGAACCTCTTAAAAAGTTCTTTGTCCCTAGGTTCAATACTCACCTTATGAGGCGGCCTTAATTGGATAGGATGGTTCCAAAATTTACAAAAACCGTTCCAAAATTTACAAAAACCAAATTAATAAATTTATTTCTCAAATTAATTTTTACTTAAAAAAAACAACTCAAAATTAAATTAAAGTAAACAAAATTACCCAAATTAATTAGTCACCAAATAAAAAAAATTTATGATCAAACCAATTTTGTGTTTTTAACCTAAGCATGCATCTAGGTTAATTGCAAGATAAAATAAAAACCACTATTTGCGATGTACGAGGAAAGTTCAAAAGGGAAAAACCTTAGACGGTCCAGCCACAAAGTCCACTAAGTACAAAATTACAAAAAGGACATGACAAAACACTTATACAACGACTCGATGCCCTACTAAGCCTTGGCACTCTTTATTCCTACAACCTCTACTTAGTGACAAGAAGGATTCCACCCACGCCTCAGAGTCCACTGATAGGGAACAACAACCGTCACGCATACGGAGTCCACCGTATGTAAACCAACGATCATGGAATCCTCTGCAAGAAACGGTTCTCAATAATGTTTAAAATGAACATAGTTCCCAAAAAGTCGATCTCAAAACACACACACATAGAGAGAGAGGGGGGGGGGGGGGGGGGGAGAGGGGGAGAGAGAGGGAGAGAGAGAGTCTTGGATCTAAACTATTTGGGTGTAAACAAGATTTTTATTACGAAAATTTAATCATGAATCATTAAGAAAAACTTTCTTGGACTTTTGCAATGGTATTTTCTCTCATAGCATATAAAAAGTCATATGCACTACTTAAATATGGATAGAAAAGAAAGTAGTGGGGAGCTATATAAAAAATTGCCTGAAAAAATGAATTTTTAAAATTTGCATCCGGTCGTTCGAACGAGGTACCATTCCTGGTAGAAAACGACATAACTTTTTCTTTAGAATAGGGATCTAATGAGTATTCAAACGAGATTCTAGAGTGGTCAAGTTTTTCAAAAAAAAAATCTCATTAGAAGATCGTTCGAACTAGGGTATTAACCTCGTTCGAACAACCTTTGAATGAGTTATCTAACGAGATTTCAGAAAGACAAAAAGTGGTTCGTTGGAATCTCGTTCGAAGGAGGTACCCATTATGATTAGAACAACCTATCTAATGAGAAACAAGCAAGGCTAATTTTGACTTGTTTGAAGTTCCTTTTGATTTGGGGTCTAACAACACCCAAAATGACTTATGAAAAATGTCTAAAAATATTTTGTAATGAGACTAAAAACATCTAAACAACTAATAATTAAATATCTAAGGCTCATTAGAAAATATGTATTCATACCTGAGAGATTCTTGGAAAATTGATGACGAAACATGGCAGAAAACTTGGCATGGAGATGCATTCTCTTTGGCTTGGCCACTACGTCTTCAACAAACATGTCATAGGCTTGAAAGGTTGCTAACTCAACTTGTAACCTATGACTCAAAATTGTTGTTTCCGAAAAGAAGCTAATACATACAAATTGACTCAATTGGAACTTTTTCTTATAAATGTCTCTCTTTGGCTATTCCGGGACAAAACCAAAAATATAAATACCGATGGGAAGTCAAGCTCATCTAAAAGACTCAATAATTACCCAAAAGGAAAAAGTATAGAAGCTTGACCAAAACAAACTCTGAGTAGCTTTTCTTGAATTAAAACACTCAATTGTAACCCAAAAATAAAAAGCAGAGATGCTTGACCGACTATGCATAGATTTATTTGCATTAAAACTATGTCTCATGGTTGCGAACTGGCACAGTTAAACACACCATAAAATGCATAGAGAATACAACAATATAAGTTTTAATAAGAAAATCATCCCCCTTTATCTAATAATATCTATATAAGAAAGGGCATCTCCTCATAAGTAATAGATCTCTCCAAATGAAAAGAGTTATAGATACCATTTCTCTCCCTTTTTGTTCAGGACTAGACAAAAATTAAGGTGAGTAAAATAATTAATTTATCCCTAGTTAAACCAAGAAATCTATTTCTCAAATTAAATTTTACTTAAACAAAATTACCCAAATTAATTAGGCACCAAATAAAATAATTTTGTGATTAAATCAATTTTATCTTTTTAACCTAATCATGTATCCAGGTAAATAGCAAGATAAAATAAACAACCACTACTATGTACAAGAGAAACCCAAATGCAAAAAACCTCGGATGGCCCAGGAACAAAGTCCACTAATTACGGAATTATAAAATTGACATGACAAAAGACTTACACAACGACTCGATGACCTCGCAAGCCTTGATGTTCTTTGTTCCTTCAACCTTTGCTTGTAGGAGTCCACCCATGCCTCAATGTCCATTGATAGTGCACATCAACTATCACGTATATGGAGTCCACCATATATAAACCAACGGGCACGGATCCTCCGAAAGAAATAATTATCAATAATTGTGAGAATGAACATAGTGCAAAAAAATGACCTCAAAACACACACACACACACACACACACACACGCACGCACGCACACACACACACACACACACACACACACACACACACACATATATATATATATATATATATATATATATATATGTGTGTGTGTGTGTGTGTGTGTGTGAAATCTTGGATATAAAGTAGTTGGGTGTAAACATGGGTTTTTTTATGAAAGTTTAATCATGAATCATTAAGAAAAACTTTATTGGACTTTTGGAAATGTATTTTCTCTCAAAGAATGTAAAGCATCATCCTAAAAACTGCTATCCCACACTACTAAAATATGGATAAATAAGGGAGTAGTGGGGAGTTAAGGAAAAATTGCTAGAAAAATTGAATTTCTGAAATTTGCGCCCAGTCGTTCGAGCGAGGTACCATTCTTGTTTGAATGACATACCCTTTTTTTAGAATAGGGATCTAATGAGAATTCAAACGAGATTCCAGAGAGGTTAAGTTTTTCAAAAAAAATTCTTGTTATTAGGTCGTTCCAATGAGTGTACCAATCTCATTCGAAAAGCCTTCGAATGATTTATCTAACGAGATTCCAGAAAGATGGGAAAAATGGTTCGTTGGAATCTGATTCGAATGAGGTACCCATTCTTGGTTAAAACAACCTATTTAATGAGAAAATAGGAAAGGCTAATTTTGACTCATCTGATGTTCCTTTTGATCTGGGGTCTAACGACACCCAAAATGACTTATAAAAAAATCTAAAAATATTTTAGTATTAGATTAAAAACATCTTAACAACCAATAATTAAATATCCAAGACTTAACATAAACTATGCATTTATAACTGAGAGATCATAGGAACGTTGATGATGAAATATAGCACGAAACTCGGTATGAAGATGCATTTTCTTTAGCTTGGCCACTACGTCTTCAACAAATATGTCATAAGATTGAAAGGTCACTAACTCAACTTCTACCCTATGACTTAAAAGTGTTTTGTCCGAAAATAAGCCAATACCTACAAATTGACTCAATTGAAAATTTTTCCTTACAAATCCCCCTTTTGGCTATTCCGGGACAAAAGAAAAAATAAAAACACCTATGGGTTGTCAAGCTTATCTAAAATACTCAATCCCAATCCAAAAAGAAAAAGTCCATACGCTTGACTGACACATACTATGAGTATCTTTGCTTGCATTAAAACACTCAATCCTAACCCAAAAAGAAAAAGTACAAACGCTTAACTGACATATACTCTGAGCAGCTTTGCTTTCCTTAAAACTTTATCGTATGGTTGCAAACCTGTAAATTTAAACACACCATAAAATACATAGAGAACATAACAATATAAATTTTAATAAGAAAATCCTCCCCCTTTGTTTAACAATATCTACATAAGAAAGGATATCTACCCCTAAATAACAAATCTCCTCAAATGAAAAGAGTTAAATACCATTTCTTGCCCTTTTTGTTCAGGAACAGACAAAGATTAAGGTGCATAAAATAATTAATTTCTCTCTAGTTAAACCAAGAAATTTATTACTAAAATTAATTTAAATTAATTCAAAGTTAAATTAAAATAAACGAAATTACCCAAATTAATTAGGCACCAAATAAAATAGTTTTGTGATTAAACCAATTTTATCTTTTTAACTTAAGAATGCATCTAGGTGAATTGCAAGATAAAATAAACAACCACTACGCCCGATGTACGAGGAAAATCTAAATAGAAAAATTTTCGGACTACCCATTCACAAAGTCCACTAAGAACGAAATTACAAAAAGGAAACGGCGGAAGACTTACACAAGGACTTGATGCCCTCACAAGTCTTGATGATCTTCATGCCTTTAACCTCTGTTTAGTATCATGTCGGAGTCCACCCACGCCTCGAAGTCCACCGATAGGGCACAATAACCATCACGTATGCAGAGTCCACCGTATATAAACAAATGAGCACAGAATCCTTCACAGTAAATAATTCTCAATAATGGTAAGAACGAACATGACGCAAAAAACTCGATCTACACACACAGACAAAGACACAGACATAGACACACACACACACACAAACACACACACACACACACACATGTATATATATATATATATATATATATATATATATATATATCAATTATTTTGAGAATGAACACACTGTGAAAAACTTGATCTCAAAACATATACATATGTAGAATCTTGGATCTAAACTAATTGGGTGTAAACATGGGTTTTTGTTGTGAAAGTTTAATCATGAATTATTAAGAAAAACTTTCTTAGACTTTTGGAAAGGTATTTTCTCTCAAAGCATGTAAAAAGTCATCCTAAAAACTTCTATCCGTCACTACTTAAATATGGATTGAAAAAGTCATAGTGGGGAGTTAAGGAAAAACTTTCAAAAAAATTGAATTTTTGAAATTCACGCCCGATTATTCAAACGAGGTACCATTCTTGTTTGAAAGACATCTACCCTTTTTTGTTAGAATATGTATTTAATGAGAATTCAAATGAGATTCCAGAGAGGTCAAGTTTTTTGGAAAAAAAATCGTTAGTAGTCCGTTTGAACAAGGGCACCAATCTCATTCGAACGGCCTTCCAATGAGTTATCTAACAAGATTCCGGAAAGACAAGCAAAGTGATTCGTTGGAATCTTGTTCAAATGAGGTGCCCATTCGGGTTAGAACAAAGTACCCATTTTGATAAAATAGTCTATCTAATGAGAAAATGATATAGGCTAATTTTGACTCGTTTGATGTTCCGTTTGATCCGGGGTCTAACAACACCAAAAATGACCTACATAATATGACTAAAAATATTTAATAATTAAATTAAAAATATATAATAATTAAATATCCAAGGCCCAACGTAAAATATGCACTCATACCTTAGAGATCATTGGAACGTTGTGTAGCACCTCGTATTTTTGGGCATTTATTATTTAATTAATTTTATTAATTTTAAATTACTTGTGTGTCATAATTTAATTTAATTAACTATTATTTATATTTATTGAATATTAATCTGGTGAGTAAACGATTAATATTTATGGGATTTAAATTTACTAATTGAATAGTAATAATTTAATTACGTCATAATGAGCAATAGTGACGTGACATTTATTTATCCCAACCGGGAGTCGGGCATAGACTATATTGGGGTCGAGATAAGAGCTTTTAGTAAAATAATTCGGATGGCAATTCTTAGTGTAGGGTTGAGTTCGGATGGATCCAAATAGTTAGAAAAGAGTACGCGAAGGTAGTAAATGGGTCTCGAGGCATTTTTAGGCATAATCAAGCTCACATAAGTGTGTTTAGACCCTTTTTATAAAGCCCACAGGCCTAAAAACGGGATTGAGTAATAAAACCCTAAAAGTGAGAGGGTGTGACAGCTATAACACATTTTAGAAAACCCCCATTGAGAGAGAGAGAAGTGGGTGCAAATGGAGAAACTATGGGAGCCATTCTTCATCAAATAATCATAATTTACGCCAAAGGATTCAGACCCTACGAACCCTAGGCAAGTGGTTAATCTTGCTTTTAAATTAATTGCAGATTTCTATTCATACCATAGTGGGTGTGATAAGATGATATGGTTTTTGGGTTAGTTGATATCTAAATTGGGTTTTGATGGGTAGGATTGAATTGTATAATAACTTCTTGAATTCGAATAAGTCTATGAAATTCGGTAAATTAAACTGTCATTTTAGAAACTATTTTTTGACGTTTTGGTTCCGAAAATGGCTATCCTGCTCGCAATATCTCATAGAAAATCCCATTTTCTGCATTTTTTTCTGATACATGTTCTCCAAAAATGACTCCCAAATGATTCAAAATGGCATTTTAAAAATTTGGGCAAATTCATGGCGCAAATTTTAAGAAAATTTATTTTAGTCGTTATTCCGTTGGACGTTGCATAGATTGATTGATTGTGATTGTTGTTCTATAATAAGGACATTAGGCCTAAAGTGGAGATTAGGTTTACATAAAGTGAGACAAGTAAGTATTGGGATAATTGAGAAAATAATCCATAAGGGAATTAAGGTTGAAATTGAGTAAATTGAAAACCTTAGATTAATAAGTGTACATAATTTACTAAGGATAATTTGAATAGTAAATTCTAAATGTTGTATTTTCGAGCCAAGTGATCAAGTCCGAATATACTGATTGAGCGATGCCAAGGTAATAAATTAATTAATGCCTAGTTAATTAAAGTTTAGATTCGGAGAAATTGACTCGGATATTTTGGGGCTAGTGCTGCAAGTGCTTAGGCACGGATGTAGCCGACTTAATTTATTATAGGGTTATATAATAAATTATGGAATATTTAAGATAAAAAGGGAGTTAACCTTAATAAGTGGAATTTGAGGAATAAGTTCTATAGGGTAAAATTTCGAACCGAATGAGCGAGTCTGGGTAATTTAGTTGGGTGACACAACTTGAGTGAAAAAAATAAATGTGGGCTTTATTTAAATTACAAGTCGATACATAGACTTGGAAATGTTAGGCTAGTGTTACGGTAATTGTGCACGTAGTAGCTTGAATTAATTAAATATATATACCTGGAGCGAGATGCCTCGTAGGGGTAGCAATTATAGAAGTTTTAGTTCGGGGAGCTAACTGTGTCAGGGGTCCGGGTGGATGAGTATACCTGGAAATTATAGCATTTTAGAGAACATCCGGTAAGTGACTACTCGGGAGGATGGTTATATATAGTTACTACATGTGCATAAATATTGTAAATAGTTGATACATATATATAGTGCGAATAAATATATACGGATAAAATACATGTTGTGAATTATATTAATATTATATAACTTATGAGAATGTTTTATGGTTTCAAATGAGGAATGGGTTTTTAAGTTAATGTGATAAATAACTTATAAATCATATTTTAAACATACTAGGGCTAGAGTAGTGTGACATGAAGGATATTATCGAGAACTAGTTACAAGGTAGGTGACTAAGTGGGTTATATAGAAAAGCGTTAGGTGTGCACAATAGTTGAGGGTGAAGTCGGTCCTCAAGGGAGTGCGACACTAACTTAAATATGAAGAGCATTCATGTATTTTAATTTACTAAAATTTAATTCACTTGCTAAATATTTTCAGAATGTTTTGGGTTCTAGCCCTTGCTATAAAATATTTTCAAAACCTTTTAGGTGTCCAGCCACAGGGATGCCAGATTTGTTCTATTGCAGGGCTGTGTAGCTACGACATATGTAGATGTTGCCGGATTTTGATTTAGCCACTTCAATTATTTCATATCTAGAGTAGGATGAAATTAGTATATCATTTGGGCGTATCGCCCTAGTTCTTTCATTTGTTTCAGTTAGATGATGTATTCAATTTATTATTTCTGGTGGTTTATGTTTTCTAATTTTAATTTTGTAGCCTATGGTTTATTCGGAAAATATTGTATTTATTCATTTTTATGGTTGACTCAGTGATTGTGTGAATGGTTTAAATTATATTCATCGGCATGTTGTTGTTGTTGTTTGATTAAAAGATAAATTTTGGCACCGTTTCTTTTGAATACTGGGTGGTTAGTAAGTTTTAAAAAAGTTTTCGATAGTGATTCTAAGAATGAACCAAATGAGATTCATGTTTAATTTGATATAAGACTGATCACTCGGTATTTTATTAGGTGGGGTGTTACAGTTGGTATCAGATTATCACTATCTAGTGTCCTTAGGATCTGTGCGCCTTTTCACCTTTCATTTTAGTGTTCTTTGATATAGAGCCTTATTATTGGATTATTATACTTATTTACATATGCGACTTACGATCTCCTGTTATAAAGTATAGTTTATGTGATTCAAATGCGGTTTCGATTGAGCGTGGAAGATTGAACATTATAAAATGACAAGCGTGGGACATTAGAAGGATTGTAGGAAGGATGACTTAGCAGATGCCATGGAGTATTCTGGGAGAAGGGATGCGATAGGAGTCGCCACGATTATTGTTCGAACAATACAAGTTGGAGTAACCACTGGGGCACAATACTTTCCCCAAGAACTGTCGTGAAGAACGATGGTGCAAAGCTAAAACCTCAAGTGTAGATGACAAGGGGCGAGGGTTGGAGAAGATTTTTGTTTCAGAAGAACAACCCGCTAGAATTTAAGGAAGGTGTGGAAGGGTGATTTACTAATGGATGGAGAACATTCAACTGGAATCACATGTGAGGGAGGGTAGTGACACTCAAGTCAAATTTTGGGCAAAAATGTTTGCCCATAGAAGTAGCGTCGGGTGGTAGGATTCAGTCACCATAGCCATAGAAAAATTATAATGAATAATGAGGAATTTGGGGTGCGGAGTATTACGAATCCTCTCATTAGGGATTATAGAGAGAAGCAAGGGAGATTTCAGTAATTTTTCAAAAAGGGCCGGACAGTGGTCGGATGCGAAGGAAAATTGATGGAACTCACAAACTTTATAACCGAGGAAAGGGACACGAAGAATAAAGAAGGGTTTGTAAGTTGACAATAGACATGTGGGTAGAAAATACAGTTGTAGATAGGAAATCTGGATAGGATGACTGG
Organism: Sambucus nigra; assembly: GCA_949130495.1. Lineage (NCBI taxonomy): Eukaryota > Viridiplantae > Streptophyta > Magnoliopsida > Dipsacales > Adoxaceae > Sambucus > Sambucus nigra. Next base: position 40,585,445 of record OX422213.1, read on the forward strand.
TGTCGTTGTCATCAAGGTCATATATTTATAAAATTTTATCAATGCTCTATGAGAAGGGAGCTAACGGAGTTAGAGAACCTAACCGAAGGGAAAGAATGTATTTTTCAATTTTAGTAAGGCACTAAGGTAAGGGATAACCAGTAGGGGACTTAAATTGGTAATCAAAATATATAGAATTCCTACTAAGTGATGGTGGGTTCAATCAGGGCCGTCAATGCCATAAACAAGTTCCATATGACCAGTGAAGCCAATGGGATAATAGGGATATCAATCAAGTTTAAGACTACCAGGTTCGCGAGAAGGACAACCCTTACATGGACGGTGGAGCCAAAGAAAGGGGAAGGGAAAAAAGAGGTGTCTTATGGTTAAAGAGTAGAAGCACATGTGTGGATCTTGTCCACAGCGAGTCAAGGGACAGGAGCGAGATGCCTCGTAGGGGCAGTAATTATAAAAGTTTTAGTTCGGTTAGGATTAGAGTGTTGTGTTCAGGAACCATTTTAATCGCCAGTGTTATGGGCAACTGACACCACGAGTTTTATCTCGAAGTGATTGGGGTCGATCTTATGTGACACGAGAGCGAGTCACAGTAGTATGTGAGTACTAAATTTTCATGTGAAACAGGTTTGGTAGAGGTATAATTAATAGTACTATAATTGGAACTATTTACCGTTGAGTAGCGGGGCTCTCTTTAGTTTCACCTGCAGGGGAGCGGGTGTGGACACTGAGAAGTTATATTTTTCAAGGTAACCCCATGATCAAAGGTGATTATGCGCTTGTGATGTTATCCTGAGTATGGACGGGTTAACGATGGTGGGCGGTTATCGCAAGGCTAGCGTGTTCGTTGTTCTAGGGCAGGGTGTATATTCTTTTTATGATATCTCAACTAGAAAAGGATCAAGATCATGAAAATATTTTTGTTAGACTTAAGGGAGTACAGTTGTCTAGTTATATTGGATCCAGTGCGTAGGGACTCTTACTGATGAGATTCAGGGTATATCGAGTTATCGTGGAGTGTAGAATTGAGGTCGTTATTAACTTAGCGCTGAGGACTTAGTGATAATGTGAGTGCAGTTGCATATGGCTCCTTTAGAGATGCAGGAGTCCATGATTAGACTTGTGAGTATAGGGAAAGGGTTTAGTGTCCCGGGTGTATTCTTTGGGTTTAAAAAAATTGAGTACTGAAAATACTGAGGAAGAATGCATTAGGAAATGCTCTTTTAGGCCTTATTGTGAGATGTTATATGTATAAGCCTTAATAAATGTTGGGAGCAGAGAAATGTCGTTTGATGCTAAGACATCAGATTAAATGATAATTATTGAACATGTAAAGAAAACACGTTGAGTGGATAACTATTAACAAATAGGGTCGGTGGAGCCAGGAAGTGTTACGAAAGAAACACTGGAAAGATTTTCACCACAAGTGGACAGGTGGGGCAATATCGGAATAATTGAATAGTAATTGGTAAGGTGATAAAAATACCAGAAGATTTAGCCACACTGAGAATGAAGGGGCTAAACTTGAGATAAGTATGTTACGTATGTGATGATCTGAGGTTTGTGCAAACATGTACGGGTTACAGGGTGTATGGGCACCATGGGTGGAACAGAGTCTCACTTAGTCAGATGCCGAGCAATTTTGAGAGTAAACGCAAGGGAAATGATTTTAGGTATATTCCAGAAAAGGGGAGTATGATGCTCCTTGTAATGTGAAACGTTGAGCGAGGGGATCTGTAGTGAGTAATACATAGTGAAGTTGCCTCGCAGTTACATCATTTAAGGGTGGACAAAGGTTGATCCTGGGTTTTTAACTAGGATTTTATAATTTTGGTGTTTCCAGTGACGCAATTGATGAGCATGAGTGGTGAAATTCATATTTGGGACATCCAAAATCAAGGAATGCGTAATTTCAGATTTGTAGGTGATTAGGAGTATTAATTACCACTAATAGGGTTATGTGTGATACCTCGTGGAAGTGTATTGTCTACGTAACACGTTCTGAGATATTATGAGAGAAATTTTTCCATCCACCCTTTGGTTGGGAGGGTGGTGGAATAATAAGCTTCAGGGACCCTAAGTGATTTATGGTCCATCGTTAGGAATGGAACAAACCGCGTCTTTTTTAGATATCTCAAAAACGTAAGGAGAGTTATGTCACCGTGAGTTAAGGACTTGAAGTCTGACATGAGTAGTCAGGGATTTTTTTTTTATATTTAACCTGAGGGAGTCACGGGTTGGTAAAAATAAATTGCACCTATATAAGGTGGGGCTTTTTTCGTAGGGCCGAGGCAGCATAGGCTTGTCTTTTGAGGCACTACATGTTCGAAGAATATTGATTTGGATGATGATAACCAGGTGATGGTTAGAGTGTCTCCCACGAAAAAGGTCATGAGGTTCGGCATGATAAGGAAGCTAGCATCGAGATTTGTGGGGGTCCATCCATCTCATTGAGAGAGTGGAATCGGTAGCTTATAAACTGGGTTTACCATAGCATCTACAGCGGATACACGACATGTTTCATGTGGCATCGCTGATGGATTATTGGAGGAGCGTGAGATCTTTTGGCATGTTCAACTTGAGGAGTTTGATTTGCAACAAGATGTCTCACATGAGGAGAGACCTGTAGCTATTCTAGATCGTTGTGAGCGCAAGATGCATTCTAAAGTGATACCACTTGTTAGAGTTTAGTGGGGACACCACATCGTTGAGAGTCCATTTGGGAGCAGGAGGATGACATGCGAGAGCAACATCCAGAGGTATTCGCCGCAAGTACAATCTAATTTCGGGGACAAAATTCCCTTGTAAGGGGGGAAGTATGTAACACCTCGTATTTTTGGGCATTTATTATTAAATTAATTCGTTTAATTTTAAATTACTTGTGTGTTGTGATTTAATTGAATTAATTATTATTTATATTTATTGAATATTAATTTGATGAGTAAACGATTAATATTTATGGGATTTCTATTTACTAATTGAATATTAATAATTTAATTACGTCATAATGAGTAATAGTGATGTGGCATTTATTTATCCCAACCGGGAGTTGGGCATAGACTATGTTGGGGTCGGGATAGGAACTTTTTGTAATAATTCGAATGACAATTCTGAGTGTACGGTTGAGTCCGGATATATCGATATAGTCGAAATAGAGTACTCAGGGGTAGTAATGGGTCTCGGGACATTTTTAGGCATAACCAAGATCACAAAAGAGTGTTTGGGCCCCTTTTATAAAGTCCACAAGCCTAAAAACAGGATTGAGTTATAAACCCTAAAAGTGATAAGGTGTGGCAGCTATAACACATTTTAGAAAACCCCAATTGAGAGAGAGAGAGAGAGAGAGAGAGAGAGAGAAGTGGGTGCAATTAGAGAAACTATGAGAGCCATTCTTCATCAAATAATCATCATCTACACCAAGGGATGCGAACTCAAGGCAAGTGGTTAAAGTTGCTTTTAAATTAATTGTAGATTTCTATTCATATCATAGTGGGTGTGATAAGATGATATGGTTTTTGGGTTAGTTGATATCTAAATTGGGTTTTGATGGGTAGGATTGAATTGTAGAACAACTTCTTGAATTTGAAGAAGTCTATGAAATTGGGTCAATTAAACCGTCATTTTAGAAATTATTTTTGACGTTTTGGTTCCGAAAATGGCTATCCTGTTCGCGATACCTCATAGAAAATCACGTTTTCTGCATTTTTTCTGTGATATATTTTTTCCAAAAACAACTCCAAAATGCCTCAAAACGGCATTTTAAAAATCTGGGCAGATTCATGGGGTAAATTTTAAGAAATGTTATGTTAGTCGTTATTCTGTTGGAGGTTGCCTAGATTGATTGATTGTGATTGTTGTTCTATAATAATGACATTATGCCTAAAGTGGGGATTAAGTTTTCATAAAGTGAGACAAGTAAGTATTGGAATAATTGAAAAAATAATCCATAAAGGAATTAAGGTTGAAATTGAGTAAATTGAAAACCTTAGATTAATAAATGTGCAAAATTTACTAAGGAGAATTTGAATAATAAATTCTAAATGTTGTATTTTCAGGCCAAGTGAGCAAGTTCGGATATGTTGGTTGAGTGACGCCAAGGTAATAAATTAGTTAATTAAAGTTTGGATTCGGATATGTTCCACTAGTGTTGCGAGTTCTTAGGCACGGATTTAGCCGAATCAATTTATTATAGGGTTAAATTTAGGACCGAATGAGCGAGTTTGGGTAATTTAGTTGGGTGACACAACTTGAGTGAAAAAAATAAATAAATGTGGGATTTATTTTAAATTACAAGTCGATACATAGACTTAGAAATGTTAGGCTAGTGTTACAGTAATTGTGCACGGAGTAGCCTGGATTAATTAAATATATATACCTGGAGCGAGATGCCTCGTAGGGGTAGCAGTTATAGAAGTCTTAGTTCAGGGAGCTAACTATGTCAAGGGTCCGGGTGGATGAGTATACCTGGAAATTATAGCATTTTAGAGAACATCTGGTGAGTGCCTACTCGGGAGGATGGTTATATATATTTACTGCAAGTGCGTAAATATTGTAAATCGTTGATACGTATATATAGTGAGAATAAATATATATGGGTAAAATATATGTTTTGAATTATATTGGTATTATATAACTTGTGAGAATGTTTATGGTTTCAAATGAGAAATGGTTTTTTAAGTTAATGTGACAATAACTTATAAATAATATTTTAAACATACTAGGGTTAGCGTAGTGTGACATGAAGGATATTATCGAGAACTAGTTACGGGGTAGGTGACTAGGTGGGTTATATAGAAAAGCTTTAGGTGTGCACAATAGTTGAGGGTGAAGCCGGTCCTCAAGGGAGTGCGACACCAGCTTAAATATGAAAAGCATTCATGCATTTTAATTTACTATAATTTAATTCACTTGCTAAATATTTTCAGAATGTTTTGGGTTCTAACCCTTGCTATAAAATATTTTCAAAACTTTTTAGGTTTCCAGCCACAAGGACACCATATTTGTTCTATTCCAGGGTTCGCAGCTACAACATATGTGGATGTTGCTGGATTTTAACTTAGCCGCTTCAGTTATTTCATTCCTACTGTAGGATGTAGTCAATATTTCAATTGGTCATGTCGCCCTAGTTCTTTCAATTTGTTTTAGTCAGATGATGTACTCAGTTTATTATTTCTGGTGATTTATGTTTTCTAATTTGGATTTTGTAGCCTATGGTTTATTCGGCAAATATTGTATTTATTCATTTTTATGGTTGACTCAGTGATTTCGTGAATGGTTTCAATTATATTCATTAGCATGTTGCTATTGTTGTTTGATAAAAAGATAAAATATGACACCGTTTATTTTGAATACTAGGTGGTTAGTAAGTCTAAAAAAAAAATCGATGGTGATGCTAAGAATGAACCAAATGTGATTCTTGTTTAATTTGATATAGGACTGATCACCCGGTATTTTATTAGGTGCGGTGTCACACGTTGATGATGAAACATGGCATGAAACTCAGAGTAGAGGTACATTTTCTTTAGATTTACTGCTGCATCTTCAACAAATATGTCATAGGCTTTAAAGTTCACTAACTCAAATTCTACCTTTTGACTCAAAAGTGTTTTGTCTAAAAATAAGCCAATACATACAAATTGACTCAATTGAAAATTTAGCCTTATAAATGCCACCTTTTGGATCTTCCGGGACAAATCCAGAAATAAAAAAAATAATATGCCATCAAGATCATCTTAAGGATTCAATCTCAACCCCAAAAGAAAAAGTACAGGTGCTTGACTGACACATACTCTGAGAAGCTTTGCTTGCATTAAAACATTCAATCCTGACCCAAAAAGAAAAAAAATACATATTCTTGACTACACACACTCTCAGTAGTTTTGCTTGCATTAAACTTTATCTCATGGTTATAAACCTGCACACTTAGACACACCTTAAAATGCATAGAGAATATAACAACATTAATTTTAATAAGAAATTCCTCCCCCTTTGTCTAACAATATGTAATACCCCTTATTTCTGAGTATTTGGAATTTAGTTAATTCAATAATTATTTGGGTTTAATTTTACATTACACGTTTGTAATTTGATGAAATTAAATATTTTAGGGGAGATAAGAATTTATTATTGATGGAATAATCTATGAGGAAATTCGTATATGTCATAATGAGTAATATTGACAGGACTGCATTGGAACTCAACCGAAGGTTGCGTGCAGACTATTTTGAGATCAAAAAAAGATATTGTTGTAGAGTGACTCGGATGATGATTTAGAGGTCACAGTTGATTCCGAAAGAGTCGAAATAATCAGAATAGTGTACCCGGGTGTATAGTTTGGGTCCCGGAGCAATTTTTAAAAAACCTGACACTGTTTAAGGGCATTTTAGTCATTTGGGAGTTTGTGGTTTAGAGAACTCCAAAATTTAAAAGATCATATCATCCCCTTGGAGTTAGAGGCTAGGATAAACAAAATTAGAGAAGAAGGAGGCCCCAAGGGAGGAGGTGAATAGAGTTTTTTCGAGGTGCAACACTTGTTCTCTCCCCCAAAGTTGCCAAAATCGTGATTGGAGCGAGGAGGGATCGACTCCATCATCTTGAAAATGAAATAAGACCTGCATATCATAAGGAAACTGTTTATCTTGCTTGTTTTTAAAATATTATAATACCCATTTAGTGTAGGGTTTATTATTTGATAGTTTTAAATGAGGTTCTTGGGAAAATGGATGATTTAAACACATGATCTTGAGTAGGATTGGATGTAGATTGAACCTATGTATTTGGGTAATACGAAATCATAATATATGTGACGATAATAATGGGAGAAATATGGATTTTTAATTGAAAGAGATGAAAAACAATTAAAACTAGGGTTTTAGGAATATTTAAAAGAAAATTTGTTCTTGGATTGAAATATGGGATGATTTAATGTTAGATTTACATCGAAAATCATTCATATACACTTATATGATGGTGAAAAATGTTGGTTTAAAATTTGATAAAGTTTCATGAAGAATTTAGGAAGTTGGAATGGTGGAAAAGTCACAAAAACAGAAGGAAGAAGAGAACTGACACTTTTCGAATCGATTCGGCCCAAGGGAAAATCGATTCGGCCTATGGACGAATCAATTCGGATTCCCAGATTTTGGTAGTTTTCCCTTTTCATATTAGAACACGTGTGAAATTCTCGAGGGACTTTTAAAATTCCTTTAAATTAATGCGAGGGATATAATAATCACCAGTAGGCCAATTGTAAGGTTGGGGGCTTAGTCATAAGTGAGGAGAATTAAGTCAAAGGTTTATTGGGCATGACTTGCAATGCAAGTGAATTTGGGAGAATGAGAACGGATCACGGAGAGATGAGTGAACCTATAATTCCAACCAGTAGCATAGGAGTGTATTTTCTACTGATATTTAATCAAGGGGTAACTAGGGCCCTTTGGGTAGAGAATAATACTCGAAAAATGCAATATAGGGTTATATTTGTATGTGGATTAGTATGTTGAGTGTTCGAGAGACATATAATTACGGGTTATATTATAGGTTGAGCGTATACCTATGAGAATTATATTATTGTAAGGACATGTTTTATAAATGTCCGGGGTAGAGTCTACGATTTTTCAGAGTATCCTAGATCACAATTAAGTATGTCTGATATTGCTACATTCAGCACGTCTCAACGATCTTCCTCGACGGCCTTGATCCAAATTCATGCATCCATCATCTTCGTACGTGCATCATGTGTCAAGCAACGTACACTTCAACAGTTCCCACTACTCCACGTACTTATGGTAAAAATATTTTTATTGAGAGTGTTTAATTATTTGCATAAATAATTGGGCATATTGTGTTAAATAAATTTTTGAAGTCTGGAAGAGGATAAACAGGCATACACGCTTTAAAGGAGTTTTTCTGTGACACATCACTGATGTCGTTCGAATGACATTGTATCTCATTCGAACGAGAAGCCATCTCGCTCGAACGACACCGTGTTTGGTTCGAACGACGCACCGCATCAATGCCCTATTTAAACAGTGTTTTTCTACATGTTTTTCAAGTCTACATATCTCCGTTTCGACAAAAACAGGCCCCGTTTCCAGACTTCAAATTTTAAGGTTTCAATACCTTTTTGATTTTAAAATATTTCCGAATTCTTTTTGTGAATCCACTAAACCCCAAGGAAGATTATTCTACTCATCTGGACTACAATTGTGGGGAAGACGAAGCTTTTCCACTGCTGACCTTCTGGAGCTGTTGCGGTAACTCTTGCTGATGACATCGAAACTAACACCTAAGAGTATTTCGTATGTCATTACTTGTAATTTTATTGTATTCCATGTAAACCGTTCTTTACAAAATTATAGTGACAATAAGATGGTTTTTCCTTGTGAGGGATTTTTCTTCAACGTTGATTGTCTTGCATGCTTAGATAAATATTTTATTCAATCACGTTTGTTTGCAAGTTTTAAGACTTGTTGGGACTAAAATTGGAATTTAATTAAATAAGTTTGACATTGATTGCTGGCGCACTCTCAAATTGGTATCATAACCATTTACACAAACTTATCGTGTAATTTTTTTTCTATTTTTTTTTCTTGATATCGATTTTGTTCTGAAAAATTGATTCTTTGAAAAAGCGCAATTTCAATGGATAACTCATATAATAAAGTTCTAACTTTTGAAGTGTCAAATTATGCCTATTAAAAAGCACGCATGAAATCTCACCTAAAGTCTATTGATGAACATGTCTGGGTTATGTGTGAAAGAGGGTGGACGCCTCCCACTGTCACTGTAGAAAACGTAACTACTTTAAAATCCATGACTGCATGGACTGAGGATAAATTTAAATGGAGCACATTTAACTCACGTGGGCTTGGTGCCATTTATGGAGCCGTCACACCTGACAAGTTTCGACGCATCATGATGTGTAGCATGTATAAAGAAGCATGGGTAGTTCTGCAACTTACCTATGAAGGCACAAATGCAGTAAAAGAATCTAAATTGCAAAACTTAACTACTCAGTTTGAAAGCATCTCCATGCATGCAAATGAGTATTTCGATGAATTTTCTGCACGCTTATCTGATATCATGAACACTTGTTTTAATTTAGGAGATCACATTCCTGTACTAGGGTAGTTAAGAAAATTTTGAGATCACTGCCCAAGAGATTTATCCCCAAAGTCACTATGTTAAATTCACTAGGTAATCTAAATATGCTACAATTAGAGGAGTTAGTTGGAGACCTACAGACCTTTGAAATTGGCATGTTCCCTAAAATGATAAAATCAAACATAAAGGGGTAGCTCTTAAAGTCCAGGACAGAAAGAGTGAGGGCTCAAAGAGAGGTGTGTTGTCAAAGAAAAGAGAGGAAGAGATGTCTGATTCTGATTATGATTCTGATTTGGACTTAGACAATTTGGTCCTTTTTGCAAAAAAAATCAAGAAATTTCTCAAATTAAAGAAAAATGGACATTTTAAAGATAAAAATAATTTTAAGAAAAATAAATCTGAAAAGAAATTTGAGAAAGATAAAAGGAAACCTCTAAGAAAGATAGTGAGAGGTGTTTTGAGTGCGGCGGTAGAGGTCATAGGTGGTTTAAGTGTGCAACTTGGTTGAAACGTCAAGAACAATCCAAATCTGCGTTAAACACTACCCTTAGGGACGATAGCGAGGTCAAGACGGTGGACTCTGGAGATGAGTCATCGCATGAATGTAACTTCACCGCATTCATGGCTAGTCATGTGAGTACTGACAGTACTCTTCACAACGATGAGTATGCATGCTCACAAGGACACCTCGACAGTGATAGCAGTGTGAGTGAGGGGGAGGAAGATGCAAGTGAGAGTGGGAGTGATCTCCGACGCGCGTACGTTGATTTATATGCTGATACTTTCAAAACCAAAAAGCATAACAAAGTGTTATCTCTTAGGATTGTAGCTCTAGAGAAGTAATTATGAGAGATGAGAGAGGGAGAGACCTCCATATCCACTGTATTGAGAGAGAGAGAGACCGCCTGTGTTGAGGGAGAGAAAGTTTTTGGAAAGAGAGAAAGTGTGTTTGTAAAAGAAAAAGGGGGACTTGTCTAAGCGAGGGGCTATTCTGACGAGTGAGCTCCATTCCTCCTTAGACACTCGAAAGAAACTGGAAGCCCTTGTAGCCCAACTCACTCAGGACCTTGAGAGAGCTCGGGAAGTCAAGGTAAGAATTGAGGACTGATCTGGTAAGATGGGAAAGATGCTCCTCGCCCCTGTTTGGGTTTAGGTGAGAGGCCGAGAATAGGTTTTGATGGCGCTTCCACGTCCCATACGACATTAAAACCATTTCCCAAGTTTATTACAAATACTTATGGCCACCCACTTAGAAACCAAAAAAGAGTTCGGCCAATAAAAGCAAACCGAAGTCGGACACCTTCGTTAGTTTTGTTATAGTTTGGGTCGGACACGACGTACTATTGTTCGTTCACATGCCACTACTAATTTTGAGAATCTTAAAGAGAAAGTTAAGTTTCTAGTCACCACATCTCAAAGTATAGTAAGAGAGTTCTAACCGATTTCTATGTCGTCAGTGGGCACTTCTAAAATCTCGACTAGAGTCAACAATGATAATGGAAAAAATGAGGTTACCACTACTTGGGTGCCTAAACACAACCTAAAATATATTTTTGCTCATGCTGCTCTTAAAGCACATAATTCCCTAAAGTGGTACTTCGATAGTGGGTTCTCCAGATACATGACTGGTGACATCTCTTTGTTTACCTCCCTTAGGGATCATAAGGAAGGTATAGTCACTTTTAGAGATGGGAGCAAGTCTAGCATAGTAGGACGAGGTACAATAGAGTTACCAGGATTTCCTAAGCTAGAGAATGTATTGTATGTCAAAGTATTGAAGACAAATTTACTCAGCATTAGCCAACTGTGTGACGCTAACCTTGCAGTAAAGTTTGATCGGAATAAATTCCACGTCTATGATCAAATCGATAAACTTTTATTACATGGGGTAAGGACTAAAGACAATTGTTCTGGGACCATGCTTGAGACCTCATTTATTTGCAACAGTACCACGATCACTTCTATGGATCTGTGGCACCAACGTCTAGGTCATGTGAACTTTCAAGACTTGGAAAAGTTAGCTAAAAAGGGCCTAGTAAATGGCTTACCATCGCTTGGAAAGTCAACTTCCCCAGTTTGTGGACCCTGCCAGTTAGGATAGCAATTTCTTAGCCCCCATTGGAAATTGAATTCCATTACCACCTCTCGCATTCTTGAGTTGATACATATGGATCTTATGGGTCCTACTCGTACTGAGAGTTTAGGTGGTAATAGGTGTATACTTGTGATGGTAGATGATTTCTCACGCTACTCTATTGTTGGCTTTTTGCGAGAGAAATCTGATGTTGTGGACTTTCTTATAACCAAGTGCCGTGTCCTGGAAAATTAACATGGTGTCACTTTCAACAGAATATGTAGTGACGATGGCACTGAGTTTAAAGAAGAAAATTTGATCTTTTTAGTGATAGTCTTGGAATAAAACATGAATTTTTGGCCATTAGGACTCCTCAGCAAAATGGGATTGTTAGGAGGAACAATCAGATGATTTGAGAGATGTCTAGATCTGTGCCTTTGGGTCGTAATGTAGTAAGAAGATTTTGGGAAGAGGCGGTGTCTATCGCATGCCACACGGTGAATAGGGTATATCCTCATCCACACACTCTTACGACGCCCTACAAATTGTGGACTGGAAAGAAGACCAAGCTTTCATATTTCCATGTCTTTGGGAGCAAATGCTACATCCTACGGGATAGAGAGCAATTAGGAAAGTTTGACTCCCAGAGCGAAAAGGGGATATTTTTAGGTTATTCATCATCTAGTAGAGGTTATCGGGTGTATAACCTGAATAGATCTAAGGTTATGGAGTGAATAAACGTCACTGTGCAAGATGACGAACTACCGACGTTTATTGATTCTAAACTTTTTTATAAGGTTGATGCTCTTACTGATGATCCCATTGTGCCTCCCACACTCGGAGTGGATCCTATTCTTGACTTAGGGGACACTCCTGCTTGGGTTCGTAAGAGTCATGATCCTTCTACTATATTAGGAGATCCCACCTTTGGGGTCAAGACTCATGCTAAGCTAAAGAACTTTGTTAGCCATGTCTGCTACACATTCAAAGTCGAGCCTAAGAACTATAAGGAAGCACTCAAAGATGAACACTAGATTTGTTCTAAGAAGGATGGATTTCTTAAGTTTAGAAAGAATGATGTATGGGAACTGGTCCCCCAACCTAGTGAGACAAATATGATAGGTACTAAGTGGATCTTCAAGAATAAGGTGGATGAAACTGGTAACATTATTCGAAATAAGGCTAGGTTGGTCGCTCAAGGCTACACATATATTGAGGTTGTAGACTTTGACGAGACATTGGATCCTGTTGCGAGGCTTGAGTCCTTCCGCTTACTATTTGCCATCGCATGTCATTTGCGCTTCAAATAGGTTTACGTGGGACAACTAAAAGGATTTGAAGACCCTAAGCATCCTGATCATGTCTACTATCTGAGGAAAGCCTTATATGGTTCGAAGCAAGCACCCCCGTGCTTGGTACGAAAGGCTTACTTCCGATCTCTTAGTCTATGGCTTCAAGAGAGGGGGATTTAATATGACGTTGTTTGTCAGGAGAGATGACGGTGCTATTTTGGTTGTCCAGGTCGATGTGGATGACATAGTCTTTAGATCCACGTGCTCCTAGCATGCTCAGCACTTTGAGGAGGATATGAAGATTGAGTTTGTGATAAGCATGGTTAGTGAGCTTAATTTCTTCCTTGGTCTCCAGGTTCATTAGATCGAGGATGGGATGTTCGTTTCCTAATCCAAGTATGCTAGAGACCTTGTGAAGAAATTTGGTCAAGACTCCACTAAGCACGCACATACACCGATGAGTTCCTCAACTAAGCTTAGCAAGGACACTTCAAGCAAGGACATAGAGAAAACATTGTATCGGAGTATGATAGGTAGTATTATCTACTTGACTGCCAGTCGTCCCGACATAACCTTTAGTGTTGGAGTCTGTATGTGATATTAGGCGTCCTCGAAAGATTCACACTTACTCGCTCTTAAATGTATTATTAAATATGTGAGTGGGACTCTCTCACATGGCATTTGGTATTCCTTTGATACCAGTGACCGTTTATCCGCCTATTCGGATGCCGATTAGGCTAGGGATGTAGATGGATGTAGGAGCATTTCTGGTGGGTGTTTCTTCTTTGGTTCCGCTCTTGTCTCTTGGTTGAGTAAGAAACAAAATTCTATCTCTTTGTCCACTGCGGAGGCTGAGTACATAGCCACCGGGAGTTATTGCACGCAACTTCTGTGGATGAAGCATATGTTGGAGGATTATGGGATACCACAGGACACCATTACTATTTCCTATGATAATATGAGCGCAATACACATATCTTGTAATCCAGTCCAGCATTCGTGCACAAAACACATTAGGATATGCAGGGACTTTATCCGTGAGATTGTAAAGGAAAAGGTCGTATCCTTGAGTTTTGTTTCTACCGACTATCAGTTAGCCAATATCTTCACAAAGCCTTTAGATGCCCTTAGATTCGAGAGTCTTAGGAAATCTTTAGGAATTTTCACAGTTGACTGAGGGGTGGTCACCAGGTCTAGAGTAGGATTCTTTTTTCTTTGATCATATCATTTGATTCCTTTCTCTAGATTGTATATTGTGTATATTTATCTGTTTGATTTTTTTCTTTTAAATTTAGAAAAAACCAAAAAGATTTTATTTTTGTAAGAACTTTTGGAAAACAATAAAAATAGTTTTTTTTATTTGTTTACATCGTTTATGGATGAAGATTTAAGATAACCATAGTCAAAACTTCATTCCATATTTTACGTGACTGTTTGATAGTGATTTGAGATCCTACATCATTTCATCCATGTGCTTTACATTGATTGGAGTATTTAAGGTGTAATTCGTGATATTTTCCACATGTTTCTCCTTATCTCCTTTATTGCACACATGCACTATATTATTTGAGTATTGTATGTGTCTATCTCATATTGGCTTGAGTGTTTTCATCTCAATTTTGTCTATCCAACGTCTAAAATGCGATAAAACAAGATAAATAAAAGGCCTGCATGTTTTTTTTAAAACCGTTTGCCGTGAGTTTGTATGATTTTTATAAACGGTAAAGGGCTACAAAAGGTACATATTTATCCTTTGTTATTAAGACACCGTTTAATTGGACCTAAAAAATTGAAGAATTTTAATTATCTGGGGTGCAATAAGATTAAAAGAGCCTAAAATTATTGAATGGCAATAAAAAGAAATATATGCCAATAATGGGCCATTAGGTTTATTCACCAATTCTCCAATGTTTGAGAATTTAGATCACCTCAAAAAGAAAATAAATATAAGGGAGTTTGGTTGGAGAATTAAAACGGCTTTTCACGTCCTTAAAAAGTCTTGAAAAAGCATGAAATCATTTTGGACGTTATTGGTGTGGAAATCACTTTGAGCTTTGCTTTGCTGATTTGATTGAGTCAATTTCTTTTAATTCCATAATTTTTACACGAAAGGAAGATGTTGAGTTTATTCGTTAGAAATATCCAATATTCATCTTGCACATATGTTATGGTTTTATGTATTTATATTCCTGTTAAATATGCTCACATCCCTTCATTTTCGCTATCATAACCTTGGTTGTTTTGGTGTTCTTTCAGGGTGTGATTTTGTTTGATTTAAAAATTTTGAAAAAAATTCAAAAGGAGATCGTTTATTCCTTGTGACATTCTCCATTTTCATTTTGTATGTTCTTCATATCTGTCTATTTCGGGACATCATAAAAAGGGGGAGAAGGAGTTATGGGGGAGAATTGCTTGTTTGTTTATATAATAATTTGCTTGCTCATAACTGATATTTGTTTCTGCTTATCATTAAATTTCAAACTTTTGCGCGTCACGGGTGTTTGTTTCTTGTCTCATGTGTGTAGGTATTAAAATGCAGAATCATTTTTGCACACCCTGATGATGATGAAGAAAGTTTGAAGAATTGAAGATGAAGACACACATTTAGTATTTCAAGTTTTTGAATTTAATGGGGATATTTGATTGTATGTCAGTTTGTTTATTTTGGGCAGCATAATTCGGATATAATTATGTATGTACCAGTATAGACATAGGGGGAGATTTGTGAGTACATGTTTTATAAATGTTCGGGGTAGAATATAGGGTTTTCCAAGTATCCTAGATCACAATTAAGTATGTCTGATACCGCTACATTCAGCACGTCTCAACGATCATCCTCGATGATCTTAATTCAAATTCATGCATCCATCATCTTCGTACGTGCATCATGTGCCAAGAAAAGTACACTTCAACAGTTCCCACTACTCCATGTACTTATGGTAAAAATATTTTTAATTGGAGTGTTTAATTATTTTCGTAAATAATTGGGAATATTATTTTAAATAAAGTTTTGAAGTCTGGAAGGGGATAAACACGCAGAAACGTTTTAAAGGAGTTTTTCTGTGACACGTCACTGATATCGTTCAAACGACATCATATCTCATTTGAATATGAATCCATATCGCTCGAACGATACTGTGTTTCATTCGAACGATGCACCGCCTCAATGCCCTATTTAAACAATGTTCGTAATACACGTTTTTCCAAGTCTACATATCTCCGTTTCTGCAAAAATAGACCCCATTTCCACACTTCAAATTTTAAGGTTTCAATACTTTTTGATTCATAAATATTTCCCAATTCTTTATGTGAATCCACTAAACCCCAAGGAAGATTATTCTACTCATATGGAGTACATTTGTGGGGAAGACGAAGCTTTTCCATTGCTGACCTTCTGGAGCTCTTGCGGGAACTCTTGCCGACGACATTGAAACAGACACCTGAGGGTATTTCGTATGTCATTACTTGTATTTTCATTGTAATTTCTATAGTGAAAATAAGATGGTTTTTCTCCTGTGGGAGATTTTTACTCAACGTTGATTGTCTCGCATGATTAGATAAATTTTTTATTCAATCACGTTTATTTTCAAGTTTTAAGACTTGTTGGGACTAAAATTGGAATTTAATTAAATAAGTTTGACATTGATTGCTGGTGCCCTCTCAATTATAGGTTGAGTGTATACCTATGCGAATTATATTATAAGTTGAGGGTATACCTACACGAATCAGGTCTATAAGTTGAGCGTATACCTATATATATTATGTTTATGCGTTGTGGGTATGCCTAAATGCGACATATGGATTAGGTTGTGTGTATACCTACTATGTGATTTCTTATGTGCAAACATAGCTATGCTACTTGCTATCACGGAGGTCCCGCACAGAGGGCGATCCCACCTTGACGATTCCACTGAGGTCTGAATTTGTGACCCAGAACATAAAACTTAGGGCGACTCACTATGTGTGCATTAGTGGGATTAGAAGGTCATTTGTGTATGTTAGGTATGTGCGTAGCCCAAAGGCTTAGAACTATGTTTGCCTCCATTATGTTTATTAATAAGGCTTAGAGGAGACATGCCGAACCAATAGTCCTTAATTTGGTACGAGAAGTACATGGACTTGATAAAAGTGTATGGACAAATCACGAGGGGGCATTAAGGAGATGTAGCTGTATATATTATATGTGTGATAATTATGTACAAATTTGATTAACCTGCTTGTGTGTGATATAGGAAATATGGATTGTGTCTATCTAAAAGTGACTTAATTATGAGATGCTCTACTCAGCGTGTGATAGTAATAAACTTAGATAGTGTATGTCTAGAGATGAATGAGGTAGAGAAACTTAATGAAATGTTTTATTGATAACATACGTGAGATGTTAATTATGGTTTAATGATAACATATGTGAGATGTTTATTATGGGTTAATGATAACATATGTGAAAAAGTTATTTATGGTTGCATAATACCATATGTGTAACGTTAAGTATTAGTATTGCGATAGCGTACTGTATGGGCGATACGGGAGGAGCTAAAACTGTTAGGGTTAGATAGGTATTTATGAGACCTAGTTGGTATGGGTATCATATCTAGGTAGAAGACGTTATGCGTACACATTAGTTGAGAGGTGAGGAACTCAAGGGAGTGTACATTGAACTAACATGTGTAATCAATAAATAATTTAAAACTTCAATTTAAATACTTACTAAATATTTTCAAATGGTTTTACTTGGGCTCTGACCCGTACTTGCAAAATATTTTCAAAATCTTTCAGGTGTTCAGCCACAGGGATGCCCAGCTTGATGATCTGTTCTTTGGATGTATCGTTGCAGAACTTGTGGACGCTTTCCTGATTTGGATTAGACGCTTCAGTCACTTCATTTCTAGAGTAGGGTAAATTTTAGTTATTTCATTTGGGCATGTTTCCCCTTCAGTCATTTCTTTATTTTAGTTTAGACTTTATACCCAAGTATATATTCTTCTGTTGGACTTTATATTAGACTTGGGAACTAGTGGTTTATTCAGTATTATTTTATTCAGTACTTATTTTGTGATGGATTTATAGTATGATAGCGTGGTTGGTTTAGTGATTAGCACCGACATTTTGAATACTAGGTGGTTAGTTAAATTTCAAAATATTTTTGACAGTGATGCTAAGAATGAACCAGATGAGATTCTTATTTTAATAGGATGAAGGACTGATCACTCAGTATTTAATTAGGCAGGGTGTAATAGATGACATCAGAGCATCAGGTTCTAGAGTCCTTAGGATTTGTGTGGCCTTTTAAGTTTCAGCGTAGTGTTCTTTGATATAAAGACTTATTATAGGATTGTTGTATTCCTCTACGTGTGAGACTTATATTCTCCTGCTACTAAGTATAGTTAATGTTAATCATATACGAGTTTGATTGGGCTTCGTATGCCAAACATTATAGGACAACCATCGAGGTCCGTTAGAAGGACTGAAGGAGGAGAGGCTCAGCAGAAGACACAGAGTATTATGGAACGATAGAAGTCACTATGATTATTGCTCAGGCAGGTGACAATAGGATAATCACTCAAGAACAGTAGTTTCGCCAAGCACTTTCGTAGATAATGGTGGTACAATTTCAGACTTACCTGACATGGTTGGCAAGGGGAGGGAGTGGAAGAGACGCTTTTAAAGAGCCATCTATAAGGATTCATGGTAGAGAAGAAGTGTAATGGGACAATGGAATGAGAGAATCCAAAGGCAATTGTACATGGTGGAATGTGGCGACCTCCATAATCAAACATCAGAAAAAAATTTAGCTCATAGGAGCAACATTGAATGATGAGAGTCATTCAACAAATATAGAGACGTATATATAGAATTGAATGAGAAATTTGGATGCGATTTGATCGTAAGATATTTTATCTGTTGTTCGGATAAAGATGTGAATGGAGTTTTGAAACTTATCACAAATGGGAAAGATAGAGATCGACCATAAGAGAGGAGTTTCCCTGTTTAGCAAACTTCATACTAGACGAAGTGGGTACAGAGAATATTAAAGGGTTCGTAAGTTGATAATGGACTCCTGGGTAGAATACATAAGCGTGGGTGGAAAATTCAGCAAGGATGACTAGTGTTGATGTCATCAAGGACGTACGCTTATAATCTTATATCAACGCTTTCATAAGAAGGGAGCCGAGAGTGTTGGAGAATCTAGACGATAAGCAAGACAAGATTTAACGGTGATTATAAAACACCTTGGGAGGGTATACCCAGTAGGTGACCCATTTAAATGATTCAAATAAAATTGAATTCCTACTAAGTGACGGTTCATTCAATCAGGGTCTTCGAGGGCATCAACTAGTTCCATTGGGCCAGCGGAGTGAAAGGGACAACGGGGGTAGCAATAAGGACCAAGAATACGAGGTTCGAGAAGAGAATACCTCGACATCGTCAGTGGGGACACAAATAGAGGGATGGAATAAAAAGGTATCCTATATATATAAATTAGGGCCATTTATATTGAACTCATTTATAGCAAGAAGGTGAGACCAGTCAGACTGGGAAATAGGTGGGTATGGGGCCAGTGGGGCATAACAACAGGAGGAACGAGATTTTTGACAGGGGAATCAGGTAATAAGATTTAGGTCTAGAGGTTATCAACTTGAGAATAGTGGGTTCAGGAGGGACTAGTAAGGTTCTCAGTAGCAGTAGTACTCGTTCCTCAGGGTCATTAAGACCAAAGGAATAATGGGGGTCACCATCATGGCCGTGATCAGAGGCAGAGAGATTTTTGCGTCGATGTTCACTTGTGGGTGTTTAGGAGATAAATGAAAGAATTGACCAAAGCAATGTAGGGGCAACTACTGGATGAGATCCAGGATGTACAACCATTGCACAGATCGTGGGTCAGTTTCAATGCGAGAGATACGTTAAGGGACCAGACGATTAAGCGAGGTAGAAGGCAAATGGAGGTAATATTTTTGTTTCATCCTTGAGAGTCTAAGATTAGTTCTGATAATATGAGTGCATCATAATATATGATTTTTAACACTATAATTCGAGTGCAAGTCGAGTTTAGTGGGTGCATTGGCGGTATCATCCTTATTATGAATGTATTTACCGTTAGGTAGCGAGACTTTTTGGTGTCACTTGTAGGGGAGCAGGTATGGACACTAAGATAATTTTTATGTTATGATTTATTACTTTTGAGAGTGAAGAAAGTAGGACTTATTATAAACATGTATAGTGACTGTATATCGAGGGTCTGAGCAGTAGTAAATTGTGTGATCAGACTATCGTGCGTGTTATTCTAGGGTGAGTTATATTATTTTATGAGGCATCACCTGAAAGAAGGTTGGACCTATATATATGTATATATAAATTGTATTGTATCGTAGACATGTGTGAGTATGTTGTCTAGTTATATTTGACCCCGATGCGTAGGGACTTTTTATTGATGTGATTGAGGGTGCCTTATGTTCCTTGTCGAGCGTAGAGATATAGCTCATTGTTTATATAGTGATGAGAACTTAAGATAGTGAGAGCGTCATGTTTTATATCATCTTTAGCGACATGAGAGTGGACGAGTAGAATTTTTACGTCAGTAGACGAAAATTTGGGGGTACGTGTTATAGTCGGAGGGCCTAACTGATCTCGACGACGAACAATGTTAGATAATAGTGTATCAGGGGGGTTCTTTGTTTGGATTTCACTTTGGGAGACATCCCATGCATGAAACTTAGAAAATGTTGTAATTTAGGATAAGTTTGGTCTTTAGGACATGGGTTTAGTACCTTAGTTATTGTGTACATACGTGATTATAACTGAGAGTTGATAGTTATATTACGATTTTAATCCGGTAGAGCCGTAAAATCTTGATGTGAGAACCAGTGTAGAACGTTTACACCATAAGTAGATCGGTAGGACAACTTAAAGAATAATTAAGTTGCAATTATTAGGGTGGTTGAGTATAACCTTATTGTACGGTCATACTAAGTACGTGAGGATTAGCTTAAAGTAAGTATATTATGTTTAGTTAATTTGTGTGGTTATGCACAGGTATAGGGTGTATGGGCACCATAGTTAGTTGGATCTTGGGTAAGTTCACAGTCGAAAGATGTGGAAAGGTATGTGTAAAATGGAAAAATTAATAAGGGAGTTGGCACGTGGGAATATTGGAGTTTTCCCCACTAGAGGAAATACTTTAGCCACAAGTAGATAGGCTCGTAGTAGTGAACAAAAGGGGATAAAATTGCAAAGTGTCTTGTTGGCGCCAAGGTGAATTGAAAGATTAAATAATGAAGTATTTTAGTATGAGATGGATATAGAGAATTAGTTACTAGAATGAAGGGTAAGTGGAGACCATGGGAAAAGAGGGATACCATTAGTAGAGATGTAGCGGGAACAAAAGAACGATTTAGATTTTTTGGAAAGGACGGATGTTGTGCAAGAAAATTTTTGAAACTTTTGAGAATTAGGCTTATCCTATTTCGAGGACGAAATTCCTTTGTAAGCGGGAAAGTATGTAATACCCCGTATTTCTAAGTATTTGGAATTTAATTAATTCAATAATTATTTCGGTTTAATTTTAAATTACACGTGCGCCGTAATTTGATGAAATTAAATATTTTTGGGGGAGATAAGAATTTATTATTGATGGGATAGTCTATGCAAAAATTAGTATACGTTGTAACGAGTAATATCGAAGGGACTGCATTAGAACTCAACTGAGGGTCACGTGTAGACTATTTTGAGGTCGAAATAAGATGTTGTTATAGAGTGACTGGGATGTTGATTTAGAGATCACGATTGATTCCGAAGGAGTCTAAATAGTTAGAATTGTATACCCGGGTGTATAGTTTGGGTCCCAGGATGATTTTTGACTAACCCGGCACCATTTAAAGGGCGTTTTGACCATTCGAGAGTTTGTGGTTTGGAGAACTCCGAAATTTAAAAGAGCATATCATCCCCTTGGAGTTAAAGGCTAGGTTAAACACTAATTAGATAAGAAATAGGCCACGCGGGAGGAGGACAAGAGAGTTTTTTTGGAGGTGCAACACTTGTTCTCTCCACTAAAGTTGTCGGGCAAGGAGGGATGGACTCCATCGTCATGAAAATGAGATCAGACCTGCATATCATAAGGAAAGTTTTTATCTTGCTTGGTTTTAAAAGATTATAATACCCATGTAGTGTAGGGTTTATTATTTGATAATTTTAAAGGAGGTTCTTAGAAAAATTGATGATTTAAACACACGATCTTGGGTAGGATTTCTTGTAGATTGAACCTATGTATTTGGGTAATATGAAATCAGAATATATGTGATGATAACAATGGGAGAAATTTAGGTTTTTAATTAAAAGAGATGAAGAACAATGAAAATTAGGGTTTTAAGAATTTTTAAAAGAAAATCGATTCCTTAATTGAATCCATGATGATTTGATGTTAGACTTACATTGGAAATAATTCATATACACTTATATGATGTTGAGAAATGTTTGTTTGAAATTTGGTTAAGTTTCATGAAGAATTGAGGAAGTTGGAATGGTGGAAAAATCGTAAAAACGGAAGGAAGAAGAGAACTGGCACTTTTTGAATTGATTCAGTCCAAGGGAGAATTGATTCCGAAATCAAATCGATTGGGCCTTTGGGAGAATCAATTCGGATTCCCAGATTTTAGCAGTTTACCCTTTTTAAGCCTAGAACTTATGTGAAATTTTTGTGGGACTTTTGGGATTCCTCTAAATTATAGCGAGGGATATAATAATCACCAGTAGGCCAATTGTGAGGATAGGTCCTAGTCATAAGTGAGGAGAATTAAGAAAAAGATTAATCGGGCATAAGTTGCAATGCGAGTGAATTTGGGAGAATGACAATGGATCACGGAGAGATGGGTGAACCTATGAATCCGACCAATAGCGTCAGAGTGTATTTGCTACTGATATTTAATTCATGGGTAACTAGGGCCCTTTGGGTTGAGAATAATACTCGGGAAAATGCGATAGAGGGCTATATTCATATGTGAATTAGTACGTTAAGTATTCGAGATACATATTACGTATGGGTTATATTATAGGTTGAGTGTATACCCATGCGGATTATATCATAGGCTGACTGTATACTTATGCGGATTATATTATATGTTGAGTGTATGCCTATGTGGATTATATTATAGGTTGAATGTATACCTATGGGTTGAGGGTAAATCTACATGAACGATGTCTATAGGTTGAGTGTATACTTATACATATTATATTTATGGGTTATGTTTATACTTAGATGCGACATATAGATTAGGTTGTGTGTATACCTATTATGTGTTTTATTATGTGTGAACATAGCTATATTGCTTGCTATCGTGAAGGTCCCGCGCAGAGGGCGATCCCAACTTGATGATTCCCGTGAGGTTTAGATTTGTACCCCATAACATATAACTTAGAGCGGCTAACTATGTGTGTGTATTAGTGGGACTGGCAGGTAATTTGGGTATGTTAGGTATATTCGTAACCCAAAGGCTTAGAACTATATTCGCCTCCATTATGTATATTTCAATGAGGGTTCGAGGAGACATGAAAAACCAAAAGTCCTTAATTTAGTAGGAAAGGTACATGGATTTGATAGCAGAGTATGCCACATCATGAGGTGCCATTCCGGAGAATTTACGATTGTATATTTTATATATGTGACAAATATATAAAAATGTGATTAACCTACTTGTGTCTGGTGTAGAAAAGTCTGATAGTGTTGATTGGGCATAAATATTGTATATTTATCCCCCTAATTTCAGTACTTTTGTGAACCCGAATGATGTAACATATACGGATTTGATTCACTTTTATTCTTCTAACCTTCTTGGCGAGTATTGCGTGTTTCGTGCTTCTCCTATTGGTTTTACAGGTCAATTATGCAAGCAGTGTAAAGGAGGAAACAAGACTGTGCAAGAAAAGCTAAGAAGGCAAGTTCAAGGGCATGTCGGTAATTTTGTAGCCCGATCCGGAAGAAGAAGTCAACTGGGAAGTTGAAGAGCGCGGAGCAACGAGAACACTGGAAGAAACGGCACCCAAATCCGAGCTACGGTTGAAAAGTTATGCTCAGTTGAAGTTGAAGAAAAATCCAAGAAAAGAAGAGAAAATCCAGAAAAAAAATCTAAGTGTAGAGAGCACACACTTTAGAAACACAGTCTGAGTCGTGTCAAGTTTTTGGCGCCGTTGCCGGGGATTTAGGTAGACTTAGGATTAGATCGAGTTAATCCAAAGCGTTGACCAAAAATTCAAAAATCCAAAAAAAAAAAAAAATAAATAAATAAATAAAAAAAAAAAAATTCAAAAAGATTCACAATCATCATCTCTCCTAAGCTTTAATGCAAAATTCTGAAACCACTCCCACACCCCATAATACTCCAACCAGCATTCACGAAAATCCACTTGTTGAGTATAATCCTGATAGTCCCCACACTCCACAAGCCCCACAGTTCTGGATCCCACCTCCCACACCGTCACATTCAATTTCTAGCAACACTCCCTTCTCCTTCGTAGGACACACGTCGTGCACACCGAGTGAGAACGCCGAATCGTCGAGTGAAAGAGAGATGTCGCAACACAGTAATGCAACTACCAGTGAGGAAGAGCCCCCGTACCGCCCGTTGAGAGAATTTTTATATCCCGAGCGCACTGTCACTCCGGGATGCATTATACTCCCGTATAATGCCGGGCAGTTTCGTTTCAAAAATGGGATGATCCAGACGCTACCACATTACCACGGTATGGATTCTGAAAAACCATACCTCCACATAAGGGAATTTGAGGACGCGTGTGATACTCTCAATGATCAAACCTGCACACAAGAGGTAATCCGCCTCAAACTCTTCCCCTTCTCGCTTAAAGATAAAGCTAAAGCTTGGCTATGGTCTTTACCTCCAAGCTCGATTCCATCCTGGAACGAGCTACAGTCTAAATTTCTCAAGAAATTCTTCCCAACACATCGAACAATCTCTATAAAGGCTCAAATTCAAGCATTCAGGCAACAAGAAAATGAGCCATTCCATCGATGTTATGAACGTTTCAACGAGTTAGTGGCTTCATGCCCCCATCATGGATTCGATCCATCACAAATCATCTCCTTTATTTATAATGGGTTGAATCTTAACTCTAAACAGCTTGTTGAAACCATGGGAAGTGGTCCATTTGTCGATCTAGATGCCCATGACGCTGATCTTCACATGAGGTATGTCGCCGAGACTACCCAATCCTGGGATACCTCTGATCCGAACGCTCAAAACCGAAATCGACAATCTACCACCGCTCCGTCGATGTCCGATCTATTCCACGTAGATAAGAATTCTATGTCGGACTGTCGGTTGGACACCATTGAGAAAGGACTGCGAGACTTATGTGAGGTAGTTGGGTCTATCAAAAATCCTATCGTAACGGTGTGTGCGATTTGTGAGGCGGGACATTCAACTGAGGAATGCCCGACGATACCCGCCTGTAAAGTAATAATACAAGAGCAAGTTAGTGGGATATGAGGCTTTAAGGGTAATTTCGGTGCCCCGCACGGAAATTCATACAACCCTTCGTGGAAAAACCATCCCGGTTTTAGCTACGAGCAACAACACGCCGCAATGAACCCTCCTTCGCATGTTGCCCCTCCTCCTCCACAACAATTTCAGCAAGCACCACCACATCATGGAAATTATATCCCGCCACAGCGGAGAACTCTCGAGGATACTGTGAATCAATTCATTGCAAGCCAGGCCGCAACCAATGCCAAGTATGATCGTCTCATTGGTGACCTAAATGCAAATCTGTCTAAGATACAATCCTCGTTGAGTGTTCAAGAGAAGGGCAAATTCCCTGCCCAAGGCCAACGACCTCCCCAAGGTCAGACTAGTGTTAGCTCCACATCCACTGAACATCAGGAGCAATGTCAAGCAGTGACCACTCTTCGTAGTGGAAGAGTCGTTGATTTATCACCTCCTCCACACGACACAACAAAAGACAAGGAGATTTCGCCCGGCACGAAAGAGGCCGAAGATGTCCCCTTGGACCAGAGTGATAAAGAAGACACTAGTGAGCCTGAGGTGGTAGTGAAACCACCCTCCGCAGCACCTTTTCCTCGAAGATTGATTCCTACTCAAAAAGGGATTCCACGTGATGAAGTGCTAGACGTTCTATAGCAAGTGAAGCTGAATCTACCCTTCCTTGATGCCATCAAACAAATTCCAGCCTACGGCAAAGTTATCAAAGATTTGTTGACGGTAAAAAGGAGGATGAAAGTTAAAAAGAACGTCTTTCTAGCTCAGAACGTGAGTTCCATTCTGCTAAATGATCTCCCGCCTAAATTTAAAGATCCCGATGCACCCACCATATCATGCATCATTGGAGATAATAAAATTGAGAAAGCCTTACTTGACTTGGGAGCAAGTGTAAACATACTTCCTTACTCCATTTATAAGCAACTTGAATTAGGCGACCTCAAGCCCACAAAGGTCACTCTCCAATTGGCGGATCGATCAGTGAAGATTCCACGAGGCATAGTCGAGGACGTGATCGTCCAAGTGGACACTTTCTACTTCCCGGTAGACTTTGTCATTTGGGACACGGAGCCCTCCTTTAACTCAAGCAACCATGTTCCCATCATCCTTGGTCGCCCTTTCTTAGCTACGGCTAATGCAATCATCAACACAAGAAATGGGCGAATGCATCTCACCTTTGGGAACATGACCTTGGAAACCAACATCTTCCACATAGCCCAAAATGCAGGGGAGGAAGATGATCTTCACGCGGTGAGCCTCATAGATGAGGTAGTAGAAGAGTACTTCGAAGAAACTTTTTGTGGCGACGCCTTAGAGTCATGTTTAGCGACGAGCTTTGAGTGTGAGGGGACGTCTACCCACTTCGAGAGGGATGTTGGAAGGTTGAGAGAATTACTCGATGAGAGTGCGTTGGACGAGGACGTGAGAGAGATTGATTGGGTTTCTAGATTCGAGGAACTACCTCCGAGGGATACACATATGGCTCCCTCCAGTGAAAAATTTCCAACCCTCGAATTAAAGAAACTCCCCTCCCATATCAAATATGCCTACCTAGGAGAGGATGAGACATTTCCTGTTGTTATCTCCTCTAGCCTAGACGAAGGGCAGGAGGGAAATTGATGAGAATTCTGAGGAAGCACCAGGGTGCTTTTGGTTGGTGTATAGCTGATTTGAAGGGGATAAGTCCTTTGATTTGCACCCACAAGATTCATCTCGAAGAGGATGTCAAGCCCTCTAGAGAAATGCAAAGAAGACTGAATCCCAATATGAAAGAAGTTGTGAGAACCGAGATCATCAAACTATTGGATGCCGGGATTATCTACCCAATCTCGGATAGCAAATGGGTGAGCCCTATTCAAGTCGTCCCGAAGAAGTCGGGTATGACTGTGATTGAGAATACCAAGGGAGAGCTTGTTCCCCAACGCACCACCACCGGTTGGCGTGTTTGCATTGATTACCGGAAACTCAATGCGGGAACAAGAAAAGACCATTTCCCCTTGCCATTCATCGATCAAATGCTTGAGAGAGTTGCGGGCCACCCTTACTATTGCTTCCTTGATGGTTATTCCGGATATAACCAAATTGAGGTAGATGTACTTGACCAAGAGAAGACGACGTTCACTTGCCCTTTTGGTACATTTGCCTACAAACGTATGCCATTTGGCTTGTGTAATGCACCCGCGACCTTTCAAAGGTGCATGTTGAGCTTATTTAGCGACATGGTCGAGAGAGGACTCGAGGTGTTCATGGACGATTTCAGCGTTTTTGGCACCTCTTTCGATCATTGTTTAGAAAAATTGGAAAAAGTACTTACCCGGTGTGTGGACAAGAACTTAGTGCTGAATTGGGAGAAGTGCCATTTCATGGTCACTGAGGGAATAGTTCTTGGTCACATAGTATCATCCAAGGGCATAGAAGTTGATAGGGCTAAGATAGATGTCATAGCTGACCTTCCCCCACCGAGATCGCTTAAAGACGTGCGCTCATTCTTGGGTCACGCCGGGTTTTATCGAAGGTTCATTAAGGAATTTAGCGCTATCGCTAGACCCTTAAGCAACCTTCTCATGAAGGATAACCCGTTTGAGTGGACCGAGGCATGCCAAAACTCCTTTGATAAATTAAAGAACATGCTCGTGTCCGCTCCCATCATGCAAGTTCCGGATTGGCCCTACCGTTCGAACTTATGTGTGATGCAAGTGATTACGCGATTGGGGCCGTTTTGGGCCAACGTAAAGATAAGCAAGCTCATGTCATCTACTACGCTATCCGGACCCTTGCCGGACCTCAACTCAACTACTCTACCACGGAGAAGGAGTTGCTAGCAGTAGTCTTTGCCCTTGATAAGTTCAGATCATATCTTATTGGTTCTCCTATCACTGTCTTCACCGACCACGCGGCTTTAAAATATCTACTTACGAAGAAAGACGCCAAGCCGCACCTCATAAGGTGGATCCTACTCCTACAAGAGTTTAATCTCTCCATCAAAGACAATAAAGGAGTAGAAAACATCGTGGCCGACCACTTATCTCGGTTCTCGTCCGACGTACCTAGTGATCCCATACCCATAGACGAGCACTTTCCGGATGAGCAACTATTTGCCACCTCTTCCTATCCCTGGTTTGCGGACATAGTAAACTATCTAGTCACGGGAGCCGTCCCTCCCGATTGGACACCGCAAGATAAGAAGAGGTTTCTTAATTGGTCGCGCATGTTCTTTTACGACGATCCCTTCCTTTTTAAATATTGCACCGACCAAATCATCCGACGATGTGTACCGGATGACGAGATTCCAAAGGTCATCCAGTTTTGTCATTCGGAAGCATGTGGAGGCCACTTCTCGGCGAAAAAGACGGCCGCTAAAATTCTGCAATGCGGCCTCTATTGGCCCACAATCTTCCGGGATGCAAATGACGCGTGCAAGTCATGTAATAGGTGCCAACGAATGGGAGCCATTTCTCGACGCGACATGATGCCCCTTACCCCCATACTCATCATTGAGATATTCGATTGTTGGGGTATTGACTTCATGGGTCCCTTCCCCCCATCCTTTGGTTTCCTATACATCCTAGTCGCGGTAGACTACGTTTCTAAATGGGTAGAAGCTATAGCTACTAGGACTAATGACAACAAAGTGGTGATAAAGTTTCTACAGGAACACATACTTTCTCGCTTCGGAGCACCGAAAGCGATAATTAGCGATAATGGCACGCACTTTTGCAATAGGCCATTTGAGAAGCTCATGAGAAAGTATGGGGTCGTCCACAAGGTTGGGACGACATATCACCCACAAACGAATGGGCAGGCCGAGCTAGCGAATCGGGAGATCAAGAACATTCTTGAAAAGACCGTCAATCCTACCCGGAAAGATTGGTCCCTTAGATTGACCGATGCACTTTGGGCTTATCGTACCGCGTTTAAAAATCAACTTGGAATGTCCCCTTTTCGTTTTGTGTATGGCAAACCTTGTCATCTCCCTGTTGAACTCAAACACAAAGCATATTGGGCAATTAAGCAATTGAACTATGCCTTGGACAAGGCCGGTGAAGCCCGTAAGCTACAATTGATTGAGTTAGAAGAACTACGCAATGATGCGTATGAGAACGCCAAAATTTCAAAGGAGAGGATGAAACTTGCTCATGATAGCATCATTCGAAGAAAAGAGTTTCATCCCGGGCAAAAAGTTCTTCTATACAACTCTCGGCTCCACCTTTTTCCAGGCAAGCTGCGGTCACGATGGTATGGCCCGTTCGTCGTAAAGAACGTTTTTCCCCATGGAGCTGTTGAACTAAACGATTTAAAAGGGGAAAACACGTTCAAGGTAAATGGACAACGCCTAAAGCCATACCTAGAGGCGTTTATGCATGAGGTCGACACGATTTGGTTGTCGGATCCTGTTTACGGGGTCAATTGAGCTAAGCAAGTGAGGTCGTCGCACCCCCGACGCGTATGGGGTGATTTTGTGTGAAAAATAGTCGTGTGTAAATAGGTTAGTTAGGAGTCCGGAGCCTGCGTTGCATGAGAGATAGGTTAGCACGTTTTTCGAGGGTGCTAGTACGCTTTTCGAGGTCGTATTCGAGGAAGTTTTTGAGAGCCCGAGGGTCTAGAAGGTTTTTAGAGGCATTATGCACAAGTTAGGGGATGAGAGAGCACTTAGAAATAGAGAGAAGAGTGAATTTCAGCGATTGGACCAGCCTGGTACCCCCGAACCGGTTCGCTGTACCTTCGAACCGGTTCGGAGGGGCGAACCGGTTCGCTGTACCCCCGAACTGGTTCGCATGTACCTGTCAGGTTCTTCTCCCCTTCTTCTCCAAATTCATTCCCTTTCCCTCCATTCTTTCCCCTTTCTTCCCCCTTCATTTTTCTTCCCTCTAAATCCTTCCCTCCTTCCCAAATTCATCCCAATTCACTCCCTCCACCCTCTCCTTCCCAACCTTTCATATTTCCCACCAAAAACACACCCCTTCACACCTATAAATACACCCCACCCCTCCTCCATTTTCCACACCAAAACGTTCTCCCTCACTCTCTTCTCTCCCGTATTTTCTCCCATAATTTCTCCCTCTCTCTCCCTCTTTTCCATCAAAATGCCGCGCCGCCCCGCTCCCCGCCTAAGGAAATATGATGAGACCACCATACTTGATGACCCGGGCAGGGGGGTATTCCGATGCCTCCAAGAACGCCATTGGTCCGAGATCTACTTCTCCTCCACGCGCGCCATTCACATCGAGCGTTTCGTGGATTGGGACACCCTTCCGGGCGAAGTCACCGCCCTTTTTGACCGCCGTGGGTGGTGCTCTTTCCTCGCCCCGACGTGCACTAACATTTTTGATACCGCCATTCATCAATTCTATGCGACCTTGGTTCGCAAGTCTTCCACACTTCACGAGGCTTATCTCGACGGTATCACTATTCCCTTCTCGGCAGCTCTTATTGCACGCAAAATGCGTGCCAAAGGGGTGATCCTCCCCGTGCCCTTCCAATACCCAAACAATGGTGCCCCCCACACAAAAGACGAATGCGTTGCCCGCATGGCACCCGGGGCGGAATGGACACGCGAATCCTTCCCCATTGGTGGATTGGCCGCCACGGTCCACTTCACTCACATCATTGTTTGTGGTGCCATCCACCAAACCACCAATGACTCGGTGGTCCGGTCCCGTCACGCCAATTTCCTCTACTATTTCTTGGACCCCGAGAGCACCATCAACCTTGCCCAAGTCTTCTACGTGGATATCCTCAATGCCGCCTATGACGAAACCGGCAAGGTGGCACTCCCATATGCCCGTTTCATTACGGAGCTCTTGATGGATGCGGGAGTGGATGAACCCGGAAACCAAATTCGACTTCCTCGCCCCGTAGGCGGCACATCCACAACTCGAAGTGAGCGCCAAATGCGCGTGGCTCACCCCGACCGTCCTATTCACGAGGAGGACGTGGCCGAGGAAGCTCCCGATGACCCGATGGTGGATGTAGACGAGGAGGAATTTGAGGATGAGGAGGAGGATTCCGATTTCGAGCCCCCGGGGGCAAACTTCGATAGGCGCCTTTCAGCGGTTGAGTCCCGTCTCGACGGGTTCATCAACCAATACAATCAAGATCAAGCGGCTTACCGGAGGGACACCCGGATGATGTATCAACTGCAAGTCCACCTTCACCAACTCAACTTTGGTGGTCCTCCTCCCCCCTTCTTTTATGACCCATATGACCTGAATGCACCAAGCTCCTCCCACCCACCTCCCCCATGAGCTTTTATTGTTTTTATCTTTTGGTTTAATTGTTAGTGGTGGTAGGGCTTTCACATTGTTCACCGTTGATTTTTCCTTTTCTTATGTAACACAGGCTTCTTTTTGTTATTATACAATCTTGCATTTTTTCATATTTGTTTGTTTTATTTTTCCGCACTTTTTATTTGCCTTAAGTTAGATTTTAGTCCTTTTTGCTTGAGGACAATGCAAAAGTCTAAGTTAGGGGGGTCACAAGTGCGTATTTCTAAAACTTCACAAATTTTCAAAAATGCCCAAAATTTCCAAAAAAATCATAAAATTTTGAAAAATCCAAAAATATTTTTGTTCAAAATAAATAAAAATTGGAATTCAAATTTTTCAAAAATATCATTAAAAGTCAAATTGGAGTCTCAAATTGTAAATACCCAACATACACAAAGCCGAAATTGACCAAAGATGGAAATTGTGCGAAAAATTGACGACTTAACGAATAAATGTGGAGATTAACAAACCCGGTGAGATTCGAGCCTATCACGTTTTGCGAGATTTTAAATCAATCCGAGTTAGTTGTTAACTCAAAGTTCTTTTTAGCGCTTAATAAGTTGTCAATGATCTCAATCCTTTCATGTTGATCGGTTTTGAAAAATGTGTGCAATATTGCCTTGAAAAACGTGCCAAATTAGTCTCTAAACTTAAATTCACCTCGAAACGCATATGGTAACGCAATTGACATTTTGGACAATGAAGTAGGCCCTCGTTTGTCACCCAAAAATATTGGCCAGAAAAAGTAGCGAAAAATTACCCTTTGCAACCCAAATTGAGCCGAATAATTTTTCCTCTCGTTTGACAACCCGAAAAACCCAAAATAGCCCGGAATTGTGAAAAATGACAAAAATTCAAAATTTAAGTCCGAAAAGTGCAACAAAAAGGGGAAAGAAAAAAAATAGAAGAATGCTCAACAAAAATAGCAAGAAAAAAAAGAAAAGAAAGAAGAAAAAAAATGAGCAATAGCCCGGAAAATGCACAAATGGACATCACGAATGACTTTTCCAATTCTAACCTTCCATACCGCTTTTATTTTACCCAATGCAACCTTTAACCCGAAAAAGTCCTAACCGAGTCCAAATTGCAAAAATTGAGTACCGCGTGGAGAGCTAATACACCAAAAGATAATATAAGAGGTTAAATGCACGAAATAGAGGCGATGTTCCCGTTTTTAAAATCGTAATCCGTTGATGAGATCCTTTCACTATAAAAAATTTCCGTCTTTCTAATTGCATGCGTGTATTTGCTTCCATTACATTTACTCCTTATATCACGCATGCCGAGAGAATAGCCATAATCCGAGAGATTCGTTTGTGAGTGCATTCAGTGAGAAATTGAAATCAAAACGAATTTTCGAATAAGTAACGTAATGATCAATCGATGAAAATTGGCGGTTATATTTCTGGCTTCGCGCACACACACTACGGTTTGAGACTTGTAAATATGACTTGATGATGACTATTTTATGGAAAAGTTTGAATTGTACAATTTTTGCATATTTTGAATTTTTTTTGAGTCGAATTTTGTGGGTATATTCACTGCAAACCCTCACGAGACACAACTCGTCCTACTAGGGTAACCTAGAGGTTTAAAGGCTTATTGCATACGCTAAATGCAATCGCTTGCCCGCGAAAGTGGTATTCTATCCCAATAAAGTCCTTGAAGTGTCCTTAACTCTTACTTTCATTCTTTTACATTGCTCGGGACGCGCAAAGTTCTAAGTTAGGGGGGTTTGATTGGGCATAAATATTGTATATTTATCCCCCTAATTGCAGTACTTTTGTGAACCCGAATGATGTAACATATACGGATTTGATTCACTTTTATGCTTCTAACCTTCTTGGCGAGTATTGCGTGTTTCGTGCTTCTCCTATTGGTTTTACAGGTCAATTATGCAAGCAGTGTAAAGGAGGAAACAAGACTGTGCAAGAAAAGCTAAGAAGGCAAGTTCAAGGGCATGTCGGTAATTTTGTAGCCCGATCTGGAAGAAGAAGTCAACTGGGAAGTTGAAGAGCGCGGAACAACGAGAACACTAGAAGAAACGGTACCCAAATCCGAGCTACGGTTGAAAAGTTATGCTCAGTTGAAGTTGAAGAAAAATCCAAGAAAAGAAGAGAAAATCCAGAAAAAAAATCTAAGTGTAGAGAGCACACACTTTAGAAACACAGTCTGAGTCGTGTCAAGTGTATATCTAAAAGTGATTTAATTATGAGATGCTCTACTCCGTGTGTGATTGTAGTAAAGTTGGATAGTGTATATCTAAAGATGAATTAAGTAGAGCAACTTAATGAAATATTTTAATGATAACGTACGTGAGATGTTAATGATGGGTTAATGATAACATACGTGAGACATTTATTATGGGTTAATAACATACGTGCAAATGTAATTATGGTTGCATAATAACATAAGTGTAACGTTAAGTATTAGTATTGTAATAGCGTATTGTATGGGAGGTGTGGGGGAGATAAACATGTTAGGGTTAGATAGTTATTGATGAGACCTAGTTGGGATGGGTAGCATATATGGGTAGATGACGTTAGGCGTGCACATTAGTTGAGAGGTGAGGAACTCAAGGGAGTGCATGTTGAACTAACATGTGTAATCAATAACTGTTTTTAAACTTCAATTTAAATAATTGCTAAATATTTTCAAATGGTTTTACTTGGGATCTGACCCGTACTTGCAAAATATTTATAAAACCTTTTAGGTGTCCACACACAGGAACACCCAGCTTGATAATCCATTCTAGGGATGCGTAGCTACAACACTTGTGGAAGCTTGTAGGATTTGGATTAGACGCTTCAGTCACTTCATTCCTAGAGTAGGATGCAGTTAAGTTATTTCATTTAGGCACGTTGCCCCTTTAATCATTTCTTTTATTCAAGTTTAGACCTTGTACTCAGGTTTATATTCTTCTATTGGACTTTATATTAGACTTGGGAATCGATGGTTTATTCAATATGAATTTATTCAGTACTTATCTTGTGATGGATTTATATTATTACTGCATGGTTGGTTTAGTGATTATATTTATTTCACTTATTGTTGTTGTTTCAAAATGTTTTTTATAGTGATGCTAAGAATGAACCAGATGAGATTCCTTTTTAAATTGTATGAAAGACTGATCATCTGGTATTTAATTAGGCGGGGTGTCACAGATGGTATCAGATCATCTGGTTCTAGTGTCCTTAGGATTTGTGTGACTTTTTACATGTCAACGTAGCTTTCTTTGATATAGAGCCTCATTATTGGATTGTTGTATTATTCTACATGTGAGACTTACGTTCTGCTGCTATTAAGTATAGTTGACTTGATTCATATATGAGTTATGTTTGGCTTTGTATGCCAAACATTATAGGACGACCAACGAGGGCCTTTAGAAGACTGTAGGAGGAGAGGAACAATAGAAGACATAAAGTATTATGGAAATGGTAATCACGAAAGAAGTCAACATAATTATTGTTCAGGGAGGTGACAATAGGATAATCTCTCAAGAACAGTAGTTTCCCCATGGATCGTCGTAGATAATGGTGGTGTAATTTTTGACTCACCCAGCGTGGTTGACAAGAGGAGGGAGTTGGAGAGAAGATTTTGAAGAGACATCTATAAGGATTAGGGATAAAGAACAAGTGTAAAGGGCCAATGGAAGGAGAGAATCCAAAGTCAATTGTACCTGGTGGAATGCAGCGACACCCAGAATCAAACTTTGGGAAAATTTTTTAGCTCATAGGAGCTGCGTTGAATGATGAAATTCATTCACCACAAATAGAGAAGTATATATGGAATTAAATGAGAAATTTCGATGAGATTTGATTATGGGATCTTTCATCTGGTGTTCTGGAAAAGATCTCAATGGAGTTTCAACACTTATCACAAGTGGGAAAGATAAGGACTGATCATGAGAGAGGAGGTGCCCTATTTAGCAAACTTCATACCCTGCAAATGGGGCATAGAGAATATTAAAGGGTCTGTAAGTTAATAATGGACTCATGGGTAAAATACACAAGCATGGGTGGAAAATTCTTCTCGGATGACTAGTGTCGATATCGTCAAGGATGTATGGCTACACGCTTATATCAACGCTTTCATGAGAATGGAGGTAAGAGTGTTGGAAAATCTAGCAGATAAGAAAGACTGTATTTAATGATAATGGGTAAACACCACGGGAGGGTATACCCAGTAGGGGACCCATTAAAATAATTCAGATCAAATCAAATTCTTACTAAGTGACTATGTGTAATACCCCGTATTTTCATGGCTTTTAAATTTAAAGATTTATTAAATTTAATTGAGATAAATTAATTTAATTTTAATCCGAAATGTTGTTTTAAATATTTACTAGCGTGACGAGAGTTAGTAATTATTGGAAATTTGTTATTTGTGGCATATTACTGGATGAGTATAGTAATATAAGAGAATTATTTTTATAATATTGTCACGTGTGAATAAAATGACAATTGTGAAAATTTAAGTCAAGACGCGCCTGTGTCGTGTCGGGACTAAATGTGGATTAATAAAAAGTGAATATTTTATAAGTTGTTCATATGGTCGTTTTGAGTGCGCCAACGCGTCCGGAAGGGTCGAGATAGTCAGAAAAGTGTACCCGGAGGTTTAGTTTGGGTCTCGGGGCATTTTTAGGCCTAATTGGTACCTCGGGAGGGCATTTTGGACATTTCACATATTTGGGTAATTAAACCCACGAATATCAGCAACCTATATCATCCATTTAGGTTAACCATTTAGGGTTAGAATATTCAGAACCCTAGTATGGCCATTGGAGAAGAGAGGGAAAGCTCTCAAGGAAATTCAAGGCCAAAAAGTCATCTGTTTGCACCGCAACCACCACCAACGCGTAGATCGCGCAACGAGCTACACAACCACACCAAAAACATCTGCAAATCAGAACATTGAAAATCCCAGGCAAGTGTTTATCTTGCTATTTTCGTTGGTGCAATTTCTATATTAGTTTAGGAATGATTAGGGATGAAATATATGGAAGAAAACCTAATTTGTGATAGGAAAATCCATGTAGTATTGATTTATATGAAAATTCTGGATACCTTGCCATGTAGAGGAATGTAACCATGAAATTTTGATAATTATAAGAAGGAATTTCTGAAGAAAAATTTGTTAGAAACCTGTTTAAGAGAATTTTAGTGTCCTTGTTAATTAATTAACTTTTGGGGCTGTTAATCCTTAATTAAACGATAGAAATACCCATGCCTTACGTTGGAAACATCTGATATATTGATATAACGTTAGTGGTAGCATTTTGGGACGTTTGGGTTTGGAAAAATATGGATTTGGATGAAGAAAAGTGTTAGAACCCGTAACTGCAATTCTGCAGAAATCGAAATACCTGCTTGATCGATCGAGCCTAGAGCTTCGATCGATCAAAGGTTCGATCGATCAAGTCCCAGACCTCGATCAATCGACCACTCCTGGCAGACTCCTATTTCCCTTGTTTAATTAGTTAAACTAAATTATCGTGAAATAATTCTTGGGTATTCTTAATAAAATGTTTTGGAGATAGGAAAGACCAGTAGGACATATGAATAAGTGTTGGGAACTTTATTATAAGATGAGAAGTTGCTTTTGGGATCATTATGTAATGAACGATGAAACTACGTATTTCAAGTGTGAGATTACGGCGAATAGCTACGATAGTGAATAGAGGTATACCTACTGAATGTTCTACTTGGAAGGATAGAGTCCACGAGTGTCACGTAATAAGTGAGAAAACTCTTCGAGTTAAGGTTAGAGATGAAACCTTATACGTAATACTAATAATGTGAAATTAAGGATAAATGTTGTAATTATGGGTAATGAGAGAAACCTGTATTGATATAATAATAAGTGATATATTTATATGGTTGTGTATGCATATATTATATACGTGTGATAAACGTACCCGCGCTACTTGCTATTCCTGAGGTTACCGCGCTGGGACAGTCTTATCTCGATGGGACCTTTATGAGGGGATATTAACTTGTACCCTAGAAGATAGATATCCTTGGTATAGGCTATCGAATCAATAGTTCAGACGGTCCTAAGAGGCGTGGGGTATGTACTGACCTCTTAGAGACTTGGAATCTATACTTCGCCTCAAATCTTGTTTTGTGTATATATGTTGATACAGTTCGAGAGTGATTCCGAACTTGTATATCCCTTAGTGTGAGCGATACGGGGATTGGATAGCAGAGTATGCCTGCACCATAGTTTGTATGTTGGTGCTGTTAGAATATATATATATATATTATAAGAGTACTTAATATATATATATATATATATATATCTGAAATTTGGGAAATTAAAACTATTGCTGTGATATAGTAAGTGAGAAATAATTCCGGACTATAAATCGGAAATACTTGTGTTGAGAAAGTATAATATGACACAGGAAAACTTTATTGATTTATAAGGTTAAAATGAGAACTTTGGTTACTAATTGAATAGTATCTTCGAACAATTAAATCGTTAATTTTAAATCTTACGAGTTATATAAGATAAATTAATCCATTGGGAAAGGATAGCATGTTATATGATGAGATAGACCACTGGGAAGGTTAGTGCGATAGGTGTGCACATTAGAAGAGTGGTGAGAATTTCTCAAGAGAGTGTCGCACTAATATGTCGTTGCATTGGCCTGTATCAATTTAAATACTTGCTAAACGTATTTTAAATCAAACACACTATCGGGATCTGACCCGTTTCTTTTTCTCTTTCTCTCTCTTGTATATATATGTATGTATTACAGGTGCCCAGCCACATGGGCGTCTTGCTTAGGGTCTTTTGGAAGGAACGCGCTGAAGGTTAGGTGGGAGTTACAGGTCTCTTGATTAGACAACTTCATTCATTCGGATCCATTCTTAGTACTTTCATCTAGTTGAGCATGTGTAGCTCTTTCCATTATTCCGTTGTTATTGGACATTTGTATTCCAGTTATTTCCAGTATTATTACTATGGGATTTATTCAGTTTGGATGTGTGACTTTAGATTTCATATGTTGACATTCGATTGACGAATGTATTAAATTAATTGGATTATGTTACAGAACTTAATGTGGTGTGATTCTTACTTATTGAATATTGTTAATAAAATAAATGATTTTTCTTTAAATAAAATTTGGAAAGTATGTATGAAAATGGTTTTGACACTTAGCTTAATTATTTAGGGTGTTTAAATTGGAAAAGTATTTTTACGACAGTGATGCTAAGAATGAACCAACTGTTCACCTTGATTTTAATTTAATAAAGGAGTGATCGCCCGGTATTTAATTAGGCGGGGTGTCACAAGTGGTATCAGAGCATCAGGTTCTAGTGTCCATAGGATCTGTACGGATTATTATGCTTTCAGCGTTACTTTGTTTGTTATAGAGCCCTTTGTTTAGGATTGTTGATTCCCTTGACGAGATTTCGTTCTCCTACTATAAGGTGTATACATTAGTATATTCTAATTTCGTTCGGATGTGTGCGTGTGCCGAGCGATAACGGATGTCAGAAGAGGACCGTTAAGCGTACATCAGGAGGCAGGGCTCAGTTGATATTATGAAATATATCCAAGGATGATGACCGTAGTCGAGGTTACCTCCATTATGGCACGAGAAGCCACGACTAGAAAGGTGACTAAGGTGCAACAATGATTTTTCAAATGCTGTTATAGTCAAATGAGGTGCGAGGTTAAATTTACCCAACGTATTACAAAAATGTGTAGAGACTGTCAGTGGGAAATTTTAGAAATGCGAAAAAATTATATGTGTTTACCAAAGGAGGTAAAATATCCAAAGGCATAAATATAGGACGGAGTGTGGCAAACTGAAAGTGAAAATTTAGAGAAAATTTTCTTGGCTTTCGGGACGAAGTTATAGTGGTTGGAGTCAACCATCAATTTTGTAAATGGAATGCTATGCCTATAGGAGAACCTTAGGTACAGTGATGACCGTATGTTCCTTCCTTAACTGTTCAGGATTAGAAGAAAATGTGGTTTTGAACTCATTGAGAGAGGGCATGTCAGGGTTCCATTCGTGAATATGAATCTTAACCGTTAGCGAATTTTGTATCGGAAGAGGTAGATACTAGTGGAGGAAACAACTCCAAGTGGGAGACCAACTTGTAATAATAGTTGATAACACTCAAAGAGGTAATTCTGAAGGACGACCGATTAGAGGTTGACATTTTCATATTTTGTCAAAATAGATGATAACGCTTCCTTGTGGGGGAAGTTAAAGGAATCGAAGAATTTAGTCGAGAATAAGACTGAATACAACGGTGGTGGTATAGCACCACAAAAGGATGTGGATACACATCAGGAAAACCATTTAAATGTTTCAAATAGTTAAGTTCTTACCAAGTGATGGTAAATTCAGTAAGTACTATTATAGATAGTAACATGATATTTATGGCCTAAAATGCTAAGGGAGCAATCGGGATGGCTAACAGGAATCGAGTTTACTAACGTCCGAGAGAAGGACAATCCTAACCTGGTTAGTATGACAGGTGGTAAGTGGATTATGTGTTGAAGTATTTTGTGCGGAGTGAAATCGCTCACGATAATATGTTCTAAAATGAGAAAAAGGACAAGAATACGGTGCCTAGTAAAAGGCAACGATTAAAATAATTTTGTTTTGGGTTGGGCAGACGTCTTATGTCCGAAAACCATTTGTACAATCAAAACGATTGCCAGGATGGAAGTATAGGTTGTATCCTTAGAGGATGCGACGTGTTTATGTGACACGAGCGAGTCACCATATTTTGTTTATTGCTAGATTAGCATGTGAGACGAGTTTAGTGCAAATAATTATAAATGTTACCATTATGTAAATATTTTTCACTAATGTAGCGGGATTTTTCATTTTGTGCTATCCGCGGAGGATGGATGATTATATTAACAAGTTTTGTACTTTATTGAGGTTACTCGTTGTAGTGATGCGATACACGAGTATGATATTATCTTTGTTAAAACATTATAGAAATGGTTATACGATAGTAGGCGTTTATTGCAAGACTATCGGAGTGATTCCATTAGTGCAATATGTTTTATGTTTGTTTTGGCGAGGATTTACCTGTGATAAGGTTGGACTCGCACTTATATTATCTATCCTAAAGACTTCATAGGAGATAGTGGGCTCGAGATATTCGATGCCAATATATGTATAGACTTTGTCAGTATAATTCCGTATGTATCGGGACTTACCGTCGAGCGAAAAGATTTGACTCAGCATTATGTTTAGCACTCCGGACTTAGTGATAAGAAGAGTGCATTATAATATTTATCCTTTAGAGATGTGGGAGTTAATAGTTATACCCCTATTATTAGGGAAGGGAATTTCGAGAATTCCAATCGTATGTATCCGAGGTTTATAGAATGTAATTACCATCAACCAATACGGGACGATAGTGAAATTGGTGAAACGTTCTTTGTTAAGCATAATTACGGGAGAAATTGTAACTTTTCTGTCAAGGGACGGAATAAAGGGGTATATACTATGGACGGAGGACCTAACGGATTTCGATAACCGACAATGCTAGGTAGTAGTGTATCGGGGGGGTTCCTTGTTTGGATTTTGCTTTGCGAGACATCCCACGCATGAAACTTAGCGTAAGGTTGGAAATAGGGAGACGTTTGGTCACTATTCCATGAGTTGGGTACCCTGGTCTAAATGGGATCAAGTAATTATGTATGTAAGTTGGGAGTTGAATTTTTGTTGTAAGGTCATTGGAGACGAATTTTTGTGGTAGTAAAGCATTGAAAGTTATCCCCACAAGTTGAGGGGTGGAACTATGATAAGGAGAATTTAAGAATTTTGATTTCTAGGGTGATTGAGAGTACCCAAATGTCATAACCGCGTACAGAACACAAGGTGAATAAAGAGTTAGAATGATTTTTAGCATGGATTATCTGGAAAGAACTTTATATTATACAAAAGGGATAACCTGTAATTATTCTGATGAATAGAGCGTTAGTGATTTATTTTGGTTGTTGTACCTATTTGGGAAAATTGTCGTACTTATCTAAGGAAGGTTGAGGATTATTATTCCTCTTTTATTGTCATGGAATTTGAATACCCTATTCCTTCTATTCCGTTGAATTTAGTTGATCCTACAGATGAGTAGCACGCCGTTCGCTCTCCCAAGGCGGTCGGAGTGTTGCAAAAATGTGGGCATCTCAGTTAACTACAGTTAAAATAGTCCGAGTCGAAGGGACGTGGTAATAAACGTGTGAAATATATGTTTGTGGGACTAGTATAACGAAGTGGAAGTGATAGAATGGATTAAACGTCACATGAGGGGAGATAATCAATACATAAGTGTGCAATTATAATAGCACGCCTTAACTTAACTGGAAGGCTGTGGGAAGCCATTCAAGAATTGGTATCCCTTGAATAGAGTAGAATTTAATTGTGATGAAGCACACCAGGAGCGGAATTTTTATTAGTCAAGTGTGAGAACGACTTGTGCATATAAAGAGTAATGATGTTAGTATAGTATAAGAGATTCAGAAGTGCGCTTCGTGGAGAGAAGAGCACGGGTCGGAACTTTCGGCATACTCCAAGGAAGGAAGAGGAGTATTACGTGTCACTTAATGTGAGACATTTCAAGGGAAGAATCGATGTTTAGAGAGACGTAGTGATTAGTCTCTACATGCACCGCCCATAGGTAAGGTTTGGTTGAAAGAGGAGAATCAACCAAAGAATTTTGTGTTTATCGAAAATTCCTGAAATTGGAAGAGGTTGGTAAAGTCGGTAAAGTTCTTGGATGAGTTGCCATCCTCAAAACAAGATCCAGGGTTTATCCCGAACATGTGAATTAAGTCGCCGAAAA
This sequence comes from Sambucus nigra, assembly GCA_949130495.1. NCBI lineage: Eukaryota > Viridiplantae > Streptophyta > Magnoliopsida > Dipsacales > Adoxaceae > Sambucus > Sambucus nigra. The sequence continues at coordinate 40,627,508 of OX422213.1, forward strand.
GGAAGTGATTGATATTCCTTTGGGATGGCTTACAATATTAACTAGTATGTCCCAGACTTCCCTTGAAAGGAAGGATCACGCCAGTGCATGGTCCGGCGCAGTATATATTTCTGAATCAGGATGAGATTGGTGAATCCCACCTTTGATATGGGATTTCAGGAACCAGCGTAGATAAGATTTCGTTTCGAGTAGGATGTATCACCCTTAGCTAGGGAAATAGGCGCATGGTGATTAAAGATTTGTGGAGCCACGTGAAGGAGATTTTAGAATCTTGGTACAATCATTTCAAGAATGCTCTGTAGAAGCACTCGTACCTGTTTATCGCGTACGAGGTACTTATTAAGGTTTTGTTATGGAAGAACCTCGGCTATTCTCCTTCCGTATGTTTAAGAGGAGAGTAAATAATCAGAATTTTTAAATCGGTCGAGAAAGGATCCGATAACTATGGTGGAATTCCCAGACTGTTTTAGGCACAAGAGTGGTCAAATGTTCGTATGATATTCTCAGAATGGGAATCTTGTGTATGAGTAAATCCGAATAGTTGTCAGGTAGTGAGGTGCGGCCTCCTAATGATAGTGAGATAATGAAATTTATAACGTATGGACGTAACCTATTCAAATGTTGTCAGTTGGGAATGCAATGTGAAGTGTCTCAATGAGAATGTAAAACAATGTTGCTGTGAGGAAAAAGCAATAGTGATTGAGCGCCGTACTATGTAGATAGTTTGCGTACTGACAGGGATTGCCAGAATTGTGCTACCTGGTAGGCCTTATTTTCCGAATTTCGGGACGAAATTCCGTTATTAGGGGGGAAATATGTAATACCCCGTATTTTCATGGATTTTAAATTTGAGGATTTATTAAATTTAATTGAGATAAATTAATTTAATTTTAATCCGGAATGTTCTTTTAAATATTTACTAGCGTGACGAGAGTTAGTAATTATTGGAAATTTGTTATTTGTGGCATATTACTCGATGAGTATAGTAATATAAGAGAATTATTTTTATAATATTGTCACGTGTGAATAAAATAACAATTGTGGAAATTTAAGTCAGGACGCGCCTGTGTCGTGTCGGGACTAAATGTGGATTAATAAAAAGTGAATATTTTATAAGTTGTTCGTATGGTCGTTTTGAGTGTGCCAACGCATTCGGAAGGGTCGAGATAGTCAGAAAAGTGTACCCGAAGGTTTAGTTTGGGTCTCGGGGCGTTTTTAGGCCTAATTGGTACCCCGGGAGGGCATTTTGGACATTTCACATATTTGGGTAATTAAACCCACGAAAATCAACAACCTATATCAGCCATTTAGGTTAACCATTTAGGGTTAGAATATTCAGAACCCTAGTACGACCATTGGAGAAGAGAGGGAAAGCTCTCAAGGCAATTCAAGGCCAAAAAGTCATTCGTTTGCACCGCAACCACCACCAACGCGTAGATCGCGCAACGGGCTACGCAACCACACCAAAAACATCTACAAATCAGAACATCGAAAATCCCAGGCAAGTGTTTATCTTGTTATTTTCGTTGGTGCAATTTCCATATTAGTTTTGGAATGATTAGGGATGAAATATATGGAAGAAAACCTAATTTGTGATAGGAAAATCCATGTAGTATTGATTTATATGAAAATTCTGGATACCTTGCCATGTAGAGGAATGTAACCACGAAATTTTGATAATTATAAGAAGGAATTTCTGAAGAAAAATTGGTTAGAAACCTGTTTAAGAGAATTTTAGTGTCCATGATAATTAATTAACTTTTGGGGTTGTTAATCCTTGATTAAACGATAGAAATACCCATGCCTTACGTTGGAAACATCTGATATATTGATATAATATTAGTGGTAGCATTTTGGGACGTTTGGGTTTGGAAAAATATGGATTTGGATGAAGAAAAGTGTTAGAACCCGTAACTGCAATTCTGCAGAAATCGAAATACCTGCTTGATCGATCGATCGAGCCTAGAGCTTCGATCGATCGAAGGTTCGATCGATCGAGTCCCAAACCTCGATCAATCGACCACTCCTGGAAGACTCCTATTTCCCTTGTTTAATTAGTTAAACTAAATTATCGTGAAATAATTCTTGGGTATTCTTAATAAAATGTTTTGGGAGATAGGAAAGACCAGTAAGACATATGAATAAGTGTTGGGAACTTTATTATAAGACGAGAAGTTGCTTTTGGGATCATTATGTAATGAACGATGAAACTACGTATTTCAAGTAAGAGATTACGGTGAATAGCTACGATAGTGAATAGAGGTATACCTACTGAATGTTCTACTTGGAAGGATAGAGTCCACGAGTGTCACGTAATAAGTGAGAAAACTCTGTGAGTTAAGGTTAGAGATGAAACCTTATACGTAATACTAATAATGTGAAATTAAGGATAAATGTTGTAATTATGGGTAATGAGAGAAACCTGTATTGATATAATAATAAGTGGTATATTTATATAGTTGTGTATGCATATATTATATACGTGTGAAAAACGTACCCGCGCTACTTGCTATTCCTGAGGTTACCGCGCTGGGACAGTCTTATCTCGATGGGACCTTTATGGGGGGATATTGACTTGTACCTTAGAAGATAGATATCCTTGGTACAGGCTATCGAATCGATAGTTCAGACGGTCCTAAGAGGCGTGGGGTATGTACTGACCTCTTAGAGACTTGTAATCTATACTTCGCCTCAAATCTTGTTTTGTGTATATATGTTGATACAGTTCGAGAGTGATTCCGAACTTGTACATCCCTTAGTGTGAGCGATACGGGGATTGGATAACAGAGTATGCCTGCACCATAGTTTGTATGTTGGATATATATATATATATATATATCTGAAATTTGGGAAATTGAAACTATTGCTGTGATATAGTAAGTGAGAAATAATTCCGGACTATAAATCGGAAATACTTGTGTTGAGAAAGTATAATATGACACTGGAAAACTTTATTGATTTATAAGGTTAAAATGAGAACTTTGGTTACTAATTGAATAGTATCTTCGAACAATTAAATCGTTAATTTTAAATCTTACGAGTAATATAAGATAAATTAATCCATTGGGAAAGGATAGCATGTTATATGATGAGATAGACCACTGGGAAGGTTAGTGCGATAGGTGTGCACATTAGAAGAGAGGTGAGAATTTCTCAAGAGAGTGTCGCACTAATATGTTGTTTCATTGGCCTGTATCAATTTAAATACTTGCTAAACGTATTTTAAATCAAACACACTATTGGGATCTGACCCGTTTCTTTTTCTCTTTCTCTCTCTTGTATATATATGTATGTATTACAGGTGCCCAGCCACAGGGGCGTCTTGCTTAGGATCTTTTGGAAGGAACGCGCTGAAGCTTAGGTGGGAGTTGCAGGTCTCTTGATTAGACGACTTCGTTTATTCGGATCCATTCTTAGTACTTTCAGCAAGTTGAGCATGTGTAGCTCTTTCCATTATTCCGTTGTTATTAGACATTTTTATTCCAGTTATTTCCAGTATTATTACTATGGGATTTTATTCAGTTTGGATGTGTGACTTTAGATTTCATATGTTGACATTCGATTGACGAATGTATTAAATTAATTGGATTATGTTACAGAACTTAATGTGGTGTGATTCTTACTTATTGAATGTTGTTAATAAAATAAATGATTTTTCTTTAAATAAAATTTGGAAAGTATGTATGAAAATGGTTTTGACACATAGCTTAATTATTTAGGGTGTTTAAATTGGAAAAGTATTTTTACGACGGTGATGCTAAGAATGAACCAACTGTTCACCTTGATTTTAATTTAATAAAGGAGTGATCGCCCGGTATTTAATTAGGCGGGGTGTCACACTATGCATACAATCAAGGTCGTCTAGGCCTTAAACTAGTTCCATCAGGCCAGCAGGGCCAAAGGGATAATGGGGGTAGCAATCATGGCCAAAACTACTAGGTCCGAGAAAAGGACACCTCGACATGTTCAGTGGGGCTAGAGGAAAGGGTATGGAATAGAAAGGTGTCCTATATGTTGAGAGTAGGGAAATTTATATTGAACTTGTCCACAGTGAAAAGGTAAGGCTAGTCAAACTAGGAAATATATGACTATGGTGTTAGTGGGGCACAACAGCAGGAGGAGTAAGATTTTTGACAGGGAAATCAAGCTATGAGATTTAGGCCCAGAGGTTATCAACCCAAGAATAGTGGGTTCAGGAAGCACCATCAGGGTCCTCAATAGCAGTAGCATCCCATTCCTGATGGTCGTTAGGGCCAAGGAAATAATGGGAGAGGCCTGTAATGCCGTGATCAGAGGTAGATAGATTTTTGGGCCGATTTTCACTTATGGGTGTATAGGCTATAAAATAAGGGATTGCCCAAAGCAAGGTAGAGGCAACTATAGGATGAGATCTTGGATTTACAACCATTACAACAAATCGTGGGTCAGTTTCAGCGCGAGAGTTACATTCAGGGACCCTATGATCAGTCGAGGCAGATGTAAAATGGAGGTAATATTTTTGTTTCATCCTTGCGAGTACGTGACTAGTTCGGGTGACATGAGTGCATCATAATATATGATTGTTAACACTATAATTCGAGTGTGAGTCGATGTTAGTGGGTGAGTTGGCGGTATCAGCCTTATTATGAAAGTATTTACCATTGAGTAACAAGACTTTTTGGTGTCACCTGTAGGGGAGAGGGTGTGGACGCTAAGATAATTTTTATGTTATGATTTTGTACTTTTGAGAGTTAAGAAAGTAGGACTTATTATGAACATGTATAGTGATTGTATACCGAGGGTTTAAGTGGTAGTAGATTGTGTTATAAGACTATCATGCTTGTTATTCCAGGGTGAGTTATATTATTTTGTGAGGCATCACCTGAAAGAGGGTTGGGCCTACATATATGTATATATAAATTGTATTGTATTCTAGAATTTTGTGAGTATGCCGTCTAGTTATATTTGATCCCGGTGCGTAGGGACTTTTTACTGATGTGATTTAGGGTGCGTTATGTTCCTTGTCGAACGGAGAGATATAGCTCGTTATTTATTTAGTGCCGAGAACTTGAGATAGGAAGAGATTCGTGTTGTATGTCATCTTTAGTGTGATGAGAGTGGACGAGTAGACTTTTAATGTCAGCAGACAAAAATTTTGGGGTACGTATTATGGGATGGAGGCCTAGCGGATCTCGATGATCGACAATGTTAGATAGTAGTGTATCGGGGGGTCCTTATTTGGATTACGCTTTGCGAGACATCCCATGCATGAAACTTAGTGAACATTGGAAGTTAGGAGAAGTTTTCTCTTTAGGACTTGGGTTTAGTACCTTAGTTATTGTCAGTGTACGTGATTATAACTGAGAGTTGATAATTATATTATGATTTAAGGCCAGTTGAGCCATAAAATCCTGATGCGAGAACCACTGTAGAATGTTTACACCATAAGTAGATCAGTGGGACAACTTAAAGAATAGTTAAGTAACAATTATTAGGGTGGTTGAGTATAACCTTACTGTACGGTCATGCCAAGTACATGAGGATTAGTTTAAAATAAGTATAATACATATAGTTAAATGGTGCAGTTATGCACAGGTATATGGTGTATGGGCGCCCTCAGTTGGATCTTTGGTATTGTTCGCAATCGAAAAATGTGGAAAGGTATGTGTAAAATGAGCAAATGAATAAGGGAGTTGGCACGTGGGAATATTAGAGCTTTCCCCAGTAGAGGAATTACTTTAGCCATGAGTAGATAGGATCATAGTAGTGACCAAAAGGGGAAAAATTGCAAGGTGACATGTTGGCGTCAAGGTGAATGGTAGATTAAATGATGAAGGATTTTAGTATGAGATGGATAAAGCAAATTAGTCACTAGAATGAAGGGTAATTGGAGACCGTGGGACTAGAGGGATACCGTTAGTAGAGATATTGTGAGAATAACAGAACGATTTAGATTATTTGGAAAGGACGGATGTTGTGCGAGAATATATTCGAAACTTTTGAGTATCAGACTTATCCTAATTTTTAGGACGAAATTCCTTTGTGGAGGAAGTATGTAATACCCCGTATTTATGAGTATTTGGAATTTAATTATTTCAATAAATATTTGAGTTTAATTTTAAATTACACGTGCGGTGTAATTTGATGAAATTATATATTTTTAGTGAGATAATATATTATTGATGGAATAATCTATGCAAAAATTAGTATACGTCGTAACGAGTAATATCGACGGGATTGGGTTGGAACTCAACTAAGGGTCGCGTGTAGACTATTTTGAGGTCGAAATAAGATATTTACATAGCGACTCAAATGATGATTTAGAGGTCACGGTTAATTTTGAAATGATCAAAATAGTCGGAATAGTATACCCGAGTGTATAGTTTGGTTTCCGAGGTGATTTTTGACCAACTCGGCACCGTTTAACAACATTTTGGTCATTCGGGAGTTTGTGGTTTAGAGAAATCCAAAATTTAAATAGCGTATCCGCCCCTTGGAGTTAGAGGCTAGGGTAAACAAAAGTTAAAGAAGGAGGAGGCCACGGGTGAGGAGGAGAAAAGAGTTTTTTTTAGATGTGCAACACTTGTTCTCTCCACCAAAGTTATCGGAATCATGATCGGAGTGAGGAAGGATCGACTCGATCATCTTGAAAATGAAATCAGACCTGCATATCATAAGGCAAGTGTTTATCTTGCTTGTTTCTAAAAGGTTATAATACCCATGTAGTGTAGGGTTTATTATTTGATAATTTTAAATGAGGTTCTTGAAAAAATTGATGATTTAAACAAATGATCTTGGGTAGGATTGCATGTAGATTGAACGTATGTATATGGGTAATACGAAATCATAATATATATGAGATGATAATAATCAGAGAAATCTCGGTTTTTAAATGAAAGAGATGAATAATAATGAAATCTAGGGTTTGAAGGATTTTTTAAAAGAAAACCGGTTCTTGGGTTGAATACGTGATTATTTAGTGTTAGATTTACATTGGAAATCATTCCTATACACTAATATGAGGTTCACAAATGTTGGTTTGAAATTTGGTTAAGTTTCATGAAGAATTTAGGAATTTGGAAAAGCAAAAAAATCATAAAAACGGAAGGAAGAAGACAACTGACACTTTTCGAATTGATTCATCCCAAGGGCGAATCGATTCGGAAAGCAAATAAATTCTTCCTTTGGGAGAATTGATTCGGATTCCCAAATTTTGGCAGTTTTTCCTTTTCCAGCCTAGAACTTGTGTGAAATTCTCGGGGGACTTTTGAGAAGTCTTTAATTTATAGTGAGGGATATAATAATCATCAGTATGACAATTTTAAGTTTGGGACTTAGTCATAAGTGAGGAGAATTAAGACTATGGTTAATCGGGCATAAGTTACAATGCCAGTGAAATCGGGAGATTGAGAATGGATCACGGAGAGATAAGTGAACCTATGATTCCGACCAGTAGTGTAGGAGTGTATTTTTTTTATTGATATTTAATCAATGGGTATAGGGCTCGAGAAAATACGATAGAGGGATATATTCATATGTGGATTAGTACGTTAAGTGTTCGAGAGACATATTACGTACGAGTCATATTATAGGTTGAGTGTATACCTATGCGGATTATATTATAGATTGAGTGTATACTTATGAGGATTATATTATAGGTTGAGTATATACCTATGCGGATTATATTATAGATTGAGTGTATACTTATGAGGATTATATTATAGGTTGAGTATATACCTATGCGGATTATATTATAGGTTGAGTGTATACCTATGCGGATTATATTATCGGTTGATGGTATACCTACGTGGATAATGTCTATAGGTTAAGTGTATACCTATACATATTATATTTATGGGTTGTGTGTATGCCTATATGCGATATATGGATTAGGTTGTGTGTATTCCTATTATGTTCTTCCTTATGTCTGAACATACCTACGCTGCTTACTATCATGGAGGCCTTGTGTAGAGGGTGATCCCACCTTGACTATTCTAGCGAGGTCTAGATATGTGCCCTAGAATATAGAACTTAGGGCAGCCCACAATGTGTGTGTATTAGTGAGACTGGCAAGTCATTTGAGTACGTTAGGTATGTGCGTAGCAAAAAATATTAGAACTATGTTCACCTCCATTATGTGTATTTGAATGAGGGTTCGAGGAGACATGACGAACTAATAGTCCTTGATTTGGCACAAGAGATACAAGGACTTGATAGCAGAGTATGCCGCATCACGAGGGGCCATTTCAGAGATGCTATAGTTGTATATATTATGTGTGATAAATATATAAAAATGTGATTAACCTACTTTTGTGTGATGTAGGAAAGATGGATAGTGTATATCTAAATGTGACGTAATTATGAGATGCTCTACTCAGTGTGATAATAGTAAAGTTAGATAGTGTATATCTAAAGATGAATCAAGTAGAGAAACTTAATGAAATTTTTTAATGATAACATATGTGAGATGTTAATTATGGGTTAATGATAACATATGGTAGATGTTTATTATTTGTTAATGATAACATATGTGAAAATTTTAATTATGGTTCCATAATAACATACGTGTAACGTTAAGTATTAGTATTGTGATAGCGTACTGCATGGACGATACGGGAGGAGCTAAAACTGTTAGGGTTAGATAGGTATTTATGACACCTAGTTGGGATGGGTATCATATCTAGGCAGAAGACGTTAGGCGTACACATTAGTTGAGAGGTGAGGAACTCAATGGAGTGTACGTTGAGCTAACATGTATAATCAATAACTGATTTTAAACTTTAATGTAAATACTTGCTAAATATTTTCAAATGGTTTTACTTAGGCTCTGACCCGTACTTGCAAAATGTTTTCAAAACCTTTTAGGTGTCCCGCCACAAGGATGCCGAACTTGATGATATGTTCAAGGGATGTGTAGCTGCAACACATGTGGATGCTTGCAGAATTTGGATTAGACACTTCAGTCACTTCATTCCTAGAGAAAGATGCAGTTCAGTTATTTCATTTGGGCGTTTTTCCCCTTCAGTCATTTCATTTATTTCAGCTTAGACTTTGTACTGAGATTTTCATTCATTTGTTGGACTTTATTTTAGACTTGGGAACCGATGGTTTATTTGGTATTAGTTTATTCAGTACTTATTTTGTGATGGATTTATATTATTACTGTTGTGACAACCCGCTCATAATAATAACGGGTGGCCAGCCCTATACTACATTAAATCAGGTATCTCAGATGGCACAATCTCAACATCAACTGACAACACACAATAATATAAGGTTAACTACCCGAAACTATTAAAAACGGATTGTTAAAAATTTAAAACGTTTATTTAATACCAATTAAAACCAACCATTTAACCATACACAAACAATACTACATCTAACTATGATGAGTGAAACATGCAAGCTCCAATGATATAAAAGAATGCAATACAATGTATAATGAAATACCCGAATATGCTGTCGGGTCACAGACAATACAATAATCTGAGAAGAATATATAAAAGTGTTAATCTACAAAACTTGAGTATAGACCCAAATCTACAACTGAATCCTAATCTAGATATACAAAAAATAGGAATCGACTAAGGCAAAGTGCCGCAATAGTCCACTACTGCCACAGCTCCATGAATACACTGGATGGGAGAACATCAATGGCATCCTTGCGGAGGAACACCCAAAGTAATAAAATATATACATAGGAGGAGAAAATATAAATGGGTCAGAGACCGAGTTGAAAACAGTTTATAGCAAGTGCATTAAAATGCATAATAATTATAAATGCATTATTACATGATTTAATGGAATCGCACTCTCCATAATAATCCAACTCACCCCTCCACTAAAGCGCGTAACTAAACATATGCATGTGATCTCCAAATAAATCCCCCTAATTAATTTAGGCAAGGTTATTTAACTAATTACCAATATGAATATTCAATTAAATTCCTCTAACTTATCTTCCAATCTATGCTTATCTGGATTACATTTAAATCACTTACTTAAACTTTTAATGCTATAGTTCTCATTTATTTCTTTCATTTTCTCCACATATATAGTTTACATAACCATTTCCCAATTCAACACACAATAAACATAAACATCGTTTTTACTAGAATTTCTCATATTCTAGTTATGCCAACAATATACAATTATATACATGAGTTATTAGCATCTATGTGCTAAGGACTAAACTTCTCCCAATTCTCAATACTGCACTATGTTTGTGTGTGGGACATCTCACCGAGGCGAAATCCAAACAAGGAACCCCCCGTTACACTACTCCTGACAGTATTGATTTTCGAGATTCATTATGCCTTCAATGCATGATGCATGTAACCCAAATTCTTACTACTCCATTTTAATTAATTTATTATTCCCAATTCTCAACAGTGCACTATGGTTCGTGCGTGGGACGCCTTGCCGAGGCGAAATCCAAACAAGGAACACCCCCGATACACTACTTCTGGCACTGTCGATCGTCGAGATGTATATACATTATATATATATGAGCATTGAGGACTAACTTCTCCTCACTCGCAACATTACACTGAGATTTGTGCGTGGGACATCTCGCAAAAGAGAAATCCAAATAAGGAACCTCCTCGATACACTTCTTATTGGCAATGTTGGTCGTTAAGGTCCATTAAGCCCTTAATACCTAAGTACCAATCACATCCATAATATAATAACCTTCTAAACGAGCTATAACTCGTGGACACAGGCTCACATGCTATCATCTTCCAGTTGCCCAAACCACGTAGCAAACTGGGGCCACCTGGTGGGGTTCAACGACACCCACCTCGTGATCAACTCACTTACACAATGTCCCGGGAAGCGGTCATAGCTCCTAACCGACAAGTGAGAACGACACATACCCACGACTTCTCACCCCCAAAATAATAATGTATATCGCATAATAATCACATGGACGACTATGACCTGGGGAATATCCACACCCTGCTCATCGAGCCAGGATGCTCACCCTCATCGCGCACAACTTCCCAATGTTAGCAAGGTGGGGGTATGCTTCACTATATATATATATATATACCATCACATAAGGCATACATACATCATCACATCATATAAAGATATACCATCATATAAGGTATACCCATCACATCATTCACATATTCATAGTACGCTCTTAGGCCCAATCGAATTAATATTATTGTTTAGTATATCTCTCGCTTTTGATATACTATTCGTGAATTCTCACACATCTTCCCCCACTTAGTATACACTATACTATTTCTCGCTTGAAGCTCACATATCTCTTCTATTTGAATTGTCTCTCAATTCTATTTATGCTAAGGATATTTTCTATCCTAATGCACCTCAATTATAATTTCTCCTTGTGTGAGACATCTCCCAAATCAATCACCGCTAAGGATATTTCTATATCCGTATGCACGTTTATTGGCATTCATATTGTCAATCCATAATATGGTTCAATTAATTATATGAACCTTTGAAATTATTCCATTGGGATTTGATTCTAAGAATCCAATATCTCTAAACTCATTCTCATTCTTTCATATAGATTTAATAATTATCTCCAAATAGAACTTACAATGATAGTGGGATTCCCCACTTAGATTATACCATAATCTTTAATCGGTATTCCTTCATTTAAGTCAATACGACTCCAATAATTTCTTATAAGGGAAACTCCTTAAAAATCTCCAAAACGTACTCCATACGATTCCTATAAAGGTTACCAATAGATAACCTCCAACGAAACGGAATGAAATTCTCCCTAGAAAAAATCCCTCGAAAAACGCTGTTTCTGAATCGATTCGGCCAATTTCAAATCGATTCGGCCCTCCGAATTGATTCGGCCTTCAAGGCGAATCGATTCGGGTCATCAGACCTGGGGTTCTGTCTCAGGCTGAATCTATTCAGCTGGGGTACGAATCGATTCGGTCACTCAGACCTGGGCAACTGCATATTTTCGAATCGATTCGGTAAGGGGCCGAATCGATTTGGCCCTTCAGAACTCTCGAAAATGGCTCCTTTTTTTAGTAAGCCAAAAATCCCAAAAATCATTTTAATCATTTTCTCTTCATTTCTCTTCAACCCAATCACATATATATCATCAATAATCATCCAAGAACACATATAAACTAATTTATAACCTCAAATCCATTTCTACAAAACAAATCTAAGATTATACCCAAAAATTAGGTTTTAATAAACTAAACCTAAAACCCATGAATTTAATCCACAAATCATGCAATAAATGGTACACAATAATTATTTAGCAAGTTTAATCACTTGACTCGAGTTCATAGGGTCTGATCCATCCTTGTGAACGCGTATTGGCCGAAAAATCCCCTTTCTCTCTCTTTCTCTTCTTCTTCTTCTTTTTTCTTTCTTTCGATTTCTCTCTTTCTCTCTAAGGAGAATTGATCTCCCATAGGCTTTTAAGTCTTATCTCCCAAGATACACACTTTAAATGATAATACACACTTTAAATTACTCAGTAACTTTAATTCGAGTCAAACGAGCTTAAAATAATTTCGGAACCTAAATTGACCCCAAGTACAGTCATTTTGACTTTCTCGACCCTTTCGAAAACAACTACACCCTCAGAATTACCATTCGACGCACTTTCTAGCACTTCAGATTTTGACCTCAATTGCCAATTTAATAATTCTCCAAATAAAATAATATTTATTTCTCCCAAAATAAATAAATAACCGTCTCTAAAACCTCGGGTTGTTACAAACTTCCCCACTTACAAAAATTTAGCTAAGCCTAATTCTCCAAAGCTCAACTAGTTCCTATGACACTCATCGTCACTAGAACTATATCCAACTTTTAACTTCCCCCAACGAATTATTTTAAATTTTACTTTAAGTTATATATAAAAAAATTTTAACAACTAGGGCGCCCATACACCCTTTATTCGAGCTTTACTCGTACCAATCATAATGAGGCTTCATTTGCCTCCAAAGTTCCTTAGATATACATATACTAGCATATTAAAAGGATAAAATTTTGAATGGTCCACGGAATTAACTCCTCTCAATTCCTGACATTCGTCACTTTCGTGCGTGGGACGTCTCGCAAAAGAGAAATCCAAACAAGGAACCCTCCCAATATACTACTATGTGGCGACATCGCGGATTGAGAGATTGTTAAATCCGGACTAGAGTTTAAGAGTTATCTTGGGGTAAATCATTTTGATATGGCTAAGGGCCGATAAAAGTTTGATTTTCAAAACAGTTTATAAAAACATTTTGGTTTATATCTTACAATATTTATATAAAGTGCCTTATGTCCATAGCACAAGGTCTTATCAATCATCATACATATAACAACATATAGCTCACAAAAATTAGCATAATTATGAGCTAAACTTTCCTGCGTCCCAACAATCCACAATCTTTAAACTCTTTTCAGTAATGATATCTTATATCATATTAACATATTGTCATTTATTTGGCTAATCCATATTTGGAATACAACAATTATATAAGTCTAACATGACTATATATTAAGAAGTAGCTTTATCATCACTACTTAACACACAACAACAATTCTTACATTCATAACAAGGTTATAACTCTCTTTGAGCACATCACAAAATTATCTATTCTCTCAAAAGATAATGACATAAGAGCCTAACTTGCTCAAAATTACCTTTCGGGTCATTACATACATAATAGGGTTCTGGCACTACCCTCTCACAATTATCTCCCATACGATATTCCATAATTTCATATTTTAATATTCCTATTCACAAGGGAAAAACAACTTACATCATCCATCTCTAGTCCGATCGCCCTACATCATCAATGGGCTCCCACACCAAGTCCCTTGGTCTAAAATGACCATGAATCTGCTGTAGGGGTTGCACTTCCAAAATTTCATCAATATGTGGTCCTTTACCTCTTTTAAGACAATCTCTCTTTTTATGACCTGTTTCTTTACAAAAGAAACATCTACCCGCGAATCCTCTCGGCCCACCTTGAGGAACAAAATGTCGTTGCGACTCTCTATAGTCCGACTTATACCCACTCGCATTACTGGCACTCTTTTCGCCAAACCTACTTGGTGAACTCGAATCTCCAATGTTCTTACCCTCTTGTGAAGGAAGACGGTATTCATGACACTTTAACAGTGCCACATTCACTACCTCGACGAAAGTCACTAAAGTGGGACTCTCTAATAAATGCTGTCGAATCCTCCAATCTAAACCTCGAACAAATTTCTATATACGCTTATCTTCCGTATTTACATCATCAGGTACTAATTTTGCCCATCTAGAAAAATCTTCTTCAGATTCTGCCACCGTCCTATTACCTTAAAACACATCCATCGGTTTCCTCCTCGTTTCCTTTGGAACTGGGGAAGGAAAGTACCTTCGATCAAAGAATTCCCAAAAATCTGATATAGATAAAGAATCTCTCTGTTCAGATGTGGTGATAGACTCCCACCATTTAAGAGCTTCACCCGATAACTTAAAGGTGGATAAAAACTATTTCTGCACCTCACTACACTCAGCCATACAGAGGTGACCCTGCATACTACACTTCCATTGACTTGCAGCCATTGCATCAACTCCCCCTGAAAACTCTGGAGGATGTCCCTTACTAAAATCTTCCTTCACTCTTTCTCACAAAGACAGTCCTAAATGGGTTTGGGCTGCTTGAACGGCAGGTCGCTGTGCCATCATATAAATGGCAGCAGTTACTCGTTGTGCCATAATATTGGCAACTTCATGTGTAGGCATGTTCCTTTAAGGCGTTTGGGGTTCCACATTCCCTTTATTTTGCCTGACTGAACGACCTCTCTTCGGTGGCATCTGAAACAAGAATAATTATATCCGAATGCCTTTCAAATGTTTTCGAAGAAAGATATGGACGTTCGAATACAACAATCCTAATAATAAGGCTCTACATCAAGAATGCTTATGGAAGACCGTAGTAATGCACAAAGATCCTAAAGACACTACAACCTGATGCTCAAAATAATAACGGGTGGCCAACCCTATACTACATTAAATCAGGTATCTCAGATGGCACAATCTCAACATCAGCTGACAACACACAATAATATAAGGCTAACTACCCGAAACTATTAAAAATGGATTGTCAAAAATTTAAAACATTTATTTAACACCAATTAAAACCAACCATTTAACCATACACAAACAATACTACATCCAACTATGATGAGTGAAACATGCAAGCTCCAGTGATATAAAAGAGTGCAATACAATGTACAATGAAATGCCCGAATATGCTGTCGGGTCACAGACAATACAATATTATGAGAAGACTATATAAAAGTGTTAATCTACAACACTTGAGTACAGACCTAAATATACAACTGAATCCTAATCTAAATATACAAAAGATAGGAATCGACAAAGGCAAAGTGCCGCAAAAGTCCGCTACTGCCACAGCTCCACGAATACACTGGATGGGAGAACATCAATGGCATCCTTGCGGACGAACACCTAAAGTAATACAATATATTCATAAGAGGAGAAAATATAAACGGGTCAGAGCCCGAGTAGAAAATAGTTTATATCAAGTGCATTAAAAGGCATAATAATTATAAATGCATTATAACATGATTTAATGGAGTCGTACTCTCCATAATAATACAACTCACCCCTCCACTAAAGCGCGCAACTAAACGTATGCACATGATCTCCAAATAAATGCCCCTAATTTATTTAGGCAAGGTTATTTAACTGATTCCCAATATGAATATTCAATTATAATCCTCTAACTTATCTTCCAATCTATGCTTATTTGGATTCCATTTAAATCATGTACTTTAACTTTTAATGTTATAGTTCTCATTTATTTCTTTCATTTGCTCAACATATAGAGTTTACATAACCATTTCCCAATCCAACACACAATAAACATAAACATCGTTTTTACTAGAATTTCTCATATTCTAGTTATGCCAACAATATACAATTATATAGATGAGTTATTAGCATCTAAATGCTAAGGACTAAACTTCTCCCAATTCTCAATATGGCACTACATTTCGTGAATGGGACGTCTTGCCGAGGCGAAATCCAAACATGGAACCCCCCCGTTACACTACTCCAGACAGTATTGATTTTCGAGATTCATTATGCCCTCAATGCATGATGCATGTAACCCAAATTCTTACTACTCCATTTTAATTAATTTATTATTCCCAATTCTTAACAGTGCACTGCGGTTCGTGCGTGGGACGTCTCACCGAGCCGAAATCCGAATAAGGAACCCCCGATACACTACTTCTAGCACTGTCGATCGTCGATATGTATATACATTATATATATATGAGCATTGAGGACTAACTTCTCCTCACTCCCAACATTACACTGAGATTCGTGCATGGGACATCTCGCAAAAGCGAAATCCAAACAAGGAACCCCCTCGATACACTTCTTATTGGCAATGTTGGTTGTTAAGGTCCATTAAGCCCTCAATACCTAAGTACCAATCACATCCATAATATAATAACCTTCTAAACGAGCTATAACTAGTGGACGCGGGCTCACATGCTATCATCTTCCAGTTGCCCAAACCACGTAGCAAACTGGGGCCACCTGGTGGGGTTCAACGACACCCAGCTCGTGATCAACTCATGCACACATCCCGAGAAGCGGTCATAGCTCATAACCGGCAAGTGAGAACGACACATACCCATGACTTCTCACCCCCAAAATAATAATGTATTTCGCATAATAATCACATGGATGACTATGACCTGGGGAATATCCACACCCTGTTCATCAAACTAGGAAGCTCACCTTCATCGTGCGCAACTTTCCAATGATAGTAAGGAGGGGGTATGCTTCACTATATGTATATACCATCACTTAAGGCATACATACATCATCACATCATATAAAGATATACCATCTTATAAGGTATACCCATCACATCATTCACATATTCATAGTAGTCTCTTAGGCTCAATCGAATTAATATTATTGTTTAGTATATCTCTCTCTTTTGATATTCTAACCGTCAATTCTCACACATCTTCCCCCACTTAGTACACACTATACTATTTCTTGATTGAAGCTCACATATCGCTTCTATTTGAATTGTCTCTTAATTCTATTTATGTTAAGGATATTTTCTATCCTAATGCACCTCAATTAGCATTTCTCCTTTTGTGAGACATCTCCCAAATCAATCACCACTAAGGATATTTCTATATCCGTATGGGCGTTTATTAGCATTCATATTCTCAATCCATAATATGGTTCAATTAATTGTATGAACCTTTGAAATTATACCATTGGGATTTGATTCTAAGAATCCAATATCTCTAAACTCATTCTCATTCTTTCATATGAATTTAATAACTATCTCCAAATAGAACTCACAATGATAGTGGGTTTCCCCACTTAGATTATACCGTAATCTCTAATCGGTATTCCTCAATTTAAGTCAATACGACTCCAATAATTTCTTATAAGGGAAACTCCCTAAAAATCTCCAAAATGTACTCCATACCATTCCTATAGAGGTTCCCATTCGATAACCTCGAACGAAATAGAATGAAATTCTCCCTAGAAAAAAATCCCTCGAAAAGCGTTGTTTCCGAATCGATTCGGGCCAATTCCGAATCGATTCGGCCCTGCGAATCGATTCGGCCTTCAAGGCGAATCGATTCGTGTCATCAAACCTGGGGTTCAGTCTCAGGATGAATCGATTCGGCTGGGGTCCGAATTGATTCAGTCACTCAGACCTGGGTAACTGCATATTTCCAAATCGATTCGATAAGGGGCCGAATCGATTCGGCCCTTAAGAACTCTCGAAAATGGCTACTTTTTTTAGTAAGCCAAAAATCCCAAAATTCATTTTAATCATTTTCTCTTCATTTCTCTTCAACCCAATCACAAATATATCATCAATAATCATCCAAGAACACATAAAAACTAATTTATAACCTCAAATCCATTTCTACAAAACAAATCTAAGATTATACCCAAAAATTAGGTTTTAATAAACTAAACCTAAAACCCATGAATGTAATCCACAAATCATGCAATAAATGGTACACAACAATTATTTAGCAAGTTTAATCTATTGCCTCGGGTCTGTAGGGTCTGATCCGTCCTTGTGAACACATATTGGCCGAAAAATCCCCTTTCTCTCTCTTTCTCTTCTTCTTCTTCTTCTCTTCTTCTTTTTTCTTTCTTTCTATT
Organism: Sambucus nigra; assembly: GCA_949130495.1. Classification (NCBI taxonomy): domain Eukaryota; kingdom Viridiplantae; phylum Streptophyta; class Magnoliopsida; order Dipsacales; family Adoxaceae; genus Sambucus; species Sambucus nigra. The sequence goes on from OX422213.1 coordinate 40,645,674, forward strand.
TCTCTCTTTCTCTTTAAGGAGAATTGATCTCCCGTAGGCTTTTAAGCCTTATCTCCCAAGATACACACTTTAAATAATAATACACACTTTAAATGACTCGGTAACTTTAATTCGAGTCAAACGAGCTTAAACTTATTTCGGAACCTAAATTGACCCCAAGTACAATCATTTTGACTTTCTCGACCCTTTCGGAAACAACTACACCCTCAGAATTACCATTCGACGCACTTTCTAGCAACTTCAAATTTTGACCTCAATTGCCAATTTAATAATTCTCCAAATAAAATAATATTTATTTCTCCCAAAATAAATAAATAACCGTCTCTAAAACCTCGGGTTGTTACAACTGTATGGTTGGTTTAGTGATTGTATTTATTTTCACTTGTTGTTGTTGTTTAATAAAAAGATAAAATTTGGCACCAACCTTTTGAATACTAGGTAAATTTTAAAATGTTGTCGACAGTGATGTTAAGATTGAACCAGATGGGATTCCAATTTAATTGGATAATGGCTGATCTCCTAATATTTAATTAGGCGGGGTATCCCCTAAGTAATAGATCTCCCCAAATGAAAAAAGTTAGATACCATTTATCCTCCTTTTTGTTCACGAATAGACAAAGATTAATGTGCATAAAATAATTAATTTGTCCGTAGTTAAACCAAGAAATTTATTTCTCAAATTAATTTTTACTTAAATAATATAAAATTAAAATAAACAAAATTTACTCAAATTAATTAGGCACCAAATAAAATAATTTTGTGATTAAACCAATTTTTTCTCTTTAACCAAAGCACGCATCCAGGTGAATTGCGAGATAAAATAAACAATCACTACGCTCGATATACGAGGAAAATCCAAATCCACACCTCGAACAACCCAACCACAAAATCCATTAAGTACGAAATTACAAAAAGGACACGACAAAAGACTTACACAATGACTCAATGCCCTCACAAGTCTTGACACTGTTCATTCTTTCAACCTCTGTTGATTGACACACCGAAATCAACCTACGCCTCGAAGTCCACCGATAGGGCACAACAACCGTCACGCATACAAAGTCCACTGTGACACCCCGCCTAATTAAATACCGGACAATCACTCCTTTATTAAATTAAAAATCAAGGTGAACAGTTGGTTCATTCTTAGCATCACTGTCGTAAAAATAACTATTCCAATTTAAACACCCTAATTAATTAAGCTAAGTGTCAAAACCATTTTTAAAGATTACTTTCCAAATTTTATTTTGAAAACAAAGATTTAATTATTTACAACAATTCAATATTTAAAGAATCACACCACAATAATCCTAAAACATATAATCCAAATAATTTAAACATTCAACAATTAAATCCCAACATTAAAACTTAAAGTAAAACATCCAGACAGTAATAAATCCCAAAGTGACAATACTAGAAATATCTGAATCACAATGTCCAAATAAACAACTGAATAATGGAAAGGGTGACACATGCCCCACTAAATGAATATGCTAGGAGTGGAGTCAAATAAATGAAGTCGTCTAAGAAAGAGGCCTGCAACTCCCACCTAAGCTGCAGCACGTTCCTTCCAAAGGATCCTATGCAAGACGCCCCTGTGGTTGGGCACCTGTAATATATACATATATATATATACAAGAGAGAGAGAGAAATAGAAACAGGTCAGAGCCCGATAGAGTAGATGATTTAAAATTTATTTAGAAAGTATTTATAATGTTTACAGGCCAATGCAACAACATATTAGTGCGGCACTCTCTTGAGAATTTCTCATCTCTCTTCTAATGTGCACGCCTATCGCACTAACCTCCCCAATGGTTTAACTTATCTTAGGTTACTCGTAAGATTTAAAACCGAAGAATATAATTGTTTAAGAAAATAACTTCATTTGATCACAAAGTTCTCATTTAAACCTTATTTATTAATAAAGTTTCCCAGTGTTCCATTATACTTTTCCAAAACAAGTATTTCCAATTTGAGTCATTATACATGTCTTACTTACCATAACACAGTAGGCAGTTTCCCAAATTTCAGGATTTCATATATATATTAAATACTCGTATAATATATATATTCTAACAGCACCCCACATAAAAATTATGGTGCGTGTATACTCTGCTATCCAATCCCTGTATCTCTCGTACTAAGAGAAATACAAGTTCGGAATCACTCTCGAACTATATTAACACATACACAACAATATTGAGGCGAAGCATAGTTTCCAAGTCCAAGAGGTCAGTACATACCCTCACGTCTCTTAGGATCGTCCGACTATCGATCCGATAGCCCGTACCTAGGATTTCTATCTTCTAGGGTACAAGTCAATATCCCCCATGAAGGCCCATTCGAGATGAGACTGTCCCAGCGCGGTAACCTCAGGGATAGCAAGTAGCGCGGGCATGATTTTCACATGTATATAATATATGCATACACACAGTCATATAAATATACTACTTTTATCATATTAATTTAGGTTCGTCTCATAACCCATAATCGCAACATTTATTTAGATTTTCCCGTTATTAGTTATCACGTATAATGGTTCATTTCTAACTTTAATTCTAGGGATTTTCCAACTCATTAAGTAATACTCATGGAGTCTATCCTCTCAAGTAGAAAAATTCAGTAGGTATTCATTTATGTTCCAACGTAACTATCTTACGCGTCTCTCCTTTTAATACACAATTTCCTCATCCCTTATATGTAAGTATCCCAAAAATACAACTCTTGTCTTACATTAAAAATCCCAAAATTATTTATATATCCTGCTGGTCTTCTTTATCTCCCAAAACATTTTAATAAGGGTTCCCAAGAATTATTTCTCATTAAATTGAATTCAACTAATTTAAAAAGGGGAATTATGAGTCTGCCAGGAGGGGTCGATCGATCGAGGTCTGGGGCTCGATCGATCGAACCTTCGATCGATCAAAGCTCTTGGATCGATCGATCGATCAAACAGGTATGACGAATTATGCAGTTACCAGTTACGGGTTTTCTCACATAACTCCATCCGAATCCCAACTTTTCATTCCCAATCGTCCAGAAATTTGTACTACTAATAGTATAAATCCATTCCATACATCTTTTACATAAAGCATGCAAATTTCCATTAATAATCATGGATTAACAGGCCAAAATTCATGTAAATCTCAAGAACCCTAGAATTCTCTTTAACATGGTTCTAATCAGTCTTTTTCCAGAATTTTCTTCCTCTAAAATATCAAAATTTCGTGGTTTAATCCTCCACATGTTAAGGGGTTTCCAGATTAACATACAAATCATTACTACATGCGAATTCCTATCTAAAATTTTGGTTTTCTTACATAAAACTCATCCTAATCATCCCTAGACTAACATGAGTGATGCATTAACGAAAACAAGCAAGATAAACACTTGATTGGGATTTTTGATGTTCTGGTTTGATGACGAATTTGGTGTGGTTACGTTCCCCATCGCGCGATCTACGCGTTGGTGGTGGTGGCGGTGCAACCGGGTGAATCGTTGGCCTTGGATTGCTTGGAAAAGCCTCTCCTACCCTATCCTATGGCCGTCACTTGTCTTTGGTTGTTTTAAACCTAGAGGACAACCTTAGATATCTGATATATCCCTTGAATTTTCTTGGGTTTAATTACCCAAAAATGTAAAATGTCCAAAATGCCCTCCCGGGGTACTAATTAAGCCTAAACACGCCCCGAGACCCAAACTAAACCCCCGGTTACACTTTTCTGACTATCTCGACCCTTACGGACACTTTGGCGCCCTCAAAACGACCATACGAGCGACTTATAATATATTCACTTTTATTCATCAATATTTAGTCCCGACGCGACACGGGCGGTCCGACTCAAAATTTCCAAAATTGTCATTTTATTCACTCGTGACATTTAATATAACCAATATTATATATTACTTTGCTCATTAGTAATATTTAACAAATTTCTCATAATTACTAGCTCTCATCACGATAATAATTATAACATAATTAATTGCTGAATTTATATTAAATAATTAATTCACATTAAATTTAATAAATCCCCAAATTAAAATAGCATAAAAATACGGGGTCTTACATCCACCATCTATAAATCAATGAGAACGAAATCCTCCATAAGATATAAATCTAAAAAATGTTGAGGATGAACATGATGCCAAAAACTCAATCTCAAAGACTGTCCTAGCCAAGCCTTGGGCAACAAGCTGCTGACATAAAAAAATTGTCATCGATACCTTTTATCAAGAAGTTTTTAATTTTTAGCAAAATAAATTTTATGTTGTATAAATTATTTTTCCTTGTAGTTCAATCACGAAAAAGAAGAATTGATATCTCTACTCAAACTGAATTAAGATGTGTTCACTTGGCAGCCATATGATATGCTTAGAATTGATCTCGTAATCATGTTCATCAACTTCATGTGGATTCGGCATTTCCAAGAATCACACAAATGTCATGCCAACCCCTCCCCCCCCCCCCCCAAAAAAAAAAAGGAAAAGGCTATATAAGAGGAAGTAATGAAATTTTTTGAGGTAAGGTCCATTATAAAGAAGTTCAATTACCCAATTGGCTCTTAGACCTAGTCGTTGTTAAGAAAAGCAATGGAAAGTGGAGAGTCTACATAGATATCACTTACCTCAACAAAGCATGTCCCAAAGATAACTTTTCTTTACAAAAGATTGATTAGTTAGTTGATGCCATTGTCATCCATGAGCAGCTGAGTTTTTTAGATGCTTATTCCGAGTATCATCAAATTGCTTTGTTTGGACCCAACCAACAGAAGACTTTGTTCATCACTTCTTGTGGCTTGTATTGTTACACAGTAATTCCATTTGGACTTAAAAACATAAGAGCAACCTACTAGCAGTTATGTTCAAACATCAGTTGGGTGACACTTTATATTTTTAAATAGATGATATTCACATAAAAAAAGAGTACAAAGGCGACCACCTGGATTATCTGATGAAGATATTTGAGTTCCTCAAGTATTTCATAATAAAGATTAATGCGACTAAGTGCTATTTTAGGGTACATTCCAATAAGTTCTTGGGTTACTTGGCCATTTAAAGGGGAATCAGAGAAAATCCCAATCAGTTTTAGGCGATAAACAATGTACAACCATCTCAAAATATATACAGAAATACAAAAGCTGACGAGAATGTTATAAGCACTCAACCAATTCATCTATAATTCCTCTAAGAAGTGTCAACCATTCTTTCAACTCTTGAAGAAGGATAAATGATAGACATGGTATCAAGAATGATAAAAGGCACTTTAATAAATCAAGCTCTATCTAAGTTGACCGCCTATTCTCACGGGCCCAAATCCAAGTTGTCTAGTGCACCCGTATCACACGGTGCTTGATCATGCAGTTATATCAGCTATAGTGTGCAAGAAGGAGGAGATGCAGGATCTAATATATAATAATAATAATAATAATAATAATAATAATAATAATAATAATAATAATAATAATAATAATAAGACACTAATATATAACTAGAAATGATACCTCCATTTGGAAAAAAATGGTATACTCATTAGTAATCACCTCCCGAATGTTGAAGCATTACATTGATGCTAATTCCATCATTGTTATCACTTTATATCATCTAAAGGCAGTCCTTATAAAGGTCGACCGCCTTGGACAGATGTCCAAGTTATCAGTGGAGTTGGGGTGGTTCAATATCCATTATCAACCAAGAACTTCTATCAAATGATAGCTGTTAGTAGATTTTGACATTGAGTTCAGTGGAGGGCGCGAACCCGATAACAAAGAACTTATCAAGGAAACTACTACTGAAGGGACCGATCGACTCAGTAAATGGTTGTTCTATGTTCATGGGGCCTCCAAATAAAAAGGTTCGAGAGTGGTAATTATTCAAGTAACTCAAGATCACATTGTGATCAATCAAAGAATTAGACTTGGATTTCTGGTGTCCAATAATTAAGTTGAATACGAGGCCCTTATTATCAGACTAAAGAATGTTTAATCCCTTGGCGTGAGTCACCTTGAAGTCTACTAAGATTCAAGTCTGGTATATAATTAGATATCAGGAGACTATAATGATAGGGATGAGTACATGTTACCATATCTCCAGATGACCCAGGACTTAGTCGCCAGATTCAAGTACGTCTAAATCCAATGATTTCCTAAGGTAAATAGCAATTTTTTAGATGCTTTGGATAATCTGTCTTTATTCATTGACTTCGAAATTAAAAGAATAATTGAAGTAGAATATTTGTCTCTACCGTGGATTATAAAAAAGACCTTTTTCGATCAAGTTCTCATCATACAAAAGGCTCTTAGCCCTGTATGGACCCTGACGCGACTGAAAATGTGTCTCAGAAATGCGTTCACTCTAGGCTCAAGTGCAAGCCTGTCGCTCCAATAATAATCCAACAAGTCGGGTATCGATCCTCAGGGAAAAAGGACAACGAAGTTGTGATGATGGGAAAAGACAGAGGAATCCTAACCTTCACTCTAAAAATAAAGGAAAAATGATTTGATTTTGGGAATGATTATAACTAAATGCAAATATGAAATTATAAAAAGATGCAATTACACTAAACTACCTAAAATATGATTGAAAACTAGTCCGAAACTTTTTATTTAAATAATGAGAAAAATAGGACGGGAGTACAATCCCCCAACCCTAGTGTAGTGCGGATATAAGACTAATCTTAAATTTATCTGATTAATTTGACCCAAAATTTAGTACTCCCAAGCATTACGTATACGAGGTTCAAGCCCGCGTCATACTTAATCTGAGGATGAGTAAATCAGTATCGCGATAGTAGCATTCGAATTGCACTTTAAATCATCACGAGCACCCAGAGGCAAAACGAGATATAAAGATCTACAATCATTGTGAAACTACGCAATATGATCAAGGTCAATCATTAAATTTAGTGGGTTAATTTTATACACACGCACTAACACATCAGGCTGGGTTCATGCATCCCGACCTTGGGAAATCTAGCCTAACATGTTGAAAAGAATACAAACAAGGATTAATGTGCAGGAACTCATAATTACTCTAAGGAAAATAATGATTAGATGAAGAAAATAATTAGAACTAAAAATTACTCACTAATATTATCTAAGCAATAAGCGAAACAATGAAAGAAACATATACTCATAGAAATCACTGAATAAAATCTTCAATCCTTGAACTAAATCTGAAAATATTAACTAAGCTAGGGTTTCTGGAAAAGAAAAGGTAAAACCTACTAATTCTCCATGTCCATAACAATACTAAATCGGGTCTTTTATACCCTACAACAATATCGGAAGTCAGCTGCACTAGGAGTCTTTTTAGGAAGAGAAAAGATTTTCAAATCTCGAAGACCGGACTGGTCCGGGTCTTAGGCGGACCGATCTGCCCCCAAGGCGGATCGGTTCTTTTTATTTTGAGGTGGACCGGTTCTTTTAATTTTTGCCTCCTTCGGTTTGCATACGATCCGAGGTCTTTTGGAGTTTGGCAAGGCGGACCGGTCCGGGGTAGGGGCGGACCGGTTCGGCTATTTGACTTTTTTTGTTCCTCTTTGACTGCTCATAACTTTTGTTGCGGGATTCCGATTGAGGTGTCGTTTCTTCCTTTGTGCTCGTGAATGAGATGTTTTCAACTTCTCTTTAGGTACCTCATCCGAATTTCGTGTGGAAATTACGTTTTTGCCCTTGAGACCTTTCCTACTTTCTTTCTTGATTCTACCGATTTCCTTCTTTCGTTTCTTGACATTAAATACCTGGAAAATCACTACAAAATACCAGAAACTCGGTGTACTCATTAGGATCAGTCAGTAGCACAGTTATGAGATAAATCCAACTCAATTATGTTGTTCGAGGTGCTAAAAGTAACTAAATCAAGGGATAAATTAGGAAGAATTTATGCCTAATCAAACCCCCCTAACTTAGAACTTTGCGCGTTCCGAGCAATGTAAAAGAATCCTAGGGTGGCTCAACTCTTTGAAAATCATTTTATTAGGATAAAATACCTTTTTTGCGGGCGAGCGATTGCATTTAGCGTATGCAACAAGCCTTAAAACCCCTAGGTCACCCTAGTAGGAGGAGTTGTGTCTCGTGAGGGTTTGCAGAGAATATACTCACAAAATTCGACTCAAAGAAAATTCAAAATATGAAAAAATTGTGCAATTCAAACTTTTCTAGAAAAATAGTCATCATCAAGTCATATTTATAAGTCTCAAATCATAGTGCGTGTGTGCAAAGACGGAAATATAACCGCCAATTTCCACCGATTGATCATTACGTTACTTATCCGAAAATTCGTTTTGATTTTAACTTCTCACGAAATGCTCTCACAAACGAATCTCTCGAATTATGGCTATTCTCTCGGTATACGTGATATAAAGAGTAAATATAATGGATGAAAAATCACGCATACAAGTAGAATGACGGAAATTTCAGAATGATAGGATCTCATCAATGGGTTACGATTTTAAAAACGGGAACATTGCCACTTTTTCGCGCATTCAATATCTTATATTATCTTTTGATGTATTAGCTCTCCACGCGGTAAGCAATTTCGTAATTTAGACTCGGTTAGGACTTTTTCGGGTTTTAAGGTATATGGGGTACAATGACAATTGTCGGGAAGGTTGGAATTGGAAAATTCATTAATGATGTCCATTTGTGCTTTTTCCGGGCTATTCCTCATTTTTTTTTATTTTTTTATTTTTTTTAGTTGAGCATCTTTATTTTTTCTTGCCCCTTTTTATGCACTTTCCGGACTTAAATTCTGAATTTTCTCATTTTTCACAATTTCGGATATTTGGGTTTTTCGGGTTATCAAACGATAGGGACAATTTGTTTGACTCAAATTGGGTTACAAAAGGGGTAATTTTTCGCTACTTTTTATGGCCAATATTTTTGGGTGACAAACGAGGGCCTACTTCATTGCTCAAAATGCCAATTGTGTTACCATATGCGCTTCGAGATGAATTTAAGTTTAGAGATCAATTTGACACGTTTTTTCAAAGCAATATTACACATATTTTTCAAAGCCGATCAAAATGAAAGGATTGAGATCCTTAACAACTTTTTAGGAGCTGAAAAGAACTTTGAGTTAACAATTAACTTGGATTGATTTAAAAACTCGCAACACGTGATAGGTTCGAATCTCACCGAGTTTGTTAATCTCCACACTTATTCGTTAAATCATCAATTTTTCGTTCAATTTCCATCTTTGGTCAATTTTGGCTTTCTGTACGTTGAATTTTACAACTTGAGACTTCAATTCGAGTTTTAATGATATTTTTGAAAAATTTGAATTCCAATTTTTATTTATTTTGAACAAAAAATATTTTTGGGTTTTTCAAAATTTTATGATTTTTCTAGAAATTTCTCGGCATTTTGGAAAATTTGTGAAGTTTTTGAAATACGCACTTGTGACCCCCCCTAACTTAGACTTTTGCATTGTCCTCAAGCAAAAAGGACGAAAATCTAACTCAAAGCGAATAAAAAGTGCAAAAAAATAAAACAAACAAATAGAGAAAATACAGTTTTTATTACAACAGGACTGTGTTACATGTGCAGGGGAAAAACATACAACTGTGAACAGGGAAAAATAAAGAAAAAAGCTGCCAACACCATATAAAGCTTCACCAGGGTGGGGGATGGGAGGAACCGGGCGCGTTGGGGTCATAGGGGTTCAGGTAGTAGGAAGGTAGTGGCTTGTTAGGATCCCCTATGCGCCGATAGATGTCTGCTTGGAAGCGGAGAACGATGCTCATGTCGCGCTCGTAGTTGGTCTGAAAACTTGAGAGGAAGAAGAGAGTATTTGGGTTGAAGGTGTGAGGAGAAAGGTAGGATTGGAGGTGTATTTATAGTGGAAAGGGGAGGGTAGGGGTTGGTTTTAGAGGGAAGGGGTTTGGAGGGAAAAGGGGATGGATTTGGGAGGGAAAGGTTGGGGTTGGGAAGAGGAAAAAACGGATTGGAGGGAATGAATAGGATTGGGGAGAAAGGGGGGTGAATCTTAGGAAGGGGAGAAGACAGATATGCAGAAGGCAGATCCGTCCGGCCTTTTGACTTTTCAAATCCTCGACTGGCGGACCGGTTCCTTTAAAAATAAAAAGAACCGATCCGGGGATGGACCGGTCCGCCTAAAAAAGGAACCGGTCCGCCCCAGGGTTTTTGGGCTGGACTTCTTCTCCTTCGGTTTTGAGCTCTCTTCTGGAAAAAAATTTCACGTTCCCGAAATCCTCTCTATCCAATTGAACTAAAGACCCTCTCAATTTCACTGGTCAACACCCTTTGACTCAGAATTCCCAAAACACAGGAATGCTTCTCCTGAATAAAACCTAGTCCTAACGACTCTCAAAACACACACGACTCTCACACACACGACTCTCACCCCATACGCGTCGGGGGTGTGATGACCTCACTTCAACAGCTCACTCAACCCCGTAAACGGGGTCCAATAACCAGACGGTGTCGACTTCTTCTGCACACGCCTCTAGATATGGCTTTAGGCGTTGTCCATTCACTTTGAATGTATTTCCCCCTTTCAAATCGTCCAATTCAATAGCTCCATGGGGGAAAACATTCTTCATAACAAACGGGCCAAACCATTGTGACCGCAACTTGCCCGGAAAGAGGTGAAGCCGAGAGTTGTAGAGGAGAACTTTTTGCCTGGGGAGAAACTCCTTTCGTCGAATGATGCTATCATGAGCGAGTTTAATCCTTTCTTTCCAAAATTTTGGCATTCTCATACGCATCATTGCGTAGTTCTTCTAACTCATTCAATTGAAGCTTGCGGGCTTCACCGGCCTTGTCCATAGTATAATTTAATTGCTTAATCGCCCAATACGCCTTGTGTTCGAGCTCCACGGGAAGATGGAAAGGTTTTCCATACACAAAGAGGAAAGGGGACATGCCGAGTTGGTTCTTATATGCGGTACGATAGGCCCATAGCGAATCATTCAATCTAAGGGACAAATCTTTCCGAGTAGGATTGACGGTCTTTTCGAGAATGTTCTTGATCTCCCGATTCACTAGCTCGGCCTGCCCATTCGTTTGTGGGTGATACGTCATTCCAACCTTGTGAACGACACCATACTTTCTCATGAGCTTCGCGAATGGCTTATTGCAAAAGTGGGTGCCATTATCGCTAATTATTTCCTTCGGTGCACCGAAGCGGGAAAGTATGTGTTCTTGCAGGAACTTTATCACCACTTTGTTGTCATTAGTCTTAGTAGCTATAGCTTCCACCCATTTAGAAATGTAGTCTACCGTGACGAGGATGTATAGGAAACCAAAGGATGGAGGGAAGGGACCCATGAAGTCAATACCCCAACAGTCAAATATCTCAATGATGAGTATAGGGGTAAGAGGCATCATGTCTCATCCAGTAATGGCTTCCATCCGTTGACACCTATTGCATGCTTTGCAAGCATCGTTCACATCCCGGAAGATTGTGGTCCAATAGAGGCCGCATTGCAGAATTTTAGCGGCCGTCTTTTTTGTCGAAAAGTGGCCTCCACAAGCTTTCGAATGAAAAAACTGGATGACCTTTAGGATTTCGTCATCCGGTACACATCGTCGGATGATTTGGTCTACACAGTATTTAAAAAGGAATGGATCATCGTAAAAGAACATGCACGACCAAGTAAGAAACCGCTTCTTATCTCGCGGTGTCCAGTCGGGAGGGACGGCTCCCGTGATAAGATAATTTACTATATACGCAAACCAGGGATACGAAGAGGTAGCGAAAAGCTGCTCATCCGGAAAATGTTCGTCTATGGGTACGGGATCACTAGGTACGTCGGACGAAAGCCGAGATAAATGGTCGGCAACGACGTTTCCTACTCCTTTCTTATCTTTGATGGAGAGATTGAACTCTTGTAGGAGTAGGATCCACCTTATGAGGCGCGACTTGGCGTCTTTCTTCGCAAGTAGATATTTCAAAGCCGCGTGGTCGGTGAAAACAGTAATAGGGGAACCAATGAGATATGATCGGAACTTATCAAGGGCAAAGACTACCGCTAGTAACTCTTTCTCCGTGGTCGAGTAATTGAGTTGAGGTCCGGTAAGAGTCCAGCTAGCATAGTAGATGATATGAGCTTGCTTATCTTTTCATTGGCCCAAAACAGCCCCGATCGCATAATCGCTGGCATCACACATAAGTTCGAATGGTAAGGACCAGTCCGGAACTTGCATGATAGGAGCGGACACAAGCATGTTCTTCAATTTGTCAAAAGAGCTTTGACATGCTTCCGTCCACTCAAATGGGGCGTCATTCATGAGTACGTATCTTAAGGGCCTAGCGATGGCGCTAAAGTCCTTAATGAACCTTCGATAAAACCCCGCATGGCCCAAAAAGGAGCGCACATCTTTCAGCGATTTTGGTGGGGGAAGGTCTCCTATGACATCTATCTTTGCCCAATCAACTTCTATTCCGTTGGATGATACAATGTGGCCAAGAACTATTCCCTCGGTGACCATGAAATGGCACTTCTCCCAATTCAGCACTAAGTTCTTTTCCACGCATCGGGTAAGTACTTTTTCCAGTTTGTCTAGACAATGATCGAAAGAGGTGCCAAAAATGCTGAAATCGTCCATGAACACTTCGAGTCCTCTCTCGACCATGTCGCTAAATAAGCTCAACATGCACCTTTGAAAGGTTGCGGGTGCATTACACAAGCCAAATGGCATACGTTTGTAGGCAAATGTGCCAAAAGGGTAAGTGAAGGTCGTATTCACCTAGTCAAGTACATCTACTTCAATTTGGTTATACCCGGAATAAGCATCAAGTAAGCAATAGTAAGGGTGGCCCGCTACTCTTTCAAGCATTTGATTAATAAATGGCAAGGGGAAATGGTCTTTCGTGGTTCCCGCATTGAGTTTCCGGTAATCAATGCAAACACACCACCCGGTGGTGGTACATTGGGGAACTAGCTCTCCCTTGGAATTCTCAATCACAATCATACCCGACTTCTTCGGGACGACTTGAATAGGGATTACCCACTTGCTATCCGAGATTGGGTAGATGATCCCGGCATCCAATAATTTGATTATTTCGGTTCTCACAACTTCTTTCATGTTGGGATTCAGTCTTCTTTGCATTTCTCTAGAAGGTTTGACATCCTCTTCGAGATGGATCTTATGAGTGCAAATTAAAGGACTTATCCCCTTCAAATCAGCTATGCACCAACCAAAAGCACTTTGGTGCTTCCTCAAAATTTTCAATAATTTACCCTCCTGCCCTTCATTTAGGCTAGAGGAGATAACAACAGGAAATGTTTCATCCTCTCCTAGATATGCATATTTAATATGGGAAGGAAGTTTCTTTAACTCGAGGCTTGGAAATTTTTCACAGGAGGGAACCATATGTGTATCCCTCGGAGGTAATTCCTCGAATCTAGAAACCCAATTAACCTCTTTCACATCCTCGTCCGACTTACTCTCATCGAGTAGCTCGCTCAACTCTTCAACCTCCCTCTCAAAGGCGGTGTACGTCCCCTCACTCTCGTGTCTCACCGCTAAACAGGATTCTAAAGCGTCGCCACAGTAATTCTCCTCAAAGTACTCCTCTACTATCTCATCTATGAGGCTCACCGCGTGAAGATTGTCTTCCTCCCCTGCATTTTGGGCTATGTGGAAGATGTTGGTTTCCAAGGTCATGTTCCTAAACATGAGTTGCATTCGCCCATTCCTAGTATTGATGATTGTGTTAGCCGTATCTAGGAAAGGGCGCCCAAGGATGATGGGAATATGATTACTCGAGTGGAAGGAGGGATCCATGTCCCAAATGATAAAATCCATCGGAAAGTAGAAAGTGTCAACTTGAACGATCACGTCCTCGACTATACCTCGTGGGATCTTCACTGTTCGATCTGCTAATTGGAGAGTGACCTTCGTGGGCTTGAGGTCACCCAAGTCAAGTTGCCTATAAATGGAGTTAGGGAGTATTTTTACGCTTGCTCCCAAGTCAAGTAAGGCTTTTTCAATTTTATTCTCCCCAATGATGCAGGATATGGTGGGTGAACCGGGATCTTTGAATTTAGGCGGGAGTTCATTTAGTAGGATGGAGCTCACATTTTGTGCTAGAAAGACGTTCTTCTTCACTTTTATCTTTCTCTTAACCGTCAACAGGTCTTTGATAACCTTTTCATACGCTGGAATTTGTTTAATGGCCTCAAGGAAGGGTAATTTAAGCTTGACCTGCTTTAGCACTTCTAGCACATCATCACAGGGATTTCCTCTGTGGGAGGGAATCAACCTTTGAGGAAACGGTGCCGCGGAAGGTAGTTTCACTACTACCTCTGGCCCACTAGCATCTTCTTGGTCACTCTCATTCAAGGGGACATCTTTGTCCTCTTTCGTGCTGGGCGAAATCTCCTTGGCTTTCGTTGTGTCGGGTGGGGGAGGTGATAAATCAACAACTCTCCCACTACGAAGAGTGGTTACATATTGACATTGCTCCTGATGTTCAGTGGAGGTGGAGATAACGCTAGGTTGACCTTGGGGGGGTCGTTGGCCTTGGGCAGGAAACTTGCCCTTCTCTTGAATACTCAATGAGTATTGTATTTTAGACAGATTCGCATTTATGTCGCCAATCAGACGATCATATTTGGTATTGGTTGCGGTCTGGCTTGCGATGAATTGATTCATGGTATCCTCGAGAGTTCTCCGCTGTGGCGGGATATAATTTCCTAGAGGTGGCGGTGCTTGCACATGTCCTTGCATGTGTGGAACTTGTTGAAAGTGTTGTGGTGGAGGAGGGGAAACATGAGAAGGAGGGTTCATTGCGGCGTGTTGTTGCCCATAGCTAAAATCGGGGTGATTTTTCCATGAAGGGTTGTATGAATTCCCGTGCGGGGCACCAAAATTACCCTTAAAACCTCCTACACCACTAACTTGCTCTTGAAGCATTGCTTTGTAGGCGGGTATCGTCGGGCATTCCTCAGTGGAATGTCCCGCCTCACAAACAGCACACACCTTTACAACTGGGTTTGGAATGGGTCCAGCTGGTCCTTTTCCATATATCTCGCACAGATCTCGAAGTCCTATCTCAAGAGTCTCTAATCGACTATCCGTCATAGAATTCTTATCTACATGGAATAGGCCGGATGCTGACGGAGTGGTGGTCGCTTGTCTATTTCGATTTTGAGTGTTGGGATCAGAAGTGTCCCAGGATTGGGTAGTCTCGGCGACATACCTCAAGTGAAGCTCAGCATACTGGGCATCTAAATCGATAAACGAACCACTTCCCATTGTTTCAACAAGTTGTTTAGAGTTAAGATTCAACCCATTATAGATAAAAGAGATGACTTGCGCTGAATTAAATTCATGATGGGGGCATGAAGCAACTAACTCATTGAAACGATCATAACATCGATGGAATGGCTCATTTTCAGCTTGTCTGAATGCTTGAATTTGAGCCTTTATGGAGATTGTTCGATGTGGTGGGAAGAATTTCTTGAGAAATTTTGACTGTAGCTCATTCCAGGATGGGATCGAGCTTGGAGGTAAAGACCATAGCCATGCCTTAGCTTTATCTTTGAGCGAGAAAGGGAAGAGTTTGAGACGGATTACCTCTTGTGTGCAGGTTTGATCATTAAGGGTATCAAACACGTCCTCAGATTCCCTAATATGGAGGTATGGCTTTTCAGAATCCATACCGTGGTAATGCGGTAGCATCTGGATCATCCCATTTTTGAAACGGAATTATCCGGCATTATGCGGGAGTATAATGCATCCCGGAGTGACAGTACGCTCGGGATATAAGAATTCTCTAATCGGACGGTATGGGGGCTCTTCCTCACCGGCGGGTGCACTGCCATGTTGTGACATCTCTTCCTCACTTATTGACTCGGTGTTCTCACTGGGCGTGCTCGAAGTGTATCCTAAGAAGGAAAAGGGAGTGTTATCGGAGACTGAGTGCGACATGTGGGAGGTGGGATCCAGAACTGTGGGGCGTTTGGAGTGTGGGGACTATTAGGATTATACTCAACAATTGGATTTTCGTGAATGTTGGTTGGAGTATTATGGGGTGTGGGAGTGGTTTCAGAATTTTGCATTAAAGCTTAGGAGAGATGATGGTGAATCTTTTTTTTTTTCTGCTTTTCGAAATTATTTTTTTTTTTTATGTTTTTGGATTTTTGGAATTTTTGGTCAAAGCTTTGGATTGACTCAATCTAATCCTAAGTCTACCTAATTCCCCGACAACGGCGCCAAAAACTTGACGTGACTGAAAATGTGTCTCAGAAATGCGTTCACTCTAGGCTCAAGTGCAAACCTGTCGCTCAAGTAATAATCTGACAAGTCGGGTATCGATCCTCAGAGAAAAAGGACAACGAAGTTGTGACGACGGGAAAAGACGGAGGAATCCTAACCTTGACTCTAAAAATAAAGGAAAAATGATTTGATTTTGGGAATGATTATAACTAAATGCAAATATGAAATTATAAAAAGATGCAATTACACTAAACTACCTAAAATATGATTGAAAACTAGTCCGAAACTTTTTATTTAAATGATGAGAAAAATAGGACGGGAGTACAATCCCCCAACCCTAGTGTGGTGCGGATATAATACTAATCTTAAATTTATCTGATTAATTTGACCCGGAATTTAGTACTCCCAAGCATTACGTATACGAGGTTCAAGCCCGCGTCATACTTAATCTGAGGATGAGTAAATCAGTATCGCGATAGTAGCATTCGAATTGCAGTCTAAATCATCACGAGTACCCAGAGGCAAACGAGATATAAAGATCTACAATCGTTGTGCAACTACGCAATACGATCAAGGTCAATCATTAAATTTAGTGGGTTAATTTTATACACACGCACTAACACATCAGGCTGGGTTCATGCATCCCGGCCTTGGGAAATCTAGCCTAACATGTTGAAAAGAATACAAATAAGGATTAATGTGCAGGAACTCATAATTACTCTAAGGAAAATAATGATTAGATGCAGAAAAGAATTAGAACTAAAAATTACTCACTAATATTATCTAAGCAATAAGTAAAACAATGAAAGAAACATATACTCACAGAAATCACTGAATAAAATCTTCAATCCTTGAACTAAATCAGAAAATATTAACTAAGCTAGGGTTTCTGGAAAAGAAGAGGTAAAACCTACTAATTCTCCGTGTCCATAAAAATACTAATTCGGGTCTTTTATACCCTAAAACAATATCGGAAGTCAGCTGCACTAGGAGTCTTTTTAGGAAGAGAAAAGATTTTCAAATATCGAAGATCGGACCGGTCCGGGTCTTAGGCGGACCGGTATGCCCCCAAGGCGGATCGGTTCATTTTATTTTGAGGCGGACCGGTTCTTTTTATTTTTACCTCCTTCGGTTTGCATGCGATCCGGGGTCTTCTGGAGTTTGGCAAGGCGGACCGGTCTGGGGTAGGGGCGGACCGGTCCGGCTATTTGACTTTTTTTATTCCTCTTTGACTGCTCATAACTTTTGTTTCGGGATTTCGATTGAGGAGTCGTTTCTTCCTTTGTGCTCGTGAATGAGATGTCTTAAACTTCTCTTTAGGTACCTCATTCGAATTCCGTGTGAAAATTTCGCTTTTTCCCTTGAGACCTTTCCTTCTTTCTTTCTTGATTCTACTGATTTCCTTCTTTCATTTCTTGACATTAAATACCTGTAAAATCACTACAAAATACCAGAAACTCGGTGTACTCATTAGGATCAGTCAGTAGCACAGTTATGAGATAAATCCAACTCAATTACGTTGTTCGAGGTGCTAAAAGTAACTAAATCAAGGGATAAATTAGGAAGAATTTATGCCTAATCAGATCCAATCATTGCATACATGTGAGAAGATATCTTCCCTCCAAAATATAAGAAGGCCCATCAAATTAAGGTAAGTTGCTCGGTTTTACCTGTCCCTGTAGGGGAGGATTTACATGTTGTATTTCACTAATACATACCCATAATGTGTACACCGCAACGACATATATCAAGTTATATATGAGATATATGCGAGGATATGTGGCAGTCATTTGGGGGAAATATCTTTGGCATTTTGGGAGATAAAAGTGGGGTACATGTGGCCTTACATATAGAATGATGAGGTTTCATACATGTGGACATGAAAGAAATGCCAAGTGTTCTCTCCTGTGCTCCATCATCCTGCAAGCGACCTTAAAATTTTACCAAGAAGTGGCCTTTTATGCAGTGGGGGTTGGACATAGTACACTCCCTGCCTATAATGACTGGAAATCAAAAGTATCTTATGGTCAGCATAGACTACTTCACCAAGTGGATAAAAGTTGAACCTATGGTGAACATAAGGGATACAAACATGATTAGATTTATTTATAGGAATATAGTGACCCATTTTGGGATCCTAAGAATGCTCATAACTTAGTATGGAATGCAAATTAAAAACTAAACATTCCAAGACATCGACAACAATCACAAAATCGAGCACTACTACAGTTGGGTGGCCTACCACCAAAGCAACGGTTAAGCTGAGGGCTCCTATAAGGCCATGCTCGACTGAGTTAAAAAGACAGTCAAGAAAGACATAGATGCTTGGGTAGACGATCTTATCCATGTTCTTCGGGCATATCAAACAATTCCTAGGAGGTCAATGGGTGAACCCCCTCCTCCTTGGCTTTTGGAATAGAATCCATAATTCCACTGGAAGTTGTCTTGTTAACAATAAGGATGAATTTTGTCGATCGAAACTTGAAGTAAAAAATTATAAGGACTAAACTTAACTTGTCTAAGGAAATAATATAATAATACTTGATTAATTAGCATCCTACGAACAATAATTGGCCAAGAAATACAATAAAGTAATCAATCTGAGGATGTTCGAGGTCAGAGATTACGTGTTGCGAATAGGATAGAGGCAATCGATAGATGGATAATTGTGACGTAATTGGGAGGGACCATGTAAAGTTATCGGGTATGACAGTTAAGGATTCGATAATATGGAATCAATAGGGGGCTGGAAGATACCTAGGATATATAATTCTACTAACCTTAAGAAATTTTATTTTTAAAATTTTGACTTAACACAAATTTTATTTTTTTCATTCTAACTACTTAGATATTTTAAGTTCAATTAATGCAATTAGATTTCTTATTGTTCCAGATGGACGACCAACATTATAGAACTTTGCCTGATCAAATCTTAATTATCATTATGGCAAAGTCATTATCACTGAAAATTTATTCAAATTTTTCTAATTAGACTCTAATCGCCATATCTATGCCTTAGTAAGACTACACTTAATCCTATTTTATGGTTACATGTTTCGTCACTAAAGACCTATGGTGGATCACTTGGAACTAAGTGCTCTAACTTTTTTCGGCTAAAATCCTAAAAGGTTGGATGGCACTGCGATCAAGTGCATCTTAACTATACTTTTTTTAGACCTAGGGAGGTGTGATGACACTATTCTAAAAGGTAAGTGAAGAAATAAAAACATGCTCGACATAAAAAATAAGTAAATTAAAAACATGGAATTAACTATTAATTTCATTCACAAAACATTCATTTATTTACAATAGATAGATCGACAGAATCATAGGATGAATATACACAACGACACAAAATGATGAAAATAGCCATCATCCTCGACCACTCACCAGCTCAGCTATAGCATTTCAGCGACCTTCATCGGGATTGGGATGAAATTTATCATCACTGTCATGAGCAAAAATATAATTTTTCACTAGCCAAAGATGAATTCCAGTAATAGGTATCCAACACTTATCACTCCCAATAGGTAGGGGAAAAACATAGGGAAAATATACTTAGTACTAGTACCAAAGCTGAGTCTTTGGGGATATTGAAAAAAGATAGGTCATTGAGACAATTATGCTTGTAAACCACATGTCTGGTGTTATCTAAGTGTAGGTGGAATCCATCTAACCTTCATCATCGTCAATGACCTAGACTACGCGAGGACCATTCCTGAAATGATATATTACCTTCATAATTTTGTGATGCAAAACTTGTTTAATCACCTCATTATTTTCAAACTCCTACTCAGCTTTGTCGAGTTGCTCTCTTTGAGAATTATTTTCACTTTGCAATAAACCAACTATATTCTGAATGTCCCCAAGTTCAGCCTAAAATTTAGCAACCAGATTTTCTTGGTCCCCATAAACACTTGTCAACTTTTGAAGGGCTCCCGAATAGCAAAAAAGGCTTCTAGAGCTCGAATGGAAGCATCATGAACGAGAATGAATCTAGATTTTCACTTTCTTAGGATATTGGAACCAAGGTCGGGTTATTCTTAGAATATAAAAGATGAATATAAGGAAAATCCTAAACTAGTCTAAGTAGCTGGAGCTTCCTTCTCTATCATCTACTCTTAATTGACCACAACCTTTCCTTGATATATGGCCTCCTTATATTGATCGACCCCCACTTCTTCTACTCACCACCATCTACTTCACCCTTGTCTTCAAGGTTAGGGGGAGAAAAAAATCATGCTTACCAAACAACTCAGATTCAAGGGGAACCCCAACCTTTGCCAAAGCTTTATCCCAATATTTCTTGAAGAAAAACTTACGAATAAAGACCATACATATCTTGTCAATACTAAAGGATTCATCCCACCCTTAGTTGAAGGCGTTGTACTTGGCCTCTAGTGTAGTAAAGAATAATTAAGCAGACTCTTCGGCAACCTTCTCCATTTACTCGGCCTTGGTTCACAGAGTAGCACGCTCCAAGTACTTAGCCATCATGTCAGCATCAAATCCCTCAGCCTTCTGATGCGAAGCATCTAACGCCTTTTGGGAATCATTCACGGCATAGCCCAGATCGATGTTTTCCTTCTATTAGTCATCCTTCTTGTCCAGTAGGTCATAAAATCCACCAAAAGTGATAAAGTTAAAGTCGATTAAGATAGTGAGTACATAAAAATATTTGAAGGCATGAAAATTCGAACATAAATATCGATACTTACAAGGTAAAGTGTTTAGGCGATGTGAAAAATAAGTTTGTTAGTGGATAAGCTCATGACTACTACCTCGTCGGATGGAAGACGAGCCCCCCTCAGCAATGTAAGGGACATGTCGACATTTTTATCCACTGAACTTTTAGTAAGGATCTTCTCCTTACCAAAGGTATCCAACATCTTCTTGGTGGATAAAACTGTTGCAAGACTTGATCCCATATTGCTCTTATTCATAGGCTTGGGTTGTGATTTGTTAGTGGAGTCCGCCAAAGTGATTGTATTAGACGAATCCCTACATCCTTTCTTTCAAAAGGCTTCTCACTTGGAGAACTTTTGATAGAGTCACAATAGGTTACTTCTTTGATGACAACGTGAAGGATGAATTTTCCATGTAAAAAATAAACACGATTGTGTTTTTTCGATCGTCTAAGTTTCCTACCCAATCACTATAACAATATCCTTCAAGCTTATAATTATTATAAGCGAAAAAAAAATTCAAAAATCTTATGTACCCTTATTGTAACAAAAAATTCTTTTAGCCGCCTTCAAATGTGTCACGATTGGAGTTTCCATGCAGCGATTAAAAAGACTAACTCCATACACAATATACGACCTTGTTCTAGTCAAATATCTCAAGCTTGTAATTCCTTCAATTGCACAACATTCTCTGCCAATCCCTTTCAAAGTCGGTCGTATCTTTGAAATCTTAAAGTTAACACAATAAATATTCTATTTCACATGTGTGTACCATCGATCACCTTTTTCTTACCTTTCACCCTTGTATTCGGATCAAAGAATACCTTCATATTCACCTAACTTGTTTCACTAAAAACAATCTCCATAGCAATTTGTAAAGAATAGTTTTCACAAGCTTTCGTAATTATTTTCTCATGTGTGTAGGTGACAAAAAATTTATCATTAAATCTTCAACACCATATTTTGCAAAATTTGTGAAAACATCGTCAAAATCCTAATAAACAAGATTATCTTCAATAAATTTATTGATCTCTTCATCAAATTTGGATGAGAAAAAGAACGTCTTTTCACTTCATTTAAAGGAAATGACTCCAACAAATATTCTTTTTTCATACTTCACAAGCTTCCATCGTAACATTGATAGTCACAATCAATGGTACCACATATCTCATTCACTTTCACATTCTTAATAAATTTATGAGAAATTTCTTCATTGTTTTCATTCTCTTGAGGAGAATCAATTTTATATTTATCTTCTAAACTTCATTTTCTTTCACTCTTTTCTTATCCACTTCATTTTCCTCCTCAATGAGGTCTTTAACTTTTGTATCATTAAATTCTCCAACTTTATTTTCAAAACTCTCATTTTAATATTCCATTAAATTTTATTCAAGATCTTCCTTTTTGAACTAATCTTCCTCGTAATCTAATAATCAATGCTTAGTTGGTAAAACATACCTCTACAACTTGAGGCGATTGTCTCGATCTTCCTCCAAATAGGACTTGGAGATCTTGAATCTCCAATATCCATCCAAATTTTCTGACGTATTTCTTATTTACAAAACTTTTAGTGCCTCGTCCTCTTTTTTTCTCTTTCACTCTTTTGGGAAAAACACCATTTGTCTCCTTACGAATCAAATCCTATAAATCACAGTCCTTGGAGTACGAGTAAAAATAGTACTCATTTTGTTGTAATTTTGAAACATTAATATCTCACACAGTAAATTCATTTTAATTATTACCACAAACATACATGCCTTCATCCTAAATCTTATAACACTTTGTTTGAAAAAGAAGAGAGTTGAACACACAAGTTTGGCGAAAAATGAAGAGGATAATTTCTCACTTGAACACTGACACTTTTGTGTCTTACTTCACTTTCTTCACTTCACTTCATTTACAATTGCCCAAATTCACACCAGTATATATATATATATATATATATATATATATATATATATATATATATATATATATATATATATATATATATATATGCACACACACTAGCTTTGGGAAGCCATTAGATTCAAATTAATGACTTAACTGAATGGACACATGACATTAATACATGAATATGAACCTTGGTTTTTCGGCCTCTCAAACCTTACAAATACATGATTCTTAACTCCTCAATTCCTTAAACCATTCAAATACGCGACTCTGGACTTTTTATTTATTTTGAACACTAAAAATAAAGCTTAATTTCCAACACTCATTTCCAAGTTCACATACGCGACTCTGGATTTTTTATTTATTTTGAACACTAAAAATAAAGTTTAATTTCCGACACTCGTTTCTCAGAATCATTGCATGTATGTAAGTCTTAATGGTTACCTAACAGCTCAGCTTCTTAAATCACTATTAGTAATATTCTCAATGTTATGGATAGATGTATTTGTTTGAAGAGATTAGTATATTTGTCAGAACTAGGGTTAATTTCTTGAATAGTTCTTTGATGAGTTTTAGTTCCTATGTAGAAATTTCGAACCCATTGGCATGATACTTCTTATATAACTATGCTTCATATTTTGGCCTATTTTTCTAACCGCCACAACACCGTATCAATCAATATTTTTTTAGCCTCTACAAAATATAATAATAATAAGTATATTGAAATATAAATGGACATAATAATGTCTTCATATAGTAGTCTTAAGTACAAACCTCCTTAATCAACCATGGAATAAAATATTTTTTCCTTCATTGTACCCCCCTTTCGATTATACCCAATAGTAGATTTCGGGTAGAGATTATACATCTTGCATCCAATAAAATAAATATATACATATCATAATTTTTTACCTAAATGAAAAAACATAACCAAAATTGATATATTATATTTTTCCATTCATCCACTTCATCATATTGTTGCAATACTCATTTTCGTTATTGTTCAAATTGCATCAAGGTTAATTTCACTTTATTCCCTTATACTAAAGGATCATCATTAGCACATTCATCATATTCATTAAGAAAAGTTTCACGAGTATACTTGTGATTTCCTTTTGTTGGGTTTACCATGTACTCCATGAAATAAAGAGTTTATTCATCTTCAATGTATTTCTTAGTAGTGATCCCTTCAATTTACCTCTTAATGCCACGTACTTATAATTCCTCATCAACCCATCTCTAAAAATGAAAACAAACAAATAAATGCCGTGGCATACTATTTCTCTATAAAACACACCATGGATAATGTAATCTTTGTTATTAATAATCGATCAAGAGAGAGAGAGAGATACCCTATAGATGTAGGCACATTATTGAACTACGTACATATTTTGTTCTTATGTGATTGTGACTATTTTCCTTGCTCGTCTTTAATTGTGTTAACTTTATACCAATAGGATTTTTCCATCGACACTCTCTATACCCAAAACGATAACAAAATAATACACTATTACTACTTTACCAATAAATAAACATAAACAAAAAGATCTCTAAAGAATTATGACTCGTTATGTAATGCCCCAACCAAGATTTAATTGTCATCCGTGGGTCAACCCGGTTCGGTCTGTCTTTGTTAAGTGTCGAATGATGTGAAATAACCTAGATAATGTTTCTTGTCCACTATACTTTATTACATTTATTGAATAAGCATGAAAATCCATTTTTCAAGCATATAAATACAATAATTTTAAGTGTGGAACCCAGTAGGCATTAGGGTGAATGTAATTGCGGTTACTAGTGTAAATAGTAAGAATCACTTACCTGCAAAATTCTCTCGAAAGATCGAATGTCAATTAACATATCGTAACAAATAAAATGAGGTGAGACAATGTCCATTGGGGTTTTAAACAACACTTCAATATAAAATCAAATGGAAGGAAGAACGGATGCAAAATCATATATTAACTTGAACGTACATGCAATAACTAAACAGTATATGCATTAATTGTGTTTATTCGAAAAAAATTCTTTTAACTTAGGTTAAAATCCATTAACCTTTATTTTATTTGATTTAACATTTAATTAGAAAAATGTTCCATTAATCCACATGATTAATAAGGGAGAAACCATATTCCTTTGCTCTTACTTTACATTAATTCAATTTCCTTTGAAATTCATCAATTTCACATTAAACCACCATTTTCATTACATAATGTTAAAATAGCATTTTAACATATCATGTGTTGAAAATATTCATTTATACATATATGTCAACCCGACTTTAAAACCACTCTAGATTATTCAAACACCCAAACCATGTTTCTTGATTACTTAGCTTCCTTTGACCTTTAACTTTACCAATACATTACCGTGTTAACTCACCATATTCTTTAATCTGATATACCGTGGGTTTATCAATTATCTAAATTTATTGATTATCCATAATTCTATTTTATGCCATTTAAATTCAGAGCACCATGTCTGTATTCAGTCAGTAATCGTTTATCTTTCCCAAAATTTTCCAATTTCATAGCTTTCCATCTATTCGTTTTTTACGTTCTGGAGTTAACGGTATCTTATTTATGTTTACAGGATTTCACTTTATTTTAATTCCGTTTACTTGCGGTCCAACTTCCATTTTGGTAAAAAATACCCGGTGTCGTTCCTTTTATTTGTATAATGTCTATTTTTGTTTACTTTAAGCATTTTACCTGATCTGAAGATCAAAATCCAAAGTAAATATACCTTGTCTCCTTTGTTACACATTTGAATACATTTTACCATATAGTCCTTACTTCTCATTTCCAGTGCTTAGGCAACATTTTACTCTTACCAAAATAAGATTATGCTTCCATTTTATGTTCAAAGACTATTATAATCGTATTTATGTTCATTCAAAACCTTGTGTAAATATAAGAAAAATGGTGAATTTGAAGTCCTTATTCATAATACATTTTTGGAGAGTTTTTTAAAGGGAAAATGGATCGTTTTCTCATGGGTTTTATGCTTGTAACACAAAGGAAAAATGCCCCTCTTAAATTATATTGGTCGACTAAACATAAGGATTGGAAAGAGAGAGAAGAAATCCTTATGGATAAAACTTTGAGCCAACAAAGTTTTGAAAGAAGATACGGAGCCCGCGATTGCATCCTTGACCTCCTTAGCAGTTGGCCATGGTTTATTAGCCTTGTATGTGGGGTTGGTTCGGTGTTAATTTCAATTTTTCTCCAAAAAGAATGATTACTAGGTCCATCCAATCACATAAAACCCCTCAATATTTCCTACATACCTTTTATGATATGTATGTATATATATACTCAATAAAAATAACTTCTTTTATTTAAATTTTATTTCTGTCACCAAACCTTCCCTACTCAATTTAGTTTATGTGCATGTTCCATAATTCTCATTCAATCCAAAAACTTTGTACATACGTTTGCGAAATTTTATTCAACCGACAACATGCGAAATAAACATAACCATTCCGTAAATAATTTGTTTGTCACTTTTGTACTATAAAAAACATGCACTGGTCATGCACACTTTTTGCATGCCATGTAAGCCCATGCACACATACTCGACCCTTGGGTAACCCATGCATGCACTCTAGAACTCATATAAAAGTCATATGAACTAATACATGTACACTTTTTACGTAAAATTTTCAAGATTGACTAAAGACTCCGTGTAATTATCATTTTAATCCTTTATTTTAAAGACCCGGATATTGCATTCTCACCTCCTCAAAAAAATTCGTCCAGGAAATTCCTTACTTCATCCACGATCACTGATGCCTCTACATTATCACTATCTTGTCATAGTTCTTTTCACTATACCATATTTAGTCATCAATCACACAACATCCATGTAAATATTTCAAATATATTGGTTCCCATTTCCTGGGTATCACGAGCACGAGTCCTACTTCCATAGAAACTAACTATGAAATCCCATTAGGATTTTTACTTAACTTCTTGAGTAGTGATATGAAAATTCTTAAAGGCCTTTGCACTTAGCGAAGCCAAATACTACTAGAAAAACCCTCAGGTTTTCCTCTTAGCCTAAATTTAAATCACAACCCAGACCATATATCGACACCTATATCACCTAGATGCGGTCATGTACATCACTTACCACAGACGATTTACTATTAATCTTACAGCAGTTCACACGTCACCATAGATAATTCCTTTAAACTTCTAAATTCTTTAATTTCTTATGCAGTTACTTTTCGTTCCATATTATCATATCCTAGTCTTGAACAAATAATCACATTGAACACGCCCTCAATTAATATGATGCATTAGCCATAACCAGCCTAACCCGCACCAACACCGAGTCAAAACTGTGTCATACCCAGGTAGCCATTGATTAATAATATTTTAATCATTAGAATTAGATGAAACGTATTTAGAATACGGATGACTGCCCTATATTCCTTATTGAAAACTAGAAAAAAACATGTAAATAATGAACCCTATCTTATTCGACGCAGACCTTACATCATATGTAACTAGTGATACTTATGAGTTTTCTTACTACAAATTGGCATATCCCATGTCTGTCTATGTAACCGGGCCTAAACTATCACCCACAACGAGGTTGAACAAATGAAAACTCAAAACTTAGGAAATGACATTGAGTTTACTATCATTAAGGAAGATACAACACTGAACTTCCCTTCTTAGAAACAATGCCTACCCCTTTTTATCCACCCTGGTAGACACGATGTTCTATGAATACCCTTAGAAATGCTAAATACCTTTCTTAAATGACACACGCAAAATTTTTCCTTAACTATTACAAACACAATGCTCCTCAACTTTAACCACAGGGATGAATCTTAACCAAACTCGTCTATATCACCATATGCCTTAGTCCCCGAGCGATCGGTGCCCAAGAACGTTATTGTCGACAAATCTTCCTTATAGCATGCCAACCATACTATGGGTTTTATTGCTACAACAACAACTTCCACACACACACACACATATATATATACAATATCTCGAGGCAACATGTCTTCACTTGTGTTGTATGCTTATTATGCCAATCGATGCTGACACATTCGAAAAGAAAGTGATGCTCAAATCGTACCTACCCCTTACACCATGTTCCTTAGCTGCCAATTCTTGCATGAGGCACGCAAAGGGACAACTTATTCCTGTTGTCATAATTTGATAGAAGTGTTCCCGTATACACACGATGTAATTCCACTTATCGTGCTTATGCTTGGATACCATTCCTAAAGTGCAAAGGGGATGTAACCATCATTTTTTGTTTTCCAACTATTCAATAAGTCCAATATGCATGCCTACAATTCCCCTTTTGATCAATCACATACATTCATCATTACTTATTATTAACCATACTTAGAATTACAAATGAATTTCCAAGATATTATTATACCAAACATCGTTGCACCTAACGCCGACACCGAAATTATATAAACCTTGTCTTTAGTATGCACCCTTGCCCATCAATCTCTGAAGGTGGATTGTTCCCCAAATTCTACGACTACTGCTACATGAGGCATTTTAATTCTTACCTAAGGCTTTTCTTAATACACTTCTTCTCCTAATAACAATGTAGTCACTTATGAGATTCCGGTAAATGGAAAGAATGTTTCTTAAATCCATATTTTAAGACCGAACCCTACCTTATACAAACATAGTGCGAGAGGATTCTCGTGGGACTAACATCTTATATCACTCCTTGGCCTCCAACACAATAATTAAAACGTACTAAGAGACCAGAGTCCTCCTAACAATTGACACAATGCGAGAATGCCTTATTACGATTCAACACTTCCCTTGGGTAGAAGGCATCTTTCACATAACACTTATAGGAGTGCTCCTCTCGATAATAGCTACCTAATTAAAAAAATTAATTCCCCTAATTTAAGAAAAGGTTTGTTAATTTATTATCACAAAAAAGGTTTACAAATAAAAAGTCTACGCGACAAAATATTTTACTAAGTTTTAGAATATTCAAGATTTATCTTCTTAATTAGGATAATGATTCTACAAGATACAAAAAGAGTAAAATAAGCACAATACTAGATATACAAGGAGAAAATCCACTAACGGGAAAAATCTTTAATCGATAAGAATGAAAAATCATTATCATAGAGTTTAACAAGTAGAAGAAATATACTTACAACCTCACGATGCTATAACTGACGAGACACTCTTTACCACTATATTCTCTGTAGAGAGCAACAACAGGTGGAGTACGCTTCATAGCCGCGACCATTTTTGGTCTACAACCAATGCCTTTGAATTCACTTAACAAAACTTTTCTTCTTCAAAGTAGAACTAATTTTGTTATTCCTGGATGGAAACTTGAAGAAACTAAAATGCAACACATAAGATCATCAAGGGAATCCTTTATATATGTGTGTGTTAGGGTGTTTGGAAAGGTGTGGTGCTTTAAATATCAAAGCTAATTTTTACATGCCAAGGAGGAGAAAATATTAACTCACCAATGAAAATTAGATTTTTGAAACAAGGTGAGTAAATATACCTCTATTAGAAACCATGGCTTGAAAAAACTCAATGAATAGAACTGAAAAAATGTTCTCTCAAATATGTTAAATGTTTTTATCAACAAAAAATATTTTTCAAACGTCTCACTCTTGGTTCGAAAGAGTAGACAACACACTAACTTATAGCCCTTTGATTTGAAAATGTTTAAAGGATTAAATATTAGATCTCCCACTTTTATGGTGTCAAATAGTCACATCAGGGTCTAAGCAACCCAAAAGGTTGTACTGAACACACTAACCAAGAAGGTCTTAAAGAAAGATATTGAGAAACAGTGACTTTCGGTACTATAAGACTCTTATTGCCACAGTCGCTACAGTAAGCAATTGTGTCGCTGTGGTAAACCTGGAGCAATTTAAGTAACACAATAATCCATACTTTTTGCATGGGGATGCAAGGAACCACCGAGATAGTGTTATTATAGCTAGGAGGACCATTGTTGCAGCGCAGCTGCTGCGAAGCAAGCCGCACCTTTTCCTAGAGGTGTTTGAATATGGACAAGAAAATGCCAGCGACATACATTGTTGTAGAAACGCAAGCCGTCGACACGGCGAGGTGAGGCGAGACAAGTCGCGTGTGTATTTAGTGATTTTGTCCAGTTTTCCTTTAGATTGTTTTTCAAGATATGTTTTTAGGCAAACTCCGTGTATGTTTTTTCTCGCCTGAATACTCATACTTAAAATACAAAAAAAAAGATGAATTTCTTTATAAAATAGATTTTTCTGTATGAAAAGTATATTTCCATGTGTATTTGACAAAATTACCAAACAAAGATTAAATAAAAATATTTTTCAGTTTTAAAAATAGATTAACCAAGGTGAATCTAAGTCCGCTAAGTCTTATACCATTTCTTAAGTGGTGTGCTTGAGGTTCGATACTGGGTGAATCCATTTTGTTGATGAAGATTTCTGGTGACCTTTTTGGACAAAGACTTATTAATATTTTGGTCAAGGAATTTGGACAATCTATTCTTTGGAGCACATCGAGTATAATATACTCTTATAATCTTCCACTTTGTCGAATTCTGAGATAAAACAGAAAAAAAATATTACTAGCAAAAGAAGGAAATCTACCATTTCACCACTCTCCAGGCGAAGGGAAAATTTAAAAAATAATACATTGCATTTTATTATAGTAACTAATCACTACAAGATATTCAACGATCTTTATGGATCAAAAAGAAGATTTTGTTCAAAACTTTCATATCACACACTAGCGAACTCATCAAGGTTCCAAAGTGAAGAAATATGAAAAGGAATATAATAAATATGAACATGTGAATATGACATTGTGAATATGAACATCATAACTATATAAAATAACTCCCCCTCAAATATACAATTCATCTCAACAAACATAATATAGAAAAAAATAACTCGAAGAGACCTAATATTCTTGGATAAGTATACCCCTTATCTACAAACTTATCCCCCTTTTATCATAGAAAGTGACAAAGGAAATAACTAAACATATAATTGGATCAAGTTCATGAAGAATTTTAAGGGAATAAAACATGTTAATAAAACCAACAAATAAAAAAGAATTATATGAAGAGTGAATGATTAATATGTTAGTCTAGGCAAGATATAACATGAGAGTAATAGGCCTAAGATTAACAATTTAAACTAAACATGGGAAGATGAAACACATCAATAAACTAAAGCCAAGAGTTTACAGGGATTACAATGAGTACGATCAAGAATCCAAAATCTGAATAACTCAATACAAAATCTAAAAGAAACTAAATTTACATCAATTACTCTTCCTCTTCAACATCCTAAAGTAGGGGTGTCAGTTATTTTCGAACTTTCGAATTTTTCATTTTTCGATCCGATTTTTTTCAATTTGGCACCATTATTTAATTATCCGATTTTCGATTTTTCTGAATCCGAATTTTTCGAAAAAAAAAATGGAATGGAATTGGAAATCATATATGGATTCTGAATTTCTGATCCGAATTTTCCAATATCACGCTGATCCGATCCATCCAAAATATTTTTTTAAATAATAATATTTTTATTTATTTTAATACATTTTTACTACCCTTATTTATATATAAATTTATTATTTATTAGTTTAATCTTAACCCTCCATTTAAAACCATCTCAACCATTAATATATACCCATATATATTAACCTTCTACATCACACTAACCCTAAATCGAAAGACAACATCTGTAATTATATTCGATTGTTATGCGAATTTAGATTCCAAGGATGATTTATATTAAGTTTTCTCATCTTCCTTTTGTTTATTTTTTGTATCTGAAATCTTGATGCACAATCTTTGTTGCAGCTGTGAACCATTCTTGCATTTCCTTTTTTTAAATAGGTAAACAGTAGTTTTTTTCATTAACAAAGCTTTGTAGTTTCTTAGTATCATAGTCAAGTCTCGATTGATCTTTATCGAGAATGATAAGAGATGCATAGCTCTGTAATTTATTGCATTTTCAAAATGGTATGAGATGCGTAGCCTTATCATTCACATAGCTCCGTAGTTTATTGCATAGGTGATGAAAGGTGGAGTGTTTGATTTTTATTTTTATTTTAAAAGTATCCTTTTCAAAAATGACATTTCCCATATTTTTCGAAAATATTATAATTGATAATTCCGATTATTCCGATATTTTTACGAATAATAAAATTTATGAAATTTTTGAATATTTTGAATCAGTCGAATAGGAAAAAAATGATTTTTCGATTTTTATTTTTTCCGAATTGGAAAGGATTTTAAAATTCCAAAAACTTTGGAATTTTTTTCGAACACCCCAATTCCGTTCCGATCCACCCGAAACACACCCCTATCCCAAAAATATGTAAATCAATAAGTTCTATATTAGCATCATGTAAGGCGTCCCTAATATTATGCGCATGCATATCAAATTTGGGTTGAAGGCCGCCATATAAGGAAGATTTTATCTAACAAAATGAATATAGAAAACTAGAGCATAGTTGAGTAGATATCCTAGACACGGTAGAATCCAACTCATTTTTTAGTTAGAGGTATTAAAATAGTTGCTAGTGATGTAGGGGCAAGATAAAGAGCCGGTGGAAAAATATGTGCAGTGGTATAATGGGGTCATCAAGGTCACTAAGTTGGGAAATTGTTTTAAAGTATCCATGAATAGTCAATGAAAACTTTGGATTTTTCGCAACTTCCCTTGGAAGAAAAAGAACTCAACACTACAAAAGAAAATGCACTATCAAATGATCGTAGAAAAACTCACGATGTTTAAAATTATCCTAGAATGATAAAAAAATCAAGTCCAATATTAAGTCACACAAACACATACCAACACTCTAACTAATGGTGTACAATAATCGTGCATGTTTGGAAGTTACGTTGTGAGGGTTGTATGTGGAAAAAAATACAAGAATAAATCATATTTAGCATGTAAATGTCTTAGAAAGATACACATGTGAAAAAATCATATTGTTCCATTCTTGAAAATAGTTATTGATCAAATGAGTGATAACATCTCGGTATCTAGGGCCACTCGAATACTTATTATAAGGATAAGTAGGATATTTCTCTTCCAAAACACTAAGGTGGTTTCTTATCAACTTATAAGAAAGTCTCACTTGAATTCGCATCACTTTGTCATAAAGAAATTCATTGCCTTGTGATCATTACCATCCATAAGAGTAGAACTAAATTATCTCACCATTTGGGGTAGCATGGTCTGGTTTGAGAGAAAATAACAAGCTAATCTCTTTTATCCAAAAACTCGTCTAAATGTGTGTCGAAAAATAATTCTAAATCGATCAACATATCTCGATGCACGGAATGTATGGTAAAGAGGTCATCAAATTATTAGAGTTTGGTTGAAGTCGAGGAACATGAGCTTCATTTTGGAGCCATACCATAGGTTGAAATCACATATAAAGACATATGGATATAAACCCTATAAGATATGGAAATAAAAAGCAAGGATCCTATACTAAAACTATGAGTAGGCAAACCCTAAAAGTGTAAAGTAAGATCTACACACAGTAAAGCTACTCAAGAGTTTCAATCTAAACTCAAGATAAGTAGACACTCATCAATCATAGAGAATATTTCAATAAAATCTATCAAAACAACTATCACCAAGCCCTAATAATAAAAAGAGTAAATCACGGGATCTATAAAACAAAAAATTACCAAGATTATTGATAAGCACCCAAAAGTGTATATTTCATACCCCAAATTGATGTATTTTAATTGCTAATTCTCGGCAAAATTGGTCTTATGCGCGTAATTGTCTATTGTGCAGGCTTGCTTGTAGTCGCAATTTCAAAAGTGTTATTTCAAGACAAATTGCAGCAAAAAGGGCTAAATCACATCCTCTGTAACCCTAACCTACCCCAGTCCTAGCCTAAACCTATCACATGCCTTATGTGTGTTGAGTTTGTATTTTTTTAGAATTTTTATTTGAGTCGTTTTGATTTTTAGGATTTATTTAGAATTTTTAAGGATTTATTTTCTATTTCTTTTTATAGTTTTATTTTGATTTCGATTTTGATTAGTTTTTTGTTTTCATTTTATTTTATTTTATTTTTATTAGGATTATTTTTTTTAGGAATTTATTTTTTTAGTTTTATTAGATTTTACATTTCTTAGGACTTTGTTTTTATTTTTAATAGATTTTTATTTTTCTTTTAATGTTTTTATTGTTATTGATTAGATTAGGAATTTAATTTTTAGTTTTTATTTTAATAGATTTTATTTTATTTTTAGTTTTATTAACTTTTATATTTATTAGTTTTAAATAGTTTAGTTTTCATTTTTTTAAAGTTTGAAACACACACACTTACCCACATCCTTCTCCCATACACCTCACACACACAAACACAACCCCTGTCATCATCTTCTTCAAACCCATCTCTTCTCTCTCCTTCCTCCATAACGACCCCCCAACTCTCCATCTCTACCCCAACCTTATAAACACACACCCTGCTCACCCCCTTATAACAACAAAAAACCATCACCTTCCCAACCTGCTAAAACCAGACCCAACCCATAGCCGACCTCACCCCTGAACCATCTCCCCCACCTTCCACTAGTCTCCAACCCGCCTTGTCACCCAATTCCAACCAATCACCACCCCAACCCGACTCAGCCGACCCAATAACCAAACCCGATTCAACTCGAGATGCATAGCACTCAAACCCTTAACACCCAAACTCAATTCCCATCTTCCCCTATTCTCTCTCTCCCATTAAACCTCGAGACCCATTTTAATCCACGG
Organism: Sambucus nigra; assembly: GCA_949130495.1. Taxonomy (NCBI): domain Eukaryota; kingdom Viridiplantae; phylum Streptophyta; class Magnoliopsida; order Dipsacales; family Adoxaceae; genus Sambucus; species Sambucus nigra. The sequence continues at coordinate 40,680,215 of OX422213.1, forward strand.
TCAGCAAATCCCAAACAAAACGTAAGCCAAATAAGATATTATCCCACATGTCTTTTAACCACTTATTCGCCCTTTACCCAAAATACCCTCAACTTGCCCCCACACTCTCCTTACCTCACCCAACACACATGCGCATGTGTGTATGTTTTCTAAAGAGTGGTGCTATGAGTAAAAAGCAAGTCTCCTAAATTTCCCCCCAAAGCAATAAATTTGGGTGCCCTGACGGGACCCATCCCACATGGCATTACATAATAGGTAGGTGAATGCATAACGTGGAAACCACGTTAGATTTCGGGGAGGTTTTGGGGTACGTTTTTGTACTCACATCATTATTCTTTCTAAAATACCACTCTCACACTCCTCATCCACCATCAAACATTTCCATACCCAAATTACCCCTTAGCTCCATGTTCCATATAAAAGAAGATTAAGCCCATTTGAGGAGAGAATTCTAGAGTTAGAGAGAGCAAGAAGACCATTATTTTTAGAGTAATTTAGTTTTTTTTTTTAAATTTAGAAACAAAATATAAGAAATTGAGTGATTATAATTCTATTAAGAGATTGTTGATTTAGTTGAAAATTCATGCAATTGAAGGCAAATTGGGTTTGATCTACTCTTCTCTAGTTATGCATTTAATGCTTTTAATTGATTATTATTATTGTTGGATGATGATTATTGAGGGCTAGTCTCCAAATCAATGGATTAATTGAAGCCCTCATGAATCCAATTTGATCAATTTTAATTTTGTTAGTTTCCTTTGATTAGTAAAATTATTTCCTACTTTTATTTTCGCATTGAGAAATGGAAAATCATCCTTAAGAAAGGATTGAAAATTGTATTATCATTTATTCATTTGATTCAAACTAGAGATAGGCTTATCACTTGATTTAAATGTTAGTATATTTTTCATCTACTCTTGTTTTTATCATTATCTAATTAAAATTAATTGTCTAATGAAATTTAGTTGGATGAATCGATCCAAACATGTGATTTGTTTGATTAATTTTAATTTAATTAGATTAGTGTGTGTGGGAATTAAAGTTACTTTTCTAAAAGAATATTCAATTAATTCATTAATGTAATGGGAATTAACTTATGAATTAAATGAATATTTTGGAAATTGATCAAACTAAAATATGCAAGCTAGATCAATTTGTGTGAAGTGGGGGCGTATTCCATCCCTTGAACATTTTTCTCTCATTTAGTTACATCTCACTCATTTACATCACACGCTAGTTTATGTTTTTCAAACTTTCATTCTAGTTCAATTACCATTTCGTACTTAGTTCTTAGTTTAATTCACATTCATAACAAAATTGTTTTAATATTAAAAAAGTAAAAAATTAGAAAAAGTGAAAAGTCCAAAAAGAAAACAATAAACAGATGAACTGCATTCCTTTCTTGCATGTTTCACACTTAGATTAGGATTGACATCCTTACTTACCTGTATAAATTCGTTTATTACATTTTTTAGGTATTTTAAGGTTTTGAATAACTTGGCTTGCAACAACGATAAACATCAAAAGTTAAGTTATCAAATGGCATCGTTGCCGATCTTTGGAGCTTAAAGCACTTGAGATGATTCATTTTGTGATTCATTTGTATTGTACTTTCCATTTTCGTACCATTTTTCATTTTTTTCATAAGGTTTATATTAGGATTTTATACTTGGCTTGTATTGTTGTTCTTGGAGACACCCTAATTTTGTTTAATTTTATAATAATTCATTGCGAAGAAAAGCTTGATGAGGAAACCGCACAAGGTAGAAAGAGGGCGTCCATGACAAGGATTTAGAAACCTCTCTACTTTGGGTCGACAGGACTCCCGAGGTCGACTGAGATAGGAGGGATCTCCCTCGATCGACTCAAATCGTTCATCACCCCACGGTGTATAAACCATGGGAGGTACATTTCTTAAACTCTCACGAATCTCCTGTAAGCGAGTCAATTTTGTGTGTGTGCTTACGTGCTCTTCTTTGATTTTAATTCTCGCATTTATTTTTAAATGTGTCTGATGAATTAATCAATTAAGACTTATACCCGATCATTCACGAGAATGGATTTCATCATCCGACTCACTCGCTTACCATTTGTGTACTACCCTAGCTATCATTAATTTTAAAATCCATCACTAGCTAGACCACTAAGAGAACGTTTTTGCAAAAGGTGATCACAAAGATAAATTCTAAGATTTTTATTGCCCGCAGACTTCATTAAAATTTGACTACCCTCTCACCTAAATTTCAAGATAAAATTTGGCTTTGTGCTAGTTAGGAATTATTCTTGACTTGTGTGTGCCCAATTCACTATTTCGGTAGTTGATTTTAGTGAGTTCTTCCAACTTCAAAGAGTCCAAATATTTTTCTCGCTCTTTTCTTCCTTTATTTTTAAAAAAATCAAAAAATATTTTCTTTTTTTCATTTTCAGAAAAATTCAAAAATATTTTCTTTCCTTTTGAAAAAAATTTACAAAAATCCAAAAATATCTCTCTCCTCATGGACGAAGAACATCCTTTATGGGATTACTTTGGCCATTTCTCATTCTCTCCAAGCATGTTTGAAGTTGAGCCTAAGTCGAACCTCCGTACCTTATTTCGTATCTTTAACTCTTAACCACACACCGTTGATACTCATGCATCATCCACGCATGCATCTTACATTCCATCGCCTTCGATGATGAGTGTCAACGTATCACATGCTTCGCCATGCTCCTACTATTTTCATACTGATCACTTGTCCCATGAGTGTCCATATTTTTCTTATCCGTCCGAACCCACCATGGCACATATGTATCCATATGACACTATTTCGGAACCCACTCCAACTTATTCTCATGATGTATCTAATACCGAGGCATGTGAGTACCCTAGTTATTCATGGAGGCCTGATCACCCTTCCACTCTATACAAATCTCAACCTTATGTTGCAGATCCTCACACGTTCCAACAGTCGTCATAGCAATCAAGTGAACCTCATCCCGATCAGTTCCCCCACTATGCACCCAACGATTATCATTCTTTTATCTCTCACGGAGATCCTTATCCTGTATCTGACACACTTGACCCCATTCCACAAACTTCATACGAGTATTCTCCATTTTCATATGTCAATAGTGAGTTGTGTCCACCTCAACCACCACCACCGCCACCCTTCACTTCACCACCATTATCCACCTCTACTCTCGAAAGCCTTTTTCAAAATATCTAACTAGGTTTGATTTTCTTGAAGTTTCTTATATTCGAGGTTTTTAGATCTGAGAATTTAGAAGAACATGTGTAATTTGTAGGAGTAGTTATATTATGTGTGCGTGTGTATGTGTGTAAGCTCGTGCATATTCATATAGATCTTCAAATCACATCACTGTACCTTTCACACACATCACAATTTAGTAAAGTGTGGCTATTTTTCTAAAGAGGTAATATCGCGAGTCGACGTAAAGATAAGATAAGGAGTGGAAGTTTTAAAACGCTGTTGGAGAAAACTACCTAAAGAGGTGGATCTCTAGGCATTTAGGTATATTTTCTTTCGGATTTTTGACCACATTCCATGCATGTAATTTGTAACATTGATTCCATTTTAGTATATTTTAGTTTTGTGGCATGGAGGTCGCCATGATTATTTCCCCAGTCTTTGGGGTTTTACCACATAAAAAATTTGTGTGTAAATTGCCTTTGAATGCTTCTTAATTCTTCCATGTAATCTACGATTTAATAAGGTTAACTGGGATAACTATAAACTTTTTAACTTGAATTACCATGAATATGAAATTATTTAATTTATAATATCTTGGTGTTTTTACACATCTTGCGTGAAATATATTTAAAAAAAAAGAGTTTCTCTAAAGAGTTTATTCGGATTATCAATCATTACTTTAACTTTGTTATAAATCTTGGTTGAGTTATTTTAAGTGGTATCAGAGAGGTTTTAAAAGTTTTTTTTTTATCTTGTAACTATTTTCGTAATTTTAAAAATGGACGAGAAATTTGAGAAACTTGGTAACCTCTCCAGACCCCTAATATTTGATGGACACCGTGACCATATCAGGGTGAGCCCTTTTCGAGACTTCAACCGTCATCATTGAGGGGGATAATGTGTAAATATAGAGTCACCAACCTATTTTTCTCAAAACAGGCAAAAGAATGTTGTCGCCTCAAGAAAATTGATGCTTGCGAAACCAAGTAGTTCGAAGGTCCGAGAACTAAGTTACATAATGAAAAGGTGTTCAGCACCCATCCCACCTTTTTAGTCTCTCATGAACTAATGTTAATCTTCTATTTTTAGACTTCATTGTATGTGTGTACACGTATATAATATAAATGGTGAAGAATGGAACCATCCAACTTATGTCATGGAAAGGGACATAGTGAATTTATCCTTAAGAGTGTTCCCAAAAATAATAATTCAAAATATGATGTAAGGGTTTGCGAATCATAAATCAACACGAAAGATAGAATTTGTACATCGGACAAGCACAAGCATATAAGTGTAAACTCATAAAATAGATATATAAGATACGAAAGAAGAATATAAACACAAATAAGGGAGGAATCGAGTCTCGGGATTGGCCCAAGACGCCTACGTAACCCAAAGGACATAAAAGTCCATGTAGATCGAAAAACATATGGGCGGGATTCATTCCATAAATCCAAATGGGGCATTTCTCTTATGTGTGTGTAGAGAAAGTGTTCTTTAAGAGTGAATGTGAAATGGAAATCCCGCTTTTGGAATTTATGGATAAACCCACTTTTTCTTCTTTGGGGTTCTTTATGAAAATATATTATATGCAATATTACTAACAAATAGTAGATATTAATGGATGTGATGTTATGAAATAAAATTACTAAAATAGAAATAAGGTATATAGCATTAAAATGGAAGAACAAGAGAAATGGATGGAGAATTAGACCTCCTTATGAGTGCTTGTTGTTGACCTTGAGATGTAGATATGCTGATTTTGAAACGTTATAGAAGTGGTATGGAGAGATGAGTTCGATTACCAAGTGAGGTAAGAACGTGATAAAAGGGAATGTAAAACAATGGAATTTTTTAGAAAAGGGAAAGGCTCTGAATTCGAGAGAATGTTATTTGACTTGTTGAGAGGGTTAGTGAGGTGTGTCTTTCAGGTGAGGTGATAATACGCAAATATCGCGTATTTCATCCTCCGAACCTACGCATTTTAGCCCCCTCGGGTGCCTTAATCTCTATATCTAAGCTCGTTAACCAGACAACCTCGGTTTATATTGATAACATGCTATATGAGGTATAATAGGGCTTTTGTAGGTGTTTAGGTACTAAGTATGGAGTTCGGACGCATTCCGGTGAAGTTCCGTACGAAATTGCACGTTCAAGGGCATTTTAGTCTTTTCACAGCTTGGGTATCTAGCCTGACATCTCACAGAAGTTGTATCCCTCCTCTCTAGCTTCGCGTGGATGTGAACGGTGCGCGATTCCGTTTCATAACGAAGAAGTTACGGCGATTTCAGCGGAGGAAAAACAAGGAAAACAAAAGAGGAGAAGAAAAGATGCAGTGTGTTGCTGCTGCATTCTGACCTGCTTGATCGATCGATCGACACTTATGGTCGATCCATCGACCTTTCTGAATTGTCAATTTTTGGCCTTGATCGATCGATCGACCAAAGGGGTCGATCGATCGATCCCCTGTTTTTCAGCAGATATTTTCTTTTATTTTATTTCTTCTTTTATTTTATTTTAACTTACTATAAATACAAATTTTGTTGTAATAAGAAGGGATAGCAGTATATACACAATTTTAGGTTAGTTTAGCTTAGGGTTTTGGGGTTTTTGCTTGGTTCTTCTTCATTTCTCTTTGGTTTGACACCCCATTTGGATTGTAAGTTGACTATTCATCTCCCCTACCATTAATATAGTTTGTATTTCTTCATTTCTTGCTTTCTAGTTAATTTACAAGCTTTCTAATTTAGGTTTTCTTTCTTTATTTACATGCTTTGATTTACAAGCTTTCTAGTATAGATTTATCTCGTTTATTTACCGCTTTCCATTTACCGCGTTTTTAATATGCTTTCTAGGTAACTTAAATTAGGTTGTGCTTGAATTGAACTCACTCGAGTTTATGCGTTGCTTTGATTTGGTGATGGAGTTTACGGGTCTATTTCGGGTACGTTGTCCTAGTTTTTAGCCTAGGAGATTTGATGGGGCATATCATGTATGTCCCGTGCTTACGACCTTTCGCGCGTAATTTTCGGGATATTTGTTGACGCCAAAATCTTATTAGGCTTTTATGATGATTTAGGGCATAACAACCCTTGATTTAATTAACTATCGAAACGAGACGTACTCGTAATAACTCGTCGACCCATGTGACCATTTTATACTAATTAACTCGGGTGAGGGATATTCGACGCAACCTATAGTTTTACTCTCTTTCATAATCTAGTTTCAATACCATTGCCTAGAATAATCTTTTCCTTTATGCATCTTTTCTTTTAGTTTGTAATCATCTTTTACACTTTTATTTCGGAGTATTAAATCACTTGAATTCTAGCATGCTTTCCCTGTGAATTCTCGATACCCGACTTACCGCTGTGCTTGCCTCGCAAGTGTAGTAGTAACTTAGGTTTTTGTATTGAGTTGGCGAAACGAAAATAACATCTGTGCACTTTACACGCGCACACTTTTCGCACCCCAATCATGAGGTCATGTCCTCTATTTATATTTCCAACGGGGGTGCCGATCGGCAAGGTCCTTGATCGGCCTATTATCATAGCACCTCAGACACCCTGCCAATAGGCAGTCCAAAATGGATTTTTTGGTAAAATGGTTATAAAATGCAAATCATAATTTTGAATCATGAATGGGGTAGATCATTAGAAAGATAATTCAGAGAACTTTAAGAATCCATTGAGCATTCCCTAGTTTGGGAGTTGACCAATGTCAAATGGGACCCGAAAGCTCCCCATGGTCTCTAAACGGGAGATTTTCAGAGGAAAATGAATCATTTGTCTGCACCATAAGGTCAATTTGTTCACGATATGGACCATTGGAAAGATAATTCAATGACCTTTGAGATTTCATTGAGCTTAACTCAGTTTGGAAAGCTGACCAAGGTCAAACAGGGCCTGAAATCGCTCAATAACCCTTCAGAGTAAAACAAATCGTTTGTCCGGACTGTAAGGCCGATTCACCCATGGGATGGACCGTTGGAAAGGGTATTCATAGACCTTCAAAGATTCATTCAGTTGTGTTGAAGCTAGAAAGTTAATCGAAGTTAAACAGGGTCTAAGAGCACGCGATGGCTTCTAGAGTAGTGCTCAGAGTAAAATGGATCGTTCATCAAGGATGATTCTTAAATGAGATGGAACATTGGAAAAGGAATTCAGATACCTTCAAGGATTCATTAAGATTCTCTCAATATGTAGAACTAATCGGAGTCAAACAGGGCCTAAGAGCGCCCGATGGCCTCTAAATTGGTACTCAGAATATGACCTAGGGTTTATGGTAAATGAGTGAGTGCTAGGAACCTAAGGAGGTGTTATGAGAGGTACTAGGATGGGGTGTTTATGGGGCCCTCGATGTGCGAGCATGGAACATGTAAAGGCCATTGAATAATAGACAACACATCGACATTGGGGAGGAGGATTTCAGGGTCAATTCTACAGACATAAGGGACGAGGGTGACTGATCCATGGAGTCCAGGTCAATTCTGAGGACCTAGGGAGTGTTGAGGTCAATTATGTGGACCTAAGGGGCTAAGGTGATTGATTTAAAGGGCCAACTTCAATTATGAGTACCTAAAGTTGTGATGACTAATTCTGCGGGCTGAGCTCAATTTTGAGGACCTAAAGTTGGTATGACCAATTCTGTGGGCCGAGGTCAATCCTAAGGACCTTAAGTTATGGTGACCAATTTCATGATATGAGGTCTATTATGAGGAGCTAAAATTGGGAGGACCAATTCCATGATCCGAGTTCCATTCTTAGGACCTAAAGTTGTGATGACCAATTTTGCAGGCTGAGATCAATTCTGAGGACCTAAAGTTGGGATGGATAATCTTACATGCTGAGGTTAATTCTGAGGACCTAAAGTTAGGACGACAAATTTTGCAACCCAATGTCAATTTGGAGGATCTTTAGTTGCAACGACCAATTATTTGGGCCAAGGTTAATTCTGAGAACCTAAAGTTGGGACGACCAATTCTGCGGGATGAGGTCAATATTGAGGACCTAAAGTTATGATAACTAATTTTGTGGGCTTTACTCAATTCTGAAGACCTAAAGTTGGCACGACCAATTCTGCGGGTCGAGGTCAATTCTGAGGACCTAATGTTGGGACGATCAATTTTGTGAGCTAAGGTTAATTTTGAGGACCTAAAGTTATTAAGACCAATTTTTTGGGCCGAGTTCAATTTTGAGGATGTTAAGTTAGGACGAAAAATTCTACAGGTTGAGGTCAATTTTTAGAACATTAAGTTATAACTACCAATTCTGCGGGTCGAGGTTAATTTTAAGGACTTAAAGTTAGGGCGACCAATTCTGCTTGTCGATGTAAATTCCGAGGACTTAAAGTTGTGATGATTAACTTTACAGACTAAGGCCAATTTCGTGGACAAAATGTTATGACGACCAATTCTGCAGGCCGAGGTCAATTATGAGGACCATAAGTTATGGCGACTAATTTTGCGGGCCAAGGTCCATTCTGAGGACCTTGAGTTGTGATAACTAATTCTGCGGGCTGAGATCAATTCTGAGAACCTAAAGTTGGGACGACCAATTTTTTGGGTTGAGGTCAATTTCGAGGACTTAATATTGGGATGATCAATTCTACGAGACAAGGTCAATCTGAGGACCTAAAGTTATGATAACCATTTTTTCCTGGCCAGGGTCAATTATGAGGACCTGAAGTCACGACGACTAATTTTGCGAGTCGCGATCAATTCTGAGGACCTTAAGTTATGACGACCAATTCTACGGGTCGAGATTGATTCTAAGGACCTTGACTTGGGATGATCAATTCTATGGGATGAGAGCAATTCTGAAGACATTGAGTTGTGACGACCAATTCTATGAGCCGAGGTCAATTATGAGGACCTAATGTTATGACGACTAATTCTATGGGTCGAGGTTGATTCTTAGGACCCAAAGTTGTAGCAACCAATTCAGCGGGCCTAGGTGAATCTGAGGACCTTGAGTTGTACTTCGTGGGGAATAGCTTTGTTAGGGAAAGTGTAAATGATGTTGATGCAGGCTCATTTTTAGTTCTGCTTGCAATTGTTTTATCTTGTGGTTTCTGTTCTGAAAAATTCATTAGGCTTAGTTACGGGAGTACCATTAGTTCCCTGGGGAATATGTTAGCAATAAGAGTGTGAGGTTAATCTAGCTGGTGATTTTAAGAGTTATTAAGGGGCCTAATTTTCTTGAAATGTTTTTTTTTTGGAGAAAATAATATTACATATTATTCAATGATTTTTTGGGAATTTTTGGATTTTTTTGGAATTTTCTTGATGAAATTTGGAGGCACTGCTGACAGGCAGGCCGGGGAGGTGTCAATCGACATAGGGCACAGACTCCTGGGCTTCTTCGATAAGAGGAAAGTCTAGTGACGATCGGCATGATCAAAGGGTTATCGATCGATAGATCCCTTTGCAATCTATATAAAGGGGCGACCCTCTTCATTTTTCACACCTTCAAGTGATTGAATCTCTTGTTTTCTTTCTCAATGAGTCATTCCTAAATCCTTCTTTCTTCAAGACTTCAAATGGTGGGAACTTCTAGAAATGGTAATAATAATAAATTATTGTTTGTTGATGATTGGGTGGGACTGGAGTGGCAGTCTATGGTTCCCCTTGCATTGGGCAATGAGAATGACTATGACTCATTTGAGCTAGTTACTGATGAACGTAATTTATTGCACAATCCTAAGAACCATCATTCGTTAAGTGTGAAGAACCCTAATGGCTATTTGAGTATGGTGACTTTTGGTTTCCAATTCATTTTCTCTTTTCTCTTCTTATGATAATAAAGGGTTTTCTTTTGGTTTTTTGCAGATTGATATATCTCCCTCAAGCATTCGGTCTCAGGTGACTATCGGGTTAAAGTATGGTTGGAACAAGCTTTATTGAGTTGTACATTAAATGGTGTCGTATGCCGAGTTTGGCTCATTTATGAAAGCATTGGATGAGTCATCGCGTTCTGCCGCGATGTTGTATGGTGGGACATGGACAATATGTTCCATTTGGGTTTTGAGGAGATGACCATTACACCCATAGATTTCCATCCGCTAATTGGGCTTAATAATAAAGGGCAACATATCGTAATGAACCATACTCTATAGGTGACATCGAAGGTGATGCAGGTTGCTTTGGGGATGTGGGTAAATTCGTGTCTGGGGATTCTTTCGGATTTTTACATTGGGGGAGATGATGTTGAAGAGGTGCGTTGATGTTTAATAGACGGGCAACAGGTGAGGCAGAGAACTCATCTATTTATTTTTCTTTTGCTTGGGAGATTCATGGTGGTGATAAGTGGCGATGTCCTCCACTTGTGATTTTTTCCGTACTTTCCACTTATGTCTAACGTTCCCATGTACGATTTGTGGAGCATCACTTTGGCATACCTTTATGCTTCTCTGGATGCATTCAACCGATATAGTCGATAAACTTTAGCAGGACCCCCATAGCTTCTGGAGGTAACTTTTATTTTCCTTTATTTTCTTCCAGTCCCTTTATTGTTCTATTTTTTATATTTTTGTCTTCTTTCTGACATGGTTCTACGAGCTGGTAGGGCATAATGTGGGGTTGGTTTCCTTAAAAAATGATGATTTTGTGGACTTATGTTGGATGTTAAGGTGGCAAAATCCAATCGGCAGTCGAGCCAGTCTTTATCCTTATTAGACGTGTGGATGGTCCTAAATAACCTCAAGAGCTATCAGGTTAACCTTTGTCTTTTTCTGATATTTTCTTGGCATCTTTACTTTCGAGTAGATAGTGATTTTTTATTGCGGATGCAGGGGACCTTCAACCCTTGGGGCATATCTTTGCGGGCCACGGGGTTTACTGTTATGCATGCGCAAATGCATGAGTTTGAGTACGTCCAATACTTGGGGGAGAGAGTGGCGTGGCATATAATAGAGGAGGAGGTTGCGGTCCCATCACGATGTCCTCGGTGTGTATGAGGCAGGTGAAGGAGATGTCTGATAATGCCAGGGTGGCAGTGATGATAGGTGATCCCTATACGCATTATACGGATACAGTGATGATTTGTGATTACTTTGATTTAGTGACCAAATCGTTGATGTCCTCTTGCATATATGATGTGGGGAGTATGCTTCCACCTGCTACGGATTTAGGGAGGGGCACTAGCATACCGAAGGGATCGACCCACAACACGGGAGGTGGTGCAACGGCACTGATAGAGGAGGATCCTCTCATTCAGTTCACTTCCCCTTCTTTCAATTTCTACAAGGACCAAATTTCCAATTGAGTCTTAATGTAGTTTTGACTTATTCTCGGAACAAAACACATTTGAGTCATAGGTAGATTTTTATTGTCCGATCACTACGAGACTATGACGTGTTGAAGATTAATTGAAATTTTTATGAAAAAATCTACAAGGAATTTATCTTTCCGAAGTTTAATTGGTTAAATTTCTCATCTTCAAGGTTTAATTGCATTCCGAGATCACACAGGTATGAATGCATAATGTTAATGAAACTCGTAATTTTATTTTACGAAAATAAGGATATTATTTTTAAGAAAATGTTTTTAAAATGTTTTATTTGTTTACACTTCGTTTTTATGAGATATGGATGGTTTAGAGTTGGATAAGAGTTAGTTTTAAGTAACTCTATTTTCAACGATGGTTTAATGAAAACTCTAATCTGACGACGTCCTTCAAATGACACTTGATGTCGTTCCAACGAGATGTAATGTCATTTGAACGACACAGTGTCTCGCTCAAACGAGATCTCACACCGCCTTAAAATATTTATAAATAGTCGTGGTTATTTTTCTTGAAGTGTGTGCAGTGAGAAAAACTGTTTACCATACATAATGATTTCTGCACAAATTTTTCTATGCATTTTCACCATAAAACATCCTTAGAGTTTTACAAAGATCGGAGTTATCATTATCCTATGTTTTTGTGATCTTTGTTTCACCAAGTTGGGTTTGTTCGTTTTGCGGTTAAGAAGCAAAGAAAGTTACTTTCGTGTTCAACATCGTAGACGACACAAGGCTGAATCGGTGGATACTGAGGCATTCGTGGAGGCAACTACTATGGACAAGCATTGTGAAAGAAGGTTACTTTCAGCGTGGGCACTGTAAAGATTGGTAAAAGATCAGAGGAGCGTCAAGTCTCATGGGTGTATCGAGTCATTGTATCAGACTACCGTCTGACTCTGTAAAACCATTGTCATAATGATTGTTTGGTCTGGGTCATCGAGGATTTTTTCCCAATTCGTTTTTTCCTCGTACATCGGCGTTGTGAGTATTGTTTTACTTTATTTTACTTACTTTAATCACTAGTTGCATGCTTAGGTTTAAACAAGATAAAATTTGGTAAGTTAATTTGTGTCACAACTTGGTTTGATAAAATTGAAAAAGAGTTTTTCAAAAAGAAAAAGTTTGTTTGCATTCGTCCTTAACTTATTTATGCTCAAGCAAAAGTTTTTGTTGAAATTCATATATATGGGTACCTATAATTTCTGGTTAAGTAGAGAGGAGACGACGTTGAGTGTACCCCACCGTCCTTATGCGTTGGTGTTCGGCTTGACGGGGCTTATAGATGATGTTCTTAGGCCTAAGTTATACTTCTCTCTTTTCCTCTGTCCTTTCTTATTTTATCTTTCCTTGGTCTTTACTGACTTGCACATCTTTTGTTGCTTTCTCTTTACAGTATGTAAGTGTGCCGACCAACTGGCTACGGGACATCAAGGACTTGATGGCCTCCATGTTTGCCTATGTGAAGTAGACTTCTCCTTGCTATTTGGTGTCGTCGGCTACTTCATACCACGGTTCTGTCTCTAGGAGTGGGGGTCCACTTCCCATCGTAGAGGATAGCATGTGCATCGCGGAGGATATTAGTTTTGAGGGGATGGTTTGAGGGTTTGGGAAAAGTCCCATTATATCTTTCTTTTTTGTCTTTCTTCTCTTTTATTCCTGTAAAATGTAATGATGCCAAGATAAGTATTATAAATGAAAGACATGCATTTATTGTTTGTATTTTTCTTGATTTAGTGACGGATCCTACATACACTTTTTATTTTATGATGAGATTATTTTGTTGCAAACATAGAGATAAATATGAAAATTATTTTTGAAAAAAAAGTTTATTATATGAGAAGAGGAGTAATAAAAAAGAAATAACTAGGGGGTTAACTCTTTTCAAAGTAAGTATTTTTATAAATTGATTTTTTAGGCAAAAGAGGAAAAAGGATTTTTATCGAATAAGGGGGGTTGCCGATCGGCATACCCCTTGACTTGCCTATCGGTATAGAGGGTAAGTCAAATCACTCTTTTTCTTTGATTGCACTTCTGCATACTTATAATACTTGTAATGCAGAGGGTTAAATGGAATTCTAAGTGGATTATTTTTTGCAAGGGATTTTAAGTACCAAAGGAGAGTTAGAGGATGTATTTTTTTTACCACCAATCTTATTTCTTCTTTTGTGTCTTTCTTTCCCTTCTTAAATGGATCTTCCAATGTCCAAATTATTCTCATCTTACCTCTAAGGTTTAGAGGTCATGTGTCTCTATGACGTTGACTATGACACTTTCAATTTGTGTTAGGTATCTTTATGGTGCAATCGGGCCATAGACTAATATTTACTAGGTACAACGGTACAATTTTGGTACCCTAAGGACTATGTCATTCAGTTTGGCCTAGATGAGACATGCCCTACCTGTAAGGAATTTTTAGAAATGTTGGAGGTTAGCCACTGTGTTGCGACGACTTTGGAATGTTTGTCTCATTCTCCCAAGGTATCTTTGGCCGAGTTACTTCATATCTCTCCCTCGGGAGATTAATCGCTGTTCCATGGAGGGGATATTGCTCTGCGACCGTGATGCACTCGGTGCGCCAGATGGGCCTTGCTGATGATGGCTTTACCAGAACTGTTGATTTGGGCCTAACTTCGAGGCTATTATTAGTGACAAAAGACTTGGCGTCCAATCCTCAGGTGGCCAAAATAGTGACCTGGATGTCTTACCACTGTAGTCCAGCGACGGTGGTTCTGGGGGAGACCATGAATGATCTCGATGCTTGGAATGAGGATCGTTTTGATTTTTTAGGGGGAGCTCGGTGATTCTATTCATGTGTCTTTCCGAGAGGTTTCTCCTGGAGGCCCCACCAGAGTATCCCTGGTTAGGTGTGCCTAATTTCTTCGTCCAACCTTTCTTCAGTTTTGTCCCTTTGATAGAGAACTAGATTAACTGGTCGTAGAGCACATATCATGGTGTTTTCGTTGGTTGGTGCCATGGTAGGTGGATTTGTAGCCCGTTTTATAGCTAAGAGAGTATAGGTATGTGCGATCGATTGTCCTTCATCAAACTTCCTTTTATTTTCCTTGGTGGCTTCTACACTAAGCAGGGTGGACCAAATAGTGCCTCTCGTATAACCAATTTTTTTCCCGATGGAGGACCTAGCTGAGTCTTTTCAAATGATACTGGGACCCTTATGACAGTGCCTCCGGTCATATACCCATCCATGAAAATCTATGGGAGGGTCTTGGAATGTGTCTAAGGAGTACCTGAGGTGGTTGTGGAAGTGGGTAGTAGGAAGTTTATGAAGGAAGAGACTGGGAAAAGGTAGTTTTTCGCCTTCGAAAACATATATGTGGGTGTTAGGGTTTCAACCAAACTCATCCAGGCGTATTTCTGCATGGGGAGCATGCGAAGTGTTAATCAGGAGTGGGAGACCTAAGGACCTTTGGGGGCAGGAAATGGTGATGAGGCAGGGCCGTTTGGCAATTGACGGCAACATTCGCGAAGTTGGGGGTAGTTTTTGTGAAGTTGGAAGAATTTATGTTCTAGATTATTTTTGTTAATATTTTGCATGTATAAGGGTTTTCTATTAAGCTCGGTAATTTTTGTTAAGCTAGTAGGGACTGGGTAGGTTTTACAGGATGGTTTCGTTAGTAGAATGGGACGGTCTGTTTGACTCCCTCCACTAATACTTTGTGTAACAGTTGTATTCCATTAACTTTAAATAAAAATAATTTTGATCATATTTTGTTGTGCCTTTTTTATGAGTTTAGCATTTTGAACTATCTATACGAACCGTTAAAGCATGTATAATCCGTTTTCTCATGTGAATAATGAGATGTATCTCCGTTCTCGAAGGTTAGAATAGAATACCATTTTTTGAAAAAGAAAGGATTGTGCCTATGTATTTAGTATGTGTTGCCTACGTACGTTTGGGGGTTTTGAAAATTTCATAGGTTTCATTTTAAAAAGAAATGTTTTGAGAGGATCAGGTACTACGTAGTTTTGGGTAGGGGAAATGAAGAAAAAAAAATTTAAAATAAAAGGAGGATGAGAAGAGTCAGTGCGCCGAGAATTTAAACTAAGGGAAAAATTTCTTGAGATGGTCCAGATTGACTAGACGCGCCATATCCTCTAAATCGAGGTATGTGAGCATAGTGACACCTCCACTCCAATTCGATTTGAACTTCCCTCTGGGTCCCAGACGTGTTATACAATCTTTTTTAGGGAAAGGTCTCCTTCCTCTAGACATGGTCTTCCTTGACTTTTCAGTTAAATGATCGCACTATCTGGCGATGGTGCCCATATATGTGGTATAGAGCCTTAAGTCTCTTTTTGTATAAGAGTGAGAGTTTTTTTATTGTGACTCGGATGTTAGTCTTCTTCATTGACCCTACTTTCAAGCATGACGTGTAAGGACGGTACTTTTAGTTCAAATGGAGAATTGTTTCCATATTGTATACTAGAGAATAAAGGGTAGCCCCAGTAGGTGTTTTGATAAAAGTGTGTTAGCCCTAGAGGGCATATGGGATCCGATCGGCCCAATCTCTATAAATTTTGGCCATCTTTGCTTATGATGGTTTTGAGGCTTTTATTGGCGGCTTTAATAGAACCATTGGTTTGGGGTCAGTAGGGATAAGACTTATGTCTCTGAATTCCATACTCATCGACTAGTTATGTGACCTCATCTTCGAAGTGGAGTCCCTTATCGGATATTAACTCGTGAGGAATCCCGTATTGGTAAATGATGTTCTTTTTTATGAACTTAGCCACTTTCTTAGCATTCAGCACTACGTATAAACTCGTTACCCTTAGAAGCTCTGGGAGTGACCTTTTATGTGATATATATATATATATATATATATATATATATATGCCCCACGTGGAGAAAGTACAGGGAGAGTTCACGTTGTATAATTCTCGAGGGACAAGTGTTGGAGATTGGAAAACTATTAGCACTTGAGGCATCTTCAAACATTGGCAGTGCAATCTTCATCCATAGTAGTCCAATAGTACCCTTGACGGATGATATTCTTGGTAAACATGTGATCGTTTATGTGGGGCTCGCATTCCTCGTTGTGGATCTTCTGCATCATTCTTTTACTATCACCCCTACTATGCAATGCAAATTGGTTCCATATAAATTTCTCTTAAAAAGAGCTTTGTCATAGATCATATACTGAGCAACCAATTTGAGAAGGGTCATACGGTCTTTCTTATTTGCATCTCGAGGATATCGACCATCTTTAAGGATACGTCAAATGTCATAGTTCCATAACTCGACCATGTCAGAGTCTTCTTAGGTGATGAGCTCGATGTGCTAGCAGTGAGTGGGCGTAGACTGCTTCTGAAACAAGAAAGGGTCCATTGTTATTCCTTCGAGCATATCAACCATGGAGGCTAGGGTTTTAATAGCATCAGCTAAATTTTTCTTTGCACGAGAAAGGTAGAGGAAGGTGACATCTTTGAATTGAGAGGCCAGTTCTTCTAGGTAGGCATGGAAGGGTAGGATCTTCTCGTCTTTGATTTTCCATTTTCTAAGGATTTGGTCGATAATTAGGGTAGAGTCCCCATAGATATCTAGGTGCCAGATTCCTTTTTTGAGGGAGATCTTAAAGCCCACGGTGCCTGCCTCATACTCAATCATATTATTGGTGTTAAGGAAGTATAATTTATTGGCAATGGGGGTGTGAAAGTCACCAGGGGCGATCAGGAGTATCCCAATGCCATATTCTTTCTTGTTAGCATCTCTATCAAAGTACATCTATGATCTAAGATCCTCCTAAGAGGTGCATTGAGTGTCTTCATCTGTAAATTCAGAGACCCAAATATAGGTTCTTTCCATCGGATAATCGAAAAGATAATTGGAGATGGATCTCCCCCTTTATGGCTTTTTACACGACATACACAATGTCGAATTCGGCTAGTAACCTTAACCATCGATCCATTCAAATGATGGAATTGGTTTCTTTGTTAGGTACTTGATGGAATCCATTTGGGATACTAGTTTGATGGGAAAGGCAAGCATATAATGCTGTAACTTTTATGTGACCCAAATTAGGATGACACATGCTTTCTCCAAAGAAGTAATCAACTTCGTACCCCAACAGTTTCTGACTAGCATAATAGATGGCTCTTTCTTTGTTAGATTCTTCAATTTATTAGTCTAACAAAGACCCTGATACGATATTTGTAATGGTCAAGTATGAAAGGACGGGGAGACATGACTATGGTGGCATGAGCATCGGAGGTCGAGTGAGGTATCATTTGACTTCATCAAAGGATTCTTGATAGGCCTCATTCTATACTTTAATTGAATCATTTTGAAGAAGTTTGAAAATAAATTTGTAGATAGTGGTCTGTTGGTTGATGAACCGGCTGATGTATTGAAATTTTCCCATAAACACTTGAACTTCCATCTTCGTTCGGGGTGGTGGTATCTCAAGTATGGCTTTTAACTTGGTAGGGTATGCTTTAATTCCTTTCTCACTGACTATGAACCCTAAGAGTTTTCCCTTTGTGATGACAAAAACACACTTCTGTGAGTTTAGTTGCATTTGGTATCTTCGCAATCGCTCAAAGAACTTTTGAAGGGTAGGAATATGACCTTCGAGAGTATTGGACTTAATAATCATGTCATCCACATAGACTTCAGCCTCTTTATGAATAAGGTCGTGCAGGATGGTTATGGTAGCTCTTTAGTAGGTATCTCCATCATTGTTTAGTCTGATTAGCATAATAGTATAGCTAAAGGTTCTCCATGGGGTGATGAAGGTAGTTTTCTCATGGTGGTTAGGAGGCATCTTGATCTAATTATAATTGACAAATCCGTCGATAAATGATTTAAGGGAATGGTTGTCCATGTTGTCCACGATTATGTCGATGTTGGGTAATGGGTAATCGTCCTTTAGGGAGGCTTTGTTGAAATGTTGGTAAATAATGCACATGCGGAATTTTTCTCCTGACTTTGGCATGAGAACGATGTTAGCAGGAAATGTTGGGTATTCAACCATGTGAATAAAACTCATGTTCGACTGTTTGATCACTTCCTCTTTGACTTTGAGTGACCATTCTGTTTAGAGTTTTCATAACTTCTGCTTGACCGGATTACATTCTGGAAATGTTAGGATCTCATGTTGAGTTATTTCTGGGTTAATGTTAGGCATATCATTGTAGGACCATGTGAAGACGTCCATGAATTATTTTAAAAACTCTTTAAATTGTGCCCGCTCATGCTCCTTAAAGGTGGACCCCATCTTAATCTCGCGTTGATGGCTACTAGAATAAAGATTAATTATAATAGTCTCATCATCATTAGTTTGAACTCGGTTATGTTGTTTATTATTTTCCTTAATAAGATTAATTAATAATTGCTCATTTACAAAATCATAATCATCAAAGGTTTTATTAGAATCAGCACAATTAACGTAAGGCGCAATAAGATACTAAAAATCCTCGTTTATTTCATTTATAGGGAAAAAACGTTAAGAAACTCGTCAAAAGAGGTCTCAGTTGCATTCATATCAGAAAAAGGAGAAATAAAAATTGGTGCAGAGACTTAAATAGTATAAACGGTAGCATTAGGTTAAACTTTAGCAGGCTGGACTGGGATGATATTCTAGTTTCGGAGAGGCATATACGTAGCTGTGATCTGGGTGGAGGGGTTTGATGGCATGACATCTAAGCAGATCATGCAAACACTCAGCCCCAGTGTATATAGGTCGAAGGATTCTTCAGAGTCACTAACCTCAGAGTCTATAGTAATTTTCATGGTTTGCTCAGTGAGAGGTTGCATCTCATAAGTACAGTCTTCGTCTGAAGTGTTACTATCTCGGAAAAAGATTTCTAGCTCGAGTTTCTTCTTCTTTTTAACAGGATCATACCGTGGTTCTGATAATACACAAAATGGGAAGTCTTGACCCTCCTTGATAAATCTCCCATTCAAAGAGTCTCCTGAAATAGTCTTTTCATTCTCTAGACTTTTTTTAGTCTCGGTCGACGGAGTGCTTTGAGTTTAGCTGGTGAAGGTTAGTAACCCAGGACTATAATACCCCGTATTTGTGCGTACTTTTAAATTAATTAATTCAGAAAATAATTAGGAAAATAAGTTTCAGTTAAATTACACGAGTGAAGTAATTTAATGTGATTTAATTAATAAATGTTATTATTAAATATTAATCGAGAGATAGATACTGATTAATATTTTGATGAAATTTACTAAGTGTAAATAGTAAATAATAAATGATTATTATTATACGGCATAACGAGTGATATGTGAGTATTCTAGTTTATCTCACTGAGAGTCGCGTGTAGACTATTTTGAGGTGAGAAATGAGAAATATATTTAAAGTGACTCGGATGGAAATTTAGAGGTCACGAATGATTCCGAATGGATCGAAATAGTTAGAATAATGTACCTGGGAGTATAGTTTGGGTCCTGGGTTAACTTTGGACCAAATCGACACCTATTAAGGACGTTAGTCATTATTCAAAAACAGGTCAAGGGACATACGAACATTAGAGCCAAAAATGTGATATTTAGAGATTGTATTTAGAGCTCATAACTAAAAAGATTAAATAAACCATTAGAGAAAAGGGATAACCATTTTCATTAAGCCTAAGGAGAGAATTGTGAAGGTGGTGAAGGGTTTCTTGCACCTCAAGATAATTGGAAAGGAAGATTAGAGAAGAATAAATCAATCATCAACCAAGAACCACGAAATTAGATCAATCAATCTAAGGCAAGTGTTTATTTCAAATTGAATTGAAGTCATAACACCCATGTGTAGGGATTTCATAAATAGATTGATTTTTAGTTCAAAACCTTTTATGAAAAGCACCAATTGATTTCATGTTTGGGTAAAATTGCATGTAGTTAGGGATTGCATTTGTAGAATATTGTAAATCAGAAGAGTTTTGATTATTACTATGGTTTTAAATCTACGTTTTGAATGGAATTTAATGGATGAACACAAAAATAGATTATGAAAGAGTTTTAGGGGTTTGATTCATTATTGATTGTTTTCGGTGAAGTTTTAATGTGTTTGAAACGTTAGAAATCATCTTAAATAGGGTATAAAAAGTTAGGAACAATCAATTGTGAATTTGGTAAAGAATTTATGAGATCAGGGTATAAAAAAGGTGTTAAAGCGCTGTTGCGAAACAGAGAACTAAGTTGCAAAAAAATGGACCGGTCCGATCCTGGGAAGCGGATCAGTCCGACCTTAACAGAAAAGTAGACCAGTTTCATCCTGGGAAGCGGATCGATCCAGTGCTCTGAATTTCTAAAATTTTCCTTTTTCTCTTGTATCCTTACATTGACGTGTTGGGGGAATACTTATGCACTTGTGAAAATAATATTGGGAGATTTATTATTTTATAGTAGGTCTACAAGGGAGTACGAATTCGTCTTAATGAGAGAATTAAGAGAAGAATGGGATTGGGTAAAGTAACTCGTAATGAATCTGAGAGATAAATAAAGAATTACGAGAATCTAATGAAACTATGGACATTAGTAGAGTAAAGATGGTGACTATTGAATTATTATGCAACAAGTGGTAACTAGAACCTCATAGTGTTGTGAGCACCCATATAATTATGAAAGTGAAGTAAATTCATAAATAAATGATAAAGTACGGTGAATATTAGAGAGAAAAATATTATGTACTAGTATAAATAATTTTGTTGTGTGAATACCTATTATATTGATACTTAGGTTATGTGAATACCTAAAGTATGCTCAATTCGGTATCGGGGTCGAATATTATCGCGACCAATACATGATAGCTTGATTTGGGGTCGAGGATTATCCGGATCAAATCAAAGTTAAAAGGTATTGAGGTCGATGAGTATCCGAACCAATATGCATATGCATAACATTTACTTTGGGGTCAAAGGATATCCGGACCAATGTAAATGATAGTATGATTGGGGTCGATGATTAACTGAACCAATAATCCTTATAATATATATATTTTAGAAATTGATTGGGAATATCTATAGTAGATTAAGTAGGGAATCTTAATTATGGAAGTCGAATGATAAATTTGAAATGCTTTATGAATTAACTAGTGAGGCTTGATTATGATTATTAAACATAACACATGTGAATGTTATATAAAAACTTAAATATGGGAGAATGTTAATAATAAAGCGTGATGTAGGGGCAGTACGGGAGAGTAAACCATGGATAATATCGGTTATATACTTTAGTTGAGATAGCTTGGGTAAGATAGCTAGGTGGGCTAAGTATAGGAAGTTAGTTGTGCACACTAGATGAGAGGTGAGGAGACTCAAGGGAGTGTGCATGTACCTAACATGTGTAATGAATAACCGATTTTAATTGCGATAAATTACTTGTTAAATCTGTTTAAAATGTTTTGAGTACAAACTCTTTCTATAAAAATGTTTTCAAAACCTTTTAGGTGTCTAGCCACAAGGGCGCCCTACTTGATTTCATTCCAGGGATTTGGAGTTATATCACTATGGATGCTGACAGGATTATGCAGTATTCGACTCTTTCATTCAGATCTAGCATAGGATCTCATTCTTGTTTTTCATATGTAGACATGTTGTCAGTTAACTCCATTACAGTTCGAGTTTTCTATCAGTTTTACTTAGTAGTTGGATTGTGGATTATTACTTGGTTGTAGTTTTTAACCGATGATTTATTTGGCATGTCTTAGTTGCTTTTACATATTAGTGATGGGTTAGATTCTAGTATCTTGTGTATTATTAGGACTGTTGCTTATATCTTTGCGTGCTTTGAGATATCGTACTTTCGCTATTAAATTTTGTATAAACTGTGTTCCCATATAATTCATTCTATTTTTAGATGCCGTCGTGGAGAGAGCGAGCTGAGAGGATCATGGCCAGAGATGAGGTGGGGGAGGATCCTCCAGAGAAACAAGTACTGACACCACGAAAGATGATTTATACTACTCAGGTGGCAGTGATAGTGGATTAGGCAGTAGAGGCATCTATGAGGGCCATGGCATCCCACTTCCCTCAGCCTCAGGCTCAGAAGCCCGCCGCACTAGATATTTTGGCCCAGTAAGGTCCACCCACTTGGCATAGCATTAGAGAGACCTTCCAGAAGGGTCATTCGCCCGAGTTTCAGGGTGGCATGGATGTAGTGGATGCATGTCTTTGAAAGAAGAACATTAAGCGACATATGCGCATGCTAGATTACAGTGAGTCTCAGCGACTGATATTGGCCACCTTCAGGATAACAGGGGCAACCCTTCAGTGGTGGGAGTTAGTGACCACCGCTAAGGAGAGAGACTTGATGACTATTTCGGAGTTTTGGGTGCGGTTTGACCCCAAGTACTTTCCGCCTGTAGCAGAGGCAGAGATGAGGAAGAAGTTTGGTGAGGTATGTCAGGGTGACCTGTCAATTACTGATTAGGAGGAGGAGTTCACCCATCTGGTAAATTTTATGCCCGACGAGGTGAGCAACGAAGAGAGGAAGAAGGCAAGGTTTATGGATGGCTTGGCTTGGAGGATTAGGAAATGTTTGATTGGTAATCCCGCATTGATGATGTATACTGATGTTATTAACTTGACACTTTTGCACTGTTAGGACTTTCATTTTCATGGGAAGGTAAGTAAGAGGGGAGCAGAGTCTATGAAGAAGAGCGAAACTGGGGGGGGGGGGAGCAGTGTTAGTGGGGAACCACCCAGCATCAGCAGATAATGGGCACACAGGGGAAGAACTCCCAGTAAAGGAACTCTGCTAAGTGGCTCAAATTTAGCGGGAACAGATCGGATAGACAAGGCCAGTAGGGTCCCCAGTGGTAGTAGTCTCCTCACGATCATTAGGGCCAGGGAAACCAAGGGAGTGGCCAACAGGGCCTACGTCAGGGCCAGGAGAGCTAAGGTCAGAGGAAATTTCAGGGACAGTGTTTTACTTGTGGCATGTAGGGTCACAAGAGTTGGACTTGTCCACAACTTATCGGGGCGAATCGTCAGTGTGCCTAGAAAGGGTAGTAGGCTATAGCTCTTATACCAGTGCCATCCCTATTGCAAGTGGTGCCAGAGGTGCTAGAGGCATAGGCACATCCCTAGTAGTAGGGCTAGATGCACTACAGGCGTGTATTCAATGTTTGGGATGTGCCTATGCCTCCGGCACCTCTGGCGCCACCTGTAGTAGTGGGTACGTTTTCTATTCATAGATCTGAGGGTAGATTACTATTTAATACTAGAGAATCTCACTCATTTATTAAGACTAGATTTGCATGATTCGTCGGTTTATTAGAGACAGTCGATAGTCTATTTATGTGTGTAGAATCAATGATGGGGAGTGGTTCATTGATATATGCGATCTATAGAGGAGTTGATATTATGATTGGGAGATTGACTTTAGCGACAAACTACTGGTGTTAGACATGGAGGGGTAAGACGTGATTCTAGGTAGGTACTGGTTAGCAGGCTACAGAGCGATGGTAGATTGATATGAGTGGACAATTATATTTTCGATTTCGGGACAAGAGATGTTCCTAGTGGCGATGCCTCTTCCCAAGGCAGGATCTCTCACTCATTTATATTACATCGAGGATGAGACCTATTAGGAGGTGATTATTCCCTTATATTCGATTGTTGTGGTAAGGGATTTTCAGGACGTGTTTCAGGAGATACCAGGCTGCCACAGAGTCGGGAAATAGAGTTTGTCATCGACTTTGCATTGAGGATGATACTGATTGCTAGAGCACCGTATCGTATGGCCCCTAAGATATGCGGGAGATTAGAGTGAAGATTCAGTAGCTCTTGGATTAGGGTTTCATATGACGGAGTACATTGCCTTGGGGTGCTCTAGTGTTGTTTGTGAAGAAAAGGGATAGTTCCCTTCGCATGTGCGTGGATTATAGAGAACTGAACAAGGTGACGATACGGAATAAGTATTCGTTACCTAGGATTGATGAATTATTTGATCAGTTAAAAGGGGATACGTACTTCTCCGACATAGATTTTATGTCAGGCTATGACCAGTTGCGTATTCGGGAGGAGGAAGACTGATTTCATATCGCGGTATGGATCCTACGAGTTTAGGGTGATGCCATTTGGGCTCACCAATGTGATGTAATGTTCATGGATCTCATGAATAAAGTATTCTGGGACTTTTTGGATAATTTTGTGATAATATTCATCGATGACATCCTAGTTTACTCACGGACAGAGGAAGAGCATGCTGAGCATTTGCCGATGGTTCTACAAACGTTATGGGACCATCAGTTGTACGCCAAATTTAGTAAGTGTGGATTTTGGCTTCGATAAGTACAGTTTATTGGCACATTGTGTCCGATGGGGGCATAGTTATTGATCTAAGTAAGGTATCAGAGGTGAGGGAATGGGTCCCACGACACTGATCGAGATTCGCAATTTCTTGGGGTTGGCCAGTTATTAATTGTCGCTTCATTAAGATATTCTCAAATATTGTGGGGACTTTGACGAACTTGAATCGTAAGGGAGTATCATTTATCTGGAGCGACCAATGCCAATTGAGTTTCGATGAGCTAAAGTATAGATTGACATCAGCACCCATACTTGCATTGCCTATGAGTAGGGTGGAGTATCGGATCTACACAGATGCATCCTCACAGGGACTTAGGGGTGTGTTACAACAGGAATAGAGGGTGATAGCTTATGCATCTCGAAAGCTAATGCTCCATGAGAAGAATTACCCCACCCATGACCTAGAGTTAGCAGCGGTCATTTTTGCGTTGAGTATGTGGAAACATTACCTATTGGGGGAGAAATTCACAATGTTCATGGATCATAAGTCACTTTAGTATCTCTTCACACAGAAGGATCCGAACATGAGGCAAAGGCGGTGGCTAGAATTTGTGAAAGACTACCAGTTTGATATACAGTATCATCCTGGTAAGGCTAATGTGGTGGCACACACATTGAGCCGACGACCTTCTGAAGATTTAGTGGAGGTGTGGAAAGCAAAGTGGAGTGAGCTCCAATAGGAGAATGAGTTTGTCAGAGAATATATGGAAGTTATGACTATCACACCTAAGATTGTTATGTGGGTAGTGAAGGCACAAGCAGAGGATCAGTTCTGTTAGGACAGAGTACGACAGTTATTAGCTGAGGGTGTAGAGGCCTACTCAGTTAGCTCCAAGGGAGGCCTACACTTTAGTGGGACATTAGTAGTACCCGAGTATAAGGACTTGAGAGAGTCATAACTGAGTCTCATGGATCCAGATTTGCTATACATCCCTGTGGGGACAAGATGTACCAGGATATGAGGAAACAGTACTGGTGGGCAAAAAGTTGATGCGACTTAGAAAGTGTTGAAAATATGTTACTAAAGCCGTTTAATATAAAATTAAACTATTTAAGTAACTCCGAAAAGTTTTTTTAAGAAACTCTTTTCTTTAAAATAAAAACTAATTAATCACAAGATGTGTTTAAAAAATATGTACGAGATCTGTTCAAGACTTGATTAACAGGTTTAATAAATCAATTTAAAATACTTTAAACTCAGCACAACCAAGAATTAGATGAGGAGATGTAGAAATATTAAGAACAAGGATTTTTTACGTGGTAAAACCTCACCCAACTGAGGAAACATCCATGACTCCCTCTACGGAGTAAACCAAAAATTCCACTAAAACAAATTTTAATAGTTACAAACTATATAACAAACATGCATACAACTCAGACCTATATAAGTTTAGGAATGTGCCCTCTGGTGTCCTTATAACTTCTCTACAGTTCTGATTGTTGATGTTGTTCTCCAAGTTTGTTAACTTCCAATTTGTTCAAGTTTTTTACGTCGACTCTTGTTCTCAAGATATTATTACCAACACTTTTAGTGTGGTAGGGTGATAGTGTTTGTGGAGGTGCTTTCTAACACATGCATGCACACACACACATACGCACACACACTTATTTTATACAACCAGTCCTATCAAATTACATATAAGAACTATATGCTGTGATTTTTCTATTTCTCTATTCTCACAAAACTTAACCTTATTTGACCTATACAAAAATCCCAGAATTCACGGATATCTTGCTCAGAAGACATATCAAGATCTTAATCAATCTCAGGTTTTGAAAATATTTTTGAGATTGAAAATCACCAAGTGCGATTCCAAACCAGGTCAAAGATTTGGTTTCAAGAGAACTAGAAACAGAAAACATTATTGTTGATTTCAAAGTTAAAAACATTTATAGAATCAACAATAGATTTCTCAAGATGTGAAACAAAATATGTAAATCTAAGTGAAATGTAACATAAAGTACTCAGATCTAAAATTTCTAATGAGCATAAACTTAGATCGAAAGAAAATGTTTAAGTTGGACACAAGATCTAAGAACAAAGAGGTTACAACATCAAACCAACTAAACAATCCAACTCTCAACCTCTCAAACACTAAAGGTTGTGTTTTGTATATACAGGACTTGAAAAGAGGTTTAGGTTTGAAAAGGTTTTGATTATTTAGGGTTAAGTTTATGGTTTCTAACTCTTTCTCTCTCTTACTAGTTTCTCTCTTTCTCTCTCGTTTCTCTCTTCTCTCTCTACTCTCTCTTAAAGGACGAAATGGCAAAAGTCTCTGATGGATGAGGATAAAGGTCCTTTTATAAGGGGCTGAGAAGATTTGAGAATAAGGTTAAAAAACAATGGCTCAGATTGATTCAAGGTTTATTGACTTTGATCCAAGGGTTCACGATATGCGGTGATTAAAACTCTCCTGAGGGGAATAGTACACTGTTTGTTTGATCTGACCAAGTGGTTGATATGAGGTTCACAGGGATGAAGTAAGAGCGCATGCAGATCGTTGATAAAAATGATCCAAGGGCTGTAAACTATCGTTGGTTTACTCTCTATAAAGAAACACAAACTCAACCAATCAGAATGCAACAGATGTTGGGCAAACATAAGATAACAAACGCGCGTCTAAAATAAATACAAACGCACCCTGAAGTCTCTGCCGCTTTTGGATTCTACCCAAGCAAGCATTCAGCCAATATAGCCGCCAATACAAAATTGCAGATTGACCCCAAAAACTTTTAAAAACAAATTTTAATTAATAAAAACCTTATTTTAAAAGTTTATAAAATCCCAAAAAAATATTAAAAAGAAATTTTAGGGATTTAAACACACTCAACATATATACACACAATTATATGCAATATGAAATGTATAAGATCAGTTCTACTGTGTGTGAGTGTTGGTAATATTGTCTAGATCTATCAAGAAAGAGGGATGAAATAGCAAACCAAACTCTGGGGTTCTTTGGTTTCTAGGATTGACATAATTTTGTCACAATTTCCAAACTAGATGAAAACTTATACAATATAGACTCAAGTGAGTCAATAGTATAAGGTGCTTCATTCTCCCCCTTTGGAAATATGAGACAAAATCTCCTTTGATTCATTTAGGACTCGTAGGGTAACAAGAATAAGGAAACCTATTCCTAAAAAAAATCTATCTACCCATTTTCTAGAAAGCAAAAGTACATAACTCAACTAATTATAATTGAATACCCTATTACAACTGTTGAGAACAACTCTATAGAATCCTGCAATGAATTACTAAGATTAAGTTGTTTAGCATATGTGAAATTCATTAGACTCAAATTTCTCCCCCATTTTGTTTCAAATAGACAAAGGGAAAGAATAGAGAGATCAAAGAGATTATTTATCACATTCCATACCTATATATTTACACAAAGAAATAAATCGATTGTAATGTAAAGGTTTGGTAAACATATCTACGAGTTGCAAATCAGTAGGAAGATAATTGATTTCTAATTCCTTAGTTTCAACCAATTCGCGTATAAAGTGATGTCTTATTTTTATGTGTTTTGTTCGCGAGTGTTGAACAGGATTTTTAGAGATATTGATCGCGCTTTGATTATCACAATAGATATGCAATTGGTTTTCTTGAATACCATAATCACTTAGTATTTGTTTAAGCCAAAGTAATTGAGCACAGCAGCTTCCAGCGACTATGTATTCGGATTCAGTTGTTGAGAGTGATGTGCAGTTTTGTTTCTTAGTACTCCATCCTACCAAATTATTACCTATATAATAACATGCTCCTAATGTGCCTTTACTATCATTAGTACACCCAGCCGAGTTAGCATCAGTGTATCCAATTATAGTTCTTGGTGTATCACTAGTGTACTAAAGTCCTAGGTTTAGAGTGCCTTTTATATATTTGATAATTCTTTTAGCAGAAAATAGATGGCTCTCTTTAGGATTATTTTGATAACGTGCACATACACACACAGCATACATTATATCAGGACGCGAGGCAGTAAGGTATAGTAAGTTTCCTATCATTCTACGATATAAAGTGGGATCGATAGATTTTCCAGATTCATCTTTAGATAGTTTTATCGAAGTACTCATAGGAGTTTTAGCATCTTTAGCACTCTCAAGGCCGAAATTTTTTACAATCTCTAATGCGTATTTAGATTGCGAGAGAAATAATCCTTCAGAATTTTGCTTGACTTGGAGGCCTAAGAAAAATTGCAACTCCCCCATAAGAGACATTTAAAACTCTTTATGCATAATTTCAGAAAAAGGATTTTACTTCTGAGGGAGAAGTTGATCCAGAAATAATATCGTCAACATAAACTTGAGCTATAATAATGTTTTTGTCAAAATGTTTGACAAATAGAGTTTGATCATTTCCTCCTATCTTAAAACCTTTATCTAAGAGGAAGCTGGAAAGGCGCTCATACCAGGCTCTAGGCGCTTGTTTAAGGCCATAAAAAGCCTTTTTAAGACGAAATACATGATTTGGATATTGAGGGTCAATGAACCCTTTTGGTTGTTCTACATAGGACTCTTCAGTCAATATTCCATTAAGGAATGCAGATTTAACATCCATTTGGTAAAGTGTAAAATGCAAGTGACAAGCTTTGGCAAAGAGAAGGCGAACAGATTATAAACGAGTAACAGGACCAAAAGTTTCGTTAAAATCTATTCCTTCAATTTGAGAATATCCTTGAGCAACTACTCTAGCTTTGTTTCTAATGATTATCCCATTTTCATCAGATTTATTTTTAAATATCCAACGTGTGCCAATAACCTTTTTGTGTGTAGGCCTAGGTACAAGATACCAAACATCATGAGTGACAAATTGAAGAAGTTCTTCCTACATAGAAGAAATCCAGTGAGAGTCATTCAATGCTTCATTTGCATTCTTTGGTTCCACGAGGGAAACAAAACATGCATAATGTTCATAATTTCTTAATTGAGATCTTGTACGCACAGTCTCACTAGGATTACCAACAATGTTATTTATGGGATGATCTTTAGAAACCCAGTTAGGTACTTTAGGTGTCTCAATTGGTAATGAATCATCTATTTCTGGAGAATCATTTTCTAAAACATTTGTATGCTCTTCCATAATAGTTGATTCAGCAGTCTTACTCTCTACAGTAGTGTCACTTACAATTACATTTATGGATTCCATCATGGTCTTAGTGCGAATATTAAAAGCACGGTAGGCTCTACTGTTAGGCGAGTATCGTAGAAAAATAGCTTTATCTACCCGGCTCTCAAATTTGGACAGGTGCTCTCTGTCTTTGCATACATAACAAGTACTACCAAAGGTTCTAATGCACTTAAGATTGGGCTTTTTCTTATACAAAATCTCGTAAGGAGTTTGTTTATAATTCTTTCTAAGATAGACCCTATTGATAATGTGACACGCAGTACGAATAGATTCTACTAAAAAATATTTAGGAAAATTCTTGGCATGTAACATAACGCGTGCCATCTCTTGAAGAGTACGATTTTTTCTTTCGACAATACCATTTTGTTGAGGAGTCTTAGGAGCACTAAACTCATGTTTGTAACCATTATAGTCACAGTACTCTATTATACCAGTGTCTTTGAATTCTCCACCTCTATCACTACGAATTCTATTTACTTAAGTGCCTTTCTCATTTTCAATCCGAAGAAGTATTTTTAAGAAAGTTTGACAAGCGTCAGACTTTTATTTTAAGAAGGCCACCCATGTAAATATAGTGAAGTCACCAACCATAACTAGAATATAGCTGTGTCCACAAAGACTAATAGTTTGGGAGGGACCCATTAGGTCCATATGGATGAGCTCCAAAGGATTAGAGGTAAGGATATCTTTGACTTTTTTATGAGGTGCTTTAACAATTTTAGCTTCCTGATGGGAACCACAAACAATATTAGAAATGGATTTGATTTTTGGAACTCCTCTAACTATTTATTGAGAAGTCAATCTACTAATATTATCATAATTTATGTGACCCATCCTATTATGCCATATCTCGTTGTCATCCATTCTAGCAACATTACAGATTTCAGATTTGTTCATGACAATATAACAATTGTCAGGAGTTCTGAATCCTGTAATTATGGATTCACCTTTTTCATTTAAAATTTTACAATTGTTCTTTGAAAAGGAAACAGTATGATCGGAGTCACAAAATTGAGATATACTAAGTAGATTGTCTTTAAGACCTTTAACTAGAAGAACATTTTCAAGAATAGGAAGTCCTTCTTCTTGGAGAGTTCCTTTTCCTATGATCTGAGATGATACTCCATCACCAAAAATAACTTTTCCTCCAGCAAAGCTGTTTTTGTTCAAGAGTTTTGTATCATCCCCAGTCATGTGTTTAGAACATCCAGAGTCTAAATACCTACTAGACGATGTGTGCTCAGCTTTTAAAGCAGTAATAACAATGTTACACTTCATCTGGGGTAATAGATCATCTTTTCTAATCCAAATTGCTCTAGTTTTCATTTTGTGTTTATTAGCTCTCAATTGATAAAATTTGCGACCATTCGATTTTTGTTGAAAAAATGTTTTGCTCATGATTTTGAGTTTTATAAAAGACATGAGCATTTGGTTTAGGAAAGTGTTTCGGAATCCTTCTAGGGAAGGTTCTTTTAGATTTGGTCTTTCTCTTCCTATAGTTAGAGTTTTTGTCTGGTTGTCTAGGCAGTACATAATTGTTGCGGCTTCTCCTAGAATAGTTAAAATTTTGATAGATAGAAGGATTACAGACAGGTTTAACAAGTCTTTTAGCATAGTAACCATCAAAACTATAGCCGTATATATCGCAGGAAGAGCAATAAAGGTTGCTCAAGGTAGGAGTATCCTTACGAAAGTCTCTAAACATAGATTTTAAGGAATTTTGAGGTTGAACTCTATTCATAGATAGTACATTTTTGAATGTATATTCACTCTTCCTAATTGAGGAGAAAATATATTTAGCCTTTGGTGAACTTTCATGTTTAGAACAACTTGATTCCCCAATGTCAAAATTTTGATGTTTTGAGTCAAACTCAGTTTTTAGAGAATGAAAGTCTGGGAAGGTTTCAATAGGTCTTTTACCTCCTGACACAAACTTGGTAGGTTCAAAAGATTTTGTTTGTGTCTTCAAATTGGGACAAAATCCTATTCCAATTCGATCATTAGAATTGGTTTTTGATTCAACAACAAATCCATCAAAACAGTTTGAGTTATTTTTAAATTTTGTAATTTGTTTGAAAATAGTTGCTGTCTTTTCTTTAGTTTGTTCCAATTCTAACAATGTTCCTTTGTATTTTTTCTCCAGAGTTTCATTTATTTCAGTCAAATTTCTCAGTTTTTGATCAAACATTTTGATTTCACTTTCATGAGTTAGAGATTGGGTAGTATACTCTTCATCATTAAGTTTGACCATCAGGCTTAGATCTTCTAGCTTCTTAGTGAGATCTTTCACAATCTTATCTAGTCTAGTGCTTTTCTTGAGAGTTTTAGCATAAAGTGTGTGAATATCAGGAAGGTCTTCATTGTTCGAGTCACTAAGTGTAGTGCGTGAAGTGACCCCTAAGGATTCATTTCTTGGACTCACACACCCATTGACATCGTCATTATCGCTTTCCCTTTGACTCGCACACCCTGAGGTAGAAATACCAATGTTCTCAGTAATTAAAGCATCTAAACCAGTAATAACATGATTCGAAACAATAGAAGTAGAATTACTAGATTCATCCTCACTAACAAACACAGGCATATCATCATTATAAATAATCTTGGCAAAGAAAGACATGCAAGGATCAAAAACATCAGATGACGCAGGTTCCTCATTTTCAGAGTCGCTTGAATCATCCCATGTCTTGCAAATGTTGGCTCTAGCATGTTTATTTTGAGTGTTCAAGTTAACTCTACAATCTTGTGCAATATGTCCTAGTTTTCCACATCTAAAGCATTCAGTTTTCTTAAGGTCTCTGTTATATCTAGTGTGAGAGTCCTTGTGATGTTTGTCTTGACTTTTCTCATGAGGTTTATGATTAGAGTGAGTTGGATAATTAGACTTGCCTTGTTTGTTTGCCATGTTGTTTCTAAACTTAATAATTTTCTTAAACTATTTTGACATTAAGGAAATCTGATTGTCCAAACTCTATATATCGTATTCCTCATCAGAGTCATCATTGGGAATGTTAAACTCAGGTTTAACCAACTTAGAAGAAAATATCAAATTGGAACTAGTCTGTTTCCTATGGGACTGGGTCAATTATTTCTTAAATTCTAATTCCATTTCCACAGTTCTTAATTTACTACTGAGTAATTCAGGAGTGAGATTTATGTCACACATTTCCTCAATAGCATATCTTTTGTTGTCAAATTTCTGTGGTAATGATCTCAGAATTTGAGATACAATTTCATATATGTCATATGCTATCCCATTAGCATGCAGTTTTGTCACAATATCAGTCAAGTTCATATTGAAGTCATCAAATGACTCAGATTAAGATTCAGACATAATTAAAGAGTTATACTGTTGAATAAGCATTTGTGTTTTAGCAGCCTTAACTCTAGTGTCACCTTCATGAGCAGTAACCAAGGTGTCCCAAGCTTCCTTAGAAGTGGTACAGGATGAGATTCTTTTGAACTCATGTTCATTTATGGAAATAAATATGGCATTCTTTCCTTTATTATTGTTGCGAGAAACTTGCTTCTCTTCTTGAGTGAACTCACTTAATACTTTCTTAACCTTCTCATTACCTCCGTCAGTGGCTGGTTTAGTAGGAAAAATGTATCCATTTTCAACAATGTCCCAGGCATCATCTACCAAAGTTCCTTGAATGAAAGAAATCATCCTTACTTTCCAGTAAGCAAAATTGGTTCCATAAAAGATAGGAGGTCTGATCAGGTTACCAAATCTTTCATTTTTCTTGTCCATGTATGATTTTTAGAAAACAATTTCAGAAACACAGGATCTCTAAAAAAAATTTCAAGGCATTGATACCAATTGAAAATCTGTTACTATAGTCGTTTAATATAAAATTAAACTATTTAAGTAACTCCGAACAGTTTTTTTAAGAAACTCTTTTCTTTAAAATCAAAACTAATTAATCACAAGATGTGTTTAAAAAATGTGTACGAGATCTGTTCAAGATTTGATTAACAGGTTTAATAAATCAGTTTAAAATACTTTAAACTCAGCACAACCAATAATTAGATGAGGAGATGTAGAAAGATTAAGAACATGGAATTATTAGGTGGTAAAACCTCACCCAGCCGAGGAAACATCCACAACTCCCTCTACGGAGTAAACCAAAAATTCCACTAAAACAAATTTTAACAGTTACAAAAACATGCATACAACTCAGACCTATATAAGTTTAGAAATGTACCCTCTGGTGTCCTTATTACTTCTCTGCGGTTCTGATTGTTGATGTTGTTCTCCCAGTTTGTTAACTTCCAATTTGTTCAAGATTTTTACGTCGACTCTTGTTCTCAAGATATTATTACCAACACTTTTAGTGTGGTAGGGTGATAGTGTTTGTGGAGGTGCTTTCTAACACATGCATGCACACACACACACACACACACTTATTTTATACAACCAGTCCTAACAAATTACATATAAGAACTATATGCTGTGATTTTTCTATTTCTCTCTTCTCACAAAACTTAACCTTATTTGACCTTTACAAAAATCCCAGAATCCACGGCTATCTTGCTCAGAAGACGTATCAAGATCTTAATCAATCTCAGGCTTTGAAAATATTTTTGAGATTGAAAATCACCAAGTGCGATTCCAAACCAGGTCAAAGATTTTGTTTCAAGAGAACTAGAAACAGAAAACATTATTGTTGATTTCAAAGTTAAAAACATTTATAGAAAAGAATCAATAATAGATTTCTCAAGATGAGAAACAAAATATGTAAATCTAAGTGAAATGGAACATAAAGTACTCAGATCTAAAATTTCTATAAAGAATAAACTTATATCGAAAGAAAATGTTTAAGTTGGACACAAGATCTAAGAACGAAGAGGTTACAGCATCAAACCAACTAAAAAAACCAACTCTCAACCTTTCAAACACTCAAGGTTGTGTTTGGTATATACAGGACTTGAAAATAGGTTTAGGTTTGAAAAGGCTTTGACGATTTAGGGTTAGTGTTAGGGTTTCTAACTCTTCCTGTCTCTTACTGGTTTCTCTCTTTCTCTCTCTTTTTTCTCTTCTCTCTCTACTCTCTCTTCTCTCTCTTAAAGGACGAAAAGGCAAAAGTCTCTGATGGCTGAGGATAAAGGTCTTTTTATAAGGGGCTGAGAAGATTCAAGAATAAGGTTAAAAAACAATGGCTCAGATTGAGTCAAGGTTTATTGACTTTGATCCAAGGGTTCACGATATGCGGTGATTAAAACTCTCCTGATTGGTTCATATGAGGTTCACAGGGATGAAGTAAGAGCGCATGCAGATCGTTGATAAAAATGATCCAGGGGCTGTAAACTATCGCTGGTTTACTCTCTATAAAGAAACATAAACTCAACCAATCAGAATGCAACAGATGTTAGACAAACATAAGATAACAAACGTGCATCTAAAATAAATACAAACGCACCCTGAAGTCTCTGTCGCTTTTGGATTCTACCTAAGCAAACATTCAGCCAATATAGCCACCAATACATAATTGCAAATTGACCCCAAAAACTTTTAAAAACAAATTTTAATTAATAAAAACCTTATTTTAAAAGTTTATAAAATCCCAAAAAAATATTAAAAAGCAATTTTAGGGATTTAAACACACTCAACATATACACACACAATTATATGCAATGTGAAATGTATAAGATTAATTCTACTCTGTGTGAGTGTTGGTAATATTTTCTAGATCAATCAATCAAGATTAATGAAATAGAAAACCAAACTCTGGGGTTCTTTGGTTTCTAGGTTAGACACAATTTTGTCACAATTTCCAAACTAGATGAACACTTATACAATACAGACTCAAGTGAGTCAAGAGTATAAGGTGCTTCAAGTGTCTCTAATGTGCATTCACTATAGGCTCAAGTGCAAGCATGTCGCATGAGTAATAAACTCGGTAAGTCGGGATCGTATCTACAGGGAAATAGGACAATAGAGTTGTGACGACGTTGGATAGATAAGGAAATCCTAACCCTGACTCTAAAGGAAAAAGAAAATGATTTGGCTTGTGGAATGACTACACTAGATGCAATTATGAAATTATGAAATTATGAAAAGGTGAAATTATACTAAATTACCTAAAATACTGATGAAGAATAATTTGAAACTTTAAACTATCTGATGAGAAAAACAGGACGGGAATACAATCCCCCAACCCTAGTGTATTGCAGGTATAATACTAATCGTAAATTTAACTGATTAATTAGACCCATAATTTAGTACTCCCAAGAGTTACGTAAATGAGGTTCAATCCCGCACCATACTTAATCAGAGGATGAGTAAATCGGTATCACGATAGTTACACTCGAATTTCATTCGAAATCATCCCGGTTACCCAGAAGAAAATGAGATCCAAAGACCTATAATTATCGTGTTCCTACGCAATATGATCGTAATAAATCAATAAATTCAGAGGAGTAATGTTATACACATGCAACTATCACATCAGGCTGGGTTCATGTATCCTGACCTTAGAAAATCTAGCCTAGTATGTTGAATCTAATGAAAACAATCTTTGAATTGCAGAAAACCATGATTAAACTAAGGAAAATTTATGGAATGATGTAGAAAGGAATTTGACTGAAGAAAAGTAACTCCTAATCTTACCAAAGTAGGAAAAGTAGTAATTAAGAACACTTGGAATTACAGAAATCTGAATAATCTTCAATCTTGGAATTAAAATTGTAAACTATCTCTAAACTAGGGTTTTCTAAAAAGAATGGAAAATTATATTAATTCTCCGTCCTAAAAAATGATAATAACATGGGTTTATATACTCTACAAAGTTTCAGAGTTTTAGCTACACTAGGACTCCCCATTAGAGAAGGATAAGAAAATAAAACTAGATAGTCGGACCCGTCCGGGTCTCCTGCGGATCGGTCTGCCTGGAATGCGAATCGATTCTTTTATTTCTGGGGTGGACCGATTCGTTTATTTTTCCTCCCTCTTCGGTTTTCTTTCGGTCCGGGGTTCTCTGGAATATGCACTGCGGACCGGTCCGGCCTTCCTGTGGATCGGTCTGCCTCTTTAACTTTTTTCTGCAACTTTGACTGCTCATAACTTTTTTTTCGGGACTCCGATTGAGGTGTCATTTCTTCCTATGTGCTCATGAATGTGATATCTTCAACTTCTCTTTAGGTGCCTCATCCGAATTCTAGGTAGAAATTACAATTTTGCCCTTTTGACTTTCCTTCATTTCTTTTTCGATTCTTCCGGTTTCTTTCTTTCGTTTTTGATATTAAATACCTGCAAAATTAGTACGAAATACCAGAAACTCGGTGTACTCGTTACAATAAGTAAGTAGCAAGATTATGAGATAAATTCAAATCGATTACGTTATTCGAGGTGCTAAAAGTAACTAAATTAAGGGATAAATTGGGAAGAATTTATGCCCAATCAGCTGGCTTGAAGAGAGATATAGGATAGTTTGCCTCAAAGTGTGTTACTTGTCATCTGATGAAAGTTGACCATCATAGACCTTCGGGGATGCTACAGCCACTTGAGATTCCTGTGTGGAAGTGGGAGAGCATTTTGATGGATTTTATTACTTGGTTACCTACTTCGTAGCTGGGTCACGATACGATATGGGTGATAGTGGATTGGTTGACCAAGATTACCCATTTTTTGTCAGTTCACACATACTACGACACGATGCAGTACGCGTAGCTATTCATTTCAAAGATCGTTAAACTGCACAGAGTCCGGATTAATATTGTGTCTCATAGAGACAAAGTATTTGTGTCATATTTCTGGCATAACTTTCAGAAGGCTATGGGTACTGACTTGAGATTGAGTATTGCATATCACCCCTAAACTGACGGACAAATAGATAGGGTGAATCAGATGCTGGATGACATGCTGAGGATGTGTATCCTGGACTTCGGGGGAGGTTGGAAGTGATACCTTCCATTGGTAGAGTTTGTGTATAACAACTCGTACCAATTTACTATCGGGATGGCACCGTTTGAGGCACTATATGGGAGACCTTGTCGTTCGCCCACATGCTGGTTAGAGGTGGGGGACAATAAGTTGTTAGGACTCGAGATGATTCGGGATACTAATGCCAAGATTGAGTTAATTCGATGTCGCTTTCAGATAGCTCAGGATAGGCGAAAAAGTTATGCTGACGCCGATAAGAGACATACGGTACGGAGTTATAGGTTGGTGACCAGGTGTTGTTTAGATAATCTTCTATGAAGGGGATTATGAGATTTGGAAAGAAAGGGAAGTTAGCACCGAGGTATGTGGGACCGTTTTCTATTATAGAGAGTGTGGGACCGATATCATACATACTGGGACTTCTAAAGCATCTTCAGCGAATACACGATGTATTCCATGTGTCATCACTGAAAAAATACAGGAGGAGCGAAAGGGCTTTTTGGCACTTCCCACTCGAGGATATTGACTTATAGCCGGATATCTCATATGAGGAGAGGCCCTTGGCTATTCTAGATCGTGGTGAGCGTAAACTACAGTACAAGGTGGTGCCCTTGGTGAGAGTTCAGTGGGCTCACCACAATGTTGAGGAGTCGACATGGGAGCGAGAGGATGCCATGCGAGAGCAGTATCGAAAGTTATTTACCGTAGGTATGTCCTAATTTCAAGGATGAAATTCCTTTATAAGGGGGGGAAGTATGTAATACCCCGTATTTCTGCGTACTTTGAAATTAATTAATTCCAAAATTAATTAGGAAAATACGTTTTAGTTAAATTACGGGAGTGAAGAAATTTAATGTGATTTAATTAATACATGTGATCATTAAATATTAATCGAGAGATAGATACTGATTAATATTTTGATGAAATTTACTAAGTGTGAATCGTAAATAATAAATGATTATTATTATACGGCATAGCGAGTGATATGTGTGTATTCTAGTTTATCTCACCAAGAGTCACGTGTAGACTATTTTGAGATGAGAAATGAGAAATATATTTAAAGTAACTCGGATGGGAATTTAGATGTAATGAATGATTCCGATTGGGTCAAAAAAGTTAGAATAGTGTACCCGGGAGTATAGTTTGGGTCTCGGGTCAATTTTGGACCAAATCGGCATCTATTAAGGGCGTTACGATCATTTTTCAAAAAGTGGTCAAGGTACATACGGAAATTAGAGCCATAGATATGATATTTAGAGATTGGAGTTAGGGATCATAACTAAAAAAATTAGAGAGGCCATTAGAGAAAAAGGAGAATCATTTTCCCTAAGCCTAATGAGAGAATTGTGAAGGTGGTGAGGGGTTTCTTCCACCTCAAGACAATTGGAAAAGAAGATTGGAGAAGAATCAATGAATATTCAACCAAGAACCACAAAATCAGATCAATTGATCTAAGGCAAGTGTCTATTCCAAATTGAATTGAAGTTATAATACCCATTTGTAGGGATTTCATAAATAGATTGATTTTTAGTTCAAAACTTTTGATGAAAAGAACTAATTGATTTCATGTTTGGATAAAATAACATGTGGTTAGGTTTTGTATCATTAGAAGATTATAAAT
The DNA here is from genome assembly GCA_949130495.1 of Sambucus nigra. Lineage (NCBI taxonomy): Eukaryota > Viridiplantae > Streptophyta > Magnoliopsida > Dipsacales > Adoxaceae > Sambucus > Sambucus nigra. Next base: position 40,719,599 of record OX422213.1, read on the forward strand.
CCGAAGACTTTTTTACTATTACTAGGGATTTAAATCTGGGGTTTGAATGGAATTTAATGGATGAATACAAAACTAGATTAAGAAAGAGTTTTGGGGGTTTGATTCATTCTTGATTGTTTTCGGTGAAGTTTTAACGTGTTTGAGACGTTCAAAATCATCTTAACTCGGGTATAAAAAGTTAAAAACAATCGATTATGATTTTGCTAAAGAATTTATGATATTTGGGTATCAAAAAGGTGTAAAAACGTTACTACGAAACAGAGAACTAAGTTGCAGAAAAACGGACCGGTCCGATCCTGGGAAGTGGATTGGTCCGGCCTTAACAGAAAAAGCGGACTAGTCTGATCCTAGGAAGCGAATCGGTCCACTGCTCTGAATTTCTAAAAAATTTCTTTTTCTCTTGTATCCCTAAATGGACGTGGTTGGGCAATACTTATGCACTTGTGAAAATAATATTGGGAGATTTATTGTTTTGTATTAGGCCTATGAGGGGAGTACGACTTCATCTTAAAGAGAGAATTAATACGGGAATGGGATTGGGTAAAGTAACTCGTAATGAATCTGAGAGATGGATAAAGAATTATGAAAATCTAATGAAACTATGGACAACAGTAGAGTAAAGATGGTGACTACTGAATTCTTATGTAACAAGGCGTAACTAGAACCTTATAGTATTGTGAACACCCATATAATTACGAAAGTGAAGTAAATTCTTAAATAAATGATAAAGTAAGGTGAATATTAGAGAGAAAAATATTATGTAGTAGTATAAATAATTTGGCTGTGTGAATACCTATTATATTGATACTTAGGCTATGTGAATACTTAAAGTATGCTTAATTCGGTATTAAGGTCGATGATTATCCGGACCAATACATGAAAGCATGATTTCAGGTTGAGGATTATCCAGACCAAATCAAAGTTAAAAGATATTGGGGTCGATGAGTATCCCGACCAATATACGTATGCATAACATTTACTTTGGGGTCGAGGGATACCCGAATAATGTAAATGATGGGATGATTGGGGTCGATGATTAGCCGGACCAATAATCCTTATAGTATATATATATATATATATATATATATATATATATATATATATATATATATATATATATATATATATATATTACACTTATTGATATTCTACTTATGTGCGAAAGTATATTCGTAGATGATATATATAGATATAGATATACATCTAAATGATAAATTAAGTAGAGAGAAACCTAATTTCATGATTTAAAAATAGATTGGGAATATCTATAGTAGATTAAGTAGTGAAACTTAATTATGGAAGTCGAATGATAGATCTGAAATGCTTTATGAATTAAGTAGTGAGTCTTTACTATGATGATTAAACATAAGACAAGTTAACGTTATATGAAAACTGAAATATGCGAGCATGTTAATAATAGAGCGTGTTGTATGGGCCATATGGGAGAGTAGGCCATGGATAAGATCGGTTATATACTTTAGTCGAGATATCTTGAGCATGATAGCTTGGTGGGCTAAGTATAGGGCGTTAGGTGTGCACACTAGATGAGGGATGAGGAGACTCAAGTGAGTGTGCGTGTACCTAACATGTGTAATCAATAAACGATTTTAATTGCGATAAATTACTTATCAAATTTGTTTAAAATGTTTTGAGTACAAACTCTTGCTATAAAAATGTTTTTAAAACCTTTTAGGTGTTCATCCACAAGGGCGCCCTACTTGATTTCATCACAGGGGTTTGGAGATATAGCACTGTGGATGCTAATAGGATTATTGAGTAACCGACTCTTTCATTTAGATCTAACATAGGATCTCATTCTTGTTTTTCATATATAGACATGTTATCAGTTGACTCCATTACCGTTCCAGATTTGTAGCCATTTTACTTAGTAGTTGGATTTTGTATTATTGCTTGGTTGTGGTTTTTAGCCGACGGTTTATTTGGCATGTCTTAGTTGCTTTTACATATTAGTGATGGTTTGGATTCTAGTATCTTCTGTATGTTGTTCTTGTTTTCAAACTATCCTTTTAATTAAATTTGGCACTTATTTAATTAAATTCAGTGGTTAGTAATTAATTCGCTTTTTGACAGTGATGCTAAGAATGAACCATATGAGAAACCTATTTTAATTTGATAAAGGCCTTATCACCCGATATTTAATTAGACGGGGTGTCACAAGGCCATATAGGGGAAAGGCCTCTTTCAGGATTATGGGTTCAAGAATTCATTGTTGGCATCGTCCTACCCCCATTTTGACCATAAAGTGCATGTTCTTGAACATCTGAATTTTTTACATTGTTGTGAGGGTTATGCACTGGATAGACTCGGTATTTAAAGATGTCTTCTACTGGGACAGGGAGTGGGTCGATCTTAAAAATGGATACAAACATATAATTGGTTACATGTTGAATCTCTAATACTAGGTTGCTGGTGTTGGCATCGTCTGATCTGTCATCGCCCCCCAAATGGTGATGACCTGACCTTTGGCGAAGAACTTTAGTTTCTGATAGAGAGCAGAGGATACTCCTCAGATGTTGTTGAGCCAAGGGTGACCAAGGAGTAGGTTGAAATAAGTAGGTATGTCGATGACTTGGAATTATATTAGACGATTGATAGGGCCAACCCTAGTTTGACTTTTATGGAGCCCATTACTTCTCGACGAGTGATATCATAGGCGCGTACGATGACAGAGGTGGGAGTGATATCACAGACTTTTAATCCCAAAAAGTTGATTACTTCAAGCAGATAAATATTGAGAGCAGATCCATTGTAGACAAGTTATAGTGGCACTGTCTTTCGCATGACATCAACGGAGATGTTTAGGGCATAGTTGTGATCAGGGCTGAAATTGGATATTTTTTCTTTGGAAAAGAAGATGAGTTTGGAAGAGGTCAAGGATACAACCATATTTATGTCTTCTTCGAGAGTAATAGAGGGAAGAACTGTGGGTCATGTGAGGAGTTTTATTTGGTCATTTCGGTGTAGCTGGGAGGATATGAAGAGTACCGATAAGTTTATATTAACTTGGTTTTTCTTAAGCTAATCGAAGACTTTACTTTCTTCAACTATTATTTTTGGCATAGGGAGTTATTCAAAAACGCCCTTTCCTTTGTCTATCCTTGGTGGATGGGGACTTGGATCTTTGTAGTATCTCCCTAATTTATTCATGTGGTTCGCAGAGGCGGGAAAGAATAAGAACCCCACGTCTCTATCGACCTCGGGCTGAATGGACACTTTGTTGATTTCTCCTAATAAATCCTCAAAGGTTATCATTCCACATAAGTTGCAACTGAACTGGCTTCTTCATGACTCGGTTCGTCATTTGAGTTGTCAAAGTCATCCCGCCATCTGGTGACGATGATGTCTTTTTTTCCAAGAGCAATCAATACATTCTATAATCTCTACAGCTTCATTTTTTTTTATCAAAGAGGGATATTACCCCCCACACATTTTATTTATAATAAATAATAAAGAAACAACCTCTTCATGGATTACAAACCCAGGAACTTTACATATTTATAAAGGATGGGCCCATTACTCTACAACTAAAGCTTGAAAACTTGGGGATTTATAAAGTATCCCCTTTACATGATAGACAATCTTGAAAGAGCAATAAATATGGGGATTTATAAATAATCCCCTTTACAAATAAAGAAAGCTAAAGAATTTAAACTTGGGGATTTATTGAATCATCCCCATTACAATCTCTTAATTTTAGTTCTAATATTTGGAATATTTTCCCTATCCATATTTAGATAACCTTTAACCAAAGTTAGAAGAGAATTGAAACACCTATAATACGAATCCATTTTATTGATAGAAACAGTTGAAGCTAAGTAATCTGCTACTGCATTGTTTTCTCTCCAAGTATAATTTATTTTGAAGTTTATTGGATAGATGATTTTATCAAAGATGTCTAAAGGTGTCCAAGGAGGTTTATCTTTCTTCAAGACAAAATAACCTAATGTTTTACAATCAGATTCTACAAGAACATTGGAGAGATTTAATTGAGATATCATCTTAAGCCCTTCTTTTAAAGCCATTGCCTCTGTAATGAATAAAGATTGAATGACAATACACTTTGCAAATCCAGCTATAAATAGGCCTTGAGAGTCTCTTATGACACCTCCAATACCACTAGGGCCAGGATTATTCTTAGAAGGACCATCTATATTAAGTTTCAAAAAGCATAAGGGAGGTTTACTCCATTGACATTTAATTAATTGAATTTTATTTGGAAAAATTTGAATGTTGAATATGTTAGTTATTTTAAAATCATCTTGAGAGATTGTATCATAAAACGTATAAGATTCCATAATATTAGAAGTCAGAAATATCACATTTTGAATTATTAGTTTAGAAGAAGTTTGAGAGTTCTCAAATAATTTTTTATTCCTTGCTTTCCAAATTTCCCAGAAAATAACTTTAGGCATAATTTTGATTAATAATTTAGTGTAGTCTTTTTTAGAGTTAAAGAACCACCAAGAGAGAAGTATAGATCTTCAAGAATATTTTTCTATGATTAGACCAAAAATAGTAGAAAAGAAATGCCACACCTCTTTAACAATATCAATTCATTGAGGACATAGTAGCAAATATCCTCTGCAATGCTACAAAACCTAAATACAGAAGCAAGTCTTATACCTCTTTTTTTAATTACAGTTTCAAATGGAACTAAGTTATTAAGGATTTTCCAGGTAAATTTGGATATTTTCCAACTCATAGATATTGGTTTATATTTCTACATACATTATATGCAAATCTTATAGTAAAATCTCCAGTGATAGTTACCTTCCAGATTTGCTTCTATTGAGAAATAAATTCTTCTGCTAAGTTTTGGATACCTTCGATCCTTTTAATAGCATTTGAACCTTGGTTTACTGATAATCCTTTTTATACTTATTTCTTATAAAACTGGAGCAAATGCCTGATTCAAACCTGTATTTCCAATAAAATTTCATACTAAAAGCATAGGCAATGTCATCCATTTTTATGAAATTTAATCCTCCTTCTTCATATGGATAACATAAATCATTCCATTTTTACCATTGATATGGGGTTTCTTTCAAAGAACCACCCTAATAAAATTTACTAAAAATTTTATGCAGTCTTTTAATAATGCTTTTAGGAGGATTTAACACAGTTATAGTGAACACATGAATAGATTGAAGCACATAACTAATAAGTGTTGCTTTACCTGATACGGAGATCATTTTAGAAGACCAAGTGTGTAATTCATCCCTTATTTTGGATATGAGATCAGAATAGTGTATTGCTTTTGACCTGCCTTTATTCAAAGGTCATCCTAATTATGTCATAGGCAAGTGTTTTTTAGACAAACCTGAGTGAGTTGCAATAGAGTTTCTTCTATGAATTGAGACCTTTTTATCAACATAAAAGGAACTCTTAGATAAATCACTTTCTACCCTGATGTATTTTCATAAATTTTGAGCATATTTATAAGGGATTTGATACTATGTTTTCCCCCATTTATAAAAAGTATTAAGTCATTAGCATAACCTAAATGAGAAATTGACTGACAATTTGAGGGATGGGAATAAGTAATACCTTTTTTAAGAATAAATAATTTGTCTATATTTCTACTAAGAGTTTCAGCAGCTATGATAAAAAGACTAGGAGATAATGGATCTTCTTATCTTATCCCCCTTGAACAATGAAAGTATCCTATACTTTTGCCATTTAATATGAGAGAGAAGCAATTACTAGATATTAATCTCCAAATTAAATCAATAAATATTTCATTAAATCGAAATTTTCTAAGCTCTTCACATAGAAAAGGCCAATAGACTTTGTCATAAGACTTCTCCATATCTAACTTTATAATCACATTATTTCCATAGGCCTTCTTCCCAAGATACTGAACCATTTCTTGAGATAAAATAATGTTTTCTTTAATACTTTTATCTTTTACAAAGCCACTTTGGTTTTGTGATATGATAGATGGATAGATGTGGGATAATCTATCATTAAGAATTTTTGAAATTATTTTATTAGAGAAACTACAAAGACTTATAGGTCTATATTAGGAGTATGGGGAAGGGTTTGACACTTTGGGGATTAAATAAATTGAAGTAGAAGTCCAACTTTTAGGGATGTCAGCCCCAACAAAGAAAGAATGAATAGCATTAATAAGGCCTGCCTTTTTAATATTCCAAAACTTAAAGTAAAATATCCCTCCAAAACCATCAGATCCAAAATAACTAGAGTGATCCATATTGGATATAGCTGAGTATATTTCTGCTTCAGAGGGGAATTCAGTTAATTTTATGTTCATAGCTTCAGTTATATCGTTATTAATGAATTCTAAAAAAGAAGAATTTAATGATTGATAGTCTGCAGATCATATGTTTTGGAAATAGTTTAGGAATATGTTTTCAATATCTTCACTAGATTCTTCCCATTGGTTTTGATTATTTTTAATTCTAGAAATGGATAGTCTCCTTTGCCTAGATTTAACTGAAGCATGAAAATGTTTTGTATTTTTGTCACCTAATTTAAGCCATTTAATATGGCTTTTTTGGTGCCAAAAGTTTTCCCCTATTAGTAAAGCAATGTTCAACTAAACTCTAACTTTAAACATATTACTTCTAGTAGTTTCATTAGGTTTACTTTCAAACTCATTTTCCTTTATTAGAACTAAGTCTTCTAGATCTTTAACAGCTCAAAATACATTCTTAAAAGTGTTCTTATTCCAGTTTTCAATTGCTTTAATTTTAAAGCAAATTTGGACATATGAGGGGCTTGTATTTTTTAAGCCATGTTTCTTCAATGATTTCTTGGACATTAGAGTTTATTCACCACATTGACAAACATTTAAATGGCTTAGGATAATTATCTGTGGGACTCTTAATAGATAAAAGGAGGGGCCTGTGCTCATAGCATGATTTATGTAAATGAGTTATGCTAGTTTGGGGGAAATGCAATAACAAATTATGATTGACCATCCTCTATCTAATCTACAAAAAATGGTTCCATTAATTATGTTGTTTATCCAGGTGAACCTGGAGCTAGAATACCCTAAGTCCATTAATGAACAGGATGAAATCATATCCTTAAGTTGCATTAAATTCAATTGGGTTCCCTCCTGTCTTTTCAGTTTCATCTAATACAACATTAAAATCACTTATAACTAGGCAAGACTGATTTACAGAGTCATTTGTGATATTAGTTATATCTTTCCATAGATCAAATCTTTTAACTGATGTGCATTTGGCATATACAATGGCTACGTGAACTGTGAGATTTAAAAATATAATGTTGATTTATAGTCCCAATAATTGATCTGAATCAACTATTACTTTTATTTTCAAATCATTTGTCCATAGAAACCATATTTTAATTGATTGATTGCTTAAACCGTTTAGGAAAAGACATTTATTTTTAAAGTTTGAAATCTTATCTGACTCAACTTTTGGTTCTAATAAAGTAATTGTTGTTAATGTATATTGTTTAATCATGGAAATGATGTTGATTTTTCTAAAATATTTGGTAAAATAAGGTTCCAAAGTTTCTTGCAAAAATGAAGATTTTATGAAAGATGGACATTTGTTGAGTTGAAGAAAAAAAACTTCTTTAAGTCTTGAAAATCATTTTTGCAAAGTGTTATGAATTTATGGAATAAAAAGTATGTTTAACTTATTTAATAGGATTTCAGGATTTAAGATCCATTTGTTCATGTATATAAACTTTTAGTATTTCGATAATGGACATAAAAACAAGTTTAAAGAAAGTTTTGTCGGGTTCAAATATGAAATAATAAAAGTGAAATCTCTAGTCTCCAAAGTGTATGAAAAAATAATTATAAGTGTGATAAGTGTAAGGTTATAAGACTACAAGTGTTAATAAAAAAAATGGTATTTTTCTTATAAAGTAGTCTTGTACGTTTAATGATTCTTGGAAATAAAAGTGTTAAAATAATGATGTTTCTAATTGAGAAGAATATTACTTCAAAAGGTCAAAAGGGTGTTAAGATGTTAAGAACACTTAAGAAATTAGTGTGAGTAACTTAATGGTGTTTTGAAAAATTAACACTTGTGAAAATGGAGTAAAAGATGAGTTTGAAAATAAATGGATAAAATGATAATTTGACGTAGAGTGGAACATTTTATCGATGTTACACATGATAGTCCTAATGAACATAATTTTTGGAATACAATCAAAGCTAAAGTGGAAAGAACATGAACTGATGATTTTCAAAGTGTAACACAAGTTGGGGTGAAACCCCCGGCTTTGGCTTCAGCCAGATAAAAGAAAAAGTGGAATAATGTGGACATTTGTAAAATGTTAAAACACATTAAAAAGAAACTCGGATGACATCGAAACAATTTAGGAGGGCTCGAAGCCCTAGGGTGAAAGACTCAAAACACTGGCCAGAGCATGTGGTGGCATCGCCGGCGGTGTGGAGTCTATTAAAGTAAGTGGTTATTGGAAGATTTCGAGATAACGATAAAGGAATAAGGAACATGTCAAGAAATGGGTTATATGGTGAGAACATGTTAAGACAACCTAACTTGAATGAATTAATAAATGTTTCGGTAAAGATTAAAATTGAGAAGTAAATGTGAAATTAATTAATGTCCATAAGGTAAAGAAAAATGTAAAGTAAGTGGGTAAATGGGTGGTTAAGCAACCTAAGTGATTCAACCCATAATTAACACAAGGGTGTGTGGTGACATATTTTTAAAGACTAAATAGTTACTTTCTAACACAGTGTTCTCATGTGTTGAAAGGGTGATTTTCAATGAAAATACTAATGTGGATTGGTTAAAATAAAAGGGTAATTTTGGTAAAGAAATGGATTTCGATCAAACCAAGTGTAATTATTATAAGTATTTAACTTTGTGTGTTAAATAAAGGGATAAATGACCAAATGAGAAAAAGAAATCTTTTACACGATTAAGGTGAATTAATCAGGATAAATAAGTTTTTGGAAGTAAACTGTTTCACCCATTAAGGATATTTATATGTATGTTTATATATGTACTCAAGGTAGTTGCATATGCACGTTGGCATAATGTGTTAGAGTCTTCTTTCTATCGTTCGACTCTATACTGCATTTGTATATTTTCCACTGAGCATTCAGCTCACTCCCATGCTTTGTTATGGAAGGTTGGGTACGATTTCCTATTTTGAGAGTGTTATACAGGTAAGTACTCTCTTTTATTTTACGTTAGTAGCTCTATATGCTTGGGGGGTGCTCCCTACGGGTCCCTCACGTAGTTTGAATTGAAATTGGAATCGCATGCTAAGCACGTAAAACGTTAATTAAAATAAAAATAGATTAGCATAATTATATAGGTTGTTCATTTCACTTCATATCTAACGCTCAAGCTAGACCGGGTTGAGGTGTTGCAATTTAACTCAAGGAAATGTTAAATGATTAGCTGCATTAAAATGGTATCAGAGCTCTAGGTTCAAGGTTCCTTTTTGAGAATGACGTGGTGAGGTAGGTAGTGAATCTTTCAACACCGATGTTGGTTTGGGCCGATCACGATAGTTTTGTTGAACGTTTAGTTCGTGCTCTTGAGCGTGAAGTATAAGAGTTAGCACGAAGGCTTAATTCCTTGCCAAGTGGCAGGCGATCGAGTTAGTTGTCATTAATCACTTCTGTTTTTTTAATTTAGATGTTCTAGTAGGTTGCGAGTGCCCATGCAAGACAATAGTGGTGACACCGTAGGTTTTAGTGTGATGTGAATGTATGTCAATCCATAGTGACACGAAATTCCAATTGAGGTGTAGAGAATAATGAATGACGTCTGTTGAATTAGAAATATGACTCACGTACCAATGATGTGGTTAAGTTAATTCGACCCTTGGGGTGGTATCGTGTCGTAAGGCAATTGATGATATAGTGGGCATTATGAACCGTGTTAGCCAACACTTGGAATCTGTATTCGGTCTAGGTTGGTTAGATAGTATTATTACAAGTAAGTGCACTGGTGATTCTTGATTGAAATTTGTACCTCGTCAGGTTTCATGAGAGTTACAGGCAAATTATGATAAGTATATTACGTATGAGACGATGATGGTTGAGGATACTTGGGAGTGAACTCTAGGTACTATTATATGATGGGATTTAGATAATATAATGTGATTTTAAAGATAGTATCTTTGGTGATGTTGGTAATGCAGACCTTGAGGTTTATAGGTTGTAGGCAATGTCCTGCATCCTGCCATAATCCTTAGTAGCGTTAGTTGTGGTTTGGTTCGTGGCTTATGGTTAAAAAAATTGGATGAAAGATAAGATCACTATTTAAGTGTAGAGGCTCGTGTTGCCACCTAAGTGATGGATAGGTGCAAGGTAATCTTAGTGTGGGTGTGGTTTAAGGGTATATTGGAGTGTCCGTAGGACTAATTGTGTGTGGTGTCATTGGGGATATAAATCAACTGTTATAATACCTTGAAGTGTTCGATGATTAGGGTGAACCATGTGTAGAAGCTCGTGCACCAGTGTCCTTGCTAGTGCCTAGTAATCATGATGAGGGTATTTAAAGGTTTATATAGCGCACCTACAATGATTAAGGTATGGATGATGATATCTTGTCAGGTTGGGGACTTTTTCATGGAATATGTTAGGTATCCTTAGGAGACCAATTAAGTCCGATAGGAAGAAACATTAGCGTCCTAATAATGACTTGGTTGAGGTTCTGGTGATGGTCTCAGGTTGCTGGTCAAGGTTTAGAATATTCATATAGTGTACGTGTCGAGTGCGGTTTCCCGAATTGGCACTTATGGTGGTGTCCTCTAAGGAAGAGTTAAAAGTTCATGTCGTTATGGGGGCGTAGTGCCTGGGTGTAATGGAATGACTATTAGTGGAGATGTGACACCTTATTTTGAGGAGTATTGGGAAAGGTATTTGAGACTTAGATTGATAACGCCATGTGGAGACTTGAAATGGCAACCAAAGTGGGGTAATATCTAAGCATAATTAGAATGTGGGCGTGTGTCAACGGTATGCTAGGAATAGTTCTTGGCATGTCATACTAAGCCGATATGGACTAGGAGATTTAGCCCTATGTGGTACTTACTACCCTTATAATGCCAATGGAAACCGGTGCGGTTGCCACGTAAATTCAATTTAGGTAGAACTTAAAAGTAAGTTTGGTGGCAATCTCGTGTAGTCAAAGGACATGAAGAGGTGAACACCTCTCTTAAATTGAGTAATGTCTACAATAATCTAGGATTTTGATCTCGATACAATAAGGAAGACAGTGACCTAGGACTCGCAGGTTGGTGACATCATCATGACAAGTGGACTAGATCAGTGTGAATAAGGGCATTAGGCATTCTACAATTGGAGTAGTTCATGTGTGCTAAGGATGTGAGGAGTAGGGCTTTACTCCCAAGTAGGGAAGTCAGATGTTGACTTCCTAGAGAACCACAAGTTCGTATGTTTCTTTCCTGTTACGAGAATCAATTGTCAAAAGATTACCAATTAATTGCGCGATTGAGTATAATGAAGATTTTTCATAAAAATGAATTGGTAAGTTTGGAAGATTAATCCAAACTGGGACAATTGGACTTTTCTTTTTAGGGTGAAAATCAGATGACCACTTAAATATACACGTTGGAAATTTACCAATGTACCATTGATCTCTAACCCAAAAGTCTAACATAATCCTCTTCACAATTTAGTTTGATTAGAATGTGTTTCGAATCTATAAATCCTATTGTGAATGCTTATTTTAAAGAAAATGTCTGAAATGTTTTTCGAATAATTTCAATTATAGGTCTACCATGTGAAAATTTTCCAACAATTGTGTGTTTGAAAGTGGTAGATAGTGTATTAATGTCTTCCTCAGAGAATAAAATTGTTGGTTCACCCTTGAATGTAGTTGGTTGCTTGAGAAATGGTTCATTCGTTGTATTGTTCATAATTATGCTTGCAATTTATTTCTTTAAAATTTTGTTTGGGTCTGGAGGTTTAGAAGGAATCAGTGCGTTGACTGGGGTTTCAGCCATATTATCCATGGTGGTTGTTGTTCAGAGGGAATGAGAGTTCACCCTTGGTTCTTAGTTTTTCTTAAAGAGAAATTTGCGAGAATTTTTTGTAGAGGGACCGTCTTTCGCCCAAAGTTTTGGAATCTCTATGGCTTCATCATATATCTTTTCCCACTTATCGGGGAAATGTAAGAATGAAGGGATCAACCGTCCTAAACTTTCAATATCATGAGAAATTCAAAGATGCTGAAGATTTTCTTCATTTGGCAAAATATATAAGCCATGATTTATACCACGTCATCTAAACTAACTTCTTCAATAGGCACTACCCATTCGTCTAATTCTCAATCCCACTTATGGGCTTTCATGAATAGGCTGTTGAATTTCTTATAGTCGATGGACATCTCGGTGGGTAATTTCAGTTAAAACTCGAAAAGTTGGTCTAACACATCGGGTAGTTCCATGCCTTCCCCCAAGATCGGGTATGAACGGTAATACATGCCCTTGTAAGGAGTGACAGAGCTTGATCAGTAGGGTGTAGAATAAAGGATGGGAAAATCTTAAGAGGTTTAAGTGAGACTGTAGGGATGGTGGGCGCTTTAATGGGCTTGATCTGGGTAAAAGGATCAAACTCTGGGTTATTTTTTAAGAAGACGCCATTTGTTCCGGCTCTGTGTGTTATAAGTGGGTTGTGAGTGATATTGGGTTTGGGATTACTTAGCGAAGCAATGATACCCCATTCAATCAGTCTATGGATCACATTTCTAAGGTGGAAGCACTGGTAGGTGGTGTGACCTGCAGATTGGTGAAAGTCACAGTGGGCATTAGTCTTGAAGTTTTTAAGGAGTGGGTTTGGTAATGGTCGTGGTTCCAATGGTTTGATGAAATTTTGGGTTATCAAGGCTTAGTAAGCTTTGGACATGGGATCATGGATCTCGGTATACTCATTTCTGGTAGGATTGGGCCGACTTTATCGTGCCCAAGACGTAGCAAGTTATGATATATTATTGATGGTTGAGACTGAGGCTTACTGGGCTTCTCATATTTCCAACGTGTAAACGTTCTTGTCATCTTCTTTGGCTCAGATTACACTTTGGTGATACCTTCCTCAATTTCCACACCAACCTCTTGGATGGATCGAAAGTGTTGGTAGTATCGTCCTCCCAAGGATGCTCATATATGAGGCAAGAATAATTTATTTACAACGCTTGCTTGTTCCTCCTTGGAGGGCGTGTTGGTCATGGTGGTGGCTTTCTCTCTATACCTTTCGATAAATCTACTACCTGATTCCACAGGGTTTTGCTTCAGTAGTTTTAGGTCTCTACATGTGACCTTTAACTCTTCGTTGTACTTGTACTGAGATATGAATTCGTGGGCAACATCTTCCCAACTATGGATCTAGGATTTTTCGAGGACAGGAATCATCAAAGAGAACTTTCTTTCAAGGTTTTGCTGAAACATCTGGACCATTATCTCTTCAAAGGTACCATGAAGGGTCACGACTCGACAGTAACTTTGAAGTGCACAATTGGGGGCCCATAGCCCCTGAACTTCTCGATGTCTGGCATCTTGAACTTCTCTAGCAATCTGGCTTTGGGATAAGGATACATATGGATTTAATCCTTGTAGTTCCTATATATTTTGACTTGGTCGAACTTATTTAATAGCAGCTTGAGGTTTCCTTGATCTTATTTAGTTCTTCTTCTTTGGGATCTACGGGTACTGGGAGATTAGCCCCTGGATGAGCAAGGTTTGAAATTGGGAGTTGAGCTAGTGGCCCATTTTTAGGTGGGGCATGCAGGACATTTTTGTATTCTTCTAGGACCCAAATAGGCTCGAGAGTAGGTAGATCCATTTCATTAGGAAAGAGGATCTCAGATTCATGAGCTTCAAGAGTTTGGGCCTAATGTCGTTGCATTTCTTGAACATCCGTTTGAAGGTTGTCAATCTTGCCACCGAGGTAGTCATGGATGGCCATCAGATCTAGCTGAGCATTCGGTGCTTGGTCAGTGTTCTCCATTAAGAGCTTGTGGAGGTATAATTCAAATTCGATCGAAGTAGCAGAAGAAACAACATAGCTTCAGGGAGGTTTGACAGAAGACAGAAGCCAATAGGGAGCCAAGCTAAAGTCAGGTATATGATTTACCTAAGTGGGAAAAGGGTTCGTATTTATTTTTGAAAGAAAGACGGAGAATTTTTTTTTTTTGAAAAAAATAAGAAAATTATTTTTGGTATATTTGGAAGAAGGAGAAAAAGGGTTTTGGTATTTCTTGGTTATTGAAAAGGAGGAAAAAGGAGAGGAATATCATTATCATTATTATTATTATTATTATTATTATTATTATTATTATTATTATTATTATTATTATTATTATTATTATTATTATTATTATTATTATTATTATTATTATTATTATTATTATTATTATTATTATTATTATTATTATTATTACTACTACTACTACTACTACTACTACTACTACTACTACTACTACTACTACTACTACTAGGTTTTCACTTGTATTAGATTTTCCTAGATGCAAGAAAAAATACTGGACAGGACCCGAGCCTGGAGAAGTAGGGTTTAAAGATATAAAACACGAGTTGACTTATTTTTAGGCTCACAGACAGGGTCATGTTTTAAAAACGGTGAAATAATGCAAAAATTCAAGCGGTTAGCGAACCCGAAATTTCGACAGAGTTTTTCATGGTAACCAGCGAACTAATTATTAGTTCCCTAAGGTTGATTCCTATATGAGGTTTATCCACTTGTTGGGTTAGTAGAAGGGTTCCCCCTTTGGCATAACTTCCACGATATACCTCTTGCCTATAAGGGCAATCATTCATCGATACATGTGGACAAGCCATTTGATACACTTGAGTGTAAGTGAATTTCCTCATGATATGCCTTGTGGGTATGGTACATGTGAGAAAGAATTCGATGTACTCGAAGTACGTGAACGAGCTTCCTGTTATATACCTCCCATCATGAGGTTGGTCAAGAGGTACGATGTGGGGGGAACCGTTCGATATACCTCGAAGGTACGAGGCCAATGGAAGGTGAGAGTCATATCGCTTAGGTTAACTACTCCCTAGTAACCTAACACCCATCACAAAGTGACCCCTTGGTATGGGACAAAATTTTGGTCAATATTGTCATGCTTTGGTGATGTAGTGTAGAAAAACACATGAGTCTTAATTAGTATATTATGGAGAGAGATTTTTTTATTTGCATGCTAATAAAAGGAGTATTATACTAATGAGGGAAAATATATAAGTATTATGAAAAGTAAATCTAGCATGGATCATGAAGTCAATACTAAGCATGGTGATAGGGAAGCATGGGGATCTATACAAGTGAGTGAGTGACATGTGAATATTTACAAGTGAGTGTGCATGCTAGTGAGCCTATACATAGTTCAACTACAAGTAGTGTGCGAGATGTGTAAATGATCATGGAGATATATACAAGTGAGGGAAGTGTGGGCGTGTGCTAGTGAAGCTAAGCATGGATAATCTAAGTAGTGTGTAGAGCATGTGAGTATAAGTGAAACTATATAGAAATATAAGTGTATGAAGTGAGAATAGAGAATATATAGAAGTGTGTGAAGTGAAAAGTGATATATATATAAGAAGGGATAATGGTAGATATAATCATGAGATAAATATACAAAAAGTAAGTGGAGGTAGAGGGAACCTATAAGTGGAAGCATATGTACATATGTATAAAAGTGGGAGAGAAAAGAATAACACCCATGTATAAATAAAGTCTAGTCCTCTTAAAATAAGTAGTCCCCAGTAGAGTCATCATTGTGTCCATCCTGGGTCAGATTCCCCCCGGCACGCATGCAGAGTGTGCCCTTTTTAGGGCGACGATTATCGTCATTGAGGGGACAATGTGTAGAGATAGAGTTGCCAGCCTATTTTACTCAAAATGAGCAAACGATTGTCACAGCCTTGAGAGAACGACATCAAGGTCAAAACTTATTCTTGCAAAACCAAGTAGTTAGAAGGTCTGAGGACTAAGTTACATAATGGGAAGGTGTTTGGCACCCATACCGCCCTTTCAATCTCTTATGGGATAATGTTAATCTTCTCCTTTTAGTCTCCGTGATATGTTTGTTCATGTATATAATATAATTGTTGGAGAATGGAACCATCCAACTCATGTCATGGAAATGGATGGAGTTAATTTTTTCGTAGGAATGTTCCAAAAAATAAAATGTAATGGTTTGTCGAATCACAAATCGCTATGAAAGAGTGAATGTGTACATCAGACGAAACATAATAATATAAGAGTATGAATCTCATTAATATATATATATATATATATATATATATATATAAGATATGAAAGAAGATATAAGCATGAATAAGGGAGGACTCGAGTCTCGAGATTTTCCCAAGACACCTACGTAGACCAAGGGTCATCAAAGTCCACGTAGTTCAAAAATAGCATAGGGGTGGGGTTCAACCCATAAATCCATATGGGGGACTTCTCTTATGTGTGTGTATAGAAACTATGCTTTAAGAGTGAGAGTGTGGAATGGAAATCACGCTTTTGAAACTTATGGATAAACCCACTTTTTCTTATTTTGGGGCTCTTTATGAAAATAGATTATGTGCAATATTACAAATAAAGACTATATGTTAATGGATGTGATGAAATCAAACAAAAGTACTAATATAAAAATAAGGTAAATATCACTAAAATGTAAGAACTAGAGAAAGGCATCGATAATTAGACCTCCTTATGAGTTCTTATTGTTGACCTTGAGATGCATATGTGATGATGTTTAAATGGTATGGAAGTGGCATGGAGAGATGAGGTGGATTACCAAGTGAGGTAAGAACGCGACAGAAAGGAATGTGGGAAAATGGGATTTTTTGAGAAAGGGAAAGGATATGGATTTGAGAGAATGTTCTCTAACTTGCTGAGATGGGTATTCAGAGGTGTATCTCAAGGTGAGGTCATGGAATCTATTTATAGGCCCAAGGGGGTGCCAATCAGCAAGGTCTCTAGGTTGCCTACAGGTAGTCCGAAAAGGATTTTATAAAAAATATGGACATAAAATGCAAACCGTAAGTCCGAATCGTACACGGGGTTAACCATTGGAAAGGGAATTCAGAGACATTTAAGAATCCATTGAGCCACTCCTAAGTTTGGGAGTTTCCCGAGGTCAAACGTGGCTTGAAAGCGCCTGATGGTCTCTAGACGGGAGGTTTTCATAGGAAAACGGATCGTTTGTCCGAACCGTAAGGCCGATTTTCACACGGGGTGGACCGCTGGAAAGGGAATTGAGATTTTATTAATCTTTGCTTCATTCAGAGAGTTTTTCAAGGTCAAACGGGACTCGAAAATGCTCGACGACCCTTTTGAGTAAAATGAATCGTTCGTTCGGATTATAAGGACGATTCGTGCACGTGATAGACCATTGGAAAGGGGATTCAAAACCCTTTATAAGATTCATCAAGATTTTCTCCAACTGAAGAGTTGAACAGAGTCAAATGGGGCCCAAGATCACCCGGTGGCTTTTAGAGCAGTGCTCGAAGTAAAATGAATCCTCTATTAGGACTGTAAGGCTGATTCGCGCACGGGATGGACGATTAGAAAGAGGATTCAGAGCCCTTCAAAGATTTATTGAGCTTCACTCAAGATGAAGATCCAATCAGAGTTAAATGGGGCCCGAGAGCCCTCGTGGCCTCTAGATCGGTACTCGGAGTATGACCTAGTTAGTGTTATGGACCTAAGGATGTGCTTAGGGAGGTCATAGGATGGGATGTCTACAGACACAATTTTCCCTAGTTTGGGTGATGAAGTTTGGGAAACTATTGAAAATTGTTACTCTCACCCCACTAAACCTTTAATTGAAGGTAGCACTTTAAGGGTTAAGAAAATTCTTCGTGAATTTACAAAAGAAGAGAAATAGATGTCACTATGCAATAATAAGGGCAAAATTATATATTCATATCTGTAAATGAGCATGAATTGAAGATAGTATCTATTTGCGCTACATCCAAAGAAGCCTAGAATACCTTTGTCATTGCCCATAAAGGTGACGAGTGTTTAAGGTTGGAAAAACCCAAATGCTTGTGCAAAAATTCAATACCCTTATGATGGATGAATCTGAGACTTTTGATGAATTCTATATTAAGCTCACATACATTATTACTAAACTTCATGCTAATGGTATCATCTATGATAAAAAGGGAATTATGCTAAATATACTTAGATCTTTACCTGTTAAATTTGATAACATGCTTTATGTTATAAAAGAAACAAATAATCCAAAACTGACTCCAGAATTGTTAAGTAGCAAATTAAGAACTATAAAATGGAGTTAGAGTATAACAAACATATGACTTCTACTGTCAAAATATCTTTTGGATCTAACCTAGTTTTTTCTTCCAAATGATAGTAACTAAGTTAAAGTTGCTTGAGTATGACTTAGGATTAGATAAGAACTTTGATCTTAAAAGTATTCTGCAATACCCCGTAATTTTATGGCTTTTAATTATGAGATTAATTAAATGAAATTGCTTTTAATTATTGGATTAATTAAATTAATTTGGGACAATTAATTAGTAATTAATCCGGATTTAAATACTAGCGAGATGAGAGTTGGTATTTCATTATGATAATAATGTTGAATATAACTGAGTGATTATGGTAATATATGATTATTGAATTTATTAATTTTATCATGAGTTGAAAATACGGCAGTTTCGATAATTAAGTTGGGACGCGCGTGCCAGTCGTGTCAGGATCCAATTTAATGGATTTAAAAATAAATTATTTTTATGTCATCCATATGACCATTTTGATTGCGCTAATATGTCTGTAAGGGTCGAGATAGTCAGAAAACACTAGTCGAGGGTTTAGTTTGGATCCCGGGGCATTTTAGGCCTCACCGGCAACCCGGGAGGGTATTTTAGTCATTTTGACTTTTTAAGGAATAGTATTCTACGAATTTTATACTGATTTTATCAGCCAACACTTGAGTCCCATAGGGTTTCACAACCAAAGATCATAAACATCCATTAGAGAGGAATGGAAGGAAGTTCCCAAAAGTGAACCAACCCTTGGAGGCTTTTGCACCTTCGTCACCACCAGCGGATAGATCGGAAAGCAGGAATCACTCCCATACCATCTGCTTTAATGGATCAGAATCTATATTTTAGGCAAGTGATTTATCTTGCAATAATTTATGGCATATACTCTACATGATAGTTTAGGTTTGATGTCAAATTATGAATAATGGCAAAAAAATATGAAATTGGAGACTTAATAATTAATTTTGGGTAGGTTTGCATGTAGTGGTCCTACTGGAAATGTATGATGAACGCAATTATAAATCAAGGCTTAATAATTATGAAATTTAATTAAGGATTATGATGATTTTTGAAGAAATAGTGGAGAATTAGGGGTGTAGTGAAGTTCATGACTTTTGATCCAAGAAACGATGTTATATTATAGTTTAATGATTCTTGAACGTTAGAACTTGTGTATATATGTTGGTTTAATGATTAGTAAACTTACTTGGGAGATTGGGATGTTGTAATGAAGAATTTGAGGTGTAAAAATGAAGAAACCCATAACTATTTAAGAGAAATCTGGTAAAAAACCTGCTTGATCGATCGATCGATCCAAGAATGTTGATCGATCGAAGATCGATCGATCGATCATTTTTTTTTATCGATCGACCTCTCCTGATTTTTGGCAATTGTTTTCCTTTAAGGTTTAATGAAAAATCCAAAGCCGATATTGATTATTAGGGTGATTTATATAATATTGTGGGACTTAGTTAAGGTCAGTAGGGTCTTAGTAATTGCTAGAAAATGTTATGGCATATGGGATTAAGTGTTATAATTACGAACGGTTAACGGTTTGAGATCTTTCGATTTTGGGACTGAAAGTGGAATGAAAGATAATTTAAGGGATTTTATATTTGCTGAGATAACCTTAGGAAGAAATGGGTGACCTAGTATTCACTTAGGATAGGTATAGGTACCCGAATCAGTATGACGAGACTTATCGCGTTAAATAAATATTATGTAGAATATCCGGAACGTAAATATTGTGGGTGAGACTTAATATATAGGGGAGGAGTATACCTATATTGAAAATGTATTCATATTGGTTGTGTGATTTTCTAGTATATGGATTATTGTGTGTATAACATACCTACCATACTTGTTATCACGGGAGATCATTCGTAAGAGGATAATCTGGTCTCAATGTGACCTTCGGGGGGACCTTAGAGTGATACCTAAGAATACAAAACTTGGAAGGGCTTATCGCTGAATGGATAAGTCTGCTGACCTTGGGAGCGTAGGTATGTGCGTGACCCATGGGTATGTGAACTATGTCCGCCTCCACTATGTGTGATTTTTATTGAAACGGTTCCTGAGTGATTTGAAACTTGTGATCCTCACGTACGTGATGTACCGGGATTCGATAGCAGAGTATGAGGGTATTGGTAGGTTCTATCCTGGTGGGGTGCCTGATTTGTATATGAGATATTATACTGGTGTATATACATATACTTGTGATAGTTTTGTTGGGTTACTTAGTAGATATGAATAACTAAGATATTTGAATGGGCTAAGAATGTGAAAATTTTAATTAATACTTGAGATAATTAACTTAATGAATGTGAATATGGGTTATAAATATGTTTTGTGTGGGTGTTACGAGTAAATACCCTATGGTAGAATGCGAATGCATGAGTGGTACGGACTAGTTAGTTTGCGGCATAACTAGGATGGGTTAAGGGTATACATTAGGCGTGCACATTAGTTGAGAGGCGAGAAACTCATGTGAGAGTACGCAACTAAAATGTTTATTATATGTGTTGTTTAATATTTTAATTTAAACACTTGCTATGTTTTAAAACTATTTTCACATTGGGCCCTGACCCGTTTTCTTTCAAATATATTTTTATTGTAAAACCTTTTAGGTGCACAGTTACAGGGACACAAAAATTAGGAGTTTCATTTCATTGACGTGCTATAGCTGATGTGGAAGTTACAGGATCTCGCTATTAGATGCCTTCACATTCTGCACTTGATTCTATTCAGGGTTACTCATCTGTTAGGGCATGTCGCCCATTTCCATCTAGAGATATCATTCTCAGACTTTTAGTTTTATGTTAGATATTGATTTATTTATTCAGACTCTTATATCGGGATTTTATTGTACTCTGGTATTATTATTGGAGTATTTACTCCAGACTCAGTTTAATTCTTTTCGTTGGTTATTCATGTGTGATGGTTTATGCAATTGTTGGATGATGATCTAATGGCCTGGTTTATTGTTAACTTAATTAATAAAACTTGGCATCTCTCTTTTAAATATTAGGTGGCTAGTAATTAATTAAATTCTTTCGACAGTGATGCTAAGACTGAACCAACTTGATATTCTGTATTAATTTCATAAAGGAGTAGCTTCCCGGTATTTAATTAGATGGGGTGTTACATATTGATAACTATATATCCCTTCTAAGTATACATTTCAAAAAGATTATTAAGTGTAGGAATGATATGGAATCTGAATAAGGGAAGGCTGGCTAACAAGACTTTCAGGCCCCCAGACCCCATGACCGTAATACTGATAGACAAGCCTTCAATAACAATCAGAGACCTAAGAAGGATTACGTATTATTTAGTGTCATAAATATTATAACATGGGTTATTATGTTAATAGATGTAAATCAAAGATTAAGACTGCCCCTAAGACCCGTGTGTGTAAGACTTGGGATGACCCTAGTGACTCAGATGATTATGAGCCTAAGTCGTTTGAAATACATGAATCATGCACGTCCGGTTATGCTAAAATTGTGTATTATGATGATAAAACAAGCTTACCTCTTGATATTTTTATTGACTTTATACTTGTTGTCCTGATGAATGAACCATCAAATGTTGATGTGGATAATACTTCTGATGAGTCTAGCATGTGCGTGAGTCAAAGTGCAAATCATTTTGATGAATTGAACAGGTGTGTGAGTTCTAAAACCTAAAATTAAATTGTTAAGAAACAACATACACACTTCACTTAGTGAATCTAATGATGATGAATTACCTGATATTCAAGAATTAAATTCTAAGACTCTAAAGAAGAGTTCTAAACTTGAGAAAATGGTTAAACACAAGAATGAACGTATTGAGAGGTTAAGTAATACTATTAGGTAGAATGCTGAGGACTACACTAATCAATGCATGGATCATGATACTGAAACTAAAAACTTTTTTTCTAAAATTAAGGAATTTATGTGAAAAAATTTAGTTTAGAAGAAAGATATAAGTGTAATTTTCTAGAACTGGAAGAATCCAAACAAAAAATCTCAATTATTTTCAATAAATGTCTTCATTTTAAGACCAATGCAAAAGCATATGATAAAATAATCAGTTCTAGCAAAATAAAGTGGCCTAGGATTTGACAAAAACCGTAAAGGGGCGAAGGATACGATTCAAAATGATTCTGAAACTATCTTTGTTACTCCAGATATTTTATCAAACAAACGAGGTCAAGAATTTGAAAAACCTTAGAAAATGTTTTGAAGCAACCAAACTCACAAGTCACGAAGACAATGTGTAGTTCATAGCATTAGCCTAATAACAAAGCAAAGTATCCCCCCCCCCCCCCCCCCCCCCCGCCCAAATTAGAGAATTTGGGCAAAACTCAAAAAGTGTTATAATTAAACCTCACTTTCAAAGTGCATTTAAACCTATTTTTAAAGTCTTAGAAGATAGAGTCAACCCAACCTCACATCAATACTATAGCTACTGCGATGTTTATGTTCACTCTTGATGATTGTTTTTAAAAGTGTCGATATACGTCAGCCTATATAACCTTTAACTATTCTAGGAAGAGAGGCAATACTTATGTTCTCCCGAGACAGACCAATAAAAACTCTAACTTAGAAAGAAAAGAAATATGTCTCTCACTAAAATAAAGTCAGTAAGGAGAACCACCCAAGCCTTTTCTAACTCAAAGACCCAAGAACATTTTAAAACTGGAGTCATTTGGGTTAGAAAAGATGACTTGTTACCCCAACTAAGGTTCAATGTTATTATAATTTCTTTTAAATCTATACACACCTCTGTTAGATGGTACTTTGATTCTGGGTGTTCAAAACACATGACCAAGGACGAGACTATACTGATAAACAAGACGGAATTCTTTGGAGGTAATGTAATGTTTGGTGACGGAGTCTCATCCCAAATCATTGGTAAAGGAAGCTTCAAGAATAGGGTCTTCATGTTCTTAATGATATTTTATTAGTGAAATTCTTAAAATCCAATCTACTTAGTATATCTCAATTATGTGATTTTGATCACATGGTTACCTTTTCCAAAACTCGATACAAAATTTTAAGTAAAGATAGTAATTGTATTCTTACAGGAAGCAGAACTTCGGATTACTGTTATATAGTTATTCCCAATAACGAGTCATGTCAGTTGGCAAGATTAGATGACTCTGATTTGTGGCATAATAGATTTGGTCATACTAGTTTTGATAACCTATGCAAATTTATCTCCTAAGAAATCGTTATAGGTTCACGTAAAATAAAAATTCCTTATAATATTATTTGTAGTCCTTGACAAGTGGAAAAGATAAGTAAAGAACCTCATAAGAAAGTTAAAGATATAATGACTTCAAAACCTCTAGAACTTATCCATGTGGACTTTATGGGTCTTTTCCATAATGTGAGCCTTTGTGGAAATAGTTACATTCTTGTCGTCGTAATTGACTTTACCCGGTATACTTAGGTAACTTTTACGAAAAACAAATTGAATACTTTTCAAGAATTTCTTAAATCTTTTTTAAAATAGAAAATGAAAAGGATACCCAAGTATCATGTATTAGAAAGGATAAAGTTATTGAATTTAAGGAGTTAGGAGTAGTAGAATAATGTTTTGTTAATGTATATCAACATGAGTTTAGTTCTACTAAAACTCTGCAGCAAAAGGGTATTGCTAAGAGGAAAAACTAAGCAATCCAAAAGATGGCTAGGGTTATGTTACACGCTAAAGGGTTACCAAAATACTTTTGGATTGAGGAAGTCCAGACAACATGTCACATTATTAATCAAGTATACTTTAGGAAGAATACCAAAGAGACTTCATATGAACTATGGTATAACCAAAAACCAAACTTGAAATGCTTTAGAACCTTCGGGAGTGTCTGTTATGTCTGTAAAGATAGAGAACACCTTTATAAATTTCACACCCAGGGAGATAAAGGAATTTTTTTTGTAATAGTTCCAGAATAGTTGAGCATGTCGCGTCTATAAATTACGTACTTATGTCCTAATGAAATCTATAATTGTAAATGTCAATGACACTAGCACTGGGAGTATTGGTACTTAATCAATTATTGAGGATGAGTTAGAAAGTTTTTTTTAAATAGACTCTCCTTAGATAACTGACCCATTACCAAGTGAGGTCCTTGGAGTGGAAACTTGGGTTTCTAAAGATCATACCCTCAGTAAGGTAGTTGGTAACCCTATGGAGCCCGTGGAAGAAAAATTCAAACTTTAAAATATGGCTAACTTTGCATGCATTATTTCTCAAATAAAACCAAAGAATAGAAACTATTCCCTTAATGACTCTTACTGGATTGATATTATGCAAGAAGAATTAACCTAGTTTAAGACTCATGATGTTTGATATCTTGTCCCATGGCTAGAAAATAAAAAGGTTATCAATACCCATTAGATTTTTAAAAATAAAATGAATGAATTTGGGGTAATCATTAGAAACAAGGTAAGACTGGTAGTGTAAGTATATTCTCAAATATAGGTAATAGACTTTAATGAGACTTTTTTCCTGATAACAAGACTCGAGTATGTTCGTCTCCTCCTTAATGTTACTTGTCACCTACAATTCAAACTTTATCAAATTGATGTTAAATCTACCTTTATGAATGGTATTCTTACTGAGGAAGTATACGTAGAACAACCGAAAGTCTTTATTAACTTGTCTCACCCAAACCATGTCTTCTGATTAAAGAAGGCATATATGGATTAAAACAATCCCCTAGGTCCTGGAACGAATGCATCTTGACCTTTTTATTTAATAAAGGGCCAGAGTGTTGCAGAAATGACCAGACACTGTTTGTCCGTAAAATAAATAATGACATTTTGATTGCATAGATTAGTGTAGATGACATTGTCTTTGGTTCAACTTTTCTGGCACAAGTTGATGATTTTTCCAAAATAATGCACAGGGAGTTCCAAATGTCAATCATGGAGGAGTTATAATACTTTTTAGGGTTGCAAGTTAAACAATTGAGTGATGGCCTCTTTATTTCTCAAGCCAAATATGAAAATAAGTTGATTAAGAAATTTGGCTTAGATAATGTTAAGAATGCACGCATTCCCATGAGCACTACAATTAACATATCTAAAGATGAGAATGGGGAAAATGTTCATCCAACCTTATATAACTGCATGATAGGCAGTTTATTATATCTCACTGCATCCAGACCAGTTATTATTTACGTCGTTTATGTTTGCACATGTTATCAACGTGCACCAAAATAATGTCACTTATTGTGCGTAAAATGTATCATTAAATATGTTAAGGGCACACTAGAATTGGTCTTTGGTATACAAAGGACACAAATTGTTCTATAGTTGGCTACACTGATGCTAATTGGGTAGGGTGTTCTGATGATAGTAATAGCACTTTTGGTTCTTGTTACTACATAGAAAACAACCTGGTTGGTTGGAGCAACAAGAAACAAAATTGTATCTCCTTATCAACTGCTAAATCTGAGTATATAGCTATCGGTAGTTGTTATGCTAAATTATTATGGATCAAACAAATATTGTGTGATTATGGCATTAATGAGAACTAATTAACTTATTATGTCATAATCAAAGTTCTATCAATTTACCTAAGAGTCCTGTACAGGACTCTCGCACCAAGAAGGTATAATCTAAAGATCTCATAATTGAATATCTACAAACTAAAAAACAACTAGCTTGTGTTTTACTAAGCCCTCGGATGATATTATATTTGAATATTTAATAAATCCATAGGTATGGTTATGCGTGATTAATCTTCTACCAGAATTAGTCATATCCTCATGCTTATATCTTGTTGATAAATGTCTTTGATGTTCTAGGGTACGATCATTTGACAAATAACAAAAGATGCCTCCTTTATTTATTTTATGTAGGAGACAGTTGATATGACCTGTTGCAATAACTTAATCGGTAGCCTAGTCTATTATATACTCTCTTGAAATTTATTCATTGTTCATTTGAGAAAAAATGGGAGAGAATCATTAAATCCATCACTGTACTATCTATAAGATTTCATTTCTAAATTCTACTAATATGCTATCTTGAGTATTATTTATAGGCATTGGAGTTCGTTTCATCGCAGACGTTAGGGTATTGGTTTGTACTTTAGTCGAGTTATGTAATTTAATTTTTTTCTTACTCTTATTTTTTTGGTTCTAGGATGAGATGGGTAGTTAAAACTTTGTATATGTTTAGAATTTGGTTTCACCTACGAGTACCCTTAATGAACTTAAAGGGATTTTGTCTCCAATATCCAAAGGAGGAAAATGAAACACCCTATATGGGTGACTTACTAGGTGTCTATACTATATAGGTCTTTTATCTGGTTTAGATATTTATACAAAATATTTTTAGTAACTAGGAGATCCTCAAATGGTACTCCAAAATTCAAGATTGGTGACTACTTCAACTGGCAACACAAGAAGTTCCTTCCTTATCCAAAATGGTTTCCAAAGGTATAAAAATTCCACACTATAGGGCACATTGCACTACATGCATTATATTTATTTAAAATTATAAACTAGATTTTCACAAATTTTTAAAATTTTAAAATAACTTTTAGAATGCTTTTGGTATTTAAAATCAATTTTTATCATTTAATTAAATTTGTTAAAATTTATTTTGAAACTTTTCGGGAGAAAACTTAAATTTTTGATAATAATAAACCTTCTTATAAATGCATGTATATGTGTGTGACACATGTATACCACTCATCATCATCTTATTAAATAGAATTGTGTTTCTTCACATTCACAAATGTGTTGCACCCTTTACACCATTGGATCATATTTAATCTAAGGCTATTAGTCAATCGTATACGATCTATGTGCCAACCATTATAACCAATCAGAGGATGACATTTATAACTAGTTATACCTTGTAAAGCTTACCTTTGAGGCTTCATTTGTAACCGTTGGATTATATCAAAACGTTAAATCTTATCTCTGCCATTTATCTCCAACTATTTTTTCAGAACCTTCCCTCCTCACTACACTACACCAAATTTATCCAATTGTCACGGTCATTGACCTTGACAAGTTGGATTTGTCAAGGTCAATGACCGTGACAATTCTGGGGGTGACAACATTTATTATCACGGACGTGTCACGATCAATGACCGTGATAAGTTCATTAGAATTGTCACGGTCATATCACGGTCCTTGACCTTGACTAGTTTTGTCACGGTCATAAACCGTGACAAACCTGTGACAATCTTTAAAAAATTATCGCAGTCAATACCCATGACAAGTACGTGACAATTATACTTTGTCACGAACTTGTCACGATCAATGACCGTGACAATTCTGGGCAGAATTTAAAAAAAACTGCTGGGCAGTATGGCCACTGCCACTGCCCAGCAGTATATTTGTACCTGTTATAGCAACAATATACCTGTTCAAACATTATATATCCAAATAAAATAGAGAAAATGCAAATATACATTCAAAATAATATGCATAATGATATAATTCAAATATAACAACTTAAAACAATTCAATTCAAATAATGTCACTACATGTCTGGAGTAAGGTTAGCTCTGAGGAGGTGAGTAGGCCACACGATATACGAATTGACACACCCACCAATATACATCGTGCCGTATTGTTCGCACAACCACAAGGGGGAGTTCTCCTTCCCGGGTATCACATGCATGACGAGCACCTTGGACTCGATGTCTTGAAGCAAGCATCCAAAAACTGGCATACCCTGGATGGTATTCGGGTCCCTCAACCCCTACCATATCCGCTGGCCATCAAATATGTCCAGTATAAACACGCTCGGCCAACCAAGTGTTGACATCGGTCGGTTGAAGGGAGCCAAATTAGGGAGTGGATCATCAAAGTCCGCACGTGTCCGCGATGAAGCAGCGAGGTCCGCATCCTCGTCATCCTGCACTTCGTCCTACTGCACCTCCTCCTCCACCACATTCTCCTTCCCTTTCCCCTTACGGTTTCCTCCTAACGAACGCTTCATGAATGAGAACATATCTTAGACCGTCGCCTCCAAATGGGATAGCTTCGCGTCATGCGAGTCCACCATTCGAGCCAACCCGGTGTCGCTTGTCTCCAATCCGATGATCCTAGATTTGGCCACCCGCGATATCACCCCCTTGTCCTCCCCTTGCGATCAGTTCCAAGCACTTGGCTGAGTGCGTCTATGGATAAAGATGCCTTGTCGGCATCAGACTGCGACTCATGCACTTCGTTAAGCTTTGCCTAAAACGATAAAAAGCACATGATTAGTAAAATAAATAAATAAATAAATTATAATGTAATTAACAAAAAGTAAACTATCGGATTACTTACAATCGTGGCCGCGACGCTCGGGGACACCTCCTTATCCTTCCCATTCTTCGTTCGAATAGCCACATAAGTATCGAGCCTATGTGGCCTACCCCCAGGGCCACTCCATGTCCCCTGAAATAAAATAAAGTAAAATTAGTATCGTCCCCGCAAAGTAAAATAATGCATAATAATATATTTTTGTAGTTATAGAAAAATTAAATCTTACAATAATCCTATGCTCCACCTCGGCGTAAGACGTCAGGCCGGAGTAGTGCACGTCCATCATTTTTGCCCGATTTTCCCTCCCTGATTGGCAAGATGCCAATTATCGCTCCTTGATCTCATTGTCATTGAACTTTTGCCATTGTGCCAATGAGATCGGCTGCTTGGGCGGGAAAGATTCAAGCATTTAGATAAGGACTCTCGGGTCTTTCCAAAGTATCGAGTTCGCATATTTTTCTTCCACGTCTTGTGTTTCTCCCTCAACTGCTCCAAGACGGAATCGCGTAGCTTTGGATCCAGACTGAATTTTTCTTGTCCAACAAATACAATGTTAGTTGCGAATAAATATAAATATAAATATAAAATGAAATTGAAATTGAAATTTAAATTTAAATTTAAATCAAAATTGAAATTAGAATGTTCATATAAATATAAATATAAATATAAATTCATTACCTATAGTGCCACCCAAATAGCTAACTTGAGCTCATTTGGCCCCTCCCTCCAACTAGTGTACCCCGAACCGATGATCATCTTTACCAGCTCGAGGGATCTCGCTAATAGCCCTGTCTTGTTCTCGATGTCCATCCCCAATTTTCTATATTTGAGGAGCCTAGGGGCTGAGGATCCCTCCTCGCCTCCTCTACCATCGAGCCCGGATGATATCATCACAACAGCATCATCATCCTGGCCTTAATACCTGAAGGAGACATTTGTTGTAAAAAAATGTTGGTATTAGTACAAATCAAAATGAATTAGAAGAAGACATGCAAATATGTACAATTACTACAAATCCAAATGAATTGTTACTATTTAACACCTCAATTCTGAATTCTAAAACAACAGCATCTAGCTCATAATATGAACAATTACTAAAAATCTGAAACATCCCCACCCCCACCCCTATTGCCCACACACGCACACTACACAAGAGTGAAATTGATAAAGTGAAAATCAACTAAAAGCATTAAAAATTGATTGATAAAGTACAAATTGGAATATTTATTACAAATTAAAAATTTATTTCAAATTTGGGTTATCATAAAAAATTGATTGATATTCGGTAGGAGCAGCCAAGTCATCCACACTACTGTTTAGATGCTTTGGCGCGTGTAGGACAATTGACCACGGCTCGTTGTTGATATACTCTGAGTAAAACACTTGTTTAACCTTTTGAAATGCCCAAATAAACGGCTTATCGCTAACGTGGTCGTTGCTCTTCAACTTGGACAAGTCAACTATGATCAAATTGGTGACATGATCAACTTTATAAGCATTTTTATCCTCAACTCTTACCCAGTCATAGTAAAATACAAACTATTTGAAGCTCATATAATCCAATTCAAATATATTTCGAATTACACCATAGTAAGTCATTTCATCTTCAACGAGTCTTTTATCTTTTGAGCTCGCTCGAAAGAAAGTAAGAGCCTTGAATGAAATGCCCGTGTTCTGTACATTTGTACTTTCCTCGTACACTTTTGCGCCGAATAGGTAACCATTCAATTGATACTTTTTGTACTCTTGTGCCACGAACAAGGGTCCAGTGGCTAGACGAGCAAGTCGCATCACCTGTCTTTAAGAGCTGAGAATATAGATAAATTAATTGGATTAGTTATAAAGTTTGAGTGTAGTGTAACGTTATATAACGACCATTTTCATTATAATTACCTCTTGTGACAACCACAGTCTAAATTCGTTGTCTGATTGTACCATTATTTTTTGTCTTTTATTGTTCTCAGAGGCTTTATAGTTTCTTCATATTACAAAATTAAACTTACTAAAATATTCTAAAATAATGTTAAACATTAAAATAATCTAAAATATTCTAAAATAATTTTAAACATTAAAATAATTTAAACTTACTTTTTCCATTCTTCGACATCTTCCTGTGTGTTAAATAGATAACGAGCTACTTGTTCATGTTGCAAACTCGTTAATTTCACTCATTTTCCCATCACATGACCACCATCATCGACAAACTCATCAGTGTCATCAACGCTGGTCGAGTCAGGCATATATTCCCGAGTATATATTGATGACTCCACGGTGATGTAGTCCTCCATAATTGATCATGCAATGTATCATGTATTCTTGACGTAATCTTTAAAAGCTTTCATCAATCTTTCAAA
Organism: Sambucus nigra; assembly: GCA_949130495.1. NCBI lineage: Eukaryota > Viridiplantae > Streptophyta > Magnoliopsida > Dipsacales > Adoxaceae > Sambucus > Sambucus nigra. The sequence continues at coordinate 40,750,517 of OX422213.1, forward strand.
CGAATACATCCACCGATATCTAGCTGGACCACAAAGAAGTGCCTTGTCGCATAGGTGTACCAACAAGTGAACACTTGTGTCAAAGAATGCTGGCGGAAAGTACTTATTAAACGCATAAATCGCTTCGTTCACCGCCAATTTTGCAGCCACTATGTGTTCTTGATTGACTACTTTCTCACACAAGACTGAGAAGGTAATACTAATTTGCATAATATCCCTCCGTAAATCCTTGTTCTTTGAGAAATAGTGCTTAAACAATAGAGGAACCAATTGCATTATCACATGCCAATCGTGGGACTTACACTTATGTAAATCATGATTAGCATAATTCACAATCCTTTGCAAGTTGGACAAAAGATTAGATGTGCCCTTCAATTATATATTGTGTCTAAAAGCACCTTTATTTCCCCACTCATCAAAGTAAACGCACCAGGGGGAATTATTGTCCTTCCCCTACTATCTTCTTTCAACCATAGTTGTGGATTAAGTTTCAATGATTTAAGGTCTTTTCGTGAAATTTCTCCATCCTTCGAATGACTCCACCCAATGCAAGTTCCCACAATATGTTCATCGAAGTTCTTCTCTACATGCATCACATCCAATACATGGTGCACTGGGTTATTCTTCTAATAAAGCAAGTCAAATAAAATTGACCTCCTAGACCATGCCTTTCTTATCTCAGTTTTATTTCCAGTTGGGGTCTTCTAATGCTTAACATTCTTAAATTTGGGATTCTTACCTAGAATATTAGGGCCACGTTCAGAAGATTTACTTTCAATTTCTGAACCTGAAAGTTGTCTCAGCGGTAGCCTATGTTCAACCCTGCCCAATAAAAAATTAGAAACTTTCTCAAATCTAAAACTATGAGCCTGGGGGAAAAACCTCCTAAGGAAATGGTATAAATTTTTTGAGCTAAATGATAGACAAAAAGATTCAGTCTCCTCTCCATAAATGGGACACACCAAATAACCATGTACTACACAACCGGATAATGTCCCATAAGCTGGAAAATCATGAAATGCCCACATCAACATAGCTTTCAGCGTAAACTCTTCTTTTCTAAAAGAGTCAAATGATTGCACACCATCTTCCCACAACTCATTTAATTCTTCTACCAAAGGAGCCAGGTAGACATCGATGTCATCACTTGGTGCCTTTGACCCAGTTATCAACAAAGATATCATCGAAAATTCAAGTTTCATACACTGTGAAGGAGGGAGGTTGATGTAACACCCCGTATTTGTGTACATTTAATATTTAATTAATTCGGGAATTTTAAATTACTTGTGTGTTGTAATTTTAATTGAATTAATTATGCAAATATATATATTTAAATATTAATCAGGGAATGAATGGTTAATGTTTACGGAAATTTATTTACTAAGCGAATAGTAATAATTTAATTACGTCATTTCGAGTACTAATGACGAGGTATACACTTATCCCAGCCGGGAGTCGGTATAGACTAAATTGGGTGTGAGATAAGGATTTTAATAAATTAATTTGGATGCCAATTCTGAGTTCGCGGTTGAGTCCGGATGGGTCGAGATAGTCAGAAAAGAGTACCCGAGGGTAGTAATTGGGTCTCGGGGTATTTTTGGGCATAGTCGGGCCCACACGGGGTGGGTTGGGCCACTTTAATTAAGCCCATTAGGTGAAAAACGGGATTAAGAGTTTTTAACCTAATGGGGAGATTAAAGAATGGCAGCCAACATAACTCTAAACCTAGGGTTTGAGAGAAGATTTGGGGGAAAGCAAATCAAGAACAAATTGGAGGTTATTGGAGCCAAATTGAGGGACTACGCCAACGGATCAGACACTACGAACACTTACAGGCAAGTGGTTAACTGTTGTGATTTCTAAATTGATGATAATCAATTCATATCATAGTGATGTGTAAACCAAAATTCGTTTTGGGGATAAATGGGTACCAAATGGGTTTTTGTTCATGAAACTATTGAATGAGATTCATAGTAAAAATTGTTGTGTTGAACATATCTGAGTATAGATATTCGATTGGAATAAGAATTCGGAATATAAACTGGGGAAAATATGAATTTGGAAATTGGTTGTAGAACAAGATTGATGGATTTTAATGGGAAAACCCATCTTTAAATATAGTGAGATATCGTATGAATCGAGAATGCTAAAATAGTTATAGATGATTGAGACTTGTTTTGGGAGTAATTGATTTGTTAAAAATCATTATTTAAGGTTGGAAAATGGAGAGGAAAAACCTTGGAAATTCATCCATGGCTGAAACAGCAAGCCGAGGAAGACAACCACCTACTCGATCGATCGATCGACCCAGGGGGCTCAATCGATCGAGGGTCCCAGGAATTTGACAGTTCGGCCAGATTGTTTATATTGGGGGTTTAATTTAAGTTTTAATTCCCTTATTTTTATTTGGTGATAAATTTCTATGGGACATATGTTTCCTTAACAATTATAGGGTGATATAATTGGGTTTAGGAGGGTGTGAACGGTATGTCATGAGATGAACGAATTTGGAGAAATAATTCAATTATTGATATTGGGCCGAAGAATGATATTCGAGAATTGTAGTTGGGTGACACTACACTATTAAAGGAATTTAGGTGAAATATTTAATTACGGACCAAGTGGGGGAGTTCGGGTGTGCTAATAACTATAGGTAAAAATAATTGGGAAAATTATGGAAATAAATGTGTGACACATTGCGGGTGAAAATGTGAGAATGAAATTTATGATATGTAAAATGGGCCGAGTGAGCGAGTCCGGGGATATTGGTTAAGTGGCATCAAAGTAGTAAATTTATTATTGAGAGAAAGTAATTAATTTGGAGTCGGAACATTGACTCGGGAAATAATAAGATACGGGCCAAGTAAGTGAGTCCGGAGATAATGGTTGGGTGACACCAAGTTATTAAATTAATGAATGCGGTAATTAATTTAGTTAGAGTCGGATTGTAGACTCGGGCAATATTAAATTAATAAGAGTGATAATTAATTTAGTAAGAGTCGGATTGTAGACTCGGGTAGTATTAAATTAATAAGTCTATCAATTAATTTAATTAGAGTCGGTTTGTAGACTCGGGTAGTATTAAATTAATAAGGGTGTTAATTAATTTAATTAAAGTCGGTTTGTAGACTCGGCTATGATTAAATTAATGGGTGGGATAATTAGCTTAATCAGAATCGGATTGTAGACTCGTGAAGGGTACTTATTAATTGATGTGATAATTAATTATATTAGAGTTGGACCACAGACTCGGAATTTGGGTTGACTAATTAATGTGTTAATTAATTTAATTAGAGTCGGGCGATAGACTCGGGGAGGTATTAAATTAAAATGTGTGTTAATTAATTTAAGGAGAGTCGGACCATAGACTCGGGGAAAGTATTATATTAATTGAGGTGTGAATTAATTATATTAGAGTCGGACCATAGACTCGGGAAGAGGATAAGTTAATAAGAGAGAAAATTAATTACATTTGGGTCGGGCCACAGACTCAGGAAATTACAGGCAGTGTATGAGATTTTGAGTACATGGTAAAGCCGGGGTTATTAATATATATATATATATATATATATATATATATATATATATATATATATATATATATACGGTGTAGTGATAGTATATATATACGTGTATGTATTGTGTGTGACATTAAATTACAGGCAGTGTACGGGATTTTGAGTACACGGTAAAACCGGGGTTCATAATATATATATACGGGTATATATATATATATATATATATATATATATGTGTGTGTGTGTGTGTGTATTGTGTGTGTGTATTGTGTGTGATAGTAAATATCAGAGACTAGATATTTATTCAATTTAAATACTCTAATGCTATCAAGGGAGGTTGCGCGATGTGGGTGAATCCCCTAGCTTGAGGAGTAGGGCGAGTATATCCCAGGTCATAGCGTCCGGTATATATGGGGGAGGGATTTATCTCACTTTCAAGGAAGGAATATGACCGCCTCCACTTCGTTTATATTTTGGTCCAAGTTGGTGAGCGATTCTAACTTGGGGAAATTAGGTTTTGTGAGCACACCTAGTGAGATAGCATTCTAGAGGGAATCATCCGGTGAGGGTAAACTCGGAAGGATGGATTCACTTATGATATATGTGTGGATGTTAGTAAAGGTACGTATAATATGGTAGTAAATATTATATGTAGGTGATAATACAGTGTGTGATGTATTTACTTTATATAACTCGGGTTACAGTTATATGCAGTTAATTAATGGGAAAATTAATTAAGTTAATCATTTGTCGGAATAATACAGTGTGTGATGTATGTACTTTATATAACTTGTGACACGGTTATATGCTGCTATTTAAGAGGAATTAATTAAGTTAATTGTGAAATAACTTATAATTCAAGAATCATTATACTCGGGTTAGAGTAGTACAGCAAGGGAAGATTATACCAGGACTAGTTGGACGGGGTAGTACAACTAGGTGGGGATAAGGTAACCAGTAGGTGTGCATAATAGTGGAGGGGTGAGAATGTCCTCAAGGGAGTGCGACACTAACTTAAATATGAAGCGCATTCATGCATTTTAAATTACTGCAGTTAATTCACTTGCTAAATATTTTCAAAATGTTTTGGGTTCTAACCCTTGCTATAAAACTATTTTCAAAACCTTTTAGGTGTCCAGCCACAGGGACGCCAGGATTGATATTCTATTCCAGGGACACGGAGCTGCGGCATATGTGGATGCTAGAAGGAGTTTGGATTAGACGCATCATTCATTCATTCCTAGAGTAGGAATCTTGTATCAGTCTCAGTTTTATTTTGGGCTTGTAGCCCAGACTTCTCGGTACAGTTTTCAGGTGTAATTCATTCAGGTGTTGAATATTTGTATTGGATTATTTATTTGGTGGCCGGTGATTTATTCGGCAAGTTGTGTAATTATTATTCTATTTACTTTCATTCAGTTGTGTGAATGGTTTATATTTTAATTTCGCATGTATTGTTTTGTTTAATTAAAAAGTTAAAATTAGCACAGTTTTTTGGAATACTAGGTGGTTAGTAAGTTTTAAAAAGTTTTCGACAGTGATGCTAAGGATGATCCAACTGGGATTCCTGTTTTAATTTGGTATAGGACTGATCACCCGGTATTTTATTGGGCGGGGTGTCACAGATGGTATCAGAGCATCAGGTTCTAGTGTCCTTAGGATCTGTGCGGCTTTTCACGTTTCAGCTTAGCAATCTTTGATATAGAGCCCTATCATAGGATTGTTGTATTCTCATACGTATGCGCATATACGTTCCTCTGCGAAATTTATATTTGAGAGTGAACTCATACAATTCAATTCTCATTCCAGATGACGCCCAGGAGGGAGAGAACAGTTAGGGCAGCAGGTGGAGATGAGACAGGGGAGGCTCGTTAGGAACAAGAGCTACCACAGCAACGGCCATAGATGATTTTGGCAGCATAGGTCACTGAAATAGTGGCATAGGCAGTTGGAGCAACGGTGGTCACAACGGCAAGGTACTTTCCACGGAATCAGCCACAAGTGTTAGTGGCGTCGGATGTTCAGACTCACGCGGAGTCGTCAGGGTGGAAGCAAGAAAGAGAAGTTATTTTTAGTGGGAACCCACCAGAGTTGCGAGGAGGTTCAGGTGTAGTACTAGCGTGTCAAGGAAGATAGGTATCCAGCGTCACCTACGCGTGGGAGATTGAGATGGGGTGCAAAAAATAAATGTTAACCACTCTTAGTTAGTGGGAGCGGCGCTACAGTGGTGGGGGTCTATCACCACAGTTGAGGAAAGGGACACACTAGCTACTGCAGAGTTTTGGGTGTGGTTCGACCGCAGGTATTTTTCCTTCAGCGGTCGAGATCGAAATGAGGAGAAAATTTTATGAGGAGACTCAAAGGGAGACCGTTCAGTGGTCGATTACGAGGAAGATTTCACTCGTTGGCAAATTTTGTACCGGATGAGGTAAGCGAGGAAAAGAGAAAGAAAGAAAATTTTATGGATGGGTTAGTCTGGAGAATCAGACAACATTTAATTGATAATCCCGCATTAGTAGGTTATACTGATGTCATTAACGCAACACTCCGGCACTGTTGGGAATATCGCTTCCACGCGAAGGAAGCGGGAAGGGAGTGGGGATTAACCAGTCGGATGAGGCAGAAGGGAACAATATCAGTGGGGTATCCCAGCAGCAGATCGGGGGCTATCAGGGGAAGGATTTCCGGTAAGGAAATCATGCCAAACGATCTAGAACTAGAGGCTATCGGCGGGATGGCCAGGAATTCCAACATGGTTGGCATGGAAGGGATCAGTAGCAGGGTGAACATATTAGAAAGTGTTTCGTTTGTGGGAAAAGAAAGACACATGAAGAGATATTACCTTAAGCGAGGCAGGGGTCAACTACAGGACGAGGTCCTAGATGTACAACCACTAAAGTAAGTCACGACTGCATTCGGGCAGGGAGAAGCTGCTCCAGAAACCGAGAACCAGCCGTTGCAGCTGGAGTATAGAAGTAATTATTTTACCCTAGGTGCATGGGGTATCTTGTTGAGTGACAAAGAGGATGTCACAGTATATGACTTATTTTTCACTAGATTTCGCAGGTGAGTCGAACTTAGTGGGTGCGTTGGAGGTAGCAGCCATAGCATGTGGGTAAACTTTCCGTAGGGTAGCGGAGTTCCTTAGTGTTCTTCATGGGAGAGTGGAGGCTTACACTGAGTGATTGGTTGAATTATGCGAGGAATTACTACTTTCGAGAATTATGGGAGTAGGGTTGATAATACTTTTTAAACATCGGCTGGATAGCGATGGAATATAACTATTGTGGATAGTGGAGTTAAATTTTGGTGTCCGCGACATCAGGGTATGGTTGGTACTAGGTATCACCGGAGAGGGCGTATAGCCTATATATGTGGATATATATGCTGTATTGCGTGGTGCGATGGCACATAGTGAGGTTTTGTGTTCTCACATCTTATCCCGGTAAGTGGGGATGTTTACTGACGTGAATCAGGGTGGTTAAATTGATTTTCGAGCAAAGAGAGATAGCTCGGGGTTTATTTTGCGCAAGGACTAGTGGTAGTAAGGGCGCGGTATTATGTTGTCTTTGGTAGCATAAGGGTAAACATATATTCTTTTGTGTTGAGAGATAAGTATTTATGGGGAGATCGTTGGACGTAGCATGGGTTGAGTACCCGGACAGTAATTATATATATATATAATATGACTATGGGTTTGAAGTTATATTACGGGTTACGACTAGCATAGTCGGGTAACTTTCGTGCGATAGAGTGCGGGGATAGGGTGTATGGGCACCCAGGTTAATTAAGACAAATTTTGTGCGGTTTGAAATAGCGTTGCCAAAGCCGTTTATTAAAAATAAACTATTTAAGCAACTCCGAAAGTTTGTTGAAGAAACTCTTTACTTAAATCAAAAATATTTTGAACACAAGATGTGTTAACAAAAATTATGTACGAGATATGGACAAGATTTGATAACAAGTTTTAGTAAACAGTTTAAAATATTTTAAACTCAGCACACATCAGAATGGTATGAGAAGATGTAGAAATATTAATACTCAGGATTTTTAACGTGGTAAAACCTCAACCTTGAGGAAACATCCACGACTCCCTCTACGGAGTAAAACAAGAAAATATCACTAAAACAAATATGTGAGTTACAACCTATTTAACTAACATGCACACAATAACAAGTCTATACAAGTTCAGGATTATACCCTCTGGCGTCCTTAAACTTTTCTGCAGATCTTAATTGTTGATGTAGCCTTCTCAGTTTGTCAACTCTTCCTTTGTTTCAGCACTTTACGTCGACTTATGTTCACCAAATCTTATAGCCAACACTTTCAGTGTTTGTAGTGTGAAAATGTTTGTGAAAAGTGTTCTATAACACATGCATGAACACACGCACTCTTATTAGTTACAAACAATCCTAACTAATTACATATAAAGTCTATATGTAGTGAGTTTGTTATTTTTCTTTCTTACAAAATCAAAAACCTTTTGACCTTTCAAAATAACCCAGATTCCACGGAGATCTTGCTTAAGAAATCAGACAAGACCTTTTTCAATCTGTTTTGAAAATATTTAGGAGATTGAAAACTCTCCAAGTGCGAATCCAACTAGGTCAGGTTAAGTTTTGTAAAAACAGAAACAGAAAAAACATCTATTGTTGATTTTGTAGTAAGAAAATGTTTTAACAGAAAAACAATCAACAACGAACTTCTCAAGATGAGAAATAAAATGCAACTAAGTGTGTTGTGACATGAAAAACTTCAGATCTATGATTTCTATTGAATCAGAAACAAGATCTGAGTAAGTGTCTAAGTTGGAAATAAGATTTTATGAACACAAGGTTATAGCAACCCAAGAATCACTCAACTCGAACTCTCATAAACTCAAGAAACACTAAGGATGGTGTTTATTTGGTTATGGTGTTTTGGAGAGGTAAGTGGTTTAGGTTTGGAGAAGATTTGACGAAGTTAGGGTTTCTAACTTGGCTTTCTGGTTTCTCTCTCTCTCTTATCTCTCTTCTCTCTCTCTCTCTATTCTCTAAGACTTTTCAAAATGGCAAAAGCTTTCGAAGGCTGAGATGAGAGGCCTTTAAATAGGAAGGGAAGAAGATTCCAGAGCATCGTTCAAAAACAACGTCTGAGATTGAGTCAAGCTCCTTTGACTACAATCTAAGGGCTCACAACAGGCGGTGGATTAAACAGGCTGTGATTGGCTTAAGGGATTACACGGGGATTCACTCAGGCGACATGCAGGCCATTGATAAGGGATGATCCAAGGGCTGTAAACATGCGAGGCTTTGTCTCTGTAAAGAAACACAACTCTGGCCAATCAGAGAGCAGCAAGTGTTGGCCATAGGACGAATGCAATCGCGCGTCCCAAAATAATTACAAAGCCAACCCTGGAGTCTCTGGCGCTTTCGGTTTCTACCCAAAGTAACTTAAGGCCAAAAATCACAACAATACCTATTTAGATATTAACCCCAAAACTTTTTAAACCAAGTTTTAATTTAATAAAACCTTAATTAAAAGATGTTTAAAATTCCCAAAAAATTAATAAAAATCAAATTAAGGGATTTAAACACACTCACCACATTAATACACATAAAGGTGCAATATGAAATGCAAGAATGAAGTTCTAAGTGTGTGAGTGATGGCTATAGTCTCAGGATCATTACAAGATGAATAGGAGAAGAAGCAAACCAATCTCTGAGGCTCTTTGGTTTCTAGGATGGACACAATTTTGTCACAATTTCCAAACTAGATGAGCTCTTATACAGTCTAGACTCAAATGAGTCAAAAGTATAAGGGCTTCACGGTTAAGCACGGGTATAGGGTGTATGGGCATCCTGGCAAAGTTTAAATGCATACTTGTGTAACGTATGGTTAGAAGCGGATGTGATGGATATAGCGGGCTTGGAGGCACATGGCTAGTGAGTAATATGTGAATATTGGAACACTAAGTTTATCTTAATTTCGAGGACGAAATTCCTTTTTAAGGGGGGAAGTATGTAATACCCCGTATTTTTGTACATTTAATATTTAATTAATTCGAGAATTTTAAATTACTTGTGTGTTGTAATTTTAATTGAATTAATTATGGCAATATATATATATATTTAAATATTAATCGGGGAGTGAATGGTTAATGTTTAGGGAAAATTATTTACTAAGTGAATAGTAATAATTTAATTACATCATTTCGAGTAGTAATGACGAGGTATACACTTATCCCAGCCGGGAGTTGGTATAGACTAAATTGGGTGTGAGATAAGGATTTTTATAAATTAATTCGGATGCCAATTCTGAGTCTGCGGTTGAGTCCGGATGGGTCGATATAGTCAGAAAAGAGTACCCGGGGGTAGTAATTGGGTCTCGGGGTATTTTTGGGCATAGCCGGGCCCACACGGGGTGGGTTGGGCTACTTTAATTAAACCCATTAGGTGAAAAACGGGATTATGAGTTTTTGACCTAATGGGGAGATTAAAGAATGGCAGCCAACATAACTCTAAACCTAGGGTTTGAGAGGAGATTTGGGGGAAAGCAAATCAAGAACAAATTGGAGGTTATTGGAGCCAAATTGAGGGACTACGCCAACAGATCAGACACTACGAACACCTACAGGCAAGTGGTTAACTGTTGTGATTTCTAAATTGATGATAATCAATTCATATCATAGTGATGTGTAAACCAAAATTCGTTTTGGGGATAAATGGGTACCAAATGGGGTTTTTGTTCATGAAACTATTGAATGAGATTCATAGTAAAAATTGTTGTGTTGAACATATCTGAGTATAGATATTCGATTGGAATAAGAATTCGGAATATAAACTGGGGAAAAATATGAATTTGGAAATTGGTTGTAGAACAAGATTGATGGATTTTAATGGGAACACCCATCTTTAAATATAGTGAGATATCGTATGAATCGAGAATGATAAAACAGTTATAGATGATTGAGACTTGTTTTGGGAGTAATTGATTTGTTAAAAATCATTATTTAAGGTTGGAAAATGGAGAGGAAAAACCTTGGAAATTCGTCCATGGCTGAAACAGCAAGCCGAGTAAGACAACCACCTGCTCGATCGATCGATCGACCCAGGGGGCTCGATCGATCGAGGGTCCCAGGAATTTGACAGTTCGGCCAGGTTGTTTATATTGGGGGTTTAATTTAAGTTTTAATTCCCTTATTTTTATTTGGTGATAAATTTATATGGGACATATGTTTCCTTAACAATTATAGGGTGATATAATTGGGTTTAGGAGGGTGTGAATGGTATGTCATGAGATGAACGAATTTGGAGAAATAATTCAATTATTGATATTGGGCCAAAGAATGATATTCGGGAATTGTAGTTGGGTGACACTACATTATTAAAGGAATTTAGGTGAAATATTTAATTATGGACCAAGTGGGTGAGTCCGGGTGTGCTAACAATTATAGGTAAAAATAATTGGGAAAATTATGGAAATAAATGTGTGACACATTGCGGGTGAAAATGTGAGAATGAAATTTATGATATGTAAAATGGACCGAGTGAGCGAGTCCGGGGATATTGGTTAAGTGGCATCAAAGTAGTAAATTTATTATTGAGAGAAAGTAATTAATTTTGAGTCGGAACATTGACTCGGGAAATAATAAGATACAGGCCAAGTAAGTGAGTCCAAGGATAATGGTTGGGTGACACCAAGTTATTAAATTGATGAATGCGGTAATTAATTTAGTTAGAGTCGGATTGTAGACTCGGGTAATATTAAATTAATAAGAGTGATAATTAATTTAATAAGAGTCGGATTGTAGACTCGGGTAGTATTAAATTAATAAGTGTATTAATTAATTTAATTAGAGTCGGTTTGTAAACTCGGGTAGGATTAAATTAATAAGGGTGTTAATTAATTTAATTAAAGTCGGTTTGTAGACTCGGGTATGATTAAATTAATGGGTGGGATAATTAGCTTAATCAGAATCGAATTGTAGACTCGTGAAAGGTACTTATTAATTAATGTGATAATTAATTATATTAGAGTCGGACCACAGACTCGGAATTTGGGTTGATTAATTAATTTGTTAATTAATTTAATTAGAGTCGGGCGATAGACTCGGGGAGGTATTAAATTAAAATGTGTGTTAATTAATTTAAGGAGAGTCGGACCACAGACTCGGGGAAAGTATTATATTAATTGAGGTGTGAATTAATTATATTAGAGTCGGACCATAAACTCGGGAAGAGGATAAGTTAATAAGTGAGAAAATTAATTACATTTGGGTCGGGCCACAGACTCAGGAAATTACAGGAAGTGTATGGGATTTTGAGTACATGGTAAAGCCGGGGTTATTAATATATATATATATATATATATATATATATATACGGTGTAGTGATAGTATATATATATACATGTATGTATTGTGTGTGACATTAAATTACAGGCAGTGTACGGGAATTATAGGCAGTGTACGGGATTTTGAGTACACGGTAAAACCAGGGTTCATAATATATATATACGGGTAGTGATAGTATATATATATATATGTGTGTGTGTGTGTGTGTGTGTGTGTGTGTGTGTGTGTGTGTGTGTGTGTGTGTGTGTGTGTGTGTATTGTGTGTGATAGTAAATATCTGTGACTAGATATTTATTCAATTTAAATACCCTAATGCTATCAAGGGAGGTTGCGCGATGTGGGTGAATCCCCTAGCTTGAGGAGTAGGGCGAGTATATCCCCAGGTCATAGCGTCCGGTATATATGGGTGAGGGATTTGTCTCACTTTCAGGGAAGGAATATGACCGCCTCCACTTCGTTTATATTTTGGTCCAAGTTGGTGAGCGATTCTAACTTGGGGAAAGTAGGTTTTGTGAGCACACCTAGTGAGATAGCATTCTAGAGGGAATCATCCGGTGAAGGTAAACTCGGAAGGATGGATACACGTATGATATATGTGTGGATGTTAGTAAAGGTACGTATAATATGATAGTAAATATTATATGTAGGTGATAATACAGTGTGTGATGTATTTACTTTATATAATTCGGGTTACAGTTATATGCAGTTAATTAATGGAAAAATTAATTAAGTTAATCATTTGTGGGAATAATACAGTGTGTGATGTGTGTACTTTATATAACGTGTGACACGGTTATATGCTACTACTTAAGAGGAATTAATTAAGTTAATTGTGAAATAACTTATAATTCAAGAATCATTATACTCGGGTTAGAGTAGTACAGCAAGGGAAGATTATACCAGGACTAGTTGGACGGGATAGTACAACTAGGTGGGGTTAAGGTAATCGGTAGGTGTACACAATAGTGGAGGGGTGAGAATGTCCTCAAGGGAGTGCGACACTAACTTAAATATGAAGCGCATTCATGCATTTTAAATTACTGCAGTTAATATACTTGCTAAATATTTTCAAAATGTTTTGGGTTCTAACCCTTGCTATAAAACTATTTTCAAAACCTTTTAGGTGTCCAGCCACAGGGACGCCAGGATTGATATTCTATTCCACGGACACGGATCTGCGGCATATGTGGATGCTAGAAGGAGTTTGGATTAGACGCATCATTCATTCATTCCTAGAGTAGGAATCTTGTATCAGTCTCAATTTTATTTAGGGCTTGTAGCCCAGACTTCTCGGTACAGTTTTTAGGTGTAATTCATTCAGGTGTTGAATATTTGTATTGGATTATTTATTTGGTGGCCGGTGATTTATTCGGCAAGTTGTGTAATTATTATTCTATTTACTTTCATTCAGTTGTGTGAATGGTTTATATTTTAATTCCGCATGTATTGTTTTGTTTAATTAAAAAGTTAAAATTGGCACCAGTTTTTGGAATGCTAGGTGGTTAGTAAGTTTTAAAAAGTTTTCGACAGTGATGCTAAGGATGATCCAACTGGGATTCCTGTTTTAATTTGGTATAGGACTGATCACCCGGTATTTTATTGGGCGGAGTGTCACAGTTGAGTGGGGCTAGGATCACTGGCCATACACTCTGATTGGTGCTTAGATTTTCGAATGGATTGAAACTATATGTTGATATAGCCAAACGAATATTGCGCTATTCTCTAGAAAAATTGGGATACTCATAATTCATCCTCCTCTAAGCTATAGAATCAATAGGATGACGTATGAGATTACCCCTACTTCTATCCTAGCATGCCAAGTCATTGCCTCAGCTATCCATGGTACTGTGAAAAATCGCTTTAATCTAGGCCCGACGGGAAAATATTTTAACACTTTTTGAGGTACTTTTGAGCTTGTGCCTTCTTTACTAGTAGATTGGGCATATCTAGGTTCATCACAAACCGAACATCGAACGATATTTTCATACTCCTTTCGGTATAGTATGCAGTCATACACACAAGCATGAATCGATTTATACTTGATTCCCAAACCTTTCAAACTGTTCTTCATAACAGGATAGCTATTTGGAATCGTATTCTCCTTGGGTAGTAACCCCTTCACCCATTTCAAAATTCCTGTCACGCTATTGCCAGACAAACTGTACCGCGTCTTCAAACTATGCAAACCAACCATGGCATGTAAAGTTGTTTGATCTTTCTCACAAATAGAGTATAACGGTTGGGTCGCCTTAAATTTTGAACGTTGGTAGTTATCGTCAAGGTTTATCATGATATCTTCATGAGCACTTGAACCTTGTACATCATCAGTAACCTCATTCTCCTCGGCTTCATAAACTTCGTACGCATCATCAACTAAATCCTATAATATGTTATGATCTATGACGTCCCCTTCTACATCTATCCTACTTATTGAAGGTTGTTGTAAAGGTTGTTCGGGGATAAAAGGAACTTTTAATTCTTCGTAAAAACTCCAAAATCGATAACTATCTTTCATACCCGATCTTAACAAATGTAGTTCAACTATTTTCCACTAAAACACCTTACCATTCGTACACCTAGCACACGGACATGGAAACTCTTCATCATTATGACATCTATTTGCATATTTCATAACTTCATTAGCACATCTACGAAACACGTCCCCCATTCTATTTGTCTCACCCATCCACTCTTTGTATTTTGGATATCCCATCACAACTACCACAACTAATCATCTATTAAAGGTAAGACGCATATATTCATGGATCAGTATAAACAAAACTTAGATTTATAGTATGTTTCATTTAATTTATATTTCTTCCATCTCCTCTAAAGGGTGAGTGGTCCTATCCCATTCAAGACCGCATATTTCGGTAATATACTTAACAGCTCATCCACATTGTTATGATTTGAGAAAAATTCGCCAGTATATCCCTGTAGTTCTCCAAGTACACGACGTAGATTGGCAAGTGTGAGTATTATTTCAATTTATCAATTGAAATAACAGTCACACTTGTCAATCTAGTATGTACCCAGAGAACATTAGGATACGACTGCAGAACTTCCTCCAAAAGTAACAACTTTAAGCCACTAAGAATATTATTATACAGAAATTATGTAGTCTCAAACTGTCCAAATGGGACAATTAGATAGATCTCATTACAGGGGTAATGACTCTCGAACGGGTCTAAGGGCTATTGAATGCGTACGCATAAGAACTAGAAGGCTAGTATCTATACGCACTATATCTAATTTCAAGTATGTTTCATTTAATTATCATACTATATATTTATTGTTCGTTATACAAAGTAATTTTCAAAAAAAGTTAAAAAATCCCACCCCCATATAGACAATAATCTAGTGGTCAATCCACTTTTAAAATTAAACAACCCAACATCGATCCACTATAATCCAACCGCAATGGCAACAACAAATGTGTATCCCGTACTCCTTCTAATTCATCTACTCAATTAATTCTTTTCATCAATTGAGAACGTATGTGCTTGCGTTCAAATGAGAAAATTATATATTAAACCCTTTTGACCCAAACAAACCCTAAACATGCAACAGTATGTGATTGAATAAGATGATAATCTAAGCAAGAACATTCAAACACAAGCAATTGAGTAAAAATCCCCCAAAGGGGCCAAACCATTTATTTTCATTATAATATTGTAAGCTATACAATTTCGGATTACAATGAAAATACATGTGACTAAGAATTACCCTCAGGTATCGAATTATGTAGTCGCGGCTGGAACTATCCCTTTCCAGTAGGGCTGCAAGGGAGAAGAGAACGGCTTCTCCACAAGGGTGTGAACAACAAGAATGCGTTCCTGGGTTGCAAAGTGATTCACAAAGGATTGGAAATTATGTGAATCAAAAACCTAGAGTCTAGATGCTCAATAGGTGAAGACTTAAGGCTTTTTGTACTCTGAAAATCGTGTGTTTAAGTATTAGAAAACCACTTCCCGTAGTGGGATTAAATAAGAAGTCTCGGGCCTTAAAAATCTGAACATGATCTGAACACGATCTGTTGAAGTTTATCCCAGGCGGACCGGTCCGGGTCTGAGGCGGATCGGTTCGATATACCGAATCGGTTCTTTTATTCTGAGGCGGATCGGTCCGTTGATGATCGGATCGGTTCGCTTCCAGGCTTCATTGATTTGCTTGCGGTCCGGGGTATACTGGCCTTCTGACAAACAAGCGGATCGGTCCGGGTCTTTAGGCAGACCGGTCCGATTAGCCGGATCGGTTCTTTTATTTTAGCGGATCGGTCCGGCTGTCAGACTATGATTCCTCTTCTTCTTTTGATATTCGGATCCGTTGAATCTTGAATCTTGAATTTCTTCAACAGTGTAACGGCGTGCGGCATAATACATTGATAATGGACAAAAATGTCCTTACAAATCTCCCCCTATGTCTATGCCGGTACATACATAAAAATAAACATCCGAATTATCAAACAACTAAATATGATGTCTATACAAATCTACCCTTCCATGAAGCCAAAACTGGAAAGATACAATTGAATAAGACTACAGCGTTTGCTCTTCAATTCTGCAGGAATCTCAACGCTTTTCTCATCAGGGTGTGCAATCCAATGATAATCCATGTAGTACCTACACACATGAGACAAAGCAAAATACCAAGTGACATATCGAGTTTGAAATGAAATAAACATATATACCAGTTTATGAGCAAACTCAAACTTTCAAAACTTCCCCATAATAAGATAATTCATTCTCCCCCTTTTTATGATGTCCCCAAATGGACAAATGAGAGAAAGAAATCAAATAAGCATGTGGGTGGTGTCACTAGGATAAAATCACACCATGAATGAACATAAAGCAACCAAGACGATGATAGCGTAAATGAAGTGGTGTGATCAAATTCGATAGGAAAATCAATGCATACAAACATGACATATGTGCACGATGAATATTGGATATTCCTAGCGAATGAACTCAAATGCTTCCTTTGGTGTAAAATAATGACAATATAAGATATTGACTCAATCAAATCAACAAATCAAAGCTCAAAGTGATTTTCACACCAATAACGTCCAAAATGATTTTATGTTTTTTCAGGACTTTCAAGGAAGTGCAAACCCGTTTAAAGATTCTCCAACCAAACTCCCTCTGATATAATATTGAATAGAGGCATTCTAAATTCTCAAACTTTGGAGAATTGATGGTGAAACCTAAGTGGCCCATATTTGGCATGAATTACTGTTTATTGCCTTTAAATTTTTTCGGGCTCTTTTAACCTCTTTGGACCTCGGATATTTAAAAATTCCTACATTTTTAGGTCCTTTTTAACGGTGGATTTTGCGCAAAGGATAGATGATTACCTTTCGCAGCCCCTCCCCGTTATATAAAAACACACAGTCTCACCAAAAATGGTTTTTACATGCATTCCAATCTTGTCAAGTTTTATCGCATATTGTACATTGTATAGACATGATTGAGATGGAAACACTCAAGCCAATATGAGATAGACAAGTGCAATAATCAAATATAGCCGTGCATGACTGCAATAAAGGATATAGGAGTCAAACATATAGGAAGATATCACTAATTACATCTCAAAGCCTCCAACCAATGTAAAGCACATAAATGAAATGATGTAGCCTTTCAAATCTCTATCAAACAGTCACATGGATAAATGAAATGAAGTTGTGACTTGGCTACCTTAAATGCTCATCCATAAAAGAAGCAAAAACATAAATATTTTTGGATTTTTCAAAAATTTTATCAAAATAAAATCTTTTTGTGCTTTTCTTAAAATTTTTCTTAAAGGAAAATCTTTTTGTATTTTTTTTAAAAGCAATATAAACAGCAAAAAGAATAAATAAAAGCTGTACAACTAAGCAATGGTACATATAAAACAGACTAGCAATAGGAAGCATATGATATGAACATGAGAAAGCATCCTATTCTAGACATTGACCAGCCTCTCAGTCAACTGTGCAAATCCCCAAAGACTTCCTAAGACTCTCAAATCTAAGGTCATCTAAAGGTTTCGTGAAAATGTCTGCTAACTGACGGTCGGTAGTAACAAAACTCAGGGATACAGTGTTTTCCTCAACTAACTGACGAATAAAGTGCCCACGTATCCTGATGTGTTTTGTGCGCGAATGCTGGACGGGATTATGGGATATGTGTATCGCGTTCGTGTTATCACAAGAAATGATCATGGTGTCTTGTGAAATCCCATAATCCTCCAACATTTGCTTCATCCACAAGAGTTGTGTGCAACAACTCCCAGCGGCTATGTACTCAGCCTCTGCAATGGACAAAGAGATGGAATTTTGCTTCTTGCTCAGCTAGGAGACAAGAGCAGAACCAAAATAGAAACACCCACCAGAAGTGCTCCTACAACTATCTACATCCCCAGCCCAATCGGCATCCGAATAGACGGACAAACGGTCATCGGTATCAAAGGAATACCAAATACCGTATGATAGAGTCCCACTCACGTATTTAATAATATGTTTTAGAGCAAGTAAATGTGACTCTTTTGGGGACGCCTGATATCGCGCACAGACTCCAACACTGAAGGCGATGTCAGGTCGACTGGCAGTCAAGTAGAGAAGACTACCTATCATACTCCGATATAAGGTTTGCTCTACGTCCTTGCCTGAAGTGTCCTTACTAAGCTTGGTAGTGGTACTCATAGGTGTACGTGCATTCTTAGCGGAGTCTAAACCAAATTTCATCACTAGGTCTCTAGCATACTTAGATTGGGAGATGAACATCCCATCCTCTAGCTGATGAACCTGGAGACCAAGGAAGAATGTAAGCTCACCAACCATGCTCATCTCAAAATCACTTTTCATTTCCTCCTCAAAGTGGTGAGCATGCTGGGAGCATGTGGATCCAAAGACTATGTCGTCCACATAGACCTGGGCAACCAAAATAGCACCGTCATCTCTCCTGACGAACAACGTCATATCTACTCCCCCTCTCTTGAAGCCACGAGCTAAGAGATAGGAAGTAAGCCTCTCGTACCAAGCACGGTCTGCTTACTTCAAACCATACAAGGATTTTCTAAGATAGTAGATGTGCTCTGGGTGCTGAGGGTCTTCAAACCCTTTTGGTTGTTCCACATAAACCTCCTCCTGTAGAATGCCATTCAGAAATGCACTCTTGACATCCATCTGGTATAACTTGAAGCGCAGATGACATGCGATGCCGAGCAGAAGACGGACGGACTCAATCCTCGCAACAGGAGCAAATGTCTCCTCAAAGTCTACACCCTCTATCTGTGTGTAGCCTTGAGCGACCAACCTAGCCTTATTTCTAATTATGGTACCATTTTCATCCATTTTGTTCTTGAAGATCCACCGGGTACCTATCACATTAGTCTCACTAGGCTGGGGGACAAGTTCCCAGACATTATTCTTTTTAAACTAAAGCAACTCATCCTGCATAGAAGATATCCAATGTTCATACTTGAGTGCTTCTTTATGGTTCTTGGGCTCGACTTTGGACGTGTAGCAAAGATGGCTAAAAACATTCTCTAGCTGAGCACAAGTCTTGACCCCTAGAGTGGGATCTCCAACAATGGCAGACGGGTCATGACTCTTGTGAACCTAAGTAGGTGTGTCCCCTAACACAGGAGTAGGGTCCACAGAGTGTGAGAGAGGAACAGTTAAATCACTGTCAGAACAATCCTCATCCTCACACTGAAGATTAGGATCAATAACCGTCGAAGGTTCGTCATCTTGCACGGTGACGTTTATTGATTCCATAACCTTAGAGCTCTTCAGGTTAAAAACCCGGTATGCTCTGCTAGTCGATGAATATCCTAGAAATATTCTCTCATCGCTCCGGGAGTCGAACTTTCCTAATTGCTCTCTATCCCGTAGGATGTAGCATTTACTCCCAAAAACACGGAAATATGCCAGGTTGGGCTTCTTGCCAGTCCACAACTCATAAGGAGTCTGAAGAGTGTGTGGACGTAAATACACCCTATTCACCGTGTGGCATGCAGTAGACACTGCCTTTGCCCAAAATCTCCTAGAAATTTTACGACCTAGAAGCATAGATCTAGCCATCTCTTGGATCGTTCTATTCTTCCTCTCAATAATCCCATTTTGCTGAGGAGTTCTCATAGAAGAAAACTCATGTTTGATCCCGAGGCTATCACAATAAAGTTCTACCTTTGCTTCTGTGAATTCAGTGCCATTGTCACTACGCATCCTGTTAATAGTAACGCCGTGTTGATTTTGTAGGACACGGCGCTTGGTCGTTAAAAATTCTACAGCATCAGATTTCTCTCTCAGAAAACCTATAGTGGAGTACCTGGAGAAATCATCTACCATCACGAGGATGTACCTCTTACCACCTAGACTCTCAGTACGAGTGGGACCCATAAGATCCATGTGAATCAACTCAAGAACACGAGAGGTGGTAATGGAATGTAACTTCCTATGAGGACTACGAATTTGTTTCCCCAACTAACAGGGTCCACAAATGGTCGAAGTTGACTTTCCAAGAGATGGTAAGCCACATACTAGGTCCTTTTTAGCTAAACGATTAAGATCTCTAACGTTCACGTGACCTAGACGTTGGTGCCACAGATCCATAGGAGTGATCATGGCGCTGTTGCAGACAAGTGAGGATGTGGGCTCAGTCCCATAACAATTATCCTCGGTCCTCACCCCTTGCACTAATAGTTTACCGTCTTGATTATAGACTTTACAAGTATCCCGGTCAAACTTTACTGCAAAGTCAGCGTCGCACAGCTGGCTAATGCTGAGGAGGTTTGCTTTCAAACCTTTGATGTACAAAACCTCTTCTAGCTTAGGAAATCCAGGTAACTCGACAGTACCTCGTCCTACAATGCTAGACTTGCTCCCATCTCCAAAGGTGACTCTGCCATCCTGATAGTCCTCAAGAGTCATAAAAAATGAGGCATCGTCTGTCATGTGTCTGGAGCACCCACTATCAAAATACCACTGTGAGGTATTATGTGCTTTGAGAGCAACATGAACAACAAAGGCCTTTTAATCTTTCTTAGGCACCCATGCAGAGATGACCTTTTGTTTGCCTTTGTTGTTGTTGGTTTTAGCTAGAATGTGAGAAGCATTCAGTAACGGAAAAAGTCATCCGTCGGAATTCTTCCATTAAACTCTGGGACGTGGCAGCTAAGAACTCAACTCACTCTCTCAGACTAGAAAACTCATCAGTATGACGTGGTGGAGCAATAGTACGTCGTGTCTGACCCATGCTATAGCAAGACTCCCTAAGGTGGCCTTTTCTTTTGCAATAAGTACAAAAGAGTATAGTCAAAGGCGGATCTTGGTTTGCCTTTCTTGGTCGAACACTCCTTCGAGGTTTTTGACGATGGCCATAGGGATTCGTAGTAAACTCAGGAACTGGTCCAAGTGCAATTTGGGACGTGGAGGCATCATCATAACCAATTCCTTGCCGATCACCAAAACCTAACGCGGGGCCGAGGAGCATCTTTCCCATCTTCCCAGATCTGTCCTCGATTTGAACCTTGACTTCCCGTGCTTTCTCAAGATCACGAGTCAGCTGGGCAACAAGGGCTTCAAGTTTCTTTCGAGTCTCCACGGAGGAATGGAGCTCACTCGTAAGACTAGCCACTTGTTTAGTCAACTCCCCTCTTTCTTTCTCAGAAACACACTCTCTATCTCTAAACACACTCTCTTTCTCATCACAGGCAGATTCTCTCTCTCTCAGGGTGGTGAAGGTGGAGGACTCTCTTTCTCTCGCCTTTCTTAAATCTTCCTCTAAGGCGGTGATTTTAAGAACTAGAGCTTTGTTACGTTTTTTAGTTTTAAATGACTCAGAATACAACTCAGCGTAGGCGCGTTGAATATCACTCTCACTCTCACTTGAGTCATTCTCCCCCTCACTCACATCAATCTCACTATCGAGGTGTCCCTGTGAAGCATCATCTTCATCGTCGTGAAGATAACTAGGAGTGCTCACTTGACTGGCCGTGAATGCGGTGAAGTTACACTCATGCGGTGACTCATCTCCTGGATCCACCGTCTCGACCTCACTGTCATCACTAAGGGTAGCATTAAGGACAGCTTTCCCTTTCTCTCTATTCAGACGATTGGCACACTCAAAGGCTCTATGACCCCTATGTGACACCCCGACTAATTAAATACCGGGTAGCTACTCCTTTATTAAATCAATACAAAATTCCAAGTTGGTTCAGTTATTAGCATCACTGTCGAAAATATTTTTATAGTTACTAACCACCTAGTATTTAAAAAGTAAGTTGCCAAATTTTAATTAAGTCTGATTAACGTGCGATAAAAGAATAATGGTAATAACAACATAATCCATTCACCATAGCGAAGTAATGAAATAACCAACAATTAAATATAAGAGTCCGGAGGAAAACTCCTCACAACAATCCAACCACTGAAAATAATAAGACAAGTCTGAATCCTGAATTAATTACAAGCCATAAATTTGAATAACTGACATAAATGAAATGTCACTAAAAGAAATGGGCGACATGCCCTAGAACTGATAACTGAAGAATATCGAGTCAAGATAGATGAAGCGTCTACAAGCAAAGTCATGTAACTTCCACAACCAGCTACAGCTCGTCACCTGAATGAGGATCCTAAGCATGGTGTCCTTGTGGCTGGGCACCTAAAATGGTTTTTACAAAAAAAAATAGATTTGAAAGAAAATGGGTCAGAGCCCGAAAGTGGAAATCATTTTTAAAAACAACAAGTGTTTTAATAACATTAAAACATTAAATCCAAAATACATGTTAGGACCTGCACTCACATGAAATTCTCACCTCTCGACTACATGTGCACTCCTAACGTACCATACCCCTCTAAGTATCATACCTTTCTAACCAAGCCGTAATAAGTTCTACCCCTTACTACTCAATTTCCATTTTACATGCTAGCGTTATCAAAACAATAGAGGCTTCATTTAAACTCAGATTCTCAATTAGTAATACAATTCATTATCGGTTAACCCGTTATGTTTTCTCAAAACGTTTCCATATTCATACGCAATATCACATGAAAGTTCCCATTAATTAAGTGTATATTATTCGCATCATAAATATACAATACAATACAAGCACCCCGAGACTAAGCTGTGGTGCACACATACTCTGCTATCCATCCCGGTACATCACGTACATAA
Source organism: Sambucus nigra (assembly GCA_949130495.1). Taxonomy (NCBI): domain Eukaryota; kingdom Viridiplantae; phylum Streptophyta; class Magnoliopsida; order Dipsacales; family Adoxaceae; genus Sambucus; species Sambucus nigra. The sequence goes on from OX422213.1 coordinate 40,773,529, forward strand.
GGATCACGCATTCCGAATCTCTCAGGAATCGTTCTCAGATAACAACATCACAAATAATGGAGGCGAACACAGTCACATCACATGGGTCACGCACATACCTGCGCTCCCACGATCAGCAGACTTATTAACATCCCAATAAGTCCTTATGTGACCTATGTTCATCGAGGTAACCAATCTAAATCCGGGCAACACAAGGATTAGAAGGCCATAAGCGAACGTAAACCTCCCGTGATAGCAAGTATGGTAGGTATGTCGTACACATAAAATCAATACATATACTAAGTATGCACACCTCTTAGTAATTACCATAATATATTGGAGGTACACTTCTCATTCTCGTACCGACATATAATACTACACAATTTATATGTTCCCGGTTAATATAATAAATTAGACCGTCAATAGTTCTCGCAACGTAATAGACACTCACGTCCTACTTCATATTTTCCCTTAGGTTCAAACTACACTTCTAGGTTTGACTCCTCATTATATCCCAAATATCCCAAATGTAACAATTAATCATCAAGGGAAAGTTATCTCTACATATACACAAGGTTGCGGGACACTCGGGATCAAAACAGGCTAAAAAGCCTAAACTGTCAACTCGTTCGAAGTCTCGTTCGAACGAGCTTGTTCGAACGAGAGTTCGTTCGAATGAACTGGGCCTTCTAATGAGATCTCGTTCAAACGAAAGTCTTCGAACGAACATCCCTCTCGTTAGAACCCAAACTTTCAACTCGTTAGAAGCTCGTTCGAACGACCTGGGCAGGTCTTCTAACGAGTGGCCAGATTCGAGCCCAGAAATTCCTATCTCCTTTTTCCAATATTCTTCACTCCTAATCCCACATAAAAATCATTCCAACATCATTTTAAGGTTCCTAATTCGTACCAAACATTCATTGGTCATAATCAAACGTTTATATAGGGCCAACTCATATTAAACATCATCAAACCTTCAAATCCCTTTATTTATCCCCAAATTATATGAACATGAACCCTAACATTTATAAATCATCAATGAGACTAATAAAATCCATTTTTGTTTCATCCAAGATATAATATCATCAGAAGAAACATCTAAATACCAATCTACATGCGATTCCTCATCAAAATGAAATTTCTACTTCCAATTTAAATGGGCTTTTCATTAACTCCCAAGAACAATACAATTTAATTGAATTTCCTATGCATGGAAGAAGCATTCTCTATAAAAACGAAATTAAATCACTTGCCTTATTTGAATCTCTGATTTGATGACGAATTTCTGAAGTGTTCTCTCTCTCTCTCTGCAGAATTCCTTCTCTCTCTCTCAACAAGCTCTTCTTAACAAGCTCTTCTCAAGGTGTTAATGGAGGTGGGTTTGGTTTTTTTTTTGCCAAGTTATAAAGTTTCTAACTTCTCCCGTAGCCCACTACCTAAATTGGGGTTGGAAATGGCTTAGTGGGTTAATACTAAGTCAGATTTTTAACTCTAATTTTCGTGGGTTTTAATTACCCAATTTCCGAAATTACCAAAATGCCCTTATAAGTTACCGGTATGGTTCTATAATGCCCCGGGACCCAAACTTAACCCCCGGCTAATGTTTTCTGACTATTTCGACCCTTCCGGACGCGTTGACGCACTCAAAACGACCATACGGTTAATAGAACTAAAATTCACTTTTTAATTAAAATAATTATTTCCCTGACGTGACTGTCACACGCGTCTCAATAAAATTTTCCAACTTGCCGTATTTCAATCTCATGACAAATTTCATACTTCAATATTCATATATAATCATATATACACATTATAATCAAATACCAACTCGCATCTCGCTAGTACTTTAATCCAGATTAATTTCCAATTAATACGCATTTAATTCAATTAATCCCATAAATAAATATCACAAAAATACGGGGTATTACATACTTCCCCCCTAATAACTGAATTTCGCCCTGAAATTCGGAACTAGAAAGTACCTGGTAAGAACAACTCTGGATAACGTTCGCGCATCTCATCCTCGCGCTCCCATGTGGACTCCTTGACATTATGATGTCGCCACTGAACACGCACTAACGGAACTATCTTTGACCGCAGTTTCCACTCACTTCGGTCCAAAATAGCAATCGGTCCCTCCTCATAGGAGCTATCAGGATGGAGATCGATGTCCTCCAAAGCAATATGAGAATGATCCAAATCGTCTCTAAGGTATTTCCTTAGCGAGAAAATATGAAACACATCGTGAATCCGATGCAAATGCTTCGGTAATCCAAGTCTATACGCAACCGGTCCAATCCACTCAATAATAGCAAATGGTCCCACATATCTCGGTGCCAACTTCCCTTTCTTCCCTAAACGCATAATCCCCTTCATAGGAGATACTCTGAGCAAAACCTGTTCCCCCACTCGGAACTCTCTGAAGAACCTCTTCGCATCAGCATAGCTCTTCTGCCTGTCCTGAGCTACCCGAATGTGACTCTGTATCAGTTCTATCCTTGCCGAAGTATCCTGAATCACCTCCGGCCCAAGTAGTTTGTTGTCCCCCACCTCCAACCAACATGCTGGGGAACGACAAGGTCTACCGTACAACGCCTCAAATGGAGCCATGCCAATGGTGAACTGGTAGGAGTTGTTGTAAGCAAACTCTACCAGTGGAAGATACTGCTCCCATCCACCCCCGAAATCAATGATGCACATACGTAGCATGTCCTCCAACATCTGGTTCGTACGCTCGGTCTGGCCATCGGTCTGCGGGTGATATGTCGTACTCGATCGCAATTTCGTGCCCATGGCCTCCTAAAAACTCTCCCAAAACCGTGAAACAAATATCTTGTCTCGGTCAGACATGATATTTAGGGGCACATCGTGAAGTCTCACTATCTCTGAAATAAAGAGCTGGGCATACTGTCCCGTAGTGTAATCCGTCCTTACGGGTAGAAAATGAGTGACTTTGGTCAACCTGTCCACAATTACCCAAATGGAGTCGTGACCTCTCTGTGACGTAGGCAACCCCGTGATAAAGTCCATGGAGATGCTCTCCCACATCCACATCGGGACCTCCAATGGCTGTAGCAGTCCTGCCGGTTTCTGATGATCCACTTTTACTAGATGATAAGTGGTGCATTTTGAAACAAACACGACAATATCTCTCTTCATCCCGCTCCAACAATACTGTCGTCTCATGTCTTGGTACATTTTGTCCCCACCGGGATGTACCGCGAACCGTAAGCCATGCGACTCTGCCATCACCTCATGCCGCAATTCCTCCCCTTCCGGAACTACCAATCTCCCATTGAAGCGTAATCCTCCGTCTGAGCTAACGGTATAGGATTCGACTCCCTCTGCTAGTAATCAAACTATCTGCTCCTGACAGAACGAGTCATTTGTCTGTGCCCTTACTACCTTCGTGACAATCTGAGGTGTAACGTTCATCACAGACATGAACGATCGGGCCACTGCATCCTGGTGTCCCAATTCTTTTCACTTTGCCTTCCACACCCCTGCCACCTCATCTACTGGCCTACGGCTCAACGCGTCTGCTACCATGTTAGCCTTCCCCGGGTGGTATTGGATATCAAACTGATAGTTCTTTACAAACTCAAGCCACCTTCGCTGCCGCATATTCAACTCCTTTTGTGTGAATAGGTACTGTAGGGACTTGTGGTCCGTGAACAATCGAAACTTTTCCCCCAAAAGGTAATGTCTCCATATCCGAAGGGCAAATACAACTGCCGCCAACTCCAAGTCCTGAGTGGAGTAATTCTTCTCATGAGGCTTTAGCTTATGGGATGCATAAGCAATGGCCTGACTCTCCTGCTGCAATACACCTCCAAGTCCTTGCAAGGACGCATCGGTGTAGACTAGATACTCAACTCCCGGTCTCGGCAATGCTAACACAGGTGTTGAGGTCAACTTTTCCTTCAACTCATCGAATTCCAACTGACAGGCATCACTCCAGATGAATGGCACACCTTTACGAGTCAGATGTGTCAAAGGACCCGCTATCTTCGAAAATCCCCGAATGAACCTCCTGTAGTATCCTGCTAGACCCAAGAAACTATGAATTTTCGTTGATGTCGTGGGCTGTCCCCACTCCCTCACCGCGGATACCTTCCCCGGGTCAACAGATATCCCCCGGTCGGAAATAATATGTCCCAAAAACTGGACCTCCTTCAGCCAAAACCCGCACTTCTCATATTTTGCATACAGCTCGTTCTGACGCAGCATCTGCAAAACTTGCCTCAAATGCTCGGCGTGCTCCTCCTTTGTCTGGGAGTAAACCAGGATATCATCGATGAAGACAATGACAAACTGATCTAGAAAATCTCTGAACACCCTATTCATCAAGTCCATAAACACTACTGGAGCGTTGGTCAAACCAAAAGGCATAACCCGAAACTAGTAAGAACCATATCTCGATAAGAACGCAGTCTTTGAGACGTCTTCCTCCCTGATATGCAACTGATGGTATCCCGATCTTAAATCAATCTTCGAGAAGAAAGAACCTCCTCTCAACTGGTCGAATAAGTCATCGATTCGTGGAAACGGATACTTATTCCGTATTGTGACTTTATTTAACTCCCGGTAGTCCACACACAATCTCAGTGAACCATCTCTCTTCTTTAAGAACAACAGAGGGTCACCCCACGGCGAAGTACTCCTCTGTATAAACCCCTGACCCAACAACTGCTCAATCTGATCTCGTAGCTCTTGCATCTCTGCCGGAGCCATACGGTACGGTGCGCGCGCTATAGGTCTTGTATCCGGTAATAAGTCTATGACAAAGTCTATCTCTCGACTGGGGGGTAGGCCTGGTATCCCCTGAAACACATCTGAGTACTCCCTGACAACTGGGATCGAATCTAAAGGAATCACAACCTCCTTAGAGGTATCCTCCTCTATGTAGTACAAATGAGCGGTCGAACCTCCCTCTGGGCGAGGCATCGCCACTACAAACATCTCTTGCCCAGGAATGGAAAAAACAATGCTCCCACCGAAGCAATCAATCATGGCTCTATAATCAGCGAGCCAATCCATACCGATAATCACATCGTGAACATGCATATCTAATACCAACATGTCTGTAGGTAATACCAAACTACCAATCTCTACCCCCACTCCCCGGCATATAAAGAAAATAAGTGACCCACTCCCCAATGGTGAGTCTACACACGTCACTGTGCTCTCTGCTGTGTCTAACAACCCTAAAGCTTTCGCAAAATGTGTAGCTATAAAACAATGCGTTTCCCCCGTATCAAACAAAACCCGACCCATAGTACCATGGATAGGAAACATACCCTCAATAGCGGGTGGTGCCTGCGGAGCCGCTGCCTGGTGGACGTTATAGACACGTCCATACTGTAACTGCCCATGCTGCACAGGAACTGCTGGAATGGCTGGAAGAACTGGCACCTGGGCTGGAGCTGGGAGAGCAGGTGGAAAAAGTGGCCTCTGTGGCTCATGTCGAGCACCCTGCTGCTGCCGCGGGGCCCTGCCCCTATCAGGACAGTCCTGGCGTTTATAGCCAGTCTTGCCACAAACGAAACACTTCCTCGGGAAGTTCCCCCCTCTCTGTCCCTGCTGCCCCCGGCCCTGGTGGCCGTTACCGTTCCTTCAATGGCCCTGCTGGCTCTGCTGAAACTGATGTTGACCATTCTGACCCTGCTGGTTCTGATGGCCGTTCGGACCCTGCTGGCCTTGCCGGAAACCTCCCTGTCCGTGCCTGAAATTCCCTGAACTGAACCTCTTGTTATCCCCCTGCTGGGAACCCTGGTCGCCCTGTCTCTGCCCTTGAACTGATTGTGCCCCACTGGCACCATGTCCTGCAGTCCTGCCCTGATGGCTGGATGATTAGGCACATATTCTTCACATTTATCCCCTTAAATTCGGTATTTTTATGATCCCGTGCAGTGTATCTAGCTTGGATTTGTCTCGTATTTATGCTACAAACCTTTTTTTGGCAACTATTTCGTGTTTTGTGTATTTCTCATGTGTTTTACAGGTATTTCATGCAAGTTAGTGCGAAGGAGAAATCAAAACAGTGAAAGAAACCAAGAAATGGAGAGTTGAAGGGCATTTTCGTAATTTTTCAGCCTTAATCCGGAGGTGGGGCCAACTAGAAAGTTGAAGAGCTCTAAATTACAAGAATACTGGAAAAAACGGCACCTCAATCCGAGCTACGGTGAAGAAGTTACGATGTTTTGAAGTTGCGCGATAATGAAGAGTCTGGATGTGCGGATTTCTGTAATTAATTATGCATTTAATGCAGTGCAACTCTTGGAAAACTTGTTCCACAAGCGAAATTTGATTCCAAATTCGTGCAACTTGGTTCTATAAAAGACCAAGCCCTACCTCATTTTCAAAGGAGTAGAGTTGCTAGAGAGAGGCTAGGTTAGGAGTAGGTTAGAAGTGCTAGATTGAATTTTAGGGTTAGATTTTGAGAGCAAATTTTCTATTCCTTCAAGAGTTTTCATGAACCCTAGTTTGTAAGAAATTATGGATTCCAATTCCATTTTTGTTGTTGAATTCAAGTAATATCTTTCCATTCTCTATTTTTATTATTTGCAAATTATTTCCCATGTCTTGTAGATCCATAATTTTGTGTGTGAATTTATTCTTGAACCAAATCATGAGTAGCTAAATTCCCAAGGGTTGGGGTACATGAACTCAATCCAAGGCAAATTATTTATGTAGAAAATAGAGGTTAAATTAAAATATTGATTGAATCGTGAAAGCACCGCTTTATATTTATCTTTGATTTCGTATGGTGCGGGCTTGAACCTCATATACGTAATGCTTAGAATATATAAAGACTGGATTCATTCACCGCTTTATATCTATCTTTGATTTCATATGATGCGGGCTAGATCCCTCATATATGTAATGCTTAGAATGTATAAAGACCGGATCTAGTCAATAATTTTAATTTACAATTCTAGTATTCTATACGGTAATTTGTTAAGGATTGAGGGATTGTACCCTACCCTATTTTCTCCCATTTGTCAGATCTAATTTCTTTTACACTTTTCAGTTTGTTTTTCTTAAGTAATTTTTTAATAGAAATTTTCCCAATTTTTAATCATCTTTTCGTTTCTTTTACGAAATCATTTCAAGATTTAATAATTTTTCTTATTACTATTTGGCAATCTCGATCCCTGTGGATACGATCCCGACTTACCGGGTTTATTACTTGAGCGACAGGCTTGCACTTGAGCCTAGATTGTACGCACTTTTGAGACAAATATTAAGTCGCGTCAAGTTTTTGGCGCCGTTGCCGGGGATTGAAATTGTTAAATTTTTAAGAAAGTTATTTTTATCTACAAGTGATTTCGAAAAAAAAAATATATATATATATATATATATATATATATATATATATATATAACAAAAATTGAAAAAAAAAATGGGTGTCACGTTCTTGAATTGCCCAATTTGAAATGTCTTATTTTAACTCTTTTGGTGGCTTTAATTGTTATGCTAATAGTGAGGAAGAGGAGGCACTCAAGACTTATGACCATTGGATCAATATCACTAAGGATGATTATATTAAATACAAGCCTAGTGCTGAGAAACTCCAAATTTATCAAAATCAATTGCTTGAAGAAGAAAGACTTGAAAAAGAATATCGCGAAAAAAAATCGTTATTGGGAGCAAGAGTTAGATGTATTATTTGAACCCAATGAGGATTTTTTTTTCGATAGTTTTGAAGATGAAGTAAGTTTTCAACCAAATGAGGAATTCGAGGTGCTAGAACCAAGAAAGCCTACTTTGGAAGAACTCTTACTTGATCTAAAAAAGCAATCTGATGACCGTGCTGTTCTCGAGTCGAAAATTATAGCAACTTGCAAGGAGTTGAATGATTATTTGGACAACTTAGAAAAGGTCGAGACTTGCGCTTCACCTAATACTTTTGAGAATGAAATCATTGAAATTGATCCAAGTTGTTTTGAATCTCAACCTATTATAAATATTGCAAAATCTAGTGAGGTTGAGGATCATTTGTCTCCTTGTGTCCCCACTATTATCGAACCATTAAATCCATCACAAGAATTGGATGAATGTCTTAAGGATGTTGATCCGCTTCTTGTATGGGAATGTTATTTTGAGATGCTTCATCTTACGGGCCACACACTTAGACGTGTCACTCCACCAGATCCAATTGAAAATTTTGAGGGAAAAAATTTTGAGGACACCAAGCAAGAGAGAGAGCTAGAGGAGTTGAGCCTAGCAGAGTTTGAGCGCGAGTTTGGACCGGTGGATGCGAGCCTAAATGATGAAGTCCAATCTTTTTGGGCCTCATTTCATCATTTAGACGAAAGCGAGTGGGACAATAGAATTGATGCATTCCTCCTTCCCAAACCTCCACCCATACCATTTGAGTCTTAGGAGGTACTTGAAGATACGACTCAAATATTGTCCGACTTAGAGACCAACACACGTGCTACGCAACAAGAGGATCATTTTTCGGTTTATGAGGATAAGCACTCTATGCTTAAATTGTTTTCTAATATGGATTGTTCCTTTTTGTGTGCCCCTCTCCCCATACTACTTGAAAAATCTTTGGAACGTGATTCTATATTTCTTGGATCCCAATGGGACTTGTCCTCTTATGCACTAAAATCCTTCATTATCCCCCTAAATTTTGTAATTGGTGATGGTTCATTTTTTAAAATTTTCACATGCCTTCCGTTTTTCAAACGGAATTCTTACTTTTCGGGAGGCATGCATCCTAATGAGGGTACACCATTAATCCCTCAAAGTCAAATTGTATTTTGGGTGGACCCTCAAATTTTTCGACTTATAGTGTATGATTTATTAGCTGTTCAAATGTTAGGTTGTAAATAGTTAGTTTTTTTTTCTTTTTCTTTTTCTGTTTTATTATAGTCTAGTTTCGATAGTTAGAGTTTTTGTTATTCTTTTTGCTATGCTTGGTTCTAACTTGTTTTGTAGATTCAATGGACTCGCACTCATCAGGGATCGCTCCATTTGGGTAATATCTTTCATTTCCTCTCTTTATGTTGTGTTCTTGATTCACATTGAGGACAATTCAACATTTAAGTTAGGGGGTGTGGGATATTCTTCCCATTTATTGTTTAGATTCATTGATTCGATCACATGTTCTTTCCAAGTGTGTTTTTTTTAGAAAATAAAAAAAAATTGAAAAATTTTGAAAAAACCAAAAATATTTTTGTTCAAAATAAATAAAAATTGGAATTTAAATTTTTCAAAAATGTCACCTTTATTCTATTTAAAGTATCAAATTGTTAACAATCATAATGCACTAAGCCAAAATTGACCGAAGATGGAAATTGAAAGAAAATTGACGACTTTACGAATAAGTGTGGAGATTAGTCCAACCCGGTGAGATTTCGAGCCTATCGATCTTTTTGAGTTTTTAAATCAATCCGAGTTTATGATTAACTCAAAGTTCTTTTCAGCGTGTTAATAAGTCGTTGATGATCTCAATCCTTTGTTTTGATCGGTTATGGAAATGTGTGAAATGTTGTCTCGAAATTCGTGCTAAATATATCTCTAAAGTTAATTAATCTCGAGATGCATATGGTAATGTGATTAGCAATTTGGATGATGAAGTAGGCCATCGTTTGTTACCCAAAAATATTGGCCATAAAAAGATGTGAAAAATTATCCCTTTGCAACCCACTTTGAGCCAAATAAAATTTTTCCTTTCGTTTGATAACCCGAAAAACCAAATAGCCCGGAATTGTGAAAATTGAGAAAATTCATCAAGTAAGTCCAAATTGTGCAACAAAAAGGGGCAAGGAAAAAAAATAGATACGCTCAACAAAAATAGCAAGAAAAAAAAAAGAAAAAAAAATGAAAAAAATGAAAAAAAAAGAAAAAAAAGAGAAAGAGAGAAATGAGCAAATGCCCGAAAAAGCACAAATGGACATCATAAGGACATTTTCCAATTCCGAACATTCCATCCATTCCCATTTTTACCCTTTACACTTTTTAACCCGAAAAGTCCTAACCGAGTCCGAATGGCGAAATTGATTACTGCGTGGAGAGCTAAGACATGAAAAGATAATATGAGAGATTAAATGGTGTGAATAAGAGGTGATGTTCCCATTTCCTAATAACTGTAATCCGATGATGAGATCTTTTCACCATAAATTTCCTTCTTTTCAATTTTGTATGCATTAATTTGTGTCCATTATATTTACTCTTTATATCATGCATACCGGGAGAAAATAGCCACAATCCGAGTGATTCGTTTGTGAGTTCAATCCGTAAGAATTTGAATCAAAACGAATTTTCGAAAAGTAACGTAATGCTCAATCGGTGGAAATTTGAGGTTTAATTGATGGCTTTGCACACACACACTATGGTTTGAGACATTTGAATATGAATTTATGGTGATTATTTTTCAAAAAGTTTAAATTGTACAATTTTTAAGTATTTTGATCTTTATTTGAGTCAATAAAGAATTTTGTGGGTGTATTCACTGCAAACCCTCACGAGACAAAATTCGTCCTACTAGGGTAATCTAGGGGTTTAAAGGCTTGTTGCATACACTAAATGCAATCGCTTACTTGCGAAAGTGGAATTTTATTTTAATAAAAGAATTTTCAAGAGTAGAATTTTGGCTAATTTCATTTACATTGCTCGGTACGCGCAAAGTTCTAAGTTAGGGGTTGTGATTAGGCACATATTCTTCACATTTATCCCCTTAAATTCGGTATTTTTATGATCCCGTGCAGTGTATCTAGATTGGATTTGTCTCGTATTTATGCTACTAACCTTTTTTTGGCAAGTATTTCGTGTTTTTTGTATTTCTCATGTGTTGTACAGGTATTTCATGCAAGTTAGTGCGAAGGAGAAATCAAAACAGTGAAAGAAACCAAGAAATGGAGAGTTGAAGGGCATTTCTGTAATTTTCCAGCCTTATTCCGATGGTGGGGCCAACTAGAAAGTTGAAGAACTCTAAATTAAAAGAATACTGGAAAAAACGGCACCTCAATCCGAGCTACAGTGAAGAAGTTACGATGTTTTGAAGTTGCGCGATAATGAAGAGTCTGGATGTGCAGATTTCTGTAATTAATTATGCATTTAATGCAGTGCAACTCTTGGAAAACTTGTTCCAAAAGCGAAATTTGATTCCAAATTCGTGCAACTTGGTGCTATAAAAGACCAAGCCCTACCTCATTTTCAAAGGAGTAGAGTTGCTAGAGAGAGGCTAGGTTAGGAGTAGGTTAGAAGTGCTAGATTGAATTTTAGGGTTAGATTTTGAGAGCAAATTTTCTATTCCTTCAAGAGTTTTCATGAACCCTAGTTTGTAAGAAATTCTGGATTCCAATTTCATTTTTGTTGCTGAATTCAAGTAATATCTTTCCATTCTCTATTTTTATTATTTGCAAATTATTTCCCATGTCTTGTAGATCCATAATTTTGTGTGTGAATTTATTCTTGAACCAAATCATGAGTAGCTAAATTCCCAAGGGTTGGGGTACATGAACTCAATCCAAGGCAAATTATTTATGTAGAAAATAGAGATTAAATTAAAATATTGATTGAATCGTGAAAGCACCGCTTTATATTTATCTTTGATTTCGTATGGTGCGGGCTTGAACCTCATATACGTAATGCTTAGAATATATAAAGACTGGATTCATTCACCGCTTTATATCTATCTTTGATTTCATATGATGCGGGCTAGATCCCTCATATATGTAATGCCTAGAATGTATAAAGACCGGATCTAGTCAATAATTTTAATTTACAATTCTAGTATTCTATACGGTAATTTGTTAAGGATTGAGGGATTGTACCCTACCCTATTTTCTCCCATTTGTCAGATCTAATTTCTTTTACACTTTTCAGTTTGTTTTTCTTAAGTAATTTTTTAATAGAAATTTTCCCAATTTTTAATCATCTTTTCGTTTCTTTTACGAAATCATTTCAAGATTTAATAATCTTTCTTATTACTATTTGGCAATCTCGATCCCTGTGGATACGATCCCGACTTACCGGGTTTATTACTTGAGCGACAGGCTTGCACTTGAGCCTAGATTGTATGCTCTTTTGAGACAAATATTAAGTCGCTTCACTGGACTCCCTCGATCGCTTGCCCTCAGCCATGTGAAAGCAGTGATCCTGGCAATGGAGCAATGCAGCGTTAACCACATTAGAATAAGTGGCTAACGAGAGGTTCCCTAACAAGTGCTGACGAATCCTCCATGTCAACCCGTCCGTAAATTTTTGTATCTTCTTCTCCTCCGTCGGTATCTCATCCGGAACAATGTTCAGAAGATCAGTGAATTCAGCCTCATACTCGGCCACAGTCTTACCCTCCTGCTTAAGGCTCATCAACTTCCTCCTCATCTCTGTGTGAACAGCCGACGGAAAGTACTTGCGGTCAAACCGCACCCAAAACTCCTGAATAGTGAGAGTATCTCTCTCCTCCACTGTGGTAATAGACTCCCACCACTGCAGTGCAGACCCTACTAGCTTAAAGGTAGCTAGTATCTGCTTCTGGACATCTGTGCACTCATACATCCTCAGGTGTCTCTGGATGTCCTTCCTCCACTGACTCGAAACTACCACATCGGAGCTACCTGCGAACTCCGGAGGGTGTGCTTTCTGGAAAGCATCACGTACACGTTCCCAAGCAGACGGGAATGCATGTGTCTGAACTGGCGCGGCTATCGGCGCCTGAGGTGGTGCCTGCTGAACTACTGCTAGTGCGTCATTTACCGCCTGGGCCACAATGGCTGCAACCTCGGCGGCATTCATCGTGCCCTGAACTGGTGCGGGCTGTGGTTCTGGCGTTCCATCCCTGGGAACCCGTTGTGCACGTCGTGGAGGCATCTGAAATAAGAATGAAGTTTATAAGTTTGCAGTTATAAACTTAAAATAGCTGAAGAACGTAGCATATACAAAAGAATACATCAGTCCTAAAATATAGGGCTCTACTTCAAAGAAAGCTCAGCGGAAAACATAATAAGCCGTACATATCCTAAAGGACACTAGAACCTGATGCTCTGATACCACCTGTGATACCCCGACTAATTAAATACCGGGTAGCTACTCCTTTATTAAATCAATACAAAATGCCAAGTTGGTTCAGTTATTAGCATCACTGTCGAAAACATTTTTATAGTTACTAACCACCTAGTATTTAAAAATTAAGTTGCCAAATTTTAATTAAGTCTGATTAACGTGCGATAAAAGAATAATGGTAATAACAACATAATCCATTCACCATAGCGAAGTAATGAAATAACCAACAATTAAATATAAGAGTCCGTAGGAAAACTCCTCACAAAAATCCAACCACTGAAAATAATAAGACAAGTCTGAATCCTGAATTAATTATACATGCCATAAATCTGAATAACTGACATAAATGAAATGTCTCTAAAAGTAATGGGCGACATGCCCTACAACTGATAACTGAAGAAAATCGAGTCAAGATAGATGAAGCGTCTACAAGCAAAGTCATGTAACTTCCACAACCAGCTACAGCTCGTCACCTGAATGAGGATCCTAAGCATGGTGTCCTTGTGGCTAGGCACCTAAAATGGTTTTTACAAAAAAAATAGATTTGAAAGCAAATGGGTTAGAGCCCGAAAGTGGAAATCATTTTTAAAAACAGCAACTGTTTTAATAACATTAAAACATTAAATGCAAAATACATGTTAGGACGTGCACTCACATGAAATTCTCACCTCTCGACTACATGTGCACTCCTAACGTACCATACCCATCTAAGTATCATACCTTTCTAACCAAGCCGTAATAAGTTCTACCCCTTACTACTCGATTTCCATTTTACATGCTAGCATTATCAAAACAATAGAGGCTTCATTTAAACTCAGATTCTCAATTAGTAATACAATTCATTATCGGTTAACCCGTTATGTTTTCTCAAAACGTTTCCATATTCATACGCAATATCACATGAAAGTTCCCATTAATTAAGTGTATATTATTCGCATCATAAATATACAATACAATACAAGCACACCGAGACTAAGCTACGGTGCACACATACTTTGCTATCCGTCCCGGTACATCACGTACATAAGGATCACGCATTCCGAATCTCTCAGGAATCGTTCTCAGATAACAACATCACAAATAATGGAGGTGAACACAGTCACATCACATGGGTCACGCACATACCTGCGCTCCCACGATCAGCAGACTTATTAACATCCCAATAAGTCCTTCTGTGACCTATGTTCATCGAGGTAACCAATCTAAATCCGGGCAACACAAGGATTAGAAGGCCCTAAGCGAACGTAAACCTCCCGTGATAGCAAGTATGGTAGGTATGTCATACACATAAAATCAATACATACACTAAGTATGCACACCTCTTGTAATTACCATAATATATTGGAGGTACACTTCTCATTCTCGTACCGACATATAATACTACACAATTTATATGTTCCCGGTTAATATAATAAATTAGACCGTCAATAGTTCTCGCAACGTAATAGACACTCACGTCCTACTTCATATTTTGCCTTAGGTTCAAACTACACTTCTAGGTTTGACTCCTCATTATATCCCAAACATCACAAATGTAATAATTAATCATCAAGGGAAGGTTATCTCTACATATACACAAGGTTGCGGGACACTCGGGATCAAAACAGGCTAAAAAGCCTAAACTATCAACTCGTTCGAAGTCTCGTTCGAACGATGCTGTTCGAACGAGAGTTCGTTCGAACGAACTGGGCCTTCTAACTAGATCTCGTTCGAATGAAAGTCTTCGAACGAACATCCCTATCGTTAGAACCCAAACTGTTAACTCGTTAGAAGCTCGTTCGAACAAGCTCGTTCGAACGACCTGGGCAGGTCTTCTAACGAGTGGCCAGATTCGAGCCCAGAAATTCCTATCTCGTTTTTCCAATATTCTTCACTCCTAATCCCACATAAAAATCATTCTAACATCATTTTAAGGTTCCTAATTCGTACTAAACATTCATAGGTCATAATCAAACGTTTATATAGGGCCAACTCATATTAAACATCATCAAATCTTCAAATCCCTTTATTTATCCCCAAATTATATGAACATGAACCCTAACATTTATAAATCATTAATGAGCCTAATAAAATCCGTTTTTGTTTCATCCAAGATATAATATCATCAAAAGAAACATCTAAATACCAATCTACATGCGATTCCTCATCAACATGAAATTTCTACTTCCAATTTAAATGGGCTTTTCATTAACTCCCAAGAACAATACAATTTAATTGAATTTCCTATGCATGGAAGAAGCATTCTATTTAAAAACGAAATTAAATCACTTGCCTTATTTGAATCTCTGATTTGATGATGAATTTCTGAAGTGTTCTCTCTCTCTCTCTGTAGAATTCCTTCTCTCTCTCTCAACAAGCTCTTCTCAACAAGCTCTTCTCAAGGTGTTAATGGAGGTGGGTTTGGTTTTTTTTTTTGCCAAGTTATAAAATTTCTAACTTCTCCCGTAGCCCACTACCTAAATTGGGGTTGTAAATGGCTTAGTGGGTTAATACTAAGTCATATTTTTAACTCTAATTTTCGTGGGTTTTAATTACCCAATTTCCGAAATTACCAAAATGCCCTTATAAGTTACCGGTATGGTTCAATAATGCCCCGGGACCCAAACTTAACCACCGGCTAGTGTTTTCTGACTATTTCGACCCTTCCGGACGCGTTGGCGCACTCAAAATGACCATACGATTAATAGAACTAAAATTCACTATTTAATTAAAATAAATATTTCCCTGACGCGACTGTCACACGCGTCTCAATAAAATTTTCCAACTTGTCGTATTTCAATCTCACGACAAATTTCATACTTAAATATTCATATATAATCATATATACACCTTATAATCAAATACCAACTCGCATCTCGCTAGTATTTTAATCCGGATTAATTTCCAATCAATACGCATTTAATTCAATTAATCCCATAAATAAATATCACAAAAATACGGGGTATTACACCCTACCATCGCATTCAAAACATCTCTCACTTTCTTTCTTAGGAGGATTTTTGGAGTCTTTTTCATTTTTCTTTTCAAACTTATTTTTCTCAAATTTCTTTTTATCTTTAAAATTGCCATTTTCCTTAAATTTGAGAATCATCTTGAAATTTTTAGCAAAAAGAGCCAAATCATCTAGGTCAAAATCACACTCAGAATCTGACGTGTCAGTCTCTTTCTTTCTATACGACTCTACCCTTTTTCTAGCCGACCCCTCACTCCTTCTCTCTTGGGCTTTAAGAGCAATTCCCTTATCTTTAGATTTAGCAGTTTTAGGGAACATATCAATTTCATAAGTTTGCAAATCTCCTACAAGTTCTTCTAATTTTAACCTATTTAAATTACCCATAGAATTTAGCACAGTGACTTTAGGGATAAAACGCTTAGGCAAAGAACGAAGAATCTTTTTAACAACTCTAGCATGAGGAATATGTTCACCAAGATTAAAGCTAGTATTAACAATGTCAAAAAGTCTAGCATAAAATTCATCAAAGCATTCAGATTCATGCATGATGATGGTTTCAAATTGAGTTGTCAAATTTTGCAACTTAGATTCTTTCACAGCATTAGTTCCTTCATGGGTGAGTTGTAAAACATCCCATGCCTCTTTTGACGTGGTGCACGTCATTATACGTTTGAACTCATTAAGTGTGACAGACCCAGAAATAGCACTTAGACCCTTCGAATTAAAAGATGCCCATTTAAATTCTTCATCAGTCCAAGAAGTGTCAGGTTTCAAATTGATCACATTATCAACAGTCACGGAGGGAGGTGTCCACCCTCTTTCAACTAAAATCCAAACCCTTTCATCTATGGCTTTTAAAGCCGACCTCATTCGGGCTTTCCAATAGGCATAATTTGTCCCGTCAAAAACAGGCATTTTATTAAATAACTTCTCCATTTGAACACGCACTTTTTTTAAAAATCAATTTTTTCAGAAAATTGATATCTTAGAAAAATTTTGCGGAAAATAGGAATACGCGATAGATTAGCGTAACCTGCTCTGATACCAATTTGAGAACGTATGTGCTTGCGTTCAAATGAGCAAATTATATATTAAGCCCTTTTAACCCAAACAAACCCTAAACATGCAACAATATGTGATTGAATAAGATGATAATCTAAGCAAGAACATTCAAACACAAGCAATTGAGGAAAAATCCCCCAAAGGGGAAAACCCATTTATTTTCATTATAATATTGTAAGCTATACAATTTCGGATTACAATGAAAATACATGTGACTAAGAATTACCCTCAGGTATCGAATTCTGTAGTCGCGGCTAGAACTATCCCTTTCCAGTAGGGCTGCAATGGAGAATAGAACGGCTTCTCCACAAGGGTGTGAACAACAAGAATGCGTTCCTGGGTTGCAAAGTGATTCACAAAGGATTGGCAATTGTGTGAATCAAAAACCTAGAGTCTAGATGCTCAATAGGTGAAGACTTAAGGCTTTCTGTACTCTGAAAATCGTGTGTTTAAGTCTTAGAAAACCACTTCCCGTAGTGGGTTTAAATAAGAAGTCTCGGGCCTTAAAAATCTGAACACGATCTGAACACGATCTGTTGAAGTTTATCCCAGGCGGACCGGTCCGGGTCTGAGGCGGATCGGTTCGATATATCGGATCGGTTCTTTTATTCTGAGGCGGATCGGTCCATTGATTATCGAATCGGTTCGCTTCCAGGCTTCATCGGTTCACTTGCAGTCCGGGGTATACTGGCCTTCTGAAGAACAAGCGGATCGGTCTGGCTGTCAGACTATGATTCCTCTTCTTCTTTTGATATTCGGATCCGTTGAATCTTGAATCTTGAATTTCTTCAACGGTGTAACGGCGTGCGACATAATACATTGATAATGGACAAAAATGTCCTTACATCAATTAAACTAACAATTAAAGTATACAATTTTTAATTTACTAATTTACAATAAGGGGCAATCCTACTTGCAAATGAAAGGGGCACAACTTATTAATTTATAAAAAAAATTAACAACCAATCAATATTAAATCAATCAATTCTTTTACAAGGGGCACTACAATATGAGGGGCAATATCTAATAAACCAATAAAAATTGAATTAAAAAAAATTCGCACATATACACCCCCTGCCCTACCCCCTCCCCCTGCTTCCCCTGCCCCCCACACTCACACACACACATATATACACACGCACATATACGCACACAAGCACATATATACACACGCACATACCCCCTCCCCTCCCCCCAGCCCTACTACCTCCCCCCCACCACCACCACCACCACACACACACGCATATTTACACACATATATACATACACATATAGATAAATGGGGGAGAGATAGAGAGAAAACATACCAAAGTTGTAGAGAGACAGAGAGAGGCCGCCAGAGACAGAGAGAAATGGAGGGAACGAATTCAGTGGGGAAAAAAGAAGGGGGAGGGTTTTTTTACGGACAAAATTATCACGGACGTGTCATGATCATTGATTGTGACAAGTCTTTGTCACAGACTTGTCACGGTCAATGACAGTGATAAAAAACGCTTGTGTTTTTATTTTACGGTCATTGACTGTGACAAGCCTGGCCGCTAAAAAGGTGACAATTTTACCAATTTGGTGTAGTGCTATATTAATAATGTTCGTCTTCACATTTTTAGAATTTAACATTTTTGAGAGAGAAGATAGAAAGATGGAGAGGATAGGTGAGAGAGAGAAAGGAGAGTTTAGTGAGAGAAATAGAGAGAAAATTTTATTAAAATATAGAGTGTAAATCTTTTACAAAAAAATTTCTCTTAACACATTTTCGAAAACCACGAGTGTATATTTTCTGTAAATACTTAGGGTTTTTAAAATGAGAGTCGAGTTTGTTTTTTAGAGTTCAAGTTTAGATCCTGTAAAAACTCCTCTAGATTTGTTTGTCCTCCAAAACATCCTTCATTTGTTAAGAACTTGATTTTTCCTCAAGAAAACAAGTATATAATCTAGTGATACATTTCACACACCTTTAAGTTAGATATGTTTTTATATCAACTAAAAATTATTTTGCAAAAATCTTTTAGAGAAAAATGATCTTATTTGTTGGATTTCTGTTCATATTTCAAGATATTTTAAATCGAAAAACTTTTTAGATTTAGAATGTTACATATCAGAAAACTTTGTGACGTTAAGATCTGGTGTTATTTCAAACTAATTTTACGAATTGTAAAATCGATTTTTGTGTAATAACAATTTTTAAGTCTATTTTTTTAAAAACTGACCAGATCTAATTTCTTGAAATTTCTGATATTAAAGGTTTTTAGATCTGAGCATTTAGAAGAACATATGTAATTTATAGGCTTAGTTGAATTGTGTGTGTGTGTGTGTTCGTGCATATTCATATAAATCTTCAAATCACACCACTGTCCCTTTCACACACATCATTAATTAGTAAAATGTGGTTGTTTTCTGAAGAGATAATATCACGCGTCAGCGTAAAGACAAGCTACGGAGTGGAGGTTTCAAATTACTGCTGGATCAGAGAGAAGTACCTAAAGAGGTGGATCTCTGGGCATTTAGGTATGTTTTCTTTTAGATTTTTTCTCATGTTTCATGCATGTAATTTGTAACATTGATTCCATTTTATTAGATTTTAGTTTGTGGCATAGAGATCACCGTGGATGTTTCACCAGCCATTGAGGGTTTACCACGTAAGAAATCTATGTGTAAACTATCTTTGAATGCTTCTTAATTATTGCATGTTATATACTGTTTAATAAGGTTAACTGGGATAACTACAAACTTTTTAATCTAAGAATCTGAAATTATCTAATTTATAATATCTTGGTGTTTTTACACATCTTATGTAAAATATATTTTTAAAACAAAAGGAGTTTCTCCAAAGATTTTATTCGGATTCTCAATCATTCATTTAACTGTGTTCAAAATCTTAGTTGAGTTATTTCAGCAGGCTGCCCCAGCATCGCTAAAGCGAAGCTTCGATGACATAGGTTAAGCTATCTTCCGGCGATCAAAATCTATACAAAAATAGCACACACAAAAAAGGAAATGTACATATAGATTCTTAGCAATAAAGAAGGTAGATTTTAATCCCTAAAATACCATCTGAGTGACGAAACAAGTTATAAAAAGATCATATAATGGTTCTTAGTTATGTCAAACACTGTATAAAAAGAATTAACTTTAGCATTCAATAGCCTAAAAATTAGAGTGATTCAAAGACATAGCTTGTTATGGAAACTGAATAAAATGAACATTAACCCGTAAAATCGAACAATGAAGATCAATGTTTGAACTCAATTTTGAAATTTTTTGACGTTATCCAATTAAGAGAAAGCCTCATTTTCCCTTGAAAATAGATTAAAAAAAACTATCATTTTTCTCCCTTAAATAGTGATTTATGATTAAAACCTTTTTAGTCTCATATCCTTGATGTTACTCAATTTGGATTGATACAAATCATTGAGACATCACTTTTGATTAAAAAAATACTTGAAGGCTTTCGCTCTTTCATTACAAAGGGTGGGTAACTATTTCGACTTTTTCAAAGGTAGTTCCCATGATCCAAAGTTGCAGTCCTTACCACATCAACACTCATGATTTTGAACATACATATTTTTAACTCCAACCATGATGATAAAAATGATTATACAAAAACGGATTAATAATGACACCATTTCATCAAAACATTGCATGAAACTTTTAATTTTTGATAAAAGTAGAAAACAAATCCCTTATTTATAGTTTTTGTGGAAATGCTCAAGTTTATTGTGAGGTGAAAAGGTGCATGAGTTATGACAAATACTCTAAAATTGCAAGATCAATTTACCAAGGTTATTGAATCTATAATGTGTAAGTATAGAGTATTAAAAGTCATAAATATCATCGCCAGTACAATACTTAGGCATTTAGGTTTGTATATAAGTTAATGGGACAAAATAATACCTAACAAGCATAGAAGACCAGTATTATACAAGGAAAAAATCTAAAGGTATAAACAAAACAAAGATCATATTTGAAGAGTAAAATTAGTGACATAAATAAATTAATATGTCTATCCAAAAAAAGTAAACCAAACAATCTAAGACACCTAAACCAAAAGAATCGTATTTCTTTTTAAACAAGGATCAGACCTTGCTACCTTTATACACGTATTATATCTCTTCTCTATCAATAATTTTCTTTAAAGTCCTATCCAAACCAATTCTCAAGGAACTGGATCTCGGAACCGAATTGGGAAATGTACGAGAACCAATCATTTTTTATTTTCCATTTTGTTTTTGGAAGAAAACTTTTGAGGGGGTTCCACCTTCTTCTTCCATTTCATATCAACCTTTTTACCTTATAAAAATCACCTAAATGTGATGCAGGTTGAAGAAAAACACAAAACTCCTTAAAGTTTCCTAGTTTATGACAATGTTTTCACCTATAGGGTTATGGGTCACTAGAGTGCTTAAGTTTTTGCTTCTTAAGTCTAATGAAAAATTCCTTCAAGTGGCATTCCTTGTTGCAAAAGGAACACGTGAAAGTCGCCTTCCCTTTTCTCCCTTCTGGTATGGAATGAGTTGAGATTCACCAAAGGGATATTGTGGTAGACATACCCACTTCTCAAAATTTTGCCACTATAGGAAAATGAGATTTAACAAAGTATCTTGGATTTTTAAAGGAACTACTATATATTCTAACCCTAACGGGTCCAACACCATTTGGGTACCAAAAGAAAAGTTTTTAAAATATGATGTGTAGCTATGCTTAAGATCTTTCTCACATAAGTCAAAGTAGTTTCTTAATAGTGGTTGTTTAAGGTATATGATCGGAGATAAAAGCAAATTTCCAAGTCTTATTTCCAAATATGGTAGAAATGTCACAATTAAGGACAACTACAAAGTAAAGATCATTGGAGTAAGAAACATTAGTAAGCAACATTCCCCTTGCATTGATAATGTTTTATTAGTTGCTGGGTTGAAGCATAATTTAATTAGCATTAATCAACAATGTTGTTGATGTAAAAAATTAGATCACTCTAATTATTCAATCACAGATAAATAAAATGAGACAAAGATTTTTAAAGTGGTTCAGCCTTATATGAATGGCCTACGTCCACTGTTATGTTATTGCTGAGTGTTTAGGAATTCTCGATTTGTGGTTCAACCAAGAAATTCTGGTCCCCTTGAATGAGGGTGATACAAGGTATTTATAGCCCTTAGGCTGTACATGAATGGGTTGATACATTAAATGATATACATATGAAAGGATAATACATTTAATGCAGCGTGTGAGTCAAGATGATAAACATTCAATGAATGGTTGAACTGTTGATATTCTGGCAATTAATAATACGACCGAGATGCAGCTCGGACCGCCTTAGTTGCTCGTAGCTCAAGAGTTCCTCGGAGCGCTAGAGTACCTCGGGGAACTGGAGTTCCTCGGTGTATCCTTGTTACTCGGAGAGAACATGAGTTGGTCGGGGAAATGAACTTCCTCGTTGTTTATTGTGCCACGTAGATTGACAAGTGTCTTCGTATGATTCGTCCACATCAGCATATTAATTTTGGTATCAACAGAAGCCCCCAATGTTTCATATTTCGAACTTTGAGGAGTATGGAACATTTTTTCTCGGTTTATGGCAATATTGAATAATCTTCCTGAGTTTTAGGAGAGTCGTATTTGAAGTTATTTCCAAATTCAAAGAATTCGCCTTTTTTCGAACTTTTAAGAACGCTTCGATCTTAGTGCCCTTTTTGTCCTTTTAGCCGCCAGAAGTTCAATAGTTTCTTTCGCGTAATCATTTCCTTCGCCACTTCCCTAGGTAAAGTATTTAAACTTCTTAGGTAACCATACCGTCTTCTTCTTTTTCCAATTCTCTGCATTCAAGCTTTCTATTCTCTCTTTCTCTCTTGTGCGTTCATCCCTGTTTTCCTTCATTGTCAACAGACTTCCTTTCTTCCTGTAAGATCTTCTTCCTTTCTTCTGTATTTCTTTTATTCAGTATGGTTTATATTGTGGAGTCTGTTGAGAAATTTCGTTCTGATTTTTCCATTCCTTCCTGGGTAACTCTGGAGGTTCTTTCTGAACCTTTAGATTATTTTCGATTGGCTGAGGGACATTGGTTCCCCAGTCTATTCATTGCTGAATGTGGATTTTCTTTTCCACCAAACCCATTGTGTCTTGAGTTTTGTCAGTATTTTGATCTTGTCCCTGCAAAAATATCCCCCAATTCATAGAGAATAATTAATGGGGTGTACAAATTAAATCTAACTCATGGGACTAGTATAGGGATCCCTGAAATTATGTATTGCTATAAGTGGGCCACTCTAGATAATATTTATTACTTAAAAACTAGGTTTCTGAATAGAGCTCTTGTGGTTAACCTCCCTGATTCAAATAGAGATTATTTTGAACATGGGTTAGTTATTAAAAATTGACAATATGCCCCTTTAGTTGGAGATGGAGTTTACAACGGTCCCAGATGCCCCCCATATGGCAATGGGATAGGTTTATTTTTATTTAATTTACTTATGAAATTATGCTTTCATCATGTTTGTCAAAATGTATGACTGATATCTCATTATGTATTTATTTGCAGTTGACAGCAAAAGAAAAACTCCAAAAGAATCAGAAGTTAATATCAAGCATCTGAAACTTATATGGGGTTTGCATAAGAACGTTGCAGACGAGCACATTAGGTCTGCATCATATTTACTACAGTATAAGAGTTATACAACCTCTTATACTGCTCGCCCTGTTGAGCCAGCTTCAACTCTAGAGGATTCTTCTTCAGATTCTCATCTTCCTTTAAGTCAGAGAATGGGCAAGAAAAGAGCTCCTCCTGCTTTATTTGATGACGTTACTTCTGCTGCTGGGGCCAAGAAAAGCAAAGTTGATGTCCCAGAAGGGACAAAGAAGGTGGATGTTGCACCTTCCAAAGCTGCCGAGAAGCCCCCAGTGGCTCCAAGCAAGAAAATTGCTCCAGTAGAAGTGGTTACCATCTTTCCGACCAAGAGTTCTTCCTTGGTTGAAACTACTGAAGTTCCTTTGAGAAGATTGAGGAAATCATCCTCAGTCAATTTGGATGAAACTGTCTCTTCTCCACCATCTGGTGTTGTTGGTATTCCAACCATCATTCCTCCGAGCTCTGCAATGAGCTCGGTAAAAACTTGGATCATACCCGAGGTCCAAGGAATTGATGAAAACATTTCCAGGGATATGTTGACATCCTTAGCTACTCGTCACCTTGCTTCGGTAAATTTCTCACATTCTGAATTTCTTTCTTTCTCTGAATGCTTGCATTTTTGTATTGACTTTACTGTTTTTCTCATCTTTCAACTGGTGAACTGTTTCAATAACATCGTGAAGAAGGACGAGGCAATTAAAGCTTCCATCTCCTCGTCTGGTGTAGAGGACGCTCTGCTGGGTTTAACCCAATCCTTGAGAGAATCTCGCCAACAGTATAATGAGGACAAGGCTGTTTGGGAGAAAAAATTATCCACAGTTGAGGCCGAGAAGGTGAAAAGTTTAGAGGTCGAGCATAAGAAATATGATGACAAACTCAAGAATTTTGGAGAACTTGAGGACAAGCTGAAGAAGGCAGAGGAAGAGTTGTCTGCCCTGCGAGATATCAAAAGTCAGAAAGAAGAATTGGATACGAAGCTCTCCTCGGAGAAGTTAAGAAGAAAGCTCGCAGTTAAAAAATCCTTCAGCGCAGGCTGGGATAAAGGATGGGACAAGGGGATTGTTGCAATGACATCCCAAGTTCAATATGGGAAGTTGAAATACTTCCATGATGGCTGGGTAGCTGCTCTACAGGAATTGAAGATCAAGGATGATTCTGAGCTATTCCAGCTACACCTCCCTGGTCCTCCTCCACCAATTGTGGAAGAAGAAGAAGATGAGCCTGTCTCTGATGAATCTTCTATGGCCATAGGTGATCAAGTCCCTGCATCTCTGCCTTCTGCTAACGAAGACATTTCTTCCATGCCTCCTCCCCCTGAAAAAATTTCAACTTCTGCAGACCAAGTTGCTGTTACCACCGAGCAACCAAGCTCCTCGTCCCAGCCTCTCGAGAAAGTCTTGGGAGACAAGGAAAAGGTGTGAAGTTGTTCGGTATCATTTCTATCTTTTCATTTTTTTGTAATCCAACAATATAACCCTTTTGTGATCTAATAAAATACATCTTTGTTCCTCTCTATTGTTGATGATTTATTTTTATTGATTGTTGTCTTTTTCCCATCCTTAGTTTGTTGCTAGAATGGAACTGATATGTGCACATGATACGAAGCTGATGCAGCAATGTCACGAATATTATAAGGCTGGTCATACAGACCTTAGTACATCAGAAATTGCTGACATCCTTGGCCATGATGCCTCAGATCAAGCAATTGAGGCTTATCGGTACTTGAAGGATTTACTTGACCGAGCTGTGGCCAACAATGTGGCCTATTATGACTTGATTGAGGAACTTCATTATTCCTTAGAAGATCTCCAAGGTCAGCACAATGAATCTATGGTTTCGTTGCACAAGGACTATGAAAATAGATATCAACAGCTTTCTTCTGAAACAGGCCATAAAAAGATCCTTGCTGGATATGATGTTAGGGAAAGGACTTTAAAAGGTGAAGTTGAGGCTTGCAGGCAGATTGCTGAGTTGCTGGAACAAGAGAACAATAATTTACAGAAAAAGCTGGCACAATATGAATCTGCAGCGTCATCTTCCACTGCTTTAGTGCAAGTTACTGATGAAGGTTTCTCGTTCTTAGAAGTTGAGAATGCCAAATTAAGGCAAGAACTGGATAATTTAAGAAAATTAGTTATTCCTGTGACTGCTCGGGGACGAGGAAGAGGTTCTCGGGGGCGAGGAAGAGCTGTTCACAATGTTGCCGAGGAGCAAAGTTCTCCAGTAGCTGCTCGGAGTCGATCAAGAGTTCTTAGCCGCAATGTTGAAGAATCTCGTACCCAGTCTACTTTGGAAACTCAAGCATTCCAATTAAACGCCAAAGATCGGGCTTTATCTGAAATGTCCAAGAAAAATCTATCCTTGGAAGATCAACTTACTGCAACAAAATCTGCTCTACATACTAAGGATCTTTTTGCCAAAAACCTTCTCGAACAATTGGATAGATTAACCTTCCAATTTCATAAGCAACCCAGGGAATTCTGGATGGCAGGATACAATAAAGCCCTTGTTCATTTGGATGCTCGTATTGAACATGCCAACAATGAAGGTTATAAGCAGGGGTGGCTGAACGCACTGGGTGTGTTAAAATTGGAGCGAGGGCATTATTTATGGGATTATCATGCTCCAGGGTTATTAGACTTGCCTGTGCCACCTTTCAAATTGGATATGGCCTGGATCCCAACTCGTTCTATTCCTCGAAGTTTAATTTCAAAATATCTCGGCGACTACAGTCTTCATTCTCAGACTGAATTATCCCGTCCTGAGCATCTCTTGGATACACCTTCTGTGATGGACGTCAGAATGCTCAGAGATATTAATTTCATCAATTCTCCTCTTTGCTTAGAAGATCCTCCTGCCGGCGAGGAACCTATTTCTAAAGCACAGGGCAAGAAACCAATAGAATAGGAATATCAATGTAATTGTTAGTACATTCATGTAACCTGTAATTTATTTTGAATTTAATGAAAGAATTTCACTTTCTGTTTGCAAATTTGTATTGCGATTGTCTTATGTTTATCAAACATTTTTTCATTTTTATATACATATCTGTTAAAAAGATAATAATATGGTGCTTAGTAACCAAACTTACAAATATCAATGTTGCTCAATCACTTAGTAATAAAGTAATGAGTATAAAATGTTTAAAATGTTTCCAACCAACCAAGGTTGTTAAATTGTGTTTGTCGACCAACTATAGTTTATGGGTTTTTATCCCTGATCAACCAAACTTGGTAAATTTTTTCATAAAATGTGTTCGATCGACCATGGTCGATAATTTATCCTCGTCGACCAAGTACAATTGATCACCAACCAACTATACTTGGTTCAGTTTGGAATTCTTCGTATTTTGGAATGATTTTACCTTCCAACCAACTTGTTGGCTTATTTTCAAATCAAATGATATTGTTCTTCCCTCAACCGTAGTTGATTATTGAATTATCAGGTTCTTTCGAACTTTTTTGTCCACCAGTTATCTTACCAACCTTAGTTGGTCACGCTAGTGTACACCTCCTAACCAAAGGAGTATATTTTTTGGTTCTTTCGAACTTTTTGTCCACTAGTTATCTTACCAACCTTAGTTGGTCACGCTAGTGTACATCTCCTAACCAAAGGAGTATATTTTTTGGTTCTTTCGAACTTTTTGTCCACTAGTTATCTTACCAACCTTAGTTGGTCACGCTAGTGTACATCTCCTAACCAAAGGAGTATATTTTTTTGGTTCTTTCGAACTTTTTGTCCACTAGTTATCTTACCAACCTTAGTTGGTCATGCTAGTGTACATCTCCTAACCAAAGGAGTATATTTTTTGGTTCTTTCGAACTTTTTGTCCACTAGTTATCTTACCAACCTTAGTTGGTCACGCTAGTGTACATCTCCTAACCAAAGGAGTATATTTTTGGTTCTTTTGAACGTTTGTCTTCTTTCATCGTAGTGTATAACACTAGTATTCCCCGAAAAACTTTCAAACAAAGGAGAGGAAAATGGTGAAAATATCATCGTTTTATTCATATTGACGAATCCGTTGTACATTTTACATCATTGATAATACTTGCGAAGGTGTTCAGCATTCCAAGCATTCTTGAATTCTTCTCCTTCTAAAGTTGTTATTCGGTAAGTTCCTGGTCGAACAACTTCTGTAACTCGGTAAGGCCCATGCCAGTTTGCCTCCAATTTATTGTGTTTCTGGATTACCCTCTTTAGCACATAATCTCCTTCTTTCAAATCGCATTTCTTTACTCTTTTGCTGTAGAAAAGAGCTATTCGTTGTTGATAAGCAGCATTCCTAATGGCAGCCTCTTCTCTGACTTCCTCGAGCATATCCAAATCCAGTCTTCTCATCAAATCGCTGACTGGGGAATTGAAATTCAGCACTCTCTGTGTTGGGAGACCTAACTCGGCAGGTATTACAGCCTCACTTCCAAATGCCAGCATATATGGTGATTCTCCAGTTACTGCTCGGGGAGTTGTTCTGTAAGCCCACAATACTGATTGGAGCTCATTTATCCAGTTAGCTTTAGCTTCACTTAGCCTCTTCTTCAAACCATTTAGCAGCGTTCTGTTCGTTACCTCAGTCTGCCCATTGCTTTGAGGATGACCTGGTGCTGAATGGGTCTTCAGGATGTTTGATTATTGATAATAGGCAGCAAACTCCTCGTTGTCAAATTGTGTTCCATGATCTGTGATGAAGGCATGAGGGAGACCATATCGACAGATGATATTCTTCCAAACAAACTGGTATACCTTCTCGTACGTCATGTCGATGAGCGGCTCAGCTTCTACCCACTTAGTAAAATAGTCCACTGCAACGACGAGGTACTTGAATCTTCCTCGGGTGGTCGGCAGTGGTCCAACCAAATCAATTCCCCACATGGAAAATGGCCAAGGGGAAGTTATGGGTGTCAATAATGCTTGTGGAGTTCGTCGGATGGAGGAAAAATGTTGGCACTTGTCACATTTCTTAGCATAGGCTATACAATCAGCCCTCATCGTCGGCCAATAGTATCCTTAAGTCATTACCCTTTGCAAGAGTGTTCGACCTGCTACATGAGCTCCACAAGACCCTTCATGGATCTCTTCGATCAATTCTTTCACTTCGGAAGGATGTACACATCTCTGCAACCCTGCCATAATTCCTCGTCTATATAAAATACCATTAGTTAACACATACCGAGCAACTTTATACTTCAATTTCTTGGCAGTGAGCTTATCCTCTGGCAATTCTCCCTCTTCAATATATACCCTGATGGGATCCATCTAAGATGGTCCTAAATCAAGGGTAATAACATTCATCGTCAAATCTTCATCTATGCTCCGACTTTCCAGTATTTTAATTGGTATTGTTCTTCGCAGCTCAGTACGAGTAGCTGATGCTAGTCGGGCCAGTGCGTCTGCTTGTGCATTTTTTATTCTGGGTACTCTGATCAATTGAATCGCATCAAATTCTGCCAATAACTTCATTACCTTGGCATGATATTTGACCATTAGTTCTCCTTTAACTGCATACGTTCCCATCATCTGATTCACAATCAATTAAGAATCACTAAATACTATCACTTGTTGCGCTTCCATAATCTTTGATAAATTAAGACCTGCTATCATGGCCTCATACTCAGCCTCATTATTGGATGCTTTGAATTGGAATCGTAAAGCATATTCCATGTCAATCTCGTCTGGGGTGTTCAAAACAATTCCTGCCCCACAACCTGCTGTGCAAGATGAGCCATCTACATATAATCTCCATATGGGCAACCCGTCTTCAAATTTCTTATCCGATAGAGTTCCTCGGTGAAATATTTGTTGTTTCTTTTCATCCTCCCCTGGCACTTTTCGCTCCTCGTTAACCATCTCTTCTCGTTCTTCAACCAACCGGGGTTGGTTTGAATTTGAAGTTGATGATCCTTCTTCATCCATAGGCCCTTTTACCAATCGGAGTTGGTCTGGACTTATGTCTGTTGATCCTGTAACATCCACAGGTTGGTCAGCGAGCATCTTTTGCTCCTCAGGGGTATCAGGATATGTAAATTCTACTATAAAATCTGCTACAGCTTGTCCTTTCAATGATGCTCTGGGCTCATATACAATATCATATTCACCGAGCTCTATTGCCCAGTACATCAATCTCCCTGACTTTTCTGGCTTATGAAGGGCTTGCCTCAATGGCATGTCGGTATATACGACGATTGTATGAGCCTGGAAATATGGCCTCATTCTTCTACTTGCTTCAATTAATGCTAATGCCAATTTTTCCAGCTTTGGGTACCTGATTTCTGCACCTCGGAAAGCCTTACTTGTGTAATAGATTGGTTTCTGGACTCCATTCTCCAATCTAATCAATGCTGAACTGACTGCATTCTCTGATACTGCCAGATACAAATACAACTTCTCTCCTGTTATTGGCCGGGAAAACAATGGAGGTGCTCCCAAATATTTTTTTAAGTCTTGAAAGGCCTTCTCACATTCATCAATCCACTCAAAAGTTTTTCGAAGTGTTTTGAAGAAGGGTAGGCATTTGTCAGTTGCTCGGGACACAAATCTGTTGAGTGCTGCAACTCGTCCTGTAAGACTCTGCACTTCTTTCTTTGTTGTTGGAGATCGCAACCCTAAAAGAGCTTTGATCTTGTCTGGATTTGCTTCAATGCCTCGCTGGTTGACAATGTATCCGAGAAACATTCCTTCTCGTACTCTAAATGTGCACTTCGTCGGGTTGAGCTTCATTTGGTATTTATCCAGTTGATCAAATGTTTGAGCTAAGTCAACTAGATGATCTGCAGCTTTCTTACTTTTTGTCAGCATATCATCGACATAGACTTCCATGTTGCAACTGATTTGTTCGGTGAAAACCTTGTTCATCAGCCGCTGGTACGTCGCTCCTATATTTTTCAAACCAAAAGGCATAACATTATAGCAATAAGTTCCCCTAGGGGTAATGAAAGAAGTACTTTCCCTGTCTTTAGGTTTCATTTTGATCTGGTTGTAACCAGAATACGCATCCATGAAGCTGAGCAGCTCATGTCCTGAGGTAGCATCCACTAGTTGGTCAATTCTGGGCAATGGAAAATGATCTTTTGGGCACGCCTTGTTGAGATCAGTGAAATCAACACACATTCTCCATTTGTTGTTCTTCTTCTTTACCATCACCACATTTGCCAGCCAGTCTGGATATTTCACATCTTCAATGAATTGGGCTTTCTGGAGCTTCTCGACCTCCTCTTGTATGGCTTGATTCTTCTCGGGGCTAAATACCCTTCTTCTCTGCTTTACAGGCTTGATCTCCTTATTCACATTGAGTTCGTGACATAAGAAGTTTGGATCTATTCCTAGCATGTCCTCATGACTCCATGCGAAAGTTTTCTTCCTGTTCCTCAAGAACATTATCAACTCTTATTTTATTGAAGCATCCAACGACGAACCTATCTGGGTTATTCGTTCAGGGTGCTCCTCGTCCAGAATAACATTTTCTGTAGATTCTACCACCTGTCCTTTTACAAGTTGGGATTCATCCCTGGGATCAAGAGTTTCAATTTTTGTACCTTCCTCTACCTGGTAGGTGATAGTCTTTTTCCTTGATTCCTCAAGCTCCTCTTGCTCGGCAGATGTATAATAGCATTCCCGAGCTACTTTTTGATCACCTTTCACAACTCCTACCCCAAAGTTTGTTGGGAATTTTAAGCACTGATGTACTGTAGATGGAACTGCTTCGAACTTCTTCAAACCAACTCTTCCCATGATGATGTTGTAGGCTGACTGCACATTCTTATCCATCACGAAGAAGAGTATTCTTTCTGTTCGACAAGCAGGCCAGGTTCCAATGAGTATATCCAACTTGATCGTCCCAAGTGGAAAAACTTTCTCACCAGTAAAACCTAGGAGGGGTCTGTGATACGATTATAATTGAGATAATTTCAAATTCAAGCTATCAAAACATGAATAGTACATGATGTCTGCTGAACTACCATTGTCCACCAACACCCTTGAGATCACCACATCTTTCATCCTCATTTTGATCACCAAGGGATCGTCGTGAGGATAAAGAACACCTGCCAAGTCGTTTTTTGAAAAGCCAATAACTAGCTTCTCTTTATTTACCTTCCTCGGAGGATCATCCTCGGTAAGATTTATTCGTTGAATATATGAGCAGGCTTGAGCCTCTCCGAGATAGGCCTTTCTTTCTGCAGTAAGGTCTCCCCCTCCAGCATCTCCTCCTGTAATAACATTACAATCAAATGACCCAAAACGTATGGAAAATACCTCTCGTTCAGGCTGCCTTGGCTTCTTTGGAAGATCGGGGTCTTCATCTGGATCATCTTCATGAACTCTTTTCTTTCTTTCTTCCATCTGACGAGGAGATCTGGAACGATCTCTAGTTCTATCATCATTCTTCCCTTCACCTCTGCGATCTACATACTTTGACAACTTTCCTCTTCGGATGAGCGTTTCAATCTCGTTCTGAAGGGCTATGCAATTTTTGGTTGTATGGCCATGATCTTTATGGAACTCACAATATTTGGCCCTATTCCTCAGTTCAGGATTGGTCCTCAGTTTTTCTGGCCACTTGATTTCTTCATTATTCTTGATTTCTTCTAAAACATGATTAATACTTATTTTCAATGGATTATAATTATCATATTTCTTCAGGACTTCCCATGACGTCTTATTATTCTTGGAATGCTTGTCACCACCATTACCTTTTTGCTCTTTCTTCTTAGATTTGTCAACCTCCACTTTGGTTTCTTTATCCATATTCTTCTTTGCGGCCATAACCTCCTCGGCGTTCATGACTTTGGCCGATTTTGCCATCAACTCCGACATAGTTTTAGGTGGATCTTTGGCCAAAGTGTAGTATAACTTGTTAGGCAACAATCCACTCATCAAAGCAGTGATCGCTGTCTTTTCTTCGTAATCTATGACTTCCAACTTCTCGTTATTGAAACGAGTTATGTAATCTCTAGTACTTTCACCCGATTTTTGTCTAACACTTAACAAGTGCGCTACTCGCTTTACCGGCTTTGCTCCAAAATAGAAATTCCAATGAACAACTCGGCTAATTGAATAAAAGTCGAAATCTTACCCCGAGGAAGATTATTGTACCATATTTGTGCAGATCCGGTAAGAGTTTTCGAGAATGCTCTACATCTCATCTCGTCGGGGACGGCATATATGTCGGCAGCAGCTTGGTATTGTTCTATATGAAGAACAGGATCTGTCTTTCCATCATACTTAGGGGTCACTACGGGTGCTTTGAATTTAGATGGTGTAGGAAAATTCACAATGGCCTGCACAAAAGGTGTCCCTTGAACAAAAGTTCTCTGTAAGGGATTCCTTTCTTTAGCCATTTCTCCAAGCCTATCCTCCAATCGCTGTATGGAACCCTTCCATGCTTCATTTCCTTCCTCGGGATGCTTAGTCCGAGCAATTGATTGTTCTGACGTAGCTTCCTGAGATCTATCTCGACGAGTAGCTGGTCTTGATTGTGCTGATCCCTCTCTCAAACCTGATGGTGGTCGAAAGCTTCTCGATGGTGCTCTAGGTGGACTCATATTTCTCCTTGGTCCTAATCTACTGAAAGGAGATGCCCTGCTTAATCTTTCCAAGGCGCTAGTTCTCTCCGAAGAGAGGGTGATATGTTGATCTGTGTTCGTAGCCCGTATCGATGAAGTTCGCCCAGGTTGATAAGAAAAATCATTAGATTCTTCATTACGATATGACTCAGTACGCCTGGATCGCGATTGCCCACGATCACTCCTTTGCCTTGAATGGGTGGGTGCACCGCCGTGAAGAGTTTGAATGAGTCGCCTCATTGTTTCTTGCATGGCGGTTTGTCCCTCAGCCAGATTCGTCATAATTCCAGCTAGATCTGGAGGTGCAGATGGATTTGGAGGATTTCCAATATTTCCATCATTTCGATTACTGGATTCTGGATTATCTGCCATTGATGATAAATGATTTTTGGTGAAAAACGATAGCAACAGTCGTTCCCACAGACGGCGTCAATCTGTTGATGTAAAAAATTAGATCACTCTAATTATTCAATCACAGATAAATAAAATGAGACAAAGATTTTTAAAGTGGTTCAGCGTTATATGAATGGCCTACGTCCACTGTTATGTTATTGCTGAGTGTTTAGGAATTCTCGATTTGTGGTTCAACCAAGAAATTTCGGTCCCTTTGAATGAGGGTGATACAAGGTATTTATAGCCCTTAGGTTGTACATGAATGGGTTGATACATTAAATGATATACATATGAAAGGATAATACATTTAATGCAGCGTGTGAGTCAAGATGATAAACATTCAATGAATGGTTGAACTGTTGATATTCTGGCAATTAATAATACGATCGAGATGCAGCTCGGACCGCCTTAGTTGCTCATCGCTCAAGAGTTCCTCGGAGCGCTAGAGTACCTCGGGGCACTGGAGTTCCTCGGTGTATCCTTGTTACTCGGAGAGAACATGAGTTGGTCGGGGAAATGAACTTCCTCGTTGTTTATTGTGCCACGTAGATTGACAAGTGTCTTCGTATGATTCATCCACATCAGCATATTAATTTTGGTATCAACAAATGTGATAAAGTATATTACGTTATGTTTAAATCAAATCATTGCCTTGTTAAGAATACTAAAGATGATAGTGTACTACTTGTTGCATCTAGACATGATAATGTGTACACTTTTAATTTTGATAATTTATGTAATGCCCCGCCCTAATATTTCATTTAAATTATGTATAAATTATAATGAAGGATATTTTGATGATAATTGTTGAAAAACTTGTGGGTAAAAATTAGAATGTGGAGGGTTTGAACGAAACTAGGATCGTTCGAACGAGATTTAGGTCTTGTTAGAAGTAGGGATCGAACGAGCTTCGAACGAGATCCCACTATATAACTATTTAGGGTCATTTGAAGGTCGTTAGAATCCATGGATCGAATGAGACTCCATTCTCGTTCGAATGAAGGCCTTCGAAATTTTATTAATCAGATTGCCCTTTACACGCTGTCACATTCTATACCCTTGAATTGATGAGCTGTCGAGCTCTGGTGAGACCAAATTGGGAAAAATAGAAATTTTAAGCTTTGGAGGGTTTTCATAAGGGTTTGTTTGTCTTGGGATTAATTTCTAGTTAGATGAAGGAGACGGAGAGGGGGGTGGGTCTTCCTCCATTTTGAGTGTTCTTCCACCTCTCTCCACCATAAGCCACCATACCACCACCATCCCTCCACCTTATTTCCCCATATTTGTGATGTATTCCACCGTGTTTGAGCCATATATACGCATTTCCACCATGGATGAGGAGAGATATGAATTTGTGGAGCTTTATTGGGGGTTCTAGAAGATGGAGAAGGAAACTTCCATGGAGTTTGAAGAGATTTTTGTGGGATTTTTCTTGGAAGCTTGAATGGAGCACATATGGAGTATTAATGGAGGATGAATTCGGTAACCCTGTGAGTCCACCTTTGGAGGTGGGGGTTACTCATCCTACACCAGCTTCTTTACCACAATTTGAAGTCTTTGAGGTGGAAAAATCTATCTTTAGTGCTTAAGACTCTATTTGAATTACTAGTAGTCTTATTATTAGATTACATAAGTAGATTGCACATGAATAAATAATGGTTTCTAGTATATTAATAATAAATATTTTAATGAAATAAATATGTTGGGAAAATCTCATTTGGTTGAGAATAAATGAAGAATGCATATTTTAACGTTTCTTGAAATAAAGATTGGGATTTTATAAAAACGGTACATTTTCTAGGAGTTTGATGTTTAATTTATACGGCATAGCTAGTGATATGGACGTACTTGATTTTTATCTCAGTCGGGTGTCGCGTGTACACTGAATTGAGGATTAGATAGGAAATATATTTTTAGTGACTCAAATGATAATTCAGAGCTCACAGATGATTCGAAAGGATCGAATTAGTCAAAATAGTATACTCGGGGGTACTAGTCGGGTACCGAGGCATTTTTGGTCTAAACCAGGACCATACGGGGGCATATTAGTCTTTTGACATATGGGAGAGAGAAGACATAAGAATTAGTGAGTTCATTCTCCAACTTGGAATATGTCTCAATACGGTACATAAGTTCATCCATCATAGAGGATGGTTTCTTTGTCGATTGGTATAAATCATTCGATCGCTCCAAACCAAAGTTGAATGAAGAGATTGCTAGCTTATCATTGCAATAGTCAGTGTCATTGTATAGCTCCTAATATCTCTGTGCATACTTTCTGAGGAACTCTTCCTTGTTTTTCTTAAGGTAGATAAGCGAATTGACCTCCTTGATTATTTTACCTCTAGTGATAAATTGGGTCTCAAACCACTCGGCCAGACCTCTAAAAAAAGAGAACAATCTTGGGGGTACTCATCAACGTAGAGGCTCTAGCTGACCAAAAGAGGAGTTAATCTAAGAAGGCCCCCAAATGGTGGAATTAACCACCTTCTTCCAAGAAAGGATTGACGAATGAAGCTACCAGAGATTTTCCCAGATCTCAGGCGAATGAGAATATCTACAATGCATAGGAGATGGTCTTCAAAGATCCCATCTATAATCTTATCATGTAGATCAAATGCAATGCCTACATCAAGAGGCCTCCTAAGATGGTAAACAAATCTAATGATAGGTACGACAACCTTAGATGGACTTATCACCAGGATCATGGACACCTTTTATAAAACTACAAGATATTCAAGAAATATTTGGAGGATCTTGTTTAAGCCAGGCACCTTAAGGATTACATTAATGCAGGAAGTCCAAAATGTTTGAAAAATATCAATGTAGTTCATAAGGCATATGAGGATATTCCCCCAGCATGACTGATCACAGCCATTTACGAATATATCGACCTATCTCAGTTTAGTGGCAAAAAGATCAAGGAAAAGATTAGGATTACCGCCAATGTTCAACAAGCTTTCCAGATATACTTATCTAAACCCGTCCTTTCTAAGAGGGAGAGAAGATACATTGAGGTTAATCATACAATTATGTTCACCAACGATGATTTGGTCAACATGAACCTGCCACTCAAGGATGCCCTGGTGCTCACGCTACAAATTGCGTACTTTAATATGAGAAGAATACTGATGGATCAAGTAATCTCATTGGGGATCATGTATCTGACAGTGCTTTTAAAAATCATCTTCAGCATTAAGGATCTTAATATGAATGTTGGGACAATAATTGGTTTTAATGGAGACATAGAGACTCCCATAGGAAAAACCAAGCTATGAGAAAAGGTCGGTCCAATAAATAAGGAGGTCGAGTCATATTCCATCTAATCAGAGTCACCCTACAATGCCATAATGAGTAGATGATGGATCCACAAGATGAAAGTTTTCCCCTCTTCCCTTTATACCAGAATCTCAAGTTATTAAGCTATTAGGAGGTGGTGGAGAATAGGGGAAATTAAGTAGTAGAACGAAGTTACTTTATGTAAGCCATCAAAGCAAGACATAATCAGTCCAGTAAAAGTCAAAATAGTGATGATTCAGAGGACTATAAACCTAAGTAGCAACCAAAAGGTGTTTGGCCGGGGCTAGAAGAAACCCGATTGGCTCCCACCTAATGTATGATATATGATCTCATTACCGTTCCTCTAGATTCATCATAATAGAAGAAGACATTACTCATCGTATCAGAGTTACCTATGGATGAAACGAAATATATAATTTATTTCATCAATGCATATGTTTTTGTATGGAAACTATATGACCTTCCGGGGATAGATCTAGAGATCACTTAATCGACTCCACGTAGATCCAACTGTCAAGCCGATAGAGCAAATGTTGAGCAAGTCATCCCCAAAGAATGTAAAATTTGTAAAGGCAGAAGTTGATAACCAACTCCAGGTCGGCCCCATCAGATAATTCCAATTCTCAAACTAGATTTTTAACGTTGTTGTTAGAAAGAAGAGCGACAAATGGAGAGTATGTGCAGATTCACCCACACCAATAAACACTGCCCAAAAGATATTTTTCTATTACCAAGGATAGATTAACTCGTGAACTCCAAGCTGAACATCAATGCATAAATTTTTATTCATATTTTATGTATATTGATTTTTTTTTAGGTTCCAACTTCATCGAGTGTGTTCCGACAAGACTTTGAAGCTTGTGGAGATGACATTTGGCATAATTAGGTAATTTTATTGCATGTGTAGTTTATTAGTTGATATAAAATGGTTGTTTCAGATATATAGAAGAGATATTTCTAGTTGAGATGTAAAATTTTCAATAATGCTTTCAAGTCTTATCAAATTGTATGCTATCATCATGAGTAACGTGATTATGGGTTATTCCACTAGAAAACCCTCCATAATTGATTTATTAATTTGAGTTATGTTCAGTTTTATTTACGCGGGATTTGGATTGTAATAAGATGTTTTATAAACAAATGGAACACTGTCAAAATTTTAGCAAAATACTTATAAATTATAGGTTGGCATTATTAGTAATGTGGTTTTGGGTTATCCGTTGAAAACCCTCCATAATTTGATTTGTAAAAATTTGAGTCGCGTTAAATTTTTATTATGAAAGATTTTAACAATTATGACATGTCTTAGAAACAAACTAAACTTTGACAAAATTTTGACAAAATATTTATAATCCAGTTTCTTACTCATTTCAGAGTTTATGATGTACTAATGTTTAATTTGATTTAATTGTTTCTCATGCGTTTTTTCTATTGGATTTCAAAATATGGAGAGAGACTTTGCGGATGTGGAGAGAGACTAGAGTTACTGGTTTCATAAAGATTTCATGAACTGGTGTTTTTATTTTTTTATTTTTAAGGAATATTACACCTAGCATCTTAAACTATCACTACACCAAAACACGACATTAGTAACACAATTTTACAATTACTAAAAATATTAGTAACATAATTTTTCCGTTAGAAAAAAGGCGAGGGGCATAAAGCTAGTAACGGTAAAATTCTATTACTAATAATAACGGTAAAATTCAAAATTAGTAACGGTAAAATGTAAAATTTTTAACGAAAATTTTTTGTTACTAATAGTAACGGTAAAATTCAGAATTAGTAACGCTAAAGTTGTGTTCCTAATAGTAATGAAAAATTCAGAATTACTAACGGAAAAGTTATGTTACTAATAGTCACGAAAAATTCATGAGTAGCAATAGTGAAATTCTGTTACTAATAGTAATGGTAAAATTCAAAATTAGTAACTGTAAATTTATGTTACTAATAGTAACGGTAAAATTCAAAATTAGTAACGGTAAAATTATGTTACTAATCTTAGTACATATTTAAAAAAAATATTTTTCAGGATCCAATATCCTAAATTTAAAATCAGGAACACTAATTAAATCCTAAGAACATTTACAAAAATAGTGACCTATCATATTTCAAACTAATCAATTCGAAAATAAACGCGAACAATTTAAATTTTTTGGAGAGTTTCCATTGTTATAAAACTGCCCACTTTTTTAAGAAAGAAAAAATACTCCGACAATAATACTAAAAATTCGTCATAAACATCATATAAACAAATGCCAACTCAATTCGTGAAAATAACACCAATATTTAATTCAAAAATATTTATTACATAACACAAATAATTGTAAACAATATAAAAAAAATTGAACAGAGCTTCCTTTATTTATAGGACTATCCACCCTGTTTAAGAAATAAAAAAAAATAACACAACAATATTCAACGTATGACGCTTATGAGATTAGAGTCATGATATCATGCATTGCTCATTGCCTTGTATGCATGTCCTGCGGTACCAGCACTGTCACCTTTTTTATCAAAAAATATATTCTCCCAATTTTTGAATCGCCGAAACCTAAAATAAGTGAGCAAAGACAAATCAAAACATACATTAGGACTTAAATAGTAATTTAAACACAAACTCAATAAAGAAGTCAAAATCAGTACCTTGAATTCATACTCATAACTATTGGTAAACAAAAACTCAATAAAGAAATCAAATTAAGTTGTGTAGTTACTTCTAATCAGTTGTATAACGTAACTCGGTTGTTAAAAAAATTCAGTTTAAATAAAAAATCAACCAAAGAATGTCGCATAATAGGTGCCATGAGAAACTGAAGTAAATAAAGAACTCGTGACATAATCAAAGTGATTGACCTAAAGGGTTTCACCCATCAAAGTGGAACATGTTACACGCTCATTCCCACCTGAAACGCGACGACCCACTAATACCTAACCAAATAGATGCATACACTTTGTGATTCACTTACAAAAAATTAGTTCTGATTATTTTGCTCAAGACTGACCTGTATGCCGTTGAGTTCTGTTAAGAAATTGCTCAAATCCAGAATGGTTGATCAAGTATTATTTGTGCATGATTGTATTATTTTCAACACTGTTAGAAATAGTACGGACAATGTTAACAGGTGATATTACGAACAATGTCATATACTAGCAGGTGACATTTCACATTCATTCTTCAATAACCATTAATCTTACAATTTTGAAACTCAAATCATGTCCCGCACATGTTATAATTCCACACAAAATGGCACAGAAACATATATATGCACATTTTATCAACTTTGAAATCGCATTAGAAATTCGGCAGTGAAATAAATTAATTAAGTTGGCTATAAGAAGTATTGCAAAAATACCTAATAAACACCATGTTCACATATGATCAAAGAAAGTGCAATGTCACAACTTGAGGGTCTTTTATGACACTTTTGCGAGTTTTAACAACGGCTTTGTGGATGTAATGCAACAACTAGAACAAAATCACCTAAGTGGATTATTTCAATCCAGTTCCCAATGCATCTGCAATCACCCTTATAACCCAAGCACTAGGAAATAATAAGTAACCTCATTTTTTGAATTTGTTCTCAGAAATTCTCTCGATATAAAATGAGACATCATTCTTCCTTCAAACAAAAAAATAAGAGCAGTTATCAGAGGAAGAAAGCATCTGAGCAGGTGATAATCAATATTAGAACATCAAGATCTTTTCAAATTAAACTATAATTGGAAGGAACCAGAAGTTATAATAAGAAAAATACCGATTAATTCAGTTAGGAGATTTCTCAAGTTGTTGAGAAATGAGATTTTGTTTGGATTGATTTCTTTAGGTTTCTGCCTTTATTTAGCAGTATTGATTAATCAGTATTGTTCTAATTCAATTTACTGAAGACATAATTAGTTATACATTGGATGATGATGAAGTACATATATATGTGTGTGTGTATATATATATAAATGTCCATACACAAAAACAGTCTGTAGAGAGAGTGAGACCAAAGTACAAATTCTCAAATTAAGGTATTGAACTAAAAGAGAGCCCAGAGTCCAAAAATAAAATTTCAAATGCAAATCAACACCCACTGGAAACCAGATATTTTAGACAGTCACCCAAATCGCATATTATAGATAGGATAATTTTGACTGAATAGGAAAAGACCCTCTTAACATATTATATGGATTCACTAGCAGCTTACCGATGGCACTATCCACTGTTTATACCAGTAAAACATGGTCACTAGCCGGAAAAGTGTGAACAAACGGAGAGAAAGTAAAAAATAAATATTCCAAAATTTAATGCAAAGTCGTGCCGATGTACTAATACATTGTAATTTTGGTGCTTAATTAGAGCTACTACCTCATTCTTATGGATTTAGAAACTAGATTTTTTAAGGTATAAATTTCTAGGAGACACAAATCCTTTGTTCAATTGAAGCCTCCTAGTGAAGATTCCTGACTCTTCATTGTGGCAGCTAGTAGAATCTCAGAGTTGGTTGGAATTTCTTTAACATAGGTTCATATAACATATCTTGCCAGCCCAATATATTCTGGAATAAAGAAGAGTGGGATGCTTGAATCTTTACTTGTCAAAATTAGTGGGAGAATCCATAATTGGAAAGATAAATTTATGTCCATTGGAGCTAAAGTTACTCTCATAAAATATATTTTGTTCTTTATTCCAATGTACATAATGTCAGCTATACTGCTAAGCATCCAATTGGTACCCATTAGTCCCCTCCAAAATTAACCATTCCCTACTAATCAACCATCCAATTGTACCGTAAATAGGGGGAACTTTAAAAAGCCCTAATTTTATTCCCATCCAAGGGATGTGACTTAAATCAGTCTGCCAATGTATTACTAATTGCCACTATATTCCTAAAATACCACATTTATTGAAAAGAAAGGTACAACAAAGATTCTTTATCACCTATGGAAAGCCGATTACATGCATATGGAGAAAATTGCCAAAAGTGGAACTAAAGAGTCACAAGACTATTACTTAATTTTTAACAGAAATGATTTGTGGGTCAATGTTAGAGGATATATAATTATAGATTGGTATGCAAGGTAATATGATTTTACCATAATGTTGGTGAAGTGAGACAGTGGATGGGAGTAGTATGGTGTGTGCAGTTTGCAGGTTCTGATTCGCTATATACAAGAAGGAAAGGAATATGAGGGGGGATCGAGTTCTTATCACTAAACAATGTTATCTTAATTAATAAAGACATAAATTTGAAAAGAAATAAATAGTTCTAACAATCATCATCATCATCATCATATTCATAGTTAGTCGCACTACTCTCAATGTCATTCTCATACCATGACAGGACCGACCATGACCACCAATACCATGGTTTTAACCATGATACCCCTAGAAAAGTAATCACACTGTTAGGCCCACACCGTACGCTCCACTTCAGCTTGAGATCTGCAGTGAATACATATTTGATGTGGTTAAACCCCTCCCAATGGAGGGGGAGAGAGACTGATGAGAATTCCCCCAAAACACTTGCAGTTATTAAAAAAACTCTCAAAAGCAAGAAATTAATAAGTTGCTTATTAAGGCGAAGAAGAATGGGGCGTTTAATAGCTTGATTGCGTCGAAGTAAAATAATGAATTTTATTACCTTAGACTCAGTGTGCAGCCCATTATTCTACTCCTTGTCATTATTAGAGTTATTCCTTCGACAAAACATGGTGATTGCTGCTACTGCCACAGTTCCACAAGCGAGTGCGACCTATAATGGCAACCATCATTTAAGAACAATAATTAGTAAAAAAATCATCTACTCAAGAAAGCCTACAAATAGATCGCCAAAAAAAGATTTGCACAATGTTGTCAAATTTCTTCACTGAAGAAGAGGGAAGAAAATGTTGATTGAAATTTAGAGAAACAATCCAAAAACAGGCAAATTGACAACCAATCTCATATCTAGGAAAATATCGTATGAGAGTCTTTAAATGGTCTCCTGAGTTCAAGGTTGTGTTCATTATACAAAGAAAGGGCATCCAATTGTGCTTAAAAAAAGGGTTTCTAGCCTTTCTAGGTATAACGACAAAATAAGAAGTTGACCAACTAATTGGGATTTGAGCTCCAGAAAAAAGAAGTGAATAGCCTTTGTAATACTATCCTTTATAATGTTCCTGTATTTCTTGTAGAAGAAACCACCAAAACCATCATGACCTATAGCACTGTCTTCATCCAACTCATTTCACTAAATGCTTTAATAGTCCATACTCAAGTCCCTGCATAAAGAAACCAAATCAATGACATTTATGATAAAAAGAAAAGTAAAATGAAGAATGAGAACTCAAAATTAAACATATGCTTACCTTTCCCTCCTCCTTTATCCGGGCTTGGGACCGTCAATGCTCAAATAAATATTAGCATTGGCGGAGTTAAAAGGGATTTTACAATAAAAAAGACAATGCAAATTAATTCCAAATCAAATATAGATAGATCCAAACAAAGTTCACAACGACACATATTGCAAATTAAGTCCAAATATAGATAACTCAAGCAAAGATCATAACAAACGCATAATGCAAACTAAGTCCACATAAAGATAGCTCAAACAAAGTTCATAGCATAAACTAAACATATTTAAGCCAACAATCCAGCTAAATCAAATATCCCCCCAACACTAGGTCAGCAAAAGTGAATTGGCCACCTTAAGGAGCATCAAACAACCTAGCATCCGACTTCATCACTTCCTCCACTTATACTTTCCTCTCCCCGACTCCAACTCGCTTACCATGACATATATCCTTTATTGCATCTGTCACGACATACCCCTTTGCCAGTTCTTCATTATACCTATCAAGCAAGATGACTTTGGGATTGTTGGTAAGAGAAGGTGCGGTCACGCAAGCAGGACGAGAAGCATATGCAAAAAC
Source organism: Sambucus nigra (assembly GCA_949130495.1). Classification (NCBI taxonomy): domain Eukaryota; kingdom Viridiplantae; phylum Streptophyta; class Magnoliopsida; order Dipsacales; family Adoxaceae; genus Sambucus; species Sambucus nigra. Next base: position 40,817,318 of record OX422213.1, read on the forward strand.
ATTATCCAAATTTTGACAGAGATTCCTATGTTGTAGACTTGTATTGGATGCATGATCACTTATCAATGTGATTGGTGAACCCTTTTCGTTTTGAGAATTGAAGGCATCAGCCAAACATTATATAGCATCCTATAAAAAATGGATCAAACAATAGTAAGTTAATATCTATTATATCAAGATAGGTCTTTTTAATAAATGAAATTATATAAAATACATATATACCATAATTTGTGTGTTATTTTCCACAAATCTTCTATTAACGGAAGGGATGATATCTTCCTTCAATGCATCCACATCATCATTTGCCTTCTTTCTTTGTTTAAGTTTGGCATTTGCCACCCCTAAGTGCATCTTCTTCTTTGAAATTAGAGGACAAACTGCACGAACTCCTCCATTTTTCTCCTTCCCAAAAACCTCTATCAACTCATCATTCTCTATGCATTGGCTCTTGCTACTACCCTCTCTACTCTCTCTCTTTCTTTTCTCCGTCGCATCCTTTACTTTATCCTATCAAATGATAGTTATAAATCAAAATGAGAAAATTTCATTAATAAATGCAATAAATAATACTAAAAATACTATTATTTTTCATGTAAATACGCACATAATAAAGCTTAGCACTGTTTAAGACATTCCCCATTTTGTCCTCGTGTCCCACAAGCCATGTGTCTACTTGCGTTAATTCATCTTCTGGGTTCGATTGAACCTATAATTTAAATATCACATGTTATACACAAAAGTAGTGTTGATATTTGAAAAACATTATGATACATACCATTTCATATTGCAAAGCAGCATAGGTGCGACGCCTAAGTGTATTGGAATATTCTAAATTGGTTCGATACTTGGCATTTTGAATGTTTTGTGACTTCTTTTCTGCTTTCCTTTCGTTCTCACAAAATAATCTCCATATATTGGGATCAACACCTTCTGGTAGGACTCCAGGATTGCCTTCGGTAGGCAAAAAATATCTCATATTACTTTTGTGTGTCCTAAACTTCTGTGCAAACGGTTTCTCCATCAGCGGACGAGCTACCTCCGGTTCAACATCTAACTCAAATCTTACCATTAAAGCATTCCAAACATCATCTTTGTAATTTTTTGGCACAACTCTCCAATTTTCTTAACTAATCGGAATATAAGATCTAACAATATCACTGACACGAGTGCTCCATCTCCCACTCCATGGATCGACTACACTCCCATCCACTTGAACGGTGACTCTCATTTTACCATCTTGGGTCATATATTGTAATTGTTTAGCCTTTTTATCCATTTCTTCTTCTTTTTTTCACTTGAGGTAGGTTGCTTCGACCCTCCATCGACTAATTCTTATTGCGGTGTTGATGATGTTTGTTGTTTCAAACCACCACTTACACTTGAAGCCATGACTAATTCTTGTTGCGGTGATATATCACGATTTGTGGGTCACCCCCTAAAAAAATACCCGACAAACTCATCCTCTCAACTATATATTCGTTACAATTAAATCCAAATTTTAGGTCCCCTCAATTTGTAAGGGTCAAATGACTAAATTTCCGGTCAAAACGAAAAAAAAAACAAATAAAAAACATTCAAATCTAATCTCTCTCTCCCCCCTTGGATCTTCACCCCTTCCACTGTCAAACTCTCAAACCTACCCCTACCACTGTCAAACCCCCAAACCTACCCCTCCTCAACCATCTCGCCCTCCCCTCCACTGTCAAACCCCCTAAACCCCTATCTTTTATGTAGAGAACAACAAAAACCCCTCTCTTTTATGTAGAGATAGGGTTTCAAAATTTCAATTTGTTTTTATTTTATTGTCAAGGAGAGAGATGATGGGTTAGATTGGTTTTTGTGTTTTTATTTATTTTGTACCTTTTTTTGTTTTGTATGGACAATTTAGTCATTTTACACCTAAAATTGAGGGAACTCAACAATTGGGTTTAATTGCAGCAAATTTATAGTTGAGGGGGTGAGTTTATTGAGTATTTTTTTACGGGGGTGACCAGCAAACTATGATAGTTAAAGGGGGTGTAGTGTAATTTTCCCTTATTTTTATTATGAAGGAAATCATGCATTTTTTAGACTTCATTTTAGCCTCATATGGTTGGCTATTTTATTTAATAATGTTCATCTAGGAACAAATTATGCACATATGCATTCTCTGTTGTCTGAAACAAGTATTTAGGAATGGATTCTTAAATCGCATTAAAATAAATCCTCCCCTTTATTAATACTAGGGTTGTAAATCGGGTTGGGTGAGCCGGGCTTGAGGTTGTTCCGGCTCAGACCAAACTACCTTACTCAAACTCAAGTCCGAGCAGTGCTGGAACTAAATTTTTCTACCTAAGCCGGAACTCGGCTCATATATATTTTGGGCTTCGGGCCCGATTTCAATTTTATGTTAAAAAAAGTTTGAAATAGTGTGTTTTCTTGTGTTTCCATCATGGACAAAATGTACACACCAAAATCTAATTGATATTTCATAAAACAAAGTATATAATTATGATATATATTAAACTAAAACAATGGAAGTAAGAATGAAAACTTACAAAGACTACATATAAAATTAGTTAACATAAATATGTTATACTTTATAAAATAATTTATTTATTCAAAGTTCAGGCTTCCAGCCTAATTCGGGGTTGGCAAAGTTCGGCTCAAGCTCCGCCTAAAATTTATTCGGGCTTGAAAGTTTGGCTCAAGCTCGGCTCGGCAGAAACTCAAATAAAGTTCGGCCCGAAAATAGTAAGTGGGACGGACGGACTTCGGGCTTGCTCCACTCAATTTACAGCCTAATTAACACAATACGCACGTACACCTATGAAAATTACAAAAAATAAAATAGAAGTATTACAAAATCAGAACTCCTGGATGATTTGCAAACAAAGAATGCAAAACATCATAAGCACCGATATAATCACATTTTCTATGTAGTCAACATATTTGGAACTCCAAAATATGATTTTAGTCAAACTAATAAATACATTACATAACCCTTAAAATTATACATACCAATAGTTAGTAACATACCAAGAAATACTTGTACCTTACCCCCACCCAATAACAGCCACGAGAGAATAAATTTTGGAGGTAGGCTATTTAAAAGTTTCTCTACAGCTCTTCCGTCGGTTATTTGATCACCATGCGCCTTCATTTGGTTGAGAAGTTCTGTGAATCTAGAAGAGAACTCTTTTAGAGTTTCATTCTCCTTCATTTTCATATTTTCCAACTCCATCCTAAGAGCTTGAAGTTTAACAGCTCTTACTTGTGTATTTCCTTGAAACTCCTCTTGAATAATGTCCCATGCTTCCTTGGCCTTAGTTGCTCCCATGATTCTTGGAAAACTGGAGTTTGCTAGGCCTTGTTGAATGTGAAGGGGAGCGTTAGCATCCATCTTCCTTGAAACTTTCAATTGGTCCTTTTGAGCAGTTGACAGTGTTGCCGTTGATTCGAGTTCGTCATACCTATTTTGGACTAAATCCAAACATCTTGGGATATAAAGAGAGTCTTCATTTTGATACACTAGAAATCATAATTCTCACCTTCAAATATTGGGATTGAAGGTTGTTGAATATATAGAGTGGAATTGCTTGAGCTTGCCATGATAATTTTTCTTCAAATCTTTTACTCCTTTGCTTTCTGAATTTTTTAACAGCAACTTCTTGAATTTTTTACAGCAGCTTCTTGAATTTTCGGACAACGACAACAACTTTATGGAAAAAATTTGAACAACAACTTGAATTTTTGGACAACAACTTGTTGAAATTTTTTGGACAGCAACTTGAATTTTTTTGGACAACTTGTTGAATTTTTTTTTGGACAACAACTTGAATTTTTTGGACAGAATTAGGCCCTTTTGATACGAAGCTCTGATACCATTTATGTTGGATGTTTTGTGAAAAAGCCTAAGTACACAAGGTACAATTTTATAATATATGAAAAGTTGAGGTGAGATGGAGGAAATAAATAAAGAGGAGAATAAAGAGGACAATTTGATGATTTTCTTGCCTTTCTCTCTTATAGTACATAAAAAACATAATAATGGAAGACAAAACAACCATAAAACATGGAACTTAAAACATGGAGACAACCATAAAACATGGCATGTTACCCACATCACATTAAACAACAATTTCGATTAATGGCTTTATTTCCTTTTCTTGGCGCACACAACAAAGTATAAAAGAAAATTGCTTAGTGTTTCCTAATTTTTCTTGATAATGCTCTTCATCTTCAACGAGTTAGTATAGATTAAAAATGTTCAATAATTAACGACGGCTTATACGTTTCATATTTGTTTTTTCCGCACGACCGTAACAAGTCATACTTTGTTGGTTTTAATATTAGTTTCCCATATTTAATTCTCCATGTTTCATTATTATACACTTTTTAATTAAAATAATATGGGGATTACATATATTGTATTTGAGTTCTTCAAGACCAGTATCGAATAACAAAGTGAAAACGGATTTTTTAAACCAAGAAGAATATTATTTTAATTAATGTACCATGTCTAACCTGTGTTATGTGTACAATGTGCACATAATGGGAATACATGTTGTGTTCAACGGGTTTTTCAAAATGCTCATGTGGAGAGATCATAGATGCTTAGCTTAATGAAATTTCAGAAGGTTGACCTCTTGTTCTTACATCACTGACACGAACTAGATTTAACTGAACGTGATAGAGTATAACAGCATGGGATAGAGTATTTTAAAACAATGTTGGATTTCCAATTTTCTTTCCCCAAAATATGTGCGTTTGTTTGAATAATAGAAAAATACCCAAACAAAGTAATTTCATGAAATTCAAGTTCGGAAACAAAGCAAAACCAATCATATTCCAATACACCCCAAACCAAAATAAATGACTATACCACTTGAAATTGCAACAAACAAACAAACAAAAACAGTATCTAAATCAGACTTGGAATGGGCATGTCCAATTCTTGGTACCCTCCTCTTGTACCTTAGCAGCACTAGACCCACGTTCCACGTACGCATAATACTTCAAGAAAAACGCAATTGTCAACACAACCCACTCCAAAAAGAATATAACAGCACACAGCCCCCCAGCCAATTTCAATATCATCACACCATCTTCTTCCCTCACATAAGATTTCAAATTGTGGAGAAACTCATGGGTCCTGTTAAAAATGAGCACCGACACGGACCCTTGGAATATCGCGGTCAACACGGTGGCCACCATATGCGCGGCGTACCATTTTCCTGCGCCCGAGGACGCCGCGGTGATGCCAGATATCGCGCCGCCAATGGTGATGATTTGGAGGAGGATGAGAGAGAATCCGGCTAGAGAAGGAAAGAGACGGAGAGAGAGAGTGAGAAAAATGCAGCTAGAGGCTGCACCTAAGAGAATGTAGTTAAACAGGAGGAAGAATTTGTGAGTGCGGTGATGTTGGTGGGTCACTGGCGGTGAGGATAGCATTCCCATTGAAGCTTGCTTTTGATACGGTGGGTTTATGTAAGATTCCGGCAATTGGGTTGTTGGTTAGAGAGAATAAAGGTGAAAAGAGTTTTTATGTAATTGTTTTAAGAATGACTAGGACGATGGTGTGAGATATATATATTGTAAAGTTGTTGCAACGGTCTTGTGTAGTGGAGAGTTTGAGTAACGGTCATATTTGTAATTAATTACGAGTGTGATGATCCTACTTGGAAAATTCTTGTTGAGCAATTTCTTCTTTTAATTAAAATATTAAATCGAGATATGTAGTTTGTAGAATATTTCAAATTTGGTTCACTTTCTTTCTTCATTCAAAATGGATGCAAATACGGGCACCCCAAACTTTTATTCATTACACCGTACTAAAAGTTTAATAATATTTTACTACAAAACACCAAAAGTAGATAACATTTAAATTTGAATAAATTTACTAAAATACCCGTAACAAAAATGACAAATGACATACAAAACATTTTTCTACTTAAATAAATAAAAAAAAAGCAAAAAATCATTGTGAAACACCAAGCTTCACGACCATACCAAAAGACAACCAACCCTCTCACTAAGACATCAACATCTACCTCTATTATTATTTTCTACATTTGCATTGATTTCTTTGTTGTCTGGGAGCCTTTTTCCACGTAAAAACTCTAGTTCTCTTTAATGGAATCACAAAAATCAACCTAACAAAAAAGAGTATCAAAACCCCAACATTCAAAGTTCACTCGATTCGTTTGAGGTGTATTTTTATTCATTTTTATCATTTTTTAGTTATTTTGAACACCTAAAATAAAAAATGTAAACGTAGAAAATCCTAGTACTGGAACCTGCAAATTTAGTGACAAGTCACCGCAGGAGATAAAGTCTCACGGTAGCCCGTCGTCGTATTAAGCTTAATTTTGACTTGATTTACCACGGTGACTTGAAATCGTAGTAGCTTACAAATCGCGACCACACACAAGTCACTGTCGGTAAGGAGTTTTTTCTCTTATATTACCACGACTACTTGTGACCCTGGTATATTACAAATCACGTCAACAAGTCACCGTGGGGAATGGGCATTTTCTCATGTATTACCACGGATACTTATGATCGTAGTATCTCATAAACTACGACCATAAATTGTCGTGGGGAAGGGGCATTTTCTCAGGTATTACCACGGCTACTTATGATCGTCGTATCTCACAAACCTCAACTATAAGACACCGTGAGAAAAGTTCTAATTTTCTTGTTTTACTCTGGCTACTTATCACCGTGGTATCTCACAAATCACGGGTACTTGTGACCATTATTGGATTTACTTGAAATTTATAATTTTTTATTACAAACTATATTTCAGTTTGACGTGTGACTTCAAAATGATGCCAAATTTAGCCGGGACATTAACAATATATGCGTTCCTAGGGCGAGCAATAGTGGTGAATGTTTTGATGGCCAAAAAATCAACAATCCAAGCACTAATGATTGCGCGGAGAGTGAACCTACTTACCCAAGTGTGTCGAATGAGGATAACCACAATGATAATGAAGATAGGAGCCGAGGACCAAACTTGTGGCATGAGTTCCCCGATTTGAAAATTATAAGACCCGTATCTCACAACTTAACTTTCGTTTTATTACTATTTATATCAACTTAACACTTAAATTTTTTGTTTATTTGTGATATGATCTATTTAATTATGAAGAAGATTTCAAACATGTTGAGCAGGTTCATTCAGTTGAGTTTACCACCGACGAGGTACAAACATTTTTCGTATGAATGTGATCAGTTAAATTTGTTTTTTTAATTATTTACAACAACTAATTATCGTATTTCTTCATTTTTAGGTTTTTTTATCTCGCAAATCAATGATAGTGACACACCCTAACCCAGTTACTTATAATTAAGTTTGAAAGTCAAAGTGAGTCAAATCATAATTACCTTAACCAAACCATAATCATGAGTATCCTTTTTTAATTATTAACATGAATCAATAAAACTAAAACCTTAGACAACTTTAAGGTAATTAGGCTTATTTAAACTTACTAAAAAGATAAGTGGGCTTAAATTACCCCATTTATGTTTGACCAAAATCCTAGTTTTATGTATCCCCTTGTTAACCCCACCGATCTCCTAGATTTGGCAGTGATATCACAATACATTAAAAACATAAACATAGGAACCATGAGCAAAATAGCTCAGCAAATGCATCACTACTACACTATTGCATAAAATTAACTGCAATAAATCATATGCCTGTGATGATATATGCATTCATAAGAATTGCCAAATATATACTTATCTGTCTCATTCGTAAAGAATGACCAATTATATACGTATCCGACTCATTCATAAAGAATGACTAATTATATACATATCCAGCTTATTCATAAGGAGTTACCAATTATATACTTATTATCCGGCTCATTCATAAAGAATGACCAATTATATACTTATCCGGCTCATTCATAAAGAATGACCAACTTATTTGAATCATGATTCACATATCATGTCTGCAATAGACATTCTCCCCTATTCTTGGTAGAGGAGTAACCCCTTGTCTTTAATAGACAAATCTCCCCCATTTTGGGTTGGGGAGTAACCTCCCATTTCGATAAACCGAAATGAACAATTTCATATTCAATATTATTCAGATCATATCCATAACAATGTATAATACATCTTACCAGTGAGTGATAATCAGATCGTATCTATAACTATGTGTAATACATTTTACCCGTGAGTGATATTCAGATCGTATCCATAACCATGTGTAATACATCTTTTCCGTGAGTGATATTCAAATCATCTCCATAACCATATATAATACATCTCTTTCCAGTGAGTACACTCACCTTAGCCACTTCATGTATTTTTCCCGTGCCTTTGTCTAGCACTTGTTCAACTGGTTCTTCTTCCCTTTCATATATAAATTCTTACAATATTAATATAATCATAAGTATATTAACAATCCAAAGAATAACTTAAACTTAACCCAATTCATAATCATCATATAATCACATTCAAACCATATATAGTAAATGAAGTCTAATCTAACTTCATGGTAAGATATTTACCATACCCAAATCATAGGCCAAATATATGTTAATTTATTCTTAGTAGTTTCATCCTTAACATATTGGGTTACCAATCCAAAATACGACCTGTCATTTCAAGTTTCTTAAAGCAAGATATGCCCATTTCTTTGCTACATAGCAAATATGCCCTATAGGCTCCTTTATCGTTTAGTCAACTTCCAAGAATTTTCATAATTTTTCTGTATCATAACTTTTTATGATATTTCACTCAACATCAATAAACGTATTTAAAAATACAAAATTACAGTTTCATATTTTTTTAGCTTCATTTGCTATGTCAAGCAAAATATTGAACACATGGTGTGCATACTTACTCTTTTGGGGCAAATTTTATACTTGAACTTCAAATTATCACCAAAGATTCATTTTTTGGTATTTTCACATAATATTCGGATATGTTATACATATATGAGTCTATTTTTATCTTCAACTAGAATTATTCAATTCCAATAAATATACAAAAAGTTATAGAAGTTTGAATACACAAGGTCTCCAATCGAAGCAATATACATATACATGATTTACATATTCAACTTTGCTAAAACTTGCATCTATCCGTACATATACACCAAGGCATGAAATTTCAATAAAAAATCAATGATTTCTATCATTTTAATCAATAATACCAAAATAATAACAAGATTTATGCGTAAAATTACCTTAGGAACTTTTTCATAATTTCCTACGGATTTTTCTAATTTTTTCTCCTCACTTTCTACCTCCCGAGCTTCCTGATTCTCTCTCCTCAAGCCAAACTCTCTCATGCCTGATTTTTGCTGAAGCAGGAGGTCATTTCAAGGTTTTAAAGTCAGCATAACTCACCTCCCCTTGGTCCAATCAAAATATGATATGTGTCGTTACATAAGACAAAATATCCTTTAAAGCTAAATGACTACTTTACCCCTATTCGGAATTTCAACATAACTCCTTCCTTGGACCTTTGTTTTACACACTGTTTGTTATGTTACCAACTTAAATCATATATATACAACTATCTAGTTTTCACCTCAAGTCAATTATCATATTATAGTGGCCAAAACTAGTCCCGGACTTAAACATTCCTACCGAAGACTTCATAAATTTGTGTTTGTGACTAATTCAATATTTCATAAGTTATGAAGGTAGGATTAGACTAAACACAATAAATTAACATTATACATTCTAATGACACATTATCCCCATCCCATACGGTAAGCATGATTTAAACATGGTTTATCGTAATCATATTCGGGTCGTCACAAATAGACTGGGTTCAATAATGCATGAAAAGGCTCAACGCCATTGTCATTACATTGAAGTAAAAAAAATCCTTATTGGGGAGAAAGTCGCGTATCATATTGGGTTGTGAACATAGCAACATACATAGAAAACAAAATAAAAAGGAAGATGCTGATGATGAGAAAATGAAAAGGAATACGGGCACTAAGAAATGCAAACTTTAAAATTAAATATCTCCCAAATTAGAAGTCCGTTTGAGATAAAATTTATATATTTAGAAAGGTCTCGATGAGATCTATCAAAAGAAATCCATGAAGGATATAAAATTTTGAAGTTTGAAATCTTGCAATGCAATTTCCGATGAGTTTCTTGGAGGTAAATTTTTGCAATATGAAATTTCAACATTTCGGAGTGAGAAATTTCACAATGAGAAATATTGCACACGAGTTCATTTAAAAACAACTTTAAAAATTATAAAAACATAGATTCATGAGATTGATCAATTTTAAGTAGAATATGGATTAATTCATATTACTAACAACTTTAAAACAATTAATCAATTCCAAAATAACAAACGAGTGAAAGCATATACAATGATGATGTAGTCGTAAAACTTTAAAGCCACAACCTTTTTTCTCTCTCTCAAATGGGGTCTCCCTATTTGATCTCACTTGAAGGGATACTAGCTCAATTTATGTCACGTGGATGCCACATGACTTATCTTGGAAGATCAAGAAATTAGTAGGGAGATAAGTGCAAATCTTGAAAGATCACGTTGGCGAGTTGAATGACCACCTCTCATACGACTCTAGGACATGTGTATAGGATAAACATAAAGAGGCTTAAACTAAGAAAAAACTAAGTAGTATAAATAAGGGTGACCTTACCCAATTTGATTAATTAATTGTAAACTACACATGGTGACTTGGACTCTCAGCTACCTTAGCACTCAGTCACAATCGTTCTTCCTAACAAATACACCGATCTCCCTCCCTTCCCCGTGGACATAGGCAGACCGTTTTTATTGAATCACGTACATCTTATGTTCTTTGTTCCTTCCTATTTTGATAATTATTTAGGGGTCAATCTCTAATTACCGCTTTACTATGGTTTAATATCCCCTACAATTTGGCACCATATTTGGGAAACTCGAATTCTCACCATTGTCAAAATCATTTATCCCAATAATCATCATGAGTATAGATCAGTCTCATCACATGCACACAAGGAGCTGCATCCTATCTGAGACGTGTCATTAGGAGGGACCACACTACTATCAGGCTCCCTTTATTACCATAATGTTTTAGGTCCAGGGGCATTCCCTTAGGAGATCAGGACCCAGTCACTGATATCGCACACCGACTGTTGAGCGACTAGAAGGAAGAGATGCTTCCCATCTACTAGTACATATGAAGAAAGACTAGACCTCGTGATCAGGAAAACATTCACTTGAGGAGATAATTAACACAACAGTCTGAAGATCACATGTCTAATTCCCAAACATAGGAATGTCACAAGAGAAGATACCACTCTCTAAGGAATAATGACTCTTACCAAATCGAAAGGGACTCTCGTTCAAGGATCCCTCACACGGTACACCATGACCAATGGCATGACAACCGCTATCAAGGGAGAAATTCCATCAACCGCAATCACCATAAAGTTCATCCCACTAAGTTAGTGCAAAGCAAGCCTTCGAGTTTAGAGGCACCGTCGAATAAAGTAAGAAGTGAAGAGCTTACAGGGCTCATCGAAAAATAGTTAGAAGGAAGATTGAACCCAAATATGGCTCAAATTTTTGAGGATCTTGCTAGAAAGTCATTAGGTCATAGTTCCTCGTACCCCTTTATCATGAAGAAAGATTCCTTTAAACCACCCAAGAAGTTCTCTATGCCAAATGTTATAACGTATGACTGGAAAGAGAATCCCGCCCATCACATCAGGCACTATTGATATACCATGTCTCTACAATGCTCTAATGTATCGAGTGTTCCCATTCACTCCGAGATTTTGCATGTTTAGAGACCATGTGTTACACATTTACAATCTTTGGATCAAATGAGTTTAGAGAGAAAATAAGAAGAGAGAGAGAGAGAGGGAGAGAGAGAAAATCAAACCCTAAATTAAACTCTTGTGACTTTTCTTCAGAAAAAAACCTTATGAGTTTGAGTGTGTTCGATTGTGTGAAGATCCATCCTCTTTGGTCTTTAATCTCTTCCTTAACTAAGTCATGAAGTTTGGATTTCATTTTCTTTTCAAAGAAAGTGTAGATCTGAACTGTGTGTGATACAAAACACGTATACATACTTAGGTTGATTTGTTTTTCAAGAAATCCATATTTATTGGTTGTTTTACTTGTAAATGTTTTTGTGAAAACTCTTACCAACAAATCTCTTTTTATTTCCAGTTTTGAGAAAAACCATATATAGATCTAGTTAAGATCTTGAATGTCATTTTACACTTTCATATATTTAAATTTTTTTGAAATAACTGTGTTAATAATATAAAGAGAAAGTGTTTAGGATCTTGGCTCTTTCTGATAGCAAGGTTACCTCAAGATCTATGGATATGAATAAATATTAGAAGTCTAAGATTTTCATACAAATGTTGATTTAGAAATCATATCTGCATTTTAGAATGAAATCTGTAATTTAATTGGTATATTGTATGTATAAGTGTGTGTATATATATATATATGTTTGTGTGTGTGTATGTGTGTGTGTGTTTAGGTACTTCACCACTTACACTATTCACACTACAACACTAAATAAGAGTTGGTAGAGAGATCATTGACTTTAGAGTCGACTGAAAGCTAAAAAGGAGAAAAGGAACAAAGCTGGGAGAAAAACATCAACATCAGAGCCTTCAGATAAGTCAGACTAAACTAATGGAGCTGGTATATTTTCTTGACTTAGAATAAGTCTGATTGCGTGCTTAGTTTGTTATATAGCTTGTAACCTATATTCTTTTTTAGTGAATTTTTATTTGGAGGTGTAGAGACCTCCGTGGATGTTTCACTAATTAGGTGGGGTTTTACTATGTTCAAATCTTGTGTTCTTGCATATTTCATCTCCCTCTCATCACCTGCTACTTGTGTGCTGATTTAGAAATTATTTAGTTTTGTTTTTCAAAACTTGGATACTTAATAACTAAAATATCTCGTTCATAATTTTTATACACATCTTGTGTTAGTTCTTGTTTTGTAAAAAAAAGGAGTTTCTCAAACAAACTGTTCGGAGCCATTTAAACTATCTTAAACCTTTTAAACAACTTAAGTGGCATTATTTTTTTAGCCCTCATCTATACGAGATGGATAACTTGGACCCAAAAAGCATCTTATCTAAATTTTGAGACCTACCCACCATATTCATCTTAAAAGTGTTCGTAAATAGTAGTTTGGTCTCAAGAGAAGAGATTTTGTTCTCTAGGGCTATTTTGGAGTTTTCTTTATCATGTAGGGACATCCTAAGGAACTCAATCTCCATATGAAGAAAGTCAATGGAACTTCCTTCAAAATGTAGTGCACTAGTTACCACATGTGCAGCAAGAAATCACTCACACTATTCACACTCACCATATCCATTTGGTTCTCGATATTGGCCAACTTAGTGGAGAGTTCCATGTTATTAATTTATAGGTATATGGACTCCGCATAAATCCTAACATAATTTACTTGAAGATTATTTTCTTCTTCTTCCTCAATAATGCTAAAAGAGGGGCTAGGAATAGTCATTTCGTCACTAGGAGGAAGAGGAAAATCAAAATCATCTAAATCATCTAACTTTTTAAATTTCTCTCTTTTCATAAATGCGACATAGTTGCCTTCTCTAGAGTCATCTTCGGATTCCGAGTCATCATCACTAAAACTTGCTTGATAATCATTTTCCACCATCATGACTCATATTTTAGGGACATTGCTTCTACATATACCCTCTACCATCATACATAAAACACATGAGGGTTACTGAAGATTCATATTTCTTTTCTCCACTTCCATGACCAATAGGTGGATAGTTTTTGGGTGCGCCTTTAGACTGATTTTTTTTTTACACTTATTGGCAAACTTAGTGCGAAATGCCATATTACCCTCACTAACATCATGGGAACTAAAATCAAGAGATGCCTTCTTAGCCTTAAAAGCGATTTTTTTCTCCTTTTTCTTTAGGAGGCACTCCTTGGGGATAAGACAAATTCGCCTCATAGGTTTGGAGAGAGATAACCAATTCATCTACATGCATTGGTTTAAAAAATAAGCCTCTAACCTCTTTGATGGCATCCACTTTTCCACATAACCTAGGGCAAAATACTGTAAGATTTTATCAATAATTTTATTCTCTTTTACAGTCTTCCCCAAAGCAAAGACAGAGGTAACTATGTCATTTAACTCAGCATAAAACTCGTCAAAATTTTCGTTCTCTTTCATGATAAGAAGTTGAATCTTGGAATGCTTCATGGTGAGGTACCTTCATGGATCGTTTGTAAAAAAACACGATTCCTGAGACCTTTTACATGTGGATATACGTCTAAACTCACTTGGGGATACGCAACTAAATACTATTAATTCTCTTCATGTTCCACTCACCCTACTTTAAATCATTATCATTCCAAATAGATCTAATCTCATAAACTTGGATGTCATCAACAATGGTTTTGGGACAAGTCCATCACACAAGTACACTTTTCCATATATTGTCATCTATAGACATTAAATATGTTATCATACGGGCTTTCCAATATGAATAATTTCTACCAATAGATGGAGGAGGTCGGAGGGTAGAGCTTCATTCTGTTGCACACAAAAAGGATATATGCCTAGGTTTTTTACACCTAACCTTGGTAACCCTCTCTGATACCAGCTGAGAGTGTGCCTCTTGGCGGTCGATACCCAAGTAAAAATTAATTCCCCTAATTCAAGAAAAAGGTTTTTTAATTTATCATTACAAAAGGGTTTTACAATCCAAAACTGTATATGATAAAATATTTGACCAAGTTTTAGAATGTTCAATTTTTATCTTCTTAATTAATAAAGTGATTATACAAGATGAAAAAAGAGTAAAATAAGTAGAAGACCTAATGTACACGGGAAAACCCACTAACGAGAAAATCCTCGAGCCGATAAGAATGACAAATTCACTATGTTAGAGTTTTATAACTAGAAAAAATAGACTTACATACTCAAGAGGCTACAACTAACTAGACACTCGTTCTTTCCAAATTGTCCCTAAAGAGCGAGAACAACTGGAGTACATTGTATAGCCATGACAAATTTTGGTTTGCAACCAATGCTTCGAATCCTCTGGACAAATATTTTCTTCTTCGTCATAGAAGCAACATTGTTTTTTGAGATGGAACCTTCAAGTAACTAAAATTCCACACCTAAGATCTTTTAGGGGATCATATATATACATACACACACACACACACACATGTGTGTGTGTGTATGTGTGTGTCGGTGTGTTTGTAAAGGTGTGTGCTATAAATCTTAAAACGAGTTTTTCCAAGCCAAGGGAGAAAAAATATTTACTCGTCAATGAAGATTACATTTTTGAAACACAATGAGTAAATAGACCTTAATTATAAGAAATGTGCTAAAGGAACTCAAAGAAAAAGAGTAAAAAAATATGATCTCAAGTATATGAAATGTTATAATTAGCAAAAATATTATTTCAATGCTCTCACTCTTGGTATGAAAGAGTAGACAACACACTCACTTATAGACTTTTGATTTGCAAATGTTTAAAGGCTCAATGTTGTGTGTCGCATCAGGGTCTAATTCACCAAAAATCTTATACTTGACACACTAAGTAAGAAGATATTTACAAAAGATCTTGTGTAAAAGTGACTTTCGGAGTTGTCTCATGTGTGTCGCCATAGGGTCATGGAAGCGAGCGATTACATCGCTACAACGAACATGATGTGGTTCGGGTCATGCAATAGTCCATACTTTTTTCATGGGGACATAAGTAACCAGCAAGATAGTTTCACTCTAGAGAGGAGGACCATCACTGTGGCAGAACAACTACAAAGGGAGTCGCAACTTTATCCACTGATTTTGTTTATGGATAAGAAAATACTAGTGAAAAATTTATTTGTAGCGAGCCAAGTCGTCGTTGTAGCAAAGTTAGGGTAAGGCAGGTCGCGCATGCGTCCAGAGAGTTTATTCAGTTGGCCTTTGGAATATTTTTCATAATATGTTTTGAGGTAAACTCCATATTTAAAATGCACAAAAAGATTCAATTCCTTATAAAATAGATTTTTCCTACATGAAAATTATATCTGCATTTTTATTTGATAAAATTACAAAACCAAGATTAATTAAAAAGATTTTTAAATTATAAATATACCTTAACGAAGGTCAATCTAAGTCCGCTAAGTTTTATACATTCTCCAAAGTGGTGTGTTTGAGGTTCAATATTGAGTGAATCCAGTTTGCTGATGAAGCTTTCTCATGACTTCTTAGACAAAAACTCAAACCTATTTTAGTCAAGGAATTCATACAAATTATTCTATAGAGAACATAGAGTAAACTATACTCTTACAACTTATAAATCCCCTAATATTAACCCTTGGTTCACATCTCCATGTTATTACCGACACTTATTTGTGTCCCGGGCCATGATGAGACAATGCCTATGATGAGAGATAATCTTGGTCTCAAGACACTCTTGATTATTATCATTACTTTCGTACAATGGGGGGTCTAAAACTATGGCACCTGCTCTCTGGGTTATGGGTCTACCACACTTCTACTGCGCTACTCTAATAACTTAATTCCATGAAATGTCACAATCCCTCCATGTGATCTTTACTGTACAACACCACAAGACGTTGTTTGATCCTCATTAAGGCTTACACATCTTTTATTATGCATGTCACCACCCACTTTCGAGAATTTTAATGTTACTGTATATTTACAAGACAAACATTTTCCAAGCCACACATCACTCTACCTGAGGATGTTGAATAGTTAGTACAATAACTAAAACTCAATCCATTGTCATCAACAAAAAAACCTTCAACGATGTCATAATCCTTAACTCTAGTGCCACGGTCGAACATGTGCACATACAGGAGTTCCATATCACCTTACCAGGCCAAGCCTAAACTTGAGCCTTCATTGATTGAAGATCAAAACCCAATCTCATGACTACACAACACTCTCTTGGGGACTTTAAACCTAAAGCTTTAATATCAAGTTATAATGCCACGATCCGGATTTTAGGGTCACCAGTGGGTCAACCTAGTTTCGTCCGACTGTGTTAAGTGTTGAGTAATGCTAAATAACCTAGAAATTGTCCCTACTTCATTTCAGCTTATTATATTTACCAGATAAGAATCCAATTCCATTTTCCAAGTGTATAAACATAATAATTAGAAGTTTGGAACCCATTAGGAAATTCCTTAGGAATCGTGTAATCAGAGCTACTAGTGTAAATAGTAAGAATAACTTACTTATAAAATGTTCTCAAAAGACAGAATATCAATTATCCTACCGTAATAGAGAGATCGGGGTGAGACAATGCCCAGTGGAGTTTCGAAAAAACGTAATATAAAATCAAACGATAGAAATAATGGATGAAAAATCATACATTAACTTGAACATACATGCAATAACTAAAAAGTATATGCATTAATCGTGTTTTATTCGAAAACATTTCCTTTAACTTAGGTTAAAATCAATCAACCATTATTTTCTATGCTTTACCATCTTATTACGAAAACTTTCCTTTAATCCATTAATCCACATGAGTAATAGGAGATAAACCATATTCCTTTGTTCTTACTTCACATTAATCCAATTTCCTTTGAAATTTATTAATTTCACATCAAACCACCATGTCCATGGCATTATTTGAAAATGGATTTTTAACATACGCGTATAAAAGATTCATTTACACTTGTATATATCAACTCGGGCTTATAGCCGCTATAGATTATTCAAATGCCCAAATCAAAATTCTTTATTACATAATTTACTTTTCCCTTTAACATTACCAACACATTACTGTGTTTAACTCACTATATTCTTTATTCTGATATAGCATGGGTTTATCAATTATCAAAATTTTCATGATTACCCTTACTCCCATTGTATGCCATTTAAACTCGAATTACATTTTTCGTATTCAATCATTGATTGTTTATATTTTTTTTAAATTTACCAATTCCATATCTTTCCATGTATTCCTTATCACATCCTAGATTTAATTGTATCCCATTTATATTTACAACCTTTCACTATCTTCCATAAATAGCATAGTCATCTCTTCCCAACCTACAGGTTTTGGGTTTAAGTCAAAGCTTTAGGGATCTGAGACCTTCTTAAATTTTTCGGTACTCCATTGAAAAAACTTTTTTACTTTAAGTCCATTTACTTGCAATCCAACTGTCATTTTTAGCAAGATGCCTGGCATATTATCGTTCCTTTTATTTTCATAAATGTCCCTTTTATTTAACTTAAACATTTTACTCGACTTGAAGACCAAAACCTTAACTAAATACCATCTTGTCACATTTGTTACACTTTTGAACACATTTTACCATTTAGTTCTCACTTCTAATTTCCAATGTTTAGACAACATTTTACTTTTACCAAAACAAGATTATTCTTCCATTTAATATTCAAGTAGAATTATCATCGCATTTGTGTTCATTCAAAACCTTGTGTAACAAGTCTCCATTTTATTAAAATATCATGCTTGGAGTAAAAATCATAATTGCCACATCTCTTAGGGTTCCTTTCATACTTAAAACATAATCATGTTTTACTTTACAATATTATCAACGTGTTACAAACATTCAAAAGTTATCATTTGAACACTTATTTTACTATTTTTCAACATTACATCCCTTAAATGTTAAACAACATTTTTTTACAAACTTATTCACTTTGAAAATTCACCGTTCTTAACCCACTAATACCTTAAAAAAATTTAAACAATAATATCATGAGAAGCTTCACTTTAATATCACCGCTTTTATCCCAAGATAAGACATAGTATCACAATTAAAAAAAATCATATAAAATGTCAACCGTTTTAGCTTAGCAATGCTCTTTCGAAAATGATACACTTTTACATAAAATAATGGTGTTTTCTCATAGCACTGTCATAAAACCACCATTTCCAACATTATGAAATTAGTGAGAAAACTACTCAAATAATTGAGTCCCGTACTTTCATTTATTCCCATGAAAATATAATTTTTTAACATAATAATATCATTTTTTTCCATAAAAATCAACACTCAATAATCTGAAATTTTCATAAAATGAAACCACGTTTAACCCCATTTTCAACATGATCATTAATTGAGAGTGCACTTCGGTTCAGTGACTCAACTTATTTAATTAAAGTCCAATTTTCTAACTAGTTTTAATTTTGCCTAGAACATACAACTAAGTGATTAGAAATGATAAATCTATTTAGTACGCAATCCCACAATCATAAAAATAATTTCAGGAAAAATCCCCGAAAGGGGCAAAACCATTTTATTTCACTATTTTATGTAAACCTCGACTTACTTGTACATAGATAAATACAGATGTTCTGACAGGTGAATATCCCACAGTCCTCGGTTTGTTGTCTTCGGCAAGAGCTCCCACGATAACTCCACGAACAACAATGGAGATAGCTTCGCCACAAGTATCACTCCAAGATTGGGTAATATGATTATAAGGGTTTCTCAATGATTCACATATATGATAAGGGAGGTTTGAGTGAATCAAAAGTGTTTTAAACCTTAAAAAGTGAAGACTAAATTGCAGAAGGCGTAGTTAAAAAGTCTTACAAAATAACTAATGAAAACGAGTATTTATAGGCAAACAAAAAATTCAAGGCGAAGGTATATTGTTCAAATGAATTCTCAAGGTCCTTAGAACAACATCAAGATGTCGTTTGATCATTTTTCGATCAACCTAAGAAAAGATTAGATAAAAATCAAAACAGTACAGGTTATTTGATCCATATTCGATTAGGGGCTTCAAACGACCCTTCGAACAACATGGGCATGTCGTTAAAATAACCGCTAGTGAAAAATATTTTATTTTAAATACCATCCTTTTTTTAATAAAATAAAATCAACTGTCAAATCGAAATAAAAATCTCCCAAATATAAGTGTGAATATTAAGAACTCCAAATAAAATAATATCATTAACGTAGTGGAGGCCGGTTGAAGTTGAACGTGAGGCACATTGAAGATGATGGGTGCGTGATAATGAGCACATTACCAATGATTCGAATAGTGGACGTCATGGATGATCATGTGTAGATGTGCTAATGTATCGGTATACGCCATATCATATGTGATCTAGGGCAACTCATAAAATTCTTAGATTATAGTGGACAATGATAAGATCATGTCCTTACAAATATCCCCTTATGACATACAATCTAATATCCACAAAAACCCTCAAATGTAAATATCAAAATACATATCTTGAAATCTTCAAAAAATTCAAAATGTAAAATCTCCAAAGTTTCTTTGTCATCATCAGGGCATGCTAAATATATGATCTTCAAATTGTACCTACACATATGAGACAAGAAACAAATACCCGTGATGCGCAAAAGTTTGAAATAAAATGATAAGAATAAATGATAAATTAATTAAGCACAAGAAAATCATTAAATAATCAAACTTTCCCACTCCCCTATAATTCGTTCTCCCTTATTTCATGATGTCCCAAATAGACAAGAAAAGAAAACATCAACAATAAGTATGGAATGGGTCACAAATAAATAACCTTCTCTTTTTGAATTTTTCAAAAAATTTCTCACAAAAATATACAACAAAAAATCACACCATGAATTTACACTAAGATAACCAAGTTAATGAAAGCGTGAGTGTAGGGATGTGAACAAATTCGATAGAAAAATCAACTCAAACATTCATAATCATATTTGCACGATGAATTTTGGATACTCCTAACGAATGAACTCAAAATCGTCCTTAGGTGTAAAAGATGAATTTATATGAAATTGACTCAATCTAATCGACACATCAAAGTCTAAAATGATTTCCAAACCAATAACATCTAAAACTATATAATGCTTTTTCGAGACTTTGTCAGGACGTGCAAACCCATTGATTTCCAACCAAATACCCTCATAAATAATAATGCATTTTTTATTGAGGTTCTAAATTCTCCTTTTAATAGATTTTCTATTGGCCCCATTTTGGCATATTTTTTTCTTTTTATTGCCTTAATTTTTTCTTGGGCTCTTTCAAAATGTGGCTTTAATGACGAATTCACATGCCTCTCCCAGCCCTTTTCCGTGTTCACTCATTATTTTTTAAATATTAATTAAACTCTCATAGGCAATGGTTCTTACATTCAATACTTTCATTGACTCATTTTATCACATCTGGTTCATTTTAAGACAGGATTGAGATGAAAACATTTTAACTAACATGTGATAGACAAGTACAGAAATCAAATATATCCGTGAATGTATGCATTAAAGGAGACAATGAGTCAAATAACTAAAAAGTAATCACTAATTACATCTCGATGCTCCAAACATTACAAAGCATATGGATGAAATGAAGTTGTATCTCAAAACACTACCAAATGGTCACGTGGATAATGAAATGATGTGGTGACTTGGCCACCCTAAATGTTTTGTGCGCAAATGTGTTTGGTGCGCGAATGTTGGACTGGATTCCATGATATGTCTATTGCGCTCATGTTATCACAGAAAATAGTCATGGTGTCCTGTGATATCCTATAATCCTCCAGCATCTGCTTCATCCACAAGAGTTGCGTGCAACAATTCCTGGTGACGATATACACAAAATCAGTAGTGGACAAATAGATGGAGTTATGCTTATTTCTCATCTAAGAGACAAGCCCTAAGTGCTCCTACATCCATCTACATCCCCGACTCAATCTACATCCGAATAGGCAGACAAATTGTCATCGGTATCAAAGGAACACCAAATTTCATATGAGAGAGTCCCACTCAGGTATTAGATAATATGTTTAAGTGAATATAAGTATAATTATTTCGGGGATGCCTGATATCGCGCACAAACTCCACACTAAAAGCTATGTCGAGACGATTGGCAATCCAGTAGAGAAGACTGCATATCATACTCCGATGCAAGGTTTTCTCTATGTCCTTCCCTAAAGTTTCATTGCTAAGCTTTGTCGAGGTACTCATCGGGGTGCATGAATTCTTAAGGAAGTCTAACCCAAACTTCTTTATGAGGTCTCTTACATACTTGGATTGGGAGATGAACATCCCATCCTCTAGCTAATGAACTTAGAGACCAAGGAAGAACGTAAGGTCACTAACTATTCTCATATCGAACTCACTCTTCATCTCCTCCTCAAAGTCGTGAGCATGGTGGGAGCACGTGGATCCAAAGACTATGTCGTCCACATAGACCTGGGTAACCAAAATAAAACCTTTTTCCTCTTATAACAAACAACGTCTTATGTACTCTACCAAGCACGGGGTGCTTGCCTCAAACCATATAGGGCTTTCCTCAGATAATAGATGTGTCCAGGGTGCTTAGGGTCTTCAAACACTTTTGGTTGTTCCCACATAAACCTCCTCCGATAGAATGCCATTCAAAAAGTCACTCTTGGAATCAATCTAATATAACATGAAGCGCATATGACATGCGATGGTGAGTAGTAAGCTAATGGACACAAGCCTCGTAATAGAAGCAAATGTCTCCTCTAAGTCTACACCCTCAATTTGTGTGTTGCCATGAGTGACCAACCTAGCCTTACTACTTATAATGGTACCATTATCATCCATCTTATTCTTGAAGATCAACTTAGTACTAATCGCATTCTTCTCACTAGGTCGAGGGATAATTTCCCAGACATCATTCATTCTAAACTGAATCAACTCTTCTCGCATAATAGATATCTAGTGTTCATCTTTGAATGCTTCTTTAATATTCTTGGGATCGACTTTGGACATGTAGCACAAAAAGCTAACAATGTTCTCTAGCTGAATGCGAGTCTTGAACCCTAAGGTGGCATCTCCTAAAATGGAAGGAGGGTTATGACTCTTGTGAACCCAAGCAGGTATGTCCCTAAAGACAGGAGTAAGGTCCACCCTAAGTTTGTGAGGAATAATGGGATCATCACTGGGGGTGCATCATCCTCACATGACTGGTCAGGATCAAAAAATGTTGTTGGCTCATCATCTATAATAGTGACATCTATTGATTGCATAACCTTATAGTTGTTCAGGTTAAAAATGCGGTAAGCTCAGCTCATTAATGAATATCCTCGCTTTGGGAGTCGAACTTCCTTAATTTCTCTCTATCCATCAACATGTAGCATTTACTCCAAAAGACATGAAAATATGAAAAGTTAGGCTCCTTCCCTATCTACAATTCATATGGCATTTGAAGTGTGTGTGGATGAAGATATACCCTATTAATCGTGTGGTACTCGATAGACACAGCCTATGCCCAAAACCTCCTACAAACTCTACGACCTAGAAGCATAAATCTAGACATCTTCTGAATCATCTGGTTCTTCCTCTCAATAATACCATTTTGCTGAGGAGTTTTCACAACCAAAAATTCGGGTTTAATTCTGAGGCTATCACAATAATGATCCAGCTAATTTCTTGTCATTACCATTTTGCTGTGTTGATTATGGAGAACACGACACTCAGTTGTAAGAAACTCTATAGCATCTAATTTCTCTCTTGGGAAACCAACTATCAAATAATGAGAGAAATCATCTACTATCATGAGGATATACCTATTACCACATATACTCTCAGTGCGAATAAGACCCATAAGATCCATGTGAATCAACTCAAGCACACGTGAATTGGTAATGGAATTCAACTTCTGATGATGACTACAAACGTATTTTCCCTGCTGGAAAGGATGACAAATCGTGGAAGTTGGCTTTTTAATTGATGATAAGCCACGGTCTTTCTTTGATAAATGCTCCAACTTTCTAAAGTTAACATGACCTAGACGTTGATGCCACAGATCTATAGAACAGATGATAGTGTTGTTGCACTTAGGCACAATCCCGTAACAATTAATTTTTGTACTCACCCCTTACAATAGAAGTTTATCGTCTTGATCATAAATGTTACACTCATTCCGATCAAACTTTACAACAAAGTCTGCATCACACAGCTGGCTAATGCTGAAAAGGTTTGCTTTCAAACCTTTGACGTACAAAACATTATCTAGCTTAGGAAAACCGAGTATCTCTATGTACCACGTCCTATAATGCTAGATTTTCTCCCATCTCCAAAGGTAACTTCACCGTCCTTGCGATCCTCAACTCTAGTAAAAAAAGATACATCACCAGTCATATGCCCGGAGCAACCACTATCAAACTACCACTGGGATGTATTATGAGCATTAAGATATACATAGACAACAAGGGATTTCTCATCACGCTTAGGGACTTTAGTAGTGGTGACCTTTTATTAACCTTTATCGTTGTTGGGTCTAATCGGGATGTTATAAGTATCCACTGACGACAAAGACATCCGTTTAAACACTTCCATCAAACTTTGAGAAGTGGTGACTAGACACTCAACTTGTTCTTTAAGACTTGCAAAATTGCTATAATGGTGTGACAGAGTATGTGTACATTGAGTCCGGCCCAAACTATAGCAAAACTAACTAAGGTGACCTTTTCACTTGCAATAAGTGTAAAAATAAACAGTCTTAGGCGTACTTTGGTTTGATTTTCTTGGACAAACTTTCCTTTAGAGTTTTAGTTGAGGGATAAAAGGATTCACAATTAATTCAGGAACTGGTTTTAATGTGAATGAAATATGGAAGCATCATCGTAACCTATTTCCTAACTCTCACCAAACCCTAATGTGAGGTCGAGGAATATCTTATCCATCTTTCCATATTGTCCTCAACCATTATCTTGACCTCTCGAGCTCTCTCGAGATCATGATTTAGTTGGGCTACAAGGGCTTCAAGTTTCTTTCGAGTCTCTACGGATGTAAGGAGCTCACTTGTAAGACTAGCCATTTGTTTGGTCAAGTGCCCTTTCTCTTTCTCAAAAACACACAATCTTTCTCCAAAAACCCTATTTATCTATCTCTCTAAAACTCTCTCTCCACCCCAAAATCTTTCTCTCTCTCTTAAAGACATGCTAATAGAGGACTCCCTCTCTCTCGTGTCTCCTAAATCCTTATTTAGCATAATGATCCTAGTTGATAACCCTTTGGTTTTCTTTCTCATTTTAAAGGACTCAGTGTACGCGCGCTGTAGGTCACACTCGCTCTCACTTGCAGCATCCCCACCCTCTCTCACATTGTTTTCATTGTCGAGCCTCATCGTCGTGAGGTGCACTAGAAGTACTCACGTGACTAGCCATGAATGCGATGAAGTTACATTCATGCGGTGATTCTTCTCCTAAATCCACCGACTCGACCTCGCTCTCATCACTAAGGGTGGCATTTAAGGCAACTTTTCCCTTTCTTTGATGCTTTAACCTAGTTGGGCACTCATATTCTTTATGACCTTTCCCATCACACTCATAACATCTCTCTTCCTCTCTCTGTGGGGTGTCCTTTTTATCTTTTTCAAATTTCTTCCCATTTTTATTTTTCTCAAAACTTTTTTTATCTTTATATGTGCCATTATTTTTAAGTTTGAAAAATTTCTCAAAGTTTTTAGCAAAAAGGGCTAAATCATCTAAATTAAAGTCCTACTTAGAATCTGACGACAATTCGTCCCTCCTTTTTACAACTCCTCTCTATTTCTAGACTGGGCTTTAAGTGTTATCCCTTTTACTTTAGGTTTAATCGTTTTAGGAAACATGTCAATTTCATAAGTCTGATGGTCCCTTAGGAGTTATTCTAACCTAAGAGAATATAACATACCTAAAGAATTAAGCACAATGACTTTTGGAATAAAATGGGCAGGAGATGATCTTAATATATTTTTAACTACTCTTGTGTCAGGAATGTTTTCACCAAGATTAAAGCTAGTATTATCTATATCCGATAGATGTGAGTAAAATTCATCAAAACTTTAATTTCAAGCATGGTTATAGTTTAAACTGAGTAGTTAAATTTTGCAGTTTAGATGCCTTAACATCATTTGTGCCCTCGTGTGTAAGCTGCAGGATATCCCATACCTCTTTTGACGTGGTACACATCATGATACATAGGAACTCATCGGGAGAGACGTCTCTGGAAATTGCACTAAGGCCACGTGAATTATAAGTGCTCCATTTAAATTCATCCTCAGTCTATTTAGACACGGGTTTAGGATTGGTCACATTATCTACGGTAACAGTGGGAGGAGTCCACCCTCTTTTACAAATTAAATAGACACGCCCATCAATAGCCTTTAAAGTTAATTTTAGACGGGCTTTCCAATAAGCATAGTTTGTACCATAAAAATTTGGCATTCAATTATATAACTTATCCATTGAACTGAGCTTTTTCAAAAATCCATTTTTTTAGAAAATTGATATCCATAAAAATTTTGCGAAACAATTACACGGTAGAATTGTGTAAATGGTTCTTATACCAATTTGAGAGTGCCCTTCGGTTCAATGTCTCAACTTATTTAATTAAACTCCAATTTTATAACCAGTTTAATTTTAGCCTAGAACATACAACTAAGGGATTGGAAGCGATAAGTCTATCTAGCATGCAATCCAACAATCACAAAAATAGTTTCAACAAAAATCCTTGAAAAGGGAAAAACCTTTTTATTTCACTGTTGTAAGTAAACCTCGTTTTGACAGACGAATATCCCGCATGCCTCGGTTCGCTGTCTTCGGCATGAGCTCCCACGAGAATTTCAATAATAAGAATGGACATAGGTTCTCCTCAAGTATCACTCCAAGAATGGGTCATATGATTATAAGGGTTTCTCAATGATTCACATATATGATAAGGAAGTATTAATTGAATCAAAAGTGTTTAGGCCTTAAAAAGTGAAGGCTTAAATTACAGCAGGTCTACAGAAGATGAAGTTAAAATGTCTTACTAAATACCTAATGAGAGCATGTATTTATAGGCAAAAAAAAAATTCAAGGCAGCGGCATGTCGTTCGAACGACTTCTCAAGATCGTTAAAATGACATCAAGATGTCGTTTGATCATGCTTCGAATGACCTAAGGAACGAATAGGTAAAAATCAAAGCAGGGGGCTTCAAACGACCCATCGAATGACATGTGCATGTTGTTTGAACGATATATCCATGTTGTTAGAATGACTGTTAGCGAAAAATGTTTTATTTTAAATGCCATCCTTGTTTTTTCTAAAATAAAATTAGTTGTTAAATCGAGGACATAAAACCCAATAATAACTCCAACAAATACCCTCATGAATATATATATATATATATATATATACATACTCAATAAAAATAACTTATTTTGTTCTTATTTTATTTTTGTCCAAAACCTTCTTAACTCCATTTATTTTATGTTCATTCTCCATATTTCTCATGCAAGCCCAAAACTTTGTACATAAGGTTGCAAAATTCTATTCAACCCACTATACTCCAAAGAAACATAACCATTCCATAATAATTTATTTGTCACCTTTTTATTATACAAAGCCATCCACGTGCCACGCACACTCTATTGATGACATACAAGCCCATTCACACCTATTCGATCCTTACATAGCCCATGCATGCACTATAGAAATCATATATAACTCATGTGAACTCATGTATGTACACTTTTATGTAAACGTTTCAAGACTTACCCACAACTCTCCTTAATTATCATTTTAATCCTTTAATTAAACATCGGGGTATTACACGGTATCGGTGTCTTCGGTGTCAAAAGGAACAACAACAAATGCATCAATAGCATCATTCGTGGAATCATTTTCATCATTAGAATCTAAATGACCATTTTGTGTCAGAACATGAGCGGTTATCATTGGGGAACACCAAAAGCCAAAGTCACTAAATGTCTCAAGGAAAATGGTGGAGGACGTCAAAGAATCGTCTCAAGAAGGATAGAAATTTTATGTCTTTGAGACATAAAACTATTTGATGTCTTGAATTTTGATTGGTCAATACTGCTGGCACGTACCCCTTTTCATAAATGATGTGAGTCCCCACCAACAGTATTGACCAATTAGCATCCAAGACATCAAAAAGTTTGATGTCTCAAAGACATCAAACTTTTTTCCATCTCAAGAAGCCTAAAAATACAACTCGTATATTAACAAAAAACATCTAGATCTCAGCGAATCTTATTTAGCACAAATCAAAGTGATCTAACAATATAAATACAAACCAGTCACTAAATGTGCACAAGGTGCAATCGGTGCATGAACAAGTTGTAATACCTCGTGCTTCTAAATAATTAATTTAATTAGAGAAAATGTTAAAGGGCAAATTATAAATAAAAGATTTAAGTGGATAAATTAAATTGGATTCTCGCGCTAAATGATGGGAGTAAATATATGGGGTAAATACATTATTTTACTGGGTTGGACTTATGGGGTCAATTAAAAGCCAAAAAAGGTGTTAAAAAGATGATGGATTGTATATGGGTTAAGTGACCCATTGGATATAGTTTAGGAGTGTTTTGGGTTGGTTTTGGGCCCTGTAAGCTAAAGAAAAATTATCGATCAGTAACTAATGAGAAATTTTGGGACCTATTAGGAACTTGAAATACCCCGTAATTTTAATGCGTAATTAAATTATGAAACTTTAATGATCTGCACTAACTTATGACATAATTATTATATTTCATTAAGGTTATGTGTGTATGTTTTTATTTATAATTGGAATCTAACTTAATACACGGTAATGAGTTAATAATTATTTAATGAACAATTTAATCATTGACTTTTTACTTATACTACACGGCGGATTAAAATGTTAAGTATGGTAATTCAAGTTGACTTTTGGGACATATAGAATGTTTTATTATGACTTAGTGTTGGGTTTTAAGCCTATGGGTTAGAATATGACGTGGTCTAGGTTTTAGGTGATTTAGAGTTGTGATTTTGGATCACTTGGTTGGTATTTAGGTTAGTCATCTTCCTAATGTCATGCATGCTTGGTTATTATAATGGTTAGACTTAACCTAAACATATATTATACGTTTAGAGAGAAAACCCTAGAGACTGGAGAGAATGAGATCACTTGGAGGCAACTTGAAGAAGAAGAATTGGGGCATTGAGCTTGGAATCCACTTTTGGATTTAAGGGAAGTTTAGTTAGTATATTAATATATTTTTTATGTTATAGTATAATTGCTCATTGGATTCTGAACCTAAGTTAATATATTTGAAATTTTAGATAAATTAATCAACTAATTGTGTCATTATCCATGTTAATAATTTAAGAAGAAATTGGTGCAATTGTTTATGAAAATTTGCATGTTTGAATCATAGTTATTTGGATGATGTTGTATAATGTAAACCAATCAACAACCCCTTGATAATTGAATTTTTTTTTAATAATAAATTTGGGTCTAATTCATCGAATATAGAAAACTAGGGTTCTTGACTGAAAGTGAAATTTATCCATTTAAATCATGTTAGAATCATGTAAAAACTTTATTTATAGGTTCAAATTAATGTTGGGATAATTAGTTATGAAGGTGTTTAGGTTTAGGATTGATTAGAGGCTCGGAAGTGAAGTTTTAGGGTTGTTAATGGTACATTTTAGGAGTTGGAGTAGAAGATATACGTAAATCTCATTTGAACATGTCATTAAAACGAATTTAAGGATCTCGTACGAATGACCATAGTAATCTAGTTTGAACAACCTTCGAATAACTTTGAAAATATGAAGTTGTAGAACTTTTATCTTCAGGTTTATCTTGGGATAGTTTAGGATAACCTCCAACTTAGTGAAATTAATGTAAGAATATATGAACATTATGGGTTAGAGGCTGGAACTTTTTGGGTAATAATTTGGATACCTAATTAATAGAGAAGTTAAGCTGGGTAATATATTTAATACTTAGTTACCTTTATATGATGAGGTTACTTGTTTTGTTTTATGTGCAATATGCCGCGTTTATGTAATCATAGTTCATGTACTATATGGTATATTCTTATGGACCATGCGGTGACACCACTTTGGTATCCCCATAGATAAAGACGGGTTATACCCTGGCTCGCATGACTGTGAGCACTACAGCATTGTAGTACCATGGGTCAGATGACGATATTCCAAAAAAGAGCGACGAGCTTACCTTTGGTCGAGCAATGATGGCACCTTGGTACTCTAGTAAATAGACATGAGTTGTACCCTATTTCGGACGATGTTAACAACTTTGGTATCTCAAAAAAGAGTGTTGGGATTATCATGGGTCTTCCAACGGAATCACTTTCGTACTCCGATAGATAGACATAAGGTGTACCCTGGGTCAGGAGATGACACCTGTGTCCATCCTTAACCATTAGGGGGGTATCTCCTTCCTATGGTCTCGGGGGAGGGAGTGAAGGTCTCGCACCCTTTGTCTCCTAAGAGCCCTTCGGTCGTCATCAATATGGGGTGAATGTAAAGAGATGGAGTTGCCCGCCTATTTTGCACAAAATAGGCAAATGAACATGTTATCGCCTCCAGAGAGAAGCATAAAAGATAAACTAATACTTGCGAAACCAATAGTTCTGAGGTTCGGGGCTAAGTTACGGAATGGGAAGATTTTAAGCACCCATCCCGCCCTTTTGATCTCTCATGGGCTTGTGTTACGATTTTCCTTAATTTTTCCATGAAGTGTGTCTGCGTGTATATATTGAAGGAGATAGGAATTGCCTGACTCATATCGTGGAAAAGATAGAGTGAGGTCATCCGAACAAATGTTCTCGAAGTAATAATTAAAAAGTATGATGTATGTGCTTATAAAGATATTGACCGTTATGATGGAACGATAATATTTTTAAATAAAATGCTAATACGAATCTCAAGTCTGATATATATGAGTAATATATAGGGAAAAGATGGAAATATGAAATTGGAAAAATTGGACTCGAGTCTCGAATTTTAGCTCGAAATGCCTATGTAGCCTAAAAAGGCATCAAAGTCCACATAGTTCGCATGCGGCATAAAGTTGGTGTTTATCCCATGAATTTAAATGACAGTTTATTATATGTGTGTGTGTGTAGAAAATGTATTTTTAGGTTTGAGAAATTGTGACGGATAATCCCGTTGGAATTTATAGGCATAACCCTCTTTTTCTTTGTTTTGGGTTTATTGTAGAAAATAAAGTATGTGCAATATAACTACTAAAGGATGAGATGTTAATGTAAACACTAGATTAAGAAATTATGTAACTAATGAGAAAATATAGAATTTAAAGAGATAGGAGGATATTTAGACCTTCTTTAGAGAATTGAGGCTCGATCTTGATCCTTGATGAGCTAACTTGAATGTTAAGTTGTAAGTTGGATGAGAGAGAAGGAGATTTTTCTAAATTGGGTATGAAAATGATGAGAATGAAAGATGGAAAGGAATTTCACACAAGGAAACTTCACTGATTACAAGAGAATGTTGCTGAGATCACTGATATTGATGGATCAGAGATCTGTAAAAAAGTGAGATCATTCCCTCCTTTGATAGGATAGGGGGACTTTCGATTGGCATACCCCTAGCCCTGCCAATCGGTAGGTGACCCTAGACACACCGCCGATAGGCAGGGAAATGGACCTGTTAATCGGCAGTCTCGTGCAGATTTTTGTAAAAAATGGTCATATAACGCAATCCATAAATCCAAATCTCACATGGGGCATACCATTATAAAGGTAAATCAGAGACCTTAAAGAGTCCTTTGGGCCGCTCCCGAGTTAGGGAGTTAACCTTGGGTCAAACGGGGCTCGAAAGCGCTCGTCGGTCCTTTGGACGGGAGATCGTCAAACAGTAATGGATTGTTCATCCAAACCGTAAGTTAGAATTGCGCACGGGGCAAACTATTGGAAACTTTATGAAAGGTTCTTTGACTTTCCAAAGAGCTTTTCTCAAAATTCGGAGAATTAACTTTGGTCAATCGGGATTCGAAAGCGCCTGGTGTTTCAGAGTAAAATGGGTCATTCGTCCGTACTAAAGGCTAATTCGCGCATGTGGGGGACCATTGAAAAGGGTATTCAGTGCCCTTTGAAGATTCATTTAGTATTGTTCGAGCTGAACAGTTGACCTGAGTCAAATAGAGCCCGAGGGCACCCAGTGGCCTCCAAATCAGTTTTCGGGAGAAAACGGATCATTCGTCTGAACGATTGTGCCATTTAATGCACCAGGAGGATCGTTGTAAAAAGGTTTCAATTCCCTTTAATGATTCATTAAACTTTTGCTCTAATACCAGAGTTGATTGAAATCAAATCGGAGCCCATGAGCGCCCAATGGACTCAAATTTTTTGTAGTAAAATGGTTCATTCGTCTAAACTGTTATGCCGATTTGTGCACAGGATGGACCATTAGAAAGGAGATTCATAACCCTTAAAATATTCATTAAGCTTTTTTGCTATGACCATAGAGTTGATCGGAGTCAAATGGGGCCTAAGAACACCCTATGGCCTCTAGATCGGTACTCGGAGTATGACCTAGGGTTTGTAATGAATTGGGGGGGGGGGGGGGGAGGTGATAGGGACCTAAGGAAAGACTTAGGGGGTCCTAGAATGTGATTTCTGTAGATCCCCTCGATGGGTGAGCTTGGAACAAGTGAAATCCGTCGAATAAACACCACATGATGTTTTGGGAAAGGTGTCGATTCTGTAGACCTAAGAGGAGGGTCGAGGCCATTTCCGAAGACCTAAGGTAATGCTGGGGATGGATGATTCTACGATTTGAGGTCAATTATAAGGACCTAAATATGGGAGCGATAAATTTTGATGGTCGAGGTCAATTCTGAGGACCTAAAGTGAGAGCGACCAATTATGACAATCAAGGTTAATTCTGACGGTCATGGTCAATTATGAGGACCTTAAGATGGGAAGCGACCAATTCTGAGGGTCGAGGTCAATTCTGAGGACCTTAAGTGGGAGCGACCAATTCTGAGGGTCGAGGTCAATTCTAAGGACCTTAAGATGGGAAGCGACTAATTTTGAGGGTCGAGATCAATTCTGAGGACCTTAAGTGGGAGCGACTAATTTTGAGGCTCAAGGTCGATTTTGAGGACCTTAAGTGGGAGCAACCAATTCTGAGGCTTAAGGTCAATTCTGAGGGTCAAAGTCAATTTTGAGAACCTTAAGATGGGAAGCGACCAATTCTGAGGGTCGAGGTCAATTCTGAGGACCTTAAGATGGGAAGCAACCAATTCTGAGGGTTGAGGTCAATTCTAAGGACCTTAAGTGGGGTGCGGGGAATATCTCTCCTGGGAATTTGCTATGTAAGATTCCATTAGGGAGGAGACCTTCATCTGGGGATTACATTCTTTTGAGAAGGAGTTGAAAATCTTAGTGTGATAATTCTATTTGGGGAGACAGTTGATGACTTGAGGTTTTGGGATACCACTGGGGAATGTGTTGTTGGGGAGAGATGCCCGATTAAGGCTTTTAACTCTGCTTGGGGAAATTTGGAATTTATCTGAGGAAAAGTTTTATTTAGTAATTCTTATTGTGGAAATGGCAAGCTCCGTTGAGGAGGCACTTGATTTCTGCTACATATGAAGTTTTGAGATTCCGGTAGGGAGTGGTAGCAAGTTTTCGGGATGGGGGTGCACCAAATTTTAGGTTTCCAAGCTGGCAAAAATGTGATATTAATCCAACTGGGGATTTGAAGAACTTAAATATTGATTTTCTTGGCAAAAAAATGTTCCAAAATTCATTGGGTAATTTTTCGAGGAATTTTCAGGATTTTGGGGGATTTTTTTTACAAAATTTCAGGTATGTACTGGTCGTCGGTTGTGGGAGCTGCCAAACGGCAGTGGCATGGTCTTTTAGACTACCTAGAGAAGGGGGAGGGACAGTTTTGATCAGCAGGTGTCAGGGAACTTCCGATCAGCATACCCCTTAGCCTCTTATAAAAAGAGGCGAGTTCTCCTCATTTTTCATAGCTTCTAGCTTTCTCCTTTTCAACTTCTCTCTTATGTACTTTTTCATGCACCCGTTCTTCCTTTGAGTTTAGAAAATATTGGAGTTTTCACGCAGTGAGGTCCGCATTGCATGGTTGGGTGTCGATGACTCGGCGCACTTGGAGTAGTGAGCTAGGGCGCCTTTAGCATTTGGCAACGAGAACACTTTTGATTTGTTGGAGCCCATTGACAATGAGGAGACTCTTCTAAGTGAGCCTACGCATCATCATTAGTCCAGAGTGAGGAACCCTGATGGTTATGTAAGTATTGTATGACCCTTGATATCCCTTTTCACATTTCTTCGCATTTTCTTGTTTGTTTGAATTTTGACCAATGGTTTTTTTTCGACAGACTGACATTGCTGCGATGAGTCTTCACTCCCGAGGGATGACGGGATTTAGAGACATGTGGTAGCATCTTCCTCTAGTGGTGCACTGGGAGGTTTCTTTAGCTCGTTTTGGTAGTTTTGCATCTACGTTGGATGAGACGCCACGTTCTACGACAGTTCTATGCGCTTTGGGGGAGAGGTGGTGGGATACTACTCACACTGTACATCTTGGTTTGGGGGAGATGACATTGACTCCCATCGACGTACAGAAGTTGCTAGGGCTAGACTATAAAGGAACCCATATAGAGGTGGATCGCAAGCTGAGGGTGATGTCGATGGTGGTGGAGGCGGTGCTGGGTGATGTGGGATGGATAGTCTCTGATGATTCGATTCACATTACTGCTTTACGAGAGACGCTTTTGAGCCGGAGTATTAACGAGACAAACGATCTTCAGGTTCGTTAGATGGCTCATTTTTTCATTCTTTTACTGCCGGGAGGATTTCTGATGGCTTCGAGCGACGACATCATCCATTTATGGTTTTTACCATACTTGAGGGTATTTTCGAATATCCCTCTCTTCGAATGGGGGAGCCTAACTTTGGCGACCTTTTATTCATCTTTGGATGCTTTTAGTTTCTGCTTCCGGTAGACTTTTACTAGAGCCGCGTATCTTTTGGAGGTATTCTTATTTTTTCTTTTTTTTCCTTTATGCATTTCCCTTTATTTTCTTTTTGATTTCTTCTGATTGACGACCCTTGTCTTTTATCCTTTTTTTTTCTTCTCCTTTGCTCCAGAATGACTAGTTTGTTCTTTTTTCATTTTTCTTGCATCATGTTCGAGTGTTGACTACCTGGCTAAGGGACATTTTGGATTGGGTGGCTTCTGCGACTGCTCATATTTGGGAGTCGATCTCGGTTCGTTCCTATTTTATGCCATCTGCTTCATCTGGGGGGATCTGGACTGGGTAATAGAGACTCCTCAACTCGTCATTGGGGGAAGCACGTGGGTTTTCGGGAAAGGGGATCATGGAGAGAGAGAGAGAGAGAGAGAGAGAGAGAGAGAGAGAGAGTTTGAGGGAGAGAAAGTGAGAATGAGAGATAGTGTTGGGGGTTCGGGCTGAGTCCCGTTATTTTTCTTTGTTCCTTGTTCTGCAAAAGAGATGTAATGATATATATATGCGCAATAAATGGAGTTTATTTTATTTATCTTTACTTTAAATGACTTAATCTACATGTACTTTTTATTTTGTTTACTGAGACCGTAAAAAGGATTAGAATTATTTAAAAGAGAGTTTATTTTAAAACAGGATAAGTTAAAAATAGAAGGAGAAGAAAATTCTGAATTCTTTTGAAATAAAAATTATTTTTATTAAGTTTTTGATTTTGACAAAAAAGGAAAAAGGGAATTTTCTAAAAATAAGGGGATGCCGATTGGCATACCCCTTGTCCTGCCCATCGGCAGGTCATTCCAGTCCAATCACCCCAAGGTTTTGATTGCACTTTCTTCAGCTACTTTGTCCTTGATGGGGTAGGGTTTCATCCAGATTTTACAGGACTTTTATCTCTAGCCAAGTTTTCCAAGTATAAAAAGGTGTAGGATGGAGGGTTTTTCTTTACCAATCCACATTTTTCCTTATCTTGTTTATTTCTTGCTTCGTGTCTTGTTTCTTCCAAAATGGTTCTTCCCATAAGTGTTGAATTTGCCTCTTACCTCAAGAATTTAGAGACTATGTGCTCGTACGATGTAGACAACGATGCCTTCAACTTGCATCGGGTTTCTTGATGGCACAATCGGCCCAATGACTAGAACATGTTGATGGTGGCAGTAGAATTCTAGTACCCCAAGGATTATGCCTTTAATTTTAATTTTGATTTTGACGAAGTCTGCCCGACTTACGAGGAGTTCTCTACTATGTTGGGGATAAATCCCAGTGTGGCGACAGCCATGCCCAAATTCTTTCAGTCACTCATTAGGCATAAATTCTTCACATTTATCCCCTTAATTTTGGTATTTTTATGATCCCGTGCGATGTAAATAACTTGGATTTGTCTCATATTTATGCTACTAACCCTTTTTGGCAAGTATTTCGTATTTTGTATATATCTTATGTGTTTTACAGGTATTTCATGCAAGAAAGATGGAAAAGAGAACTAAAAATAGTGAAAGAAACCAAGAATCGAGGAGTTAAAGGGCATTTTCATAATTTTACAGCCTTAGTTCAGAGGTGGGACCAACTGGAAAGTTGATTATCTTTCAATTACAAGAACACTGGAAAAAATGACACCTTAATCCGATTTACGGTGAAGAAGTTATGCCAATTTGAAGTTGACAAGAAATCATAGAAAAAAGCTGTCAGACCCAAACCGAACCGAATCTGAGGAAAAAGAACCGGCCCGCCCATTTGTCACGCACCAGATCCGTTACGAAATTAGTCACGCTCCAGATCCGTTACAAAATTAGTCGCGCTTTCTAAGTGTGACAAATTGGCAGATACGTGATTTTTATTTTGTGCTTATTTTTTAACAAAAAGAGTTTTATGTTTTGGGGACTCATCTAAACGACCTCTAGCCTATATATTTAGTCATTAGGACTCTTTTTATGCAGATTTCATTTATGTAAAAGTTCCATAACAAGTAGGAACATCTAGGAGAAAAATTCACATATTTTGCACCATTAATTCAAGAGCTTTTCAAGTTTTTCTTCAACCTTTGATTTCTTCTTGCATGTTCTTGTTCTTCAATCTTGGTAACTTTTATTTCCAGCACTTTTATTATTATTTCTCATGTTAGGCTAGGTTTTTAAAGGTCGGGATACATGAACCCAGCCTGATGTGTTAATTGCATGTGTGTAACATTAATCCTCTGAATTTAGTGATTGATTACGACCGTATTGCGTAGGAACACAACAATTTTAGATCTTTATATCTCGTTTGCCTCTGGGTAACCAAGATGATTTAGAATGCAATTCGAGTGTCACTATCGCGATACCGATTTACTCATCCTCAGATTAAGTATGATGCGGGCTTGAACCTCATATACGTAATGCTTGGGAGTACTAAATTCTGGGTCAAATTAATCGATTAAATTTACTATTAATATTATAACTGCAATACACTAGGGTTGGGGGATTGTGTCTCTACCTTAATTTTTCCAATTAGTTTTAGTTAACTTCTTTATTTTTCCCTTTTTCCTTTCTCACTCAATCATCATCTTTTACACTTTATTTTTTGAAGTAATAAATCAATTAAAATCTTTAAAACATTCCCTGTGGATTCGATACCCAGACTCGCCACTATACTCCGCAAGAGTGTAGTTAAAGTTTAGTTTTTTTTTGTATTGTGGTCGGAAGCCGATAACAACGACTAGCGTATTTACACAAACGCTCGGTTATCAACTCGATCAGTCACTTCGAGCACTATTAGTAGACTCTCTCGATATTTCACCCTCGATAAATTGATCATTGGTTACTGGAGGAATGATCTCCCTCCGAATTGTGCAGGATGTTAATGATGTGGGCTATGTTGGAGTCGTCTCCCTTGGCTTAACTTTAAAGTTACTATTGCTAACTGGGGACCTACTAGTGGACCCGCAAATTGATGTCACTCCTGTATGGATGTCATATTATCTCAATCCTGCGACGGTGATATTAGGAGAGACCCTGAACGGTCTAGATGCTCGACGGGCAGGCCGTTCTGACTTTCTAAGAGGAAACCTAGTTATGATGTTCATGTGGTTGTCTAAGGGATTCTGTTTGGCGATCCCCCTAAATATTCCTTGGCAATTTTGTCAAATTTCTTTACCAGCTATTTCATCAGCTTTGGCCCGACTATCGAGAATTGGGAAAACTGGTTTATGGAGCATGAGGCTCGATGTCTGTGCTGGTTAGTACCCTAGTGGGGAGAGTTCTAACCCATTTTGGAATGGGGAGAATACTAGTACGTTCGATTGGTTGGCCTCCAACAGATCGCTTTTTATTTTCCTTGGTGGCTCCTGCGTCAAGTAAGATAGGTGCAGATCGTGCCTTCCCGTATTCTGGACTTCTTTCTTATAGAGGATTTTACGAAAGGCATGCGCATGCGGCTGAGCTCTTTATGGGAGAGTCATCGGTTGCCAACCCATCCTTCCCAATCTATTGTCAGGGTTTGGCACATTTCTGGGGACTATATGAAATGGCGATGGAGGAGGCTAGTGGCTAAGATGTTGGTCGAAAAAATCATGCAAAGATGGCTCGTTGTGTTTGAAATCATGGAGGGAGGCAAATTGGTTTTCCCCAATCTAGTCCGGGCTTACCATTCCCTGTAGCTTTTTTGGTATTCCATCTAAGTAGGGGAAGTTTAGGGATCCCAAAATTTAAATGATGATGGGGTTGGTTCTTCTTTCAGTTGCGGGTAGGATCTTTTGTGTAGATGGTGATTATTTGTCTTTATTTGAAGATTTCTTGATGGTTTTGGTTTTGTATTTGGTAAGTGGTAAGAAGGTTGTTTAGTAGTAGCTTAGTTTGTTTTTTTTTTAGGATAGCTAAGCTTGTCGGGGGAAGTCATTTAACTCCCTACGCTGATATATCATGTAATCGTGTTAGGTTTTCCCATAATGGAATAAAAATGATTTTAGTTATATTGTTGTGCATCTGGATGAGTTTTACATCTGAATTATCTATACTAATCGCTAAGGAATACATAATCATTTTGTTCATGTAAATGATAAAATGAATTGTCGTTCTTGTGGAGAAGAAAAGAATAGCATTTTGCAAAAAAAAGGGGATCGTGCTCATGTAAAGCGTATGATCTGCCAACGTACCTTTGGGGATTTTGAAATGTTTTAGAGAAGTAGGCCCCACGTAGTAATGGGTAGAGGGAAATGAGGAAATTTTTATTTTTTTTAGTATAGAAGGCGGATGAGAAGAGTCGTAGTGCGCCAAGATTTCAGGCTAAGGGTATAATTTTTTGAGATGGTCCAGGTTAACTAGACGGGTCATCTCTTCTCCATCAAGGTCGGTGAACATAGCGACGCCGCTGGATAGGATATTTTTCATAATGTATGGGCCACTCCAATTTGGTTTGAATTTTCCTCTGGGGTTTAGAAGGGTTCTATGATTTCTTTAAGGGCTAAATCCCCTTCTCAGATACCGCGGTCCTTGACTCTCCTGTTAAATGATCGCGTTATTCGGCGATGATAACCTTGTATATGATATAGAGCCTTTAGCCTTCTTTCGTCCAAGAGTGATAACTCGTCAAGATGGGTCTGATGCTAATCTTCTTCCTTGACTTTGCTTTTAAGCCTGATGCGTAATGAAGGTATTTCTAGCTCGCTGGGTAGGAATTATTCCATGTCGCATACCAGAGATTAAGTGGTAGCCCCATTAAATGCTCGAATAGAAGTGCAATAGACACAGAGGGTGTAAGGGATCCGATTAGCCCAATCTTGGCAACTATCGGTCATCTTATTAATGATTGCTTTGAGGTTCTTATTACCTGCTTCGATTACACTGTCAGTTTAAGGTTGGTAGGGAGAATACTTGTGCCTCTGGATTCCATACTCGTCGACCAATTTCGTGACTTCTGCCTCAAAATGTAATCCACTGTCTGACACGAGCTCATACGGGACCCCGTATCGATAGATGATGTTTTTTTGGATGAATTTGGCTACCTTTTTGGCATTCAGAACCGTGTATGACTCAGCTTCAGCCCATTTAGTGAAGTAATCAATGGCAACTAAGATGAACTCGTGCTCGTTTGAGTCTTTAGGTGTAACTTTCCCTATGATATCGATGCCCCATGTGGAAAATGGTTAGGGGGAAGTCATGCTGTATAATTCTCGAGAAGGGAAGTGTTGGAGATTGGAAAATTTTTGGCATTTAAGGCATCTTCGAACATAGGTAGTGCAATCCTGAACCCTGGTAGTCGAATAGTAACCCTATTGGATAATTTTCTTATCGAGTACATGGCCATTCAGATGGGGACCGCACTCCCCACTGTGGATCTTCTGCATTATCTCTTCAATGTTAGCCCATGCGATGAAGTGTAAATGGGTTCCATCGAAGATTCTTTAAACAATGCTTTATCATAGACAATGTACTGGGCATCCAGTTTGCATAGGGTTTCTCGATCTTTCTTATTATAATTTTTGGGGTACCTACCGTATTTGAGGAGGTGCCAATTATCGTAATACTAGCACTCTGTCATATCAGGATCTTCTTATGTGATGAGCTCGATATGGTAGCATTGGGTTGGTTTAGACTTCTTCTGGACTAGGAAGGGGGCCATCATTATTCCCTCGGGCATGTCAACAATAGAGGCTAAGGTAGCAAGGTCATCGGCTAAGCTTTTTTGTGCTCGGGGCAAGAAGTGGAAGGTAATATCTTAGAATTGGGAGGTCAGTTCTTCTAGGTGGGCACGGAAGGATAAGAGTTTCTCATCCCTGACTTTTCATCTTCTGAGGACCTGACCAATGATGAGGGTTGAATCCTTGCAAACATCTAGGCATTAAATTCCTTTCTTGAGAGTGACTTTGAGGCCCACGGTGCATGCCTCGTATTAGTTCATGTTGTTAGTGCAGGTAAAGTCTATCTTGATGGAAATGGGAGTGTGAGAGTCATCAGGGGCGATTAGGAGTATCCCAATGCAATATCGTTTCTTGTTGGCAACGATGTCAAAGAACATTTTCCACCGGAGGTCCTCTTGGGAGGTACAAAGGATATCTTCATTCGAGAACTCAAAAATCTAAACATCATCTTCCTCCATAGGGTGGTCAATAAGGTAGTCAGATACGGCTATTCTTTTCATGGATTTTTGTGTGACATACACAATACCGAATTCAGCTAGCAACATCAACCATTTGGCCATTCGACTAGACAAGGCAGGTTTCTCGAGCAGGTATTTGATAGGATCCATTCAGGATATAAGTCTGGTGGTAAAAGTGAGCATATAGTGCCATAATTTTGGGTTGACCCATACAAGGGAGACACATGCTTTCTCTAAGGTAGCGTAGTTGACTTCATACCTGACCAACTTGAGACTGGAGTAGTAGATGTACCTCTATTTGCAGGATTTTTTAATTTATTGGGCTAGTAGGGCCCCAGCTGCGGTATCTGTTACGGTCAAGTATAGGAGTAGAGGGAGATCTGGTTGCGATGGCATGAATATCGGAGGTCGGGTTAGATATTGCTTGACTCGATCAAAGGCTTCCTGACAAGCTTCATTCCAAACCTTGGTTTAATCCTTTCGAATGAGTTTGAATATGGGTTCACAAATAGAAGTCAACTTGCTGATGAACCGACTGATATACTATAATTTTCGAAGGAATCCCTGGACTTCCTTCTCCATTCGGGTTGGTGGCATTTTGAGTATAGCTTTCAGTTTGGCAGGATCTTCTTCAATACCCTTTTTGCTAACCATGAATCCCAACATAATGCCAAAAACATATCTATGTGGGTTAAGTCGTATCTGGTATCTTCGTAGTCACTCGAAGAACTTTCGGAGAGCGGGAACATGACCTTCTCGAGTCTTAGATTTGATGATCATATCATCCACGTAGACCTCGACTTCTTTATGTATCAGATCATAAAATATGGTTGTGGCAGCCCTCTGGTAGGTAACCCTTGCATTTTTTAGACCAAACGGCATAACGGTGTAATAGAAGGTTCCCTAAGAGGTGATGAATACAGTTTTTCTTGATGATTCGAGTGCATCTTGATCTGATTGTATCCGACAAACCCATCAACGAATGACTTAAGAGCATGATTTTCCATGTTGTCTACAACCATGTCAATATTGGGTAGCGAATAATCATCCTTTAGAAAGGCCTTGTTCAAATCTCGATAGTCAATGCATATGCAAGCCTTTCCTTCAGATTTTGGCACGGGTACGATTTTGGCTAGCCATGTGGGTTATTTGATCACCCGGATGAAACCCACGTTGAACTGTTTGACCACCTATTCCTTAACCTTAAGCGACCATTCGATGTGGAGCTTTCATAATTTTCGTTTGATTGGTTTACATTCTGGGAGAGTTAGAATCTTGTGCAAGGTTATTTCGGGATCGGTGCCGAGTATGTCGTCGTAGGACCATGTGAAGGTGTCTATAAATTCCTTCAGTAATTCTTTGACTTGTGCGCCTTTATTCTCGTCAAAGGTGGACCATAACCTAATCTCGCGTAGTTGGCTACTAGAATCGAGATTAATAATAATAGTTTCATCTTCATTAATTTAAATGCGGTTATGTTTTTTATTATTAATCTTATTAAGATCAGTTAAAAATTGTTCATTTGCAAATTCATCATCATCAAGAGTTTTATTAGAATCAAGACAATTAATGTAAGGTACAATAATATACTCAAAATATTCATTTATTTCATTCTCGAGAAATACAACGTTGAGAACCCATCGAAGGAGAACTCGTTTACATTGTGATCAGAACCGGGAGGAACAAGAAAAGAAGAAAACATGGGATAAACATCTGGACTGGTATAGCATGCCAGTTAAGGAGAGGTGATTCAGCAGATTTGATCAGGAGGGATGGATCTGATGATGTAGTGTTTGAGTGGATCATCCAGAGTGTCAGGCCCAGTGTCTGCAAATTAAACGAATCCTCAGATTCACTTCCCTCAGAATCTCCAGTAGTAGCTATAGTCTT
Organism: Sambucus nigra; assembly: GCA_949130495.1. Taxonomy (NCBI): domain Eukaryota; kingdom Viridiplantae; phylum Streptophyta; class Magnoliopsida; order Dipsacales; family Adoxaceae; genus Sambucus; species Sambucus nigra. The sequence continues at coordinate 40,859,984 of OX422213.1, forward strand.
CTCAATGAGTGGTTGCACATGATACTAGGAACTTTTAGCCCATGAGTAGTTATCTTGGAAAAATATCTCCATTCCTGGCTTCATCTTCTTGTCTATATGATCATACCACAATTTGGTAAAGCCAAATAAGGGGAAATATTCACCCTCTTTGATGAATCTTTCGTTTAAGGAATCCCATAAGACATTCTTGGTACTTTCTAGCCTTATCTTCAACCGAGGTTAGCAGAGCATTCGGAGTTCCTCTGTTGATGGTTGATAACCCATGACAGAAGGAGTAAAGGCCTTCTTCAACACTATGGGTTCTAGTATTCCCTGTTTTCGTCATCTCAGCCCCAATCTGGGCATGAAGTGCGTGTTCTTGAATATCTATATCACATTGATGTTACCGTGAGGGTTGTGTTCCGGACAAACTCTATCTTTGAAACCATCCCTTGTTGAGAGTGGAAGTAGCTTGACTCTAAAACCTAACATAAGCATATCATTTACCCCATGTTGTATCTACAGTACCGAATTACTAGTGCTTGCATTCTCAGTGTTATCATTGTCGCCCAAGATGGTGATGACCTTCTCATTAGCGAAGAACTTCAGTTTTTGATGGAGGGAGGAAGACACACCCTTGGTACTATGGTGCTACGGTTGTCCTAATAAAAGGTTGAAATAAGTTAGTATGAAGATGACTTGGAATTCAGTAACGGGATTTACAGGGACAACCCCTATTATAATCACGCGTTGTGGTAGAAGTTGGAGCAAGGTTTCTTACTTTCAGTACCAAGAAATTGAGGGTTCTTAATGAATTAACATTAAGTGTTGATCCATTATCGAAAAGCAAAAGTGGGATGGCCTTTCTCATGACATCAGAGATATTGAGAGCATAGTTGTGATTTGGACCAAACTTAGGTATTTCCTCTTCGAAGAAGGAGAGCATTCTAGTATAGGTTAGAGATCTGACCAGATTCATTGAGTGTGGGACTGGTAAGTAGTTTAATCAAGGTATTTTGGTATAGCTGGGAAGACATAAAGAGTCCCCATAAAGTGATATTAGCCCGAGTTTCCTTCAACTGATCAATTATCTTGCTCTCCTCGAGGGTCATTTTCGATATAGGGAGTTTCTTAAAACCTTTTCCCCTATCGATCATTGTTGATTGAGGGTTTGGAACCTGGTAATGCCCCACTAATCTAGTTATATGGTTCACAGAAAAGGGGAAAAATAGAAACCTTATTTCTTCGTCTATCTGGGGTTGCTCGACCATTTTGTTAATTTCTCCTAGCAGATCCTCAAATGATATTATTCCACATATACTGACTACTAGGATAGTTTTTCTGGGTTTTTCTCTTCATCTGAATTATTGAATTCGTCTCCCCATCCGGTGGAAATGATTTCATCTTTCCATGAGAAGTCAATGCACTCTACAACCTCAATGGTCTATTCGTATAGATCCTCCCACTCAACGGGGAGATATAAAAGCGAAGGGACCAAGAGCCCTTGTAGATTCAAAGCATCAAGTAGCTCAGACATACTACAAATTTCATCGGTCTGTCGGAATAAGTCTGCCATGATTTAGACGACGTCATCTAAGTTGGCTTCGTTGATGGGTACCACCTAACTATCTAACTCTCGAGCCTACTTTCAAGCTTTCAAGAACAGTGTGCTAAATTTCTAGCAGTCAATGGTCATCTTTGAGGATAATGTCAGCCCAAACTCTTGGAGTTGATTCAATACCGCTAAAAATTCCATATATTTTCCTTCAGAACGAGTACGAATGGCAATACATGCTCTTGTAAGAAGCGACAGGGATAGATCGATAAAACTCGTAGGGTGTAGGAGAAAGTACGGGCAAACAGTTAAGGGTTTAGGTGAATATACGGATATGATGGGCAATTTATTGGGTATTATCTGGGTACATGGGTCAAATTCTGGATCTTCTTCTAGGAAGAAAGTATTTTTATGATCTAGGAGTGGATTGTGGGTAGTGTCTTGTTTATGATTGGCTGGTGGCGCGATGATATACCAGTCAATCAAACCTTGGATTACATTTTGGAGATAGAAATACTGATCAGTGGTATGGCCGACATTTTAATGGAAATTATAATGGAAATTTTTGGGAAGTGGGTTCGGTAATGGACGAGGGTCCAATGGCTTGATAATATTTAGGCTCAAAATTGCTTGGTAAACTTTGGAGAGGAAAGGGTGAAGCTCGATGTATTCTTTTCTAACTAAGTTAGGGAGGCTTTCTGGTGCCCATGAAATGGCAAACTGAGAGATGTTATTGATGGTTGAAACTGTGGTATTAACAGGCTTTTCATACTTTCTTAGAGTGAACTATCCGGATACTTTCTTTGGCTCAAATTTTGTCTTGGCTATACGATCTTCGATCTCCACTCCTACTTCCTGGTAGGCTCAGAAATGGGGGTAATATTGTCCTCCCATCGTTGCTCGGACATGGGGTAAGAAGTTTTTCTTCACAATACTGACTTGCTCTTCTTCTAAAGGCTGATTGGTTATGGTGGTGTCTTTATCTCTCCATCTTGATATGAAATCACTGATAATTTCCCCAGGATTCTATTTGAGATGCTTTAAATCACGGAAGGTAACCTCTAACTCCTCGTTATACTTGTACTGTGATATGAATTCACGGGCAACATCCTCCCAACTTCGAATTTTATACTCCTGGAGAAAAAAGATCCAGTGAAGAGTGATATCCTTTAAAGTTTGTTGGAAAAATAGGGCCATTAGTGTCTTGAAGGCACTTAGGAGAGTCATGGCTCGGTGGTAACTTCGGAGATGAACAATTGGGGCCTTGCTACCCCCAAACTTCTCAATGTTGGCCATCTTAGACTTTTTTGACAATCTTGACTTAGGGTAGGGAGACATATGGGTGTAATCCATGTAGTTCCCGGAGATTTGGACTTGGTCAAACATATTGGTCAACAGCTTAAGGTCATCCTTGAACTTTTTCAACTCTTCTTCCTTCGAATCAACGATCACGATTAGGTTATCCCCTGGCTAGGTAAGATTTGGCATAAGGAGCTGGGCTAGTGGTGGCCCACTGACAGGAGGGGCACGTGGAACATGCTGATGTTCTTTTGAGACCCAAATAGGCTCAGGTGAGGGCGAACCCATAGAGGGAGGGGAGAGGACCTCGAGCTCATTGAGAATAGGGACTTGATATCACTTCATCCTATGAACCTCAGTTTGAAGGTTGTCAATATTGGCAGTAAGTTGGGCTAGAACCGTCATCAAATCAGGATGCACATTCGGTACTTGGTCAGCGTTCTCCATGGAAAGAGGATGAAGGTGGATTCCGAACTCGGAGTAAGTAGCGGGAGAACTGACGAGCTTTGGGGAGGTTCGACGAAAGATAGGAGCCAATAGGGAACCAGGGCAAGGGCTGGGTATGCGATCAACCTGAGAAGGAAAATGATTTAAATTTATTTTTGATAGAGAGGAGGGAAAGACTTTTATTATTGAAAAAAATGAGGAAAATGTTTTGATATATTTTTTTTTGGAAAGGGAAGGAGAAAATATTTTTGGTATTTTGATAAAAAAAGGAGAAGAAATATTTTTGGCACTTTTGGTAAGGATAGAGGGAAAACAAGAGAAGAGTGTCAGTACGATTATTTTTGTTATTACATGTTCACTTGTATTAAGTTTACCTAAATGTAAAAGAAATGTCGGACGTGACCCGAGCCTAGGAAAAATTGGGTTTGAAAAATATGTAAAACATAGTTTGACTTGTTACCAGGCTTATAGACAGGGTCCTATTTTGAAAAAGACGAAATCGCGCGAACACTTGGGCGGAATGCCGACCCATCATTTCAGAACAGTTTTGGGTAGTAACCGGCAAACTAAATATGAGTTCCCTATGTTTGACACATATATGAGGGCATGCATTTGTTAGTGGAAAGGTTCCACCCTTTGGCATAACTTTTACGATATACGTCTTGCTTTTAAGGGAAGTCCATACGTGTGGACAATCCATTTGATATACCTGAATGTACATAAATTTCCTCACTATATACCTCGTGGGGGATAGTACGTGCGAGATAGAATTTGATATAATCGATGTACGTGAATGAGTTCCCTACGATATACTTCTCATCATGACTTAGGCCAATCAGTACGTTGCGGGGGGACCTTTTTGATAAACGTCGAATGTACTTGGCCAATGAAAGGTGAGATTTATATTGTTTAGGCTAACTATGACATGTCATACCAGTGCCTATCATAAAGTGACCCTCCACTACGGGACAATTTTTGTCAATAGCCATGCTCTTTGGTGATGTAGTGTGCAAAATGCATAATTCTTGATTAGTATATTATGGAGAGAGTATTTTATTTACCATGATGAGAACTATACTAATAAGGAAGAATGTACAAATATCATACAAAGTAAATCAAGCACGGAGCATGAAGATTATACTAAGGATGGATATGTGAGAGAGAGTAATGTGTGACTACCTATAAGTGAGTGTGTGGTAGTGAACCTAAGCATGGATTAACTAAAAGTGGTGTGTGATAAGTGGAGGTGTGTGCTAGTAACACCTAAGCATGGATATCCTAAGTGGTGTGTGCAACATGTGGGTATATCCTAAGTGTAAGTAGTGTGAAGTGTACAAGGAGAGTATCTACAAGTGTGTAAGTGAGGGATGATATAAGCATAAGGTATATATGTACAAGAAATAATAGAGGAGAAAAAAGGGAACATGCAGGTAGGTGCATACGCACACAAGCATAAAATGATAACACCCATACAAACAGAGTATATCCCTCTTATGATAAACTAGTCCCCAACGGAGTCACCACTGTGTCCATCCCTTCCCTTTCGGAGGGTCTCTCCTTCCTCATATCTCGGTGGGGGTGGGGGTGGGGGCGAGGGGAGTGAAAGTCTCGCACCCTTTGTCTCCTATGAGAGCTTCGGTCGCCGTTAATGTGGGGTGAATATAAACAGATGGAGTCACCAATCTATTTTTCACAAAACAGGCAAAAGAATATGTCGTCGCCTCGAGAGAATGGCATCAAAGATAAACTGATACTTATGAAAACCAATAGTTTAGAGGTTCGGGAGCTAAGTGACAGAATGGGAAGGTGTTAGTCATCCATCCCTCCCTTTCGGTCTCTCATGGGCTTGTGTTACTATTTTCCTTAATTTCTTTGTGAAGTATGTGTGCGTGTATATATAAATGGTGATCCAATCGCCTGACTCGTATCATGGAAAAGCTATAGTGACGTTATCCAAAGAATGTTCCCAATGTAATAATTAAAAAGTATGATGTATGCGCTTATTAAGATATTGATCGTTATGATGGAACTATAATATTTGTTAAATAAAATGCAAATATAAATCTCAAGTATAATATATATATATATATATATAGGAAAAAAGATGGAAACATGAAAATGAGAAAATTGGACTCGAGTCTCAGATTTTATCCCGAAATGCCTACGTAGCCTAAAAAGTCATCAAAGTCCATATAGTTCGCATACGGCATGAGGGTGGGATTTATCCCATGAATTCAAATGGGAGTTTATTATATGTGTGTGTAGAAAATGTATTTTTAGTTTTGAGAAATTGTGACGGATAATCCCGTTGGAATTTACAGTTGTAACCCTCTTTTTCTTTATTTTGGGTTTATTATGGAAAATAAAGTATGTGCAATACAACTAATAAAGGATGAGATGTTAACGTAAAAACTAGATTAAGAATTTATGTAACTAATGCGAAAATAAAGAATTTAAAGAGAGAGGATGATATTTGGACCTTCTTTGGAGAATTGAGGCTCGATCTTGATCCTTGATGAGCTCCCTTAAAGGTTGGGATAAATATTGGATGAGAGAGAAGGATATTTTATTAAATTGGGTATGAAAATGATGGGAATGAAATATGTAAAGGAATTTCACACAAGGAAACTTCGTTGATTGCAAGATAATGTTATTCAGATCACTAATATTGATGGATCTGAGGTCTGTCGAGAGTGAGCTCATGCCCTCCTTTTATAGGGTAGGGGGACTTCTGATCGGCATACCCCTAGCCCTGCCAATCAGTAGGTGACCCTAGACACATTACCGATAGGCAGGGAAATGGACCTGCAAATCGGCAGTCTCGCGCAGATGTTTTCGAAAAAATGGTCGTAGAACACAATTCGTAAATTCAAATCGCATACGGGGCATACCGTTAGAAAGGTAATTCAGAGACCTTCAGGAGTCCTTAGTCCACTCCCAGATCTGGGAGTTGACTTTGGGTCAAATGGGGCTCGAAAGTGCTCATTGGTCCTTTGGATGGGAGATCGTCAGACGATAATCGATCGTTCATCCAAATCGTAAGTCAAAATTGTGCACGGGGTGGACCGTTGGAAAGGTTATGTGAAGTAATTTGATGTTCCAAAGATCTTCGCTCAGTTCGGAACTTTTGTCAACTGAGGTTCGAAAGTGCATGGTGAACTTTTGGAGTAGAACGGATCGTTCGTCTATACCGTAAGGCTAATTCGCACACAGGGCAGACCGTTGGAAAGGTAGTGACCTTTTAAGATTCATTTATTCTTATTCAAGCTGAAGAGTTGACCTTAGTCAAACGGAGCTTAGGAGCGCCCTGTGGCCTTTGAATTAGCTTTTTGATGTAAATGGATCGTTCCCTGAATGGTTGTGCCATTTCATGCATTAGGCAGACCATTGGAAAGCAGTTTCAGTGCCCTTTAAGGATTCATTAAGCTTTCATTCTGACGATGAAGTTAATTAGGGTCAAATCAGGGCCCGGGGGCCTTCATATTGGTTTTTAATAGTAAAATGGTTAGTTCGTCTGAACCTTTATGCCGATTTATGCACGAGGAAGACCATTGGAAAAGGGGATTCATAGCCTTTGAAGATTCATTGAATTTCTCTCCAATGATAGAGATGACCAGAGTCAAATGGGGCTCGAGAGCACCCAATGACCTTTAGATTGGTACTCGGAGTATGACCTAGGGTTAGTAATGAATTAGGGAAGTGCTAGGAACCTAAGGAGAGACTTAGGGGGTCTTAGAATGTCGTGTCTACAACTCCACTTAGATATCTTAAACGGGAGTGACGGGCCTAACCCTAGGTCGTAAGACGGTGTCACTTTGGTACTCCGATATGGATCATACTTATGTGGATGTAGACTTAGAGAATGTTTGTATTCCTTGATATGTTCATATACTGGAGGTTTATAAAATCTTTAATAATGGAACCTTTGCTTAAATAGTACTTACATTATAGGGATGTTAGAAACCATACTTCCTAGATATAGTTTATACTTGAGATGTATAGCTTGGTTAAAAATGTAATATGTGCTTGAACTCAATTAAGATGAATAAGATGTAATCACAGGATACAGATGGGGTTTGGGATTAGACGCATGTGATACCTAGTGTTGTTTGGGTTAGAATAACTTAAAAGCAACTAAAATACAAGATAAAGATGCAAAATTATGTTTTATCCCAAACTCCATTGTATTCTTATACTTCGTAGACTTATTGTTTACATTGTTGTTATATCTGTTTTTATAGGTATTGGGTTGTGTTTTCTATCATAGACTTGGGTTGATTCTATTTGAATGTTATATGGTATCAGAGTTGGTATTATTTTACTCAATATTACTTTTCTTCTTTATATTACTTGTTCAATTTTAGTTTATTATATATACGAAGAATGTAATCAATTGTTTTGATTGCCGTGATTTTTATATTAAACCTCATCAATCTATTTACGAATTTTACGGGGTGTCACAGAACCATGTTGGGGTGTATAAATATAAAGGTTGTGTAGACCTATTATATGAATTTTATATGCATGAATATAATGAGGGTGTGAGTGAGTGGGTAGGATAATGACGAATCTAATAGTAGGGGATTTAATGAAATGGAAGAGGTAATGTAACGTATGACACCTTGGATCATGACACAGGTTATGCCTAGGTCTATATTATTATCATGATCTTACATATTGAGGTCATCATTCCTCATGAGGGACAATGATGGCTTGATCTTTTTGTATAAACGTTAGTATAGTTACATGTTTAGCTTGATACTATAGTAATTTCCCTTTTGTCTGTGTTTTGAGACTTTACAAGTTTGGACACTCGTTTGTTAGAGATGTGGGGGTGTACCTTAAAAAGATATTTGATTATGGGTTGTTAATATGTTAGCCGTTTCATACTTGTAGTATAATCCATTGTATTATATAATATGGGTAGCTAGTGGTGACCTTCCTCTAGAGTATGAGAATACATGTAGTAGCAAGTATTTATAGTATAAATAATTATGTAGTTATGTGAGTTAGCTAGTTAGTGGTGAACTATTCCTTATTTTATGATATCATGTGAAGTGTCAAGTAATTACAGTATAGTTGTGGGTAGATATATGGATTGGATATCTGGTTATAATCGTTCTCTTATTTTAGTAGACTATTTGATCAGGTAAAGATGGGTTGTTCAAAACTTAAGGGTTACATTGATTCCCTATGGTAAACTGTGAAGGGGAGGGGTGAACAAGTCACAATGGCTAATGATTTTCTAGGATGATTTATTGGGATTTAGGAAGGTCGAATCAATGCCCTGGTGGTTATTATTTATGAAATTTATTTTAGGTAGGACTGGATATGTCAATGGATTTTGGGTATCAAGTTGGGAATTGGTGACCCCCATTGACACAAATGATAGGTCACCCACACAACCCTAAAGTAATTAATTTCACTAAGTTATACCCATTTGGGGATCTCTCATTCCTCTATTAGTCCTGACTAAAGTATGTCCAAATCCTAAAGTCTTAAAACACAAACGAGAAATCACACTCATCACACCAATCGTGTAACCACATACCAATGTTTATACAATCCTACCTATCCCCCATTGTTCCTAATAAATAAACATGCACTATGGTATCTTCACAAACATAAAAACACATAAAAAGTTACACACAACCCATTGTTAATGCTACAAGGTTTAGACATGATCTTTGTTTCACGACGATAACCTAAATCTATGGAGTTACCTCGAGGAAACCGCGGTTGATTTTCATTCAAAATCCCATTAAAGTGCACCTATTGGTCCCAAATATAGTTAATTATAAACCTATAAGGTCCTTAGTTCACCCCTTAACTATAATGGAGTAAATGACCAATTAAAAACCTAAACTAAGGTAATTTTACCAAAACGAATCGATTCCATCTTCACTGAATCAATTCGACCCCCGAATCAATACAATCCATAGGTTTAATAAATTTGATCGTGAATTTGTTCATACCAACTTCACAAACTTATGGTATGTATCTCACAAAATCCAAATAATTTACTATTATCTTAATAGGTTTTTAGGTAAAACAAATATCATATCAATAACGTCTAATCCCTCAGTTATACGAAACAAGAAGGATAAATCCATTTAAATATTAAATCACTTTCATACAAGCCCTAGTTTCTTACTAACCTCACTTATCCAACCTAATTAATAATGGACTAACATTGGATATGATTATTCTAACAATGCTTAACCTAAATTCTCATATTTAAACAATTATTTCTACACATATCACTACAATAAATTTCGATGTTTTGAATTAATGTCGGGGTTTCCCCAGTCGGGAATTCACAACGTTTGCTATAAACGTCAGAATAATTTAACCCGACGTTTGTAATTACATTTTAAAAACATCAGCTATTTGTTTAACCACATTCTAATCTTCCACGTTTAATTAAAAATGTCGTAATTTTTGTATTACACGCACTCTAAAAAACGTCAGGATTTATTTACTCTTTACAAAATTTATGCCAACAAAAATAAAAAAACGTCGCAAAATTATCAAAACCGCATAATTTGAACTATTTATATTAACTAATCAGCCTTTATATACCATTATCTAAAAAAGATATCAACATCTATAGCATCAAAAAATTTATATCCATAAGTCCAAGACGTTCTCCACTAATAACCTAACAATATTAAACATAAGTCCAAAACGTACAATATCCATATACTAACATTCTACCCCTAGCCTAATACTAAATATATATCTAACATCCGTGAAAGCTCCTTATCCATGAACATGATAAAATACTAGCAAAACCTGCAAAAATGAAGAAAATCGAAGTGTCAAAGATGAATAAATCAAAGTTAAAAAAATATTAGGACTTACATTGCAAATTTATCTTCTAGACTACTTGTGTTTCTTTGCCTTCTTTGATTCCACGCGATCCTGAAATAAGAGAGAAAAAAGAAACACTTGATCAATAAATCTATTTTCAATTTTTTATAATATATGCCGACATAGAATTACAGTTAAAACTATACACAGAACACATACTAATTGTACATCATGCTAACAAAAGTTACATGGGCATAGTTTTATTTACATTGACAATACATTTGTCCCGTGATCACGAGGTCAGTTCCTACTAATTACATTGGTCCCATGAGAGGTGTTGGTGCCACTATTCATGCTACTATTCGGGTCGTACGGGGGTTGTTTCGGGTTTTCACCCTCTAACGCCATGTTTTTAATCCTAAGTCTAGATATTCTTAAATTATCATCGTATTCTCAAACCGGAATACCCGTGATCGTGCAGTCAGTTCCTACGTGTTACATTGGTCCCGTGCGTGTTGGTGCCTCTCACGAGGCCGTACGGGGGCTATTTCGGTTTTTCACCCTCTAGCGCCATACTTTTAAGACCAAGTCTAAATATTCTCAAATTATCGATGGATTCTCAATTGGGGAGTCCCGTGATAGCACAATCAGTCCATACGAGGTACATTGGTCCCACGTGAGGTGTTGGTACCTCTTATAGGGTCGTACGAGGGCTATTTTGGGTTTTCACCCTCTAACGCCATATTTTTAAGCCTAAGTCTAGATATTCTCAAACAGGGAGTCCCATGATCGCACGGTCAGTTTCTACGAGTTACATAAGTCCCGTGCAAGGTGTTGGTGCCTCTTATAGGGCCGTACGAGAACTGTTTCGGGTTTTCACCTCGAACACCATATTTTTAAGCCTAAGTCTATATATTCTCAAATTATCGTAGTATTCTCAAATCGAAAGTCCCGTGATCGTGCAGTCGGTCCCTACGAGTTAAATTGGTTAAGCGCGAGGTGTTGGTGCCTCTCACGAGGCCATTCGGGGCCTGTTTCGAGTTTTGGCGTCTAACACCATGTTTTTTAGTTTAAGTCTAAATATTCTCAAATTATCGTCATATTCTCAAACTGGGAGTCCCGTGATCGTTCGGTCGGTCCCTACGAGTTACATTGGTCCTGTGCGAGGTGATGGTGCCTCTCATGAGGCCGTTCGGGGCCTGTTTCGAGTTTTGGCGTCTAATGCCATGTTTTTAAGCCTAAGTCTAGATATTCTCAAATTATCGTCATATTCTTAGATCATGAGACCCGTGATCACGCGGTCAGTCCCTACGAGTCACATTGGTCCCGTGCGAGGTGTTGGTGCCTCTCACGAGGCCCTACGGGGGCTGGTTCGATTTTCACCCTCTAACGCCGTGTTTTTAAGACTAAGTCTAAATATTCTCAAATTATCATTGTATTCTCATACTGGGAGACCCGTGATCACACAGTCGGTCCTTACAACTTACATTGGTCCCCTACGATATTTTGGTGCCTCTCACGAGGCCGTTCGAGGCCTGTTTCGAGTTTTGGCATCTAACGTCATGTTTTTAAGCCTAAGTCTAGATATTCTCAAACAATCGTCGAATTCTCAAATCAGGAGACCCGTGATCGCGCGGTCAGTCCCTACGAGTTCCATTAGTCCCGTGCGAGGTGTTGGTGCCTCTCACGGGGCGGTACGGGGGCTGGTTCGAGTTTTCACCCTCTAACGCCATGCTTTTAAGCCTAAGTTTAAATATTCTCAAATTATCATCGTATTCTCAAATCGGGAGACCCGTGATCGCACGATCGGTCCCTATGAGTTACATTGGTCCCGTGCGAAGTTTTGGTGCCTCACACGAGGCCGTTCGGGGATTGTTTCAAGTTTTGACATCTAACGCCATGTTTTTAATCCTAAGTATAGATATTCTCAAATTATCATCATTTTATCAAATCAGGAGTCCTGTGATCGCTCGATCAGTCCCTACGAGTTACATTAGTCCCGTGCGAGGTGTTGGTGCCTCTCATGAGGTCGTTCGGGGCCTGTTTTGAGTTTTGTCATCTAACGCCATGTTTTTAATCCTAAGTCTAGATATTCTAAAATTATCATCATATTCTCAAATCGGGAGTCCCCTGATCATGAGGTCAGTTTCTACGAGTTACATTGGTCTCGTGCGAGGTGTTGGTGCCTCTCGTGGGGCCATACGGGGTTTGTTTCGAGTTTTCACCCTCGAACGCCATATTTTTAAGCCTAAGTCTAAATATTCTCAAATTATCTTCATATTATGAAATTGGGAGACCCGTGATGGCGCGATCAGTCCCTACGAGTTACATTAGTCATGTGCAAGATGTTGGTGCCTCTCACAGGGTCGTACGAGGCTGGTTTGAGTTTTCACCCTCTAACGCCATATTTTTAAGCCTAAGTCTAGATATTCTCAAATTATCATTGTATTCTCAAATGAGCAGACACGTGATTGTGCAGTCGGTCCCTATGACTTACATTGGTCCCGTGCAAGGTTTTTGTGCCTCTCACGAAGCCATTCGGGGTCTATTTCAAGTTTTGGTGTTTAACACCATATTTTTAATTCTAAGTCTAGATATTCTCCAATTATCATCGTATTCTCAAACTGGGAGTCCCATGATGTCCCGGTCAGTCCTTACGAGTTACATTGGTCTCGCGCGAGGTGTTGGTGCCTCTCACGAAGCCGTTCGGGGCCTGTTTTGAGTTTTGGCATCTAACGCCATGTTTTTAAGCCTAAGTCTCTAGATATTCTAAAACTATCGTCGTATTCTCAAACCGGGAGTCCCCTGATCGCGAGGTCAGTTCCTACGAGTTACATTGGTCCCGTGCGAGGTGTTGGTGCCTCTCACGGGGCCATACGGGGTCTATTTCGAGTTTTGACCCTTGAACACCATATATTTAAGCCTAAGTCTAGATATTCTCAAATTATCTTCGTATTCTCAAACAGGGAGACCCGTGATGGTGCGGTCAGTCCCTATGAGTTACTTTGGTCCTGTGCGAGATGTTGGTGCCTCTCACGGGGCCGTACGGGGGCTGGTTCGGGTTTTCACCCTCTAACGCCATGTTTTTAAGCCTAAGTCTAGATATTCTAAAATTATCGTTGTATTCTCAATTCGGGAGCATTGGTCCCATGCGAGGTGCTGGTGCCTCTCACGGGGCTATTTTGGGTTTTCACCCTCAAACGCCATATTTTTAAGCTTAAGTCTAGATATTCTCAAATTATCATCGTATTCTCAAACTGGGAGTCCCGTGATCGCGAGATCATTCTCTACGAGTTACATTGGTCCCGTGTGAGGTGTTGGTGCCTCTCAGGAGGCCGTTCGGGGCCTATTTCGAGTTTTGGCATCTAACACCATGTTTTAAAGGCTAAGTCTAGATATTCTAAAATTATCATCGTATTCTCAATACGGGAGTCCCGTGATCGCACGCGGTCAGTTCCTATGAGTTATATATTCTTATGGATACTAAGCCTATCTCAATCCAGCCCATATCCTATTCGATCCAAAATTCCCAATCGAAGTTTCTAATAATTTCCCGAGTGTCATTCATCCTAAACACTATGAATTTCATAGATCCGATTAATCCCGACTAACTCCAACGGAATATCATCTCTCATAAAATTCAAAAGTCCTGAACATCATCTACGGACCTTATAAAATAACCCAGATCCCAATTGATTTACCGAACCATTAAAATAACAAGCCTAGGCCAAATAGGGAAGCCGAACCTGTTCGGCTAGGGGTAAACTGGTTCGCTCCTGGGCGCTAACCTAAGCAGGGATATTATGTTTTTTATGGGATTTCATCATCTTCCTAATCCTATATGGATTCCATTCTTCATCCAAACCTAGAATATTGTCACCCTAACACTAGTAAACACCCATGCCCATGTTGTTATGTTTCAATTCATCCATTAACAATTCTAATCATGGGATTCAACATGAGATTTTTAGAATTAATTCACAACTTAATTCTCATGTCAATTACATAATTTTCGAGATTTATAATTCAAGATCACATATTTCCTTATCATGATTCGAACTCAAATTTTATAATCAAGATTCCAACTTTCACAAAAATTATATTCTCGGATTTCATATGATGTCATAATAAAATCAATTTCCATGAAATCAATCCCCAAAACACATTTTTTAGTAGAGTTAGATAACCTAGAATTATATCACAATATAAGGAAGTAGACTTTAAGGAGACACATCATACGACTCCACATAGTGTTGTTGGAGAGCCAAGTTACAAATTTAATATATGTTCATCCCTTTCGTTCCCTGTGAATGTGTTATCATGACATTCATATCCTCTATTGACTTGCACTGTTTTTTTATCTTCCTCCAAATTTGAAGTAGGCAAAAAGCAAGTGTTCTTAAATCATTAAAGTGCAGCAGCACAATCCACCTGTCCCATGATTTTATCCAAAATTTTGAAGCAATGAACTCAATTGCAGAGAGGATACCACTGCATTAGGTGATAAAGGTACAAAAATGCATTTCAAAAATCCCGAGTGATTTTTGAAAACACCACCACATAGCTATTTAGCCAGGATATCCCTAGGCAGCCCATTGCATTGTATTCTAGAATAATCAACACAGCTAGAATGTATTATTGAATGACTGTCAATCAAAGAGTATATATGCTTCAATAAAGGAGTAGCAACTCTGACTCCTGCCAGTCGAAAAGCTTTAATCTAAGCTTTGCTAACATTAGCAATGCTCATTCTAAATCTGATTTTGAAGAAGCTAGAGAGACAGTGCCTTTAGTAAGTATGCCCCATCTTACTATGACTGAACAAGCTCTATTATGGGCTCTAAAGCGTTTGAAGGCCATAAAACCCTTCTTTTACAAGTTTTGTCATTTTATCTTGTTCAGACAATTTCATACAACACAATACTTTATCATGGTAGTTAAAATATAAAATCAAACGCGAGTCATGATAAAATAGGTGAAAATGAGAAATGAACCAAACCAACTCAAAATATTTATGGATTGGTTCTCAATAGGTTGGTTTTGGTTCTGGTACCGTAAAGATGCGATATTAGCCTACATTGGTTCTCGTTTTCTGATTTACAATCTAACCACCTCATACCACCCCCTTTCTCCCCCCAACATACCAAACTTCAGGATCAAATTTACTAAAAGCACTAGCTACTGTAATTTTTTTATGTAATTTTGTTTTTATTTTTTTTAATTTTTAACTGTAATAATATATAATTGTGTGTGTAGGGATCTGTTTATGTGTATCTTATAATATATACGTATGTTGTTGTTTCATAAGCGTCCTCCAAACCCTAAATCCTTCATTCTCAGCTTCTTTGACTTTTTCAAACAGCAATACACGTGTAAAACTCTAAGCACCCTGACAAATTAATATAGGTTTTTAAAGTTTTTTCTTAACAGATGGAAAAGGAAAGTTAAATTGCAGCAGCATCCGCGTCTTGTAAGGCTATTTGGACGTGAAGGATTTTAGAGGATCTACACCAGACTCTTCACTTTAATCACCTATAAATTATTGAAGCTGGTGATACCGATGTAGGGTTGCATTAAGGACTTCCAAGACTGCAAATGAATAGTGAAAAATAATGAAATATTGGAATAAATCTTGTAGATGGTCTTGTTCTAATTCATATAATAATCCAATCAGAATAGTCACAAAGATCTTTTCTAATCACATTACTGTAGTCAGTATTCGTGCAGTTAAACGATCTTGTTGTATGGTTGGGTCTGCATCCATTCCACCCTCTCTGTAACTTAATTAACATGTAACGACCTTTTTTATGTGAACCAGAGAATGACATTAGGAGCATAATTGGTATATCTGCATTTAGTTTTATACTTATCCCTCTTGTTATTTTACTGTTTTTAGTGGTAGTAGTTTAGTGGACAAGTGAAGAATTAAAAGTGACATTAAACTAGAAAGAAAATAGCTGTTAATTCCAAAGCTAGAGCTAGGCATTCCTAAAATTTCCTCCCCTTGAGAAAGCAAAATTGCTCCATATAAATAATGTTAAGAGCCAGGATTTATTCATGATTTTCCAAAGGATGGAGAAGGAACCACCTCCAAAAATTGGTGATTATCCTTGGAATAGTAATCCACAGCAGCCTGTCCTATGCTATCAGAACTAGTGATAAACCCATCCCCCTTTTAAGCTTGAAGGTTGCCTATCCGAAAGCTCTATATTTAATGGAAAAATGATAAAAAGCTAAATTTTAATTTCAACACCAAGATTGGTTAGTAAGTAGCACACCCAATTGATCTCAATTATTGTATTAGCAATAGAGTGGTATTTTGTATCAATGAAGGAGTGAGCTACGAATCTTTTCCTTTTTGAACTACAAGAAATAAGATTGTGGCCAAGATATACAATGCATGCACCTATTAAGGGAAGTCATCTTTATTTCCTGCCCAATCAGCATCAGAGAATGTATGTAAGGAGAGTTGAGAGTCACGATAAAGCTGAAGATCATAATTAAGAGTTCCCCAAAGATATCAAATGAGACGATTGTCAAGGTACCAATAATCAGTTGTAGGCCTATGTATAAATTAAGAGAGATTATTAATAGAAAAGTAGATGTCAAGATGAGTAAGAAGGATATATTGAAGACTGCCAATAACAGTTCAGAAGGCAGTAAAATTGGATAAGTTACCCCCAGATTGCATCGAAAGAGACGAACTTATTGGAAGTGGAGTTTTCACTAATTTAGCATCTGACATGTGATTACAAGAAAGAAGATCTTTTGGCTAATGATGTTGAGAAATCAAGAAACCATGTTTCTTTGGGATAACTTCTGCTTCAAGAAAATAAGAGAGAAAACTAAGGTCCTTAAGAGAGAATCACTTTACCAATAAGTGAACAAACTGATCCCCAAACGATGAATTATCCCCAGTAATAATTAGATCATCAACATATACAAGTAAATACAAGAGATGCCCACCAGATTGAAGCACAAAGAGTGAAGCATCAGCATGAGAATTTTTAAAACCAGCGTGAAGAAGGAAATTTTATAATTCTTGATACTAGGCTCGGGGGGAGCTTGCTTTAGACCATAAATAGCTTTCCTGAGTATGCACACATATGAAGGAAAATATCAATAAATGAAACTTGATGGTTGATTCATATACACATTCTCACTTAGATTACGTTGCAAAAAAGCATTATTAACTAACGAACTGACCAACCATAACTTACAAAAAATCTAAGAACAAGTCGAATGGTAGTAGGCTAATACAATAATTCTATTATTGTGATTTACAATGATAGAATTCCCAATTCATTGTAATAAGAGTTTTTTTCACTTTGAGAGCTTACATTGAAACGTAAGAAGCGAATACCCATAAAATGAAGAGTCCCAAACAGAGGCCACGAAATTTTGAACTCAGCTTGATCAGTGAACATTTTGAAAAGTTTGGAAAGTTTGAAAACTTTCTCCTTTAGAGTGATCGTGATCCTTTGTAGTGATGGTAATAACCAAAGGACAGTGAACCGAATGTAATCTAGCCAAATAAAAAGATTTAAGCGCTAGGAGAACAAAGGCAGCCTCAAATCCCATATCTAGAAGACCGACTTATTATTGGAAGTAAAAGGACAGATTCAAAATTTATCGATCTAGGGGCAGAAAAAGATTGATTCGAGGACAACATAACATTGTAGAGAACTTTTCTATCAGTCGAGGATAAATGGAGATGTTAATGCATTGGTTTAAATAAGAAAAAACAGAAATGGAAATAAAAGATGTCTAGAAAATCCAGATATGGGTATTAGAAGGGTTTACACTGTAATAAGTTGGGGAAGTTAATCCTTTTAGACTGAGTCTAATTATTTACGAATTTTAGTCATATTCTCAAATCAGGCATCCCATGCATACGCAGTAAGTTCCTACGAGTTATATTGGTCCCATACAAGGTTTTCATGTCTTTTATGAGGCTATTTGGGGGCTTTTTTGGTTTTTCCCCTCTAACGGCATATTTTTAATCATATGTTTAGTTATTTGAAAGTTTTAGTCCTATTCTCAAACGACGCATCCTATGACTATGCAGGAAGTTTCTATGAGTTATGTTAGTCCCTTGAGAGATGTTCCTGCACCTTATGGGGTTGTTTGAGGGAAGTTTTGGGTTTATAACTCAGACTAAAGATTCATAACTTAAACTAAACATTCATAAATCAAACTAAAGCACCAATATAGCATCAATATCATAATACGATACAATAGGATTATGAACAAAAAAATTTACTTGCGATGCTTTAATGGTAGGCTTTATAATATTTTTCTTAAGCTCGTAGTATGGGGAAGAAGATTATTTAAGAAAATATGATCTTCAGTTCATATAGCTTCATATGAAGACTGGCTTATGTATGGAACAATTTTTCCTAATGTAAGGAGACAATAAATTAAAATCAACTGCAATGCGAGGATAAATGAAAATTTTAAGCCCAAATTGGTTATCATTTCCAATGCAGTATATGATTAATAAAACTCTAACCTGACAATAGTTTTGAAGTTGGGATTGTGATATGATTTGTGGAGGTGTTTTCCTTAGTGGTTGCAATTGTCGTTGCGATTGAACCTCTGACCGGAATTGCATCGATGATTGCAACGATGCTAAAGGATCAAGATTGCCTCAATTAGGAACCTATGGGAATACAAAAAAATGTTAGATGTAATGCATGAAAATTAGCCTATTGTTCTTGTATAAATCTATAAGTGACAATCGTTGACCTGTTCGGTGCTTGAAGACACATCTCGTGGAGATTGAGTAAAACTACCCTTAGCACTCATATGAGCCCCCAGAGCTTCCATTCGAGATTCCATTGCAGATACTTTTTCTTGAATTTGAACTTCCATCTGCTTCCTTTCATAGTTTTCTTCCATCTCACGCCGTACCCTCTCATTTTCAGCCTCCATCTCATGCCTCACCGACTCATTTTCAGCCTCCATCTCACGTCACATCCTCTCTAACTCTTATTGATGTCGCATCTCAATATCCCTCCTCTGAGCCTCAAACATCGTATATGATCATTCGAATACCATACTCGGTGTAACACCAAGCCCAAATATTCGTACACGTCCATGCATTTCAGGTCCCATAACTCGCCCAAATATGTCATCTCGTGCAACAACCATCTCTGCAATCTTTGGATGTTGCGACTCTAATTCATCCATCTCTTGCTGTAAAAATTAAATCAAGTTATTATAATGAATATCGTTCCAACAAATTTAATTTGATATTTTGCACATTTGTACAAGTATTACAAGTTGACAAACATATACAACTTTTGTAAGCATGCATTGACTTAATTATTTCTCTCCTCTTAACCACTGCTTTTCTAAATCGATAATTGAGTCAAGTACATTAACATTTTACTGGCACCCAAATCCACTTTCAAATGAAAAATAATGTTTTCTCAAAAGATAATAGACACGTAAACAAAAATCAAGTTATTTAAATTGTCATTAAAATTCAAAATACATACAATTAATCGAGCAGATTCTTCATTAACTAGCCCCTTATCCTTGGTTATATGTGTCTCCTTGTATACCATATTACGAGTTGGTTGGTGTTAAATTCTTTTAGCAATCTACAAGCAAAAGATGTCAAGTGTCAAGATATCATCTATTTTCACTTAATTTGTCCGCAATAAAAAAATAACGTAATAATCATTAAAAGTATCAAACTTTTACCATGTTATTAACTTGAGCATGACTAGTCCTACCAGATGTGTGTGGCATTGCCAAACGTGCATGGATGTCTTTGTTCTTTGCACTTTTTGCCTGATATATGGAAAAGACAATTGATATATATCATGTGATGGTGTAGGTGACAATATACGGCTCTCATGCTCAGAGTGATAAAACACCAAATCGAAGATAGAATTATGTTAACTATCTTACTAAAATATACCTCTGCTTCAGCCGAGTTCCAATGATAGATGAGAGTTTTCCATTGATCTTCCTCAACCCTTGGGGGATAATGCGCCAACTGTTCCTCATTAGTCGTATATTTACTGTAGCCCTCACTTTTTGCTATGGCCTTCCACTCCTTCCATTTTTTTCGACGGACTCCATAAGGAATTTTCTCATCTCATTCGTGGCATTTGAATTGTCCTATATTAAACAATATGTTAGAGAACTAAACCACAAATTCGTAAACCAAAAGAATCATTCCCTGTTATTTTAGATTGAACTAATGAAAATAAAATGTTTATGAAAATTATGGTTACATAAAAGAAAGATCAATTTATGATTCTAGTTCTTATAAAACTACCTCCACAAGTATGTATAAAATTACCCCTATATTTATCTTCATGTTTAGTGATAAGTGAGGGTATTATGAGATATGGAAAATATGACAACCCATAGCTTTGTATAATAGTATATGATACCATGATATGAGTCATGTGACACCCCGCCTAATTAAATACTGGGTGATCAGTACTTTATTAAATTAAAATCAAGGTGAACGGTTGGTTCATTCTCAGCATCACTGTCGCAAAATAAAATTTTCCAATTTAAACACCCTAAATAATTAAGCTAAGTGTCAAAAAAATTTATAAGTTTATTTCCATTTTATTAAATCCAAATATGCAAACCTTTTTAAATAACCAACAATTTAAGAACTCTGACATACTAAAGATGGGTAATAACACACAAGAATTAGATTCATCCATATAAACCAAACCAATTTAAACTATAATTAAAACCATCCTGACAGTAATTGAATCCCAAAGAGTACCACTAATGAAAATATAAAGGAACGTAAATCTCTGACAAAAATCCAAACTGAATAGAGAAATGGGCGACTCATGCCCTAACTAATAAGAACTAAAAGTAGGAGAAGAATCAACAACGAGATCGTCTAAGCAATGGCCTACAACTCCCACATAAGCTGCAGCGCGTCCGGTCCAAAGAACCTAAGCATGATGCCCCTGTGGTTGGACACTCGTACTGTATACATATATATACAAAAGAGAAGAAATGACAGGAAACAGGTCAAAGCCCGAGTGTAAAACAGTTTAAAATTTGTTTAACAAGTATTTAAAATGCTTACCGGATAATGTAACAACCATGTTAGTATTCGACACTCTCTTGAGAATTCTCACCTCTCATTCTAGTTTGCACGCCTACCGTACTAATAAATCTCATAAGCTTCTCTAACTTATTCTCCATAAGGTTTTATCAGGTGAAAAGTGAGGTTATGATATTTATTTTAGGAAATCATTCGCTTCAAGATTTCTACGTTATTTAGAACAACTCATTTCTCTTATAAAGTTTTCGAACACTGATAATAAAATTGAAGCATTTATTCATTACTTATCTACTTATCAAGTCCCTGTATCACACAAACTAAGGGAAATACTAGTCCGGAATCACTCTCAAAATGTATTAACACAATACACAAACAAATGGAGGCGAGGCATAGTTTCAGGTCCTAAGAGGTCAGCACATACCCTCACGTCTCTTAGAACATCTGACTATCATTTCCGGATAGCCTGTATCGAGGATACTATCTTCTAGGGTACGAGTCAATATCCCCCATAAAGGTCCAATAGAGATAAGACCGTCTCGGCGCAGAAACCCCCGTGATTGCAAGTAGCCTGGGTATGATTTTTACACAGATATATAATATGCATAATAACAGTCATATGTATAAGTATTCAGATTTCTAAATTAGGTGCGCCCACGACCCATAATTATAATTATTCGTTATTAACACATTTTACCCGATTATTTCACATAACGAGCTCGTTATTTTTATTTTCATTTATAATTCACGTCATACTCACTTATCCTCCCTCGAAGTATTCTAAGAATAATTTTAGTAGGCATACACTCACTCACCTTCTAGACTAACTTCCTTACAAGTCTCGGCCTTTTATTAAACGTATGCATGATTTCATATGTGTGAATAACTCCCCGTTAACCCTTAATTTCATCTTACATTAAATTCTCACTCAACGGAGTTTACCTAGACCCTACTGGTCCTATTTTTATCCCATTATGCTCCAACAATAATAATCAAGGGTTACTACGCATTTTTAATTGTATTAAACCATCATAAGGGGAATATGCAGTTTTTCAGAAGGGTTCGATCGATCGAGGAAATGGGGTCGATCGATCAATGTTCTTGGGTCGATCGATCGATCAAGAAGTTATGGCGAAACTACAGAATCCCAGTTGCGAGAATTCTCCTCCAACCTCCACCAAATAACCATTTTTAACTCCCAAACTCCAATATAATGATACTACTAATACTATATACCCAAATAAAATTTTCTACTTAAAACATGTGTGTTTTCATCAAATATAATAATTTAAAGGGCAAAATCTACATAAACCTCAAGAACCCTAATCTTTTCTTTAAGTTTCAGTTCTTCCAATTATTTTTCTAGATTTTCTACTTCTAAAACCATGAAATTTCGTGGTATATCCTCTACATGTGGATTGGATGCCCAGAATGTTATTATTACCTCTACAACATGTGAATTCTAATCTCCAATTTACACTTTCTTTCATGAAACTAGTTATAATCAACCCTAGACTAACATAATTGAGGCATCATTTAAAAATAAGGCAAAATAGATACTTGCCTGGAAATTGAGTTTCTAATTTGTGGAAGAAAGTGGTACGGTTGCGTTCCCTGTCTCGCGATCTATGACTCGGTGGTGGTGGCGGTGCAAATGGTTGAGTTTTCGGCCTTGAATTGCTTGGGAAGCTTTCCCACCTCTTCTCTAATGGTCGTTATTTTATTTTTCTCTTGATAACCCTAGAGGAAAACTCCTAAAGGCCGATACAACCTTGGAAAATTCGTGGGTTTAATTGCCCAAAAATATGAAATGTCCGTAATACCCTCCCAGGATGCCAATTAGGCCTTAAAATGCCCCGAGACCCAAACTAAACCCCCGGGTACATTATTTTGACTATATCGACCCTTCCGGACACATTGGCACACTCAAAACTATTATACGGATGACTTATAATTCATTCACTTTTAATAATAGTAATTTAGTCCTGACACGACACGGGTGCGTCCCGACTTAAATTTCCATAATTGCCATTTTATTCACTCGTGACAATTTTTATAAAATCAATCTTATATATTACTTTACTCATTTAGTAATATTCGATAAATTCCCAATAATTACTAACTCTCATCACGCTAGTAAATATTAAAGTAAAT
This sequence comes from Sambucus nigra, assembly GCA_949130495.1. Lineage (NCBI taxonomy): Eukaryota > Viridiplantae > Streptophyta > Magnoliopsida > Dipsacales > Adoxaceae > Sambucus > Sambucus nigra. The sequence goes on from OX422213.1 coordinate 40,883,284, forward strand.
TTTCGGATTAATATTAAATTAGTATCTCAATTTAAATTTAATAAATCCCCAAATTTTGAAACTCATAAAAATACGGGGTATTACATACTTCCCCCCTAATAACGGAATTTCGTTTCGAAATTCAAAAAATAAGGCCTAACATTACGCAAACTATCTACATAGTAAGGCGCTCAATCATTATAGCCCCCGCCTCACAGCAAACTTGTTTAGCACTCTCGTTAAAGACGCTTTACATAGATCTCCTATCCGACAACGTTAGCTTAAGACACGCCTATACATTATTAATTCCCATCATTTCACTATCATTGGGGGGCCGCACCTCACTGCATGACAACTACGCGGATTTATCTAATCACAAAACTCCCATTTTAAGAGAAACCCTACGAACATCTAACCACTCTTATTCACCTAAAACAGTCGTGGTAATTCCACCATAGTCATCAGACTCTAACTCGACCAACCCTAAATTCTGATTATCCGCCCATCTCTTAACATTCAGAGTGAGAAAAGTTAAGGTTTTCCACACCAAAACCTCAATAAGCACCTTGTTCACGATAAATAGGTAAGAGTGCTCCCACGGAACCCTACCATTAGGTAATATCCTTCCCCAATTATCGTACTATACTCCACTTGCTAGCTATAACCATTGTGGAAATGAAATGATCATAATGAATCCAAAATTACTTTCACAAGGCTCCACTAATGGTTAATTACCGATCGCCTACTCCCCAGATTATGGGTGATACAACCCGCTCAACACGAAGTGTTATCCCCGCTGCTTACTCAAATTCCATATTGAAGGCGAGATTTGAAAGTTTCACCCTAAGGAGAGTGATCATGTACCGGCACGATTTTTCCTTTCAAAGGAAGATTGGGGCACACTAGTTAATATGGTAAATCACCCCAAAAGAATATCAATCACTTCCTTCTTGGGAGACTTGTTCCACATGTTCGAATGAACCCTTGATCTTGCCTTGAGGTTAGAAACCCATCAAGGAAACTTTACCGACTTTACTGGCCTCTTCCCTTATCGGAATCGTCGGTAGCCACAAAATTCTCTGGTTGACCCTCTTGTTCCAACTGATTTCTTTTTATGAGTAGTGCCCGCGGAGACTAACCACTATGTCCCGCTCGACACCGACTTCTCTTTGTAATGTCTCACATTAAGTGACACTTAATACTCCCCTTCTTTCCTTTGCGTATACTGAAAGTTCCGACCCATGCACTTTTCTCCATGATGTGAACTTCCGAACCTGTTATACCATACTGACATCTTTACTCTTTGTACGCACCAGTCTCTCTCAATATTTTACTAATTACAACTCCGCTCCGAGTGTTCTCCATAATAATTGAATTCTACCCTTCTCAAGGAATACCTCTTTTTAAATGGCTTCCCACAACCTTCCAACCAGATTTGGTGTGTAACTTTGAACACAAATATAGGGATTTATCGTCTTTCACACGGCGCCCAATCCACTCTACCACTTCCATTTCGTTATGTCAATCCCTCAAACATTTATTCCACACGTCTAGTTCCACTTCCCTTCAACTCGGACGATTTTGACATCAGCTAACCAAGATGCCCACACACCCTATAAACTGTGTATACTAGCGTAAGCATCACATACGCTTCATGCTTAACACCCAATTATTTATTTTCCTTGTGCTCACAACGTGATTACCACACTTGGGTACTCTCAATCACCCTAGAAATCGAAACTTTAAATCCTCCTTATTATCGTTCCACCCCTTAACTTGTGGTGAAAAGACAAAACTTCCAATGCCTCCTTACCACACCACCGAGTCTTCTTTAATCGTAATTCAACTTCCAACTTACAAATATAATTACATGTTCCTACTACGACCGAGGTACCAAACTCATAGATTAATGACCAAACATCTTCCTACTTCTAACCTTATGCCAAGTTTCATGAATGGGATGTCTCGCAAAGCGAAATACAAACAAGAACCCCCCCCCCCCGATACACTACTACCTAGCATTGTCGGTTATTGGAATCCGTTAGGCCCTCCGTCCATAACATGTACCCCATTATTTCGTCTCTTAACAGAAAAAGTTACATCTCTCCCCATAATTACACTTAACAAAGAACATTTCGCTAATTGTACAATCGTTCAGTATTAGTGGAAATCATATTCTAAAAACCTTGAATGCATACAATCGGAATTCTCAAAATCCCGTTCCCAATCATATGGGTGTAACTCTCAACTCCCCCATCTCTAAAGGATAGGTATATCAATGCGCTCTTCCTATCACCAAGTCCTAAGCACTAAACATAACATTGAGTTAAATATTTTCGCTCAATGGTAAACCCAGTACACACTGAACCATAACAACAACGTCCCTACACACACCGGGATCAAATATCTCAATGCCACTATTCCCTCCGAAATCTCTAAAATAGATAATAAGAGTGCGAGTCAGACCCTCTCGCAAGTGAGGCCTTCCCAGAACAAAACATGCTGCCCTATGGCAACCACTCTGATAGCCTTGAAATTACTGCCCACTATTGTTTTAACCATTTTTATAAACCATGATTAGTATAATATCGTACTCGCATATCACATCACTAATACTAGAATTCTCAATAAAGAATATAAATCACTAACAGTGCACTCATTTGTCCTCCGCGGAGAACATTAAAGACAATCCCACTTTACCCGAGAAACATATACATAATAATAATGCTATAGATATACGCACTAAATCCTTCTCACATGCGAATCTAGCAATAAACAAAAATAAAATGACTCACTCGTGTCACATAAAACACGCTTCATCCTCCGAGGATAAAACTCATACTTCTACTTTGCCAATCACCTTGGCTACTTAATCGTCTTCCGAACATAACGCATCTCTCTGAACCAAATCGAAAATTATATTAACCATTTCCCTTGTAAGCACCATACCCTTGCCCTTATTCTTACTTCAGAAATTTTTAACTCATGTGGTTTTACTCTACACAGAATACCTCAACACATAACCTACTTATCTCCTGAAATACATTCGAAAAGTTACGAACAACTGGAATCGAATCCAGGAGAATCACAATCTCCTTAGAGGTATCCTCCTCTATGTAATACAAATGGGTGGAAGATCCTCCCTCTGGACGAGGCATCGCCACCAAAACATCTCCTTCCCCGAAATGGCAAAGATAATACTCCTACCGAAATAATTTATCATGGCTCTATACGCAGCGAGCTAATCCATGTCAAAAATGACGTCGTGCTCACATATGACTAAAACTAGTATGACTGTAGGTAAAATCAAAATACCAAACTATATACCTACACCCCGGCGTATAAAGAAAATTAAAGACCATTTCCCAATGATGAGTCTATGCATGACACCATACTTTCAGTAGTGCCTAAAAACCCTAAGGTTCGTGCAAAGTGAGTATCTATGAAACAGTGTGACGCCCCGGTATTGAATAAAATGTGTTCCATAGTACTAGAAGGAAGGAACGTACCATCAATGGTCGATAATGGATATTGAATTTCAGTATGCTGGACGTCGTACACACATTCGTGCTATTTCTGCCCTTGTAGCTGGGGTATCTTACTCTTATATGGGCAATCCTGCCTCCGTGACCCATCCTGCCGCAATTGAAGCATCTACCTCTAAACTGTTTCATTTTATGGCTTTGTTGGTTTTGGCCCGATTGTACAGTTCCACTTTTTCCTTGGCCTTGTTGTCCTTGTTGAGCATCTTGATGAAAAATCACATCTGGTTGAGGACAATCCCTCCACTTGTTACCTGTTTGTACACACTTATAGCAGAGTCCTGAAAGTTCTCACTGGTTGGGTTGGAGTTCCTCTCCAGTCTGATCCAGACAAGTTCGACGTCCATGACCGTCCATTCCATATTTAAAACACCTCTTTATGACTTCACTCTGACCCCGGCTTTGTTGGCCCTGACGCTTTTGGGTTTCCCTGTACAATTTGTTACCTTCGTGGCTTTTACGGTCTTGAGGAGCTTGTTGTTGCAATTTTTGTGTCTTCACACACTTGTTATTTCTAGTCATGACAGATTGACTATACTCTCTAGATCTTTTGCCCCTATAAGTTGTGTGCTACGTTCTTGATACTGTAAGACCACCGTGGTAACTGCCTGTGCCACAATACCTACTAACTGGGCGGTTGATACTCTCTCTGAAAACACCTGAGGTGTGAAATGACCTTGCTCATTGACTCCCCTAACAACATTAGCATGTTCTTCTTGACGATCCATCTGAAAATTTTAAATAATCTGGATGAGTTCATCATTGACATAAACAAATCGCAGAAACAAGAATTACCAACACATAAAGATGAATTCAACATTCCTAATATTAGGGATCTAAATCAAAGACGCTAAGCTGGAAACGAAATAAGCCGTACAGGTCCTAAAGGACACTAGAACCTGAAGCTCTGATACCACCTGTGACACCCTGCCTAATTAAATAGCGGGTAATGAGTCCTTTATTAAATTAAAATCAAGGTGAATGGTTGGTTCATTCTTAGCATCACTGTCGCAAAATAAAATTTTCCAATTTAAACACCCTAAATAATTAAGCTAATTGTCAAAAAAATTAAAAACCTTATTTCCATTTTATTAAATCCAAATATGCAAACCTTTTTAAATAACCAACAATTTAAGAACTCTGACATACTAAAGATGGGTAATAACACACAAGAATTAAATTCATCCATATAAACCAAACAAATTTAAACTATAATTAAAACCATCCTGACAGTAATTTAATCCCAAAGAGTACCACTAATGGAAATATAAAGGAACGTAAATCTCTGACAAAAATCCAAACTGAATAGAGAAATGGGCGACACATGCCCTAACTAATAAGAACTAAAAGTAGGAGTAGAATCAACAACGAGATCGTCTAAATAATGGCCTGCAACTCCCACATAAGCTGCAGCGCTTTCGGTCCAAAGAACCTAAGCATGACACCCCTGTGGCTGGGCACCTGTATTATATACATATATATACAAAAGAGAAGAAATGACAGAAAACGGGTTAGAGCCCAAGTGTAAAACAGTTTAAAATTAGTTTAGCAAGTATTTAAAATGCTTACCGGCTAATGTAACAACCATGTTAGTATTCGACACTCTCTTGAGAATTCTCACCTCTCATTCTAGTATGCACGCCTACCGTACAAATAAATCTCATAAACTTCTCTAACTTATTCTCCATAAGGTTTTATCAGGTGAAAAGAGAGGTTGTGATATTTACTTTAGGAAATCATTCGCTTCAATATTTGTATATTATTTAGAACAACTCATTTCCCTTATAAAGATCCCAAAAACTGATAATAAAATTAAAGCATTCATTCATTACTTATCTACTTATACGCACAGTAGTAAGTTCCCATATAGATATACGTATATATATGTGACACCCCGACTAATTAAATACCGGGTAGCTACTCCTTTATTAAATTAATTCAAAATGCCAAGTTGGCTCAGCTAATAGCATCACTGTCGAAAACATTTTATTATTACTAACCACCTAGTATTTAAAAAGTAAGTTGAAATTTTTTAATTAAAGTCTGATTAACATGCAGTGAAAGATTTAAAGCAAGAAAAATATCACCATTCACCATAACGAAATAGTAGAATAACCAACACATGATATAAATAAATCCGGAGGAAAACTCCTCACAACAAACTCCACAACTGAAATGAATAACTAAAAACTGAATATTGAATCAATACATGCCAAAGTCTGAAAAAAATGAAATGGAAATGTAACTCTAATGGAACTGGGCAACATGCCCTAAAACTGAGGAATACTGAACATGGAATCCAAATGATAGAAGCGTCTAAAAGCAAATCCCTGTAACTTCCACAAACAGCTACAGCTCATCATCTGAATGAGTATCCTATGCATGGTGTCCTTGTGGCTGAGCACCTAAAATGGTTTTACAAAAAAATAGATTTGAAAGCAAACGGGTCAGAGCCCGAATGTGGAGATATTTTAAAAACCTGCAAGTGCTTTAAAAAAATTTAAAACATTAAATGCAAATGACATGTTAGGACGTGCACTCACATGAAATCCTCACCTCTCGACTAAATGTACACTCCTAACGTAAGTACCCATCTAAAGTGACACTAACCACTAGCTAAGTGACATCCTCTCTAGCTAGACTGTCATAGGTTCTACCCTTATTACTCGGTTCCCATTAACATTATAACGTTCGCAATTAAGTAGGGGCTTAACGTAAATTCAAGTTCTCACGTAAAAGTAATACAATTCATTATAGATCATCCCTTTTGTTATCCCATAGTTATACACACAATACCATATGAAAGTTCCCAGTTATTAAGTGTATATTTCCCACAACATAAATATACAATATAAGCACCTCGAGACTAAGCTGCGGTGCACACATACTCTACTATCCATCCCGGTACATCACGTACATAAGGATCACATATTCCGAATCTCTCAGGAATAGTTCACAGATAACAACATCACAAATAATGGAGGCGAACACAGTCACATCACATGGGTCACGCACATACCTGCGCTCCCACGATCAGCAGACTTATTAACATCCCAATAAGTCCTTCTCTGACCTATGTTCATCGAGGTAACCAGTCTAAATCCGGGCAACACAAGGATTAGAGGGCCCTAAGCGAATGCAAACCTCCCGTGATAGCAAGTATGGTAGGTATGTCATACACACAAATCATATACCAATACTAAGTAAGCACACATCTTAGTAATCACCGTAGTTTAATTGTAGTACTTATCGCATTCTCGTACCAACTTAATATATATACAACTTATATAATCCCGGTCCATATTTATACGCGCCATAATTTATTCTCACGTCGTAGTAGGCACTCACGTCTCGACTCAAATGTCTATTTGATTTGATTCACACTTATATAATTTACTCCTCATTATATCCCAAATGTCCCAAGTATACTAATACACCATCAAAGGAATGTTATCTCTATTCTCGAACAAGTTTACGGGACTCCCAAAATCAAAACAGGCCAAAAAGGCCTAAACTGCCAGCTCATTAGAAGTCTCGTTCGAACGAGGCTGTTCGAACGAGATTTCGTTCAAACGAACTGGGCTATCTAATGAGATCTCGTTCGAACGAGATTATCGAACGAACATCCCTCTCGTTAGAACCCCAAACTGTCAACTCGTTAGAAGCTCGTTCGAACGAGCTCGTTCGAACGACCTGGGTAGGTCTTCTAACGAGTGACCAGATTCAAGCCCAGAAATCCTATCTCGTTTTTCCACCAATTTCTACACCTCAAATCTCAACCAAAATTCGTCCCAACAATGTTTTAAGGTCTCCAATCATCCTAAAACATACTAAGGTTATATACTAACATCTTTTAGGGAATTAACACATCCTAAACATCATTAATTCATCAAATCTCTACCCTTTCCCCCAAATATTCAAGAACATAAACCCTAGAATTTTAAATCCTCAATAAGTCCATTCTAGATCCGTTTTTGTTACATCCAACATATATTAACATCAGAATAATCATCTCCATACTATTCTACATGCAATTTGTCCTCAAAATTCAAGTCCTAAGTCCAATGAAAATGGGTTTTTATTTAACTTCCAAGACAAATGTAAATCTTTCAATTTATCTAACATGGAAGAAACATTCTCTGAATTAAATAGAATTAAATCACTTGCCTCTAGTGTCTCTGAATTTGGTGTTGGTTTGATGAAGCTTTTTTCTGCAGAATTCCTTCTCTCTCTCTCTCTACAAGCCTTCTTCTCCAAAGGTGGCTAGGGTGGCTAGGGTTTGTTTAGGAGACTTAGAAAACCAATTTTAAAACTCCCCGTAGTCTTATGGGTCAATATGGTTGGTAGTGGGTTTAGTGGTTAGTTACCCAAATCAGATTATAAATCCTAATTTTCGTCATTATTAAATCCCAAAAATACAATATTACCAAACTACCCTTATAAGATGCCGGTATGGCCTAAAAATACCCCGGGACCCAAACTAAACCCCCGGCTAGTGTTTTCTGACTATCACGACCCTTCCGGACGCATTGGCGCACTCAAAACGACCATACGGTTGATAGAATTTAACTTCACTTTTACAATTAACATAATTATATCCTAACGCGACTGTCTCATGCGTCCCAATAAAATGTCCAAATTGCCGTATATTAATCTCACGACAAATTTCATAATTCAATATTCATATATCATCATATATACTCAATATAGTCAAATACCAACTCACATCTCGCTAGTATTTTATCCGGATTAATTCCCACTTAATTCTCATTTAATTAATTAACCCCAAAAATAAATATCGCCAAAAATACGGGGTATTACATACTTCCCCCCTAATAACAGAATTTCGTCTCGAAATTCGGAACTAGAAAGTACCTGATAAAAACAACTCTGGATAACGTTCGCGCATCTCATCCTTGCGCTCCCATGTGGACTCCTCGACATTGTGATGTCGCCACTGAACACGCACCAACGGAAATATCTTTGACCGCAGCTTCCTCTCACTTCGGTCCAAAATAGAAATCGGCCCCTCCTCGTAGGGGCTATCAGGCTGTAGATGAATCTCCTCCAAAGCGATGTGAGAATGAGCCAAATCGTCTCTGAGATATTTCCTTAGCGAGGAAATATGAAACACATCGTGAATCCGGTGTAAATGCTCCGGTAACCCGAGTCTATAGGCAACTGGTCCAATCCGCTCAATAATAGGAAATGGCCCCACATACCTCGGTGCCAACTTCCCCTTCTTCCCGAAATGCATAATCCCCTTCATAGGAGATACTCTGAGCAAAACCTGGTCTCCCACTTGGAACTCCCTGAAATATCTCTTCGCATCAGCATAACTCTTCTGCCAGTCTTGAGCTACCCGAATGCGACTCCGAATCAACTCAATCCTTGTTGAAGTATCCTGAATCACTTCCGGCCCAAGTAGTTTGTTATCCCCCACCTCTAACCAACATGCTGGGGAATGACAAGGCCTACCGTACAATGCCTCAAATGGAGCCATGCCAATAGTGAACTGGTAGGAGTTATTATAAGCAAACTCTACCAGTGGAAGGTATTGCTCCCATCCACCTCCAAAGTCAATAATGCACATGCGTAGCATGTCCTCCAACATCTGATTTGTGCGCTCTGTCTGCCCATCGGTCTGCGGATGATAAGCCGTACTCAACCGCAATTCCGTGCCCATGGCCTCCTGGAAACTCTCCCAAAACCGCGAAAAAAATATCTTGTCTCTGTCAGACACGATATTTAGGGGCACACCGTGAAGTCTCACAACCTCTAAAATGAAGAGCTGGGCATACTGTCCCGTAGTGTAGTCAGTCCTTACAGGTAAAAAGTGAGCGACTTTGGACAACCTGTCCACAATTACCCAAACGGAGTCGTGACCCCTTTGCGACGTAGGTAACCCCGTGATAAAGTCCATGGATATGCTCTCCCATATCCACACCGGGACCTCCAACGGCTGTAGAAGTCCTGTTGGTCTCTGATGATCCACTTTTACTAGCTGGCAAGTGGCGCATTTCGAAACAAACTCAGCAATATCTCTCTTCATACCGCTCCACCAATACTGGCGTCTCATGTCTTGGTACATTTTGTCCCCTCCGGGATGTACCGCGAATCGTGAGCCGTGCGACTCTACCATCACCTCTTGTCGCAATTTATCCCCTTTCGGAACCACCAATCTCCCATTGAAGCGTAATCCCCCATCTGAGCTGACGGTATAGGACTCGGCTCCCTATGCTAGTAATCGAACTATCTGCTCCTGACAGAACGAGTCATTAGCCTATGCCCGTACTACCTTCGTGACAATCTGCGGTGTAACGGTCATTACAGACATGAAAGATCGGGCCACTGCATCCTGGTGTCCCAACTCCTTCCACTTTGCCTTCCACACCCCTGCCACCTCATCTGCTGACCTACGGCTCAACGCGTCTGCTACCACGTTAGCCTTACCTGGGTGATACTGGATATCGAACTGGTAGTCTTTCACAAACTGAAGCCACCTACGCTGCCGCATATTCAACTCCTTCTGCGTGAACAGGTATTGTAGGGACTTGTGGTCCGTGAACAGTTGGAACTTCACCCCCAAAAGATAGTGCCTCCAAATCCGTAGGGCAAATACCACTGCCGCCAATTCCAAATCATGCGTGGGGTAATTCTTCTCATGAGGCTTAATCTTACGGGAAGCATAAGCCATGGCCTGTCTCTCCTGCTACAATACACCTCCAAGTCCTTGCAAAGACGCATCGGTGTAAACCAAATACTCAACTCCCGGTCTCGGCAATGCTAACACAGGTGCTGAGGTCAATTTGTCCTTTAACTCATCAAATGCCAACTGACAGGCATCACTCTAGATGAATGGCACACCCTTACGAGTCAGATGTGTCAAAGGACCCGCTATTTTCAAAAATCCCCGAATGAACCTCCTGTAGTATCCTGCTAGGCCCAAGAAACTACGAATCTCAGTCGGTGTCGTGGGCTGTCCCCACTCCCTAATCGCGGATACTTTCCCCGGATCAACAGATATTCCCCAGTCGGAAATAATATGTCCCCAAAACTGGACCTCCTTCAGCCAAAACCCGCACTTCTCATATTTTGCATACAACTCGTTCTGACGAAGTGTCTGAAAAACTTGCCTCAAATGCTCGGCGTGCTCCTCCTCTGTCTGGGAGTAAACCAGAATATCATCGATGAAGACAATGATAAACTGATCTAGGAAATCCCTGAACACTATGTTCATCAAGTCAATAAACACTGCTGGAGCGTTGGTCAAACCAAAAGGCATAACCCGAAACTCGTAAGAACCATATCTCGACAAGAACGCAGTCTTCGAGACATCCTCCTCCCTGATACGCAACTGATGGTATCCCGATCTCAAATCAATCTTTGAGAAGAAAGAAGCTCCTCTCAACTGGTCGAATAAGTCATCGATTCGAGGCAACAGATACTTATTCCGTATCGTGACCTTATTTAACTCTCGGTAGTCCACACACAACCTCAGTGAACCGTCCCTCTTCTTCACAACCAAAACTGGAGCGCCCCAAGGTGAGGTACTCCTGCGAATAAAGCCCTGACCTAACAGCTACTCTATCTGATCTCATAGCTCTCGCATCTCTGCCGAAGCCATACGGTACGGTGCGCGTGCTATAGGTCTCGTATCTGGCAATAGGTCTATAACAAAGTCTATCTCTTGACTGGGTGGTAGGCCTAGTATCTCCTGAAACACATCCGAATACTCCCTGACGATTGGGATCGAATCTAAAGGAATCACAACCTCCTTAGAGGTATCCTCCTCTAGGTAATACAAATGAGCGGTCAAGCCTCCCTCTGGGCGAGGCATCGCCACTACAAACATCTCTTGCCCCGAAATGGAAAAAACAATGCTCCCACCGAAGCAATCAATCATGGCTCTATAATCAGCGAGCCAATCCATACCGATAATCACATCGTGAACATGCATATCTAATACCAACATATCTGCAGGTAATACCAGACTACCAATCTCTACCCCCACTCCCCGGCATATAAAGAAAATAAGTGACCCACTCCCCAATGGTGAGTCGACACACGTCACTGTGCTCTCTGCCGTAGCTAAAAATCCTAAGGCTTTCGCGAAATGTGTAGCTATAAAACAATGTGTAGCCCCCGTATCAAATAATACCCGACCCATAGTGCCATGGATAGGAAACGTACCCTCAATCGCGGGCGGTGCCTGTGGAACTGCTGCCTGGTGGACGTTATAGACACGTCCATACTGTAGCTGCCCCTGCTGAGCTGGGACTGCTGGAATGGGTGGCAATGCTTCCATCTGTGGCGGTGCGGGGAGAGCGGCGGGAAACATAGGCCTCTGCGGCTCCTGGCGAACACCTTGCTGCTGCTGCTGTGGGGCCCTGCCCCTATCAGGACAATCCTGTCGTTTATGGCCAGTCTTGCCACAAACAAAACACTTCCCTGGGAAGTTCCCTCCTCTCTGCCCCTGCGGTCCACGACCCTGGTGGCCGTTACCGTTCTTCCCTTGGTCCTGCTGGCCCAGCTGAAACTGCTGCCCATTCTGCCCCTGTTGGCCCTGATGGCCATTTGGACCCTGATGGCCCTGACGGAAACCTCCCTGTCCATGCCTGTAATTCCCTGATCTGAACCTCTTCTGATCCCCCTGCTGGGAACCCTGATCACCCTATCTCTGCCCCTGAACAGATTGTGCCCCACCGGCACCATGTCCTCCAGTCCTGCCCTGATGGCTAGACTCTCCCGATCTCTTGCCCTCAGCCATATGAAAGCGATGATCCTGGCAGTGTAACAAAGCAGCGTTAACCACATCAGAATAAGTGGCCAACGAAAGGTTCCCTAACAGATGCTGACGGATCCTCCATGTCAAACCGTCGGTGAATTTCTCAATCTTCTTCTTTTCTATCGGTATCTCATCCGGAACGATATTCAATAGATTCATGAACTCGGCCTCATACTCGGCCACGGTCTTACCCTCTTGCTTCAGATTCATTAGTTTCCTCTTCATTTCCGTGTGAACAGCCGACGGAAAGTACTTGCGGTCGAACCGCACCCAAAATTCCTGAATAGTGAGAGTATTCCTCTCCTCCACGGTGGTAATAGACTCCCCCACTACAGTGCAGATCCAACTAGCTTGAAAGTAGCTAGCACCTACTTCTGAACGTCCGTGCACTCATACATCCTCAAGTGCCTCTGTATATCCTTCCTCTACTGGCTCGAGACTACCACGTCTGAGCTACCTGCAAACTCTGGCCAATGCGTTTTCTGAAAAACGTCACGTACATGTTCCCAAGCAGACGGGAATGCATTTGCCTGAACTGGCGCGGTAACCGGCGCCTGAGGTGGTGCCTGCTAAACTACGACAATTGCGGCATTTACCGCTTGGGCTACAATGGCTGCAACCTCAGTGGCGTTCATCATGCCCTGAACTGGAACGGGCTGGGGTTCGGGCATTGCATCCCTGGGAACTCGTCGTGCACATCGTGGAGGCATCTGAAATACGAATAAAGTTTATAAGTTCACAGTTTATAAACTTAAAATAGCTGAAGAACGAAGCATACACAAAAAGAGTACAACAATCCTAAAATATAGGGCTCTATATCAAAGAAAACTTAGCGGAAACATAATAGCCGTACAGATCCTAAAGGACACTAGAACCTGATGCTCTGATACCACCTGTGACACCCCGACTAATTAAATACCGGGTAGCTACTCCTTTATTAAATTAATTCAAAATGCCAAGTTGGCTCAGCTAATAGCATCACTGTCGAAAACATTTTATTATTACTAACCACCTAGTATTTAAAAAGTAAGTTGCTAAATTTTAATTAAAGTCTGATTAACATGCAGTGAAAGATTTAAAGCAAGAAAAATATCACCATTCACCATAACGAAATAGTAGAATAACCAACACATGATATAAATAAATCCGGAGGAAAACTCCTCACAACAAACTCCACAACTGAAATGAATAACTAAAAACGGAATACTGAATCAATACATGCCAAAGTCTGAAAAACTGAAATGGAAATGTAACTCTAATGGAACTGGGCAACATGCCCTAAAACTGAGGAATACTGAACATGGAATCCAAATGATAGAAGCGTTTAAAAGCAAATCCCTGTAACTTCCACAAACAGCTACATCTCGTCATCTGAATGAGTATCATATGCATGGTGTCCTTGTGGCTGGGCACCTAAAATGGTTTTACAAAAAAATAGATTTGAAAGCAAACGGGTCAGAGCCCGAATGTGGAGATATTTTAAAAACCTACAAGTGCTTTAAAAACATTTAAAACATTAAATGCAAAGTACATGTTAGGACGTGCACTCACATGAAATCCTCACCTCTCGACTAAATGTGCACTCCTAACGTAAGTACCCATCTAAAGTGACACTAACCACTAGCTAAGTGACATCCTCTCTAGCTAGACTGTCATAGGTTCTACCCTTATTACTCGGTTCCCATTAACATTATAACGTTCACAATTAAGTAGGGGCTTAACGTAAATTCAGGTTCTCACGTAAAAGTAATACAATTCATTATAGATCATCCCTTTTGTTATCCCATAGTTATACATACAATACCATATGAAAGTTCCCAGTTATTAAGTGTATATTTCCCACAACATAAATATCCAATATAAGCACCCCGAGACTAAGCTGCGGTGCACACATACTATGCTATCCATCCCGGTACATCACGTACATAAGGATCACCTATTCCAAATCTCCCAGGAATAGTTCACAGATAACAACATCACAAATAATGGAGGCGAACACAGTCACATCACATGGGTCACGCACATACCTGCGCTCCCACGATCAGCAGACTTATTAACATCCCAATAAGTCCTTCTCTGACCTATGTTCATCGAGGTAACCAGTCTAAATCCGGGCAACACAAGGATTAAAGGGCCCTAAGCGAACGCAAACCTCCCGTGATAGCAAGTATGGTAGGTATGTCATACACACAAATCATATACCAATACTAAGTAAGCACACATCTTAGTAATCACCGTAGTTTAATTGTAGTACTTATCGCATTCTCGTACCAACTTAATATATATACAACTTATATAATCCCGGTCCATATTTATACGCGCCATAATTTATTCTCACGTCGTAGTAGGCACTCACGTCTCGACTCAAATGTCTATTTGATTTGATTCACACTTATATAATTTACTCCTCATTATATCCCAAATATCCCAAGTATACTAATACACCATCAAAGGAATGTTATCTCTATTCTCAAACAAGTTTACGGGACTCCCAAAATCAAAACAGGCCAAAAAGCCCTAAACTGCCAGCTCGTTAGAAGTCTCGTTCGAACGAGGCTGTTCGAACGAGATTTCGTTCGAACGAACTGGGCTATCTAACGAAATCTCGTTCGAACGAGATTATCGAACGAACATCCCTCTCGTTAGAACCCCAAACTGTCAACTCGTTAGAAGCTCGTTCGAACGAGCTCGTTCGAACGACCTGGGTAGGTCTTCTAACGAGTGACCAGATTCAAGCCCAGAAATCCTATCTCGTTTTTCCACCAATTTCTACACCTCAAATCTCAACCAAAATTCGTCCCAACAATGTTTTAAGGTCTCCAATCATCCTTAAACATACTAAGGTTATATACTAACATCATTTAGGGAATTAACACATCCTAAACATCATTAATTCATCAAATCTCTACCCTTTCCCCCAAATATTCAAGAACATAAACCCTAGAATTTTAAATCCTCAATAAGTCCATTCTAGATCCGTTTTTGTTACATCCAACATATATTAACATCATAATAATCATCTCCATACTATTCTACATGCAATTTGTCCTCAAAATTCAAGTCCTAAGTCCAATGAAAATGGGTTTTTATTTAACTTCCAAGAACAAATGTAAATCTTTCAATTTATCTAACATGGAAGAAACATTCTCTGAATTAAATAGAATTAAATCACTTGCCTCTAGTGTCTCTGAATTTGGTGTTGGTTTGATGAAGCTTTTTCTGCAGAATTCCTTCTCTCTCTCTCTCTACAAGCCTTCTTCTCCAAAGGTGGCTAGGGTGGCTAGGGTTTGTTTAGGAGACTTAGAAAACCAATTTTAAAACTCCCCGTAGTCTTATGGGTCAATATGGTTGGTAGTGGGTTTAGTGGTTAGTTACCCAAATCAGATTATAAATCCTAATTTTCGTCATTATTAAATCCCAAAAATACAATATTACCAAACTACCCTTATAAGATGCCGGTATGGCCTAAAAATACCCCGGGATCCAAACTAAACCCCCGGCTAGTGTTTTATGACTATCTTGACCCTTCCGGGCGCGTTGGCGCACTCAAAACGACCATATGATTGATAGAATTTAACTTCACTTTTACAATTAACATAATTATATCCTGACGCGACTGTCTCATGCGTCCCAATAAAATGTCCAAATTGCCGTATATTAATCTCACGACAAATTTCATAATTCAATATTCATATATCATCATATATACTCAATATAGTCAAATACCAACTCACATCTCGCTAGTATTTTATCCGGATTAATTCCCAATTAATTCTCATTTAATTAATTAATCCCAAAAATAAATATCGCCAAAAATACGGGGTATTACAATATATTAATCACACATATAATATATATACTATCGACACCCCACATAAAACCTATGGTGTTAGAATACACTACTATCAAGTACCCGTATCACACAAACTAAGGGAAATACTAGTCCGGAATCACTCTCGAACTGTATTAACAAAATACACAAACAAATGGTGGCAAAGCATAGTTCCAGGTCCTAAGAGGTCAGAACATACCCTCACGTCTCTTAGAACATCTAACTATCATTTTCGGATAGCGTGTATCGAGGATACTATCTTCTAAGGTACGAGTCAATATCCCCCATAAAGGTCCAATCGAGATAAGACCCTCTCGACGCGGAAACTCCCGTGATAGCAAGTAGCCCAGGTATGATTTTTACACAGATATATAATATGCACAATCACAGTCATATGTATAAGTATTCACATTTCTAAATTAGGTGCGCCCATGAACCATAATTATAATTATCCGTTATTAACAGATTTTACCCGATTATTTCACATAACGGGCTCGTTATTTTTATTTTCATTTATAATTCATGTCATACTCACTTCTCCTCCCTCAAAGTATTCTAATAATAATTTCAGTAGGCATACACTCACTCACCTTATAGTCTAACTTTCTTACAAGTCTCGACCTTTTATTAAATGTACGTATGATTTCATATGTGTGAATAACTCCCTGTTAACCCTTAATTTCATCTTACATTAAATTTTCACTCAACGGAGTTTACCTAGACCCTACTGGTCCTATTTATATCCTATTATGCTCCAACAATAATAATCAAGGGTTACTACACATTTTTAATCGGGTTAAACCATCATAAGGAGAATATGCAGTTTTCCAGGAGGGGTTGATCGATCGAGGAAATGGGGTCGATCGATCGATGTTCTTGGGTCGATCGATCGATCAAGCAGTTATGGCGAAACTGCAGAAACCCAGTTATGGGAATCCTCCTCCAACCTCCACCAAATCACCATTTTTAACTCCCAAACTCCCATATAATGATACTACTAGTAATATATACCCAAATACAAAATTTTCTACGTAACACATGTGGGTTTTCATCAAGTATAACAATTTAAAGGGAAAAATCTACATAAACATCAAGAACCCTAATCTTTTCTTTAAGTTTCAGCTCTTTCAATTATTTTCCATATTTTCTACTTTTAAAACCCTGAAATTTTGTGGTATATCCTCTACACGTGGATTGGATGCCCGGAATATGATTATTACCTCTATAACATGCGAATTCTAATCTCCAATTTACACTTTCTTTCATGAAACTAGTTCTAATCAACCCTAGACTAACATAATTGAGGCATCAACTAAAAATAAGGAAAAATAAATACTTGCCTGGGAATTGAGTTTTTGATTTGTGGAAGAAAGTGGTACGGTTGTGTTCCCCATCTCGCGGTCTACGACTCGGTAGTGGTGGCGGTGCAAACGGTTGAGTTTTCGGCCTTGAATTTCTTGGGAAGCTTTCCCACCTCTTCTCTAATGGACGTTCTTTGGTTTTGATCTTGATAACCCTAGAGGAAAACTCCTAAATTCTGATACAACCTTCAAAAATTCGTGGGTTTAATTGCCCAAAAATATGAAATGTCCGTAATACCCTCCCGAGATGCCAATTAGGCCTAAAAACGCCCCGAGACCCAAACTAAACCCTCGAGTACATTGTTTTGACTATATCGACCCTTCCGGACACATTGGCGCACTCGAAACGATCATATGGGTGACTTATAATTCATTCACTTTTAATAATAATAATTTAGTCCTGACACGACACGGGCGCGTCCCGAATTAAATTTCCATAATTGCCATTTTATTCACTCGTGACAATTTTTATAAAATCAATCTTATATATTACTTTCCTCATTTAGTAATATTCAAAAAATTGTAATACCCCGTACTTTTGGCTATATTTATTTTTGGGATTAATTAATTAAATGCGTATTAATTGGAAATTAATCCGGGTTATAAATACTAATATGATGCGATTTGGTATTTGTTTATGTACATATAAGATTATATATGTATTTGGTATTATGAAATTTGTCGTGGGATTTATATACGGCAATTTGGAAATTTTGTTGAGACGCGTGGGACCGCCGCGTCACGGTATAATATTTTGATATTAAAAGTGAATTTAAAATCTATAATCCGTATGGTCGTTTTGAGTGCGCCAACGCGTCCGGAAGGGTCGAGATAGTCAGAAAATACTAGCCGGGGGTATAGTTTGGGTCCCGGGGTATTTTTAGGCCATACCGGTAACTTAAAGGGTATTTTAGTAATTTGGTATTTTTGGGTAATTAAAAGTGACGAAAATTGAGAGTTGTAATTTGATAAGGATTGACCCCAACCAACCCTTATTAACCCAACTAGCTACGGAGGTTTATCAAATTAGGTTTTCATAAGTTTCCCCAAAGCAAACCCTAGCCACCATAGCCTTTTGGAGAAGAAAGCTTGGAGAAGGAGAGAGAGAGAGAGGAATTCTGCAGAAATTCGACACCAAATCCACACCAAATTCAGAAATCAAACCAAGGCAAGTGACTTTATTTCATTTAAATTCGAAGAATGTCTTTTCCATGTTAGATATTGAAGAATCTTGATTGTTCTTGAAAGATTAAAAGAAAACCCATGAAATTTGAAGTTATTATTGAATGTTGGGATAGGTTTGCATGTAGAAACATTGTTGGGAGATTTAATTTCGGAGATTTCATATCTAGGTGATGTATAAACGAATTAAAATCTGGGAATTTATGATGAGAAAAAGTTAGGGTTTATGTTCTTGAAGAAAATTGGGAATTAATGTAGAAATTGTGATTTAATGATGTTTAGAAGATATTAAACCCTTTAATGATGTTAGTATAGCCCCTTAACATGTTTGAGGATGATTAGAGAACTCAATATATTGTGGGAACGAATTTTAGAAGAGGTTTGAGGAGTAAAAATGGTGAAAAACGAATTGGGGAAAAATCTGGGCCGAAACTGGCCACTCGTTAGAAGCTGCCCCCAGGTCGTTCGAACGAGCTCGTTCGAACGAGCTTCTAACGAGTTGACCAGTCGTTATTAACGAGTAGGGATTTTCGTTCGATATCTCGTTCGAACGAGATATCGTTAGAAGGGTCAGTTCGTTCGAACGAACTGGGACCTCGTTCGAACAGCCTCGTTCGAACGAGACTTCTAACGACCTGACAGTCCAAACTCGTTCGAAGCCTCGTTCGAACGAGACTTCTAACGAGTTGACAGTTTGACCCTTTTTGGACTGTTTTGACTTTTGGAGTTCCGGGAACTGGTTCAAGGGTAGAGTTAGCATTCCTTTGATGATATAGTGATTGATTTGGGACTTTTGGGTTATTGAGATGAGTAAATCATATACTAGAGTTATATTCATTGAACCATTTGGGTTGAGACGTGAGTGTCTACTACGATGCGAGGATGAATCATGGCGCGTATAATTACAAACCGGAATAGTATGAATTATGATAAGTATAAGCTAGTACGAGTATGCAATATGTACTACGATTAAAATACGGTATTACTAAGATGTGTGTTTACTTAGTATTAGTATATGGATTGTGTGTATGACATACCTACCATACTTGCTATCACGGGAGGTTGCGTTCGCTTAGGACCCTCTATTCCTTGTGTGCCTACGGGGGGGGATATAGACTGGTACCTTGATGAACATAGGTCATAGAAAGACTTATTGTGATATTAATAAGTTCGCTGACCATGGGAGCGTAGGTATGTGCGTGACCCATGTGATGGTGACTGTGTTCGCCTCCACTATTTGTGATTTGTGTTATCTGAACTATTCCTGAGAGATTCGGAATATGTGATCCTTATGTACGTGATGTACCGGGATGGATAGCAGAGTATGTGTGCACTACAGCTTAAATTGCGGGGTGCTTGTATTGTATATTTATGAGATGAATAATATACGTTATATTAATGGGAATCCTCATGTTAATGTTGTAAAAATATTACGGTATTGTTTCGAGTTATATAATGAGTTAGCTGATAGTTATATCAATGGCATATTTAGTAACTGAGTTTACGTTAAACCTCTATTTAATTACGAGTGTTGTTATGTAAATTGGAACCGAGTAAAATGGGTAGAACCTTTGGTAGTCTAGCTAGTTACGTTGTCACTCAACTAGTGGAAAGGGTAGTTATAGATGGGTACTTACGTTAGGAGTGCACAGTTAGTCGAGAGGTGAGAATTTAATGTGAGTGCACGTCCTAACATGTACTTTGCATTTAATGTTTTAAATGTTTTTAAAGCACTTGCAGGTTTTTAAAATGATTTCCACTTTCGGGCTCTGACCCATTTGCTTTCAAATATATTTCCTTGTAAAACCATTTTAGGTGCCCAGCCACAGGGACACCAAGCATAGGATACTCATTCAGGTGACGAGCTGTAGCTGCTTGTGGAAGCTACAGGGATTTGCATGTAGACGCTTCTATCTTTTGGATTCCAGAGTCACCATCTATCCGTTGTAGGGCATGTTGCCCATTTCTATTTAGAGACATCATTTTTATATTTCAGTTTTCAGACTCTAGCATGTATTGCTCAGTATTCAGTTTTAGTTATTTATTTCAGTTTACTTATCAGTTGTGGGATTCGTATTGAGGAGTTTTTCCTCCAGGTTTTATTTACATATTGTGATGGTTATCCGTTTTTACTTAAGCATGGTGAATGGTGTTATTTAGTTATTCATTACTTATGTTGCATGTTAATCAGATTTAATAAAATTTGGCACTTACTTTTTAAATACTAGGTGGTTAGTAAAAATAAAACGTTTTCGACAGTGATGCTATTAACTGAGCCAACTTGGCATTTCGAATTAATTTTATAAAGGAGTAGCTACCCGGTGTTTAATTAGTCGGGGTGTCACAGGTGGTATCAGAGCATCAGGTTCTAGTGTCCTTTAGGATCTGTACGGCTATTATGTTTCCGCTACGTTTCTTTGATATAGAGCCCTATATTTTAGGACTGTTGTATTCTTTTTGTGTATGCTTCGTTCTTCAGCTATTTTAAGTTTATAAACCGTGAACTTATAAACTTTGTTCTTATTTCAGATGCCTCCACGACGTGCACGACGAGTTCCCAGGAATGCAGTGCCCGAACCCCAGCCCGCTCCAGTTCAGGGCATGTTGAGCGCCGCTGAGGTTGCAGCTATAGTAGCTCAAGCGGTGAATGCCGCGATTGCAGTTGTTCAGCAGGCACCACCACAGGCGCCGGTTGCCGCGCCAGTTCAGGTTAATGCATTCCCGTCTGCTTGGGGGCGTGTACGTGACGCTTTTCAGAAAGCGTATCCGCCAGAGTTTGCAGGAAGCTCAGATGTAGTGGTCTCGAGCCAGTGGAGGAAGGACATACAGAGGCATTTGAGGATGCATGAGTGCACTGACGTTCAGAAACAGGTGCTAGCTACTTTCAAGCTAGTTGGATCTGCACTGCAGTGGTGGGAGTCTATTACCACCGTGGAGGAGAGGGATACCCTCACGATTCAGGAGTTCTGGGTGCGGTTCGACCGCAAGTACTTTCCATCCGCAGTTCATACAGAGATGAGGAGGAAGCTAATGAGTTTGAAGCAAGAGGGCAAGACCGTGGCCGAGTATGAGGCCGAATTCACTAACCTGTTGAATATCGTTCCAGACGAGATTCCAACAGAGAAGAAGAAGATAGAGAAGTTCACTGATGGGTTGAATTGGAGAATCCGGCAGCATCTGCTTGGGAACCTATCGTTGGCCACGTATTCTGATGTGGTTAACGCTGCATTACTACACTGCCAGGACCACCGTTTTCATATGGCCGAGGGCAAGCGGTCAGGGGAGTCTAGCCATCAGGGCAGGACTGGAGGACATGGTGCCAGCGGGGCACAAACGGGTCAGGGGCAGAGACAGACTGAGCAGGGTACCCAGCAGGGGGACAATAAGAGGTTCCGGTCAGGGAACTACAGGCAGGGACAGGGAGGTTTCCGCCATGGCCATCAGGGTCCAAACGGCCAACAGGGGCAGAATGGGCAGCAGTTCCATCAGGGCCAGCAGGGCCAAGGGAGGAATGGTAACGGCCACCAGGGCCGGGGACAGCAGGGGCAGAGGGGAGGGAACTTCCCAGGGAAGTGCTTTACTTGTGGCAAGACTGGCCATAAGAAGCAGGATTGTCCTGATAGGGGCAGGGCCCCACAGCAGCAGCAGCAGGGTGCTCGCCAGGAGCCACAGAGACCTATGTTTCCCGTCGCTCTTCCTGCACCGCCACAGATGGCAGCTTTGCCACCCATTCCAGCAGTCCCAGCTCAGCAGGGGCAGCTACAGTATGGACGTGTCTACAACGTTCACCAGGCTGCAGTTCCACAGGCACCGCCCGCGATCGAGGGTACGTTTCCTATCCATGGCACTATGGGTCGGGTGTTATTTGATACGGGTGCTACACACTGTTTTATTGCTACACACTTCGCGAAAGCTTTAGGATTGTTAGCTACGGCAGAGAGCACAGTGACGTGTGTCGACTCACTATTAGGGAGTGGGTCACTTATTTTCTTTATATGCCGGGGAGTCGGGGTAGAGGTTGGTGGTTTGGTATTGCCTGCAGACATGTTAGTGTTAGACATGCATGTTCACGATGTGATCATCGGTATGGATTGGCTCGTAGCATATAGGGCCATGATTGATTGCTTCAGCGGGAGCATTATTTTTGCCATTCCGGGGCAAGAGATGTTTATAGTGGCGATGCCTCGCCCAGAGGGAGGATCGACCGCTCATCTGTATTACATAGAGGAGGATACCTCTAAGGAGGTTGTTATTCCTTTAGATTCGATCCCGGTTGTCAGGGAGTATTCGGATGTGTTTCAGGAGATACCAGGCTTACCGCCCAGTCGGGAGATAGACTTCGTTATAGATTTGCTACCAGGTACGAGACCTATAG
Organism: Sambucus nigra; assembly: GCA_949130495.1. Taxonomy (NCBI): domain Eukaryota; kingdom Viridiplantae; phylum Streptophyta; class Magnoliopsida; order Dipsacales; family Adoxaceae; genus Sambucus; species Sambucus nigra. The sequence continues at coordinate 40,906,343 of OX422213.1, forward strand.
CACGTGCACCGTACCGTATGGCTCCAGCTGAGATGCGAGAGTTACGGGATCAGATAGAGCAGCTGTTAGGGCAGGGCTTTATTCGCAGGAGTACCTCACCTTGGGGCGCTCCGGTTTTGTTTGTGAAGAAGAGGGATGGTTCACTGAGATTGTGCGTGGACTACCGAGAGTTGAATAAGGTCACGATACGGAATAAGTATCCGTTGCCTCGAATCGATGACTTATTCGACCAGTTGAGAGGAGCTTCTTTCTTCTCGAAGATTGACTTGAGGTCAGGATACCATCAGTTGCGTATCAGGGAGGAGGATGTCTCGAAGACTGCGTTCTTGTCGAGATATGGTTCTTACGAGTTTCGGGTTATGCCTTTCGGCTTGACCAACGCTCCAGCAGTGTTTATGGACTTGATGAACAGGGTGTTCAGAGATTTCTTAGATCAGTTTGTCATTGTCTTCATTGATGACATTCTGGTTTACTCTCAGACAGAGGAGGAGCACGCCGAGCATTTGAGGCAGGTTTTGCAGACACTTCGTCAGAACGAGCTGTATGCAAAATACGAGAAGTGCGGGTTTTGGTTGAAGGAAGTCCAGTTCTTGGGTCACATTATTTCCGACCAGGGAATATCAGTTGATCCGGGGAAGGTATCAGCGGTGAGGGAGTGGGGACAGCCCACGACACCAACGGAGATTCGTAGTTTCTTGGGTCTAGCAGGATACTACAGGAGGTTTATTCGGGGTTTCTCAGAGATTGCAGGTCCTTTGACACATCTTACTCGTAAAGGTGTGCCGTTCATTTGGAGTGATGCCTGTCAGTTGGCATTCGATGAATTGAAGGACAAGTTGACCTCAGCACCTGTGTTAGCATTGCCGAGACCGGGAGTTGAGTATTTGGTTTACACCGATGCGTCTTTGCAAGGACTGGGAGGTGTGTTGCAGCAGGAGAGACAGGCCATAGCTTATGCTTACCGTAAGCTTAAGCCTCATGAGAAGAATTACCCCACACATGATTTGGAGTTGGCGGCAGTGGTATTTGCCTTACGGATTTGGAGGCACTATCTTTTGGGGGAGAAATTTCAGCTGTTCACGGACCACAAGTCACTACAGTATCTATTCACGCAGAAGGAATTGAATATGCGGCAGCGTAGGTGGCTTGAATTTGTGAAAGACTACCAGTTCGACATCCAGTACCACCCGGGTAAGGCTAACGTGGTAGCAGACGCGTTGAGCCGCAGGCCAGCAGATGAGGTGACAGAGGTGTGGAAAGCTAAGTGGAAGGAATTGGGACACCAGGATGCAGTGGCCCGATCTTTCATGTCTGTGATGACTGTTACACCGCAGATTGTCACAAAGGTAGTACGGGCACAGGCTAATGACACGTTCTGTCAGGAGCAGATAGTTCGATTGCTAGCAGAGGGAGCCGAGTCCTATACCGTTAGCTCAGACGGGGGATTACGCTTCAATGGGAGATTGGTGGTTCCGGAAGGGGAAGAATTGCGGCACGATGTGATGGCAGAGTCGCACGGCTCACGGTTCGCGGTACATCCCGGAGGGGACAAAATGTACCAAGACATGAGACGGCAATATTGGTGGAGCGGTATGAAGAAAGATATCGCTGAGTTTGTCTCAAAATGCGCCACTTGTCAGCTTGTAAAAGTGGACCATCAGAGACCAGCAGGATTGCTACAGCCATTGGAGGTTCCGGTGTGGATGTGGGAAAGCATATCCATGGACTTTATCACGGGGTTGCCTACGTCGCAGAGGGGCCACGACTCCGTTTGGGTAATTGTGGACAGGTTGTCCAAGGTCGCTCACTTTTTACCCGTTAGGACTGATTACACTGCTGGTCAGTATGCCCAACTCTTCATTTCAGAGATTGTGAGACTTCACGGTGTGCCCCTGAATATCGTGTCTGACAGAGACAAGATATTTGTTTCGAGGTTTTGGGAAAGTTTCCAGGAGGCCATGGGCACGGAATTGCGGTTGAGTACGGCTTATCATCCGCGGACCGATGGGCAGACAGAGCGCACCAACCAGATGTTGGAGGACATGCTACGCATGTGCATTATTGACTTCGGGGGTGGATGGGATCAATACCTTCCACTGGTGGAGTTTGCTTACAACAACTCCTATCAGTTCACGATTGGCATGCCTCCGTTCGAGGCATTATACGGTAGGCCTTGTCGTTCCCCAGCATGTTGGTTGGAGGTGGGGGACAACAAACTACTTGGGCCGGAAGTGATTCAGGATACTTCGGCAAGGATTGAATTGATTCGGAGTCGCATACGGGTAGCTCAAGACAGGCAGAAAAGTTATGCTGATGCGAAGAGATTTTTCAGGGAATTCCAAGTGGGGGACCAGGTTTTGCTCAGGGTATCTCCGGTGAAGAGGATTATGCGATTCGGGAAGAAGGGGAAGTTGGCACAGAGGTATGTGGGGTCGTTTCCTATTATTGAGCGAATCGGACCGGTTGCGTATAGACTCGGGTTACCGGAGCATTTGCATCGAATTCACGACGTGTTCCATATTTCCTCGCTGAGGAAATACCTTAGAGATAATTTGGCTCATTCTCACATTGCTGTGGAGGACATCGATCTCCAGCCGGATAGCTCTTATGAGGAGGGGCCGATTGCGATTTTGGACCGAAGCGAGAGGAAACTGCGGTCAAAGATAGTCCCGTTAGTGCGTGTTCAGTGGCGACATCACAATGTCGAGGAGTCCACATGGGAGCGCGAGGATGAGATGCGCGAGCGTTATCCAGAGCTGTTTTTAGAAGGTACTTTCTAGTTTCGAATTTCGGGACGAAATTCAGTTATTAGGGGGGAAGTATGTAATACCTCGTACTTTTGGCTATATTTATTTTTGGGATTAATTAATTAAATGCGTATTAATTGGAAATTAATCCGGGTTATAAATACTAATATGATGCGATTTGGTATTTGTTTATGTACATATAAGATTATATATGTATTTGGTATTATGAAATTTGTCGTGGGATTTATATACGGCAATTTGGAAATTTTGTTGAGACGCGTGGGACCGCCGCGTCACGGTATAATATTTTGATATTAAAAGTGAATTTAAAATCTATAATCCGTATGGTCGTTTTGAGTGCGCCAACGCGTCTGGAAGGGTCGAGATAGTCAGAAAACACTAGCCGGGGGTATAGTTTGGGTCCCGGGGTATTTTTAGGCCATACCGGTAACTTAAAGGGTATTTTAGTAATTTGGTATTTTTGGGTAATTAAAAGTGACGAAAATTGAGAGTTGTAATCTGATAAGGATTGACCCCAACCAACCCTTATTAACCCAACTAGCTACGGAGGTTTATCAAATTAGGTTTTCATAAGTTTCCCCAAAGCAAACCCTAGCCACCATAGCCTTTTGGAGAAGAAAGCTTGGAGAAGGAGAGAGAGAGAGGAATTCTGCAGAAATTCGACACCAAATCCACACCAAATTCAGAAATCAAACCAAGGCAAGTGACTTTATTTCATTTAAATTCGAAGAATGTCTTTTCCATGTTAGATATTGAAGAATCTTGATTGTTCTTGAAAGATTAAAAGAAAACCCATGAAATTTGAAGTTATTATTGAATGTTGGGATAGGTTTGCATGTAGAAACATTGTTGGGAGATTTAATTTCGGAGATTTCATATCTAGGTGATGTATAAACGAATTAAAATCTGGGAATTTATGATGAGAAAAAGTTAGGGTTTATGTTCTTGAAGAAAATTGGGAATTAATGTAGAAATTGTGATTTAATGATGTTTAGAAGATATTAAACCCTTTAATGATGTTAGTATAGCCCCTTAACATGTTTGAGGATGATTAGAGAACTCAATATATTGTGGGAACGAATTTTAGAAGAGGTTTGAGGAGTAAAAATGGTGAAAAACGAATTGGGGAAAAATCTGGGCCGAAACTGGCCACTCGTTAGAAGCTGCCCCCAGGTCGTTCGAACGAGCTCGTTCGAACGAGCTTCTAACGAGTTGACCAGTCGTTATTAACGAGTAGGGATTTTCGTTCGATATCTCGTTCGAACGAGATATCGTTAGAAGGGTCAGTTCGTTCGAACGAACTGGGACCTCGTTCGAACAGCCTCGTTCGAACGAGACTTCTAACGACCTGACAGTCCAAACTCGTTCGAAGCCTCGTTCGAACGAGACTTCTAACGAGTTGACAGTTTGACCCTTTTTGGACTGTTTTGACTTTTGGAGTTCCGGGAACTGGTTCAAGGGTAGAGTTAGCATTCCTTTGATGATATAGTGATTGATTTGGGACTTTTGGGTTATTGAGATGAGTAAATCATATACTAGAGTTATATTCATTGAACCATTTGGGTTGAGACGTGAGTGTCTACTACGATGCGAGGATGAATCATGGCGCGTATAATTACAAACCGGAATAGTATGAATTATGATAAGTATAAGCTAGTACGAGTATGCAATATGTACTACGATTAAAATACGGTATTACTAAGATGTGTGTTTACTTAGTATTAGTATATGGATTGTGTGTATGACATACCTACCATACTTGCTATCACGGGAGGTTGCGTTCGCTTAGGACCCTCTATTCCTTGTGTGCCTACGGGGGGGGATATAGACTGGTACCTTGATGAACATAGGTCATAGAAAGACTTATTGTGATATTAATAAGTCCGCTGACCATGGGAGCGTAGGTATGTGCGTGACCCATGTGATGGTGACTGTGTTCGCCTCCACTATTTGTGATTTGTGTTATCTGAACTATTCCTGAGAGATTCGGAATATGTGATCCTTATGTACGTGATGTACCGGGATGGATAGCAGAGTATGTGTGCACTACAGCTTAAATTGCGGGGTGCTTGTATTGTATATTTATGAGATGAATAATATACGTTATATTAATGGGAATCCTCATGTTAATGTTGTAAAAATATTACGGTATTGTTTCGAGTTATATAATGAGTTAGCTGATAGTTATATCAATGGCATATTTAGTAACTGAGTTTACGTTAAACCTCTATTTAATTACGAGTGTTGTTATGTAAATTGGAACCGAGTAAAATGGGTAGAACCTTTGGTAGTCTAGCTAGTTACGTTGTCACTCAACTAGTGGAAAGGGTAGTTATAGATGGGTACTTACGTTAGGAGTGCACAGTTAGTCGAGAGGTGAGAATTTAATGTGAGTGCACGTCCTAACATGTACTTTGCATTTAATGTTTTAAATGTTTTTAAAGCACTTGCAGGTTTTTAAAATGATTTCCACTTTCGGGCTCTGACCCATTTGCTTTCAAATATATTTCCTTGTAAAACCATTTTAGGTGCCCAGCCACAGGGACACCAAGCATAGGATACTCATTCAGGTGACGAGCTGTAGCTGCTTGTGGAAGCTACAGGGATTTGCATGTAGACGCTTCTATCTTTTGGATTCCAGAGTCACCATCTATCCGTTGTAGGGCATGTTGCCCATTTCTATTTAGAGACATCATTTTTATATTTCAGTTTTCAGACTCTAGCATGTATTGCTCAGTATTCAGTTTTAGTTATTTATTTCAGTTTACTTATCAGTTGTGGGATTCGTATTGAGGAGTTTTTCCTCCAGGTTTTATTTACATATTGTGATGGTTATCCGTTTTTACTTCAGCATGGTGAATGGTGTTATTTAGTTATTCATTACTTCTGTTGCATGTTAATCAGATTTAATAAAATTTGGCACTTACTTTTTAAATACTAGGTGGTTAGTAAAAATAAAACGTTTTCGACAGTGATGCTATTAACTGAGCCAACTTGGCATTTCGAATTAATTTTATAAAGGAGTAGCTACCCGGTGTTTAATTAGTCGGGGTGTCACAAAAATTCCAAATAATTACTAACTCTCATCACGCTAGTAAATATTTAAAGTAAATTTCCGGATTAATATTATATTAGTATCTCAATTTAAATTTAATAAATCCCCAAATTTTGAAAGTCATAAAAATACGGGGTATTACAAGTCCAAATTCCATTTTTCGCTTCTTTTGAAACATGCCTCCAATTAAGGAATGTCAATGGTGCTTACTGTCCATTGCATGCTAAAACCCCCAAATTTGAAGCAAGTCTAGATGATGTCTTCTCAACGGGTTATCCATGCTCATTCACCTCGATGTTTAAAATTCCACCATCTTCACCCCACCTGCTATGCATTAACGTGGGGCCTCAAAATCTTCTTTGCTCCTCCTCTGCCTGATCGAAACTAGGATCTAAGTATCATATAAGCGATGATAAAAATTTGTAATTTTGTTATATATAGACATGTAGATAAAAATTACTAATTCTGTACATTAATTTCGGTAATCTAATTTAGGTACGGGAATTCAGTAAGTCATTTTTTGTACATCCAACCAAAACTAACCAAAAAATCAGTTGTGTAATATTAGTTTGCCTTACTTGCGGCATGCTCCTGTTGTTCACTATTTCCTACCAACAGAGGGCCAGATGATGTAGTAGCAGCGTTAGTAGGTGGCCAATTCGATGGAGGTTGAAGCATGACAAATGGTCTTTGATATATGTGCTCTTGTAGCTCAGTAGGTAATGGCATCGCTACTGCAACTTTTTGGGTCTGAGATCTATTTGTTGTCATCGTGTTGTACAAAACAAAAAAAAAACATTAATGTTAGTTATACTACAGATGAATATATCTAATGGAAATAAAGTAGCAAAAACATCATACTTTCACAAGATAGAAATATATTTAACACATTTTGTATAAAATGCAACAAATGGGAGAGTTTAGATTTAACACATGTTGTCAAAATATATTGCGAGCGTACACGAGAGAGATAGAGTCAAAATAAATAGTCGCCGCAGGTAGGTTCTTATCAGTTCAATTGTTGTCCGTTGCGACACATAACAATACGGACTTAAATATAGGACCCATTATTATTACATTAAAGTAGTCCTCTTATTTTTATGTTAATAAAGAACCCATTATTTGCAATTTCACAAAGCCTTATAAATTTCAGACGTTGAGAAATATGTGTGGCTAAATTGGACATGACAAGTGGATATAACTATGTGCTTTGATACCATAGTAATGTTAGAGCTAATTAATAATGAGTGGAGAATCCATTTTTTTTATGTAATGAGGTGCAAGACTTAAAATTCAAATGCTAAGTTTTAAATTCTCAATATTTTAAAAATCAAGAATGCACAAGTTGCAAGTTGGAACTTCAACTGTACAAGAAACCTGGTATTAACTACCAGCGAAAAAAAAACTCAACCACCCCAATAAGACACTTTGTTCTTAATGAACCCCTCAATCATGATATAAAAAAATACCATTATAAGAATAAAATTAAAAAAAATCAACCACCTTATATATACATGATAAAAATAACATTGGAACTAAGTGTGCAAGTTCTTTCTATTATAAACTACACCAACAACTCTCCACACTCAACCACCCCGTCTTCTCTCCACTTTGATCTGATCTTTTGATCTTCAAACAAATAATTTATATGTGACAAACGATCACCAAATCAATCACTCCTAAGAAAACCTAACAATAACCTCACTTAAGTCCCCATAGTCTAAGAGCATTTCTGGACAGGTAGTGCAAAATCACTCCATATAAACATTGATAGATTTGTTAAACATGGATGTGTAAAACGTTGAGTAAAACTTCGTTTACTTAACGCGGCAAGCTCTTTCTCATCAACTATATATATACGTGATCAATCCTATTCATTGTAACTAAACAAGAATATATTTCTTCTCCATCTACTTCTTCCCTTTTCGGAGTCATATTAGTAGCCATGGCATCATCTTGTTCTCCTTATTTGAAAATCACAATATCCACATTGTGCTTGTGGCTATTCATTAGAATTTCCTCATCTCAGTTAACTACCAATTTTTACTCAACAAGTTGTGCTATTGCCCTTTCAACTATTACAGCCGCAGTCAATTCTACAGTCGCTGCAGCACCTCGCTTAGGAGACTCCTTACTTCGTCTCCATTTCCATGATTGCTTTGTTAATGAAAGTCACTATTTCTAGACAGGTAGTGCAAAATCATTCCATGTAACGTTTTTGTTATTCCACATTAACTTTTTCCCAAAAATAATTCTAGACTCATACGTGTATACGACTCCAAGAAGTGACTTTACTGATGTGAAACAATGCATTTGTTGGAATGTAGGATCTGAGTAGAACTTTTTATCTCTCAGTCCACACACCAACCAATGCATTGTTGTTACATTAGCGGAATCAATTACTCTATGTGTCAATTATGCAAATGCATAAAACAATCAACCCCAAATGCATTCGCAAATCAAAGAGCCAGACTGAAGGTAAAAAAGAATTAGGACGGACTGAAAAAAAGAAAGAGCAGGACTGAAAAAAATTAGGAGAAGAATGTCGATCGGGATCTATATTTAAATGTTGGTAATTTGTATAGTATTCAAATGATGATTACTGATATTATAAGCTAGGATCCTACTGCCAACCTTTCTCTACTTTTTGTTAAGAACAAGGGCAAGATTGCGAAGCTCCTCAAATAAGTAAAAAATTTCAATAATTAAAAGAGAAAGGTTGAAGTTTTACATCGTGTTGATTCGTCTATTTGATAATAGTCATGTGATATTGAACAAAACTTATTGTAGAGATTAAGCCTCTACTTAGCAAATGTAATTGAACCTAGAACATCCTGACAATTCACCCTACTTTTTATATTTAAAGCACTTATAAATTCATCTCCCGGTATTTTAGTGACCAGAGAGATTTGATCACGTGGATGCATAATAAGGGAAATCATGATGGTTATATTGCCTCTAGAAACTTCAAGTGCCTTGATGAGCTTCTTCATTTTTAATATTTCAATGTTCTTGTCGATTTCATGATCAAATGATGCCCTAAGGTAACAAAGAGTGCCGAAATAGTAACGAAATTAATTACAATCATATCATCATAAAATCAACCCACATTTTTTAATATAAATAGGCAAAAGGCCTTAAGTAGCAAAATGAGGACAATGATATAAATAATATTGATTACAAGCAATTATATGGGCTTCCGTAGCTATTGTTCAAGATAGGTCCAGCTAGTTTTTTTTCAATTTGACAATCATAACCAGTCGAATTCAATGTTGCTTTTTCACTAAACTAGAAGGATCAGTGAAAGACTACTATTTCATAACATTTGAACAAAATAAGAAATAAAAATAATCCAGTGAAGTGGAAGACCCCAATTTTAAAATTGAATGGCACCTAGAACAGACTGATAAGCTCGATTTTTCATTAGCAGAAAAAGGAGCACAATTGAGCTTACTCATTAATGAAACCTACCATTTTAACACTATAAGAAATAATATATATGCCAACATTTTTTTTTTGGGGGGGGGGCATTTTAGTAAAACGTTGGCCTAGTAAAATTACCGGCATTTATTGCAAAAGGTGACTAAAATGCTTCAAATGGAATTATTCCAGTGGCTTCTAAAGTGTGAGACTACTTAAATGGAATTATGGGAATCACTCAAGTGACGTCATCAATTCCTTGGCTACCCACATTATTTTTTTTACACTTGCATAATTGGGCACCTTCAAAATCCAAATGCTTCAAATGCACATACATGATTTTCGAGCAAGAAGAGAACATATAACAATAATAACTAGAAATAAAACCACAATAAATTACTAAAATCTAACATTAATAAGAATAATGAGTAGACGAAATCAACAAAACCAAGATGTCTTTTAATGCAACCTATTAAGAAAGTTCAATTCATATGAATGAGTAGAAAAAACAATTCAAAATCGAGTTATCATTACAAGTTCAAATGCCTATCTAACAAAATTGTCTAATCATCTTCATCTATCCACACTTGCATTTCCATATCTACTATTATTCCAGTAACGCCTTGCCTGACCCAACTAACATCGTCATCACGTGTGAATGGTGTGTACACATGTCATCCAAATATTGGTTTCTCCATACCTCCGTTTGATCTATCATAGTGCCTTGCGTTGTATATTGATGTCCAAATACATCGGAAAAGTCTCTAGGCTTTGTCTTAATTACAATATTCCAATCTTCCTTCATTGGATCTTGTATGTAAAATACTTGTTTCGCCTGAGATGCTAGTATGAAAGGCTCATGATTTATTTGTTGCCTTGGATACAACAACTGCTTGAAATTTACAAGCGTGAATCCAAAATCATCTTACGCAATGAGACCTCTATTATTGTCAACCTAGTCACACTTGAACAACACAAACTTATAGTCTTTAGAATAATATAATTCAATGATATCCATCAAAACTCCATAGAAATTAACATCTTCTGATACGGGATTCCTATCTTTAGCACTTGCATAACTTTCAGTAAGTGAATTTAGCATGACTCCACTATTTTGCGTCGTTATTTTCCTCTCGCGAGCCTTAGTGTGATACCGAACACCATGGATAATATACCCCGTGAATCTTTTTGCTTTTTTTAAGGGGCCCAAAGCTAACATCTGAATTTCTTGTGATAGTTCTGTGTTCGTTGTCTCAAGTAACTTTCGCACCATTTGACATTTAGAAAAACTATGTTAAACACCATGATTTTGTAATAATATAATTAAAAATGTTATTTAGTTTTAGCATACATATTACTTACATGATCTTTAAACACGAATGAAATGTTTCATTATGAATACGATCCATGTCATGTGGTCTAAGACGATAATTACTCCTAATTGACGCATGGTGAGTCCTGCATTAAAATAAACCATTGCACTATTTTTACATGATTAAAAATGGAAGAAATTAATTAATTAATTAGGATACTTACTCTCAAAATGGAGCAATTGCATTTGTGCCTGTACATATGTAATGTCATCAAGCACAAATCCCACTGATTTTCCTAACTTACGACCATATTTTTTATCATTAGTATTGCCTTCGTCGTTCCTTATTGGTCGGTTACATTTCATCTCAGCATCCTGCAGGTACCTTGAATAAAACGTCAAGATTTATTCTACCCAATATCCTTGTGCAATTGAACCTTCTGGATTACTAAAGTTCTTCACATAATTCGTCAATGTGAGCAAGTATCTGTCTTAGGGAAATTTTTAATTTTTAGAAGGAAATAAAAATGCTTAGAATGCGAAGACAAAAAGAACACAAAAAATTGCAACTAATACCACACCTCTCAATAGGGTACATCGACCGGTATTGTGGTGGTCCTCCGATCTTCTCCTCTTCTGCTAAATGAATAACCAAATATTCCATGATATCAAAAAATGAAGGCGAAAATATCCTCTCAAGATGGCAAAGCGTGAGCTCAATACAAGATTGAGCATGATCTAAATCGGTTACGTTCATTACTTTTGAGTACATACTCCTAAAAAAGCTACTCAACTCAATTATTGGCCCAAGCACATTTTTAAGCAAAACATTTCTTAGGGAAACAGGAATTAGCTCTTGCATTAAGATATGGTTGTCATGACTCTTGAGTCCCGATATAGTACGTTGTTTAAGGTTGACACGACACGATATGTTCAAAGCATAACCATCTGGAACTTTCACCTCCTTCATTATTTTACAAAATATGTTTTTTCCTTTATTATCCAATGTGAAACACGCTGGTGGCAAATAATATTTGTTGTTTGCCCATTTTTTAGGATGCAGTTGCTTACGAATACCCATTTTTTGTAAATCAAGACGAGAATTTAGATTATCCTTTCCCTTTCCATCATCATCTAGTAATGTCCAAAGCACATTATCACATACATTCTTCTCAATATGAATTGTATCAAGATTGTGCCGTATTAAATTATCCTTCCAATATTCTAACTCAAAAAATACACTTCGTTTCTTCCAATTATATGTGAGGTTCCCATCTTCATTATTATTCCTTTTCCTCTTAAGTTCCGGCTCGGGATCCCTCCCAAACATATTATTTATGTCCCTTACCTCATCAAACACTTCAGCTCCAGATAGTCGAATGGGCTTTTTATCCAACTCAACTTCACCATTAAACGAGAATTTATCTGTTCAAAATTTATGCCCTTTCAGCAACCATCGATGATGGCCCATGTAGCATTGTTTAGGTCCCTTTTTCAACCTACAGGAGTGAGTATATTTGTGACAACAAGGATATGCCAATTTACCTTTAGTGCTCCATCCTGAAAAATTTGCATATGCGAGAAAATTACTTATTGTCCATAGCAATGATGCTCGCATTTTAAACATTTGATTACATGATGCATCATAAGTATCCACCCTAACCCATAATTCCTTCAATTCATCAACTAAAAGGCGCAAATAAACATCAATGTCATTACCAGGCCCGCACGGACCATCAATTAGTATTGGCAATATCATATATGGTTACTTCATATAAAACCACGGGGGCAAGTTATATATTATCACAATTATGGGCCACGTGCTGTGAACAATACTCAAGCTCCTGAATGGGTTAAATCCATCATTGGATAATCCAAGTCTGATATTTCGTGGGTCCGCAATAAAATCTGGATAAATGTCATCGATTCTTTTCCAAGCAAGAGAATCAGCGGGATGTCGTACATTTCCATCATTAATACGTTCCTCGGCATGCCATCTTATTTCTGATGCTGTCTTCGATGACATATATAGCCTCTGGAGTCTTGGTATCAAAGGGAAGTATCTTACCACCTTCGGGGGAATTTTTTGATCTATTGTAAGATCGTCATCTGGATGAGCCTTTAATTATTTATATCTTGGGGTGTGGCACTTTCGACATTCACTCTCATGTTCTGTCTCTTTCCAATCAACTTGCAATCATTAGGGCATGCATGTATCTTCTTATACTCTAGCCCCAAGTTTGCAATCAGCTTGCGGGCTTCATAAAAAAACTTTGGTAATGTTTCACCCTCGGGAAATGAATCTTTTAATAATTCAAGCAACATTTTAAAGGTCTTGTCACTCCATCCACCAAGGCACTTTATATGCAACAGTCATATAATGAATGAGAGTGTAGAATACTTCTTACAATCTGGGTATAACTCCCGCTCAGCTTCTTTTATCAGATTAAAGAATATCTTAGTTTCTTCATCGGGACCCACACCCATATATTAACGCTCCTCATCACCATCCATAAAGTTAAGTGGCTTTGAAGGAGGAATTCCAAAGGCATCGTGTATCATCTCTCGTATTTCATCACTAACAACTGATTCGAAAGAGGGAACTGAATATGAGGAAGATTCCTCATGAAAAGTCCAACAAGTATAACTCGTTCAAAAACCATTTAGTAATATATGTTCCACTACCTCATCTTTCTTCACAATTATCATATTGTGGCACTTCTTACATGGACACAATATTCTTTCAGCATTTGGTTTATTATCAGAGGCAAATTTAAGGAATTCCTTCGCTCCTTTCTCATATAAAGGAAGGCCCCTATGTTTTATGTTAATCCAACTCTTATCCATCAGTATATTCAACCTAGTGAAAACAAAAATAAAAACAAAAAAAAAAGATTTAAAATTATTATGAGAAATCATTATCGGTAACATAGATCTTACGATTATAGGTAAACAATTATGACTCAAATAATTATTGAAAAACATACTTACATATTCATCCTTTGAAAATTATACAAAAACAAACACAAACACAAATGAAAGGTGGTAGTTCTCCCATGTCAGTTAGCAAGATATGTGTAAATTCAAAGAGAGAGGGGTAAGAAACGTAACCCCTTCTTATCGAGTCACGGGGTGGGTTGGCTCAGGAAAACGTCTTTAATTTGTGTGGTTCAAAGTATCGATCAAAAGATAGACAAATAGGCCGAGTTGACTAGGTATTGCCAGTCACCGAACCGAGCTACAAAACACATGGCATTCACACATAAAAAAAAAACTTCATTAAACAAAAAGTCTCATTCACCATCCCTCACCACTTGTAGTCGTTGCTTAGATATGAGATTTTTTATTAATATTTATGTTTGGTATTTTCTAACGACATAATTCGTTCTAATAAGTTTAATTGCTCAATGTTTTTTCTTTGGTCTTCAATAATGACAAATTTTGTCCCATATTTAACTTAGAACAGATAAATACAATATTTTAACGATTTATACACACACATCTAAAATGCACCTAATGCTAAAAATATGGTCCAGACTATGAAATTTTTATTTTAGATTTTAATATAAGCAACACTGGTTGTGTGTGAATATATATATATATATATATATATATATATATATATATATATATATATAGTAAAAGATCTATACATATACAAACACTTATACATACCCAAATAAGCAAACGGAGAGGAATGAAAAGGAATGGAGAGGCTCATTAACTTTATAATTAAATATTTAACATTATTGTCAAATACGATTTGTGCAATCAAATATGTTTCATTTGTGAATAATTTCATAGTTTGAACAAAAAATTAATTCAAATTGTAATAAAATATACAAGCATAAACATACCTGAGAGTAAATTGAAATATCCAATCACAAAACTACAAGAAATGAAACTGTGGATTTGATGAAACTGCAAGATACGAAATTGGGGAATTTATAAGATACGAAATTATGCATAAACATTAAGAACTGTGTAATCTAATTAAGGATTTACAAGAACTGTAAGACAGGAAAGTACGAAACTACTAGATACAAAATTGTGCAAAAAATACCTGCGGTGGCAAGAACCGAGCTGCAAGATATGAAAGTATGAAATGGTGGATTCTTGTGTGGCAATTTTGGGGATTTAACCAATTTTTTTGTAGGGCTACGATATCAAGATACGAGTTGTGATACCTGTGATGTGGATTCTTAAAAAACTATGGATTCTTACAAGATACGAGCTGTAATAGCAAGATACAAAAGTATGAAATACCTGCGGTGGATTAACCAATTTTGTCGTAGGGCAAAATACCTGCAATGGATGAAAAAAGAATTGGGTTTCATTTTAGAGGGGAAGTAGTTTTCGTGTTGGAGGGAGGATTAAAAATAAGAATACGACGTTTGTTGGTTGCGTGTTAACCCGGGGAACAATACCCGACGTTTATTTTAAAAAAACATCGGTAATGTTGTGGCAGTGATATATAAACGTCGGTAATTTATGGCGTTTTAATATTAAACGTCAATAATTACTGGCGTTTATATTAAACGCTAGTAATTTTAGTCACCTTTTGCAATAAACATCGGTAATTTTACTAGGCCGACATTTTACTAAAACACCCCCAAAAAATGTTGGCATATATATTTATTCTTGTAGTGTATGAACCCTATTTGCATAAATATAATAAGAAGTCTAGTTCAATCATCAGAACTTCAATCGTAAATATCCTAATAATTTCAAAGATTTCATCAGAAATGCAAAACATCATAATTCCCAATTAATATTGATATATTCAAATAACAAGATTAATCTACATGAATTTTAATATAAACTACTCAGATCAAAGGGGAAGTAGACATAATTTATTGTCTTGATCGGGTATGGAGTTATCTGTTATCTCTAACAATCATGAATTCTCCTAAATCTCCAATATTCTTCTTATCCAAGATCTCCCAAGTCTTCTCTCAAATTATGCTGCTAAGATTTGATAATGAGGTTTGAGTATACTATAGAAGTTTTAAAATCTAAACCTTAGGGTCTCCTTAGGCCTATTTTACGAAAAAAACTAAAAGGCCCCAAAACATAGCGCAATAAACTCGAAACTTAGACAAATAGGTAACCTAACCCTTAGGACCAATTGCATATTTTTTCTACACCATTTGGAAACTTTAGACTCAGCCCAAGTCTAACCCAACACTAGTAATAAAATTCAATTCAAGTCCAACCTCGACCCATTAACCCAAATACTCAATACGGATAAAAATTCCATTAATATAATTTCTCACTCAAATTTGACCTGCATAATTATTATTTAAATTTATTATATAACACCCAGTTAATTTACCATTATATATGATGTATTACATTCTTTGCCCTACAACTGGATTTTTTTCCTTGAAATTTTTTGCATCTGTAATTTTTATAATGCCTCGATGTGTAATGAACTAGCATACCACATAATAGAGATCTCTATAACCCAATTACCTAAAGGACCTTAGGCCTAATCATCATTGTCCCACAATGATACTCATAATACCTACATATATGGGATGAGAAATTATAAATATATAATAACACTATATATTTGAAAATAACAAATAATCGACAAAAAAAACCCTGTAAGACCCAGTACCTTGGGCGACTAATATTTAAATGGGCATCTTAGGTACCCTTAGTCGTATGTTTTTAGATACTTAGAAAGTGAGAAAGGGTAGGTTGTTAGGCATAGCCCTTAATTCTTAGTGGGAACTCATACGTTAAATGAATAATATAAAAAAGGAAACAATTGTATATACTCATACTCTACCTATTTGAGCATTTTCTTATGAATTCTCCAACACAAGCGAAGGAAGGATACCTAAGGACTATAAGTTAATGAACCTAACTCTCAGTCGTTGGTAGGATCCAATATATCAGACATAAAATGCAAATAATGTGCCCCCGTATAAACCTTGGGTCCACTTAGTTGAGACTTATTTCACAAGCTTATGGTTTTTTTATGCACACCAAGACTCGTATTAACTTTTATATGGACCAACATCTATCTACCGTGAGTACCAAATTCTAGTGAATCCCCATCTACTCCCCATCATCGTATTCACTTCCATATGTTTTGCATCATCAGTTACAACATGAATATCTTGAGCCACACTCACGTGAATTATGTCATATGCCAATACACATGTTTGTAGCCCCAATAAAAACTAAACATTCCTGTATTGCATATAAAACTACATCATCGTCAAATACACACACAATGTCCTGATATAATGAATTGTGCATTTTATTGTATCCTTTTATGAAAAGTTATATCATCATCTAGCCTTTCGTTAAATAAACGTGCCATAAGTACTCACTTGAAACATGCATCCACAAATAACATCATAAAGAAGCATATTCTAGGTCCATATATCCATGCCATTGTGACATACATCAAGATAGATATACATACAGATACCTACCCATAGGCTCGCATCTCGACATATGCAATAGTATGTAGTCATAACAACTTGTCAATGTCAGTATATGGGTTCACATGAACTCCCATGTGTATTTATAAATATAATATATGGTCCCAAAAAGTACCTCACAAATCACCCTTAACTAACACGCTACCTAGGAACAAATGGGACTCACGTTATAACATCAAAGATATGAATAAAAAATTGTGAATATTTCTAACAAGTTCGATAAAATTGAATGTTAGGATTTTAATCTTAAACCCATGTATGGCGTTTATTTTTTAATAAAGGAGTGTTAGATTAATTTTGACATAATAATAATATTTGTGAGAATGCCTTATAATTATCCCAAATATTTTGTATGCATGTCGGTAAGTTTCACTTAGTAGGAATTCTAATGAGTTGGTTCTAGTACAATTGAGTAGTTCACAGACTATATATAGAGTTGATATAATATCGGTAAAATTGTATGTACAATCTTTGTAGATTATCTTAAGTACTAGAACATGCCTGAGGGTTCAAAAATTGTCTAACACTTCAAAGAGGATTGTTTGGGTATATTAGTAATGGATTGAATAGAACCACCAATGAGATTAAATCTCCGATTTTTTATATTAAACTTTCACACTCATAATGTTTTCAAATGGTGCATAGATTCTTAATCCTGAGGGTTATGAGGATTAGAGTATTCACGTAATTATTGCTTCTATTTTCTATGTGTGAGATTAAATTTTAAAGAGGAATAAATAAGATGTTGGTAAAAATCATCTAACGATACATTGAATTTCACCAAGCGGGTGTTTTAATCTTTACGTGAGGAATCA
The DNA here is from genome assembly GCA_949130495.1 of Sambucus nigra. Taxonomy (NCBI): domain Eukaryota; kingdom Viridiplantae; phylum Streptophyta; class Magnoliopsida; order Dipsacales; family Adoxaceae; genus Sambucus; species Sambucus nigra. Next base: position 40,924,174 of record OX422213.1, read on the forward strand.
TATTATGTGCCATCTATTTTTGCAAACAAAGTCTCGCTATTTGAGTAATTCTAAGATAATTAAATTAAAGGGTGATCGTAATTATTATATAGAATTAATTACATTTAAATAAGGAAGATAAAATATGAAGGGTTATGATATCTGATTTTCATGTTTCTTCTTTAGAGACAATCTAATTATTAGCCTTGGGTCCCTAGTATAGTCCATGTACCAAGTAGCTAGCCCTAATTCTTAAAAACCCTAATTGTGCTAAGACCACTTCAAGTACCTATATATGGAACTAGGAAAGAGCTATAAGATGTATCATCATACCTAATAGTTATAGAGACATGGGGAGAAAGGGAAGAGGAAAACACTATTCCTTTTTTGTGAAGGGGTGAGGAGAGAGAAAGTGATTTCTCTTATGCATCATCAAGTTTTCATCTTTGGAAGTACCCACACACACAGATTTCTTTGGGTTGAATATATACTAGAAGATATTAGTCTTACTACATATCTAAGGAGGGATTCGAAGGTCAATAAGGGAAGCAAGATCCATCTCTTCATGAAATAATTTCCTTACATCGTATCACCTAGAAGATCTACAAAGGTACCTCGATATGAACCCTAGATCTATTCCTTAGATCCAGTTATTTTTGTTTACTATATGAAATATAATAGATGTAATTTGGGGGGAAATAATTTTTTGTGATACCAATCCCCATCAATTGGTATCAGAGACTCGGCTATAGATTGGTCATGTCTTAGAAAGCTCCATTAGTCCACCATTGAAACCTAGGTTTTCATGTAAGAAAATAAATGCATGTAATAATCTTTTACTTGACGACCATACCATTTTGGACAAACTCTACATCTAGTAATCACATCATACCCATATAATACTCAAAAACCTTTACCCCTATATCTTTAGATAACCATCATAAAAAATAATTAAACACTACCAAAGATTTGAAATTTTAATCATCTAGGCATCATGTACCCCTTCGTTATTATTAGAGACTGCCTATGGACACCCATATAGTTTTTTCAGATCTTGAATAGGAAAGAAGTAATAAATGGGTAGATTGATGATTTACTACCAATTTTCATGACGTAGTGGTCGATAAGGAAGATAGAAATATGTTCTTAGTACACCGATAAGCCAAGAACAGTGATAGTTTTCCAACTACAACACGGGGATTTGTTCCCCGCCAAGGTACGAAACAGAAAATCTTAACATATCCATGAAACAACAACCAATTATTCCAAGAATTAGTTAAATCGAGCCCGTAATTCACATGGATACAAATAAAGAAGTGACCATTGTCAAAAGGTTGTAATGATGGAAGCATAACCAATCAAAACTTATCCAATAACCACATGTATGGAAAAACCGAGCTACCTCTCAGGGAATTAGTCGGATCATCTTTCCAATCATTAATACCAGCCATATTCTTAGTCTAAATCAAATTAATGAGGTTAATATTGAAGACTCACCTATACCACAATTTTGGACACTTAAGAATCAACTCGCATCCCTTCTATCACTAATAACAACTTTGTCATCAGTTACAGATGAAAAAAACAGACATACCCCACGAATCAAAATATTGAAATTGAATGACTTTAAGAACCCATGCAAGAAAATTTTCATAACCTCTCATTGGTGGTCTTGTTGCTAAAGTGGAGATGTGAAGTAGTTGACTCAACACGTCCAGGTAGAACGAGAAGAATCAAGTATCGTAACCTCAATGCTTGGGCTCCGACCCAACATTATAAAAAATTCTTCATGAGCTGTACAAACTTCATCCAACCCAAAGTGAAATACATGGTCCTCAAGGAACCATAATTCCATTACTTCCACCATATATCTCCGGTCAATCGGTCGAATTCCTCCATCGATAAATTGATCGCAAAATGAAGACATCGTAGTCAAACTCATACAGACACATCTCCTCTAGCTGAGTGAGATAATTTTTGTACTCCACAAACATATGAACCACCATAAAAAATGATACAAGATAAATGAGAGTTAAGGACATTTCAAGAAAATGGCATGTATTTAAAAAAAACTCCATTTTATAAGCCAAAATTCGTTCTCATTCGAAGATAGTCAAAATCTTCGATGAATTTGGACATCTTTTCTGTTCAATAGCCACCAAAAAGCACTTGGGCACTTGAAAAGACAAATGTAATTTTCTACACTACCAGTGGGAAGAGAGGGAGGTCTACCGGTCGATAGTCCCCCTAGTTTGGCAGGAATCCTTTTTTTTTTCCTTTTTAACTTAATAAATTTTGTATTGTTATTCCTTTTTTATCATAACATTTAGCAATTTCATCTTTTCCCTTTTATTTTTATCATCATCATTATTTTATTAATCTCATTTCTTTTATTATAATCATTTTTTCAATTTATTTACTTCTTAAATATGCCTAATGAGAAATTAAATAGCATGTATTATTAGAATAAATCACATAACACAACATAAATAAAATGGACCATCATTTGTCACACACACTCTCTCCCCAATCTTCATTCCAAGTACATCTTCAAAAAAGGAAAAAAGAAAAGAAATACATATTTTAATAATAAATTTCTACTCTACCAGGACTGATCCTGGACTTTCTAAAAGCACCACTACCATCTATATTGACCTCTCCTTAGCCTAGTCTCTTGTCTTTGGGAGGTACCAATCGAACCACCTGAGGAAATGCTAGAGTTGGAACATTCAAGCTCTTCTACATCTAGCGGGGCAGCATGTAATTCCATGTAACTTAAAATAAATAAAATATATATGTGAATATTTGTGTGTATTTATATGTAGTGACATCGCTAATAATTGTGTTGTTATTTGAAATTGAATTTAATTTAAAATACGATAACAAAATAATGATTATTTAGAAAATAACAATAATTATGTTGGTAGAATAATTCGAATGACTTTAGGGATGTGTTTAATGTCGTATTACACCTTAAAAAGTTGGGTTTTAAGTCACATATGCTAGTATATGGTTTGGGCTAGACTTTAAAGTATTTAGAGATGATTTTGCGCTTAATGGGTCAAGGTTAAGAAAGGGCCCAACACTAATTTTGTGGCTAACAAGATAAAAAAGGATTATTAACTTAGTTCATTCTTAACACTTTAGGGAGAGAAACCCTAAGTCTAAAGAGAAACTAGGGGGAGGAAAATACTTAAAGAATAATAAATTAGGGGCAAGTGGACTTGTAGAAGAATGAATTGGGATAATTAGATTATAATCTCATATATTTGTTCAATGAAAGTTTATTTAGTATATTATTATAATTCAAGTTGTGTTATATTATGATTGCTCATTGGATTCTAAACCGAAAACTAGTTCAATCCAAACTAGGCAATTTAATTAACAATTATTAGAATTTTATTAATTGGGAAATTAAGCTATAATCCAAGTTATTAGAATATTATGAAATTAATTTTATTCATCATGATTAGAGTATAATTTATTCAGTTGATGATAAGGTTACAAGATTACATGGCAGAGAATTAGAAGGCCCTAATGACTTTGTGGATTAATCAATAATTGGGTTTGATTGGGATCGAATCACTTGTTAGGGTTCTTGGGAGAAGAATTTGTAACGTGTGTCTTAAATCTATGTAAGATTAACCTAAAACCATATAAATTGGTTACTGTTGCTATTGGATAAGTATACATCAATAAATTGAAGTTTGATGAGTTTATAGGCTCGAAGTGGAGTTTTTAGGGTCAACAATGGCGGATTTTTGCTGGGAAGATAAAGATTCTGGGCTAATCTCTTTCGAATAAGATTGTAGCCTCGTTAGAATGAAGGGGAGCTCCTTTGAATGAAAGTTAGTTTCTTGTTCGAACGACATTGAGAACACGTTCGAACGACATGTGTATTCTCATTTGAACAAGGAGATCGAATGATATTTTATCTAAATTAGAAATTCTTAATTAAAAGAGATAAATTTATGTGTCAGAGTTGGTATTAGGACTAGTAACCCTTAACTGCCTAGGATTACTTATTTTGTGTATTATGTGCAACATACCGGGCATGTGTACTCATGGGATACGTACTAGAGGGGATATCCTTATGGGGAAGGAGCGATGAAGACCGATAACTTGATGAGATGATGACGGGTTTGATTTGGTTATGATTTCTACGTGTTGATATTCTTGTTATATATGTGTAAGCTTTAAGGGTTGATCCTTTCATATAGCTTTAGGTATGGGGATATATGACTCGTGTGAAGACATAGTGATTATCCTTAGTTGATGCCTAAGTGGTCGTAGGTATTGTAAAGCCTATGACTATGACTAGTATGCATGAGTGATCCCTGAAGAAGGTAGAGTAGACTTTCGTTATATGTAGGCCATTGATGGGGCCCTTGTATGAGGTACGTGTATGGGGCTGCATTTGTATTATGTGGACATTGATAAAGAGACTAATTTTTCATGTGACATTATACAACTGTGATTTATAAATGAATAGAAATAGAATCGGTACATAAAAGTCTATAGCGATGAGTAAGACTTAATCATGGGGAATATATGGGCTTGGTTGTAGAAACATACAATATTTAGGATTGTTTCTGTGTAACACCCGTATTTTTGGAGAAGATGGAAATTAATTAAATTGATGACCTAAGAATTTATTTAATTAGGAGAAATTATTTAATTCGATGATTCAGATTTAATTAATTCAGTCTAAGATTAATTTCACACGTGGCGTATTTGGAGGTAAAATAAGAGGATTTTATAAAGTGACTCGGATGGTGATTTTGAGGTCATGGTTGGTTTTGGAAGGGTCGAAATAGTCAAAAAAAAGTGTACTTGAGTGTATAGTTTGGGTCTCGGGACGATTTTAGACCATCCTGGCACTGTTTAAGGGCATTTCGATCATTTTGTAGTTTGGGATTTAGAAAACTCCGAAAATTGTAAGTTTATATCTTACCATTAGAGAGAGGGTCTAGGTTTAACATAAATCAAAAGGGATAGAATCCAAATGAGAGGAAGATGAGGATAGAACCGAGCTTCCTACACAGTTTTTCACCCCGAACGCAACAGAGTCAAGAACGGAGCAAGGGGAGAACCACCACACCATCTCATCAACGAATTTCAAACCTGTTATTGAGAGGAAAGTATTTAAATGGCAATTTATATCAATCATTTTATAATGCCCATGTGGGATAGGGTTTGATTTCATATTTTTAGAAGTTTTATATGAATTTGAGAGGGTTTAATTCATAAACTAAAGTAGGAATGCATGTAGAGATGTTCCTTAATGATGATAATACAAAATTAGTGGGTTTGGGTTGATCAATAAGACAAAAATCTGAGTTCTTGATTATTAAAGTTGATGAACAAGAGAAAATTAGGGTTTTATGTTAATTAAAGGAGAATTTCATTTTTGGGTTGAATCTTTGATGTTTTTGTGTAAAATTTTCATTGGAAATTTATCTATATGTGAAGATAAAATGATATTAGAATATATTTGATGATTCAGATTGAATCTTTATGGGTTCTTGATTGAAGAACATGAATCTTGAATGACTTAGGGTTTAATTGATGAACACAAGATGTCAATCTGCCAGAATTCTTAACGTAACTTTAAACGTATTCCATTTTAATTGTACATAGCATTAGAGTGAGAGACATACATGCCTGGAAAGGTCTATGTCTTATCTTTCTAATGAGCTTTGAATCAGGTCAATCGGAGTTCTGTAAAGGGAGGTGCCGTGTTATATATATATATATATATATATATATATATATATATATACTTGTGATCATCTAGTGTGTGAAATTAGTAGACGAGAAAGATAGTGAAATCTGATTTGACTTAAGTATGTGAACACTTCATCCTAAAATTTGAAAAGCTTTGACCATCTTAAAGAAAAATGGATATATATTTAATAAATGTATTGCGTGGAAATACAGGTGGACGCTATGAGTTATGGGTAGCAGACTTATGATTTCAAACTAGTTAGTTGTGCGTATCTAAACTAAAATTAATCTGAATATTGGGGTCGAGGTAACATTGCGAACCAATGTTTATGGAACAACTATTGGGGTCGGGTAACATTACGAACCAATATCCCTTAATGTGTGATACAGGGATATAATAGCAGAGTGTGTACTTATAGTATATATGGTGTGTAAAATATATACAGCACGAATAATCTACTTATGTGTGCTAGTAGAGAGACGAGATAGTATGTATCTAAAGAATGATTAATCTACTAAAGAGTAATTAGTAGGGACCTTAGATAGTGTATATCTATATAATGATGAAGCTACTAATGTGTGAATAGTAGGAAGATAGTTAGTGAATATCTAAAATAAAGTTTAAGTAGAGAGACTTAAATGGTAAAGCTTGAACAATAACCTACGTAGAAAGGGTAACTGGGGTTTCATAATAATATAAGAGAGATGTTAATTAGTAAGGGTATTCGATAACGTACCGTATTTGGGTTTATTAGATACTGGTTGCCTAGTTAGATTGGCTAGAATTTACTAGGTGGGGTTGAGTAGCAAAGGTTAGGTGAGCATTATCGATGAGAGATGAGAAACTCAAGGGAGTGTTCGCAACCTAACATGTGTATCTAACACTACACAAAAAATAGGAAACTGTCAAGGTTTAAAACCGTTCCAGAATTAGGGGTGCCAGATTTCCTGGCACAGTTTAAAACCGTGCCAGATTTCCCAAACTAGCACACTTTTAAATTGTGCCAGTTTTTTATCTGGCACACTTTTAAACCGTGATAGATGTTAAATCTCGCACACTTTTGGCACATGTTGAAACCGTGCCAAATTGTCTATTTTCTGGCACACTTTTGGCATGGTTATAAAGCGTGCCAGATTGTTTTATAAGCATGAACAATTTTATAAATTGTTACGGTTTTAAACCGTGCTAGATTTTTCAATTAATAAAAAAAGTAACTGGAAACAAATCTGGAGAATCTTCAAATTCCAAATCTAGTAGGAAAAATATTTATTATTTGCAAAAGAAAATCAAGAAAATTCACAAATTATGAATATCGTAAGTTGTTGATAAACTAATATGCATACAAATTTCAAAAAATTACAATAGTTAATAGTTCCCAGATAAAAAAAAAATGGGTAGAGTTTCCTCTATTTTTTAGCATTCCAAAACCTGCTAATATAAAATCTGCCAATATAAAGCCCGCACGGACATAAAAGTCGACAATAAAAATACTATAGCCAGCACGGTCATAAAATTAAACAATAAAACTACTAAAGCCTGCACGGCCATAACACAAAAAATAAAATCCTGAATATTAACGACACTAAATAAAAAAATCCCCCTATTGTAAAGCATTGACTTATTCGTGTGTTCCAAGTGGATAAAATCTAGCGGTTGAATGTCATCCTGCAAAAAAAAAGGACATAAAAAAGATACGATATTAGTAACCAAGTCATTTTTAAAAAAATCGTATTCAAGCTAAAAAAAATTGCATATATGAGTTACAATTATTATTATATTCTCAAACTGAAAGTCTCTTGAGTACGTGGTTAGTTCATATGAGTTACATTAGTCTCATACGATGTGTTAGTACCTCTTACGGGGCCGTTTGGGGGTTGGTTTGGGTTTTCACTCTTTTAACGACTTGTTTTTAAGCCTAATCTAGATATTTTCAAATTATCAACATATTCTCAAACTGGAACACCCATTACTATGCGGTTATTTCGTTCAAATTACACTAGTCTCGTGTGAGGTGTTCATGCCTCATACGGGACCGTTTGGGGACTGGTTTAGGTTTTCCCACTTTAAAGTCTTGTTTAAGCCTAATGTTGATATTTTCAAATTATCATTACATTCATAAACCAGGAGACCCGTGACTATACGATCAGTTCCTACGAGTTACATTAGTCCCGTGGGAGGTGTTCATGCCTCTAACGGGGCCATTTGGGGACTGGTTTAGGTTTTCACCCTTTAACGGCTTATTTTTAAGCCTAATCTAGATATTTTCAAATTATCGTCATATTCTCAAATCGAGAGACCCGTTACTATACGGATATTTTGTGAAAATTACATTGGTCCCGTGTGAGGTGTTCGTGCCTCTAACGGAGCCATTTAGGGACTGATTCAGGTTTTCACCCTTTAATGGCTTGTTTAAGCCTAATGTAGATATTTTCAAATCGGGAGACCTATTACTATGAGATCAATTCCTACGAGTTACATTGCTCCCGTGCGAGGTGTCCATGCCTTTAACGGGGTCGTTTGGGGTTGGTTTGGGTTTTCACTCTTTAATGGCTTGTTTAAGCCTAATGTAGATATTTTTAAATTATCATCATATTCTCAGATCGGGAGACAAGTGACTACGTGATTATTTCGTATAAGTTACATTGGTCCCGTGTGAGGTGTTCATGCCTCTTACGGGGCCGTTTGGGGGCTGAATTGGATTTTCACCCTTTAACGACTTATTTTTAAGTCTAATCTAGATATTTTTAAATTAGCGTCATATTCATAAATCGGTGTACCCGTGACTACGCAGTCAGTTCCTACGAGTTACATTGGTCCCATGCGAGGCGTTAGTGCCTCTTACGGGGTGGGGTTAGTTTGAGTTTTTACCCTTTAACGGCTTGTTTTTAAGCCTAATCTAGATATTTATTTTCAAATTATCATCATATTCATAAATCGGTAGACCCGTGACTACGCAGTTAGTTCCTACGAGTTACATTGGTCCCGTGTGAGGTGTTAGTGCCTCTTACGGGGCCGTTTGGGGGCTTGGTTTGGGTTTTCACCCTTTAACGGCTTGCTTTTACGCCTAATCTAGATATTTTCAAATTATCATCTTATTCTCAAACCGAGAGACCCATTACTATGCGGTTATTTCATGCAAATTACATTGGTCCTGTGTGCGGTGTTCATGCCTCTTACGGGGCCGTTTAGGGACTGGTTTAGGTCTTCACCCTTTAACGACTTATTTTTAAGCCTAATCTAGATATTTTCAAATTATCGTCATATTCTCAAACCGGGAGACCCATTACTACGTGGTTATTTTATGCAAATTACATTGGTCCAGTGTGAGGTGTTCATGCCTCTACGGGGCCGTTTAGGGACTGATTTAGGTTTTCACCCTTTAACGGCTTATTTAAGCCTAATGTAGATATTTTGAAATTATCATAATATTCTCAAATCGGGAGACCCATTACTATGAGGTCAGTTCCTACGAGTTACATTGGTCCCGTGCGAGGTGTCCATGCCTCTTACGGGGCCATTTGGGACTGGTTTGGGTTTTCACACTTTAACGTCTTGTTTAAGCCTAATGTTGATATTTTCAAATTATCATTACATTCATAAACCAGGAGACCCGTGACTATGCGATCAGTTCCTACGAGTTACATTGGTCCCGTGTGAGGTGTTCATGCCTCTTACGGGACCGTTTGGGGGTTGGTTTAGGTTTTCACCCTTTAACGGCTTGTTTTTAAGGTTAATTTAGATATTTTTAAATTATCATCATATTCTCAAATCGGGTGAGCCGTGACTACGCGGTTATTTCGTATAAGTTACATTGGTCTCGTGTGAGGTGTTCATGCCTCTTACGGGGCCGTTTGGGGGCTGAATTGGATTTTCACCCTTTAACGGCTTGTTTTTATGCCTAATCTAGATATTTTTAAATTATCATTCTATTCATAAACCAGTAAACCTGTGACTACACGGTCAGTTCCTATGAGTTAAATTGGTCATGTGCGAGGTGTTAGTGCCTTTTAAGGGCCCGTTTGGAGGTTGGTTTGGGTTTTCACCCTCTAACGGCATAATTATTTTGATTTAGGACACCATAATATATTAAGATGTTAAAAGCAAGACCGTAATATATTCACAAGGTCATCCAAAGTTGGAATATTAGACACATCAATGTGTTCTCCAACATTAGTCTGAGCCACAGGTTGTGCTGGTCGCTGGACTGGATTAAGAATTGACATCTGCCTATGAAATTTCCATAAGGTGTAATTTATATCCATACCATAGTCCATCAAATGGACAAAGATTTCATCTAAAGTAACATGTCATTTCCCATTGCGACAACGCCTACACGGACATGAATGTATATCCCCGGGAATAGTGTTACGCACATACTGCAGAAACTTTAACACCTCGTCTCTATGCGAATCAGTCTCAAAGTTTTTCTCATTTATCCACTTTTTATTGATCATCGACAACATCCTGATAAACATAAGGAAGCAGAATGTGTTAATAAAATCTCATCACATAAAATAGCATTTCAAAATTTCAACAAGAAGAACTGTGGGGTATTACTAAATTACAGAAATCACATATAATACATTCTAATTATCCAAATTGTCCCATAAGTATTCTTTAAACCCTCATTTAATAGCTATTGGTGGGCTCTCTCTCTCCAATATGAGTAATAGTTTCGAGGAACTGTGGATCCTTTCTGCATCTTGACACAGTGAGTAAATTAGAGAAACGTAAAGCAATATAAGGGTGGACTAAGAACAAACATCCATTCTTACGTTTTAGTTATTAGATAGAAACAAAACCTTCAAACCATAGGTCTTTAGTCAAGAACACATCACGAGCAACAACTCGTGTGCTTGGACAAAACCAACCTAAATCGCTTTAAAACTTCATATTTTAGCCTAAAAACACAACCAAACATTCTACCATGCTTCTATAAACCCACACCAATGATAATCAAGACACATGACCTCATCAAACAATACTTATTCGACCCAAGAAAATAAAAAACCAAAGATGTTCTTCACTGTCCAAATACCATATCTAAAGAAACCCAAAGCCCAGAATTGAGATCAATTTTCATGGTTTTAATTCAACGATTTATCATTTCATGGTCAAACTATGGTTACGATTTGCATTTACATGTTGATTAATTTAAGTTAACAGGCAAGAGTGTATTACCATTATAACACATAATCAGCAGCAATAGAAACTAAACTAACGTCTAAAACTATGACACGATTGGAAAAAAATAACCACCAATTTTTAGTTCACTGGGGTATTGTAATCCCAATATACCACATCCCAAATGGAAAAAATCAATATATATTGGTAATACATTTGCATTAGTGGCAAAATAAAAAACATAAAAACCTTAGTTGGATATTTCTAAACTGCTCAGTATGAATCCATATAAAGAATGATGAATCGATGGGCCAAAATATGAGAAATGACAATAAAGAGTTAAAATAGAAAAGAAATTACAGAAATAAGGGCGAAACTAACCTGAAAAGTGGTAAGTTCGAAAATCCCTCTTGAACTCATCTAAAATCACAAGTTCTTTTGTTGAGTAGAGATGGGAGACAGCAGCGACGGGAGGCAGAAGCGATGGGAGGCAGCGCCGATGGGAGCAACGATGATGAGGCTTTATTTTTGGGTTAGATGATTCGGCAACGCCGATGGTTAGCATGGAGAGAGGGATAGAGTTAGGTTAGAATGATTTGCTCCCTCTTGAAATTTTGGGGTGTTATTTTTTTAATGAATCGTACTTATATTTGGCACATTTTAAAATTGTTTTAAACCGTGCCAAATTGTGATAAAACAGCGCCAGATTCTGGCACTGTTTAAAACCGTGCCAGAATCTCCTTTCCCCAGCGTGCCAGATTAGCATTTTTGGTGTAGTGTAATAACTGTTCATTTAAACTATTATTTAAGTACTTGCTAAATGTTTTAAATGCTTTTTACTTGGGCTATGACCCGTACTTGCAAAACCTTTTTCCAAAACCTTTTAGGTGTCCAGCCATAAGGATGCCAAATAGGATGATCTATTCTAGGGATGCGTAGATACAACACTTGTGGATGCTTGCAGGATTTGGACTTATACGATTCATTTACTTCACTCCTAGTGTAGGGTGCAGGGCAGTATTTTATTCGGTCATGTTGCCCATAGTTATTTCATTTATGACAGTAAGACCTTGTATTTAGACTTTTATTCAGGTTAGACTTTATATTGGATTTTGTAACCGATGGTTTATTCGGTATTATTTCATTTCAGTCTTTTAAATTGTGGATGGATTTATATTACTATTGCATAGGATGGTTTTTTATGTAATAATGTCATGTTGTTGTTGATTGTTAAATAAAAAGATTAAAATTTTGACATCGTCTTTTTGAATACTAGGTGGTTAGGAATGATTTAAAAAATTTTGACAGTGATGCTAAGAATTAACCAGATGAGAAACCTATTTTAATTGGATATAGGACTGATCACTCGGTATTTAAATAAGCAGGGTGTCACAGATGGTATCAGACCATCAGGTTCTAGTGTCCTTAGGATTTGTGCGGCTTTTGACGTTTCAGCGTAGCGTTCTTTGATATAGAGCCTTATGATAGGATTGTTGTATTCCTCGACATATGTGACTTACATTCTCCTACCATTATATATAGTTGATGTGATTCATATACGAATTCGGTTGGGCTCCATACACCGAACATTATAGGACGACCAGTGAGGGTCGTTAGAAGGAATGCAGGAATAGAGGCTCAGCAGAAGACCTATAGTATTCAGGGAATGGGGATTGCAATGGAAGTCACCAGGATTATTGTTCAGGATGGTGACAATAGGAAAATCACTATTCCTAAGCACTTTTGTAGATAATGTTGGTGCAAATTTTAGACTCACCCAGTGTTGTCGGTAAGAGGTGGGGGAAAATGGAGGGACTCTTTGGGAGAGTTATTTATAAGGATTAAAAAAGGGAGAGTAATAGGCCAATGGAAGGATAAAATCCAAAGGCAATTTTATAGGGTGGAGTGTAGCGACACCCGAGACTAAAATTTTGAGCGGATATTTTTGAGCTCTTTGAGGCATCATAAAGTGACGATAGTCAGTCACCACATATAAGGAGTATAGGGGATTAAAAGAGAAATTTTAGTGAAATTTGATTGATAGATATTCCATCTGTTGTTCGAACATATATTCGAAATGAGTTTCGAAACTTATCACAAGTGAGCTACTTATAGGTCGATTGTGAGAAAGGAGTTGACTTGTTGAGTGAACTTTGTACTCGACGAAGGGGAATACGAAGAAAATAGAGGTTCTTTAAGTTGATAATGTACTTGTGAGTAGAATATGCAAGCTTGGATGGGAAATCTGACTATAATGATTAGTGTCGACATCTTCAGGGTCATACGCTTACATGAATTTATCAACGCTTTCATAAGAGGGAAGCCAAGGGGATTAGAGAATCTAGTTGAAGAGCAAGACTGGATTAAACGATGATAATGAAGCACCACAAGAGGGCATACCCAGTCAGGAACGTATTTAAATGATTCAGACCAATTGAACTCCTACCAAGTGACAGTGAATTCAATTAGGTCCATCGAGGCCAGTAACGAGTTCCATAGGGTCAGTCAAGCCAAAGGGAAAATAGGGGTAACAATCGGGAATAAGACTACTAAGCCCGAGAGAAGGACTCCCCGAAGTGTCTAGTGGGGCCAAATATAAAGTGAAGATACAGTAAGGTGTCCTATGCATAGAGAGTGGGACCACCTATATTGAACTTGTCCACGGTGAGAAAGTGAGACTACTCAGACTGGAAAAGTATCTGGGAATGGTGTCAGTGGTCACAACAACTATTTGAGGAGCGAGATTTTCGGTAGAGGAATTAGGATAAGAGAATGAACTAAGAGGACATTTATATTATGTATTAGTTTAATGCTTTCGAGAGTTATGAAAATAGGGTAGACTACTTTACGAGAGTTGACTGGTTAGCGACGGGTTGAGCGATCGTAGATTGTGATAGAGAGATCTCGTGTTCGCTGTCCCAGGGTATGATTTATTTGTGAAGTATCACCTAAAAGAGGGTTGATCATATATATATATATATATATATATATATATATATATATATATATATATATATATATATATATATATTGTGAAGTAGACTTTTGTGTGTATGTTTTCTAGTTATAATTAATTTTGGTGCGCAGGGATGGTTACTGATGTGATTCAGGGTAGACAGGCTTATTGTCGAGCGGAGAGATATAGCTCATGACTTTTTAGCACTAAGAAACTAGTGATAGTAAGAGCGTCATGATATATGTTGTCGTGTTTAGCATGAGAGTGGATGAGTATACTTTTATGTCAAAAGACGGATATTTGAGGGTACGTAATATGGACTGAGGGCTTAACAGATCTCAACGACTGACAATGCTTGGTTGTAGTGTATCGGGGGGGTTCCTTGTTTGGATTTCACTTTGCGAGATGTCCCACGCATGAAGCTTAGCACAATGTTGGGAGTGGGGAGATGATTAGGCATTAAGACATGGGTTTAGTACCTTGGGTATTATTTGCTTATAAAGTCATATCTAAGGGATAGTAACTATATGATAATGAGAGGCTCGTGGAGCCAATTAGCATCGATGAAGTTATGCACATTTATAGGTTGTGAGGGCATCGTGGTTGGTGAAAATGTTTATATCACCCGCAATTGGGAGGGGTAGAAATAATTGTGATGATCTTGAGAGTATGGGATTCAGGATTTGTAGAGACCTTGGAGTACATGCCTTATCCAAATTTCGAGGATGAAATTCATTTGTAAGGGGGGGAGTATGTAACACCCCGCATTTTTGGAGAAAATGGAAATTAATTATATTGATGACCTCAGAATTTATTTAATTGGGAGAAATTATTTAATTCGATGATTCAGATTTAATTAGTTCAGTTTAAGATTAATTTCACATGTGGCGTATTTGGAGGTAAAATAAGAGGATTTTATAAAGTGACTCGGATGGTGATTTTGAGGTCATGGTTGGTTCTGGAAGGGTCAAAAAAGTGTACTTGGGTGTATAGTTTGGGTCCTGGGATGATTTTAAACCATCCCGGCACCGTTTAAGGGCATTTCGATCATTCGAGAGTTTGGTATTTAGAAAAATCCGAAAATTTTAAGTGTATATCTTCCCATTAGAGAGAGGGGCTAGGGTTAACACAAATCAAAAGGGATAGAAGCCATATGAGAGGAAGAGGAGGGGAGAACCAAGCTTCCTACACAGTTTTTCGCCCCGAACGCAATGAAATTGAGAATGGGGCGAGGGGAGAACAACCACACCATCTTATCAACGAATTTCATACCTACTATTGAGAGGCAAGTATTTAAATGGCAATTTATATCAATTATTTGATAATACCCATGTGGGATAGGGTTTGATTTCATGTTTTTAGAAGTTTTATATGAATTTGAGAGGGTTTAATTCATAAACTAAAGTAGGAATGCATGTAGAGATATTCCTTAATGATGACTATATGTAATTAGTGTGTTTGGGTTGATTAATAAGAGAGAAATCCGAGTTCTTGATTAATAAAGTTGATGAACATGAGAAAATTTGGGTTTTATGTTAATTAAAGGAGAATTTGATTCTTGGGTTGAATCTTTGATGTTTTTGTGTAAACTTTTCATTGGAAATTTATCTCTATGTGAAGATAAAATGATATTAGAATATACTTGATGATTAAGATTGAATCTTGATGTTTCTTGATTGAATAACATGAATCTTGAATGACTTAGGGTTTAATTAGTGAACACAAGATGTCAATCTTCCAGAATTCTTAATGTAACTTTAAACGTATTTCATTTTAATTGCACTTAGAATTAGAGTGAGATCCATACATTCCTGGAACGTTCTATGTCTTAGGTTTCTAATGAGCTTTGAATCGGGTCAATCGAAAGTCTTTAGAGGGAGTAATCGATGTTTTACTAAAAGGTGTTTGATCTACCAGCATATTAATTTGTCAGAATTTTTTACGTAACTTTAAACGTATGCCATTTCAATTGTAGTTAGAATTAGAGTGAGATACATACATTTATGGAAATCTCTCTGTCTTATATTTCAAATGAGCTTCGAATCAGGTCAATCGGAGTTCTGTAAAAGGAGTAATCGATATTTTACTACAGGGTGTTTAATCTTCCAGAAAATTTTCTAATCGATTCAGTTACCCATTTTTCGCTAATAATTTCCTTTTTGTTCAGGACCTTTGGAAATCGTTCGGAATTCATTTATGGGATTTAATTTCTAATATAACGGAATTATATTGTAACACCAACAGGTCTAGTTTGGATTTTAGGTGTGGCCTACGAGGGAAGATTAAGGGCTAAATTAATTTGGATTAATACAGAGGAAAAATCTAAATTGAAGGATAATTCGAGTTAAGAGAATTCGAGAGGAATGAGGACTTAGACCAGTAGGGGTAGAGAGTTTACCTTCTGATATTATATGTGGAATAAAGGATACCCTTAGAGTGGTGAGAAATACTCGGGAATGTATGGTAATAAACGAAGTTATAAATTATGGAATACATAGAATATTCGGGATATATATATACTACGTATGAGGCTTGTGATATGGGATGTGTGTATGCCCTATTGTTGTTATATATATATATATAGGTGTAGTGAATACCTATAATTTGATTAAAGTAATAATGCATTAATACGTGGGATATTCGGGATATAAATATACTACGTATGAGACTTGTGATATATGATGTGCGTATGCCCTATTGATATTATTGATATCATTGATATCTATGTGGAGAAAATATCTATAATTTGATTTATTATGTGTTAACATACCTACGTTGCTTGCTATCGAGTTGAGGTTGCGCGTTGTGGATGATCATATCTTGAGGGACCTTCGAGGGATTTTGATTTGCACCACTAGAACATAGAACCTAGGTATGGGCTATCAGTGAGCACGATAGTGTTGATGATCATATGGGTGAGTAGGTATGTGTGTAGCCCATTGACTTGGAATTATGTCCGCCTCCAATATGTGTGATTTGATATATATGGTTCGTGAGAGAAGCCGAACCAATAGTCCTTTGTACAGCGAGAGATGTACCCGTACATGATAGCAAAGTATCCATGCACCGCAGCTGTGCCTAGGGGTGCCATACTAGTATATATATAATGGATGATAAATATATATACCTTTGATATGTTTTACAGTATGCACCGCAGCTGAGCCTGGGAGGTGTCGTGTTATATATATATATATATATATATATATATATATATATATATATATATATATATATATATATATATATAACACGACACCTCCCAGGCTTATAAAGTGTGAATATATATATATATATATACTTGTGATATTATCTACTGTGTGAAATTAGTAGACGAGAAGATAGTGAAATATGATTTGACTTAAGTATGTGAACACTTAATCCTAAAATTTGAAAAGCCTTGCCCATCTTAAAGAAAAATGGATCTATATTTAATAAATGTATTGCATGGAAATACAAGTGGACACTATGAGTTATGGGTAGCAGACTTATGATTTCAAACTAGTTAGTTGTGCATATATAAACTAAAATTAATCTGAATATTGGGGTCGAGGTAACATTTCGAACCAATGTATATGGAACAACTATTAGGGTCGGGTAACATTACGAACCAATAGCCCTTAATGTGTGATATAGGGATATAATAGCAGAGTGTGTACTTATAGTATATATGGTGTGTAAAATATATACAGCGCGAATAATATACTTATGTGTGATAGTAGAAAGACGAGATAGTATGTATCTAAAGAATGATTAATCTACTAAAGAGTAATTGGTAGGGAGCTTAGATAGTATATATCTATATAATGATGAAGCTACTAATGTGTGAATAGTAGGAAGATAGTTAGTGAATATCTAAAATAAAGTTTAAGTGGAGAAACTTAAACGGTAAAGCTTGAACAATAACCTACGTAGAAAATGTTACTGTGGTTTAATAATAACATAAGAGAGATGTTAATTAATAAGGGTATTCGATAGCGTACTGTATGGGCGGTATGGAGGAGCTAGATTGATTTGGGTTTATTAGATACTGGATGCCTCATCTGATTGGCTAGAATTGACTAGGTGGGGTTGAGTAGCAAACGTTAGGTGAGCATTATAGATTAGAGATAAGGAACTCAAGGGAGTGTTAGCAACCTAACATTTTTATCTAATAAATGTTCATTTAAACTGTTATTTAAGTACTTGTTAAATATTTTCAAATGATTTTTACTTGGGCTCTGACCCGTACTTGCAAAACCTTTTTCCAAAACCTTTTAGTTGTCCAACCACAGGGATGCCAAACAGGATGATCTATTCTAGGGATGCGTAACTGCAACACTTGTGGATGCTTGGAGGATTTCGACTTAGACGATTCAGTTACTTCACTCCTAGTGTAGGGTGCAGGGTAGTATTTTATTCGAGCATGTTGCCCATAGTTATTTCATTTATAAGAGTCGGACCATGTATTCAGAATTTTATTCTGGTTAGACTTTATATTGGATTTTGTAACCGATGGTTTATTCGGTATTATTTCATTTCAGTCTTTTATATTATGGATGGATTTATATTACTATTGCATGGGATGTTTTTTTATGTAATAATGCCATGTTGTTGTTGATTGTTAAATAAAAAGATTAACATTTTGACATCTGGCTTTTTGAATACTAGGCGGTTAGTAATGTTTTAAAAAGTTTTCGACAGTGATGCTAAGAATGAACTAGATAAGAAACCTGTTTTAATTGGATATAGGATTGATCACCCGGTACTTAATTAGGTAGGGTGTAACATTTTGGTTGAGTTAACTTAAAAGTAACTAAAAGATTGGAAAGATATGTATTTTTTATGTTGTAACCCAAAATCAATTACATTATTATACTACTTACACTTGTTAACGCCCCTTATTAATATTTTTCAAGACATAAGCCACCAGTGCAGCTTCACCCCTGATTAAAACTTGATCTCATCTCCATTGTTGATCTTATACGATGTAGGTGTCGATCCCGCGTGCTCATGCTTTATATTTCTTTCATTACTTATGTCAAAATTTTATTAGAGTTAGTCATTTTTTATTCAGTATGGGCATGTATTATGGTAGTGATAGTATGCGAGGGTTCTACTACTTTATTATGGATTTAGTATCAGAGTATTGTGGTTATTATGGTTCATTCATTTGTGTTCAGTTATTTACATTACGCATTCAGTTTATTTCCAGGTGTGCTTAGAATGATATCCAAACGTACAGACTCCAATTTTATTTATTATAGACCTGATCAATCTAGATTAGATTTTACGGGGTGTCACAGTTAGTATCAGATCATTCTAGGTTATATTATCTTAGGGATATTGAGTGAGTCCATCTTTTTTTTCATTGTGTTCTTTGATTACTTTAGATTCGTACCATTTTAGGACTTGTATTCTCTACAACAATAATTGCTTAAAGGATTTTGTGCCATTATTTCAGATAGCCGATTCAAATTGATCAAAGTGTATTAGGAGGGCTCCTTATTTGGATTTCGCATGCGAGAAGTCCCATGCATGAAGTGGTCGATCGGGAATTAAGGACCATTGGACATGAGACCTTTGTAATGTGTTTAGCATATGGTTTAAGGGGAAACATTTTCAATCATCGTCCGTTATGATGAGAAAGTTGTAGAGGCATCATAAGTGCGACCTCGTAGTTGACAGTATGAGGAATAGTTCAAATATCTTTCTATTTTTGCAGGGGAGAGCTTGATTTAGAGGTGAGGTAGAATGTTCATGTTATTTTCTTCAGCGTGAGCATAATTTGTTTTGAGCTGGCATATACCTTATGAGGAGGGTTTGGTAAGTTTTATTGGCTAAACTGTTAATCACCACTTATGCTTAGATGGTGGGAGTTACTTTCCTACATCAGTAAGGCCACCACAACTAGTGAAAGGATATGGTTCCTAAGATTGAGAAAAGGCCAAAGTAGTCCCAATAACTAGATACGGTGTATCATGAACCCAAGTAGGGATTACCATGCGAGTAAAAGTAATCGCATAAGGGGGAAAAGACCCTAAGGGGTTCCAAGAGTAGACAATACAATTTGTTACTATCAGTAGATCCAAGGAAATTATGATCGGCAGGTTCACGACCAATGAGAGTAAATCTAAAGAGGCAAGAGTTAGCAGTGATGACTATGGAGGTAGGCTCGATGGTAGAGTCACCGTTTAGATAGTCCCTTTAGAGGAAATTGTAACATTTATGGCGTGTAACGACACTTAATTAGTAGAGGTTATAAAAGACATGTTTTTAGGTGATGGCTACGGTTATATTTATGGCTCACGCTCGTGAGTCTGGCTTCAACATCAAGGAGTTGTCATTCTTTTCTAGCATCATGTGTTATTATGATTATGAGATATATAGATGTTGTCGTAGGGGTTTAATTCTATATGGATACCATTGGTGTTATGGGCCTCGAGCGATGGTGAATGAGGGAGAAAGGATTGTCTATGAAACTAATGGTGGGAGCGGGGGTGCTTATCTCCAGGTACGCCTCCTTCCCCATAGATTGGGTTATCGGTTTGAGGTTGGACTTGGTGACTTGACCCTAGATATCTTGACACCATGTCAAGTTTTTGGTTCACACCCCTTTGTCAAGTGTGTCCTTATTGTGGAAAAAAGAGGTTTTGTATGGTGTTTAGAGTCACCGACTTATTTTATATAAAAACCAACAAAAAGGTTCGATCTAATCCTAAGACAGGTTTTAAAGTCTACGGTTGGTCCAAATATTCTTGTTGTTTGGATTCGGGAATCTATTTATGAGTGGGGAAGGTATTAGGCACTATGATTCCTCTATATGTTTCCTTAATTCAATTCAATATATTTCTCCTTACATTAACTTGATTACTTATTAGTTATTATAGAATATATATAGAGATCTTAGCGTGAGAGTCCCTTAAAATGTAAATATGTGCTTAAGATGGAAAATGGTAAAGTGAGAGGTGTAGGAATGTGACTTCAATCGGTATAGGTACACAAGATTGCTCATGCATGAATCCGTGTTTTTTCGTATAACGGGTGGTCTTCAATGCAGATGTGAAGGAAGGCTCTTTGAGATGGTTTGATATCTCGTTCAGGGTTGAGGAAAGATAGAAAGGTGAGAGTTGGGTTCACATTTTCTATGATTAGGGTATACGTGTTTCCCTGCTTGTATATAGGGATATGTTTGGGAGGTACTGCTTTGAGATAATTTGATATCTTTTTTTAGTTATTTAGGTGTAATGGATGAAAGTCGAGAGATGAGATCATTTTAGTGGAGAAAACATATCATGAGATATATTTGTCGAGGTCCGAGCTCATGAGGACATAGTATTGCACCTACGTACCCAAGAGGTATTGGGATCAAAACCTATTTAGTTTGGTTATACATGTATTCCATTATAAAATTTGTGCTAGTGTAGGACATTTCTTTGGAGATGAAGGGTTGGTGTATGGAATATCAGAATAGGAATGGATCTGAAGATGTCTGATATTGGAACATAACCTAATAATAGTCAGGTGGTTATTAGCCTTAAGGTGTTGTCCTTTAAACTATTTTGGGGGTGTAAAACTGGAAGTAGTTCTACTAATAATTGGGTAGGTTACATCAAAGATGAAATGTTTTATTACTGAGAAGATGAGTAGGACACTACGTCTTGGCACTGTGTGGACCAAGAGAAGTCGGGGGAGTTCAAAATGGGTATGGATGCATCCCTAAGGAATAATACGTTGAGAGACGTATTACAAGGCTTGGGCTTTATGAGTTAAGCTTGGTATAGAACTGACATAAACAAGGAGACATGGGATCAAAGACAATATAGTTCCAACAAATCAGGGTTGGATAAGATATAGGGGTGTAGGACTAAGCATACCTAGGAGATAATACGCTGCAAGACATATTATGAGGCTTGGGCTTCATGAGTTTGACCCGGTATAGCGCATACGTACCCAAGGAGATATGGGATCAAAGTCTATGTAGTTCCAACAAAATGGGGTTGGATAACATATAGGGGTGTAGGACTCGAGAAGGGGGCATCTATAATACGTTCATAAACATATTATGAGGCTTGGGATTCACGAGTTTGAATCGGTATAGCGTCTACATACCCAAGGATACTTGGTTTCAAATCCAACATAGTTCCAACAAAATAGGTATTCATAGGTGTAGGCTACAAGATACTAGGTATACAAGGTACAATAATACGGTTGATATGAAGCCTTGTCCTTAATATAGTAGTTTCGTTGTGTTGAAATGATATAATTATATGTTAAGAAAATACATTAATCAAATATTTGTATCAAAACACATATTTCGGGTGTCGTCGCCTAGACAGTCTTATTTCGCTCGGAAAAGTGGTGAGAGTAATCGTATTTTAGAATTTGTTCTGTAAAGTTTCGGGATGACACGACTTAATGTCACTTTCCTGATAGCATACTGTAACACCCCGCGCGTTCAAAAAGAGACACACGGCGTGCTACTATGATAAAAACTAAACTAAATCCTCAAGAAATATTACAATGATGTTACACTTCCACAATAATTACAATAATGTTTCTCTCAAAATACAAAATTCTCCACCCAAAATTACACCATTAATTGATACATCAAAATATATCTTCCAAATTCATGCTCTAAAACAATTATCCAAAATGGACCATAGCATCCCAATCCACGCTAACCTGCCCACTAGAAGAAAATACGGGAAAGTATACAATATAACAGGAATAGATGCTAAAAAATAATTAGCATGATGAATAAATCACAATAATACGAATGCGCATATGCAAATCAAATTCAATACTCAAGCATTATATCAATATTAATTTCTCAATAACACATCAATGGGTCACCAGGCCTCATCTCACCTCCTCTAGGCATCTCAAAGCCATATAATAGTTTTTGGACTATTGATGGGTGCTCATTCTTCGTGCCATATCAAAATCTCATGACATTATGCTCAAATCAACAATATAATATATCTCAATGAATCAAATAAAAGATTCCAACAATTTTTCAGGATTCCAATGAATATCACAATTTAACATGAGTGCATTTGACACAGAAAACAAACAGAATACTCTCTAGAGAATTTAGGAGCATATTGTGTATGTCCCGTACCTTAAAATCATCGTATGAATCATCACATAAATTTCAGCCTCAAAATCTGATCGCACCATAACGTTCCTCTCGCGTAAATAATCAAAACTCGTTTTAGCCCAAACTCGAGAAAACACCAAATAAGCCTTCAAATATTGAGTCAAACACTTGATTAAGTTTGAGGCTAAAGTTTGTAGATTATGTTGTGATATATAAAGGATTAAGAGTTTGATTAAGAAATAGTTATAATCAGATATAAACACTAAAAAAACATTCCAAACGATCAAACCATTGGAATTGGCTGAAATTTAAGGGCATAGTAGCTGAAGATGAGAGGAAACTGCACAAAAAAATTTAGCTCGATCGGACGGTCGAATATTTTTATATATTATTTTTTCTAGGGAATTTTATGTTTTGAGGACTCTTAGAGAGTTTTATATTTTAAGGATTCTTCTAAACGGCCCAAGACTTGTGTATACTCATATTAGGAGTCTAGCTTTCCGAATTTCGAAGATAAAAACCAACATATTTAATTATAAAAATAATTAAATTAAAAAATTTATTTTTCTCGAATTTTCCAAAATTAGTTTAAAAATACCCATTTAAAAAATCCAGGTTATCACACGTACTTTAGAATTATATTTTTATGCTGATGTATTTTAATCATGGCATTTGACTAGAATTTGCTTAACATATTAGCATGTAAATACAATACACAAATAGAGGTGTTAGAATAAAGCCGGGCTTTTGAAATATAAATGCCGGATTAAACCCCAAAGCTTTGTATCTTTTTCATATGGCTTTGAATTCATGCAGCGCTTGAACCAACGCGACCCTCATTTTAAGGCCAACATATTTCCAACAGTGTCCGGCTTATTTGGTCTCACTTTAGATTTGAACTGAAGCTTTGACTTTTGAATTTCTTTCTATTCTAGACTTTGAAAGTTCATAATTTCTTCATTTAAGATCGGATTGATGTGTCTCTTGAATCCAAACCTTCCTTGTTTCGAGGTCGACAATATTCATGAAGATTTCTAGTCCAGTACTTCCCTTATAAAATTACTATTTTTTCCTTAAAAGTGTATTTGTGAATGTTTCTTACTAAGAATGCTTTAGACTTCAGCATTAGTTTCCAAACCCTTGTAAATACTCAAATAAACCTTGAAAAGTTATTAATGATGAATATTAAGGTTGTACAGTAAATCAATATAATTAATATGATTTAATGAGCATGGACTGCAATATTACATATGAAGGGGGTAATAAAATTCAATAGTTGACACTAATCACACCCCTTAACTACATTTTGCTAGTCCCTAGAGACATAATGAAGTATATGTTTGTATCAATTTAACTTTTTTATTCTTGAACCATAAAAATGATAAAGATCCACTTTCATGGGATGCACGGTTACAACTTATGCAACAAGCCGTTAAACCCCAAGGTTATCCTAGTGGACGATTTTTTTCTCGTGAGAGTTTTCATGATGATACTCACAAACATTAGATTTTTTTCAAAATAGTTGTCCTTTATCTGAACACAAAGCTTAAATATTGTCTAAGATTTTAACAAGCAAATAGCAATGGCTAGCATATTTCTTCAATAGTATATTTACTATACCCATTATGTTATAATAATTCATGAGATTTGCATATTGACTATATGTATAGTGTGAGACACAAAATTTACAAATGAAATTATATATGGAATATAATGAGTCGGTATTCATAATGAAGCATACTAGTTCAATTCTCACCAGTGAGTACACTCAAAAAATGAAGACACTCTAAATTGGTGTGAGTCACTAGGAACATGTAGGCATAAAGAGTAAATATAATTAGAAACAAAGCCTTGCACATGTCAATAATGAAACACTTTTATATAAAATGAAAAAAATATAATCTCATGATAAGATAACGTTTTCCAAAGGATGCGAAAATGTAATTTCTAATGCTGAAAAAATTATGTTTATTCTTGAGATTGCTTAAAGACTTTTCGGGATGAAAATGTGTACATGGATGATAAAATTCAACACATTAAAATGACTTTTATTTTGAAAATTGGTGAACTTGAAGAATTATTTTTTTTCTTTTTTTTCTTTAGAATTATTTGCTATTTTTTAATTCCTTATTTCTATCTTTCTTCTTTTTTTCCTCTCTCCTTATATTTATGTTCAGTACATATTTTACTTTGCATTTATTTTTTAATCAATTTCCAAGGTGTTGGTGAATTGGGTAAAATGATGAATGCCAATTGCCTTTGATCAAAAGTGAGGTTAAAACATGATTTTTTTTAATAAAATTCTGTTTCATAAAGATAATATCACCATCCTTTAGTCATCAATAAAAATAAAAATATTGATATTACCGATGACTTAAAATATCTTCCAAGAGAATAATGAATAAGTGTATACATCACGCAAATAAGAGAGAGTACTAAAACCTCACATGATAAGTATACATATGCATCTTTAAATTTATTGGGTCATTTAGCTTTGAACAGTTACGCAAGTAATATTTTATTATGCATATGGTTTCAATTCATGAATTATGTGAGTTATTGAAGCATAATGATAATGGTAAACGAACAACAAAGCTATAAGTTAAGTAAACTCTTAGATATGTCTATTATTTTTTTTGTTAAAAGAATGAGGTAACTAGAGAGTTGAATCTTTGAAAAAATTAAAAATTTCAGCAAAAAATCCTAAAAAGAATAAAGAAAGAAAATATCATTGGTTTTTTTAATTTTTTAATTATTTATTTATATATATAGGTCCAAGTATGACCTCGTCCTAGGCCGGGACCCCCTCAGCCTAGGCCGACCTTATAGACTGTCATGCCAGACAGTTATGGACCCCTCTGCAGTGGCACTTCACTAGTAGTCTCGTCCTTATCCGAGTCTCTTAGGTCGAGACCTATCAAGTGGCCCAATAGCCCCTCACACAAGCCTCGTCTAGGCCTGGCACCCCCAGACAGGCAATATTACACTCCAATATAGCGCATCAATTGCTCAACAGAACATTGGAGGTATCATCATCGGCCTGATCGAGACCTCCCAGGACGACATACAACCACGCGTGACACAGGTTTCCAGCATGACTAATCCACATGGACCGGCAGTTATAACAAGATCACGGGAGCATGTGAGGGGGATATTGCATCATCATTACATACTTATGCAAGGGACAAGTGTCCACGCCTTAGTGGAGGCTTAACCATGCACATGTTTTATACATGCTTGGGGGTACAATGTGCACCCCAAACACTATATATACTCATCTTCTTCCCCAGAGGAAGAGATTCAGAAATTGTAAACCCTAGACAAACTATGTCTCACTTGAAGTAGAGAGAGAAAGCATAAGTGTTGTACAATTAAGGCCATTAGAGCCTCTTTTACATAGTGAAAACCTCACATCCCTGCATAGTGGAGTAGGCTGAAAAGTGAACCACTTATATACAAGTGTTATTCCTCTTCTCCTCACCTCCTTATCTTATTTCCATAGTTGTTATGTTATATATCTCTATTATTGTGTTGTGCTTGAGCTTGAGCTTGAGTTGCTTATATAAATTTAAATGATGATTTCTTAGCATCATCAATATATATATATATATATATATATATATATATATATATATTGAAAATGAGTATGATGTATGAAAATACATAATGATACCCCATAACTAAAATATAATTTTGTCTATCATGTTAATTAAGAACATTATGCAATTAAAGTGATAAAGTGATGTTGTCCAATATTAAAGTGATAGAGTGATGTTATCCAATATGGGGCGATCCCCGGATTTTAAGTTCAATGATCCTGCAAAACATATTAAAACCAATCAAAACAAAATAAACACAAATAGCTTTTTTAATAAAATATGTACAGATAAAAAAATATCAGTCTCTAATTTACCATAAACTATAAGGAGAAATATTAGAGGTTCCACCCATAAAATATGTTGAGATTGTGGGATTAATCGATAACTCCCATGAAGTTTCATGCCTCCCAAAAAATAGGAGTATTGTTTATACAATGGGGGGCATACTGTGGGCAGAAAAAGTGAGCCATAACAAATTTTTGCATAAATATTTTTCGGGTGATGGGTGGCTTGAATAAAAAGGGGTAGGTACAAATGAGAAGAATATGTGTGGTGTCTCTCAATTGTAAAACCAAATTAATTATAAGAAAATCAACATGATCTCCCCCAGATTTTTCAAATTTAATGGGAGGTAGGTCACATGTTTAAAAAGAATTCATTATAAAAAATATTTCAAGTAAGCATTCCTCAACAAGAATTGGATCAAAATCATTGCTCTTTATGCTTCCTTATCTATGTATATACTATCCAATTTTACTTTAATTACTTTTAGTTTTATTTTAGAACATGCTAAGTTACCTTAGTTTATTAGAACCCCTTAAATGTAAACATCTGCTCAAGTACAAAGAATGATGTTTGTGAAAGTTGTAGGAACACGTCACTAAATAGGTATATTAGTACACAAGTGTGTGTGTGTGTGTGTGTACAAATAAGTATATCGTTAAATAGAGGCCGCTAGTGTATGTGGGCTTGTATAACGGATAAAAACTTGATGTGACGTAAAAGTGTGTGCAGTGCGTGTACCTACAACTAAAGTGCATGTCGGTCGCTCAAGTAATAATCCCGGTAAGTCGGGGTCGATCCGCAAGGAATAGGACGAATATTATAACAATAATTGTGAGGCAGGCTTCTAAAACCTAGTTATCGACTCTCGAACGAAAAAGGAAAAGGTGACGATTTTTATGTAAGTTTCTAATAAACTAAAGCAACCTATCTAATAAGTGCAAACTAATTAAAAGAAAGGAAAACTGGAATTTTGACTTTTGTAGACTATTTGAGAAAAGTGGAGCCGAGATACAATCCTCCAAAACGTCGTTATTTTCGTTAGATATAAAATTTTCGATGATTATGTAGATAATTAAAAGAAAACATTATATTTATCAAAGTACTAGATATATGAGAATTTTACTTTGCACAATATCTAGTCAATAATTAATTTAGCGTGAGTGAAAAGATTACCAACACATGTATTATATCCTCAAATACTCTAATTACCTATGGCAAACAAATTTCAATGACCTATAATAATTATTCCGATAAAATATCAAACCTATTAATTATTAATATAATTTTATCCAATTTTATGTTCAACTTATACACCTAGGTTGGGTTCATGTATCCTAACCCTCAAATTATTTAGCCGGACATATTAAATCTAACTAAGCATGTGTTATTTACATTGCATGAAGACATGATTATAGAGATATGAGAAGAAAGCATGAAATTAGTAGCAAAGAAGAAATTAGAAAGGAAGAACAATCAAAAACCAAGCTTGAAATAAAAACCGCAAAGAAATCTAGTATTGAATCGAAATAGCATGCATGAGAATGACAATTTTTTAATCTTATTGTTGCTTTCTTTTCTCTAGACTTTTTCTCTACAAAAAACTATTTAAAATGGAGTTTTTAGACTCCTAATATGATCCTACATATTAGGAGTCCGTTAGGACTTTTTGGATTAAGGTGTTTTGGGTAAAAAAAAACTAGGAATGTTTGGGAAATTTGGAGTTTGAAAATTTTCCTGCGATGTCCGTTGGCACTTTTTCTGGCATTTGCCTATTTTCTCCTTTTCTTTTATTTTTTCTTTTACTTTTCATATTTTTCTCATGTTTTTATATTTCTTTTTCTCTCTTTTTTTTCTATTTTTGTTCGAGCATTTTTCTATTTTTTTTCTTCCCCCTTTTTATGCACCATTGGACCTAATTGGTGAATTTTTTAATTTCACAACTCTAGGCCAATTGGGTTTTTCGAGATAACAAATAAAAACAGACAAATTATTAGGCTCAAACTGGCTTGCAAAGGGATATTTTTCATTTATTTTTATGGATAATATCTTTAGGTAAACAAACGATGCCCTAACTCCATTTATCCGAATTACTAATCACATTACCATATGCGACTCGACATTAATTTGAATTCTGAGACATTTTTAGTGCGCTTTCAAAATAACATTTCACCTATTTTTCGTAATCGATCAAGCAATGATTTTGAGACTGAAAAAGAACTTTGAGTTAAATTTTAACTCGGATTGATTTAATTACTGGAAAAAAGTGATAGGTTTGAAATCTCAACGGGTTAAAAATATCTACACTTATTCGTTAAGATGTCAATTTTCGCTCAATTTTTATTTTTTGGTCGATTTTGGCTTAGTACGTTAAGTTTTTACAAATTGAAACTTCAAACAAAATTTTAGTGATATTTTTGAAGGTTTTAAATTCCAATTTTAATTTGTTTAGAAGAAAGTTATTTTCTACTACTTTTCAAAAAAATTCCATTTTTTTTCTTTTTTTTGGACATTTTTCTATTTTATTATTTGAAATTTTGACATTTTTAAATTTTTTGGCCATTTTAAAATTTGTGAAGTTTGAAAGACGCACATGTACCTCCACTTAACTTAGACTTTTGCATTGTCCTCAATCAAAAGGACTAAAATCTACATAAGAAAAGAAAGAGTGAAAATAAAAAGAATAATTAATTAAAATACAAATTTTAATTAAACAACTCAATTACATCGCATTAATCAAAGAGAGGAAATTACATAGTTATTTTGTGAAAGAGATAATTGCTAAAATTTAAAGAACTCCATAACATAAAAACCGAAAATATGCCTATAGAATTTAGTGAGAGGGGTGAGGAGCATTGGGGTCTCAGGTGTATGGATCGTAAAAGTGTCTTGGGAATTACGCATTAGGCCTCATGTTCAAGTGGTACATGTCTTCTTGAAGGCATAGCATCATACTCATGTCACACCTATACTCCCAACAATCAACCTCATGCTCCTCACGGAATTTGATTATAAACCCCTCGATGCGATTCTCCAAGAAGTCAGTATGACTATTTATGACCATCATATTATATGCACTCTCGTCAAATTCGCCCTCGTAATTTGTGTCGGCCTCGTCACCCTCCCTCGTCACTCGCCCTTAACTTGAACATCGTTCCCACTCTCGTCATCTCCACCACTTTCCTCCATCTCCACGTCTTCAAAAATAGGTAGAAGAGGTTGCACATTCCGTAATCGCCTGCGCTTCACTCAATGGATGATGCATTTATGGGCTTGGGCAGACGGATGTAAGAATCTCCTCCAGGAACATGAGCATCAATGCAAAGGTTGCAAACAAAACTTGCATAGGGAAGATACATCTTGCCCTTTTTTCGAATGTGGTGGCAATGATCTCTTAAAAATAAATATGCGGGAGACTAATACGGTTTTTCTCATCGAGGAGATAGTAGAGAAAGGTTCCCAGGCGTAGACGGATGACAGAGTTATTAGTGGTGGGGAGTATGATTCTTCACGTGATGATGTGGGTGTAGAGAAGATGCTCGGTATATTTCCTAATGGGGAAGGTGTCCGTGGTCCATTCGCGTCCGGGCACCTAACATTCGACGCATTGTTGCTTTGAGATTAGGGGCGCAGCATTCGAGTAGGTGTGATTCTGAGGGATGTTCACACCTATGGTTGACATCTTGCATTAAATTATTGAGAGGGAGAGGGCACTATCTTCTGCGTACATAGGCCTCGTATTGGTCTTGATATTTTTGAACGAGTGTCCCTTAGAATAAGTGCACGACTTGGTCATGGACGGAGTTGGTGAGTGGGTTCAACCATTGGCACCACCAAAAATAGATAAAAATAATGGTGAACTCATCGGGGAGGTCATCCCATATGACTTTGCGATCTATGAAAACCATTCAGGTGGGTCTAAAAAACATTCGGCCCAATTACGCTCTTCATATGAGCAGAATACCTTGTTCTCACCTTCGTCGATGATGTTTACGGATTTGTATTTGGTTGGGTGAGTCATGATTGAATTTAGTGGAGGAGGACTTGAGAAAATTTGGAAGTGAAGAATGAGGAATTTCGTGTCGGGAAAAGGGTGGGG
Organism: Sambucus nigra; assembly: GCA_949130495.1. Taxonomy (NCBI): domain Eukaryota; kingdom Viridiplantae; phylum Streptophyta; class Magnoliopsida; order Dipsacales; family Adoxaceae; genus Sambucus; species Sambucus nigra. Next base: position 40,955,020 of record OX422213.1, read on the forward strand.
ATATATGGGGTTTTATTGGTGTTTGGGTGGTGGGAAATGGTGGGAGAGTGAAAAGGTTGGTGGGGAAATCTGGAGGGGAATGAATTTGGATTGGTTTTGGGTTAGAGGGAGGTAAAAGGGTGGAAGTTTCGTGGGTGGAGGGAAGTGGAAGAGTTTAAGAGGGAGGGAGTTGAATTTGGGGGGAAATTTGATGGGAAAAGGGAGGAAATTTGTATTTTTTTATCCAAAAAAACAAACTGGTTCGCACTTAGGGTGAACCGGTTTGGCTAAGAGCACGGTTCGGCCCTAAGACAAACTGGATCGGCTCAATAGTCTGCCCAAACGTTGGTTTTCACCCTTTTTCATAGGATTTGGCATTGTGATGGCTAAACATTTTCAAATTCACTACTAAGACTTTGATTTCACTTCTGGTGACCGGTGTACATCAAAAACTCATTGTTTTATGACTTTTGTTCTCTCAGGTCGCATTAGGACAAAATTGGCATTCCTAACTCTGGTTAATGAGGACTCAGCTAACTCCTAAACACGTTAGAACACTCACGACTCACAACTATACAACTACTTCACCCCATATGCATCGGGGGTGCGACGACCTCTCTTAAAAAACTCATTTATCCCCGTATACGGGGTCTAATAACCAAATTGTGTCGGCTTCCTCAATACACGCCTCTAGTTATAGGTTAAGGCATTATCCATTCACTTTGAATGTGTCCCCATCCTTTGGATTCTCAAGTTCTATCGCACTATGGTGAAATAACTCTCTTATGACGAACAGGTCGGTTCACCATAAACATAACTGATTGTGAAATAAATGGATTCCTGAGTTGTACAAAAGAACTTTTGGCTTGGGTGGAGTTGATAAGTCTCATAAATAGTTATCTCTAGGCAAGTGCAATAATTTTTTATTTTCCAAATTTTATCTTTTAGCAAACTTAAACTTATCTTGTGAAAACCAAATTGATTTACCAATTTTATCTTGTTAACCCTATAGCATGCATCTAAGTGATTAAGAAAATAAAGTAAATAAATCAACACAAGACACGTCGATGTATGAGTAAAACACTAAGGGAAAAAACCTCAGAGGGCCAGGCTAAACAATCACTATCATACGAAAATTACAAAGCGAGGTGTAGTCTTACTCAACGACTCGATCACCCACAAGACTTAACGCCTCTTCTTCTCTTCTACTGCTCCTCCATAGTACCATGTAGAAGTCCAACCATGCAAGTGTCCATAATACATGAGTCCACGTACACCTCGGTATCCACCGATGTAACCTTAGCAACGTCTATGAATCGAAACACGTAAAGTCACTGCTTCTTCGTAATCATCACGTGTGGAATTCACCGAATGAAAAGATTATTCAAAGATATACAACAACTTTTAGGTACCAACCCAAGATCACAGACTATGGAAATATGAGATTCCATCTTGAAAACTTCAGATGATGGAAACACTTGGGAACTTGTTGTAAACAGGTGCAGATATGTTTTTGGCAAAAGTTCTCTCTGATTTTCTAAGTAAACAAAGTCCTTAAATATGAAAACACAAAAATCGAGGCGGCGCGTCATTCGAACGATAAACACATGTCGTTTGAACGAGACATTAATCTCGTTAGACCGAGCACAGATGTCGTTTAAACGTGAGGAAAAATTTATTTTATTTTTAAAATCATCCTCGAATTTTCTAAAAAAATTAACTCATAAAATATTTAAAATACATTCCCAAAAATTATTTTTCAGATTCCCAATATGATTTTAATTTATAACATCCATCATTAAATAAGATTCTGAATCCCATAATTCACTAAGCATTCATACTTGAGTGATCTAAAATAAACCAAGTGTGAAGAAATCTCAAAGTATTAAACACGGCACAATATCTTCAAAGCTTTAACCGAAAATTCTTCAACACTGAACGTCATAGGCTTTGTGGGATCACAGCGCAATAACTATCCTATACTCAAACAGTTTTTCCTGGAATTAAAAAAATTAAAAACAAATTGACTCGATTGGAAATTTGTCCTTACAAATCTCCTCCTTTGGCTATTTCGAGACAAAACCAAAAATAATGAATTGCTAAACCAAAAAAAATAAATCTATCCCATCCCATAATCCCAAAAAATATGAAAATACAGGACATGACAAATCTAGATAAAATATTCGGTGAAGCAATGTCTGAATGTGATGTAGCTCAAAATATCTGAATCTCTGAAAATATCTACACACACGAAACAAACAAATGTACCAAATATTAAGTATGGAGGAACATAAAAATATATCAAAAATCATGAAAAATACTCCCCCTACATCACATATCCCCCCCCCCCCCCCCCCTTTTGCCTAGAATAGACAAATCACGAGATAGAATACACATGAATAATTTATCTACTAATAATGTAATAACTCACGACAAGCATGACTAGATAAAAATCTCAGCATCAGCAAACAGTGGAATCATATGACAATGGATATCAAGATAGTAGTGAACAAACATAAAATGAATATATATACTAAAGGAGTCAAACAAGATACACCAATAGAAATCATATGCCGCAACAGAAAATATAACTGCATAACATGATAATGTAGAAATATCCAAGTCCAACAAGTGAATAAGCCGATATACATCTAAAAGAGATAAACCAATAACGTGTCGACGAGTGCATCAAATCTGAATACACAGTGAATAAATACATCATGAATACATAAGTGTCTCGAAATATAATGTAACAACAGAGTCCCAGCAGTCAAATCCGGCAGTGCCATCGTCTCTACGTCTCCAGGATGATCATGCACTGCAGCTCTGCTCACGACGGCGCATCTCATCAAAGAACGCTAATATTTGCGACTATTTTTTATGCAGTCAATCTCCTGTGCTCCTCTAGATGGGCCTGGGTAAATAGCCTATCCTCCCCATACTTGCGCTCAATAGTGGTGTGTGCATTGTCTCTAGTCTCTATGGATGGGGGATCTTAATGACAGGAACTTGTGGGTGTGACGTAAAACCACCACCTGAAGAAGATCCAACAGTAGAAGGAACAAAATGTTCTGCCTCGCATAAGTGACTCTCCGTCCTGCGTATGGTCATCGCGTCAATTGGAGAAATAGAAGCCTGCTCAACCTCATCCTGGAGGAGAGGGACTAAGGCATCCTGGAAGATGCGAGTAATCAGAACACCATAGGGTAAAGAAGATCGAATGGGAGTAGGACCAATAAGAGGAACAAAATACATAACCTATAACAAGATGGCAGGTAAATCTATGTCCCACCTCTGGCTCGCGACATACATAAAATAGACAATGTCAAAGGAAATCTGAGTGTGATTAATCCTCGAATACAAAATAGATGACACAAACAAATTAAGTAAACGATAATCAGGATGTGAATTCTGATGATATATAATCGCAGAACGGTGGGGAACCTCACGAAAATAGTGACGAAGAACCTCGTCAGTATCAGGACCGTCAGGGATAAAACCAAGAAAAATCCCATTAGGAATGCGAGAAATCTGTAGGAGCGAAGTAATAAGGTCACCGATGACGACCATGGTAACACCGCGAACAGAGTTCTAGAGACCTACTGAAGTGAGAATAGCACGAAAGTATAACCCATAGGCTAGATCTGGATAAATAAGTCCGTACAACTTAAACATAGGCTCCCAGCCTCTACCCTCTAGCCACTCGGGGACATGGTATAACCCAAAACTCAGAAACTCTAAAGACTCTCTTTAACAACTATGCGTATGTGCAACCCAAGAATACAGTAGTTCTCATACTCAATCTTATTAGCCTATCTATCCTCAGAATAGCGGGGGCGATTGGCCCGAGAGCGAGCCGAGGCCGGATGCTCATCCACATGTCCAGAGTGGAAAAAATGACGTCCCTGAACCCTAGCCATATATAAAAATCGAACGGAGAAAAGGAATGGGTAAAGTGTATAGGAATCGACCTAGTCCTCACCTAAACAAACTCACGAGTGCTAAAATCCTATCTTCGTACAATCATCCAACTGAACCACAGCAAAAACTAGAAATACCAATCGAACAGCAACAACACAGATATATATGATCAGTAGAGTACCAAAAACACAAAATGCGTAGAGAAATACGCGACAAACCATGGTGTGTGTATTTCCAAAATCCAAAGAAATATGTAAAATATTTTTTATGAAAAATTAATTTTTGTTTTAATAAATGGGATACACACATCAAATAGGGGCAACTCAACACCAAAAAAAGCCAAAATATAAAAATGACATATACAATGATAGTCCCTTAGAAAATTTGATTTTTGATCCAAAAAATCAAATGAGATAAATCGTACATACAAAGATAAAATCAATACTGTAACAATCGTATATGTGTATGTAGAGATCCTTCACTCAATTTTTTGGAATCGAAAACCAAACAAAACTGAAAAAATACTCAACAAAACTAAAAAAAATGAAGAATACTTGAACTATGAAGAGAGAAGACAAAGAATCCAAAAATCCAGATCAAATTCAGGTAGAAAAACGAAGCTTTCCAAAGCCTTGGTACCACAGCAATGGCGGATGCTCGAATAGGAAGAAGAGAGGCGAATGGGTAAATGAATTGTTAAAAACTGCAAAAGGAAAATGTAAAACTCTACAATCAAATTGATACATCACTCCAACAAAAGGAAGACATCATTCGAACGATAAGGGACTGTCGCTCGAACCATACAAAATGACGTTCTAACGACATACGTATCTTGTGGGAACCACTGAAGATCTCGCTTCTAGCGGCCTAAAATAAAAGACCCTAGCTTGAATCACCCTTCTAATGACATACTAACAACCCTTACTTCCTAACCTTCAAATATCTCTTGAGCCTCGCTGGAATCCATACATCGAATGCCATGCTTAATTCGTTTAATCGAAACTCACATCTCGTTCTAACAACATAGAAAAACTTGTATTCCTACCTAGAAAAATATGTAAAATCAATCCAGAATGATGAACCACTAAAATAAACACCTGACACTTTAAAAAGAGGTAAAATACTAACTCAAAAACAAAGACGAGTTACACTTTAAAATGGTATCGATGTGCCTAAACATGGAATGGAATGAATGGGTGTGAACTAACACAGATGAATCATAATTCAAACACATAGATACATTCAAGAAGCTTTAATTGACCGCTAAATATCATCAAACTACGGTTTAGCCATATGTGACAATTATAAATTGAACTTAATGAACTGAACAAAAATCGTGCACACAAGTCTATAATTTTGATGATTCTACCAAACAATGTCATCATGACACGACTTTTTCAACCTGGGACTTATTATGCAAACCCGTTGATCTTCAACTAAACTCCCTCAAAAGGTAAGCATCTATGATTATTCTTTTCTAATACAATCTTCTTTTGAAGTTCTACTTTCTCTTTTAAGAGATATCCTATTGTCCCTTTTTGGAAAAATATGCTCTTTTTAATGCCTTTGTTTTTTCTTGGGCTCTTTTAAATGGTAGCTTTCATTACAAGTCAACTTGTCTCTTGTAGCCCTTTCCTGTGCACACTCATATTTTTTAATAATAATAAATATCCTCACCGGCAACGGTTCATACATGCACAACTCCCCCAAGTCATATATATGCGCGTAGATGACAACATTGAGAGGAGAAAATCTGACCAAACTCAAATATACATGAGAAGTCAAACGTTCAAATAATCTCGTGCATGTGTGTGCAATGGCATATACATAGTCAAATCTAAATGCAAATCAAGTTCGAAACAACTCCATTAAACACATGGTTAAGATCAATCTAAGCATCTAAAATCATGACCAAATTTCCTAGCCACATGGAAATAATGAAATGAAGGGGGTTCAGGCACACCAATATTTTGTAAACTCAAGACACAAAAACTGGAATTTTTTTTGTGTTTTTCAAAAAAAATTGAAGCAAAAGAAAAATCTTTTAGTATTTTTAAAAAATATATGAAACCAACTTTTCTGAACTAGACTACAAATCAAACTTAACTCTACTTGAACTTCTCAACCTCTCCTCAAGCTCTCCTATCCTAGACTCAACTAGATGCATTTCTGGTTAAATTCGAGACACGGTTGACCCGTACATAGTGTCGAACCAAAATTATGTTCCAATTTGAGCTCCACATGGCCAAACCAAAAACCCGAGTAAAAATCCAAATCGCCATAACCATTTTCTATAAAAAAAAAACATTTTAAGGACATAGAAATAATTATAGGATTTGTTATAAAAGAGAAAAGGGACATGAGTGGAATTATTAGAATTGTTATTAATTTCTTAAAAAAAATTCGATTAAAGGTCCATGTTTAATTCATTCGGGATCCGATTTAAGAACCCTTCATGGACACGAAAAGCTTGACCCAAGGTCTACGACTTCCATGAATACTTCGGGCAAAAATCCTGAAGTGCAAAATTACAAAAATGCCCCTGAACATGCGAATCGCGACGAAATTTATCGGAACGTGCCCAAACTTCATACTAAGCACTTTAATACCTATAAAAGCTCAACTATACCTAACATAACATGTTAGAATATAAAATGGAGGTTGTTTGATTAACAAGCATAATTATAGACATTAAAGTACCCGAGAGAGCTAAAATGCCCAAGTTTGAGGGTAATGAGTGCTATGATTCGGGACGAATCACACCCCTTAACTTACATATTTCTAGTCCCTAGTAATGAAATTCAAAGCAAGAAGAACTATAAGAAAATCACAACATGTATATATGCATCAAAATATAAATGCCACTTTCGTAGGGAACACGATTGCATTTAGCATATGCAATAAGCCGTTAAACCCCTAGGTTACCCTAGTGGACGAGTGTCGTCTCGTAAGGGTTTTCAGGGATGAAACCCACAAACATCAAATTTCCTCAAAATGTATGACCAAACAACCAATATGCCAAACTCAACAACAATTAGATATTTCAACATATTATTAACAAATCAAAAGAGAATTTTTCTCAATAATCCAAAACTATCAACATTAAAAGAATAACTACATGGAATTGAAACCTCAAATGTGAGTGGGGTGTATGCACATGTGAAAAGCTTTGATTCTGTAAAAATGCCTATAGCCCGAATAACAATTAAAGCACGCTTACACTCAATCCTCTCTAGATATCACACTCAACAAATAGAAGCACTCGGAATAGGGTGTACCACTCAGGACATGCGGGCATAATGTGTAAATGTAAATGGAAACAAAGCCGCACACAAGTCATTAATGAAAAACGATATATAAAAGTGAAAAATAGAATCTCATGAAAGGATATTGCATATTAACCGATATAAAATGCACTTAAACAGATTATCGCTATTGTTCGAGCTTCGAATCACATTACCCTTGGATCAAATAGGACTTTATTGGGTTGTAATGTGGGCTTGGGGTTAGGGGTTCGAAATGAAGGAAATATGTACGGATTCAAAGATGTTCTGAGATGAAAAACTTGGGAAAATGGAAAATAGCGGGCAATTTCAAAATTGGAAAATGATTTCCAAACAAGCAATAAATATAATCAATCGAGAGAGTAACAAGGATTATTGAACTGTACACATCATATATACAAACTTTATCTTTCTTTTCTTTTCTTCTTTTCTCACTCTTTTCATGCTTAAATTGCAACCACACTACACAACATCATTCAATCCCATATATCATTCCAAACATAGGTAAGAAAGGTAAAATGTATGGTGTAAAACTCCAATGTGGAGTTGGTTAGGGTATTTGGAACGAAAAGAAAGGTCATAATAAGGATCAACGGGGTTGACTAGGTACATGTATAAGGGTAAGGGTAACGTCGTAAGGGTTAAACGTTAAAGAGGGCCTATGATCCTTTCCTAAAGTTTCATGTGATTCTCGGGACTCAACACCATTGAAAATCATGCTCAAGTGATAATTCAATTAATATGTAATCAATGAAAAGAAACTGAGATCGTCAACAAGATACTTTTTTCAAGAAAGAAAAAGAGTAACATATAAGCACTCGGAAACGAAGAAAATCATAAAGCTTGCTAGGTTTTTAGTGTACACAAAGCAACAAAAAGATATCGAGCTATAATTGTCCTACCGAACCAGTTAGAAAATATGCTCAAGCGCTCAAGGGTTTTTAAGGTTTAATTCATGCATTTATTTCCAATATTGAATAATTTGAGGATTAAACTTTAATAACATGAAAAAAAATAGAAAATGCATCATTGAATTAGCAATTGGATATGGCAATTATTGAAATTTATCATCGAAAACATAGGCAAAATTCCCAACAAAGGAGAAAAAAGAAAGAAAATCTTTTTGAAATATTTAATTTTTACAAGAAAAGCATGCTTGGAAATAACATATAATCAAATCAAAGAACTACCAATAAATGGATAGAATATCCCACACCCCCTAACTTAAAACCTGACATTGTCCTCAGTGTTAATTAAGAACCAAGTTAAAGAAAGGAAAAGAGCGATATTACCCAAAATGGAGCGATCTCTGCAAAATACAAGTCCAATGATTCTACAAAACACATTAGTACCAAGGCATTACAAAAGGAAGGAATAAAATTTAACTAATTACACTAAACTATAAGTAAAAAGAAAATAACTATGTAAAACCTACCATTTAGACTTCTAACTAACTATACACTAAAAATCTAAATTTTTGAGGATCCACCCAAAAAGTGATTTGACTTTGAAAGATCAACGGTGGACCCTCCAAAGAAAACATGCCTCCCAAAAAATAGGAATTACGTTTGAATAAAGGAAGGCATATGGGTGGATAAAGTGAACCATCGCCAATTTGGAATTTTGGGGGGACAATGGGTGATTTGGATAATTAGGGGGAGAGGTACACATGGGTTCCAAAAAAAATTGAATTTTCTCCCAAATATTTTTCAATTAGAGTGGGAGGTGGCGCACAAGGAGGAAAAGATGCCCTCATGGAAGGAGACTCGAGCAAGTACTCCTCGTCGGTGAAAAGGTTTGAAACTATAATGTTTGGAACCGATTCATCAAGTTCTAGCAATGGTGTGACAGTATAGAGTAAAGACGGGGATGAAAGAAATCCAATCTCAAGAGATGAGTTATCATCGCTTGAAGATTGAATTTCAAAAGAAATAGGATCATTTTCAATGAAACTTTCTTCTTTGAGAATCAAGGAAGAAACTCTTTCATTGTAAATAGATACTACGTCCATGTAATACCCCGTATTTTCTGTGATATTTATTTTTGGAGATTAATTGAATTAAATGTTTATTAATTGGAAATTAATCCGGATTAAAATATTAACGAGATGTGAGTTAGTATTTTATTATAATGTGCATACTTGGCATTATATGAATATTGGTAATATTGAAATTGTCGTGAGATTTAAATACGGCAATTTGGGAATTTTGTTTGACGCGTGTGACCGCCACGTTATGGTATTTTATTTTAAATTAAAAAGTGAATTTTAGTTACATTAACCGTATGGTCATTTTGAGTGCGCCAACGCGTCCGTAAGGGTCGAGATAGTCAGAAAACACTAGCCGAAAGTTTAGTTTGGGTCCCGGGGTATTTTTAGGCTATACCGGCATCATAAAGGGTATTTTGGTAATTTGTATTTTTGGGAATTAAAAAGTGACGAAAATTGTAATTACAATCTGACTATTTCTTTAACCCACTAACTACACTAAGAGACAATATGGTCTACGGGAGAAGTTGATATACAATCCCAACTTACCAAAAACCAAACACACCTCCACAACTCCATTGTCTTCAACCTTGGGAAGAGCTTAAGAGAGAGAGAGAAGGAAAGAATTCTGCAGAAAGAAAGAGAGAGGACAGACAAAACTTCAAGATTCAACACCAAATTCAGACATAGATTAAGGCAAATGGTTTAAACTCATTTGATTCAAGCTATGTTTTCCATGTTTAGGAATTTTTGAAATTTATTTTTGAAGATAATTTAGACCCATTAATTGGAAGTTAAAAGCCATGATTTATGTAGGAATTGCATGTAGTGATATTCTGGAAGAATTATATGTTCTAAATAGAACCTTTGACGATTTAAAAATGGAGTTAGAAGAAGTTTAATGATGTTCTTGAATGGAAGAATTCTGGAAATTATTTTGATGTAGTTTTGATCTAAACTAAGCCTTTAAAGGATGAATTATGGGACTTAGAATGTTAATACTGTTGTAGGATGATAGTATAATGTTATAGTAACCTTGTCTTGGAGTTTCATGCTTAAAAATGGAGTTTTAGGACGAAATTTTAACTGCAAAACGAAGCAGTCCGTAACAGACCTGGTGCGTTCGATCGATCGATGTTCTTCAGTCGATCGATCGACCACCATCGATCGATCGAAGGTAAAGGTCGATTGATCGACCTTCCCAGAATGAGTAAAGTTTTTCCTTAATTGAATTTTAATAGTGTTAACCCTTGAATAATATTATTGGAGACATTGTGAATACCCTTAACCTTAAGGAAGACCAGTAGACATGATTATGAGATTGGACTTTAATTGGAATTTAATTTGAGGAATTATTCTAAATTGATGAAATTCGTTATGTGAGATAATATTTGGGTTAATAGTGCAAATTTGAATAATTTGATGGAATAAGGTTTGGGGCAGAAGTAAAGACCTTAGGTATAAAGATGTTATATGTGTGAATAATGAGAACTTAATAGTCCATTTGAGATAGGTTTTAAGTTTAAGAAATTACGACGTGAGACGTGTCGACTATTTAATTTATATATTATCGGGATACTTGAAATATTTGAATTTGGAATAATGGTATAAAGATGTAGAGAATACCTTTATTAATATCGAGATATCTAAGATGTGTGAATGCTTAGTATATAACTTTATGTGTATGACATACCTACCATACTTGCTATCACGGGAGGTTTACGTTCGCTTAGGGCCTTCTTATCCTTGTGTTGCCCGGATTTAGATTGGTTACCTCGATGAACATAGGTCATAGAAGGACTTATTATGATATTAATAAGTCTGCTGATCGTGGGAGCGTAGGTATGTGCGTGACCCATGTGATGGTGACTGTGTTCACCTCCACTATTTGTGATGTTGTTATCTGAACAATTCCTGAGAGATTCGGAATGTGTGATCCTTATGTACGTGATGTACCGGGATGGATAGCAGAGTATGTGTGCACCGCAGCTTAGCCTTTGGGTGCTTATATTGTATATTTATGTTGTGAAAATATGCGGTTAAATGAGAAGGAATTTACTATGTTAAATTGTGAGTATAGTTATGGTAATGTTTTGAAAAGATAAAAAGAGAGAACTTTTATCAATAAATGGTTTTGTTAGTAATTGGGATTCCGGGAATTAAAGTAGAAATCTCTATTTAATTATTAAGGTTGGAAATTAAACATGAACCGAGTAGTAGTGTTAGAAACTCTTTGGATAGTTACGAGATAACACATGAATGGGTACAGGAACGTTAGGAGTGCACAGTCAGACGAGAGGTGAGTATATCATGTGAGAGCACGTCCTAACATGTACTTTGCATATACTGTTTTAAATGTTTTTAAAGCACTTGCAGGTTTTTAAATATCTCCACATTCGGGCTCTGACCCGTTTGCTTTCAAATCTACTTTTTGTAAAACCATTTTAGGTGCCCAGCCACAAGGACACCATACATAGGATTCTTACTCAGATGACGAGCTGTAGCTATTTGTGGGAGCTACAGGGATTTGCTTTTAGACGCTTATATCATTTGGATTCCTTACTCAGTATTCCTCAGTTGTAGGGCATGTTGCCCAAATTCTATTAGATACATTTCCATTTCAGTTTTTCAGACTTTGGCATGTATTCATTCAGTATTCAGTATTTCGTTATTTACTTCAGTTGTGGGATTATGTTGTGAGGAGTTTTCCTCCAGATTTACTTATATCATGTGACGGTTATTCTATTTACTTCATTATGGTGAATGGTGTTATTATTCTTCATTACACTTGTTGCATGTTAATCAGACTTTAATTAAAATTTGGCAACTTACTTTTTAAATACTAGGTGGTTAGTAATTATAAAATGTTTTCGACAGTGATGCTATTAACTGAGCCAACTTGGCGTTTTGATTTAATTTAATAAAGGAGTAGCTACCCGGTATTTAATTAGTCAGGGTGTCACAGATGGTATCAGAGCATCAGGTTCTAGTGTCCTTTAGGATCTGAACGGCTTATTATGTTTCCGCTGAGCTTTCTTTGATATAGAGCCCTATATTTTTAAGACTGTTGTATTCTTTTGTTTATGCTACGTTCTTCAGCTATTTTAAGTTTATAACTGCGAACTTATAGACTTTATTCTTACTTCAGAATGCCTCCACAACGTGCACGACGAGTTCCCAGGAATGCGACGCCAGAACCACAGCCCGCACCGGTTGAGGGCATGATGAACGCCGCTGAGGTTGCAGCTATTGTAACCCAAGCGGTAAATGCCGCCATTGCCGTAGTTCAGCAGGCACCGCCTCAGGCGTCGGTTGCCGCTCCAGTACAGACAAATGCATTCCCGTCTGCTTGGGAACGTGTACGTGACGCTTTTTAGAAAGCGCATCCGCCAGAGTTTGCAGGTAGCTCAGACGTGGTAGTCTCGAGCCAGTGGAGGAAGGATATACAGCGGCACTTGAGGATGTATGAGTGCACGGATGTTCAGAAGCAGGTTCTAGCAACTTTCAAGATAGTTGGATCTGCATTGCAGTGGTGGGAGTCTATTACCACCGTAGAGGAGAGGGATACTCTCACGATTCAGGAGTTCTGGGTGCGGTTCGACCGCAAGTACTTTCCGTCAGCTGTTCATACGGAAATGAGGAGGAGATTGATGAGTCTGAGGCAGGAGGGCAAGACCGTGGCCGAGTATGAGGCCGAGTTCACTAATCTGTTGAATATCGTTCCTGATGAGATACCGACAGAAAAGAAGAAGATTGAGAAATTCACCGACGGTTGACATGGAGGATCCGCCAGCATCTGTTAGGGAACCTTTCGTTGGCCACTTATTCTGATGTGGTTAACGCTGCTTTATTACACTGCCAGGATCACCGCTTTCATATGGCTGAGGGCAAGAGATCGGGAGAGTCTAGCCATCAGGGTAGGACTGGAGGACATGGTGCCGGTGGGGCACAATCTGTTCAGGGGCAGAGGCAGATTGATCAGGGTTTCCAGCAGGGGGATCATAAGAGGTTCCGTTCAGGAGGTTCCAGGAACGGTCAGGGAGGATCCCGGAATGGCCAGCAGGGTCATAACGGCCATCAGGGCCAGCAGGGTCAAAATGGTCAACATCAGCAGTTTCAGCAGGGCCAAGGGAGGAACGGTAACGGCCACCAGGGCCGGGGACAGCAGGGGCAGAGAGGAGGGAACTTCCCAAGGAAGTGTTTCGTTTGTGGCAGGACTGGCCATAAACGCCAGGACTGTCCTGATAAGGGCAGGGCCCCACAGCAGCAGCAGCAGGGAGCTCGCCAGGAGCCACAGAGGCCTATGTTTCCCGCCGCTCTCCCCGCACCGCCACAGATGGCAGCATTGCCACCCATTCCAGCAGTTTCGGCTCAGCAAGGGCAGCTACAGTATGGACGTGTCTACAACGTCCACCAGGAAGCAGTCCCACAGGCTCCGCCAGCGATTGAGGGTACGTTTTCTATCCATGGCACTATGGGTCGGGTACTGTTTGATACGGGGGCTACACATTGTTTTATAGCTACACATTTCGCGAAGGCTTTAGGGTTGTTAGCCACCGCGGAGAGCACAGTGACGTGTGTCAACTCACCGTTGGGAAGTGGGTCACTTATATTCTTTATATGTCGGGGAGTGGGGGTAGAGATTGGTGGTTTGGTATTACCTGCGGACATGTTGGTATTAGATATGCATGTTCACGATGTTATTATCGGTATGGATTGGCTCGCTGATTATAGAGCCATGATTGATTGCTTCGGTGGGAGCATTGTTTTTGCCATTCTGGGGCAAGAGATGTTTGTAGTGGCGATGCCTCGCCCAGAGGGAGGCTCGACCGCTCATTTATATTACATTGAGGAGGATACCTCTAAGGAGGTTGTGATTCCTTTAGATTTGATCCCAATCGTCAGGGAGTATTCTGATGTGTTTCAGGAGATACCAGGCCTACCCCCCAGTCGAGAGATAGACTTCGTTATAGACTTGTTACCAAATACGAGACCTATAGCACGAGCACCGTACCGTATGGCTCCAGCTGAGATGAGGGAGTTACGGGATCAGATTGAACAGTTGTTGGGTCAGGGGTTTATTCGAAGGAGTACTTCACCATGGGGTGCCCCTGTGTTGTTCGTGAAGAAGAGAGATGGTTCACTGAGATTGTGTGTGGACTACCGGGAGTTAAACAAGGTCACGATACGGAATAAGTATCCGTTGCCTCGAATCGATGACCTATTCGACCAGTTGAGAGGAGCTTCTTGCTTCTCAAAGATTGATTTGCGATCTGGTTACCATCAGTTGCATATTAGGGAGGAGGACATCTCGAAGACTGCGTTCTTATCGAGATATGGCTCTTACGAGTTTCGGGTTATGCCATTTGGTTTGACCAACACTCCAGCAGCATTTATAGACTTGATGAATAGGGTGTTCAGGGATTTCCTAGACCAGTTTGTCATTGTCTTCATCGATGATATTTTGGTTTACTCCCAGACTGAGGAGGAGCACGCCGAGCACTTGAGGCTAGTTTTGCAGACACTGCGCCAGAATGAGTTGTATGCAAAATATGAGAAGTGCGGGTTTTGGCTGAAGGAGGTTCAGTTTTTGGGACATATTATTTCCGACCGGGGAATATCGGTTGATCCGGGGAAGGTATCCACGGTGAGGGAGTGGGGATAGCCCACGACACCGACGGAGATCCGTAGTTTCTTGGGCCTAGCCGGATACTACAGGAGGTTTATTCGGGGTTTCTCCACGATAGCGGGTCCCATGACACACCTAACCCGTAAAAGTGTGCCGTTCATTTGGAGTGATGCCTGTCAGTTGGCATTTGATGAGTTGAAGGACAAGTTAACCTCAGCACCTGTGTTAGCATTGCCGAGACCGGGAGTTGAGTATCTTGTTTACACCGATGCGTCCTTACAAGGACTTGGAGGTGTACTGCAGCAGGAGAGTCAGGCCATAGCTTATGCTTCCCGTAAGCTTAAGCCTCACGAGAAGAATTACCCTACCCATGACTTGGAGTTAGCGGCAGTGGTATTTGCCCTTCGTATTTGGAGACATTACCTTTTGGGGGAGAATTTTTTATTGTTCACGGATCACAAGTCCCTACAGTACCTATTCACGCAGAAGGAGTTGAATATGCGGCAACGGAGGTGGCTTGAATTCGTGAAAGATTATCAGTTCGATATCCAGTATCACCCGGGGAAGGCTAACGTGGTGGCAGACGCGTTGAGCCGTAGACCGGTAGATGAGGTGGCAGATGTGTGGAAGGCAAAGTGGAAAGAATTGGGACACCAGGATGCAGTGGCCCGATCATTCATGTCTGTGATGACTATTACACCGCAGATTGTCACGAAAGTAGTGAGGGAACAGGCAAACGACTCGTTCTGTCAGGAGAAGATAGTTCGATTATTGGCAGAGGGAGCCGAATCCTATACCGTTAGCTCAGACGGGGGATTACGCTTCAATGGGAGATTGGTGGTTCCGAAAGGGGAGGAATTGCGGCATGAGGTGATGGCAGAGTCGCATGGCTCACGGTTCGCGGTACATCCCGGAGGGGACAAAATGTACCAAGACATGAGACGTCAGTATTGGTGGAGCGGGATGAAGAGAGATATTGCCGAGTTTGTTTCAAAATGCGCCACTTGTCAGCTCGTAAAAGTGGATCATCAGAGACCGGCAGGACTACTACAGCCGTTAGAGGTCCCGATGTGGATGTGGGAGAGCATCTCTATGGACTTTATCACGGGGTTGCCTACGTCGCAGAGGGGTCACGACTCCATTTGGGTAATTATGGACAGGTTGACAAAAGTCGCTCATTTTTTACCCGTAAGGACAGACTACACTGCGGGACAGTATGCCCAGCTCTTTATTGCAGAGATAGTGAGACTTCACGGGGTGCCCTTAAATATCATGTCTGACCGAGACAAGATATTTGTTTCACGGTTTTGGGAGAGTTTTCAGCAGGCCATGGGCACGGAGTTGCGGTTGAGTACGGCGTACCACCCGCAGACCGATGGGCAGACCGAGCGCACAAATCAGATGTTGGAGGACATGCTACGTATGTGCACCATTGACTTTGAGGGTGGATGGGAACAGTATCTTCCACTGGTGGAGTTTGCTTACAACAACTCCTACCAGTTCACCATTGGCATGGCTCCATTTGAGGCGTTGTACGGTAAACCTTGTCGTTCCCCAGCATGTTGGTTGTAGGTGGGGGACAACAAACTACTTGGGCCGGAAGTGATTCAGGATACTTCGGCAAGGATAGAATTGATTCGGAGTCGCATTCGGGTAGCTCAGGACAGGCAGAAGAGCTATGCTGATGCGAAGAGATTCTTCAGAGAGTTCCAAGTGGGGGACCAGGTTTTGCTCAGAGTATCTCCTATGAAGGGGATTATGCGTTTCGGGAAGAAAGGGAAGTTGGCACCGAGATATGTGGGACCATTTCCTATTATTGAGCGGATCGGACCGGTTGCGTATAGACTTGGGTTATCGGAGCATTTGCATCGGATTCACGATGTGCTTCATATTTCCTCGCTTAGGAAATACCTTAGAGATAATTTGTCTCATTCTCTCATTGCTGTGGAGGACATTGACTTCCAGCCAGATAGCTCCTACGAGGAGGGACCGATTGCTATTCTGGACCGAAGTGAGCGGAAACTGAGGTCAAAGATAGTTCCGTTAGTGCGTGTTCAGTGGCGACATCATAATGTCGAGGAGTCCACATGGGAGCGCGAGGATGAGATGCGCGAATGTTATCCAGAGTTATTCTAACCAGGTACTTTCTAGTTCCGAATTTCGGGACGAAATTCAGTTATTAGGGGGGAAGTATGTAATACCCCGTATTTTCTGTGATATTTATTTTTGGGGATTAATTGAATTAAATGATTATTAATTGGAAATTAATCCGGATTAAAATACTAACGAGATGTGAGTTAGTATTTTATTATAATGTGCATACTTGGCATTATATGAATATTGGTAATATTGAAATTGTCGTGAGATTTAAATACGGCAATTTGGGAATTTTGTTTGACGCGTGTGACCTCCACGTTATGGTATTTTATTTTAAATTAAAAAATGAAATTTAGTTCCACTAACCGTATGGTCGTTTTGAGTGCGCCAACGCGTCCGGAAGGGTCGAGATAGTCAGAAAACACTAGCCGAAAGTTTAGTTTGGGTCCCGGGGTATTTTTAGGCCATACCGGCATCATAAAGGGTATTTTGGTAATTTGTATTTTTGGGAATTAAAAAGTGAGGAAAATTGTAATTACAATCTGACTATTTCTTTAACCCACTTAACCCACTAACTACACTAAGAGACAATATGGGCTACGGGAGAAGTTGATATACAATCCCAACTTACCAAAAACCAAACACACCTCCACAACTCCATTGTCTTCAACCTTGGGAAGAGCTTGAGAGAGAGAGAGAAGGAAAGAATTTTGCAGAAAGAAAGAGAGAGGACAGACTTAACTTCAAGATTCAACACCAAATTCAGAGATAGATTAAGGCAAGTGGTTTAAACTCATTTGATTCAAGCTATGTTTTCCATGTTTAGGAATTTTCGAAATTTATTTTTGAAGATAATTTAGACCCATTAATTGGAAGTTAAAAGCCATGATTTATGTAGGAATTGCATGTAGTGATATTCTGGACGAATTATATGTTCTAAATAGAACCTTTGATGATTTAAAAATGGAGTTAGAAGAAGTTTAATGTTGTTCTTGAATGGAAGAATTCTGGAAATTATTTTGATGTAGTTTTGATCTAAACTAAGCCTTTAAAGGATGAATTATGGGACTTAGAATGTTAATACTGTTGTAGGATGATAGTATAATGTTATAGTAACCTTGTCTTGGAGTTTCATGCTTAAAAATGGAGTTTTAGGACGAAATTTTAACTGCAAAACGAAGCAGTCCGTAACAGACCTGATCGATGTTCTTCAGTCGATCGATCGACCACCATCGATCGATCGAAGGTAAAGGTCGATCGATCGACCTTCCCAGAATGAGTAAAGTTTTTCCTTAATTGAATTTTAATGGTGTTAACCCTTGAATAATATTATTGGAGACATTGTGAATACCCTTAACCTTAAGGAAGACCAGTAGACATGATTATGAGATTGGACTTTAATTGGAATTTAATTTGAGGAATTATTCTAAATTGATGAAATTCGTTATGTGAGATAATATTTGGGTTAATAGTGCAAATTTGAATAATTTGATGGAATAAGGTTTGGGGCAGAAGTAAAGACCTTAGGTATAAAGATGTTATATGTGTGAATAATGGGAACTTAATAGTCCATTTGAGATAGGTTTTAAGTTTAAGAAATTACGACGTGAGACGTGTCGACTATTTAATTTATATATTATCGGGATACTTGAAATATTTGAATTTGGAATAATGGTATAAAGATGTAGAGAATACCTTTATTAATATCGAGATATCTAAGATGTGTGAATGCTTAGTATATAACTTTATGTGTATGACATACCTACCATACTTGCTATCACGGGAGGTTTACGTTCGCTTAGGGCCTTCTTATCCTTGTGTTGCCCGGATTTAGATTGGTTACCTCGATGAACATAGGTCATAGAAGGACTTATTATGATATTAATAAGTCTGCTGATCGTGGGAGCGTAGGTATGTGCGTGACCCATGTGATGGTGACTGTGTTCACCTCCACTATTTGTGATGTTGTTATCTGAACAATTCCTGAGAGATTCGGAATGTGTGATCCTTATGTACGTGATGTACCGGGATGGATAGCAGAGTATGTGTGCACCGCAGCTTAGCCTTTGGGTGCTTATATTGTATATTTATGTTATGAAAATATGCGGTTAAATGAGAAGGAATTTACTATGTTAAATTGTGAGTATAGTTATGGTAATGTTTTGAAAAGATAAAAAGAGAGAACTTTTATCAATAAATGGTTTTGTTAGTAATTGGGAATCCGGGAATTAAAGTAGAAATCTCTATTTAATTATTAAGGTTGGAAATTAAACATGAACCGAGTAGTAGTGTTAGAAACTCTTTGGATAGTTACGAGATAACACATGAATGGGTACAGGAACGTTAGGAGTGCACAGTTAGACGAGAGGTGAGTATATCATGTGAGAGCACGTCCTAACATGTACTTTGCATATACTGTTTTAAATGTTTTTAAAGCACTTGCAGGTTTTTAAATATCTCCACATTCGGGCTCTGACCCGTTTGCTTTCAAATCTACTTTTTGTAAAACCATTTTAGGTGCCCAGCCACAAGGACACCATACATAGGATTCTTACTCAGATGACGAGCTGTAGCTATTTGTGGGAGCTACAGGGATTTGCTTTTAGACGCTTATATCATTTGGATTCCTTACTCAGTATTCCTCAGTTGTAGGGCATGTTGCCCAAATTCTATTAGATACATTTCCATTTCAGTTTTTCAGACTTTGGCATGTATTCATTCAGTATTCAGTATTTCGTTATTTACTTCAGTTGTGGGATTATGTTGTGAGGAGTTTTCCTCCAGATTTACTTATATCATGTGACGGTTATTCTATTTACTTCATTATGGTGAATGGTGTTATTATTCTTCATTACACTTGTTGCATGTTAATCAGACTTTAATTAAAATTTGGCAACTTACTTTTTAAATACTAGGTGGTTAGTAATTATAAAATGTTTTCGACAGTGATGCTATTAACTGAGCCAACTTGGCGTTTTGATTTAATTTAATAAAGGAGTAGCTACCCGGTATTTAATTAGTCAGGGTGTCACAGATGGTATCAGAGCATCAGGTTCTAGTGTCCTTTAGGATCTGAACGGCTTATTATGTTTCCGCTGAGCTTTCTTTGATATAGAGCCCTATATTTTTAAGACTGTTGTATTCTTTTGTTTATGCTACGTTCTTCAGCTATTTTAAGTTTATAACTGCGAACTTATAGACTTTATTCTTACTTCAGAATGCCTCCACAACGTGCACGACGAGTTCCCAGGAATGCGACGCCAGAACCACAGCCCGCACCGGTTGAGGGCATGATGAACGCCGCTGAGGTTGCAGCTATTGTAACCCAAGCGGTAAATGCCGCCATTGCCGTAGTTCAGCAGGCACCGCCTCAGGCGTCGGTTGCCGCTCCAGTACAGACAAATGCATTCCCGTCTGCTTGGGAACGTGTACGTGACGCTTTTTAGAAAGCGCATCCGCCAGAGTTTGCAGGTAGCTCAGACGTGGTAGTCTCGAGCCAGTGGAGGAAGGATATACAGCGGCACTTGAGGATGTATGAGTGCACGGATGTTCAGAAGCAGGTGCTAGCAACTTTCAAGCTAGTTGGATCTGCATTGCAGTGGTGGGAGTCTATTACCACCGTAGAGGAGAGGGATACTCTCACGATTCAGGAGTTCTGGGTGCGGTTCGACCGCAAGTACTTTCCGTCAGCTGTTCATACGGAAATGAGGAGGAGATTGATGAGTCTGAGGCAGGAGGGCAAGACCGTGGCCGAGTATGAGGCCGAGTTCACTAATCTGTTGAATATCGTTCCTGATGAGATACCGACAGAAAAGAAGAAGATTGAGAAATTCACCGACGGGTTGACATGGAGGATCCGCCAGCATCTGTTAGGGAACCTTTCGTTGGCCACTTATTCTGATGTGGTTAACGCTGCTTTATTACACTGCCAGGATCACCGCTTTCATATGGCTGAGGGCAAGAGATCGGGAGAGTCTAGCCATCAGGGTAGGACTGGAGGACATGGTGCCGGTGGGGCACAATCTGTTCAGGGGCAGAGGCAGATTGATCAGGGTTTCCAGCAGGGGGATCATAAGAGGTTCCGTTCAGGAGGTTCCAGGAACGGTCAGGGAGGATCCCGGAATGGCCAGCAGGGTCATAACGGCCATCAGGGCCAGCAGGGTCAAAATGGTCAACATCAGCAGTTTCAGCAGGGCCAAGGGAGGAACGGTAACGGCCACCAGGGTCGGGGACAGCAGGGGCAGAGAGGAGGGAACTTCCCAAGGAAGTGTTTCGTTTGTGGCAGGACTGGCCATAAACGCCAGGACTGTCCTGATAAGGGCAGGGCCCCACAGCAGCAGCAGCAGGGAGCTCGCCAGGAGCCACAGAGGCCTATGTTTCCCGCCGCTCTCCCCGCACCGCCACAGATGGCAGCATTGCCACCCATTCCAGCAGTTTCGGCTCAGCAAGGGCAGCTACAGTATGGACGTGTCTACAACGTCCACCAGGAAGCAGTCCCACAGGCTCCGCCAGCGATTGAGGGTACGTTTTCTATCCATGGCACTATGGGTCGGGTACTGTTTGATACGGGGGCTACACATTGTTTTATAGCTACACATTTCGCGAAGGCTTTAGGGTTGTTAGCCACCGCGGAGAGCACAGTGACGTGTGTCGACTCACCATTGGGAAGTGGGTCACTTATATTCTTTATATGTCGGGGAGTGGGGGTAGAGATTGGTGGTTTGGTATTACCTGCGGACATGTTGGTATTAGATATGCATGTTCACGATGTTATTATCGGTATGGATTGGCTCGCTGATTATAGAGCCATGATTGATTGCTTCGGTGGGAGCATTGTTTTTGCCATTCCGGGGCAAGAGATGTTTGTAGTGGCGATGCCTCGCCCAGAGGGAGGCTCGACCGCTCATTTATATTACATTGAGGAGGATACCTCTAAGGAGGTTGTGATTCCTTTAGATTTGATCCCAATCGTCAGGGAGTATTCTGATGTGTTTCAGGAGATACCAGGCCTACCCCCCAGTCGAGAGATAGACTTCGTTATAGACTTGTTACCAAATACGAGACCTATAGCACGAGCACCGTACCGTATGGCTCCAGCTGAGATGAGGGAGTTACGGGATCAGATTGAACAGTTGTTGGGTCAGGGGTTTATTCGAAGGAGTACTTCACCATGGGGTGCCCCTGTGTTGTTCGTGAAGAAGAGAGATGGTTCACTGAGATTGTGTGTGGACTACCGGGAGTTAAACAAGGTCACGATACGGAATAAGTATCCGTTGCCTCGAATCGATGACCTATTCGACCAGTTGAGAGGAGCTTCTTGCTTCTCAAAGATTGATTTGCGATCTGGTTACCATCAGTTGCATATTAGGGAGGAGGACGTCTCGAAGACTGCGTTCTTATCGAGATATGGCTCTTACGAGTTTCGGGTTATGCCATTTGGTTTGACCAACACTCCAGCAGCATTTATGGACTTGATGAATAGGGTGTTCAGGGATTTCCTAGACCAGTTTGTCATTGTCTTCATCGATGATATTTTGGTTTACTCCCAGACTGAGGAGGAGCACGCCGAGCACTTGAGGCTAGTTTTGCAGACACTGCGCCAGAATGAGTTGTATGCAAAATATGAGAAGTGCGGGTTTTGGCTGAAGGAGGTTCAGTTTTTGGGGCATATTATTTCCGACCGGGGAATATCGGTTGATCCGGGGAAGGTATCCGTGGTGAGGGAGTGGGGACAGCCCACGACACCGACGGAGATCCGTAGTTTCTTGGGCCTAGCCGGATACTACAGGAGGTTTATTCGGGGTTTCTCCACGATAGCGGGTCCCATGACACACCTAACCCGTAAAGGTGTGCCGTTCATTTGGAGTGATGCCTGTCAGTTGGCATTTGATGAGTTGAAGGACAAGTTAACCTCAGCACCTGTGTTAGCATTGCCGAGACCAGGAGTTGAGTATCTTGTTTACACCGATGCGTCCTTACAAGGACTTGGAGGTGTACTGCAGCAGGAGAGTCAGGCCATAGCTTATGCTTCCCGTAAGCTTAAGCCTCACGAGAAGAATTACCCTACCCATGACTTGGAGTTAGCGGCAGTGGTATTTGCCCTTCGTATTTGGAGACATTACCTTTTGGGGGAGAATTTTTTATTGTTCACGGATCACAAGTCCCTACAGTACCTATTCACGCAGAAGGAGTTGAATATGCGGCAACGGAGGTGGCTTGAATTCGTGAAAGATTATCAGTTCGATATCCAGTATCACCCGGGGAAGGCTAACGTGGTGGCAGACGCGTTGAGCCGTAGACCGGTAGATGAGGTGGCAGATGTGTGGAAGGCAAAGTGGAAAGAATTGGGACACCAGGATGCAGTGGCCCGATCATTCATGTCTGTGATGACTATTACACCGCAGATTGTCACGAAAGTAGTGAGGGAACAGGCAAACGACTCGTTCTGTCAGGAGAAGATAGTTCGATTATTGGCAGAGGGAGCCGAATCCTATACCGTTAGCTCAGACGGGGGATTACGCTTCAATGGGAGATTGGTGGTTCCGAAAGGGGAGGAATTGCGGCATGAGGTGATGGCAGAGTCGCATGGCTCACGGTTCGCGGTACATCCCGGAGGGGACAAAATGTACCAAGACATGAGACGTCAGTATTGGTGGAGCGGGATGAAGAGAGATATTGCCGAGTTTGTTTCAAAATGCGCCACTTGTCAGCTCGTAAAAGTGGATCATCAGAGACCGGCAGGACTACTACAGCCGTTAGAGGTCCCGATGTGGATGTGGGAGAGCATCTCTATGGACTTTATCACGGGGTTGCCTACGTCGCAGAGGGGTCACGACTCCATTTGGGTAATTATGGACAGGTTGACAAAAGTCGCTCATTTTTTACCCGTAAGGACAGACTACACTGCGGGACAGTATGCCCAGCTCTTTATTGCAGAGATAGTGAGACTTCACGGGGTGCCCTTAAATATCATGTCTGACCGAGACAAGATATTTGTTTCACGGTTTTGGGAGAGTTTTCAGCAGGCCATGGGCACGGAGTTGCGGTTGAGTACGGCGTACCACCCGCAGACCGATGGGCAGACCGAGCGCACAAATCAGATGTTGGAGGACATGCTACGTATGTGCACCATTGACTTTGAGGGTGGATGGGAACAGTATCTTCCACTGGTGGAGTTTGCTTACAACAACTCCTACCAGTTCACCATTGGCATGGCTCCATTTGAGGCGTTGTACGGTAAACCTTGTCGTTCCCCAGCATGTTGGTTGTAGGTGGGGGACAACAAACTACTTGGGCCGGAAGTGATTCAGGATACTTCGGCAAGGATAGAATTGATTCGGAGTCGCATTCGGGTAGCTCAGGACAGGCAGAAGAGCTATGCTGATGCGAAGAGATTCTTCAGAGAGTTCCAAGTGGGGGACCAGGTTTTGCTCAGAGTATCTCCTATGAAGGGGATTATGCGTTTCGGGAAGAAAGGGAAGTTGGCACCGAGATATGTGGGACCATTTCCTATTATTGAGCGGATCGGACCGGTTGCGTATAGACTTGGGTTATCGGAGCATTTGCATCGGATTCACGATGTGCTTCATATTTCCTCGCTTAGGAAATACCTTAGAGATAATTTGTCTCATTCTCTCATTGCTGTGGAGGACATTGACTTCCAGCCAGATAGCTCCTACGAGGAGGGACCGATTGCTATTCTGGACCGAAGTGAGCGGAAACTGAGGTCAAAGATAGTTCCGTTAGTGCGTGTTCAGTGGCGACATCATAATGTCGAGGAGTCCACATGGGAGCGCGAGGATGAGATGCGCGAATGTTATCCAGAGTTATTCTAACCAGGTACTTTCTAGTTCCGAATTTCGGGACGAAATTCAGTTATTAGGGGGGAAGTATGTAATACCCCGTATTTTCTGTGATATTTATTTTTGGGGATTAATTGAATTAAATGATTATTAATTGGAAATTAATCCGGATTAAAATACTAACGAGATGTGAGTTAGTATTTTATTATAATGTGCATACTTGGCATTATATGAATATTGGTAATATTGAAATTGTCGTGAGATTTAAATACGGCAATTTGGGAATTTTGTTTGACGCGTGTGACCTCCACGTTATGGTATTTTATTTTAAATTAAAAAATGAAATTTAGTTCCACTAACCGTATGGTCGTTTTGAGTGCGCCAACGCGTCCGGAAGGGTCGAGATAGTCAGAAAACACTAGCCGAAAGTTTAGTTTGGGTCCCGGGGTATTTTTAGGCCATACCGGCATCATAAAGGGTATTTTGGTAATTTGTATTTTTGGGAATTAAAAAGTGAGGAAAATTGTAATTACAATCTGACTATTTCTTTAACCCACTTAACCCACTAACTACACTAAGAGACAATATGGGCTACGGGAGAAGTTGATATACAATCCCAACTTACCAAAAACCAAACACACCTCCACAACTCCATTGTCTTCAACCTTGGGAAGAGCTTGAGAGAGAGAGAGAAGGAAAGAATTTTGCAGAAAGAAAGAGAGAGGACAGACTTAACTTCAAGATTCAACACCAAATTCAGAGATAGATTAAGGCAAGTGGTTTAAACTCATTTGATTCAAGCTATGTTTTCCATGTTTAGGAATTTTCGAAATTTATTTTTGAAGATAATTTAGACCCATTAATTGGAAGTTAAAAGCCATGATTTATGTAGGAATTGCATGTAGTGATATTCTGGACGAATTATATGTTCTAAATAGAACCTTTGATGATTTAAAAATGGAGTTAGAAGAAGTTTAATGTTGTTCTTGAATGGAAGAATTCTGGAAATTATTTTGATGTAGTTTTGATCTAAACTAAGCCTTTAAAGGATGAATTATGGGACTTAGAATGTTAATACTGTTGTAGGATGATAGTATAATGTTATAGTAACCTTGTCTTGGAGTTTCATGCTTAAAAATGGAGTTTTAGGACGAAATTTTAACTGCAAAACGAAGCAGTCCGTAACAGACCTGATCGATGTTCTTCAGTCGATCGATCGACCACCATCGATCGATCGAAGGTAAAGGTCGATCGATCGACCTTCCCAGAATGAGTAAAGTTTTTCCTTAATTGAATTTTAATGGTGTTAACCCTTGAATAATATTATTGGAGACATTGTGAATACCCTTAACCTTAAGGAAGACCAGTAGACATGATTATGAGATTGGACTTTAATTGGAATTTAATTTGAGGAATTATTCTAAATTGATGAAATTCGTTATGTGAGATAATATTTGGGTTAATAGTGCAAATTTGAATAATTTGATGGAATAAGGTTTGGGGCAGAAGTAAAGACCTTAGGTATAAAGATGTTATATGTGTGAATAATGGGAACTTAATAGTCCATTTGAGATAGGTTTTAAGTTTAAGAAATTACGACGTGAGACGTGTCGACTATTTAATTTATATATTATCGGGATACTTGAAATATTTGAATTTGGAATAATG
Source organism: Sambucus nigra (assembly GCA_949130495.1). Classification (NCBI taxonomy): domain Eukaryota; kingdom Viridiplantae; phylum Streptophyta; class Magnoliopsida; order Dipsacales; family Adoxaceae; genus Sambucus; species Sambucus nigra. Next base: position 40,981,387 of record OX422213.1, read on the forward strand.
GTATAAAGATGTAGAGAATACCTTTATTAATATCGAGATATCTAAGATGTGTGAATGCTTAGTATATAACTTTATGTGTATGACATACCTACCATACTTGCTATCACGGGAGGTTTACGTTCGCTTAGGGCCTTCTTATCCTTGTGTTGCCCGGATTTAGATTGGTTACCTCGATGAACATAGGTCATAGAAGGACTTATTATGATATTAATAAGTCTGCTGATCGTGGGAGCGTAGGTATGTGCGTGACCCATGTGATGGTGACTGTGTTCACCTCCACTATTTGTGATGTTGTTATCTGAACAATTCCTGAGAGATTCGGAATGTGTGATCCTTATGTACGTGATGTACCGGGATGGATAGCAGAGTATGTGTGCACCGCAGCTTAGCCTTTGGGTGCTTATATTGTATATTTATGTTATGAAAATATGCGGTTAAATGAGAAGGAATTTACTATGTTAAATTGTGAGTATAGTTATGGTAATGTTTTGAAAAGATAAAAAGAGAGAACTTTTATCAATAAATGGTTTTGTTAGTAATTGGGAATCCGGGAATTAAAGTAGAAATCTCTATTTAATTATTAAGGTTGGAAATTAAACATGAACCGAGTAGTAGTGTTAGAAACTCTTTGGATAGTTACGAGATAACACATGAATGGGTACAGGAACGTTAGGAGTGCACAGTTAGACGAGAGGTGAGTATATCATGTGAGAGCACGTCCTAACATGTACTTTGCATATACTGTTTTAAATGTTTTTAAAGCACTTGCAGGTTTTTAAATATCTCCACATTCGGGCTCTGACCCGTTTGCTTTCAAATCTACTTTTTGTAAAACCATTTTAGGTGCCCAGCCACAAGGACACCATACATAGGATTCTTACTCAGATGACGAGCTGTAGCTATTTGTGGGAGCTACAGGGATTTGCTTTTAGACGCTTATATCATTTGGATTCCTTACTCAGTATTCCTCAGTTGTAGGGCATGTTGCCCAAATTCTATTAGATACATTTCCATTTCAGTTTTTCAGACTTTGGCATGTATTCATTCAGTATTCAGTATTTCGTTATTTACTTCAGTTGTGGGATTATGTTGTGAGGAGTTTTCCTCCAGATTTACTTATATCATGTGACGGTTATTCTATTTACTTCATTATGGTGAATGGTGTTATTATTCTTCATTACACTTGTTGCATGTTAATCAGACTTTAATTAAAATTTGGCAACTTACTTTTTAAATACTAGGTGGTTAGTAATTATAAAATGTTTTCGACAGTGATGCTATTAACTGAGCCAACTTGGCGTTTTGATTTAATTTAATAAAGGAGTAGCTACCCGGTATTTAATTAGTCAGGGTGTCACAGATGGTATCAGAGCATCAGGTTCTAGTGTCCTTTAGGATCTGAACGGCTTATTATGTTTCCGCTGAGCTTTCTTTGATATAGAGCCCTATATTTTTAAGACTGTTGTATTCTTTTGTTTATGCTACGTTCTTCAGCTATTTTAAGTTTATAACTGCGAACTTATAGACTTTATTCTTACTTCAGAATGCCTCCACAACGTGCACGACGAGTTCCCAGGAATGCGACGCCAGAACCACAGCCCGCACCGGTTGAGGGCATGATGAACGCCGCTGAGGTTGCAGCTATTGTAACCCAAGCGGTAAATGCCGCCATTGCCGTAGTTCAGCAGGCACCGCCTCAGGCGTCGGTTGCCGCTCCAGTACAGACAAATGCATTCCCGTCTGCTTGGGAACGTGTACGTGACGCTTTTTAGAAAGCGCATCCGCCAGAGTTTGCAGGTAGCTCAGACGTGGTAGTCTCGAGCCAGTGGAGGAAGGATATACAGCGGCACTTGAGGATGTATGAGTGCACGGATGTTCAGAAGCAGGTGCTAGCAACTTTCAAGCTAGTTGGATCTGCATTGCAGTGGTGGGAGTCTATTACCACCGTAGAGGAGAGGGATACTCTCACGATTCAGGAGTTCTGGGTGCGGTTCGACCGCAAGTACTTTCCGTCAGCTGTTCATACGGAAATGAGGAGGAGATTGATGAGTCTGAGGCAGGAGGGCAAGACCGTGGCCGAGTATGAGGCCGAGTTCACTAATCTGTTGAATATCGTTCCTGATGAGATACCGACAGAAAAGAAGAAGATTGAGAAATTCACCGACGGGTTGACATGGAGGATCCGCCAGCATCTGTTAGGGAACCTTTCGTTGGCCACTTATTCTGATGTGGTTAACGCTGCTTTATTACACTGCCAGGATCACCGCTTTCATATGGCTGAGGGCAAGAGATCGGGAGAGTCTAGCCATCAGGGTAGGACTGGAGGACATGGTGCCGGTGGGGCACAATCTGTTCAGGGGCAGAGGCAGATTGATCAGGGTTTCCAGCAGGGGGATCATAAGAGGTTCCGTTCAGGAGGTTCCAGGAACGGTCAGGGAGGATCCCGGAATGGCCAGCAGGGTCATAACGGCCATCAGGGCCAGCAGGGTCAAAATGGTCAACATCAGCAGTTTCAGCAGGGCCAAGGGAGGAACGGTAACGGCCACCAGGGTCGGGGACAGCAGGGGCAGAGAGGAGGGAACTTCCCAAGGAAGTGTTTCGTTTGTGGCAGGACTGGCCATAAACGCCAGGACTGTCCTGATAAGGGCAGGGCCCCACAGCAGCAGCAGCAGGGAGCTCGCCAGGAGCCACAGAGGCCTATGTTTCCCGCCGCTCTCCCCGCACCGCCACAGATGGCAGCATTGCCACCCATTCCAGCAGTTTCGGCTCAGCAAGGGCAGCTACAGTATGGACGTGTCTACAACGTCCACCAGGAAGCAGTCCCACAGGCTCCGCCAGCGATTGAGGGTACGTTTTCTATCCATGGCACTATGGGTCGGGTACTGTTTGATACGGGGGCTACACATTGTTTTATAGCTACACATTTCGCGAAGGCTTTAGGGTTGTTAGCCACCGCGGAGAGCACAGTGACGTGTGTCGACTCACCATTGGGAAGTGGGTCACTTATATTCTTTATATGTCGGGGAGTGGGGGTAGAGATTGGTGGTTTGGTATTACCTGCGGACATGTTGGTATTAGATATGCATGTTCACGATGTTATTATCGGTATGGATTGGCTCGCTGATTATAGAGCCATGATTGATTGCTTCGGTGGGAGCATTGTTTTTGCCATTCCGGGGCAAGAGATGTTTGTAGTGGCGATGCCTCGCCCAGAGGGAGGCTCGACCGCTCATTTATATTACATTGAGGAGGATACCTCTAAGGAGGTTGTGATTCCTTTAGATTTGATCCCAATCGTCAGGGAGTATTCTGATGTGTTTCAGGAGATACCAGGCCTACCCCCCAGTCGAGAGATAGACTTCGTTATAGACTTGTTACCAAATACGAGACCTATAGCACGAGCACCGTACCGTATGGCTCCAGCTGAGATGAGGGAGTTACGGGATCAGATTGAACAGTTGTTGGGTCAGGGGTTTATTCGAAGGAGTACTTCACCATGGGGTGCCCCTGTGTTGTTCGTGAAGAAGAGAGATGGTTCACTGAGATTGTGTGTGGACTACCGGGAGTTAAACAAGGTCACGATACGGAATAAGTATCCGTTGCCTCGAATCGATGACCTATTCGACCAGTTGAGAGGAGCTTCTTGCTTCTCAAAGATTGATTTGCGATCTGGTTACCATCAGTTGCATATTAGGGAGGAGGACGTCTCGAAGACTGCGTTCTTATCGAGATATGGCTCTTACGAGTTTCGGGTTATGCCATTTGGTTTGACCAACACTCCAGCAGCATTTATGGACTTGATGAATAGGGTGTTCAGGGATTTCCTAGACCAGTTTGTCATTGTCTTCATCGATGATATTTTGGTTTACTCCCAGACTGAGGAGGAGCACGCCGAGCACTTGAGGCTAGTTTTGCAGACACTGCGCCAGAATGAGTTGTATGCAAAATATGAGAAGTGCGGGTTTTGGCTGAAGGAGGTTCAGTTTTTGGGGCATATTATTTCCGACCGGGGAATATCGGTTGATCCGGGGAAGGTATCCGTGGTGAGGGAGTGGGGACAGCCCACGACACCGACGGAGATCCGTAGTTTCTTGGGCCTAGCCGGATACTACAGGAGGTTTATTCGGGGTTTCTCCACGATAGCGGGTCCCATGACACACCTAACCCGTAAAGGTGTGCCGTTCATTTGGAGTGATGCCTGTCAGTTGGCATTTGATGAGTTGAAGGACAAGTTAACCTCAGCACCTGTGTTAGCATTGCCGAGACCAGGAGTTGAGTATCTTGTTTACACCGATGCGTCCTTACAAGGACTTGGAGGTGTACTGCAGCAGGAGAGTCAGGCCATAGCTTATGCTTCCCGTAAGCTTAAGCCTCACGAGAAGAATTACCCTACCCATGACTTGGAGTTAGCGGCAGTGGTATTTGCCCTTCGTATTTGGAGACATTACCTTTTGGGGGAGAATTTTTTATTGTTCACGGATCACAAGTCCCTACAGTACCTATTCACGCAGAAGGAGTTGAATATGCGGCAACGGAGGTGGCTTGAATTCGTGAAAGATTATCAGTTCGATATCCAGTATCACCCGGGGAAGGCTAACGTGGTGGCAGACGCGTTGAGCCGTAGACCGGTAGATGAGGTGGCAGATGTGTGGAAGGCAAAGTGGAAAGAATTGGGACACCAGGATGCAGTGGCCCGATCATTCATGTCTGTGATGACTGTTACACCGCAGATTGTCACGAAAGTAGTGAGGGCACAGGCAAACGACTCGTTCTGTCAGGAGAAGATAGTTCGATTATTGGCAGAGGGAGCCGAATCCTATACCGTTAGCTCAGACGGGGGATTACGCTTCAATGGGAGATTGGTGGTTCCGGAAGGGGAGGAATTGCGGCATGAGGTGATGGAAGAGTCGCATGGCTCACGGTTCGCGGTACATCCCGGAGGGGACAAAATGTACCAAGACATGAGACGTCAGTATTGGTGGAGCGGGATGAAGAGAGATATTGCCGAGTTTGTTTCAAAATGCGCCACTTGTCAGCTCGTAAAAGTGGATCATCAGAGACCGGCAGGACTACTACAGCCGTTAGAGGTCCCGATGTGGATGTGGGAGAGCATCTCTATGGACTTTATCACGGGGTTGCCTACGTCGCAGAGGGGTCACGACTCCATTTGGGTAATTATGGACAGGTTGACAAAAGTCGCTCATTTTTTACCCGTAAGGACAGACTACACTGCGGGACAGTATGCCCAGCTCTTTATTGCAGAGATAGTGAGACTTCACGGGGTGCCCTTAAATATCATGTCTGACCGAGACAAGATATTTGTTTCACGGTTTTGGGAGAGTTTTCAGCAGGCCATGGGCACGGAGTTGCGGTTGAGTACGGCGTACCACCCGCAGACCGATGGGCAGACCGAGCGCACAAATTAGATGTTGGAGGACATGCTACGTATGTGCACCATTGACTTTGAGGGTGGATGGGAACAGTATCTTCCACTGGTGGAGTTTGCTTACAACAACTCCTACCAGTTCACCATTGGCATGGCTCCATTTGAGGCGTTGTACGGTAAACCTTGTCGTTCCCCAGCATGTTGGTTGGAGGTGGGGGACAACAAACTACTTGGGCCGGAAGTGATTCAGGATACTTCGGCAAGGATAGAATTGATTCGGAGTCGCATTCGGGTAGCTCAGGACAGGCAGAAGAGCTATGCTGATGCGAAGAGATTCTTCAGAGAGTTCCAAGTGGGGGACCAGGTTTTGCTCAGAGTATCTCCTATGAAGGGGATTATGCGTTTCGGGAAGAAAGGGAAGTTGGCACCGAGATATGTGGGACCATTTCCTATTATTGAGCGGATCGGACCGGTTGCGTATAGACTTGGGTTATCGGAGCATTTGCATCGGATTCACGATGTGCTTCATATTTCCTCGCTTAGGAAATACCTTAGAGATAATTTATCTCATTCTCTCATTGCTGTGGAGGACATTGACTTCCAGCCAGATAGATCCTACGAGGAGGGACCGATTGCTATTCTGGACCGAAGTGAGCGGAAACTGAGGTCAAAGATAGTTCCGTTAGTGCGTGTTCAGTGGCGACATCATAATGTCGAGGAGTCCACATGGGAGCGCGAGGATGAGATGCGTGAATGTTATCCAGAGTTATTCTAACCAGGTACTTTCTAGTTCCGAATTTCGGGACGAAATTCAGTTATTAGGGGGGAAGTATGTAATACCCCGTATTTTCTGTGATATTTATTTTTGGGGATTAATTGAATTAAATGTTTATTAATTGGAAATTAATCCGGATTAAAATATTAACGAGATGTGAGTTAGTATTTTATTATAATGTGCATACTTGGCATTATATGAATATTGGTAATATTAAAATTGTCGTGAGATTTAAATACGGCAATTTGGGAATTTTGTTTGACGCGTGTGACCTCCACGTTATGGTATTTTATTTTAAATTAAAAAGTGAATTTTAGTTCCACTAACCGTATGGTCGTTTTGAGTGCGCCAATGCGTCCGGAAGGGTCGAGATAGTCAGAAAACACTAGCCGAAAGTTTAGTTTGGGTCTCGGGGTATTTTTAGGCCATACCGGCATCATAAAGGGTATTTTGGTACTTTGTTTTTTTGGGAATTAAAAAGTGACGAAAATTGTAATTACAATCTGACTATTTCTTTAACCCACTTAACCCACTAACTACACTAAGAGACAATATGGGCTACGGGAGAAGTTGATATACAATCCCAACTTACCAAAAACCAAACACACCTCCACAACTCCATTGTCTTCAACCTTGGGAAGAGCTTGAGAGAGAGAGAGAAGGAAAGAATTCTGCAGAAAGAAAGAGAGAGGATAGACTTAACTTCAAGATTCAACACCAAATTCAGAGATAGATTAAGGCAAGTGGTTTAAACTCATTTGATTCAAGCTATGTTTTCCATGTTTAGGAATTTTTGAAATTTATTTTTGAAGATAATTTAGACCCATTAATTGGAAGTTAAAAGCCATGATTTATGTAGGAATTGCATGTAGTGATATTCTGGACGAATTATATGTTCTAAACAGAACCTTTGATGATTTAAAAATGGAGTTAGAAGAAGTTTAATGTTGTTCTTGAATGGAAGAATTCTGGAAATTACTTTGATGTAGTTTTGATCTAAACTAAGCCTTTAAAGGATGAATTATGGGACTTAGAATGTTAATACTGTTGTAGGATGATAGTATAATGTTATAGTAACCTTGTCTTGGAGTTTCATGCTTAAAAATGGAGTTTTAGGACGAAATTTTAACTGCAAAACGAAGCAGTCCGTAACAGACCTGATCGATGTTCTTCAGTCGATCGATCGACCACCATCGATCGATCGAAGGTAAAGGTCGATCGATCGACCTTCCCAGAATGAGTAAAGTTTTTCCTTAATTGAATTTTAATGGTGTTAACCCTTGAATAATATTATTGGAGACATTGTGAATACCCTTAACCTTAAGGAAGACCAGTAGACATGATTATGAGATTGGACTTTAATTGGAATTTAATTTGAGGAATTATTCTAAATTGATGAAATTCGTTATGTGAGATAATATTTGGGTTAATAGTGCAAATTTGAATAATTTGATGGAATAAGGTTTGGGGCAGAAGTAAAGACCTTAGGTATAAAGATGTTATATGTGTGAATAATGGGAACTTAATAGTCCATTTGAGATAGGTTTTAAGTTTAAGAAATTACGACGTGAGACGTGTCGACTATTTAATTTATATATTATCGGGATACTTGAAATATTTGAATTTGGAATAATGGTATAAAGATGTAGAGAATACCTTTATTAATATCGAGATATCTAAGATGTGTGAATGCTTAGTATATAACTTTATGTGTATGACATACCTACCATACTTGCTATCACGGGAGGTTTACGTTCGCTTAGGGCCTTCTTATCCTTGTGTTGCCCGGATTTAGATTGGTTACCTCGATGAACATAGGTCATAGAAGGACTTATTGTGATATTAATAAGTCTGCTGATCGTGGGAGCGTAGGTATGTGCGTGACCCATGTGATGGTGACTGTGTTCACCTCCACTATTTGTGATGTTGTTATCTGAACAATTCCTGAGAGATTCGGAATGTGTGATCCTTATGTACGTGATGTACCGGGATGGATAGCAGAGTATGTGTGCACCGCAGCTTAGCCTTTGGGTGCTTATATTGTATATTTATGTTGTGAAAATATGCGGTTAAATGAGAAGGAATTTACTATGTTAAATTGTGAGTATAGTTATGGTAATGTTTTGAAAAGATAAAAAGAGAGAAATTTTATCAATAAATGGTTTTGTTAGTAATTGGGAATCCGGGAATTAAAGTAGAAATCTCTATTTAATTATTAAGGTTAGAAATTAAACATGAACCGAGTAGTAGTGTTAGAAACTCTTTGGATAGTTACGAGATAACACATGAATGGGTACAGGAACGTTAGGAGTGCACAGTTAGACGAGAGGTGAGTATATCATGTGAGAGCACATCCTAACATGTACTTTGCATATACTGTTTTAAATGTTTTTAAAGCACTTGCAGGTTTTTAAATATCTCCACATTCGGGCTCTGACCCGTTTGCTTTCAAATCTACTTTTTGTAAAACCATTTTAGGTGCCCAGCCACAAGGACACCATACATAGGATTCTTACTCAGATGAGGAGCTGTAGCTATTTGTGGGAGCTACAGGGATTTGCTTTTAGACGCTTATATCATTTGGATTCCTTACTCAGTATTCCTCAGTTGTAGGGCATGTTGCCCAAATTCTATTAGATACATTTCCATTTCAGTTTTTCTGACTTTGGCATGTATTCATTCAGTATTCAGTATTTCGTTATTTACTTCAGTTGTGGGATTATGTTGTGAGGAGTTTTCCTCCAGATTTACTTATATCATGTGACGGTTATTCTATTTACTTCATTATGGTGAATGGTGTTATTATTCTTCATTACACTTGTTGCTTGTTAATCAGACTTTAATTAAAATTTGGCAACTTACTTTTTAAATACTAGGTGGTTAGTAATTATAAAATGTTTTCGACAGTGATGCTATTAACTGAGCCAACTTGGCGTTTTGATTTAATTTAATAAAGGAGTAGCTACCCGGTATTTAATTAGTCGGGGTGTCACAGTCCATTTCTTCTTTATTTTTATACTCTACTATACCATGGGTCAAGTTAAGAATGATTTGTTCCAAAGTAGGCACAAAGTCCTCATTTGGTTCAAAACATTCATCGACTTTGGAAGTCTCGGAAGAAAAATCGTCGTTGGATTTAAATAATAATTCCAACTCATGCTACCAACAATGATTTTCATGTCGACAACAATTTTCAAGTTTCTCATTCTCAAGCATGCGCAAGCCCTCACCGAAAGTCATAGGGCGAGGAGCGGATTCTTGGAAATGATAACTTTGAACTTATCATCGGAACGACTATCAAAATCATTAACATAAGAATTTTGAAAGCTATTGCAATCTGTTTCAAAATTCTTATCATAAGGATCTTGCGACCCAGAATTGAAATGATAATTCCCAGATTTCTCGTAATCCATATCTTGACTTTCGTAATACTCACCCAAAATCAGCTTAGATGTTGCAATTTTTTGGGGTTGTAAGTATTGACCAAAAGTCATAGGTTTCTGGGGATTTTGAAAATTACCATTAGGATTACTGAAAGAATTGGAATAATACATGCGTACCCCAAATAAGGCTCGAAGTGGCAAATTCCACAAATATGATGTGCGGTCGAAAAATTCAAGCGTGCTCAAATGTGCAAATCCTGCAAAAAAGGTTAAAACAAAACATACAAATACAAAAGAAAAAATTCTACAAAATAATAAGACAATTACAGTCTATAACAAAACACTCCTCGACAATGGTGCCATTTGACTAAGCGTGAAGAGTAGCGTCGCGTCAAAACGCTAATCGTTGGATTCGTTTCACCGCTTTAATACAAAAAACTAAATTATGACTACACTTGTGGTACAAGTATAACGGTAAGTCGGGTATCGAATCCACAGGAAGTGTTCAACAGATTTTAATCGGTTTATTATTTCAGGAATAAAATTGTAAAAGGTGGTGGGTGGTTGTAAATAAAAGGAAAAAAAATAATAAGTTAAACTAAACAATAATTAATAAAATGAGGGTCGGGATCGCATCCCTGCCACGGTCTAAACACGCGGAAATAGATTTTTGGTTCGAAAACATTTAATCAGGCATTTTTAATTAATCATAAACATCACACATGAAAGAATTTAAGCCAACGATGTGAGATTAAATATTTAATCAAAAATGGTCACGCGCAACTTAAAGTCGGATTATCACTTTAAACACTAACGTTGCGTGACAAAGAAATTTAAACGCATAATAATTACATTTTAATTCGCGAGGTTTTAATTAAATACAATTTTACACGAAACCTAATTTTCAGAGCTCGACGCCCATTAATGGAGGATACACCACCCACCACCTATTTAACTACTCACACAACATGAATAATCTAATTAAATAACTAATTAATAATTAAAATAAGAAATATATAAATTACACTAATTAACTAGGCATGTAAATTAAAGGAAGAAAGTAAGAAATAAATGAACAAGCATGGAATAATATCCACCTACATTAATGGTTGTCAAACCACAACACAAATGGAGGAGAGGGGTGGTCTCCATTAAAATCCCCAAAGAGTTCCAAACCCTAGGTCTCCAACTATGAAGAAAAGAAATAAAAACTAATCCCCTTACAAAATAAACAAAGTTACCCTTTTATAGTAAGTTAGAATTAACAAATAAAAGAAAAGAAAACGAGGGAGATAGTAGCAAGTCGGAATAAAATAGAACACCGATCGACCGCAGACAACCCGGTAGACCGCGTAAAATGGGAGGGCAGCACTGTCTGCGAACCAAGGCTTAAATGAAAAATTAGGTCAATCGACGGCAGGGGCGCAGTCGACCGGCGGTGCCAGAACACCAACATCGCACCCACTGTACTGCCAAGCCACACCTCTACTAATGCACATGTTGAGATCACCACGATGCCCCAATATGGGTAAAGCCGAGACCCAAAATCAAGACCCTTGCTTCAAATCAACACCCATAGCAACTGCCAAACCGACTAGAACCACATACATGGTTGCAAAAACCAAAAACCAAGCTTTAATGAACGATACCCATTTTCACCTTGCACCACCAAATTGGACATGTTGTTGAATTCGGCAAAACCCAAAACCATATGTGCGTTTGATATGCTCAAAAGCCAAAGAGCAACATTTAAGGTCCAAAAATGGCCAAAAAAACTCCACCTTACAAACCCACCACCATGTCCCGAAACCTCCATAGATGTAATGACAAGGACCCATTTCTGGTTAAATCCGAGACCCAGTTGACCCGTGCATAGTGCCGAACCAAAATCGCGTTCCAATTTGAGCTCCACATGGCCAAACCAAAAACCCGAGAAAAAACCCAAATTGCCATAACCATTTGAGGCAAAAAAACATTTTAGGGACATGGAAGGAACTATAGGATTTGTTATAAAAGAGAAAAGGGACATGAGTGAAATTATTAGAATTGTTATTAATTTCTTATAATTCTTTTTCGATGAAAGGTCCGCATTTAATTCATTCGGGCTCCGATTCAAGCACCATTCATGGCCATGCAAAGCTTGGCCCGAGGGCTATAACTTCTGTGAATGCTTCGGGCAAAAACTCCAAAGTGAAAAATTACAAAAATGCCCTTGAACGTGTGAATCGCGACGAAACTTTATTGGAACGCTTTCAAACTTCATACTAAGCACTTTAATACCTATAAAAGCTAAATTATACCTCAAATAACATTTTAGCATATAAAATTGAGTTTGTCTGATTAACGGGCATAATTATAAACATTAAAGTACCTAAGGGGGCTAAAATGCCCAAGTTCCAGGGTAATGAGTGTTATGATTCGGGACGAATCACAAGATCTTTCAACTTAGCTTCTACTTTTAAGCTTTCCTTCTTCACCTTCAATGTTTTCTCATATAATTCACAGACGGAAACATGCACCTCACTCTACTCCATCTCCTCATCCTCACTCGCTTCACCCTCACTCACTTGGGGTTCACTAACTATGGCCTCAAAAGTGTCATTCACATGATAATCTTCATCGCTCACATGACAAACCATGAACGCAGTGTAGTTGCGCTCATTATGGGAACCCTCTCCCTCTTTCGGATCACTATCATTAAAGGTGGAATTAAATGTTATCAATTACTTGCCCTCCTTCTTAAGTCTAGTGGGGCACTCTGCTACCCTGTGGCCATAACCTTCATAACTATAACACCTATTATACTCATCCCTCTTAATATTCTCACTCTTATTCTTAGGAAAGCAATCGGCCTTGTTGTTCTTGAATTTCTCAAGTCTTTGTGCATCTTTCGAATTCTTTCGGAACTTAAGAAATTTTTTGAACTTTTTTGCCAACATGGCCACATCTTCGGACTCAATGTCGGACTCATCATCCGAAACTTTAGTTTCCTCCTTCAGGGATTTAAAAGCAATACCCTTTTCTTTTTTTGGCACTTAATTATAGGTAAACATATCAAGCTCATAAGTTTGGAGGTCACCTACAAGATCTTCTAGTCTCGTAGAGTCAAGCATACCCAAAGAGTTTTAAATGGTCACCTTAGGGTTAAATCTATTGGGCATCAACCTTATGATTTTTTTATGATTCGGTTGTCTGGTATATTCTCTCCCAAGTTAAACGATGAGTTAATAATATCGGATAATCTAGCGTAGAACTCATCAAATGTCTCACTCTCTTACATCTTATTATCTCAAACTGGGTGGTGAGGTTTTGGATTTTGGAACCCTTAATAGCGTTGGTTTCTTCATGGGTAAGTTGGAGTATATCCCAAGCCTCTTTAAACATCTCACACGTCATAATATAGCAGAATTCCTTCGGGGACACGAAACAAAATAGTGAGTTCAAACCCTTAGAATTATTTTGTACAAGTTTGTGCTCGGCATCAGTCCACGACTCAATAGGTTTTAATTGAATTGCCTTACCATCACTCGTGACTGGTAGTGTCCACCCCTTAACTACGGCTAACCACATACGCTCATCTATGGCCTTAAGTGCTGACTTCATACGCATTTTCCAGTAAGCATAATTAGTCCCATCAAACATATTTAATAACCTCAACCCCTCCTCGATTCATGCCTAAAGATTAGGGATCACTAAGATAATAAATTAGTGTTATAGCTCTGATACAAATTTGAGAAGGCCCCTAAACAGTTATCTCTAGGCAAGTGAAATATTTTTTAATTTTCCAAATTTTATCTTTTAGCAAACTTAAACTCATCTTGTGAAAGCCACATTGATTTACCAATTTTATTTTGTTAACCCTATATCATCCATCTAATTGATTAAGCAGATAAAGTGAATAAATCAACACAAGACACGTCGATGTACGAGGAAACCACAAAGGGAACAAACCTCAGACGGTCAGGCCAGACAATCACTATGATACGAAAATTACAAAGAGAGATATAGTCTTACTCAATGTTGATGTAAAAAACTAGATTACTCTAATTATTTAATCACAGATAAATAAATAAGACAAAAGATTTTAAAGTGGTTCAGCCTTATATGAATGGCCTATGTCCACTGTTATGTTATTGCTGAGTGTTTGGAAATTCTCGATTACAAGTGCTATCAAGAAATTCTGGTCCCCTTTGAATGAGGGTGATACAAGGTATTTATAGCCCTTAGGCTGTACATGAAAGGGTGTTACATTAAATGATACACATATGAAAGGGTAATTCATTTAATGTTCTTCAAACGTGCGCGTCAAGATGATAAGCATTCAATGAATAGTTGAACTGTTGGTTAGCTGGCAATTAATGCTGTGGTCGAGATGCAGCTCGAACCGCCTTAGTTGCTCTTCGTCCAAGAGTTCCTCGGTGCATTAGAGTTCCTCGGAAGATAAGAGTTCCTCGGAGGGTTGGTGTTCCTCGGAAGACTGGCATTCCTCGGAGTATACTTGTTGCTCGGAGTGAGTATGTTGGTCGGGGAAACAATCTTCCTCGTTGCTATTGTGCCACGTAGATTGACACGTGTCTTCTTATTATTCGTCCACACCAGCATACTAATTTTGGTATCAACAGAAGCCCCCAATGTTTCGTGTTTCGAACTTTGAGGAGCATGGAACATTCTTTCTCGGTATATGGCGATATTAAATGACCTTCCTGGGTTTTAGGAGCCTTTTTCTTCATATTTGAATTTCCTTCCAAATTCGCAGAATCCGCCTTTTTGCATTTTTATAGGCGTTTCGATCTTCGTGCCCTTTTTATCCTTTTAGCCGCCGGTAGAGTAATAGTTTCCTTTTTGTAATCATTTCTTTTGCCGTTTCCCAAGGCAAAGTATTTAAGATTCAGAGGTAATCCCATCATCTTCTACCTTTTCAATTTTTGCTTTCGAGTTTTCAATAGCTTTTCTCTCTCCTGTGCGTCCATCCTTTTCTTCGTTTGTTTGTCAATAGATCTCCTTTTTACCTGTAAGCTCTTCTTCTTTTATTCATCATGGTTTACATTATTGAGTCTCTTGAGAAATTCCGTTCTGATTTCTCTGTTCCATCTTGGGTAATTTTGGAGATTCTTTCTGAGCCTTCAAGTTATTTCGATTTGGCTGAGGGACATTGGTTCCCTAGCCTCTTTATTGCTGAATGTGGATTTTCTTTTCCACCAAACCCTTTATGCTTAGAATTCTGTCAGTATTTCGACATTGTCCCTGCAAAAATAGCCCCCAACACATGGAGAATAGTTAATGGGGTGTATAGGTTAAATGAAACTCATGGAACTCGTATAGGAATTCTTGAGATCATGTATTGTTATAGATGGGCTGTTTTAGACAATGTCTATTATTTAAAAACTAGATTTTTGAATAGGGCTCTAGTAGTCAACCTCCCTGATGCCAACAGGGATTATTTTGAACATGGAGTAGTTGTAAAAAATTGGCAACATGCCCCTCTGGTTGGAGACGAAGTATATGAGGGTCCCAAATGCCCTCCATATGGCAATGGGATAGGTTATTTTTATCTTTATTTTGTTTTTTGAAATTATGATTTCATTGTGTTTGACAAAATGTATGACTGATATTTCACTATGTTTTTATTTGCAGTTGACAGCAAGAGAAAAACTCCAAAAGAAACAGAAGTTAATATCAAGCATTTAAAACATATCTGGAGTTTGCATCAGAAGGTTGCAGACGAGCATATTAGGTCTTCTTCATACTTGCTGCAGTACAGGAGCTATACATCCTCTTATACTGCTCGTCATGTGGCTAGCATTAGCGAACCATTGCCAGCTTCTGAAGACTCTTCACCAGACTCTCACATTCCTTTGAGTCAGAAGATGGGCAAGAAGAGTTCCTGCTCTCTTTGAAGAGACCTCCTGTGCCGGGGATGGAAAGAGGAACAAGGCTGAAGTCCCAAAGGGGACAAAGAAAGTTGATGCTGCCCCTTCTGCTGCTCCTCAGAAGGTCGTCGAGAAGCCCCCAATGGCTCCTGTACAGAAGAATGTGCCTGTGGAAGTAATCACTATCTCTCCAACCAAAAATTCTTCTTTGGTTGAGGTTGTTGAGAAGACACCGAGGAGATTGAAGAAGTATTCCTCGGTTAGTTTTTCTGAAGTCACTCCCCAGCTCCAAACTAGCGGAGCTGGTGTTCCAACCATTATTCCCCCGAGCTCTGCAATGAGCTCGGTAAAAACTTGGATTATTTCTGAAGTCCAAGGCATCGAGGAAAACATGCCTAGGGATATGCTGACATCCCTAACTACTCGTCACATCGCTTCAGTAAGTTTCTTCTTATCTTGAATTCTTATTTCCTTCTATCAATATATGTATCTCGGCACTAACTCATTACTACCTTCTTTTTTCAGCTGGTGAGTTTCTTTAACACCATTGTGAAGAAAGACGAAGCGCTCAAGGCTTCAAGATCCTCGTCTGGAGTAGAGGATGCATTCCAGGGTTTGGCCCAATCTCTGAAGGAATCCCGTCAGAAGTACGACGAGGATAAAGGTGAATGGGAGAAGAAACTGGCTGCATCTGAAGTAGAGAAGGTGCAGTTGGGAAATAAAGTGAAGGACTTGGAGAGGGAAAATAAGAAGTACTCCGAGAAGCTCACTACCTTCGGGGATCTTGAAAATAAGCGGAAATCAGCTGAGGAAGAGCTGACCCTTCTGCGCGAAGCAAATCGTCAGAAGGAGGAGTTGGAGGCCAAGCTGAAAGCCTCCGAGGACCTTCTATCCGAGAAGATCTCCTCGGAGAGAATGAAAAGAAATAAGGCAATAAAAAAGTCTTTCAACACAGGTTGGGACAAAGGGTGGAACAAGGGAGTAGCTGCTATGCTGACTCAAGTGCAATATGGAAGTTTGAAGTACTTCCGAGATGGCTGGGTTGCAGCTTTGTAAGAACTGAAAGTGAGCGAGGACTCCGAGCTATTTCAACAGCATCTCCCTGGTCCTCCTCCAGCCATCGAGGATGAAGAAGAGGACGAAGCTGCCTCAGAAGAATCTTCGTTGGTAGTGGGTGATATCATCCTTACCCAGCCTGCTGACGAGGAGCTTTCATCTCTGCCAGCTCCTCCAGAACAAGTTCCAGCTCCCGCCGACCAACTCCTTATTTCCACCGAGCAACCAAGCTCCTCGTCCCAGCCTCCCGAGAAAGTCTTGGGAGACAAGGAAAAGGTGTGAAGTTGTTCGGTATTCTCTTTATGTTTTTCTTTTACTTGTACTTTGTATCTCAGATCTTTGTAACTTTGCCTTATGATCTAATAAAATTTGAGTTCTTTTCTTCCATATGATTGTCTCTTCTTTATCTGCACTCTGTCTTGATCTTCTTTTTCTTTCTCTGTTAGTTTCTGGCCAGGATGGATCTTTTATCTGCTAATGACACAAAGTTGATGCAGCAATGCCATGAGTATTATAAAGCTGGTCACACAGACCTCAGTGCATCAGAAGTTGCCGACATCCTTGGCCATGATGCTTCAGAGCAGGCAGTAGAAGCTTATCAATATCTGAAGGGCTTACTTGATCGAGCTGTGGCCAATAACGTGGCCTACTATGATATGATCGAGGAGCTTCAATATACTCTAGAAGATCTCAAGGATCAGTACAAGGAGTCAAATGCCTTGTTACATGAGGGGTATGAAAAGAAATATCAACAGCTTTCTGCCGAGAAGGGCTACGACAAACTCCTTGCTGGGTATGATGTCCGGGAGAGGACCCTAAAGGGAGAAGTTGAAGCTTGTAGAAAAATTGCTGAACTGCTGGAGCAAGAGAATAATAATTTGTAGAAAGAACTAGCACAATATAAGTCTGCAGCCTCTTATTCAACAGCGATAATCCCAGTGACCGATGAGGGATTTTACTTCTTAGAGGTTGAGAATGCCAAATTAAGGCAAGAGTTGGATGTCCTGCGAAGATCTGGTACTTCTACTTCTACTCGAGGACGAGGAAGAGGTTCTCGTGGGCGAGGAAGAGTTGCCCAGGATGTTGTCGAGGAACGAAGTACTCCACCTGCTCGGGGTCGATCAAGAACTCCTCATAGTATTGAAGAAGCTCGTACTCTGTCAACAATGGAAACTCAAGCGTACCAATTGAATGCAAAAGATCGGGCTTTTTCTGAAATGTCCAAGAAAATCCTAACTTTGGAGGATCAACTTACTGCGAGGAAGTGTGCTTTGAAGAATAAGGATGTTTTTTCCAGGAACTTTCATGAGCAGTTAGAGAAATTAACTTTCCAATTCCATAAACAACCTCGCGAATTCTGGAATGCAGGCTACAATGAGGCCCTTTATCACTTGGATGCTCACATTGAAAATGCCAATAATGAAGGTTATAAACAGGGATGGATGAACGCCCTGGGTGTGTTGAAGCTCGAACAGGGACACTACCTGTGGGATTATTATGATCTCGGGGTTCTTGACTTGCCAGTGCCACCGTATAACTTGGACATGGAATGGATCCCAGCTCGTGCCATTCCTCGGAGCTTAATTACAAAATACCTTGGCGACTATAATCTTCACTCTCAGATTGAAGTATCTCGTCCCGAGCATCTATTGGATACTCCTTTAGTAATGAATGTCAGAATGTTGAAGGACTTGAATTTTATCAATTCTCCTCAGACCTTAAATGATCCTCCTGCTGGCGAGGAACCTATTTCAAAAGCTGAAGGAAAGAAACCAATAGAATAGGGATTTCAATGTAATAGTTAGTATACATGTAATTTGTAATTCGTTTTGAATTTTAATGAAAGACTTTCATTTTCTGTTTGCAAATCTATATTGCTATTGTTTTTGTGCTTGTCAAACACTTTATATTTGTGATTGCATAACAATACTTTGTGGTTCATCGACCAATCTAGTAATAAAAGGTTACAAGTATCAAAAATGTTGCTCGATCACTTAATAATAAAGTAATGAGTATAAAAATGTTTAAAATTTTTCCAACCAACCAAGGTTGTTAAATTGTTCTCGTCGACCAATTATAGTTAATGGGTTTTTATCCCCGACCAGCTATACTTGGTAAATTTTGTCTTTTTCATAAAAATGTGCCCGACCAACCAAGGTCAAAGATTTTTCCTCGTCGACCAACTACAGTTAGTGGGTTTTTATCCCCGACCAACTATACTTGGTTCAGTTTGGAATATTTGTTCTCCGATGAACTTTTATGTAATAAACTTACTTCCCGACCAACATAAATTGGCATTTGAGAGCATATTTTGTTTTCAAGCCAACCGAGATTGGCATTTTTAAGAATATTGTTCTTGCCCTTTTACCAACCGGAGTTGGTCATGGGTTTTAACTATCATGTCCACTAAATCTTTTACCAACCGAAGTTGATCACATTAGTGTACGCCTCCTAACCAAAGGAGTATAGTTTGTTCTTGCTATTTTACCAACTGAAGTTGATCACGCTTGAACTATCAGTGTCCACTAGTTATTTTACCAATCGGAGTTGGTCACGCTAGTGTATGCCTCCTAACCAAAGGAGTATAGTTTGTTCTCGCCCTTTTACCAATCGGAGTTGGTCGTGGGTCTGAACTATCGTGTTCTCGCTATTTTACCAACCGAAGTTGATCACGCTCGAACTATCAGTGTCCACTAGTTATTTTACCAACCGGAGTTGGTCACGCTAGTGTATGCCTCTTAACCAAAGGAGTATAGTTTGTTCTCTCCCTTTTACCAACCGGAGTTGGTCGTGGGTCTGAACTATCGTGTTCTCGCTATTTTACCAACCGAAGTTGATCACGCTCGAACTATCAGTGTCCACTAGTTATTTTACCAACCGGAGTTGATCACGCTAGTGTATGCCTCCTAACCAAAGGAGTATAGTTTGTTCTCGCCCTTTTACCAACCGGAGTTGGCCGTGGGTTTGAACTATCGTCTTCTTTTTGCTGTCGAGCAGCGTAGTGTTGTACACTAGTATTCCCCGAAAAACTTTCAATAAAAGGAGAGAAGATGGTGAAACATCATCGTTTTATTCATATTGATAGAACTTCTTTACATTTTACATTACTGATAATACTTGCGTAGGTGTTCAGCATTCCATGCATTCTTGAATTCCTCTCCTTCTAGAGTTATTATTTGATAAGTTCCTGGTCGAACAACTTCTGTAACTCGGTAAGGTCCATGCCAATTTGCTTCCAATTTATTGTGCTTCTGAATGACCTTCTTTAGCACGTAATCTCCTTCTTTTAAATCGCATTTATTCACCCTCTTGTTGTAGAACAGAGTTGTTCGTTGTTGATATGCAGCATTCCTAATGGCTGCTTCTTCTCTAACCTCCTCGAGCATGTCCAAATATAATCTTCTCATCAAGTCACTGACTGGGGAATTGAAACTCAGCACTCTGTGTGTTGGGAGACCCAACTCAGCAGGTATTACAGCCTCACTTCCAAACGCCAGCATATATGGTGATTCTCCAGTTGCTGCTCGGGGAGTTATTCGGTAAGCCCACAATACTGATTATAGCTCATTAATCCAATTAGCTTTAGCCTCACTTAGCCTCTTCTTCAAACCATTTAGTACCGTTCTGTTCGTCACTTCAGTCTGCCCATTGCTTTGAGGATGCCCTGGTGCTGAACGAACCTTCAAAATGTTTGATTGATGACAATAGGCGGCAAACTCCTCGTTATCAAATTGTGTTCCATGGTCTGTGATGAAGGCATGAGGGAGACCATATCGACAGATGATATTCTTCCAAACGAATTGGTACACCTTCTCGTATGTCATATTAATCAAAGGCTCAGCTTCTACCCACTTAGTAAAATAATCCACTGCGATGACAAGGTACTTGAATCTTCCTCGGGTCGTTGGCAGGGGTCCAACCAAATCCATTCCCCACATGGCAAAAGGCCAAGGAGAAGTTATGGGTGTCAATAATGCTTGCGGAGTTCGTCGGATGGAGGAAAAACGTTGGCATTTATCACATCTCTTAGCATAGGCTATACAATCTGCCCTCATCGTTGGCCAGTAGTATCCTTGTGTCATCACCCTTTGCAAAAGTGTACGACCTGCTACATGAGCTCCACAGGACCCTTCATGGATCTCTTCAATCAATTCTTTCACCTCGGAGGGATGTACACATCTTTGCAAACCTGCCATAATTCCTCGTCTATACAAAACACCATTAGTTAGTACATACCGAGCAGCTTTAAACTTCAATTTCTTGGCAGCGATCTTATCCTCCGGTAATTCTCCTTCCTCGACATATGCCCTGATGGGATCCATCCAAGATGGTCCTAAATCAAGGGAAATAACATTCATCGTCAGGCCTTCATCTATGCTTCGACTTTCTAACACCTCAATTGGTATCGTTCTTCGCAACTCGGTACGAGTAGCTGATGCTAGTCGGGCCAGTGCATCTGCTTGTGCATTCTCCATTCTTGGTATTCTGATCAACTGAATGGCATCAAATTCTGCCAACAACTCCATCACCTTTGCATGATACTTGACCATTAATTCTCCTTTAACTGCATACGTTCCCATCATCTGATTCACAATTAATTGAGAATCACTGAATACCATCACTTGTTGCGCTTCCATAATCTTTGCTAAATTAAGACCTGCTGTCAAGGCTTCATACTCAGCCTCATTATTGGAAGCTTTGAATTGGAATCGTAAGGCATATTCCACGTCAATCTCGTCTGGGGTGTTCAAAACAATCCCTGCTCCACAACCTGTTGTACAAGATGACCCATCTACATACAATCTCCACGTAGGTAACTCGTCTTTAAAATTCTTATCTGACAGCGTTCCTCGGTGAAATATTTATTGTTTTGTTTCATCCTCCCCTGGTATTTTTCTCTCCTCGTTGACCATCTCTTCTCGCCCTTTTACCAACCGTAGTTGGTATGGGTTTGAATTTGATGATCTTTCTACATCCACAAGCCCTTTTACCAACCGGAGTTGGTCTGGACTTATGTCTGTTGATCCTGTAACATCCACAGGTTGGTCAGCGAGTAACTTTTATTTCTCGGGGGTATCAGGATATGTAAACTCTGCTATAAAGTCTGCTACAGCTTGCCCTTTTAAGGATGATCTGGGTTCATACACAATATCATATTCACCGAGCTCTATTGCCCAGTACATCAGTCTCCCTGATTTTTCTGGCTTATGAAGGGCTTGTCTCAATGGCATGTCGGTATACACGACGATGGTATGGGCCTGAAAATAAGGCCTCATTCTTCTACTTGCTTCAATTAATGCCAATGCCAATTTTTCCAGCTTTGGGTACCTGATTTCTGCACCTCGGAAAGCCTTACTTGTGTAATAAATTGGCTTCTGGACTCCATTCTCCAATCTGATCAATGCCGAGCTAACTGCATTCTCTGACACTGCCAGGTATAAGTACAACTTTTCTCCCATCACTGGTCTGGACAGCAGTGGAGGTGTTCCCAAATATTTCTTCAAGTCTTGAAAAGTTTTTCACATTCATCATTCCACTCGAAAGTTTTTCGGAGTGTTTTGAAGAATGGAAGGCACCTATCAGTTGCTCGAGATACAAATCTATTGAGCGCTGCAACTCGTCCGGTAATACTCTGCACTTCTTTCTTCGTCGTTGGAGATCGCAACCCTAAAAGAGCTTTGATATTTGTTGGATTTGCCTCAATGCCTAGTTGGTTGACGATGTACCCGAGGAACATTCCTTCTCGTACTCCAAAGGTGCACTTCGTCGGGTTGAGTTTCATCTGGTATTTATCCAGTTGATCAAAGGTCTGACCTAAGTCAACTAGATGCTCAGCAGCTTTCTTGCTCTTTGTCAGCATATCATCGACATAGACTTCCATGTTGCAACTGATTTGTTCGGCAAAAACCTTGTTCATCAGCCGTTGATATATCGCTCCTGCATTTTTCAAACCAAAAGGCATAACATTATAACAATAAGTTCCCCTAGGGGTAATAAAATAAGTGCTTTCCCTGTCTTCAGGTTTCATTTTGATCTGGTTGTAACCAGAGTAAGCATTCATGAAGCTAAGCAGCTCGTGCCCCGAGGTAGCATCCACTAGTTGGTCAATTCTGGGCAATGGGAGGTGATCCTTTGGGCAGGCCTTATTGAGATCAGTGAAATCAACACACATTCTCCATTTATTATTTTTCTTCTTTACCATCACCACATTTGCCAACCAGTCTGGATACTTCACATCTTCAATGAATTGGGCTTTCTGGAGCTTGTCGACCTCCTCTTGAATAGCTTGATTCTTCTCGGGGCTAAATACCCTTCTTCTCTGCTTTACAGGCTTGATCTCCCTATTCGCATTGAGTTCATGGCATAAGAAGTTTGGATCTATTCCTGGCATGTCTTCATGACTCCATGCAAAAGTTTTCTTTCTATTTCTCAGAAAAGTTATCAACTCCTGTTTTATTGAAACATCCAACGATGATCCTATCTGGGTTACTCGTTCAGGATGCTCGTCGTCCAGAATAACATTTTCTGTAGATTCCACCACCTGTCCTTTTACAAGTTGGGATTCATCTCGGGGATCAAGTGTTTCAATTTCTGTACCTTCCTCCACCTGGTAAGTAGTAGTCTTTTTCCTTGATTCTTCAAGCTCCTCTTGCTCGGCAGACGAATAATAGCATTCCCGCGCTACTTTTTGATCACCTTTCACAACTCCTACTCCGAAGTTTGTAGGGAATTTTAAACATTGATGTACTGTAGATGGAACTGCTTCGAACTTCTTCAAACCAACTCTTCCCATGATGATGTCGTAAGCTGACTGCACATTCTTATCCATCACAAAGAAGCGTATTCTTTTTGTTCGACAAGCAGGCCATGTTCCAATGAATATATCCAACTTGATCGTCCCAAGTGGAAAGACTTTCTCGCCAGCAAAACCCAATAGAGGTATGTGATAAGGTTCCAAATGAGATAATTTCAAATTTAAACTGTCAAAGCATGAATAATACATGATGTCCGCCGAACTGCCATTGTCTACCAACACCCTTGAAATCACTACTTCTTTCATCCTCATTTTGATCACCAAAGGGTCGTCGTGAGGGTAAAGAACACCTGCCAGGTCATTTTTTAAAAAGCCAATAACTAGCTTCTCTTTGTTTACCTTCCTCGGACGATCCTCCTCGGCCAAATTTATTCGTTGAATGTACGAGCAAGCTTGTGCCTCTCCGAGGTAAGCTTTTCTTTCTGCAGTAAGATCTCCTCCTCCTGCATCTCCTCCTGTAATAACATTACAATCAAATGACCCAAAATGTATGGAAAATACCTCTCGTTCTGGCTGCCTTGGTTTCTTGGGAAGATCGGGGTCATCCTCGGCATCATCTTCATGATCCCTTTTCTTTTTCTCCTCTGCTCGTCGAGGAGATCTAGATCTTTCTCTAGTTCGGTCATTATTTCTTCTGTCGCCTCCCCGATCAACATACTTCGCTAGTTTTCCTCTTCAAATGAGTGTTTCAATCTCGTTCTGAAGAGCTATGCAATTTTTAGTCATATGGCCATGATCTTTGTGGAACTAGCAATATTTATCCCTGTTCCTCGCATCAGGGTTTGACCTCAATTTCTTCGACCACTTTACCTCCTCGCTATTCTTGATTTCTTCCAAGACATGATTAATACCCATTTTCAAAGGGGTATAATTATCGAATTTCTTCAGGACTTCCCATGACGACCTATTATTCTTGGAATGCTTGTCACCGCCATTGCCCTTATGCTCTTTTTTCTTGGATTTGTCGTCTTCCACCTTGGTTTCTTTATCCATATTCTTCTTCGTAGCCATAGCCTCCTCGGCATTCATGATTTTGTCCGCTTTTGCCATCAACTCTGACATAGTTTTAGGTGGATCTTTCGCCAAAGTGTAATACAACTTATTAGGCAACAACCCACTCATCAAGGCGGTGATTGCTGTCTTCTCCTCATAATCAATGACTTCCAGCTTCTTGTTATTGAGACGAGTTATGTAATCTCTAGTACTCTCACCAGATTTTTGTCTAACACTTAACAAGTGTGCTACTCATTTTACTGGCTTTGCTCCAATACAGAAATTGCCGATGAACAACTCGGCCAACTGAAAGAAAGTTGAAATCTTACCCCGAGGAAGATTGTTGTACCATATCTGGGAAGCTCCAGTAAGAGTTCCTGAGAACGCTCTGCATCTCATCTCGTCGGGAACAGCATAGATATCGGCGACAGCTTGATATTGCTATATGTGTAGAACAGGATCTATCTTTCCATCATATTTGGGGGTCACCATTGGTGCTTTAAACTTTGATGGGGTAGGAAAACCCACAATGGCCTGGACAAAAGGTGTCCCTTGAACAAAAGTTCGTTGTAAGGGATTCCTCGCCTTAGCCATTTCTCCCAATCTATCCTCCAAACGCAGAATGGAACCCTTCCACGCATCGTTTCTTTCCTCGGGCTTATTAGTTCGAGCAATTGATTGTTCTGATGTGGCCTCTTGAGATCTTTCTTGACGAGCAACTGGTCGTGATTGTGCTGATCCTTCTCTTAGATCTGATGGTCGTCGAAAACTCCTCGACACGGTCTTAGGTGGACTCCTATTCCTACTAGGGCCTAATCGACTGAAAGGAGACACCCTACTCAGTCTTTCCAAGGCATTGGGTCTTTCTGGAGAGAGAGTGATACGGTGATCAGTATCTGTAGCCCTCATTGATGAAGTTTGCCCAGGTTGATAAGAGAAATCATCAGATTCCTTATTATGATATGACTCAGTACGCCTGGATTGTGAAGAAAGTAAATAAGTTTGCCTCTGACCACTTCGCTGTCCTGAACGCGCAGGTGCACCGCCATGAAGCGTCTGTATGAGTTGCCTCATTGTTTCTTGCATGGCGGTTTGTCCTTGAGCCAGATTCGTCATAATCCCAGCCAGATCTGGAGGTGCAGATGGATTTGGAGAATTTCCAGCATTTCCAACGTTTCGATTGCTGGATTCCGGGTTATCTGCCATTGATGATCAATGATTTTTGGTGAAAAGCGATAATAACAATCGTTTCCACAGACGGCGCCAATCTGTTGATGTAAAAAACTAGATTACTCTAATTATTTAATCACAGATAAATAAATAAGACAAAAGATTTTAAAGTGGTTCAGCCTTATATGAATGGCCTACGTCCACTGTTATGTTATTGCTGAGTGTTTGGGAATTCTCGATTACAAGTGCTATCAAGAAATTCCGGTCCCCTTTGAATGAGGGTGATACAAGGTATTTATAGCCCTTAGGTTGTACATGAAAGGGTGTTACATTAAATGATACACATATGAAAGGATAATTCATTTAATGTTCTTCAAACGTGCGCGTCAAGATGATAAGCATTCAATGAATAGTTGAACTGTTGGTTATCTGGAAATTAATACTGTGGTCGAGATGCAGCTCGAACCGCCTTAGTTGCTCGTCGTCCAAGAGTTCCTCGGTGCATTAGAGTTCCTCGGAAGATAAGAGTTCCTCGGAGGGTTGGTGTTCCTCGGAAGACTGGCGTTCCTCGGAGTATACTTGTTGCTCGGAGTGAGTATGTTGGTCGGGGAAACAATCTTCCTCGTTGCTATTGTGCCACGTAGATTGACACGTGTCTTCTTATTATTCGTCCACATCAGCATACTAATTTTGGTATCAACACTCAATGACTCGATCACCCACAAGCGTTGACGCCTCTTCTTATCATCTACCGTTAGTCCATAGTGCCACATAGGAGTCCACCCATGCAAGTGTCCACAATACACGAGTCCATGTGCACCTCGATATCCACCGATGTAGCCTTAGCAATGTCTACGAATCGGAACAAAAAAATCACTGCTTCTTCGTAATCAACACGCACGAAATCCATCGCACAAAAAGATTGTTCAAAGAGATATAATAATTTTTCGATGCCAATTTCAAGATCACGGACTATGGAAATATAAGATTCGATCTTGAAAATTTTGAATGATGGAAACACTTGGGAACTTTCTGTAAACAGGTGCAAAAACGTTTTTGGCAAATGTTCTCTCTGATTTTCTTAGTAAACAAAGTCCTTAAATATGAAAACATTAAAGTCAAGGTGGCACGTCATTCGAACGACAAACACATGTCGTTCGAACGAGACACTAATCTCATTAGAACGAGCACACATATCGCTTGAACGTCAGGAAAAATTTATTTTATTTTTAAAATCATCCTCGAATTTTTTTAAACAAATTAGGTCAAAAAATATTTAAAATACGTTTCCCAAAAATTATTTTTCCAATTACCAACATAATTTTAATTTAAGACATCCATCATTAAACAAGATTCTAAATCCCATAATTCACTAAGCATCCATACCTGACTAATCTCGAATAAACCAAGTGTGAAGAAATCTGAAAGTATTAAACATGACACGATATCATCTTCAAAGATTTAACCACAAATACTTCAACACGGAATGTCATAGGCTTTATGGAATCATAACTCAACAAATAGCCTAGACTCAAATATTTTTGTTCGGAATTAAGCCAATTACAAAAAAATTAACTCGATTGGAAATTTGTCCTTATAAAACTCTTTTCGATTGATATTTTTTTTGTGTTCTAGTTTCATCCATTATTTAGTAATGCGGGTGATTTCATCCGCATTATTTCTTATTTCTTACAACTTATGCAATTGAAGTTTCCTCACTTCATCGGCTTTATTGAGATTATAGCTCAATCTCTTAATGGCCCAGTACGCTTTATGCTCGAGATCGATAGAAAGATGGCAAGGCTTTCCATATACAAAATGGAATAGGGACATTTCGAGGGGTTTCGTGTGCGCAGTTCTATATGCTCATAGGGCATCGAGCAACCTAGTAGACCAATCCCTATGATTGGGATCAATGGTATTTTCAAGGATGTACTTGATCTCTCGATTTTCTAACTCACTTTGCCCATTCTTTTTGGGGTGATAAGTCATCCCAGCCTTGTGGACGATACTATTCTTCTTTACTAACTTTTCAAATGACCTATTGCAAAAATTCATTCCATTATCGCTAATAATGACTTTTGTCCCACCGAAATATAAAAGTATGTGTTCATGGATGAACTTTACTACCACCTTACTATCATTCTTCCTAGTAGATTTGTCCTCTACTCATTTAGACACATAGTCTATCGCGAAAAGGATGTACAGGAAACCAAAAGAGGGAGGGAAAGTTCCCATGAATTCGACACCCTAAGAGATGAATATCTCAATGAAGAGAATAAGGATCAATGGCATCATGTCACATCGAGTAATGGCTTCCATTCTTTAGAACCTATCATAAGATTTTCCATAAGCATTCACATCCTAGAAGATAGTGGGCTAATAGAGATCGATTTGAAGAATTTTTACAGTCGTGTATGTCATGGAAAAGTGGCTTCCATATGCTTCTGAATGACAAAACTGGATGACACTAGGGATCTCGTCATCCGGCACACATCTCCAGATTATTTGGTCAGCGCAATATTTAAACAAATAGGGATCGTCATAGAAAAATATGCCCGACCATGTGAAGAACTTCCTCTTCTCTTGCGGTGTCCAATCGGAGGGAACGACCCCTGTGACCAAATAATTTACTATATTCGCAAACAAGGAAGAGAGGAAGTGGCAAAATAATATCTCATTCAAGAAGTACTCGTCTATGGATATGGAATAGTTAGGTACGTCGAACGAGCCTCAATAAATGATCGAATACGATGGTCTCTACTCCTTTATCATTTTTAATGAAAATATCAAACTCTTGGAGTATCAAGATCCACTTAATGAGGCGCGACTTTACACCTTTCTTATAAATGAATTATTTGAGAGTCGTGTGGTCAGTAAAGCTTGTTATGGGTGACCCAATAAGGTATTAACAGAATTTATCTAAGGCGAACACTACTGCTAGCAACTCTTTCTCCATGTTGGAGTTATTAAATTGAGGCCCCGTTGAAGTTCAGTTAGCATAGTATATGATGTGGGATTTATTATCTCTCTGTTGCCCTAAAACATACCCTACCACATAATCACTCACGTCACACATAAGCTCTAATGGAATGGTCCAATCCGGAGCTTACATGATGGGAGAAGAGGTTAGCATGCTTTTCAATTTTTATAAAGCTTCTTGTCACACTTCACTTCACTCGAAGGGGAATCCTTCACGAGTAGGTTACTTAAAGGCCTAGCGATGTATCTAAATTACTTAATACACCTACGATAAAAACCCTGAGGCCAAGAAAGGGCGCACATCCTTTAATGACTTGGGTGGGGAAAGTTCAGCACGTCAATTTTCCCTATCGATCTCTCTCTCCATGGATATGAAACTAAAATCTATTAGCCCATTTTTGGCATAATTTTCTTTTCATTGCCTTTCAATTTTTCGGGCTCTTATAAATCGCATTGGACCCCGAATAATTTTCAAATCCTCACTTTTTTAGGTCCATTTAAACAGTGGCTTAATCGCAAAGGATAAATGAGTACCTTTCGTAGCCCTTCCTCATTTTTCAAAATAAATCATACAAACTCACAAACGGTTTATAACATGCACTACTTTTTGTCAAGTTTTATCGCATTTGGTTCGTTGTATAGACTTAATTGAGATGGAAACACTCAACCAACATGTGATAGACAAGCACAAAAGTCAAATAAATCTATGCATGTGGGCAATAAAGGACAAATAGAGTCAATCATGTAGGTAGCAACACTATATCATCTCAAAGACTCCAAACTTTGTAAAGCACATGAATGACACAATATATTATCTCAAAACACTATCAAACAGTCACATGTATATGGCATGAAGTTGTGACTTGGTCATCCTAAATGCCAATTCATACAAGGTGCAAACAAAATACAAAACTCTTTTTGGGTTTTTTTTTATTTTTCTCAAAAAAAAACAAAAAATCTTATTAGATGTGGAGAGTGTATAATATATATATATATATATATATATATATATATATATATATATATATATATATATATATATATATATATATATATATATATATATATATATATATATATATATGGGCTAAAATAAGGAAAGAAAGGTGAATTAATTTCTGGACTATCAGGGAGTATAAAATTCGGAATAAAATATATGTGATATGTGTATATAAGATGAGCATATTATATACGAGATTGATAACACTAAGTTAAGACTAATGTAATAACTAGAGGAAGTTATTTTATATGGACCGAGAGATTTATAAGTGAGAATTATAGTGTAACGTCGGGTGTAAGCTTAGGATATTGCAAACGCGGGTTGTGGAGATAGCGTATAGCATTTTGAATTTTGGCGAGATACTAGCTAGGCTGGGTAGAGTAACTAGAATGGTTAAAATACATGCAATAGGTGCGCACTGTTCGATAAGAGGTGAGGGTTATTTCATGTGATTGCAACACAAATTTAAATATGGATAATAACATATTTAAATATTAAAGTATGTTAAGCACTTGCTAAAATATTTTTCAAAACCCTAGCTCTGACCCGTATCTATTTTTCTTTTCTTCCCCTTTTTGTTATACTTTTTAGGTGTCCAGACACAGGGATACCTGGATGAAATTATTTCGAGTCAGACGTTGCTATCGCAGCTGTGGATGTTGGCATTAAATTTTATAGACGCTTCTTTCCTTGTGATCTAGATAGGAGATACTGTCAGTTATATTCAGGCATATTGCCCAACTATAGTCTTTTATTTTACTTCGCGTATTTTCGTTTACTCCTATTCGATATGGTTGTATTTATGTTTTATCGAGAGTTATCCCTTATTTATTTATCCATTCTATTTGTTGTTTATTTTCCTGTGTGAATGGATTTACTTGTGTGTTTAAGTTAAAAAGATCAGAAAGTTTAAAATTTGACGCGAGGCCTATTAGGTTATCAGTAGTTAATTTAATTTTCAACAGTAATGCTGAGAATGAACCACATGAGATTCCTTTTTAATTTTATATAGGACTGATCACCCGGTATTTTATTGGGCGGGGTGTCACAAGTGGTATCAGAGCATTAGGTTCTAGAGTCCTTAGGAATCTGTGTGGACGTACTACGCTTTCAGCGTTGCCTTCAATTTGATAGAGTCATATGTTTAGGATTTTTTATTTCTATGGGGAGATTTCTTTCACCTGCTATAGTGTGTATATTTAGTGAATCTTATTTTCGTTCGGGTGTGCCCATATGCCGAACAACGAATGGATGACCGGCGAAGGCCGTGGGGAGGCAGAAGGAGGCAAGGCTTAGTTGAAGTTGAAGAATATTTTGGGGATGATGATCGTAGTTAAGGTCACCCCTAGTATTGCTTAGGAAGATGGGGTTGTAATGACTGCTAAGGTGTAGTATATATTTTCAAGTACCACTATAGCAGAAAGTGGTGCCAAACTAGACTCACCCAACGTAATCAAAATGGGAAAGAGTCATATGGGTCTTTGAAGAGGACCGTCCGTTGTAATTTTAGAAAAGGCGGAGATTGTGTGTGTTAGCTAATGGAAGTTATATATCCAAAGGCTTTGGCATTTGGCAAAGTGTGGTATATTAGGAAGAGAAAATTGGGGTAAAATTTTTCTTAGCTCGTGGGAGAAGAGTCGTAATGGTGGGACTAGATCACCACATTTGAAAAGTGAAATATTATGCCAATAGAAGGATCTTAGGTATGGTTTGACCGCAAGTTCCTTCATCTTTTGTTCAGAAGAATATGCGAAGGTAATTCTGAACTTATCACAGGAGGTCTAGATGGAGACCTTGTCTGGTAAACTTTGTACCCGACGAGGTAGGTACAGTGGAGAAGAGAGTCCTTAAGTGGGTGATGGACTCGCGAGAATAGTCGCCAGCACGTGTGGAAAATTCTGCTTGAACGATTGATGTAGATAGTGATAATCTCGTGGTATGTTCAGGAACTATGTGAGAAGCTAGGGTGATTGGCAAGTTAAAAATGTGAGTTTTATTCTCAGGTGAATGAGGTATGCTTTATATGACACGATCGAGTCACAGTATTTTGATGGACTCGCAAGAATAGTCTCCAGCACTTGTGGAAAATTCTGCTTGAACGATTGATGTAGATGGCGATAATATCCTGTTATGTTCGGGAACTATGTGAGAAGCCAGGGTGATTGGCAAGTTAAAAATGTGATTTTTATTCTCAGGTGAAGGAGGTATGCTTTATATGACACGACCGAGTCACAGTATTTTGATGAACGCTAGATTCACATGTGAGACGAGTTTAGTGGTTATATCGATAACATTATTATGTGTATATATATTCTATGGTATAGCGGGGTTATCTTTGGCTTCATCGGCAGGGGAGCAAGTGTAGGTAGTGGGAATGTGTTTTATAGCGATTACTCATTTTAGTGATGTGTTAGACGAATATGATATTATCCTGGACATGGCTTTATGGAAATGGTTAAAACGATATTGGGCAGTTAATGCAAGGCTATCGGGGTTACTGCTCTAGGGCCGAATGTGTTATTTTGGCGATGCCTCACTTGCAAGAGGGTCGAGCTCGCATTTAGATTATATTATTATAGAGACTACAGAGAGTATGGTTGTCTTAAGATATTTCATCCCGGTATGTAGGGACTTTATTAATATGATTCGAGGTATAATAGATCTACTATTGAGCGGAGAGATTTAGCTCGTTATTGCATTTAGCGCTCAGGATTTGGTGATAGGAAGAGCGCAATCTCATATTACTCCTTTAGAGACGTGGGAGATGAGATTTATATCTAAAGTTCATTAATGGGTTGCCAACATAAGGATAAGGTTATGACTTCCTTTGAATGTGTGGAACAAATTGACCAAGATGAAGAAATTGTTATTCTTCTAGGGGGAGTGACAGGTGAAAGGTTCCGCCTAACATGGTTGTATGTCAGGATGAGATCCTTGAACCCCACCTCCGATAGGGATTTTTGGGAAACAGTGGGGATAATGTTTTGTTTTGGGCAAGTCGTGTCACCTATGACCCGATGAGTAGACAGGAGGTGATTGACGACTAGTAAAGTGGTATGAATGAGATTATGGAGTCACTGCGGTTAGTTTACTTCTGCAACTAACCTAACTTGTAATTGAAGAAAAGCATAGGAAAGTAGAGTTATATATAGACAGTCGTACTTGTTTGTTGTGGACAATGTGCCTATTAAGGTTTTGTGTGCGAAAACCCTAACCATTATCCCTCTAGTTGGATAAAGATGAGTGGATAAGTAGATTTTTAGGATCGGACAAGAGTTGTAGTCCGTTGATAAAAGTGGATAAACCATAATTATTTTGAGTGTCTTTTGACTGTCGTAAAAGTTAGTCGTCATGACCCGAGATTTGAATGATTGACATAAGTGGTCAAATGTTTTTATGAATTTCTCTCAGGATGGGATTGGACACGGGAAGCTAGCACTTAGTTATGTGCGGCTTTCCAATAATATTAACGCAACATAGCCAGTGATTTATAGGCTCATTTTATTCGGATTTCATTGGTAGAAGCACAATGTAAGATGTGTTGTTATTGAGTTGTGACCTTATGACTAATGAATTATATCGGTGTGAAGAAAGTTGAATAAGCTTGATATGAAGTTGGGGAAATAGTGATTGTGACTTACCTTGAGATTTATTTTTAGTATTAATGGATGTGGTGTTGTAAGATCCTCAGTTTTAGTAGCGGTTGTATCTGAATTTCGAGGACGAAATTCTTTTGAAAGGGGGGAAGTATGTAACACCCCGTACTTTTATGGATATTTAAATTACATAAGTGTAATTTATTAATTTGAAATTTTAAAGTGTTGGACTATTATTGATGTGTGCTATATTTACTTACAGGTTTATATCAGGTCGCGGTTGGGCAAAGTGACAATGAGTAATATTTTATTCAAAGAAGTACGTGTGAAGTTGTACTGGATTTAAAAAGGTGATTTTTTATAAGTGACTCGGATGGGAATTTCTAGTGCACGATTGGTCTCGGAAGGGTTGAGATAGTCGAAATAGAGTACTTGGGGGTAGTGTTTGGGTTCCAGGAACTTTTTGGACTAGTAGGGACTCGCAGTTGTGTATACGAGTCAACTTTAGGTTTAATAAGAAGAGAACCCTTATTTCTCTCTTAAAAAGGAACGGGAGAAAGAGAGAAGAAAATAAAGAAAGAAAAGAAAGGAAGAATGAAGAAAAGGGAGGAGAAAAAGAGGAGCTCGGGCCAACTCCGGTCGATTCCCGGCATGAGGTCATCGGATTTATCCAACCAGGAAAGTGTTTAACTTGCTTTAATTCTTGTAGTGTGTTTATAAATCCATATTATAGTTGGTGTGAAAAACTATATGATTTTGGGTTTAGGATTCTTGGATCAAAAATGGGATTTTTGGAAAGATTTCATATAATTTTGATGAGATAATGATCCTAAATGAAATCTAAGTTAAATTCCATGCTAATGGTCTAAATTATGGTGAGAAATTGAAAGAGTTGGTAAATTCAAAAATTAGGGTTTAATTCTTAGAAATTGATGAATCCCATGAAATTAATTATTGTGTTGGGTATATTCAAGTGAGTACATGTCATTAATGGTGTTGGGTGATGTTAGAATCCATAGAAATTGTGTTGGATGCGTTTTAGGATGAATTTTGGGAGTTGAAGAAGATGAACTCCCGAACTGATCAGATAGTCGGATCAGTTTATTTTTCTGGCTACCGGATTGGTTCGTTGTTTAGCACCGAACCGGTTCATTTTTGGTGGCCGGATCGGTTAGTTTTTTACTGGATCGGTTCGTTTTTGGAATACCGGATCGGTTCGCTTTTAACAAAAAAAATTGAGAACTTTTTTCTTGGACTAAAATGATGGGAAAAGAATTCCTTTTGAGAGATGATTATTAAGGGATCCTAGAAAGAGTAGCAGGACTTATATATGAGTAGATGAGTAGAATATGACCCTGGAGATTAGTGAGAATAAATACGGAGTATAGACTTGAGGAGTGTTTGGAGACAACCAACCCTCAGTAAAATGTTTCGATGAGTCTAGATATATATATTTATGCGTATTTTATAGGTATATATCGATGATGTATGAGTGAATACTAATGTGTGAATAAGATGATAGTAGAATGCGAACTAGACATAAATAGTTCAAATCTGGGAGCAATTAACATGTCGAGTGTATCATAAGCAAGTGGTATAGGCAGGGTGACCTAATCTGTTGATATATATATATATAGATAGTTATGGATGTCGATTTTCCGACAATGCTAGGTAGTAGTGTATCGGGGGGTTCCTTGTTTGAATTTCTCTTTGCGAGACACCCCACGCATGAAACTTAGCATAACGGATTTTGATGTTCCGACATTGTTCGATAGGTTCTTATTTAAATGTGATTGCGGGAGGAGTATAGCTCTTACGTCAAGAGACGGGAATTTAGGAGTACATGTTATGGACTAGGGGCCTAACGCATATGCATGACCGACAATGTTAGGTGGTATTGTACCGGGGGGTTCCTTGTTCGGATTTCACTTTGCGAGACATCCCACACATGAAACCTAGCGCAATGTTGGAAATGGGGAGATGATTGGCCATTTTTCCATGAGTTTGGTACCTCGGTCATCATTCTTGTATGTAGTTCTATCTGTGAGCTGAAAGTTATATTACGATTTAAGGCTAGTAAATCTGGTAGTGCTATGGTCAAGCATTGAAGTTTTTACCACGAGTTGAGAAGTGGGGCAGGGCAAAGAAGGATTTAAATGTCAATTTACGGGGTGATTGAAAATACCGAAATGTAGTAGTCACAAGGAGACTACGAGGATAAAATGTGTTACGGGTATAGGGTTATGATGTGATTTTAAAATATATTTGTGCATGATTGATATATATTTGAGATTATAAGCTAATGTCAAGTGAGATAGGCATGATAGCCATGATATAAATATATATATATATATATATATAGAGAGAGAGAGAGAGAGTATATATATGATATGATTATGAATATATTTATGTGTGAATGATATATTTATGTGAAGCATACCCCTCTAGTGCTATCATGGGAGGTTGCGCGATGTGGGTGACTCCCCTGGCTTGAGAAGCAGGGTGAGTACAGCTTCAGGTCATAGTCGTCCAGATATTGTACAGTGTGATTTTTATCAGGGGTGAAACGTGGTGGGTATGCTTCGTTCTCATTTTTTATTATTTGGTTTTTACCAAGTCGGTGTGAGAGTCTGACCACTAGTACCCAGGATGATAATGTGAGTGATTCCCTGGAATATGATAGCATTCTAAAGACTGCATCCATTGAGTTATAGCTCTGAGGGATGGTTATGTTACTTACATAGTGTGTGATATATAAGTGTATATATATATATATATATATATATATATATATGGGGGGAGGGGGGGCTAAAATAAGGAAAGAAATGTGAATTAATGTCTCGACTATCCGGGAGTATAAAATCCAGAATAAAATATATGTGATATATGTATATAAGGTGAGCATATTATATATGAGATTGATAACACTAAGTTATGACTAGTGTAATAACTAGAGGAAGTTATTTTATATGGACCGGGAGATTTATAAGTGAGAATTATAGTGTAAGCTCGGGTGTAGGTTTTGGTGACTACAAATGCGGGTTGTGGAGATAGCGTATGGCATTTTGAATTTTGGCGAGACACTAGCTAGGCTGGGTAGCGTAACTAGGATGGTTAAAATACATGCAATAGGTGTGCACTGTTAGATAAGAGGTGAGGGTTATCTTATGTGAGTGCGACACCAGTTTAAATATGGAGAATAGCATATTTAAATATTAAAGTATGTTAAGCACTTGCTAAAATATTTTTCAAAACCCGAGCTCTGACCCGTATCTATTTTTCTTTTCTTCCCCTTTTTGTTATATTCTTTAGGTG
Source organism: Sambucus nigra (assembly GCA_949130495.1). NCBI lineage: Eukaryota > Viridiplantae > Streptophyta > Magnoliopsida > Dipsacales > Adoxaceae > Sambucus > Sambucus nigra. Next base: position 41,017,727 of record OX422213.1, read on the forward strand.
TCCAGACATAGGGACGCCTGGATGAAATTCTTTCGATTCAGACGTTCCTGCCACAGATGTGGATGTTGGCAGGAAATTTTATTGACGCTTCTCTCCTTGTGATCAAGATAGGTGATACTGTAAGTTATATTCGGTCATATTGCCCAACTATTGTCTTTTATTTTACTTCGCACTTTTTCGTTTACGCCTATTCGATATGGTTGTATTTATGTTTTACCGAGTGTTATCGGTTATTTATTTATCCATTCTATTTGTTGTTTATTTTCCTGCGTGAATGGATTTACTTGTGCGTTTAAGTTAAAGAGATTATAAATTTTAAAATTTGACTCGAGGCCTATTAGGTTATTAGTAATTAATTTGGTTTTTGGCAGTGATGCTTAGAATGAACCACATGAGTTCCTGTTTAATTTGATATAGGACTGACCACCCAGTATTATTGGGCGGGGTGTCACATTTTCACAACAAACATAAATAAATATTAAATAAAGCAATCACACAAGAACACCAGATTTTACGTGGTTCGGTCGTGAACGGCCGACGTCCATATGGGGTTATCCCCACTCTTTACTATAATATCTTTGTTATTTACAATTGAGCTCTTATGAGAGACGAGGTTACTTTATCCTTTTACAATTATCAAATACCTTTAATATAATATTAGGATTTGCACCAAAATAAGACATATGATTTAATTATTTGACTAAGTCCTTATAAACGTGTAACATGTGACTAAAATCATCTGCCATAATGCCCGGTCTTTGGGGACCTCATCTTTGATATGTCCAACTGAGTGTTCATCTACTTCGTCATGTTTTGTCGAGTGTTCAACACCGTTCGGTTCGGTTTGGAATCAGGGGATATTTTTCCTCATCAGCAAGTCCCCCATTCTTGAAGGGAATTTCAAGCTTCTAAAATGGTTGGGGGAATGTTCCCTAACATTCACCCTCTTCATGATTCATATTCAGTCTCTGAAGGTGCTATACAAATTGGTGTTCGATGTTGAAGTGGTAGCCAAAGGGTGATCACATATGAACGCTTCAAAGCCAATTATCAATAGTGTTCGGATCTAATAGTGAGATGAACAGCGATCAACAATGACTTGTAATTTTTTTTTAAATTCCAAAGTATCATTTGAATTATGGTTATCCTCGAGTTTGATACGTTTATGTGTCAAGCTAAAGTGATGTTTGGAGTATGTTTCTTTAGAGTTTACCATGTCTTGAGAGTAGCATTGTAGTCATAGTGAGGGCTTTGATGTATTCCATTAGACTCCAGCATCCTTCATTTTTTTTAAATGTTTCAAAGGTTGATAAGAGAGTGTCCTGGTTGAGGCTTTAGCCCCCGAGACCTTAATTCGAGATTTATTAATTTTTTGAGTTATTGGCATACGTTGTCTGGCAATCAAGTTCGAATTAACCAAGGGTAAGGTAATTGATTGATCGACCTTCAATAAATCAAGTTATTCGATGAAAACCGATCGTCATTTACATATATAAATGAATAAGTCTTCTGCAGGTGATGCCGATTGGGATGTTAGGTGAACATTGACCATCAACTCGATATAGATGAATAAGTCTTCGATATATAAATGAATAAGTCTTCTATAATGGATGCGGTGAGTTGTTTACACTCGATTTATGCTGAAAAGTAATATATACTCGATAACTCGTATCCCCGATCATCTGTTGATTTTCTTTACCGAGTTGTGTTTACAAAAATTATTTCATGGCAGTATGCACACCTTATATCACCCATTTTAAAATTGATGAATCAAATGATTGGGGATTTCCCTTATTTGATTGAGTCATTCATACTCACTTCACGTTGATAAGATGGATTAGGTCTGAGGAGTCCGAGAGTTTACTTTGTGATCGACCGAGTGTTCTTCAGATATGTATGAGTCTGGAAAAGGAGTACACTGAACTTATCCCTAGGATAATACCTAGTGTGAGCCTTTATCTGACAGTGTTGTCAGTGTATAATCAAGTATGCTTTGAATAATTTAGGTGGACATAGTTCTCTTGTCGATCATAATCGGTGAAAACAGTATTTAATCGTATAAGTTAGGCATCACCATTTGATGTTGGATATAGACACTGGAGTAGGGAATCACCATCTAATATCGTATATAGACGTTAGAAAAGGCCACGACCAGTTAGGTATTAGATGTGAAGGTCGTGAACAAGTCATAAGGTCATAGAGAGTGAGGAAGGCCCAGTGTGCTTACTCTATGCCATGAAGTTCTAGTAAGGCCAAGGCCTAAGGGTTTATAGGTCGTGATGTGTGATTATGCAGACTTGGCACGTAGGGTGATGATGTGGCCCGATTAGGTCATGATTTGAGGAGAAGTTAGGAAGTTCTAGAAGCCCTTTGAGGAAAAATAAGGATAATTGTGGAAAAGAGCATATAAAAGACGAAACCCTAGGTTCCAAGTATTTCCTATCAAATCTACCCTTGGCACACTTCCCAAGACTAATAGAAACCCAAAAATTTTTAGTATAAGGGGAGGTGCTGCTAAAGTAAGGTCGTGAACATCTACTGTTGTTCACTGGAGAAGAATGAAGTCCTAGAGGTTGTCGAAGGATACTATTCATTATATTAGATTTATTAAGGTAAGGGGTATGTCCTCATATTATTCTTCCTTGTTAATACCCTAGTATCTATGTTTCCCATTATATGAGATGAGCCCTTGTGTGTAATCTAGTTATGTCCACGGATTTCTTCTTTTCAAAGTGTAATCTAGTTATGTCCATGGAGATTCATGATGTAATATGGGTATATCTATAAAATTCTACTATTCATAGTGTAATTTGAGTATGCCCATGGAGTTTTACTGTTCATATGGACTTTTAGGATTTATAGGTCACTAGTGTTCATCAAGAGAGTATGATCTTAGAGGTTTTTTATTAGGGTTATTAAGGTGACATCTTGGAGTTAGAGAGTGAGGGGTTTGAGGATTTTCTTATTGGTCTTAGGAGACTATTTAGGGTTTTGCCTTTGATCTTTAAAGATTTTATTTGAGAGTAAATTAGGGTTTTAAACCTATTTTTTACTAAAATAACATTGATGTTAAAGATAAAGAGTCTTAACTCTTTTTTTGAGGCTGTAGACTATTAGTAAAGACAATAAAGTTTTACGACAATTAATGATACAAGAAATCGGCCATAAGACGTTCTCATACCAGCAAGTCAAGAGTAAAGTGTATAATAAACAAGTAAAGCAAGTAAATAGATATAAGACACGATATAGAGTGGTTCAGCCTTTAAAATAGGCCTACATTCACCGTGTTGCTCCGTTCTTATTATATGCGTTGCATTGTATAATATAATCGTGCCTAAAGAGGCGTACAATTATGAGAATAAAGGAGAGTACATGGCAGTATTGAGGATTTCGGTGTGCTGGAGAGGTGGTTGCGATGTAGATGTGTGGCCTCCAAGTTGTATGTTGAGGTTGTGTAGAGAGAATCTGTATTGTAGAATTTTCCCCAAGCATGTGGAATTGATCTATCTCAAGGTGTGGACCTTTATTTATAGGAGGTATGTGAGTTGTGTCACGTGCCCTGTGCACATGATATATATCAAGTCTGGAGTAGCTGTCAATGAGGGGGATGCAGCCTGTAAGGTAATCATATTAAGTGTTGCATCCTACATAGTATAAGGTTGCATCCAGCGTAGCAGAAGACTACGTCCGGCATGAGGCTAAAGCTGTGGGTGTCGCACCCTATAGTATAAGGTTGCGGCCTGTATGTAAGGCCAAGTGGTATGTGCCGCACCCTGTGTAGTATAAGGTTGCACCCTGCATATGAGGCTGAAGTCATGGGTGTCGCACTCTGCATAGCATAAGGCTGCATCCTGTATGAGGTTGAAGTTATGGGTGTCGCACCCTGTGCTGAGTAGGGCCGCACCCTGTACTGAGTAGGGCCGCACCCCGTACTGAGTAGGGTCACACCCTGTGATGAATAAGGCCACGGGCTATGTTGAGTAGGGTCGCACCCTGTGTTGAATAGGGCCGCACCTTGTGCCGAGTAGGGCCGCACCCTGTGCTGAGTTGGGTCGCGACCTATAAGCTTTTATGCATGCCTAAGTAACGTCCATGGCAGGGTGCTATATTTTCCATATCAATAAGCCCCCAAGTCGTAGTGTCAAGAGGTAGCGATTTTGGGGCTCCGGATTAACTATGTGACTGTCGCGGAGACTGTGAGGTGAAGTCTCATCTTCCCGTGTCCTCTTACATAAATCGGATCTAGCCGTGTCGTGGCATGTTTGACAGCAAGCGATGACCAAGTACTAAAGAAGGTGTCGTGGCCTGTTTGATACCAGGCGACGGCCAAGTACTGAAGAAGGTGTCGCGACCTGTTTGAGCCCAGGCGGCGACCAAGTACTTAAGAAAGTGCCACGGTCTGTTTGAGCCCAGACGACGACCAAGTAATTAAGAAAGTGTCGAGGCCTATTTGAGCCCAGGCGGTGACCAAGTACTTATGAAAGTGTCGCAACCTATTTGAGCCGAGGCGACGACCAAGTACTTAAGAAGGAGTCGTGACCTGTTCGAGCCCAGGCGGCGACCAAGTACTAAAGAAGGTGTCGTGGCCTATTTGATACCAGGCGACGGCCAAGTACTGAAGAAGGTGTCACCGCCTGTTTGAGCCCAGGCGGTGACCAAGTACTTAAGAAAGTGTCACGACCGATTTGAGCCCAGGCGGCGACCAAGTAATTAAGAAAGTGTCGCGACATACTTGAGCCCAGGCGACGACCAAGTACTTATGAAAGTGCCGCGGCCTGTTTGAGTCGAGGCGACGACCAAGTACTTAAGAAGGTATCGCGACCTATTCGAGCACAGGCGGCGACCAAGTACTAAACAAGGTGCTATGGCCTATTTGATACCAGGCGACGGCCAAGTACTGAAGAAGGTGTCGTAGCCTACTTGAGCCCAGGTGGCGACCAAGTACTTAAGAAAGTGCTGCGGCCTATTTGAGCCCAGGCGACGACCAAGTACTTATTAAAGTGTCGCGGCCTGTTTGAGCCCAGACGGAGGCTAAGTACTAAATAATGTGTCATGACATGTTTGATCCCAGGTGACGGCTACGTACTGAAGAATGTGCCGCACCCTGTTTGGTCCCAGATAGTGACCAAGTACTTAAGAAAGTGTCGCGGCCTGTTTGAGCCGAGGCGGAAACCAAGTACTTAAAAAAGTGCCGCGGCCTATTTGAGCCCAGGCGATGACCAAGTACTTATGAAAGTACCACGGCCTGTTTGAGCCCAGGAGAAGGCTAAGTACTAAATAATGTGCCATGACCTATTTGATCCCAGGCGGCGGCTAAGTACTGAAGAATGTGTCGCACCCTATTTGGTCCCAGGTGGCGACCAAGTACTTAAGAAAGTGTCGCGGCCTGTTTGAGCCCAGGGGGCAACCAAGTACTTATGAAAGTGTCGCGGCCTGTTTGAGCCCAGGCGGCGACCAAGTAATTAAGAAAGTGTCGCGGCCTGTTTGGTACCAGACGACGGCCAAGTACTGAAGAAGGTGCCACAGCCTGTTTAACCCCATACGGCGACCTAGTATTTAAGAATGTGTTACAGCCTGTTTGAACCCAGGCGGCGGCTAAGTACTAAATAATGTGCCGCGGCCTGCTTGATCGTAGGTGGCGGCTAAGTACTGAAGAATGTGCCGTGGCTTGTATGAACCCAGGCGACGTCTAAGTACTAAATAATATGCCGCGGCCTGTTTTATCCCAGACGGTGGCTAAGTACTAAAGAATGTGTCGCACCCTGTTTGGTCCCAAGTGGCGGTTAAGTACTAAAGAATGTTCCATGGCCTATTTGAATCCAGGCGGCGGCTAAGTAGTAAATAATGTGCTGCAACCTGCTTGATCCCAGTCGGTGGCTAAGTACTGAAGAATGTGTCGCACCCTGTTTGGTCCCAGGCGGCGACTAAGTACTAAAGAATGTGTCGCGGCCTGTTTGATCCTAGACGGTGGCTAAGTACTGAAGAATGTGATGCGGCCTGTTTGAACCCAGGTGGAGACTAAGTACTGAAGAATGTGTCGTACCCTGTTTGATCCCAGGCGACGGCTAAGTACTAAAGAATGTGTCGCGGCCTGTTTGAACCCAGGTGGCGACTAAGTACTAAATAATGTGTCGCGTCCTGTATGAACCCAGGCGGCGGTCAAGTACTGGAGAATGTGCTGCAGCCTTGAATTTCTTAAATCTTACTAATAGCTCAACTTTTTGCAAAATTATGCCCAAATTAATTGGGCCTTGGTGACTGGATGTGACCATTCATTTTTTCCTTTGCTTCTATCATTTTCATTATAATGAACCCCCAAGTTACGGTACTAATAATAACTTTAGAGCTGCGGTTGGGTTGCACTCCTGCCGCGGCATCTGAGGTAACATTCTTGTGGGCTTTATGCTGGGCTGCGGCTGAGGATGTTGAATCTGAGACTGCCGCATAAGGAGCAAAAGGAGATGTAGAAGTATTTCAGGCTGCGGCCACTTGTCTATAAAACTTCAATCTTTGCCAAGGCTTTGGCCTTTAATCTATATGTTTATCTTATATGTTCCTTTGCTTGCTTTGATACTTGCTTATTTGATTGGATGATCTTGGAAGATTACTTCAACTGCAATGGACATAAGGTTGCGGCAACACTATGTGAGTGGTTTCTCCAAGAAGGTCGCGGCCTGTTGTGCTTTGCCCTTGCACCTTTCACTTGTCTTTTGCCTTATAGATGTCACAAATTATCTACTCTGTAGGGCTATGATCCCCCAAGTTGCGGTGCCAACGAAATATGGCTTTGGGGCTACGGCTAGTCACCACCACAATAACTTTTAGTCGCTTTAATCTAGTTTCTTGAATAGGTTGCCATTCAGCTGCGGAAGGTTGCAATCCAGCTATGGCATATTAACAATTATGTTCGTCTTTCTCTACAATGTCTTCTGAATGAATTAACTTAACGGCTATAGCCATACTGATAAGGCCGCGGTGGCTGCTGCACCTTTATGGCCCTTGCATCTGAACAATGGACATCTTTAGACATACATGATATTTTTAAACCTTTCCGGGCTGGGTTATGTTATTAAGCCACCCACAGCTAATATACGGGATACTATCAAGCCTCCCCAGGTTGGGTTATGTTATTGAGCCACCCACAGCTAATATTTGGGATACTACTAAGCCTCCCCAGGTTGGGTTATGTTATTAAGCCACCCACAACTAATATACGGGATACTATCAAGCCTCCCCAGGTTGGGTTATGTTATTGATCCACCCACAGCTGATATACGGGATACTATCAAGCCTCCCCGGGCTGGGTTATGTTATTAAGCCACCCACAGCTAATATACGAGATACTATCAAGCCTCCCCAAGCGGGGTTATGTTATTGAGCCACCCACAGCTGTTGATATATATAAATTCATCCCTGGATGGATATTATAAGCCTCCCACCTTGATGATGCATCTCGAAAGCTAAGAACAGGCATTGTAAGCCCTCGTGGCTAATGACGCTTCCCAAAAGCTAAGAACGGGCATTATAAGCCCCCGTGGCTAATGACAGCATTTCGAGAGTAGAGAATTGGCATTGTAAGCCCCTGTGGCTAATAAAATCTCCTTGATTCCTCAGATGCTTTCGTGAATATGATCATCATATGATAAGATATAGTTGCACATCGTGAGGGGAACTTGTGAGCTAATTAAGATCGCAATCCCTCCATAGGTGCATCCAGAAATAATAATAATAATCTTCCGAGATAATTTGTTATTCTTCCTTTGGAATCTGTTTAAGACAAAAGGTCTTTTTGTGAGATGATAGATTATGAAAACAAGAGAGAAATCAGATGTGGCAAAATTTTCTAATTTATATATTTATATATGTATGCTCCAGCTAATGACTTTGTTAATAAAACATAAAGTCTTGAAAATTAGGGCTATAATGAGCTTCATAAAACATAAACAGAAATAGTTGAAATTGGAAAAACTAAGGACAAGATGCGATATGCAACCTCTGTCAGGTTTGGCTGAATCCTTTATGCATTCTTCAGGAATCGCTGCAGCATCCCTTGCCTAACCAGCCTCTTAATTTCATCCTTCAGTGGGAAACACTGTTCGGTATCATGACCATGATCTTTGTGGAATTTGCACCACTTGGCATGGTCCCTCTTATGAGGTGGAGTCTTCAGCATCTCTAGCCACCTGAGCAATTTTTCCTCAATGCTTCCAAGGATATCCTCCCGGTTGGAGTTCAGAGGTTTGTAGTTCTTACATAGCTCATTTTCCTCTTATTTCCTCATCCTCTTTAGGGCCCTGGCCGCGGCCTTGCCTTCCGCGGCCACCGCTTTTAACTGGGATATTTCTTCGGTTTCTGATGCCGTGTCCTTTGGCATAGAGGTAAAGGCTGCATAGTCTATCATGAGGATCCTTTCCACAAAGAAACTGACTTGACCCTGTAGTGAGGCCTGGTGGTCATAAAGATGGTTGATGTGGTCATATAATTGAGCAATCTCATTCTTTACTTTTGTGCTTTGGCTAGAGTTCCCTTTCATTTCTGCTTTGTTAGTATTTGAAAAATATATAATCTGAGACAAGACTAGCATAAGTGAGTAATCACAAAATATAGGATAAACCAAATATAAAGTTGGGATGCAGCTCTTGCACTGCTTTGCACTGCTGCATGATACTACTGCCGAGGCCGCGGCTAGTGAAGTACATAGGTTTATCGTCATGGCCTTTGAATGATATTACTGATGAGGCCGCAGCCAGTAAGGCACATAAGTGCACTGTCGTGGCCTTTGAATGATATTACTGATGAGGCCGCGGCCAGTAAGGCACATAAGTGCACTGTCATGACCTTTTAATGATATTCACTAAGGTTGAGCAGGAGACCACCCGAATCCGTTCCTTGATGTTTTGAAGCTTCTGTAACACACCTGCCCCAGTAGAGGCCGCAGCATTTAAGGTAGTTGAACTACCACACCGCATCCCTACTTAGACAGTGAGGGAAAATCCTAAAATTGAAACCCAAAAATTGAGTTTTTCTCCCGAAACCCGTGGACAGCATACCTACTAGGGTCTATCCATGAGAGAATAACCTCTCGGTGCACATAATGGCACAATTATAATGATAAACCCTGGATCATAGGCAAAGAACAAAAAGGAAGTAAATATCACTCTTCCCTAATCACCCACCTTTAAAGGGCTAAAGCCCATCAAGCCTTCCAGCTTTATCTAGGCGGGGCGATATCACAAGGGTATGTAAAATAGATATAAGGTCATAAAATGGAGACCCGAGAGCAGATCTGAAGGTACGAAATACCCATTTAAGGGTGTAAGTATAAAATAGAGCTCAATAACCAAAATTTACTCATGCGATGATGATCCAGAGGATTCCCATGAATAGAACAAGGTGTTTAAGAACTAGAAACATAGAGAAACAAGATTAGAATATCTCGTTTTTCACAGACGGCACCAGATTAATGATACTAGAAATTGGCCATAAGACGTTCTCATACTAGCAAGTCAAGAGTAAAGTGTGTAATAAACACGTAAAGCAAGTAAATAGAGAGAAGACACGATATAGAGTGGTTCAGCCTTTAAAATAGGCCTACATCCACCGTGTTTCTCCGTTCTCATTATATGCGTTGCATTGTATAATATAATCGTGCCTAAAGAGGTGTATAAGTATGAGAATAAAGGAGAGTACATGGCAGTATTGAGGATTTCGGTGTTCCGAAGAGGTGGTTGAGAGGTAGATGTGTGGCCTCCAAGTCGCATGTTGAGGTTGTGTAGAGAGAATCTGTATTGTAGAATCTGCCTCGAGCGTGTGGAATTGATCTATCTCGAGGTGTGGACCTTTATTTATAGGAGGTATGTGAGTTGTGTCATGTTCCCTGAGCACGTGATATATATGAAGTCTAGAGTAGCTATCAATGAGGGGGATGCAGCCTGTAAGGCAGTCATATTAAGTGCCTCATCCTACATAGTATAAGGTTGCATCCAGCGTAGCAGAAGGCTGCGTCCGGCATGAGGATAAAGCTGTGGGTGCCGCACCATGTAGTATAAGGCTGCGTCCTGTATGTAAGGGCAAGTGGTATGTGCCTCACCCTGTACTGGAGCTATGACCGAGAAGGCCGCACCCTGTTAGTGAGGATGGCAGAGTTGGGTGCCTCGCCCTGTGTAATATAAGGCTGCACCCTGCATATGAGGCTGAAGTCATGGGTACCGCACCCTGCATAGCATAAGGCTGCATCCTGTATGAGTGCAGCACCATGTACTGAGTAGGGCCGCACCCTGTGATGAATAGGGCCACGGCCTATGTTGAGTAGGTCCGCACCCTGTGCCTGGTAGGTTCGCACCCTGTGCCGAGTAGAGCCGCACCCTATGCTGAGTTGGGCCGCGGCCTATAAGCTTTTATGCATGCCTAAGTAATGTCCGCGGCAGGGTGCTATATTTTCCATATCAACAATATGATCTTATGTCGCAGAGATATTGAGTTGGGTATTCGATGTTAAGGATGCGGAACTGTATAGACAGTCAAGGAATCAGGTATATTTGAGGGCCTCCTACTTAGTGCTTGAGGCTAAAACTGTTAGACTAGGGAGATTGAGCCTAAGTTAATTATAAGACTTGCACAGCGATAGATTTCGGCCAAAGTGTGGAGCTAATTGAAGATCGTGGATCTACGGATTTGGACAGGAGGGGAGGCTACTGGTTGTGGCATGAATAGGTCAAAGATACCTAGAATAAGGCCGTAGAGATTGTTATAAGTCTAAGGTTATAAAAATATAGGTCATGGACTTTGAGGTTGAACCATAGGAGATTGAACAATGGGGGAAACCGTAGAGTGACCATTAAAACATTGAGCCTTAACTCTTTGGGGTAATATAAGGGATTGGGATATATTGTTCTTTCATTTCTTATATTCTTATTATGCGCATTCTTTGATATTTCCATTATCTTTGTAGTATATCTTTTCATTGCTAGTACTAACATTTATGGGTGGGTTTAGGACTCTAATTCAAACCCTTACTGAGCTATTTGATTTCAACTCTTCTATATCCCTTATTTCCTCAGGATAGAGGTTATGGAGACATGTAGTTAAGGAGTAAAATGTGGAGACTGCGGCCTACTAATAGAGGTCATGGTTTGTTTCATGGAGTTTTGTATTTGAGAAATGTTTATTTAAAGCATGTTTAGATCTTATATATTTCACTCTTAGTTATATTGACTCGGTTTTACAGTTTCGTGTTATAGATGTGTAAGGATTTGATGGCATGTATTAGAGACTATTATGACTATCAATGAATTTGAAATCTTAGTAGAAGATTCCTCTTATGTGGTGTATTATCAATTATGATGAATTATTAAATATGCAAACTCTGATGTGGAGGCCGAGGCCTCATATAGCCCACTATTGAGTAAGGATTTCCCTAATAATATTTAAGTTTTGATTTTTCATAAGAAAAAGTGATCTAGTATCCGTGATCAAATAGGGTAGGCCATGGGGGCTTACAAATGGTATCATAAAGTTCGACCTTGGACACTTTAGGAGTATTAAAAGACATTTAATCTAAGTAAATTTACTAGTATAACTAGTCCTAGGACAATAGACTTATACATGTGCAAATTTTAATCAAGAAACTATGACAATAGGTAATGGTAAAGAGCTCAAGGAATCTGCTCAACAATGAGGCTGCGCCTGTTGTTCCTAACATTGTACTAGAGGTGATAGTTGGGTTCATGAAAGCCTTATCTAGGGCCATGTCTATAAGGACAGGCAAGGAAAGACCAGTGCACTACACTATTGAGCACTTTAAGAACTTAGTACCCGAGCCCTTTAAGGGATATCCTGATCCATTAAAGCCAACGCCTGGATAAGGAAGATAGAAAAAATCTTTGAAGTTTTGAAATGCTCGTATGAGAAAAACGTTCCCTTTACGTCTTCTACGTTTATGGTCGAGGCTGATCACTGGTGGTCCACGATCCAAAGAACCCAGGTGGCGAGGAGAGGTCGTGATCATGTGCTGGGCTAGATTCAAGATGATCTTTTTGGAGTAGTATTTCCTAACCTCGACCAAGGATAAACTAGAAGTGGGATTCATGGATCTAACTCAAGGAACCATGTCCGTCGATGAATATGAAATAATGTCAGTGGAACTATCACACTTTTCCCCTACCTGCTTGACTCTGAGAAAAAAAAAAGATAAAAGGTTTAGAATGGATTTGAAGCGTGGGCTCCATAGTAGGGTTATGAGGTTGAGGCTACAGACTTATACATGACTCGTTGACATAGCCCAAATCATCAAGAAATTCTTTGAAGATGAGAAAGGGAGCGAGGAAAGAAGAGAAGTCAATGCAGTAAGCTTTAAAGTCACGATTTAATAAATAGGAATAAAGGGCCACTTTTCAAAGGCTTGCTTTTTGGGAATGAGTTTTTACAACTGCGGTAATCCAGGCCATAAGTCCAAGGACTATAAGCTGCCAAAGATGGATATAGATAATCCATGGGCTCAGCCACAGTCTTCACCCTAAATTCCAAGAAAGATGAGAAGGCGAAGAATGATATAGCAGGTATATTACTATTGGTGATAGAAATCCCTATGTAATTTTTTATTCTGGGGCCACATATTATTTTGTATCCACTATTTTTGCACGAAAGTTTAAGAACAAGCCTAAGGTGTTGGACCCTCCATTAGTAGTTGACACCCTAGTAGGAGTTTCCTCATAGTTCGCGTCTATCTTAAAAGGGTTTTCCATAAAAATAGGAGAGCATCATTTCGAAGTCGACTTGATTCCCTTGTTAATAGAAGATTTTGATGTGATTTTAGGCATGGATTGGTTATCCACCCATTTTTCAAAGATAAATTGTGCTACTAAGGAGATTGCCTTATGTATGCCGAGATAGGTCGAGATTAGTTTTACGGGAGCTATACCCAAGAGAAAACCTTTGTCAATATCATCCTTGAGGGATAGGAAGATTATTAATGGAGGATATCGGGGATACTTATCATATGTGAAGGATATTGAAAAGAATGTGGCCACCTTAGAAGATGTTCTTATGAATGCGGACTATAGCTAAGTTTTCCTAGAAGAATTGTTAGGGATTCCTCCTAATAGAGAAATTGAGTTACCATTAATTTTGCACTAGAGGTCGCGACCAGTTCTAAGGCATCATATAGATGGCCCCGCGGAGTTGAAGAAATTAAAGGAGTAATTGGAGGACTTGATAGGTCGCGTACTAGCCCATGGGTGCCCCAGTGCTATTTGTATAGAAAAATGATCGATCTATGAGGATGTTCATAGATTATATGGAATTGAACAAGATGACGGTGAAGAATAAATATCCTTTGCCTGAGATTGATGTTCTTTTTGACTAATTAAAGGACGCTAGATATTTTTCTAAGATTTATCTGAGATCGGGATATCACCAACTTAAGAATAGAAATGAGTACATTCATATAACAACCTTTAGAACTACGTACGATCATTATGAGTTTGTAGTGATGCCTTTCGGGCTAACCAATGCCCCGATAATTTTTATGGATTTGATGAATAGGGTGTTTAGGCCATTCTTGGACAATTTTTTATTACTTTAATTGATGATATACTAATTTATTATATGTCATAAGAGGAGCATGAGGAAAACCAATGCGAAATGTTTAAGGTTATTAGGAAAGATAAGTTATATGCAAAGTTTTCCAAGTGTGAATTCTAGTTGAGGAAATTTCCTTCTTTGGCCACATAGTAAATAAGAATGGATTGGCTATGGACACAGGAAAGGTCGCGACCATTATTTATTGGGAGACTCCATCTATAGTAATCGAGGTAGTAAGGAGGATACTATAGAAGGTTTACAGAAGTATTTTTCAAGATAGTCATGCCCTTGACCCAGTTAACAAAAATACAATAAATTTGTATGATCCGCAAAATGTTCAGGAATTGAAGAAAAAGTTATAGGCCATGCTTATATTGACTTTACCTAAAGAAGAAGGCGGTTTTGTGATTTATAATGGAGCTTCAGACCGTGTCCTTAGTTGTGTGTTGATGCAGAATAGAAAGCTGATTGATTATGCCTCTAGACAACTGAGGCCACATGAGAAGAATTACCTCACCTATGACTTAGAGCTAGCCGCAGCAGTGTTTACTTAAAAATTTAGAGATTTTATTTATATGCAGAGAGTTGTGAGATATTCATGGATCATAAGAGTTTGAATTAAATTTTCACTCAAAGATATTTGAACATGAGACAACATAGGTGGTCATAATTAATAGAGGATTATTATTGTTCAATTAAGAATCACTCGGGAAAAGTCAATGTGGTGGATGATGCCTTAAGTAAAAAAGGTTCCATTAGCGCTTTGAGGACCATAAGTTAAAAAATAATTTAAGAGGTGTTTAGAGTATGGGGATTGAGGTCAGAGGCCATGAATAATTGAAGGTACTAGAAGTTGAATCAAGTTTGATTGAGAAGATAATGGGCGTCATAAGACGCGGACCCTGATCTATAAAAAATTCATGGTCTTATAGAGAAAGGAGAGAACTCAACCTTCAGGATTGATGATCGTAAAAGCCTACAATTTGGGATAAAAATTTGTGTGGCGCGAAATGATAAGGTAAAGGCTAATGTATTAGAAGGAGGACATTCCTCACCCTTTGTGATTTATCCTAGAAGCACCAAAATGTACCAAAACTTGAAGGAAAAATTTGGGTGGACTAACATCAAAAGAGAGAACGCGAAGTTCGTGGCTAAGTGTTTAATGTGACAGGAAGTTAAGGCCAAGCGCCAAAGACTAGCTAGGTTGTTACAACCCTTGCCTATTCTAGAATGGAAGTGGGAGAATATTTCCATAAACTTTATAGTTGGATTGTCACAAACTCAGAGAGGGATGGATTCCATTTGGCTTATTATGATAGATGGACCAAGTATGCACAGTTATTGGTTATTAATACCACGAATAATGTTAATTACTTAGCCAAACTTTTCATCAAAGATATTGTAAGACTCCATGGAGTCCCTTTGACCATACTGTCCGATCGCGACCCTAGATTTACCTCAGGATTTTGGAAAAGCTTTCAAAGATCAATGGGAACATGCCTGGATTTCAGTATGGCTTTTCATCCACAGATAGATGGACAAAATAGAGATAACCAATCAGAACCCTGAGGATATGTTGAGGGCATGTATTTTAAATTTCCATGGCAGTTGGGAACACCACTTACCCTTAGTGAGTTCACGTATAATAAAAGTTATTAATAAAGTATTAAGATGTCCCCTTATGATGCTTTATATGGGATAAGGTATTGCAGCCCTTTGTGTTGGGATGAGGTGGGATAGAGACAACTACAGGGGATATAATTAGTTAAAGAGACCACAGCCAAAGTACGATAGATCCAAGAAAGGCTACAAAGCACTACGAGCAGGAAGGAGAGTTGGGTTAATATCAAGGGAATGGATGTGGGATTAAAGATCGAGCACCACTCATTCCTTAATGTTTCCCCTTAAAAGGGAGTTATGATGTTTGGAAAGAAGGTTAAATGAGCCTGCAATATATTGGGCTATTTTATGTTCTTGAAAGGATTGGGAAGACTTCGTACAAACTAGCCTTGCCCCCAAACTTATCCTATGTGCACAATGTGTTTCACGTTTTAATATTGTGGAACTACATTAGAGACCGTGACCATATTATTAACCATGAACCTAGTGAGATCAACAGAGATTTGAGTTATAATGAGGCTCCAATTCGTTATTAGAAAGGAAAGAAAAGCATTTGAGGTCAAATATAATTCCCTAGTCAAAGTGATTTGGGGACACCAGGTCACGAAAGAGGCCACTTAGTACCCACATTTATTCTAAAGTATGAATTATGTTTTTTCTTTAAAGTTATTAAATTTTGAGGAAGTAATTTCCTAATTTGGGGAAGTTGTAACAACCCTTACCTATATAAGGCTGTGACCAGTTTGGTAGCCATGGACAGAAGTGATTACCTGATGTAAAGGCCATGAATAAGTCATAAAGTCACGAAGAGTGCGGAAGGCGTATTGTGATTACTTTATGCCACAGAATTCTAGTAAGTCCATGTCCTAAGGTTTTAGAGGTCGTGGCATGTGTTGATACGAACTTGGCCCTTTGAAAAAAAAGAAGGGTAATTGTGGAAAAGATTTTATAAAAGAGGAAAACCTAGTTTCCTAGTAATTACTATATATAGCTACCCTTAACACACTTTCCAAGAGAAATATAAATCCTAAATTCCTACTTTAAAGAGAGAAAGTGAGATTTTGAGTAGAAGGGAAGGTGATGCCAGAATGAGGTTGTTTACGTCAAGAAGAACGAGGTCCTAGAGGCGTTGGAAGGCTATTATTCTTCATATTAGATACATAAAGGTAAGGTATATGTCCTCATTTTTTTCTTCCTTATTTATACTTAGTATCTATGTTTTCCATTGTATAAGATGAGCCCTTTGTGTAATCTGGGTATGTCCATGGATTGTTACTGTCCATAGTGTAATTTAGGTGTGTTCATGGAGTTCTACTAGTCATAGTGTAATTTTGATATGTCCATGGAGTTCTATTATTCATAATGTATTCTGGATATGTCCATACAGCCCTACTGTTCATATGATTTTTGGGGTTTATAGGCCATGGACAGTTACTGTTAATCAAGAGAGTATGATCTTAGAGGTTTTCTCTTAAAGTTCTTGAGATGAGATCTTGGCATTAGAGAGTGAGCATTTTGAGGATGTTGTTGTTGATCTTAGGATATTCATTTAGGATTTTGCCTTTGATCTTTGAATATTTGAGTTGGGAGTAAATTAGGGTTTTAAACCTTCATTTTACTAAAATAACCTTGATGTTGAAGATAACAAATTCTAACTATTTTTTTGAGGTCGTAGTCTATTAGTAAAGACCGTGGAGTTTTACGGCAGTATGATATTATGTCACAGAGATCGTGAGTTGAGGATTAGATGTTAAGTTTGCGGTACTATATAGTCGGGTCAAGACATCATGTCTATTTGAGGGCCTCATGTTTAGTGCTTAAGGTCAAAATGGTTAACCTAAGGAGATTGAGACTTGGTTAACTATGGGGCTTACACGCGGTAGAGCTCGACCAAGGTGTGGAACTAATAGCAGACCATGGATCCACCATTGTGAATTTAATCATGAGAGGAGGCTTCAGACTGTGGCATGACTAGGTCAGAGATACCTAGAATAAGGTCGTAGAGATTGTAAGAAGCCCAAGGTTATAAAAATATAGGCCGGGGATTTTCAGGGCAAACCGTGGGAGATTAATCCATAAGGGAAGCCATGGAGTCACCTTTGGGAGATTGACCCTTAGGTCTATGAGGTAATTTGAGGGGTTAGGAAATACTATTCTTTCGTTTCCTATTTTCTTATTATGCACATTCTTTGATATTTACGTTGTTTTGTTAGTATATCTTTTCATTGTTAGTACTAACATTTATATGTGGGCTTATGACTTTGATTAAACCCTTGTTGAGCTATTTAAGCTTACCCCTTTTATATTCCTTATTTCCTCACGACAGATGCCCTGAGATATGTAGTTAAGGAGTAAAGATGTAGAGATTGTGACCTACTAATAGAGGTCATACATATTTTGTAGCATGGAGTTTTGTTTTTTATAAATGTTTATTCGAAGCATGTTTAAACCTTATAAATTTCACTTTTAGTTGTATTAACTCAGTTTTAAAATTTTGCATTATAGATTGTATGTGGAAGGATTTAATGTCATGTATTAGAGACTATTATGATTATCAATTAATTTGAAAGCTTAGTAAATGATTCCTCTTATGTGGGGAATTATCAATTGTGATGACTTATTAAATCTACAAACTCTGATATAGAGGCCTAGGCCTCCTATAAGCTACGACTTTTTAAGGATTTACCTAATAATAGTTAGGTTTTAATTTTTTATGAGAAAAAGTCATCTAGCGTCAGCGGCCAAACAGGGCAGGCCGCGAGGCGTTACAGTTGGACTCGAGCATCATCGTCTGATATCGGATATAGCCAATGGAGTAAGGTGTCACGGTTTAATATCGAATATAGCCATTGGTGTTATCATTTATCATTTGGGTATGAACTATCTTGAAGCACTATATCATAAATTTGGCGTAGTATTAGAAAAAGTTATTGCTAGCATTTAAGTTAGAATGTTATGTCTTCGGGGAGTGGATACTCATCACTCGACCTTATGGACGCAGTGAGGGATGCACGATTTTTGTTTAGGGGGAGCTTAATTTTTTATTGGTGCAGGGGTTCGGGGGCGAGGCGATTTTGGGGGGGGTTAAATCGAGTTTTATACAAATTTTAGGGTTATTTTTTGTTTTCCAACAATTTTTTACCCCAAATAAAATATATAAAATTATAATACCTTACCACTGTAATCATATTATGACTAAAAATGCATTTAACAATATTATGCCTAAAAATACATTTAACCTTTAACATTTATTCTGCCTAAATATAAACATTAAATATTAACTAATAACATTTAACAATATTATTTAATAATGACATTTAATATTAACTAATAACATTTAATATTAAACAATGTATTATAACGGCTGTTAACATCATCTTTAACTAACATTAACTGTTGATAAATGTTGACTAATATTAACACCGTACATGGAAATTGTATTATGGAAACTAATATTTAACACTTTCAAATTAACAGTAGACAAAAAATTTAACTGATGGTAACAGCATACACAGCATAAATGTTAAATGTCGGAGAAAGCTAGACAAATCAATATCTTGCCGGAGTAACAACTACGAAGACAGAGAGGTGAGGGCCGCCGGAGAAAGCTAAACAGTGGAGAGAAAGAGAGAGGTAAACATCGGAGAGCGAGAGAGAGATGAGGGCCATTGAGGTTGTGTAAGAGAAATAGAGAAGTAGATAGAAAAAATGAGACGGCGTTTAGGTTTAAAGATTCAAAACCTCTTAAAAATCACCTTTTACTTATTTTTTTTACACCACACACCCCTAAATTTGTTTCTCGGTATTTTCTTTTGAAAATCAGAGGAGGATCCTGTAATACCCTGTATTTCTGAATATTCCATTTAATTAGATTGGAGAATTAAATGAGAAAATACCGTCTTGATTTAAATTACGTAAGAGTAGTAATTTAAAGAGTTTTATTTAAAATTGTAATTATGGTATATTAATCGGAAGATAGATACCGGTATATATTGCATCATTTTTATTTACTTAGTGCGAGTGGTAAATAGTTACTTAACGCGTGTAGACCGTGTTGGGGTGAGAACGAGTAATATTTTTTAAGTGACTCAAATGATAATTTAGAGGTCACCAATGAGTCCGGAAGGGTCAAATTAGTCAAAATAGTATACCCGGGGGTACTAGTTGAGTCCCGGGGCAATTTTGGACTAAACCGAGACCGTTCGGGGGCGTTTTGGTCTTTTAACATAAGAGGGTAAGGAGACCTACGAAATTTAGAGTTTTATATCAGCCGTATGATAGAGGAATTAGGGTTAGAACACCCATGACAAACACCAATACCATTAGAGAGAAGAGAGGCACAACTTTCTAAAGCAAAAAGAAGATTTGGGAAGGATTCAAAGGGATTTCTACCATCTACTTGTTGGAGAAGAAGGATTGAAGGATGAAGATCATCAATCATCAACAAGAACCACGAAATCAGACCCTATTGATCATAAGGCAAGTTGTTTATTACAAAAATTTATAAATTTATAATACCCATGTGTAGGGTTTTGAATAGTTTTGTTTAAATCAATATTTTGATTGAAGAAAGATGTTATTTATGCATGTTGGGATAGGAATCGCATGTAGAGTGATTTAAACAATGTAGAGGATTAATATTTAGATTAGACTTGATGATTTTTGGAATAAAAATCTGGATTTTGAATGATAATATGGGAAGAACACCATAACTAGGGTTTCAAGAAATTCTGGGTTTTAATTCATTATTTCTTTAAAGTAATTGGAGTTTTGATGTAATTGACACGTTAGAAACTGTCCTAGTATATGTGGAAATATGTTAGGATCATTGGATAAAAGTTTGGTGGACAATAATGGAGTTTGGAAATGTGTTAATGGAGGAGGCGATCAACGAAGAAGACAGACTGCGTCTGTCCCTGTTCGATCGATCGATCGATCTTGAACTATCGATCGATCGACTATGTCGATCGATCGAACCCAGCCGTCGATCGATCGACGCAAGCTTTTTTCCCGAAAATTTTGTGTTTAATCCTTCGTTGAGTTCGGGAATGAATGGGTATTCTAGGAATTATATTATACTTATATGGGAGTAAGAATAAGACCAGTAGGTATATTGTTGAGGTCCAATAAGGCCATTGGGTGTAGGGCTTTGATTATGGACCGAGGAGAATAATCCGATTTAGTAGAGTATCGGGGACTTCGAAAATTGAGTTACGGGGCGAAGTAAATTCAATTTAAGTAATAGACCAGTAGGGTAAGAAAGAACTACTGAAATTATATGTAAGGGGTAACTAGGACCCTTAGAGTTGTGTGAATACTCAAATAAATACGATTAATGAGATAAATCGTAAAGCGAATATTGTACGGTAGATATATGGGATTAAAATATTACGTGCGTATATGATTAATAGGTCGGGCGTGTACCTACTGAATTATGTGATCTTTTAGGTAGAGAGATTATACCTAAATTAATTATGTTAGGGTCGATGAGACATTCCGAACTAACATAAAGTATTATAAGTTTGGGGTCGATGAGAAATACCGAACCAAACTTTGAACTGGTGTCGCGATGAGAGAGTCCCGAACCAGAATATGTGTATATATATATTTTTAAAATAATTGGGGTCGATGTATCATGCCGAGCCAATTCTTACTTGGGGTCGATGAATCATTCCGAACCAAGAGTCCTTTACGTGTGTAAAAAGGACAAAATAGTAATGACTGATATTTAGTATATATTGTGTGTGAAATATATATACTTGATGATATTCTACTTCTGTGTATTAGTAGATTAATATATATTATGTATTTAAAGATATATACTGAATTGGTAAGTTAAGTAGTGAAACTTAATTACGAAATGAACCTTTAGATAGAGAAAATCTATTTAGTAATTCAAGTAGCGAAACTTAATTACATAAGTGGGAAAGTCAACAATTGTGAAAATTGTAGTAATTTTAGTAGTGAAGCTAAATGAGAAATCTTGAAAAATAACATAGATGAAATGTTACTTGAGAATTAATTAACATACGCGAGATGTTAGTAAAACGGTTGTACTGTATGGGCGGTACTGGAACTTGGGTACAGATAAGTTCAGTTTACTACTTTGGTTTTAGTTAGTTTGAGAAGTATGGCTAGACAAACTAAGTGTGGAACGTTAGGTGTGCACCAAAGATGAGGGGTGAGTTAACTCAAGAGAGTGTACGAGAACCTAACATGTGTAATCAATAACAGCATTTTATATTGTGATAAACGCTTGCTAAATATTTTCAAAATGTTTTGAGTACTAACTCTTGCTATAAAATATTTTCAAAACCTTTTAGGTGTCCAGCCACAGGGACGCCATGCGTGATGATTCCATTCCAGACTCGGAGCTGTAGCACAGTGGATGCTTACAGGATTTGACTAGACGATATCTCTCATTCAGATCTAGCACAGGACCTCACACTCTTCTATGTATGGACTTGTGGTCCGGTATTAGTCTCAGATGTTAGTTTCAGACTAGTGGTTATTCTATTATTGTTTGGGATTTTTAGCCGATGGTTTATTCGGTATACTTTTGTTCTGTTGTACTTTTACTTTGATGTTTAAATTATAGTACATGATTATTCGTACTTTGTTCCGCAGGGTCGATTTTTCTGTTTTAAGAAAGATAAAATTTGGCACCGGTCTAATTTTACTTAGGGGATTAGTAATTAAAAAGTTTTCGACAGTGATGCTAAGAATGAACCATTTGAGAAACCTGTTTTAATTTAATGAAGGCCTGATCATCCGATGTTTAATTAGGCGGGGTGTCACAGATCCTTCGGCCCTCATCGCCCCCTTGAATCTGCCCCTGTATGAACGTCTTTTCCTGCCAAACATATACGTCCAAAATTAATCAAACAATGTTATGTGTCATTCTATTAAATTATTATTGGAGTTAACACATGGGGCAATTCACATGAGGTGGTCAATAAATGTGAAAAGTACAACTTTATATAATTAAAATTATCTCGAGGTGAGAGTGCGCATTTAGAAATCATGATGCCAAAGTAACTATCAACGTTCATATCTTTAAAGAAAACTCATAGAGGTGGTGTTGTGACTGTGTTATCATGACAGGAATAAAATTCTTAACAATTTGTGTATACAAACATTTATTAATATCAAGGTGCAAATAAGAGTTGAGAGTGATTCGCAAATTAAAAAGGTAAGAAACATACAAGGCCTTTAAATCTAAATCATTTTGAGGGGGGACCTTCGGTGTTCATATTACCTAGGATAGTATTATAAAAAAAAGTTGTTAATGTTTGGATTACTAAGAATGATTAACGAAAAATATATATGTGTGATTGCAATCACAATATTTCGTCAAAGATTAATTTATTCATGTATAAAAATCATTTGCTAGCTAGAAAATCAAAGCTAGTTTGTGTGACACCCCGCCTAATTAAATACCGGGCGATCACTCCTTTATTAAATTAAAATCAAGGTGAACAGTTGGTTCATTCTTAGCATCACTGTCGTAAAAATAACTTTTTCCAAATTAACACCCTAATTAGTTAAGCTAAGTGTCAAAACCATTTTTCAACATTTCTGACCAATTTTATTTTTAAAGGAAAATTATTGATTTAATTAGTAACAACATTTTCAATAAGTAAGAATCATACAACAATTATCCTGGAACATAATCCAATTACATTAAACATTCAACATCCAACATCCCAACAATTAAAACTTAATGTAAAACATACATGCTGAATAAATCCCAAAGTAACAGTACTAGAAATAATTGAAATACAAATGTCCCAACAAAACAGATAAATAGTGGAAAGGGCGACACATGCCCCAATAATTGAGAATCATAGGAGTGGAATCAAGTAAATGAAATCGTCTAAGAAGGTGGCCTGCAACTCCCACCTAAGCTGCAGCACGTTCCTTCCAAGGGATCCTAAGCAAGACGCCCCTGTGGCTGGGCACCTGTAGTACATACATATATATATATATATATATACAAGAGAGAGAGAGAGAGAAAAACGGGTCAGAGCCCGATAGTGTGTATGATTTAAAAATTGTTTAGCAAGTATTTAAATTGATACAGGACAATGCAACAACATATTAGTGCGACACTCTCTTGAGAAATTCTCACCTCTCTTCTAATGTGCACACCTATCGCACTAACCTTCCCAGTGGTTTGTCTCATCATATATCACGCTATCCTTTCCCAATGGTTTAACTTATCTTAGGTTATTCGCAGGATTCAAAATTTAACGATTCAATTATTTGAAAAGAATATTTCAATTAGTAACCAAAGTTCTCATTTTAACTTTATAAATCAATAAAGTTTTCCAGTGTCATATTATACTTTCTCAAAACAAGTATTTACAATATGAGTCATCAACAATATCCTACATATCAAATCACAGTAGGCAGTTCCAGATTTCAGAATTTCATATATATATATATATTAACTACTCGTAAAATATATATATATATCATAACAGCACCCCAAATAAAAACTATGGTGCGGGCATACTCTACTATCCAATCCCCGTATCACTCGTACTAAGGGAAATACAAATTTGGAATCACTCTCGAACTATATTAACACATACTCAAACAATATTGAGGCGAAGCATAGATTCCAAGTCTCTAAGAGGATAGCATATGTCTGCGTCTCTTACGACCGTCTGAACTATCACTGCTATAGCCTGTACCAAGGATATCTATACACAAGCAATATGAGGCGAAGCATAGATTCCAAGTCTCTAAGAGGAAAGTACAAACCCACGTATCTTAGGACTGTCTGAACTATCATTCCGATAGCCTGTACCAAGGATATCTATCTTCTAGGGTACAATTCAATATCCCCCATAAAGGTCCCATCGAGATAAGACTGTCCCAGCGCGGTAACCTCAGGGATAGCAAGTAGCGTGGGCATATTTTTCACACATAGATAGCATATGTATACACAATCATATAACTATTCTAATATTACCATATCAATAATGGGTATATTCTCAAATCCCATAGTTACGACTTTTAATCCATATTATCATATTTTAGTACACACTTATAACGGTTCGTTTCTAACCTTGATTCTGTATTATTCCAACGTACCACACAACTCTCATGGCTCCAAATTATAAAATTCAGTAGGTATACACATTTGTCCCAAAGTAACTCTCTTACGTGTCTCTTTCTTTAAATCATAAATTCACCGACCCTTATGTAATTATCCCAAAATACAACCTTTTCCCGACATCAAGGGTCCCAAAATTTATTCACATGTCCTACTGGTCTTCCCTATCTCCCAAAACATTTTATTAAGGATGCCCAAGAATTATTTCACAATAAATTGAACTTAACTAATTTAGAAAGGGAAATAGGAGTCTGTCAGGAGGGGTCGATCGATCGAGGTCTGGGGCTCGATCGATCGAACCTTCGATCGATCGAAGCTCTGGGCTCGATCGATCGATCAAGCAGGTATTGCGATTTCTGCAGAATTGCAGTTACGGGTTTTATCTTCTAACCTTCACCAAATCCATATTTTTCAATCCCAAACGTCACAAAAATTGTACTATTAACATTGTATCATCCTACTGGGTATTTCTAACGTGAAGCATGAGGATTTCTATCAATATACATGGATTAACAGCCCAAAATTTATTATAATTATCAAGAACCCTAGAATTCTCTTAAACATGGTTCTAACAAGTATTTCCAGAAATTTCCTTCTTTTAAACATCATAATTTCGTGGGTAATTCCTTTACATGGCAAGGGTTTCCAGAATTATCATTTAAACCATAACTACATGCGATTCCTATCTCAAATCTTTGGTTTTCTTCCATAAAAACTCATTCTAATTACTCCTAAACTAATATGAAAGATGCACCAACGAAATAAGCAAGATAAACACTTGCCTGGGATTTTTGGTGTTCTGATTTGCAGATGATTTTGGTGTGGTTCCGTAGCCCGTCGCGCGATATACGCGTTGGTGGTGGCGGCGGTGCAAACGGATGGATTTTGGGCCTTGGATTGCCTTGGAAGCTTTCTCCTTCCCTCTCCTATGGCCGTCACTTGTCTTTGGTTGTTCTAACCCTAGAAGACAACCTTAGACATCTGATATAACCCTTAGAATTTCGTGGGTTTAATTACCCATAATTGTGAAATGTCCAAAACGCCCTCCCGAGGTACTAATTAGACCTAAAAACGCCCCGAGACCCAAACTAAATCCTCAGGTACACTTTTCTGACTATCTCGACCCTTCCGGACGCGTTGGCGTACTCAAAACGACCATACAAACGACATAGAAAATATTCACTTTTATTTTTCACTATTTAGTCCCGACGCGACACGGGCGCGTCCCGACTCAAATTTCCAAAATTGTCATTTTATTCACTCGTGACATTCAATATAACCAATATTACATATTACTTTGCTCATTAGTAATATTCAACAAATTTCCCATAATTACTAACTCTCGTCACGTTAATAAATATAACATAATTAATTTCCGGATTTTTATTAAATAATTAACTCACATTAAATTTAATAAATCCTCAAATTAATATAGCATAAAATACGGGGTATTACATACTTCCCTCCTAATAACGAAATTTCGTCCCGAAATTCGGAAAACAAGGCATACCTAGTAAGAACAAATCTGGATATCTCTCGCGCATATCGGCCTCGCGCTCCCAAGTGGATTCCTCCATATTATGATGCTCCCACTGAACTCGCACAAGTGGAACTATCTTCGACCTCAATCTCCTCTCACTATAGTCTTGGATAGCCACAGGTCTCTCCTCGTAAGAGCTGTCCGGCTGTAAGTCTATCTCATCTATCGCAATGTGAGTATGGGCCATATCATCCCGAAGATACCGTCTCAACGACGAGATGTGGAATACATCGTGAATGCGATGCAAATGTTCTGGCAGTCCCAATCTGTATGCTACCGGCCCAATCCTCTCGATGATGGGAAATGGTCCCACGTACCTCAGGGCCAATTTCCCCTTCTTCCCGAACCTCATCACTCCTTTCATATGAGATACACGTAGTAACACTTGGTCCCCCACATTAAACTCTTGGAAGAATCGTTTCGCATAGGCGTAGCTCTTCTGCCTGTCCTGGGCTACTCGAATGCGACTTCTGATCATCTCAATCCTCGCGGAGGTTTCCTGAATTACCTCCGGTCCTAGAAACTTGTTATCCCCCACCTCGAGCCAACAAGTTGGAGAACGACAAGGCCTGCCATACAAAGCCTCAAATAGAGCCATACCAATCGTAAACTAATAAGAGTTATTATAAGCAAACTCTACCAGTGGAAGATATGGCTCCCAACCTCCTCCAAAATCAAGAACACACATGCGTAGCATATCCTCTAACATCCGATTAGTACGCTCTGTCTATCCATTTGTCTGTGGGTGATAAGCTGAACTCAACCTCAACTCAGTACCCATAGCCTCCTGAAAGCTTTCCCAGAAACGTGACACGAAAATCTTGTCTCTATCTGACACAATATTCAGGGGCACCTCATGTAATCTGACAACCTCAGCAATGAACAACTGAGCATACTGACCCGTGGTATAGTCTGTCCGCACCGGCAGAAAATGAGCCACCTTGGTCAAACGGTCTACAATCACCCAGATAGAATCGTGGCCCCGCTGTGATGTAGGCAACCCTGTAATAAAATCCATGGAAATACTCTCCCACTTCCACACGGGTATTTCCAATGGCTGAAGCAATCCTGACGGTTTCTGATGGTCCACCTTCACCAGCTGGCAGGTAGAACACTTGGACACGAACTCAGCAATGTCCTTCTTCACCCCACTCCACCAGTATTGCCTCCTCATATCCCGGTACATCTTATCTCCTCCAGGATGTACTGCAAATCGGGACCCGTGAGACTGGGTCATCACTGCATGACGTAATTATGCTCCTTCTGGAACCACCAATCTCCCATTAAACCTCAAACCCCCATCAGAACTAACAGAGTAGGACTCAGCACCCTCAGCTAAAAGTCGTATAATCTGCTCCTGGAAAAACGGGTCCGTGGTTTGGGCCTGTATTACTCTCATAACAATCTCGGGTGTGACTGTCATAACAGATATGAAGGAACGGGCTACTGCGTCTTGGTGGCCTAACTCCTTCCACTTTGCTTTCCAGGTGTCCGCTACCTCGTCTACCGGTCCACGGCTCAACGCATTAGCAACTACGTTGGCCTTCCCCGGATGATACTGTATGTCAAACTGATAGTCCTTCACAAACTCTAACCATCTGCGCTGGCGTATATTCATCTCTCGCTGAGTGAATAGGTACTGCAGTGACTTGTGGTCTGTGAATAAACGGAACTTCTCCCCCAATAAGTAGTGCCTCCATATCCTCAATGCAAAAATGACCGCTGCTAACTCCAGGTCGTGGGTGAGGTAATTCTTCTCATGCGGCTTAAGCTTGCGGGAGGCAAAAGCTATAGCCTTCTCCTCCTGATGAAGTACTCCCCCAAGTCCCCGTAAAGAGGCATCGGTGTAAACCAGGTACTCCACACCCGGCTTCGGTAAAGCAAGGACTGGCGCTGAAGTAAGCTTGTCTTTCAGCTCATAAAAAGCCAACTGACAAACGTCATCCCAAACATATGGTACCCCTTTGTGAGTCAGGTTCGTCAATGGACCCGCTATTTTGGAGAATCCCCGAATGAATCTCCTGTAGTATCTGGCTAACCCCAAGAAACTACGCACTTCCGTCGGTGTCGTGGCCTGTCCCCATTCCCTCACCGCTGAAACTTTACTCGGGTCAACTGCAATCCCCTGCTCAGAAACAACATGGCCCAAGAACTGTACTTCTCGCAACCAGAATCCACACTTCTCGTACTTAGCATACAACTGATGCTCTCGTAGAGTCTGAAGAACCTACCTCAAATGCTCAGCGTGCTCCTCCTCGGAGTGTGAATATATCAAAATGTCATCTATAAAGACGATGACAAACTGATCCAAGAACTCTCTGAATATTCGGTTCATTAAGTCCATGAATATGGCTGGAGCATTTGTGAGACCAAATGGCATCACTCTGAACTCGTAAGACCCATATCTCGTCAAGAAGGCAGTTTTTGAAACATCCTGCTCTCTAATACGCAGCTGATGGTACCATGACCTCAGATTTATCTTTAAAAAGAAAGTTGCTCCCCTCAGCTGGTCGAACAGATCATCGATTCGAGGCAATGAATACTTATTCCGTATCGTGACCTTGTTCAACTCCCGGTAGTCCACACACAACCTCAGTGAACCATCTCTCTTCTTCACAAACAGAACTGGATCGCCCCAAGGTGAGGTACTCCTTCGAATGAAGCCCTGACCTAACAGCTGCTCTATCTGATCTCGTAACTCTCGCATCTCCGTCGGAGCCATATGGTATGGAGCGCGTGCTATAGGTCTAGTATCTGGCAATAAATCTATAACAAAGTCTATCTCTCGACTGGGGGGTAGGCCTGGTATTTCCTGAAACACATCGGAATACTCTCGAACAACTGGAATCGAGTCTAACGAAATCACAACCTCCTTAGAGGTATCCTCCTCTATATAATACAAATGAGTGGTCGAACCTCCCTCTGGGCGAGGCATCGCCACTACAAACATCTCTTGCCCCGGAATGGCAAAAACAATGCTCCCACCGAAGCAATCAATCATGGCTCTATAAGCTGCGAGCCAATCCATACCAATAATAACATCATGCTCAAGCATATCTAAGACTAACATGTCTGCAGGTAATACCAAACTACCAATCTCTACCCCCACTCCTCGGCATATAAAGAAGATAAGCGACCCACTCCCCAGTGGTGAGTCTACACACGTCACTGTGCTCTCTGCTGTGGCTAACAACCCTAAGGCCTTCGCAAAATACGTAGCTATAAAACAATGAATCGCCCCAGTATCAAACAAAACCCAACCCATAGTACCATGGATAGGAAACATACCCTCAATCGAGGGTGGTGCCTGTGGAGCTGCTGCCTGGTGGACGTTATAAACACATCCGTACTGTAACTGGCCCTGCTGCACTGGAGTTGCTGGAACGGCTGGTAGGGCTGGCACCTGGGCTGGAGCTGGGAGGGCAGCTAAAAAAAGTTGTCTCTGTGGCTCATTACGGGCACCCTGCTGCTGTGGGGCCCTATCTCCCTCCGGACAATCCTGGCGCCTATGGACATGTCTACCACACCCAAAACATCGGCCTTTGAAGTTGCCTCCCCTCTGACCCTGTTGACCACGGCCCTGCTGGCCGTTACCTCCCCGCCACTGGCCCTGCTGGCCCTGATGAACACGCTGTTGGCCCTGTTGGCCCTGCTGCTGACCCTGCTGTCGGTGTTGGCCTTGCTGGCCCTGATGATTAGGCTGGCCCTATTGACCTTGCCTATAACCCCCAAATCCCTGCCTGGAATCACCTGAACGGAATAGCTTAGCAGGGTCCCCCTGATGGGAACTCTGCTCATGCTGACGAGTCTGTCCATGAGATGGTGCCCCATTAGTACTATTACCCCCGGTCCTGCCCTGCTGGCTGGACTCTCCTGCTCTCTTGATTCCCTGCAGATGGAAGCGATGATCCTGGCAATGTAGTAACGCAGCATTGAGTACATCAGTAAAGTACTCAAAGATAGATTCCCTATAAGATGCTAACGGATCATCCAAGTTAACCCGTCCACAAACAACATAATCTTCTTGCCCTCAGTGGGTGCCTCATCTGGCACGATGATGAGAAGTCTCGTGAACTCCTCCTCATACTCAGCTACGGTAGAATTCTCCTGTTTCAAATTCAGTAATTTCCGCCTCATCTCAGTCTGCACGGCGGGTGAAAAGTACTTGCGGTCAAACAGCTCCCAGAACAACTGAATAGGGATCGTGTCCCTCTCCTCCAATGTGGTAGTGGACTCCCACCACTGCAAAGCGGCCCCCACCGGCTTAAAGGAAGCCAACAACTGTTTTTGCACGTCGGTGCACTCATACATACGAAGATGCCGCTGAATGTCTTTCTTCCATTGGCTGACTGTGACAATATCTGAGCTACCAGAGAACTCAGGGGGATGCGCCTTCTGAAAAGCATCCCTAACCCTCTCCCATGCAGATGGAAGTTGTGCTGGTACTGGCGCCACTGCCTGAATCTGGGGTGGAGCCTGCTGAACCACCACTAGCGCGGCATTCACCACCTGAGCAACAATGGCAGCTACTTCATTAGCATTCATAGTGCCTTGTGTCGGAGCTGCTGGTTGCTCGGCCTGGGCACGCCTATCCTTCGGTGCACGTCTCGGAGGCATCTGAAACGTGAAGAAGTTTGTTAGTTTACAGTCACTATCAAATCTCAAATAGCTGAAGACATAAACTTGAAAGCAAGAATACAACCATCCTAAAATAGGGTTCTATAGCAAAAACGTTAAGCTGAAAGCGAAATAAGCCGTACAGATCCTATGGACACTAGAACCTGATGCTCTGATGCCACCTGTGACACCCCGCCTAATTAAATACCGGGCGATCACTCCTTTATTAAATTAAAATCAAGGTGAACAGTTGGTTCATTCTTAGCATCACTGTCGTAAAAATAACTTTTTCCAAATTAACACCCTAATTAATTAAGCTAAGTGTCAAAACCATTTTTCAACATTTCTGACCAATTCTATTTTTAAAGGAAAATTATTGATTTAATTAGTAACAACATTTTCAATAAGTAAGAATCATACAACAATTATCCTGGAACATAATCCAATTACATTAAACATTCAACATCCCAACATTTAAAACTTAATGTAAAACATGCATGCTGAATAAATCCCAAAGTAACAATACTAGAAATAATTGAAATACAAATGTCCCAACAAAACAGATAAATAGTGGAAAGGGCGACACATGCCCCAATAATTGAGAATCATAGGAGTGGAATCAAGTAAATGAAATCGTCTAAGAAAGTGGCCAGCAACTCCCACCTAAGCTGCAGCACGTTCCTTCCAAGGGATCCTAAGCAAGACGCCCCTATGGCTGGGCACCTGTAGTACATACATATATATATATACAAGAGAGAGAGAGAGAGAGAGAGAGAGAGAGAGAGAGAGAGAGAGAGAGAGAGAGAGAGAGAGAGAGAGAGAGAAATGGGTCAGAGCCCGATAGTGTATATGATTTAAAAATTGTTTAGCAAGTATTTAAATTGATGCAGGACAATGCAACAACATATTAGTGCGACACTCTCTTGAGAAATTCTCACCTCTCTTCTAATGTGCACACCTATCGCGCTAACCTTCCCAGTGGTATATCTCATCATATATCACACTATCCTTTCCCACTGGTTTAACTTATCTTAAGTTATTCGCAGGATTCAAAATTTAACGATTCAATTGTTTGAAAAGAATATTTCAATTAGTAACCAAAGTTCTCATTTTAACTTTATAAATCAATAAAGTTTTCCAGTGTCATATTATACTTTCTCAAAACAAGTATTTACAATATGAGTCATCAACAATGTCCTACATATCAAATCACAGTATGCAGTTCCAGATTTCAGAATTTCATATATATATATATTAACTACTCGTAAAATATATATATATCATAACAGCACCCCAAATAAAAACTATGGTGCGGGCATACTCTACTATCCAATCCCCGTATCACTCGTACTAAGGGAAATACAAATTCGGAATCACTCTCGAACTATATTAACACATACTCAAACAATATTGAGGAAAAGCATAGATTCCAAGTCTCTAAGAGGATAGCATATGGCTGCGTCTCTTAGGACCGTCTGAACTATCACTGCGATAGCCTGTACCAAGGATATCTATACACAAACAATATGAGGCGAAGCATAGATTCCAAGTCTCTAAGAGGAAAGAACATACCCACGTCTCTTAGGACTGTCTGAACTATCATTTCGATAGCCTGTACCAAGGATATCTATCTTCTAGGGTACAAGTCAATATACCCCATAAAGGTCCCATCGAGATAAGACTGTCCCAGCGCGGTAACCTCAGGGATAGCAAGTAGCGTGGGCATGTTTTTCACACATAGATAGCATATGTATACACAATCATATAACTATTCTAATATTACCATATCAATAATGAGTATATTCTCAAATCCCATAGTTACGACTTTTAATCCATATTATTATATTTTAGTACACACTTATAACGGTTCGTTTCTAACCTTGATTCGGTATTATTCCAACGTACCACACAACTCTCATGGCTCCAAATTATAAAATTCAGTAGGTATACACATTTGTCCCAAAGTAACTCTCTTACGTGTCTCTTTCTTTAAATCATAAATTCACCGACCCTTATGTAATTATCCCAAAATACAACCTTTGCCCGACATCATGGGTCCCAAAATTTATTCACATGTCCTACTGGTCTTCCCTATCTCCCAAAACATTTTATTAAGGATGCCCAAGAATTATTTTACAATAAATTGAACTTAACTAATTTAGAAAGGGAAATAGGAGTTTGTCAGGAGGGGTCGATCGATCGAGGTCTGGGGCTCGATCGATAGAACCTTCGATCGATCGAAGCACTGGGCTCGATCGATCGATCAAGCAGGTATTGCGATTTCTGCAGAATTACAGTTACGGGTTTCATCTTCTAACCTTCACCAAATCCATATTTTTCAATCCCAAACTTCACAAAAATTGTACTATTAACATTGTATCATCCTACTGGGTATTTCTAACGTGAAGCATGAGGATTTCTATCAATATACATGGATTAACAGCCCAAAATTTATTATAATTATCAAGAACCCTAGAATTCTCTTAAACATGGTTCTAACAAGTATTTCCAGAAATTTCCCTCTTGTAAACATCATAATTTCGTGGGTAATTCCTCTACATGGCAAGGGTTTCCAGAATTATCATTTAAACCATAACTACATGCGATTCCTATCTCAAAGCTTTGGTTTTCTTCCATAAAAACTCATTCTAATTACTCTTAAACTAATATGAAAGATGCACCAACGAAATAAGCAAGATAAACACTTGCCTGTGATTTTTGGTGTTCTGATTTGCAGATGATTTTGGTGTGGTTGCGTAGCCCGTCGCGCGATCTACGCGTTGGTGGTGGTGGCGGTGCAAACCAATGGATTTTGGGCCTTGGATTGCCTTGGAAGCTTTCTCCTTCCCTCTCCTACGGCCGTCAGTTGTCTTTGGTTGTTCTAACCCTAGAAGACAACCTTAGACATCTGATATAACCCTTAGAATTTCGTGGGTTTAATTACCCATAATTGTGAAATGTCCAAAACGCCCTCCCGGGGTACTAATTAGGCCTAAAAACGCCCCGAGACCCAAACTAAATACCCGGGTACACTTTTCTGACTATCTCGACCCTTCCGGATGCATTGGCACACTCAGAATGACCATACGAACGACTTAGAAAATATTCACTTTTATTTTTCACTATTTAGTCCCGACACGACACGGGCGCGTCCCGACTCAAATTTCCAAAATTGTCATTTTATTCACTCGTGAC
The DNA here is from genome assembly GCA_949130495.1 of Sambucus nigra. Classification (NCBI taxonomy): domain Eukaryota; kingdom Viridiplantae; phylum Streptophyta; class Magnoliopsida; order Dipsacales; family Adoxaceae; genus Sambucus; species Sambucus nigra. The sequence continues at coordinate 41,051,404 of OX422213.1, forward strand.
ATTCAATATAACCAATATTACATATTACTTTGCTCATTAGTAATATTCAACAAATTTCCCATAATTACTAACTCTCGTCACGTTAATAATTATAACATAATTAATTTCCAGATTTTTATTAAATAATTAACTCACATTAAATTTAATAAATCCCCAAATTAATATAGCATAAAAATACGGGGTATTACAGTTTGTATTCATAAATTTCACAACTAATAGATGCTCGTGATGGATAAAAATTTCATCCTTTTCCAACTATTTTGATACCAAATGTCTGTAATTTCATAAAAATCCATGCGATGATACACAAAGTGAAGTGCACTATCGAAGCATAAACATGGTAATTGAATTCTATTATTCGATTAATACTAAAAAAATTCAAAGTCAAAACCTCAAGAGGGGGTGTATTAAAATACTCGATTCCTTATGAAGGGATAATTTGTGAGAGTATATATTATCATGATCAACTAAAATATACCACTTGATCACAGTTTTATGAAGTAAATAAAATAAATTGGTGATTTGTATCTTATGTATAGGACAATGTTAGGATACTCTTAATTTAATAGTTTAATGTTACAAAAATAAGAATTCTAGGTAATGAAGTTCGTCCATTTTGTTTGACAAATATACAGTATTTTAATGTTACATACCATGTGCACATAAACAATATAGATTGATATATGAATATATTAGGAGAAATATAAATAAATACAGTTAGCTTGTGGACATGTTGTCAAAGATGTAGTTATTTGTGGGTGTCACTCAACCAGAATGCAAGAGATAAGTGGTTGATAATTCGTGAGGTAATGCCTTCCTTTTTGCTTTGTAAATATTGCTCCACATTTATAAATGGTGATGCGTTAAAGCATGAGTCTGATCTGCTTCCATATAGCATTCGTATGATTATTTGAGCCCGATATATAGCCCCTATATTTGCCAAATGATTCGTCAATATTATTTGTTGACACGTTATTAGCGCACTTTCGGCAAATGCGCATTTGGCTTCGTGATTTCCATTGAACAAGTAATTGACATAGTAGATAGAAGAATTCTAATTTTTTAAGGTCAGAAGATTTTCCAATTTCTTTGACTTACAATATTATATCATGACTACATGAGGAATAATATGTGTCATTACTAGACATTTATGCTTTTAGAGGATGTTAAGTCCTAATTTTAGTGAGCACGATTTGATTTATAATTTATTCACCGCCGGACAATATGTCAAGTATTGTTCCAACTGGTTGTTAGACCATAAATATAGAAACAACACGTGGACCTCTCAATAGATGACATGTATCCTCATTAAAGGCAAATATAGAGGTCGGCCTCATATGTACATTCTCATCGTCCCATGACATTAAGGTCAGCTCAGTTATTATAATTCTCGACCTCGTCCTCTTATTAAACATCAGTTAGTGTTAAAGAAAATTTGGGTAAAAGAATTTATAAACCCCATCAATACCAACCTCACACTAGCTAGCACATATAGAGGAATATCACCAGTCACGTTTATCATATTTGTGCACGTGAGGAAGTTACTCATTATCCCACCTCTATCGTCCAGTAACAAACTCATCATTATCTGTTCCCTGAATGTAAGAGATGTAACTACATAACCTATAAAGTCACTCCACCTATAACTTACTCTTCTCTCTCTGATAACTAACTATAAATAGCGTTGAATCCTACAGGATAAGGGACCCGAAACTATTCCATTAATAGTTATAGGCGAACCCTAGAGGGAGAGACCCAACTACAGCTTGTATTCTTAATTTTCATGGCAATCGCCTAGTAATAAATAGCACACCATCACCGCACCTGTGGATGTAGGCATCATATTGAACCACATAAATCCTTGTCTTCTTTCTTTGTCTCTTGCCTCATTCTCTATTTCCCAATTAAGCAACATTATATCACAATCTCTTTATATGTTATTATTTATTACTGGGATATCCCCAACTAAGACAATTAATCCATAAATAAATTTTAGATGATAACAGATTGGCACCATCTGTGGGGACTTGACAAGCCATTATTATTTCCTACCATCCTTAACCCTAGACATTTTCCCCTTTTTCTAACCATACGCTCGCAAATTCTAGGAAAGAATAAATAACCCAAAAAGTTACTGCACAGCAAAAGCATTTCCACCCTCCACACTGGTAGGGATGGGAGATATATAAGGAAATTTGTTGATCATGGCAAAGAGCTAGGAGTCAATGTAAGAAAGCGTTAAACAACTGATGCAAACACTCCAACCTGAACATAACAGGTCACGAGTGGATCTTATCACTCTGATTGGAAGAGAAACCTCATAAAGGAGAGTAGAAATGTTATCTTCATCCCTATAGAGATAAGATGCATCCCTACAGGACGCAAGCCCTAAAAATCCAAGAAGGTTGAATCTGGGATCATGTAATGGCAAGAGTGTATCCAGTAATTCTAGACATCGAGAGGACGAGTCATACTGCCCCAGAGTTATTTCCTCCTTTAAATCAACTGGGTAAGATCATGAGCAATCATTCTCTAAGGAAAGGCCCAGTGGGTTAGAATGATGGAGTAGATGGTCTACTTTTCATCATTTGAGCCCACACAAAATGACGGGCCAGTAGCTAATATCTCTCAGAGATCACAATGAGCATCAAAAAGAATCATGTCGATCAGTTCCTAGGGGATCACAATGCTCAGCTAAATCCAGAACGAGAATAAAAATATCGGCCCAAGTTGAGCAGACTTCCTAGGAAAAGAGCTCATCCAAAGTTAAGGTCGAGCAGTCAAGTCTGTTACAGTGAACACTGAGCAAGAGGATCAGCCCTGGAAGGGATCCATCCAGCAACAGGAGGACTATTTAGGAAAAATGGTCAGTTCTAAGAAACCCATGCATAGAGACTTTGTGAAGAAGAACCCTTTGTCCCAGTGATGGTGTATTATCCGACGCCAGTAAAATTCAAACCACCAGTCATTATGCCAATAAACGATGGCAAAATCGATCCATACGGCATTTAGAGCAGTACCAAGCCGTTGTTGATATTTACTAGATCTCGGATGAAATGTACTATCAAATATTCTCTAGCATGATCACTAGGTTAGTCCAAATCTGGTATAATAGTTTGCCATGAGGGCAGATCTCCAGTTCCCAATAATTGGTCGATCTCTTTATCAGTAATTTTTGCTTTAAAGCCAAACTAGGCAAGAGAGATGCCCATTTTCTCAACGTATAGTAAAAGGCTGATGAGACCATGCACGACTTTATTACTCGCTTTAATAATGAGAAACTAGAGGTGGTGAATTATAATGAGCAAACCATCATAACCGTGTTGATGACCGGGCTACAACAGGGAAAGATAATTTGGGCACTGGCTAATGACTTACCCAAAATAATAATGGAACTCTTAACCAAGGCAAGTAAAATCATAAATGCCAAAAAGGCCATGGAAGCCTAGGAATCGGATCAACTAAAGGCTGCTTCCAGTAAGAACAATGATCAAAAGGATAAGAAGGTTAATAAGTCGTACGATGAGTACACCCTCTGACCATTGACATCCATTACATCCTTGAGGATATTAGAGTAAATAAAGACCTAAGGTGACCTGGAAAGCTGAAAGCCCTAGCAAATCATCGAGTCAGAAGTAAGAACTATGAGTTTTGTAAAGACCACGGTCACAACACAAACAACTTCATTGCTCTCAATAAAGAAATTAAGAGATTAATTTAATGACGGAAGCTATCCATGTATGTGGATAATGATGGCCGAATAAATCCAGATGAAGAGTGCAAGGGTAGAAAACATTCAGAATCTCCCTCTAAGAAAATAGTCGAGAAGAAAATGGGAGGCGATGATGATTCGGATAATGAACTGGATCTGTCAAAGAAGTCTAAGGAGCCTATCTATGAGGTCAGGATGATCTCTTTCGGATGCCATTTTATTGTTGGTAGGGATACAAGAGGCGGAGAAGAACTTTACAAAAGGAAGGCCTATCTCAATGAGGAAAAGGCTTGTGAGCACATCAGACAGATCAACATGACTTCCAACATGGATACTCGTACAAGGAATGTAAATAAAGATCACCTTATTATTAATTTTTCTAAAGATGATTTATCTGGTGTCTTGTATAACATAATAGCTCTCTAGTCATCACCATGATAATGCATAAAGCAGAGTGGCTAGAATCCTCATCGACAAAGACAGTTCAGTAGACATGAAGTTATATAATTATTTTAGAAGCCTAAGACTTCAGGATAGTAAGTTAACACCTTACCGTCGGCCTCTGATTAGTTTCTCGGGTGAGAAGGTGTAGCCCTTAGGCACAGTTGAGTTAGAGCTTATAATAGGTGCCTGACCAACATGCCAAATAAAAAATTTTCATTCCTTTATCCTAGATAAAAATGTTCTTTTGGCATATAATATCATTCTCTACATATTAGGGTTGGAGAAATTCAAAATTGTACTGTCTACAATTCATTAGTGTTTGAAGTTCCCCTCTTACTATGGAGTTGTGTAGTCAAGAGGAACCAGGTAGAAGATCGAGAATGTTAATATACTTCAATCGATCAGGAGGAACAAAAGAAGTTTACTATGACCTACCATATTAAAATGGTAGATCCACGAGATAAGAAGTTAGTCAAGGGACAGATAGACTAAGAGATCGAGTCCATCATTCTCGACAGCGAGCATTGAAAGAAGATTGTTCAGATCTGCTCGTCTCTAAAACCAAAGCTCAAGAAGAATCTGGTCAATTTTCTCTGACAACGAAGAAATGTGTTCGCCTGGATTCATAAAGACATGCCTAGGATTGATCCATATTTCATATGTCACGAGCTAAATATAATGAAAGGGGCTAAACCGGTCAACCAGAAGAAGAGAGTTTTTTATGCAGAAAAGATATGGTAATGTGGGAGGAAGTCCAAAAATTATAAAAGGATAACTTCGTAGAGGATTTCAGATATCCATATTGGCTCTCTAACATGGTGATGGTCCGAAAGAAGAATAATAAGTGGTGAATGTTTGTGGACTTCACTGACTTAAACAAAGCATGCCCCAATGTAAGGACACAAATTTCCAATTGAGTCTTAATGTATTGTTGGCTCAATTCTAGACAAAAACATTTTAGTCATTTGATAGTGTTCATGTGTATCCTTCAAGCCTATGACAAGTTTGAGTTGAAGATGTATCGGCCTAGTTCAACGTGAAGACATCATCCTTGCTGAGTTTCAAGTGCCTTTTATGTCCTCAACAATTCATCATATTTCAATTCTCCAATAAGGTATGAATGATATATATATATATATATTTGTAGAGACTTGGAATAATTTTAATGGGTGTAATTTTTATTTATTTAAAATAAATTTCAGAAATTTTTTTAGCTTAAAATGATAAATAGGTATTCTATTTTTTTGGTTCAAAATTGTCGTTCGAACGAGAATGTCGTTCGTACGAGATTTCCCAATGAAGTTCCCTTTTGTACACTGACTTTTCGTTAGATGAGTCGTTCGAACGAAATGTCATTCGAACAGAAAAGTCGTTCGAACGAGATTTCAGGCGGGAACAGTTTTTCGCATTTTTTTCCATTTTCCCACTATTTTGTCCCACTAATTTTTGAAAGATTTTAACCAACTTCGAAACAAGAATTTTTCCAAGACTTTTCACATTATTCTAGAGAGCTTTTGAGAGAAAAAATCATGGTTTGAAAAGTCCCTTTTATGTGTTTAATTTAGATGGCTTAAACTCTTTCAAAACACAAAAGATATTCACTCATTTAGTTTTGTTTAACATTCCAAGTTTTCCATTTATATATATTTATCACTTGGAGTTGGTTTGGCACCATTGGTTCATCTCTACCACAAGAATGAGAAGTTTGGGTTTGCTTATATTTCCCAAAAAAGAAGAAGTCGTGTTTTTGTTGCGGCGTTCTCATACGGTGAAAGGCACAGTGTGTGGTTGACGGATTCCAAAAGCTTCATTTGAGGAGTCCAAGGTTCCGGTGGAGTTCGGGATTGCCGACTAAGAAGAGGTTAGTACAAGAAGACGCGTCAGGGGCTTGAAGGATTCGAGCTGAATTGAGTAAGTCATTTGTCTTGTACTTGTAAAAATATCATACTTAGTGGACTTAAGGCTATGGTCGTCCGAGGTTTTTCCCATTTGGGTTTTCCTCGTACATCGCAGCGTAGTGGTTGTGAATTTATTTTATCTTGCAAATCACCTAGAATGCATGCTTAGGATTAAAAGATAAAATATGGCTTAATTCACACTCTTGTTTAATTTGATGCTAAAATTAGTTTGGGTAATGTCTAAATTAATTTAATTCAAGTTGTAACTAAATTAATTGGTTAAAATTCTTGCTCACCTTGTTTAACTTGATAATTAAATTAATTTGGTTTGAGTGAATTTAATATTTATGTGTGTTTACTTGAATTCACTTTGTAGTGTTTAATTTTAATTTGTATTAAGAAATTAAAATTTGTATTTAATTTAACTTTTCAAATTAAATTAATTTTGAAAAAATAAATTTTGTTAGTAACCATCATATTCCTCACTTATAGGAAATTATATTTATAAAAATTTAAAATTGGGGGCCCTACATTTCCAACAAGTGGTATCAGAGCCGGAGCATTAATTTATTGCGTTAAGTTCCTTTTAAATAGTTTTGCTTAAATATGGAATTTTTCCCATTTTTAAAATTTCATGTTTTTTATGGTTCCAACTAAGCGCATTAGAAAGCGCGTATGAAATCGGCACTAAAGTCTATCGATTAGAAGGTTTGGTTGTCAGTTGTTAACGGGTGGTCCCCACCCACATGTTTGATAGAAAATGAGCGTGTCATCAAGCCCGTAGATAGATGGAGTGAGAATGAATTTAAACTTGCTAATTTTAATTCCTGAGGTTAAAATGCCTTATTTAGCGCGGTCACACCGGATGAATTTCGACGTATCATGATGTGTGAAAACGCTAAGGAAGCTTGGGATATATTACAACTCACTCACGAGGGAACTAGTGTCGTTAAGGCTTCAAAACTCCAAAACCTCACCACATAATTTGAAACCATCAAAATGAATGAAAAAGAAATGTTTAATGAATTTTATTCTAGACTTTTCGATATAGTTAATTCATCTTTTAATTTGGGAGAGAAAATACCCGACGACCAAGTTGTAAAGAAAATTTTAAGGTCCCTACTCGAGAGATTTATTCCTAAAGTGACTGTTTTAAATTCTTTACCCACCTTGCACTCTACCAAAATTAAGGAACTAGTAGGTGATTTGCAAACCTATGAACTAGATATGTTCCCCTCCAAAAATGAAAAGAAAATAGATAAGGGCATTGCTTTGAAAGCTCGAAAGGAGGAAAAATAAGTTATGGTAAATGAGAGTGATAGTGACTCGGAGGACATGGCTATGTTTGCTAGGAAGTTTCGAAAAATTCTTAAATTTAATAAAGATAAGTTTAAAAATTATTTTAAGAAATTTGAAAATTCTAAGCATGACAAAGCCGAAAAGATCCCTAAAACTATTAATGAAAACCTTAATAGGGACGAGTCAAATAGATGTTATGGTTATGAAGGGTATGTCCATAGGACTTTTGAATGCTCCACTAAACTAAGGAGAGAGGGTAAGCAACCTATTTCATACAATGACACCCTTAGTGATGGTGATAAGGAAGAGGGACCAAATTCCCCCATTGAGCGTAATTTTATCGCGTTCATGGCAAGTCATGTGTGTGATAGTGAGAGCTCGTCCAATGATAACACTAAAATACATGACACTTCCAAGGCCAAAGTTTATGATTCCCTTGTTTTTTATGGTTGTGAGAGTGAAGAAGAAAGAGAGAGAGTGAAGGTTATGAAGAGGTTGATGAGAGTGAATTTCAATTTACATTTAGAGAATTATATGAAGAATCTATTAAATTAAAAACAACAAATTTGAAGTTAGAAGCTTGTTTAAAAGAGTGTACCAAGGTCATTGATGAGAGTGCGTTGGTTGATGACCTTAGGACATGTGAGAGAGCTCTTCGACAGAAGCTTGAATATGTTGAAGGCGAGAGAGATAGCCTTAGAGGTTTAATGGAATCAATGAAAAAGGAGTTTTCTATGTTTGAAGAGAGAAATGGTTAATTAGAGTCTAACATTTTAGAATTAAAGAATAAATTAAAAGACTCTAGTAAAGTCAAATTTGATTTGGAATGTAGGTCCGCTAAATTAGATAAAATTTTAGGAACCGTCCAAGTCAAAAATGACATTTGTGGTTTAGGCTTCGATTCTTCTAATGACTCCACTAATAAAGCTAAAACCAAAATTTTTAGAGAATCACCTAGGAAAGCATTTAGAGATCAATCCTTAGGTTACACCTTTCGACGTGTTTTTACTTGTTCATGTAGTGGTCGAAAAGGTCATCTTAGGAAATTCGGTTTTGATCTTAAAAGAATTCTAAAAAAATCCAACCGTAAGGCAACCGAGGTAGCCAAGATTCCTACACCCCAAGATCACCATTCGTCATTAGTTTGGGTTAGGAGATCGACTTGGTAGATTTACAAGATAGGATTTTTTATTCTCATTTACTTTCACACGATACCTCCCTTGCTAAATCTAAAGGTTGAATGTGTTAGTTGTTTGCATACTTTAGCTTATGTACTTCATGCTATATTATCATGCTAAATGTATGCTTGTTTATCATTTTTCTAGTCTATGCTCGATGATTAATCACATGCTAGAATTATGATTTGTGTTTATCTTTTGTATTATAGTTCTTTCTTTTTAGGTTGCATTAAATAAAAAAATACAAAAAGATTTTATTTGTCTTTTGAGTCAATATTTTTTTATGTTTGGTTAAAAATCTCAAAAACTCAAAAAGATTTTGTATGTATTTTAGTTTGACACACTTTATGTGGCATATACTTGTGTTTTAATTCTTTCCTTTTCGCTTTCATGTGGCTAGAATTTTTGGTTACGATTGTCAATCCTTAAAATGTTCTTTGTCATGAATGCATGGAGTAGTTGGATTTTGTGTTGCTTAATGGATTCTATTTTTATATGCCTCAATTCACACATGCACGAGCTCACTTGAAATTTAATCGTCACATGTTTATTTGAGCTAAGTGAGATGTTCTCCCATCAATTTAGTCATCTACATTTTGCTATGATTGTTGATACAAAAATTAATCAGCTGACGTGGACCAGTTATGATAAGATACGTGTCATCCAACATGGCATAATTGTATACACCGAGAAACTTAACATGATGAGCTACTCAGAATACTGAGCAACTATCTAGGAAGACCAAACGACCAGAATAGATTCAATGAATATTCTTATTATGTATCGATACATATGCCTATCTAATAATGGCGTATTGTCTATTCACATGGGTAGCCCAAGGGCTATAATTACATTGTAATACCCTCATAACGGGTAAGAGATCATAGGAAAAATCTAATTAAGATTAAGGCACAAACACCAGCAATACAAGACAGTGTACGTAGGCCATTTCCTTAAGGCTAAACCACTTATTCATATTTATCTGTGATTAATTAATTAGATCAAATCTAGTTTTTTACATCAACAATGACTATAGAGGATTTGTGCATGTAATAACCATTTTTCGGATTTAAAAAAAATAGAAAAATATGTTTATCCGGTGTAGTTGTTTATCAATGGAATCGGGCTGCGAAAGACAAAATTACTTTGCGTGAAAAGCCACCATTGAATTTTAGGCCTTAAATATGTGGCATTAAAAAGAATATTTGCCAAGACTAAAATAGTTTAGTTAATATGTTCAAAAGAAAAGAAAAGAAAAATTATAAGGAGTTTGGTTGGATATATATTAACAGGTTTGCACAACGACTTTGTATCCTAGTTACGCTTTTATTGTCATGACTCTATTGGTTTTTAGAATCATCAAAATTCTAGGCTTATGTGCATTGTGTGTGTTTGTTCATTGAGTTCAATTTATATTGTCACATGAGGCTATATCTAAATGTGATAAAGTTATGCAATCAAATGAGAACTTCGTGAACACGTTTTAAGTGATAGGGTCGAAATTTAATTGTTACTAGTTCACATCCCTACACCTTCGTTTCCCACATGTATTTGGACACATTTTTGCCATACGAGTATGAAAAGCTTAATGTATTTTGTGTCTTGTGTGGTGTTTTTACCTATGTATATGTGTATGTGCGTTAGTGATATCCTTTATTATATATACACATATATGGTATTTTTTGTAGTCTTAGCCTTTACTTGCTAGTCCATATATGCTTCTAATTCAAATTTGGTATCATTTTTCTTGCATCATAAATTGATAACTATTTATCCTTCTTATGGATCAGTTCTTGTTAATGCTTCCCATATGATTTCATGATCTTATCATCTTATATTGGCGGCAAAATGCGTATTTCATTAATTCTATTACGTTTGTCTATTCTTGAACAAAAAAGAGGAGAAATGGTTTATATCCTTTAGTTTAGGAGATTTAGTTTAGGGGGAGAGCGATATCTTCGTGGGATAAAGGGGGAATTAATTTAGGGGGAGTATTTATTTTAATTGTATTTAATATTTTGATATTCCCTATGCATTTAATGTTTTGCTTAAGTGTGCAGGAATTCTTCTAAGTGGGCACTTTCATCGGCAAATCTATTTATCCTTAAGTGATTTTTGAGTCAAGCTTCTTAATGTTATTTTGGGTGGGATGTTTTTGAGTCTAGTTGAGCTTGACATCCCTTTAGGATTTTGTTTTGGTTTTTGTCCGGAATAGCCTTAGGGGGAGATTTGTAAGGACACAAATTTTTAATTAAGTCTTAATGTAGTGTTGGCTCAATTCCGGACAAAAACATTTGAGTCATAGGATAGTGCTCATGTGTATCCTTCAAGCCTATGACAAATTTGAGTTGAAAACGTATCGGCCTAGTTCAACGTGATGACATCATCCTTGTCGAGTTTCAAGTGCCTTTTGCGTCCTCAACAATTCATCATATTTCAAGTCTTTAATAAGGTATGAATGCTATATATATATATATATATATATATATATATATATATATATATATGTAGAGACTTGGAATAATTTTAATGGGTGTAATTTTTATTTATTTAAAATAAATTTCAGAAATTTTTGAGCTTAAAATGAAAAATATGTATTTTGTTTTTTCGTTCGAAATAGTCGTTCGAACGAGATTTGCCAACGAAGTTCCCTTTTGTACACTGACATTTCATAGATGAGTCGTTCAAATGAAATGTCGTTCGAACGTGATTTCCGGTGGGAACAGTTTTTGGCAGTTTTTTCCATTTTACCACTATTTTGTCCCACTACTTTTTGATAGATTTTAACTAACTTCGGGACCAGAATTTTTCCAATAATTTTCACATTATTCTATAGATCTTTTGAGAGACAAATTCATGGTTTGAAAATTCCCTTTTGTGTATTTAATTTAGATGGCTTAAACTCTTTCAAAACACAAAATATATACACCCATTTAGTTTTGTTTAGCATTCCAAGTTTTGCATTTATATAAATTTATCACGGAGTTGGTTTGGCATCATTGGTTCATCTCTACCACAAGAAGGAGAAGTTTGGGTTTGCTTCTATTTCCCCAAAAAGAAGAAGTCTTGTTTTTGTTGCGGCGTTCTCATACGGTAAAAGGCACCGTGTGTGGTTTACGAGTTCCAAAATATTTATTGGAGGAGTCCAAGGTTCCGGTGGAGTCCGAAATTGTTGACTAAGTAGAAGTTGGTACAAAAAGACGCATCAGGGTCTTGAAGGAGTCGAGTCGAGTTAAGTAAGTCATTTCTCTTGTACTTGTAAAAATACCGTACTTAGTGGACTTAAGACTAGGGTCGTCCAAGGTTTTTCCCATTTGGGTTTTCCTCGTACATCGCGGCATAGTGGTTGTGAATTTATTTTATCTTGAAAATCACCTAGAACGCATGCTTAGGATTAAAAGATAAAATATGGTTTAATTTGGTGCTAAAATTAGTTTGGGTAATGTCTAAGTTAATTTAATTCAAGTTGTAACTAAATTAATTAGTTAAAATTCTTGCTCACCTTGTTTAACTTGATAATTAAATTAATTTGGTTTGAGTGAATTTAATGTTTGTCTGTGTTTACTTGAATTCACTTTGTAGTGTTTAATTTTAATTTGTGTTAAGAAATTAAAATTTGTATTTAATTTAATTTTTCATCTTTTATAGAAAAGAAAATTAAATTAATTTTGAAAAATTAAATTTTGTTAGTAACCATCATATTCCGCACTTAAAGGAAATTATATATGTAAAAATTTTAAATTGGGGGTCCTATGTTTCCAACACCCAAAGATCACTACCCACTGCCTAGGATCTATTAGCTAGTCGATGCCGCCTCGGGACACGAGTTGCTCAACTGCATGGATGCTTATTCTTGGTATAGTCAAATTAAAATGAAGCCGAAAGATCGAGAGAAAACATCCTTCATTACCAATAGAGGTACTTACTACTACAATGTCATACCTTTTGTACTCAAAAATATCAGAACATGCTATTAACGACTGGTGAACAAAGTGTTCGAAGATAAAATCGAAAATAACATGGAGGTGTATGTTGACGATATGCTCACTAAGAGCAAAAGGTCAGTTGATCACATCAAAGACTTGCAGCAGACTTTTGATCACCTAGAGAAGCATCAGATGAACCTTAACCCGATGAAGTGTATCTTCGAGGTGAAGGAAGGGATGTTCCTAGGCTTCATTATCAACCAAAGAGGAATTGATGCTAATTTCAAAATAATCTAGGCACTGATTAATATACAGTCCCTAATAACCAAGAAGGAAGTGCAAAAGCTGACAGGACATGTGGCAGCACTTAATAGGTTCATCTCTAGAGCCACTGATAAATGTCTTTCCTTCTTTAAGGTGTTAAGAAAAAATTTTGAGTGGAATGACAAATGCAGAAGTGCATTACGAGAGTTAAAGCAGTACTTTGGGTCCGCACCTTTATTGTCGAGGCTATTTTTTTAGGAGAAACTCTATCTCTATTTAGTCGTATCAAAATATGCAGTCAATTGATCTCTGGTATGACACGAAAAAGGAGTATAAAAACCTATTTACTACACTAGTAAAGCATACCATGGATCAGAAATCCAATATCCCAGGTTGGAAAAATTAGCCCTTGAATTGATAGAGGCTTCTAGGAGAATGAAGCCTTACTTTTAAGCCCACGCGATTATCTATAGCGACCTCCCTATGCGGTAAGTCCTTCATAAGCCTGAGAAAATAGGCAGAATGATGGCATAGGCCATGGAGCTTGGAGAGTATGATATTCATTATGAACCCATGACGACTATCAAAGGCTAAGCAGTGGCAGACTTCATTGCCAAATTTACATGCGAGGAGAAACCAATCGATCAGACTCCTTTGGGAGAGATCTTATCACTCATGGAAAAGCGGACTTCTACGAAATAGATCTCAACCATAGATGATATCGAGCAGACTTATTTGGAAGAGATCCCACATGTCAAGCCGGAAAGAGCTCAACCACACCATTACAAAAATCAGAATGAAGATGTTCTAGGATCATCAATTAGATGAGAAGAGCTTAATCAATACTGGGATCAAGTAAAGAGGTTATTCAAACATCCAGAATTAACTATGGGGAAATTTAAATAAGACTTCCTGTAGAGAAACTATTTATGGATGGATCATCTTGCACTAAGGGGAGTGGAGCAAGCCTTTCATCACCATACTGGACGAGATAAACATGGAATATGCCCTTCGATTTTAATTTGAATCCTCTAATAATAAAGTTGAATACGAGGCACTCACAAAAAGTTTTGGGTTGGCTTCATCACTGGGTGCTGAGTAGATTTTGGCACACAGTGATTCTTAGTTGATAGTCAATCAATTATTTAGGGTGTACGAGTCCAAAAAATAATCCATAATCAAATACCTAGCCAAAATAAAATGGTGGATGACCAAATTTCTAGTAGTCAAGATACTTAGAATCCCCAGGACAGAAAATGCTCGAGTAGATGCACTTGCTCGTTTAGCATCTATTACCAGAAAAGAATTGTAGAGAACCGTCCCAATAGAAATTCTCACGCACCGGGGTACCAACGAGGAGACATTTAACATCATGGAAATAAATATCAGCCCATCATGGATGGATCCGATAATAGCTTACATCAAATTTGGCGTTGTGCCACCTGACCTCAAAGAGGTAAGGAAGCTCCATTACAAGGCAACCAGTTATGTACTGGAAGGAGGAATTTTATATAGAAGAGGGTATATCGTCTCATTGTTGTGATGTATTCATCAATCAAAAGTAAATAATATGATCAAGGAAGTACATGAAGGATGTTACAGAGCGCACTCTACAGGAAGGTCAATAACAAAGCGAGTGGCCACTCAAGGCTATTACTGGACCACCATGAAAGTGGATAATGCAGATTTTGCCAGGAAATGTGATAAGTGCCAGAAGTATGCCAAAATTTATCGAACTCTAGGAGCCTCACTCATTTTGATCACTTCCCCTTGGCCTTTTGCAATTTGGGGTATAGATCATCTAGGCCCCCTTGCCGAAATTGGAAAGAGGTTCAAATGTTTGGAGGTTGCCGTAGACTACTGCACAAAATGGGTGGAGTCTGATTGCCTTATGGAAATGCCATATGAGAGTCTTCCAGTTTATTTGGAAGAACATTTATGCCTATATGGGATTCCCTAAGCCTTCATCACGGACCATGGTACTCAATTTGACAATTAAGAATTTGAGGATTAGTGGACCCACTCTAAGGTACAAAAGCTACATTCTTCACTAGGCCATCCACAGTGCAACGGATAAACTCAAGTCACTAACAAAACTCTGTTGGATGGAATGAAAAAGAGATTAGAGAGTGAAACATGTCCTCTGGGCTTATAAGATGCCCCTAGGACTATGACAGGTGAGACTTCCTACGTGGTAGTCATTGGCATAGAAGTAGTGCTTCTAACCGAGATTGTCCTTCCTAGCCATCGAGTCCTCAATTTTAACTCACCTTGGAGTGACCTAATGAGAAGGTTAAACCTTTATCCAATAGAAAAAGTGAGGGAAAATGCCGCATTAAGGGTAGCTACTTACCAGCAAAGAAGTGTCTCATTCTACAATTGAAGAGTAAAGCCGAGTAATCTGAAGGATGAAGACTATATGCTAAAAAAGGTAATCTGAAAAGGAAATAAGTCAAAACTCAATTGGCATGACCCCTATCGTATTTCCAATGTTTTCAAGCCAGGAACTTATGGAATTGAGACATTGGAAGGAGAGCATGTCAAGAATCCATAGAATGCAGAGCACTTAAGAAAGTACTATAAGTAATGTAAGGACGAGTTTTTATGAAGTATGTAATTTTTATTTGTTATATATAAAAGTTTTTTGTGATTCTACTATCACTCCTTTTATTTCTCTATTTTCGCAGGCGTGTTCATTCCCCTTGTGATGTTCATCACCGACACTAAGCCTCTTGTACAGTCTCGTCATAAGACAGATTGCAAATAAGAGGAATTAACATAATATAAACTTCGTGTATGACTTCATTGAACAAAGAAGTCACGACTAAGAAGTCAAGCTTTATGTACAATCTCGTCTTAGGACAGGTATCGAACAAGAAGCAGCCTCACCAAGTAAAGGGAATCCATGCATTTTGTATGACAAGATCCGACCATAATCCAATGTAAGGATAACTCCTAATAAACTTTGGCTGACTCAGGTAATCAGTGTTGACTCATAGTAGGAATGAAGAGATTTTCTCATAAGACTCGTAAATTGGCACAAACATTAGTAAAACCTAGGTTTGAACAACTCAGGTTCGTTCAAAAATAGGTAGCTAATAAGCCAAATCAAGTTTGCTAAAAACATACCACGTGATTGTAAGACTAAACTATTAGCAGGCATATTCCAAACATTAAAGCTAGTACTGGAAAAATGTGGCCCAAATAATAAAACAACTCATATTAGCCCAATCATCTAAATATGGGGCCCATATTTAAAAGCAATGAGTTAAATATGGGGCCCATATTTGAAAGCTAGGAATTAAATATAGAGCCCAATTTTAAAAGATACGAATCAAATATAATACTCATTTTTAAAAGTTGTGAGTAAAATATGAGTTTTTTTTACATATACCTCGAATTATAATAATTACTTTAGTAGAAAAACAATGGGTTGGCCCAATCCACATTTAACCCAATCATATTTGGCCAGGCCCACATTTGACCCAACCCACATTTGACCCAATCCACATTTAGCCCAACCCATATTTGACCCGTCTAAATTAATTTACCCCATAATTTTGCCAGTGCTAATTAAAGGAGTTAAAAAGATAGCATGCTCCTAAGTATCCACAAGGCTCACTTATGCAAAAGAAAAAAACTTTAAACATAATACGTTATGTCATTACCATGAGTTTGTTTTGCATAAAAAAGGATAAATTCATCAATTTGTTACATAACATTCTAAAAGAAATCGAAGACTGGATATCAAAAAGACTTGCAACTAAAAGACGGCCCTATGCCATAGGAGCATCTTCATAACATGTAGAATCTGGGTCGACCTCAGCTCTTCGGAAGAAATTATGTGCACAGCATCAAACTTAAACTCCTCAACCTCACCATAACATGGGGTAGTTCCTTGGCCACGTACCCATCGATGTAGGGACCTGGATTCAGCCATGTGTAGAGCCTTAGAAGTGTTTTAACTAACAGGGGTCGCTTATCCACCACAACAGGTGCACTAGGATACATCGGGGACTTACCCTTCGACTTAGCCAAAGCAGTAATAGCCTCCTCAGCCTTCTTGTTCTCGACCTGACCTTTCTCCTCATCATCTTTTTTCTAAGCCTCTCCCTTTTTCCTCTCTGCTTCCAGCGTCTATTGGCGAGCTATCTCTATTGCGTTGTGATCAATATTTTGTTATGCCATCCCAAACATGAATTTTGAGGGTATCTTTGAGACAGTAGGAGAGGGAGTTGGGCGAGTGAATAAATTAAAAATTCAAGTAAAAGATGATAAGAACGAGTCAAAAAATGACATTGCTACATGTACCAGCTTCGGCTTCAGCCTCAAAATCCACCTCTACCCCTAGGTTGCTCTCAAACAGTACTCCTTCCTCCAAAGAAATAGCTACTTTAACAGGGGGAGTTCCGCCAATATGAGTATGATATTCGACAGTAATAAACTTCTCAATTAGAAATTAAGTACTCAAACTGTGGGGGCTTCTTCATACAATAGTCTTCCACCAGGTTCTGGACGACAGCAAGAAGCCTTGAGGCCCTCTTTACTAAAATAAATAAAAAGAAAGTATTATAATATTACAGTTAAAGGCATGGCAAGGTATGCAACAGTGGAGAAATTTACCTATTATGTTTGGCCTATTCCACTCGTGGGGGATCCTACACGACCTATCCTTCCCATGAAACCTAAACTCCTATTCAACTTTTGTAAACACAAATTGGCCTCTCCATATATAGTTATTGGTTTGAACAACCTTGACCATTCTTAAATTGGACATCCTAGGGGAAAAATAATTTATTAGGAGGCTTTGTCATTATCCTTAAAGACATGGATGTACCTAAAAATGCCCCTAGTGAGATTAAACTCGGTTTGCACCTTCCAAAACATCATAGCCACCAGGATAATCCTATAAGCATTGGGGGAAGATGAGTCAGTGTCATGCCATACTCACTAAGAATGGATCTAATGATAGGGTGCAAAGGTAGACGAAGTCCCACTTGAGGAGCCTAGAGAGGAAGGTATATCTCATCTGAGTTGGAGTTATCGTATACCCTTTATTCACTGGTGGCCAACCTAGTCTGGATTCTAATAAGGATGTTGTATTTTTCCCTAAGGTGATCCAATTCATCCTTAAGGATATCACTAGCGTACCACCTCATATCAGCAGTGAAGGGATTATAGGAATCCGAAGAATCACCCGAATCATCATCCTTGCCAATTATTTCTTCCTTAACCAGCCCACCTACAGGGGAAATTGAAAAGATTGGCCTTACACTATCAGACCTAATGCCATTCGTTATATCTGATCTAACCTCCTTAGAGGAGGAATCCAATTTTATTACTAACATAGATTCTCTATTTTCTAAATTTCAACACATATTCATTATAGAAATGAACTACCTACTCCTTTATCGTCAAAATCAGGACCCACAAATGGCGATTCTGCTGGTAATGGAGCAGAGCCACTAGAAGACATTTCCTTAGTGGTATAATTTGGATGCCCAGGATATTCCTCTGGCAGACAACTTGCAGGGGTTGTGGAAACCTCCTAGTACTAATACAGGGCAGGTAGGTCCTAATTCGTCCAAAATTTTAAACAAACGTTGAATGTGAGGAGGATAGCTCATCGAGATTATACACAAGCTTTTTGGCAGATTGTTAGAACTTGGGGGCTACCCAGATATAGAAAAAGGGTATCTGTGTTAAAATAAACCCTAAAATGGTGGATCCCTAGGCAAACCAACTCAATGGTCGTCTAGATGTATAAACGCACAATCAAACACCAAATAACCCAAAGCCAATAGAATATTTAACAAGTGTTAATCATGAAATACCCTAAGAAGGAGGGTGAAAACCCTAAAAGCTTGAAAGGGAAAACGGTCACGTACTTTCGAACTTGAAAAAGAGTTGAAAGCATAAAATGAGAATTGCACCAAGGAAAATAGAGAAGAACCATATAATTGATGGAACCCGATAGCTGAAGAAGTGAGCTTTATCTTTTTAGAAAGATACTCAGAAGTTTTAAAGTGAAGTGGAGTTTAAACGATGAAGATATTGACCCATTAAATACTTTGGGTTGATGTAAAAATGTCGCGTATCATAAATGATATCATCTCTGAAAAGGCAATAGGCGGTATAGGTTCACTGCACGCGCATCACCCCAAGCATTTATAATGATTACTCTAGATGCCATTTCCAATCATCTGACACATGTCCACCTCGATAAAAAGATTGCTAAAGTAAATCTTCTTGACACGAGTCGAGAAGAAATTGAAATGACCAGATCCACTTAAACCGACCACTGACTAACACTTCATCTATTCATTTCACTTAGCAACCACTCTAGAATATTATCAATCTAGAGAAGTTTCGATAAGTTCAAATCATGCATGAAGTCTTGGGGGATTTTTTTATACCATCAATATGGATACAACACGTGGATCCCTCAATAGATGAAACATATCCTCATTAAAGGTAAATAGAGGGGTCAGCCTCATATGTACATTCTGCACGTCCCATGGCATTGAGGTCGACTCGGTTATTATTATGCTAGGTCACATCCTCTTATTGAACATCACGTTAATATTAAAGAAAATTTGGGTAACAATATTAATTAACCCCCTTAATACCAACCTCACGCCAGCTAGCACATATGGAGTAATATCACCAGTCACGTATATCCTATTTATGCATTAAAGGAAGTTTCTCACTACCCACCTCTATCGTGTTGTAACAAACTCAGTTGTAAAAAACTCAACATTATATATTCCCTAAATGTAAAAGATGTAACTGCCTAACCTATAAAGGCACTCCAAATATCCCTTAATATTCTCTCTCTGAAAACTAACTATAAATAGCACTGAATCCCATAACATAAGAAACCCATAACTATTCCATTAATAATTGTTGGTGTCTAAATTTGGTTTACTGATTTGGAATGATCTTAGCTCAATTTAACCAATAATTATAACTAAATATAATATATTAAGCTAGAGAGGGATGGGAGTTATAGAGATATGCAAAGATTTTATGTAGTTCAGCCCAAGATGGTGCCTACATCTGCGGGTATCATACCACTATTATTTTTAAGGTTTAATACAATCCTCTAAAAATTTCTCTTGGGTTTGAATAAAGTATTTCAATTTCCCTTAGCTGAGAGAGGTAGAGATCTATCTATAGCAAATGGAAGTTAAAGAGATGGAATGCCTTTATACATTAGGTATTTACATCTTTACATAATAATAGCTAGTTGGATATTATTCACGTTCATATACATGGTGACTATTGAAAATCCAACGTGCGTTTGTTCATATTACTGACCGCTCATAATCATGGGAGTGGTTGATTGCAAGATAACTGAGTTGAACACATGCGTGCATTATTTGAGCGTCTATTGGTCGTGATAACATGTGTCATTAATTTATTAGTCCACGCAGTATAATTATTCTAGACTACAACAAAAGCCCCAAATACTTTATTCTTGATGGGAATGATATAATGAGTTAAAGAATGGAGTTCTCAATTTGGAACTTCTAGCTTCTTCACCTGCTTCTTATTATGGCATTATGGCAGCTATATTAGCGTGGCAAAAATGAATGAAAAGCGATACGAACGTGTTATTTTCAAATCGATTGATAGATAGCCTAATTTGTTCTGATAGATCCTATTTGTATATATTGATGAGACAACTATATATTCTTGATTTCTGTAAATTTTCTTCTTATTGCACCGAGAGTTGGTTCACGTAGATCTCATCCTTGAACTACCTGCCCGAAGGCATCCCTCTCTTTCTTTGAAAAGCATTGTGTTACTAGGTGAAGCGGGGGAATATTGCACTTCATAGATGGCCAAAGCACATACTAATTGAGATATGAATATACACTAGGTTGCACAAAAATTCATTTTTGTATCAATCCAAAGCCTAATTGTCCTTTACTCGTAACAAATAATTCGTCCAGCTCGTCGGGCTTTTCTAAGGCTTTCCCTTATCGCTATTACTCTAGTGAGTCTAATGACTACTAGAGTAGAGTTAAGTCAAAAGGTATGGTATAGCAGCCTTTTTAAGCAAGCCTCTCTGATTTGCAGTAAACCCCCATGATGTGGTAAAGGGAGGATATTAGGGGATTAATTCTGCAAGTTGCGGTGAATGAAATCGAGAAGGTTGTGCTGAGTTTTTGCCCAAAAAAGCCCTGTAATAATATCTCAGGGTTTTCAGCGATAACTTGGTATATCTAAAAAATAACCATTGATTAAAATATGTTTATGGTAAACTAATTGAGCGATATGGATAAAGTCAATGAATTCCAAAGAAATGCTTTTGTTGATGATGAAATAGCTTTTACGACAGCTTCTGCTGATGATTCGATCGATGGATAACAACCAAAAAGTGGGAAAACTATTTAAAAAGATGCTTTCGAAGTGAAAGTGAATTATATCATATAAATGCAACCCTTGAAAAGAAATGGCATAATGTGCCTACCTATATTCATATCATGACGAACATGGAGATTTAAGATTCACGAAGGATGATATTGAAATCTTACTAGAAAAAGAAAGACGGAATAAAGTGAGATTTTACTGATAAGAAATTACAAGATTTTTCCTCGGCATTTGCTAAGAAGGAATTTGTGTTAAAATTTGAGGTGAACAATGCTCGATAGAAGCTGGTTTGCTGGAGTAAGAGAACAATATGTTGCGAGATGAGTTGAATGGTTTAAATAAATCTATTAATGCTGATCAAAGTGAGGCGGCCTCATTTTTGGAGAAGGAAAAATCTCGTTTGATGGATGAGATTGAAAAATTAAAGAAATCTAAGGGTGGTCTATCGTCTAAGTAAGCCATTGTTGCTTACTCATCTGTTAAAGAGGATAAAACCAAAAAGACTCTGGCCGACCAAGCCAATTTGATAAAGAATTAATATGCCACTATTGAGAGATTGAATGAGAAGGTTAACCGTCCGACTTACCGTTTCCATAAGCATCCACACATTCTCTGGATGAACGGCTATGATGAAGCCTTAGCACACATGGGTGAAGAGTTGGGGAAAGCCACGAGAAAGGGTTATAAATAAGGATGGCTCAATGCCTTTACATTCTTGAAGGTGCTAGAGAAAGAATCTATGTGGTATTGGCATGATCTAGGGTGCTTGGACCAACCTACCACTCCCATTAAGTTTGACATTAAGTGGATTACTACTAATGCAATCCCCATTAGTTTGATTAGGATATATGTGGGGGATTGTGGCATTCATGGGAATAATATATTCAGCCGACCTTTACACCTAGTGTCTAGGCCCAGCTCCAGTAGACAAAGCAGGCTTAGAGAGTTGGGGTCTACTATTCTTCCTTAGATTTTGGACATTCTTCTTAAAGGAATGGGGAAGAGTGTTGGGAAGCGTTCATCAAAATGAGAAGATTTTATAATTTTCTTGTACTGAAATGGGGTGGTGAATATTATAATAATAATAATGAGAATTTTAAATAAAGGCTTTTTTTTAATAAAATTAGCATTATTATTATGCATGATGGTGGCCTTCCAATAATTTAGAATTATGATTATGTGGTCGGCTTTTAGCTGACTAATCTACCTTACTGGTTACCAGTTTGGATGAACATAAGTTGTCCAGCCTTAGGTTTTACTAACGCATTCATGGTCGTTTAAACGGACCTTGTCATTTTGACCAAGTTTTTATGCTAGTTACCATTGGCGAAAAAATATTTTAGTATTTATCCTTAATTTGGTATGTTAAACCTTTGGTTCTTGATGTTAAGGAGTCATTCATAAACTTTTAGGTTTTGGTACTTCTTGTTTGTGGCTTTTCAAAGACGAAGCCATAGATAAAATTGGATTTTTTTGGATTTTTATGGGACTGTACTATGCTGTTATTTATTTTGTTTGAGATTTGTACACCTCACGCTCCTAAAAAAATAGAATAATTGGATGATTCTTATTGAAGCTGAAAAAGATGTATTACATAGATATTAAAAGTTTGCATTCCTAACAATAACTGATAGTACTTCCTTAAGTGCTCATCGTTCTATGGGTTCTTGAATTGTTCTCATTCTAAGGTTTCTAGGTTATATATACATGGTTACACAACTACAGAAATAGGGTAAGTACCATGCCAATTGATATCCAACTTGTTTCCCTTCTGAAGCACTTTTTTTAAAAACATAGTCCACCTCTTTCAGATTGCTCAGCTTAACCCTCCTATTATAGAACCGGGCAGTACGTTATTGGTAGGCTGCAACACGTAGTGTCGCATTTTTTCTGACTTCTTCAACCAAGACGGTGCCATTTTGATCAAGTGCGAAAAGTAGCGCGTGTAAAGACGCTAATCGTTGTTTTCGTTTCGCCAACTCAATACAAAAACCTAAGTTACTACTACACTTGCGAGGCAAGCACAGCGGTAAGTCGGGTATCGAAAATCCACAGAGACGAGATGTTAGAATTTAAGTGATTTAATACTCCGAAATAAAAGTGTAAAAGATGATTACAAACTAAAAGGAAAAGTTAATCTAGGCAATGTGTTGAAACTAGATTATGAAAGCGAGTAAAAACTATAGGTTGCGTCGAATATCCCTCACCCAAGTTAATTAGTATAAAATGGTTACATGGGTCGACGAGTTATTACAAGTGCATCTCGTTTTGACAGTTAATTAAATCAAGGGTTGTTACGCCCTAAATCGTCATAAAAGCCTAATAAGATTTTGGCGTCAACAAATATCCCGGAAATTACGCACGAAAGGTCGTAAGCACGGGACATACATGATATGCCCCGTCAAATCTCCTAGGCGTAATAACTAGGACAACGCATCCGAAATAGACCCGTAAACTCCATCACCAAAGCAAAGCAACGCGTCAACTCGAGTGAGTTCAATTCAAACACAACCTAATTTAAATTACCTAGAAAGCATGTTAAAAACGCGATAAATGGAAAGCGGTAAATAAATGCGGTAAATCTATACTAGAAAGCGTGTAAATCAAAGCATGTAAATAAAGCAAGAAAACCTAAATTAGAAAGCTTGTAAATTATACTACAACAATGGAAACAAAGGAAATACAACTTAAATTAAATGGAGAGGATGATGAATAGTCAACTTACACCACAAATGGGTTGTCAAACCAAGTATAAATGAAGAAGAACCATCCAAAACCACCCAAACCCTAACTACCACTCTCTACAATCTATTCTAACTAAGTATCTAAAATGAAATATATATCCAAAGAAATG
The DNA here is from genome assembly GCA_949130495.1 of Sambucus nigra. Classification (NCBI taxonomy): domain Eukaryota; kingdom Viridiplantae; phylum Streptophyta; class Magnoliopsida; order Dipsacales; family Adoxaceae; genus Sambucus; species Sambucus nigra. Next base: position 41,075,358 of record OX422213.1, read on the forward strand.
CCCCTAACACTCTATTTATACCCCAAAATAAACCCCAAACAAAACCAAGCCAAAAAACCCAAAATAAGTCAATTTTCGTACATATCTGATGTTACCGGTCGACCTCTATTTTGGGACCGGTCGACCGCACTTTTGGAATTTGCCTTGGGCTTGAGGCAGCCTCCTTTTACACTCCGAACCAATTTTGATGCGTTGCACGGAAATGGCCATAACTCCCTCATACGGAATCGAAATGAGGCGTGGTCAGAATCGACGCGAAGCTAATTCAATTCTCTACATGATTATGTTTTGAAACCCTCCAAATTATGCAGTATGAAATTACCAAAATGCCCTTGAAGTAGAAGAAAATACCGAAACCTTCCGGAAATGGGCATAACTTCCACATACGGAGTCAGAATGACGCACGGTCAGTGGCCACGAAAGGATAATTTGATGATCTACATGTTGGTAACTTAATTCCATAAAAAATAGTGAGTTTGAAAAGACCAAATTGCCCTTGAAGTAGCATTCGACGATGGAACTTTTTTGAAATGCAACCGAACCTCACTTTTAGCGTTCCAATACCTACAAAAGCACAAATAACCCCTGCAAAGCATGTATATATCCAAATCCATGGTTGTCTGGTTAATGAGCATAATTATAGGCATTTAGGACCGTAAAAGTGATAGAATGCATAAAGATAACGGGCGAAAATATGCAATAATCGATACGAATCACCAGTCTTCTCAGATGGTCGCTCTTAGGGGAGTTAAAATTAAGTACTCTGTGACTAGGTAGAGAAATTTCTGTGAGGACTACCATTTTTGTCCTGAATTCCAACATGTAAGGGTTTCATCGGTAGTTATCCTCGGTGTGGTTCTATAAGCCCATAGTACACTTTATAGCTAATTGATCCAATTCCCTTTGGAATCATCTAGTCTTTTCTTTAGGCCACCAAGCAGAGTTTAATTTGTTATCTCTATTTGGCCATTGCACTAAGGGTGTCCAACAGCAGAGTGCAGATTTTGGATCTTAGACTGGATGCCATAATCTTTGAACTCCTAGTTATCAAACTGAGTCCCATGGTCAGTGATAAAGGCATATAGCATACCATATCGGTATATGATATTCTTCCATATGAATTGGAAGACTATCATAGGTCATGTCAACAAGAGGCTCACCTTATACCCGCTTTGTGAAATAATATATAGCAATGGCTAAGTATTTGAACCTTCCTCTTGTCTTTGATAATTGGCTGATCAAATCAATCCCCCACATAATAAAAGTCCATTGGGATTTGATCGGTGTAAATGTAACTCCATTGTGGATTGTTGCAAACTTTTGACATTTATTACATCGTCTCGCATATGTAGTACAATCTGCCTTCATAATTGGCCAGTAATATCCCTGGGTGGCCACTTGTCGGACCAATGATCTTCCTATCAAATGATATCTGCAAGATCCTTTGTGAACTTCCTTAATCAGACCTGGCACTTATGAAGGGTGAACACATTTAAGCAACGAGACAATAAATCTCCTCTTGTACAGGACTCCTCCTTCCACAATGTAGCTGGCTATTTTGTACCTATGCTTTGGAACGTCTGCTAAGGCATTTTTTTTTAATATATGCCTTGATGGGATCCATCCATGAAGGAACCAAATCTAATACGAATAAATTGGTATTTTTCTCATCAATACTCCTATTTTCTAGGATTTCTACTGGAATGGTTCTCCTTTACCCCATCCTGGTTGTAGAAGCGAGTCGAGCAACTGCATCTACTTGAGTATTTTTTATTCTAAGTATTCTAACCATTTTGACTGCTGGAAACTTGGATATTATGTCTTGAGCCTTGGCTAAATACATTGTCATAAATTCTCTTTTGACCCCGTATACCCCCAACAGTTTATTAACGATCAATTGAGAATCACGGTGAGCTGATATATGCTCAGCACCCAATGATAAAGCTAATTCAAAGCCTATGATCAATGCTTCATTGCCTTGAATTAGAATTCGAGCGCATATTCCATATATATATATATATATATATATGGAATATGCGCTCGAATTCTAATTCAAGGCAATGAAGCATTGATCATAGTATTATTAGTCCAATGCCACTATCTGTAGTGTATGATGATTCATCAAGGTACATCTTACATTCGGGTAGTTTCTCCTTGAAGTCTCCTTCAACCAAGGACCTATAGTTGAATATTTTTTTACTTTTCTCTAAGTATCACACGATGGTTTGTCGCCCAGTGGATGTCTCTGGTCTATCGGTCATAGAACTGTCTTCCAGAGAAGTCTGCTCAGCTAGCTTTACCATTGAGATCTCTCTTATCAAAGTCTACTCGTTAGGTTTTCTTCATAAATATTTCTTCAACCCTAAAAATTATTCGCACACTCCTCATTCCACTCAAAATTCGTTCTCAATACTTTGAAGAAAGCTAAGCACATGTCAGTAGTTCGGGAGATAAACTGTTTGTGACACCCCGCCTAATAAAATACCGGGTGATCAGTCATATACCAAATTAAAACAGGAATCCCAGTTGGATCATCCTTAGCATCACTGTCGAAAACTTTTTAAAACTTACTAAACACCTAGTATTCCAAAAGCTGATGCCAATTTTAACTTGTTAATTAAAACAAAACAGTACATGCGGAATTAAATATAAACCACTCACACAACTGAATGAAAATAAACTGAAACATTAATTACCCAACTTGCCGAATAAAACACCGGCCGTCAAAGAAATAATCCAATACAAATATGCAACACCAGAATAAAATAAGTCTGAAACATGAACTGAAAGTCTGGGCGACATACCCTAAATAAAACTGAAACTGATACAAGATTTCCTACACTGGGAATGAATGAATGATGCGTCTAATCCAAACTCCTGCTAGCATCCACATATGCCGCAGCTCCGTGTCCCTGGAATAGAATATCAATCCTGGTGTCCCTATGGCTGGACACCTAAAAGGTTTTGAAAATAGTTTTATAGCAAGGGTTAGAACCCAAAACATTTTGAAAATATTTAGCAAGTGAATTAACTACAGTAATTTAAAATGCATGAATGCGCTTTATATTTAAGTTAGTGTTGCACTCCCTTGTGGACATTCTAACCCCTCCACTATTGTGCACACCTACCGGTTACCTTAACCCCACCTAGTTGTACTACCCCGTCCAACTAGTCCTGGTATAATCTTCCCTTGCCATACTACTCTAACCCGAGTATAATGATTCTTGAATTATAAATTATCTCGCAATTAACTTAATTAATTCCTCTTAAATAGTAGCATATAACCGTGTCACGAGTTATATAAAGTAAATACATCACACACTGTATTATTACCCGTATATAATATTTACTATCATTATATACATACCTTTACCACAATATCCACACATATAACATACGTATATCCATCCCTTCGAGTATACCCTCGTCGGATGATTCCCTCTAAAATTCTATCTCACTAGGTGTGCTCCCAAAACCTAGTTTTCCCAAGTTGGAATCGCTCACCAACTTGGACCAATGATATAAACGTAGTGGAGGCGGTCATATTCCTTCCCTGAAAGTGAGATAAATACCTCATCCATATATACCGGACGCAATATATACACGCCCTACTCCTCAAGCTAGGGGATTCACCCACATCGCGCAACCTCCCTTGATAGCATTAGAATATATAAATTGAATAAATATCTAATCGCTGATATTTAATATCACACACAATATATACACGTATATATATACTATCACTACACCGTATATATATATATATATATATAATATAAACCTCGGCTTTACCGTGTACTCAAAATCCCGTACACTGCTTGTAATTTAATATCATACACAATATATACACTTATATATATATATATATATATATATATATATATATATATATATATATTATAAACTCCGGCTTTACTGTGTACTAAAAAATCCCGTACACTACCTGTAGTTTCTTGAGTCTGTGGCCCGACTCAACGTAATTAATTTTCTCACTTAATAATTTATCATCTTCCCGAGTCTATGGTCCGACTCTAATATATTTAATTCACACCTCAATTTATAAAATACTTTCCCCGAGTCTATGGTCCGACTCTAATTAAATTAATTAACACACTTATTAATTTAATACCTTCCCGAGTCTATCACCCGACTCTAATTAAATTAACTAACACACATATTAATTTAATACCTCCCCGAGTCTATCGTCCGACTCTAATTAAATTAATTAACACACCTATTAATTAAATACCTCCCCGAGTCTACCTTCCGACTCTAATTAAATTAATTAACACACCTATTAATTTAATACCTCCCCGAGTCTACAATTCGACTCTTATTAAATTAATTATCACATTTATTAATTTAATCCTTCCAAGTCTACAATCCGACTCTAATTAAATTAATTAACATATTTATTAATTTAATCCTTCCCGAGTCTACAATCCGACTCTAATTAAATTAATTATGACATTTATTAATTTAATCCTTCCCGAGTCGGCAGTCCGACTCTAATTAAATTAATTATCACATTTATTAATGTAATCCTCCCCGAGTCTACCATCCGACTCTAATTAAATTAATTATCACACCCATTAATTTAATACCTACCCGAGTTTACCATCCGACTCTAATTAAATCAATTAACACACCCATTAATTTAATAACTTGGTATCACCCAACCATTATCCCCGGACTCACTTACTTGGCCCGTAACTTAATATTCCCCGAGTCTATGTTTTGACTCCAAATTAATTACTCTTTCTCAATAATTAATTTAATACTTTGGTGTCACATAACCAACATACCCGGACTCACTCACTCGGTCCATTTTTACATCTCATAGTTTCTTTTTCACATTTTTTTGCCCACAATGTGTCACACATTTATCACCATAATTTCCTAATTATATTTACCTATAATTACCAACATACCCGGACTCACCCACTTGGTCCATAATTAAATATTTCTCGAGTCTATATCCCGACTCTAAATTTATTAGTTTATCTCCAAACTTAATCCACTACCTTGGGGTCGCTTGACCAATATACCCAGATTCGCTTACTTGATCCGTATCTCACTATTTTGGAATAAAATCTCTCAAATTCATTCATTAAATGCCTCACATAAATTTATCCTAGTCCCAATTACTCTCTCTCAAATTTTCTAGGAATATTTGTTTCATAATTATTTATCACTTATTAATGTATGAAACTTAACTTTTAATAAATTTCCCTTTATATAACAAACTGGCCGAACTGCCCAGATTTCGCCTTCATCGATCGATCGAGCCCCCTCGGTCGATCGATCGATCGTTCCAGTAATCGTCCTCTCCAGCCACTGTCAGCCATGGACGAAACTTAAAGCTTAATTTCTCAACCTAATCCCTTACCCAAATACAAATAACACATCCTTCATGTAAGGAAAGGGTCTAAACATCTCACAGACCTAATTTCATCACTAATAACCATAAATTCCAAGGTTTTCCCGATTTGGGTATTATCCGGGTTTCAAATCCCCAATCCGAACTTCATTTATTTTAACAGCAATTAACCATCTACTCTTACTGGTTTTAACATCTGATTCAGTTCTCTACATTCTACAATCATAAACACGATCAATCTCCCCCTTAATCCCATTAAGGTATATAAATTTACAAAAACCCAATTTAGAGTTTGGTGACACACCCAAAACGAATTTTCATATACACATCACTATGATATGAATTGATTATCATAATTTTAGAAATCACAACAGTTAACCACTTGTATGTAAGTGATCATAGTGTTTGATCCGTTGTTGATGTCCCATAATTTGGCTCCAATAACCTCCAATTTGCTCTTGATTTGCTTTCCCCCAAATCCCCTCTCAAGCCCTAGGTTTAGAGTTATGTTGGCTGCCATTCCTTAATCTCCCAATTAGGTTAAAAACCCTTCATCCCGTTTTTAGCCTAATGGGCTAAATTAAAATAGCCCAAATCATCACGTGTGGGCCCAGCTATGCCCAAAAATGCCCCGAGACCCAATTACTACCCCCGGATACTCTTTTCTGACTATCTCGACCCTTCCGGATACAACCACGCACTCAGAATTGGCATCCGAATTAATTTATAAAAATTCTTATCTCACACCCAATTTAGTCTATACCGACTCCCGGTTGGGATAAGTGCATACCCCGTCATTAATACCCGAAATGACGTAATTACATTATTACTATTCACTTAGTAAATAAATTTCTCTAAACATTAACCATTCACTCCCCGATTAATATTTAAATATATATATATATTGCCATAATTAGTTCAATTAAAATTACAACACACAAGTAATTAAAATTCCCGAATTAATTAAATATTAAATGCACAAAAATACGAGGTGTTACACTGTTAAGGGTTGTTACTCTTCTAGTCAACTTTTTCACATCTTTCTTGTTGGTGGGAGACTACATGTCTATCAATCCTTTTATCTTTTTTGGGTTGGCCTTAATGCCTCTTTGATTTACTATAAATCCTAGGAACATCACTTTTTGTATGAAGAACATACATTTGGTTGGATTGAGCTTCATATGATGCTTCTCCATCTAATCGAATGTTTTTCCCAAGTCCTTGATGTGGTTGAGTGCTTTCTTGCTCTTGGTGAGCATGTCATCCACATACACTTTCATGTTTTTACCAATTTTCTCCTCGAAAACTTTATTCAACAGCCTTTGATATGTTGCTCCAGCATTTTTTATCCCAAAAGGCATAACGTTTTAACAGTAGGTACCTCTGTTGGTGATGGATGGGGTTTTTTCCTTATATTCCAGTTTTATTTTGATCTAATTATACCTTGAATATGCATCCATGAATCGGAGTAATTCATGCCTAGCGGTAGCATCGACCAGGTTGTCAATCCAAGGCAAGGGGAAATAATCTTTTGGGCAGGCCTTATTGAGATATGTGAAATCAACACGCATACGCCACTTGTTGTTCTTCTCCCTTACCATTACCACACTAGCCAACCAATTAGGGTATTTGACAGTGATTGTTGTTTTTTCTTCATAATCCACCACCTTCAATTTTTCATATTTAAAAAGAGTGATATATTCGCAAGTGGTTTCCCCTGATTAGTGGCGAACATTCAGTAAGTGAGTTACTCTCTTTATTGGCTTGGATCAAAAATAAAAATTACTGATAAATAACTCGAAAAGCTATTGGAAGCTGGAGATTTTCCCACGAGATAAATTGTTGTACTAAATTTGCGTCAATCCAATAATGGTTATTGAGAACGCTCGGCAACACATCTCGTTTGGGACTGAGTAGATATCGACGATAGCCTGGTATTGTTCTATATGAAGGATAGGATCAGTTTTATCATCATAGTTGGGAGAGACCATGGGTGGCTTGAATTTGGCAAGTGGTGGGAAATTCACAATTGTTGGGACAAAGGGTGGTCCCTTCACAAAACACCAGTGCAAGGGATTCTTAGATTTGGATAATTCTCCTAAGAGATCTTCCAACTATTGGATTGAACCTTTTTAGAGATGATTATCTAGATTAGGTTTCATTGAAATAGTTTTAGCGGCTCAGTCGTGCATTTTTGCGGAGCTCTCTTTCTGAAAAGTCAGCTCAGCACGCGCGGATCCTCGCATGCTAGTTTTTTACCTGCAGAACCTTTTTGGAGATCTTGTGATCTGGATGCCCCTTATGATTATGGCCTCTAGTTTCTCGGGAACCTAAGCGATTAAAGGTTGAGCCTTTATTTAGTCTGTTTAGTGCGCTCGACCGTTCCTGAGAGAGGGAAAGCCCATCGTAGTAATCAATGCATCTGGGGGAAGAGGTTGCATTGGTGATAAGACTTATCATTGGAGGATTTAGAATATATAGGTCTTGTTCTTTATTGCCTAGGTGCTGGGGATAACATTTCTCCCCTAGTGGATGGGACATCAACCGGCCTAGTTTGAAGCATCTGAGTAAGTTGCCTCACTGTCTCTTGCATTTCCCCTTGGCCTTTGGCTATGTTCAGTAGGATTACTTGAACATCTCCCATACTAGGAGGGTTAGAAGGACTAAAAGTGTTGCCAGTAGCGTGGCTACCTTCTGGAACGTCCGTAATTTTTCAACGGTATGGCTGAGAAATGGCTTCTTAAAGAAAATAGGTAGAATATAACAATAGCTTGTCATTTCCCACATACGGCACCAATCTGTTGGTGTATAAATGTGGTTTTCTAATTTGGAATGATCTTAGCTCAATTTAACCAAGAATTATAACCACAGATAATATAGTAAGCTAAATAGGGATAAGAGTAATGGAGAGACACAAATATTTTACGTGGTTCAACACAAGATGGAGCCAATATCCATGGGTATGACGCCACTATTATTTTTAGGGTTTAATATAATCCTCCCAAGAGTTCTCTAGGGTTTGAATAAAGTATTTTAGTTGCCTTTAGCTGAGATAGGTAACGATCTATTTGTAGTATATAAAAGTTACAGAGATAGAATACCTTTATACATTAGGTATTTACATCTTTACATGATAATAAGCAGCTGGATATTAATCACATGCATGTGCATGTGCATGGTGATTGTTAAGAATATCATGTGAGTCTATTCATATTACTGACAGTTCATATCTATGGGGGTGGTCGGCTAGATAGCCAATCATCAAGATAATTGATTTGACCACATACGTGTGCTGTTTGAGGATCTACTAATCATGATGGCATGTGTCATTAATTTATTATTCCACATAGTGTAATTATTATAGTCTATAACAACATCTATAGGCAAACCCTAGAGTAAGAAACCTAACCAGAGCTTATATTCTCAACTTTCATGGCAATTGCACCATCACTGCAAATGGGGATATAGGCATTGTATTAGCCCAAACCACATAAATCCTCGCCTTCTTTCTTTATCTCTTACCGTATTCTCTCTCTCCCTCAATTAATTAACTTTATTATTGGTATTTCCCTAGCTGAGACAATTAATTCATAAATCAATTTTAGACGATAACACAGGATGAGAACCCAAGAATGACATATTCAGTGAGATGGTTTTTAATAGCTTGTATAAAAATAGACAATGGACTCTATCGTAATATAAAAATTGCTTCCAAACCCACTACACCAACAACAACAATTTGACACACCTTGATATTAAAAATTCGGCACACTTTAAAACCGTGCAAATTTTGGCATGGTTTAATGACAATCTGGCACAGTTTAAAACCGTGTCAAATTTTGGCACTACTTTAAAGTGTTCCAAAGTTGAGTGCACCTAACTAATATATAAATAACCTAAAAAAATATCCTTCCAATTTTTCATCTCTTGCACTCTCTCCTCTTTCATTAGTAATCTTTCGCTTTCTCTCTCCTACTCGTACGCGAGATTTATCGATGTGAAGAAGTGCGAAAGGAAGATTCTAGGGCTTTTCATCAATGGAGTTGTGGTGACAATAAATCTCAACATAACTTATAAGCAAATGCGATCACCAAAAAAAGTAAAGAACAAAAATTAGAATAGCTGCAATCAGACACGACACAAGATATACGTGGTTCGGCAAATTGCCTACGTCCACGGTGGAGCTCTTTATTTGTATTTCTCTTTTCTCTAGAGGAGCGTTTACAATTACAAACCCTTTACCTTGGGCTAGGGGTATAATATATACATGTGAACTTCGGAGAGTGGGGTGTTGGGAACCTCCACATTAGCCCATAATCCCTATTATATCTCCTGAGAGATTTTAGGGGTTGAGTGGGTCGCTGCTGATTTAGTCATTTATGAGACCTTGGAGTTTGGGTCTAACTCCCCCTATTCTTGATAAGTCTTAGTCAGGCTACTTCTCTAGGCCAAGACAAATGGACGAGGTACCCACAATTTCCCCTAAAATTTTTGGATCACAATTTGGGCTCAATAATTTTTAAATAATAGCTCTAATGGCATTTTTGTGAATTGCAAGATGTTTTGGGGAGTGAAACGTTGTTCCTGAGTAGATTTAGGCGGCAGATTCACTTCGTTCTCTGTGCGTCATCATTGAGAGGGTTTGAATTTATTTGAAGAGGCCATTCTGACCTTACTTCAAAAATCTTCGTACTCTCAAAATTTCTCCATCTTCTCATTGCGTTTTCTCACTTACAGGTCTCCCCTTTCGTCTTCGAGCTCTTTATTGTCTTTCCACTTTCCTTGCGCCGTCTCAATCTAATTTTCACTTCGTAAGTTTCCCAAACTTCTTTTATATTAAAATTTTTCTTTATCACTTCTAGGGTTTTTTCTTCTGATGACAAGGATAGGTAATAGGTCAATAGCTGAGTTTAGGGAGTTTTACAACATCCCTAACTGGGTGGACATTGAATGTGCCCCTGTACCTCGCAACGTTCGAGACATTACGGATAGGCATTGGATTCAAGTTCTTCTGTTATCCCAGGGGGGTCTGACCTTTCCCCTAAATCGCTTATTTTTGCATTTCTTTAGTTATTTCTATATAGTTCCTGCCCAATGTTCTCTAAATGTTTGGAAAATTGTGAATGGTGTACATAGGATCAATCAGCTTTGTGGCACCAATTTAGGGCTTGCTGAAATTGTTATTGTTATACCTTCTCTCGAACAAGCTCTGGTCTACTCTATTTGAAAGCTAGGAGTCCTGATAGGGTGTTGGTAGTCAATCCACCCAATTTCCATAAGGACTATTGGCAAAAAGGGTTTATTCCCAGGAACTAGCAGTTCCCTCCTCAAACTGAGGGAGCCAGGTACAGGGGACTTATGATTCCCTTTTACGGGGAGGAGTACATAGGTAGATATAGCTCTTGTTCTTCTTATTGATTTTCTGTGAGTGTACTCTATTTTTTATGTTTTCCTTTTTTCCTTTTTTAGCGAAGATAAAGAACTTGAAACCTGTACTCCACGAAATTCAAGCTATTGAGTTAATCAAAGCTTGGAAGATCAAGGAATACTTGGCTGACGGCGAGCATCCGTGATCAGTGGCATTCCTCTTAGAGTACAAGAACATTGGGTCCAACTTCATCCTAGACCTATTAATAGTATTCCTCACCTTAATATCATAGAAGAGGTTGCAGTTGAACCAATCCAGATGGATGACAAGGAGAGCAGCTCTGGTGAAGACAGCGTGGGGGTTGACAGAGGTGGAGTTGAAGGTGACTCTAGCGAAAAGAGTTCAAGTGGTGAAGGATCCTCTAGTTCAGAGGAGGGTTCAGAGAATTTGGAGGATTTGGATAGCTCCAGCGAAGAGATTATGGCCCTCCTAGGAAAAATTTGATCCACGATGATGATGAGGATAATGTGTCACTTGCTCGTAGGTTAAAGAAGCAGAAATCTGGGAGTCGGGATACTGCCACTGGCTCCCAAACTGTAGCTCATGAGAGGAAGAAGAAAGAGAAGGCGTTGGTGAGAGAGATAGAGAGGAAGAAAGAATAAGAGAGGAATAAATAGGAAGAGAGGAAAAAAAAGGAGAGAGAGGAAGGAAGGAGGAGGGAAGAAGTGAGGACCAAGATGGGGAAGTCTCTGGTGCTCATTTATGGCCTAGCTGAGGGGGCTTCTGTTTCTTTTTCCCCTCATCTTCCTCCAACGATGCTCGAGAGAGCAATCTTGCCAGCTGATTTCCAGAGGTCGTCAAGTATAGGGATCGACCAGTTACCCTAAAGCAAGTCAGGGGCTAGCCTTGGTAAGTCTATTCTTATTTCTCTACTCTTGAAGTTCTTTTCAATACATTATTCGCTAAATGTTTTCTTTCTCTCTGCATTTTGTATCTTATTTCACCGTCCTCTATCGCAGTCATGAGGAGCTGGCGAGGAAAAATATTGAGTTAGAGGGGAGCTTAAGGTTGCCAGTGCTGCTCAGAAGTCTTCTGATCTTGCCTTGGAAAAAGCTAACAATGCAAAGGAGGTAACATCCAAGGAGGTGGGGGAGCTGATGCAGTCTTATGACTTGGTCTATACGAGAAAGATAGCGGTGGTTGAGGAGAACAAAGGGCTTGTCAAGAAGATGAAGAAGCTAGAACTGAGGCTGCCACCCTTAAGAAGAGCTCGTACAATATTGGGTGGCTTGCAGCATACGAGGATCCCGAGGCTCAAATTGGTTACATCAGCCGTCTCAACTTCAAGAAGGGTTGGGATAGGGCTTTTCTCATTGACGAGTTGGATGTTGATTCCCCCTCTTTGACGAGAATGACCTTGGCCCCAAGCCTGTTGTGGATGGGGTGCCTTCTCCTGCTGCCAATGAAGGTGTCCCAGTTATCCCGACCACTGCTACTAATGCTCTCCTTGATTAGGGAATGATGACTGCTCCATCTGAGAGAGGTGCACCTGGGGCTACAGCGGATAAGGGGAAGTAACCAGCATCCTCAAAATAGACTGAGGTCACCAGCTAGTCTTCTTAGGGAGCCTTTGTATTTTTTGTTTCTCTATTTCTTCTCATTGATGTACTCGAACTATTTTTGTTTCAATAAAATGAAGTTTTGTTCCTCTTCATATACTAATTAATTTATTCTTAATGCTCGTATGATTTGTAGCTTATCGATATTGAGGAATATATTCCTGCTACCTCTCACCTAGGAAAAACTATTGGTCTCGATGTGAGCAACCGAATTCGTCGTGCCTTTGTAAAAATTTACAAATCTCTTAGATAGAGGAGTCAAGACTATAAATACCAGTCAGAGCTTATTCCCAAGTTGAAAGATAAGTTGGAGGAGATGAAGGAGGTCAGCACTTTTGTTCAAGAAGAAGTGGATGCTCTAAAGGCTAAGCTTCTAAATGCTTCTGAGATCAACTAAGTTGGAGAGGTCCTTCAACAGGAGAATGATGCTCTGACGAGGGAAGTCTCATGACTTAAGGAGAATGAATTAAGCATCGTCCCTCGAGTTTTATGTTGTTTCTCTTCATCGACTGGGCGGCGAGCTGGTACTGATGATAGTGGTTCAGCTAGGGAGATTTCCGAACTACGAGGTGACGTTCGCAGGGCGTATGTCATAGCTGCTGGTCTTCAAAGAGATGTCACCTTACTGAGGCACCTGTTCAAGAAAGGTCCTAGGTAAGTGTGGGCTGGTGGATAGCTTTTATAAGAGGGTGGTTGAGTGCTCTTAGGGAGTTGCAAGTCCCTAGGAACTCTGTTCTCTGGTATAGGCATATTATCTCTCCCTCAACTTTGATGCCAAACCAATTCAGAAGGGATGATCGATGGATTCCAATAGATGCGATCCCAAGACAGCTCCTGGAGCCAGATTCAGACGAAGTCGAGGAGGAATTCGCTCCTCACCTAGATGATGGCCGAAGAGCACGAGTAGCTGACTACCTTTCTCAGCAACCTAGTTCTCATTAGGATTTGAATTACTCAGCATATGTAACTCTTTGTATATGTAATGGTGTAATAAAATAGTTATAATTTGGGAAATTTGCCAACTAAACATGTGTTGTGTTATTTTTTACTTCATTGATCTCTTGTTTAGTTATCTTGGGCTCTTCCAGCTGACTAGATTTGACTTGGGCAGAGTTAGTTGTTGAGTGGGTATCCCCCCAGTCCAGTATGCTTTTAGAGTACCATTTTACCTTACTTTACCTTCTAGATTGTGCATCACACTTCCTTAGGCCTAAGTGGGGCAATAGCGAGGATACACCTGGTATCGGGTATTCCACCTGAGCAGGATTTTTGAGCCAGACAATGTTGGCGACCAACCTGGGTTTGGCCATGTTGCATAAGGGTTCCATGTAGGGCTTCATGTATTGTCAGGGGCAAGATAAGAGGTCATTCGTGTTAATTGGTGAATGCCTGAGGAGGGTCATTATACACCGACCCTGCTTTAATGAGTTTCTTGTGATCTTAGATTTGCATGGTAGTAGGGGAGCCTGTAACTTGGAAAGGATGCATGTATTATAATGTATTTGAGCAAAACCAACACTTCATAAAATGACATTACCAAACAAATCTTATTAATCAGAGATGAATTAAAAATTCAACATTATGTTCACTGAAAAATGAAACTAAAAGTAAAATTTCTTTAAATTGGCTGCGTTCCAAGCTCTGTGTATCTCCCTGCCCCCCAGCGTTTCTAAGTGATAGGATCCTTGTAGGTCATCTTTTATCACCTTGAATGGTCCCTTCCAGTTTGGTACTAGCTTTGCCATCCGATGGTTTTACAGCATTGCTAAGAACTTTTCTTAGGACGTAGTCCCCAACCTAGAATGCTCTTGCATTGACCTTTTTGTTATAGTATTTTTCTAGCTGTTGCTGGTAAGGTGCTAGTTTTACAAGAGCTAATTCCCTTCGTTCCTCAGCTAGGTCATGTTCAGGAAGCAATGTTGCATCGTTCTGACCTTGGTCGATCAGAGTTGACCTCATAGTAAGGAGGCTAGCTTCCAAGGGGATAATTGCCTCCATCCCATACGTAAGTGCGAATGGTGTTTCTCCAGTTTCTCGCATTGGGGTGGTGCAGTAAGACCACGGGATGTGGGGTAGTTCGTTTACCCATGCTCCCTTGGCTCGCCCCAAACGCTTTTTCAATCCATCAATTAGTTTTTTTAGAAACCTCAGCATGTCTGTTGCTCTGAGGGTATGATACAGATCTTAAGTAGTGCCTGATCCCGTAGTCGCTGTAGAAACCCTGGAAGAGGCCACTCTCGAATTGGGTTTCGTTGTCAGTGATGATAGTCCTGGGGATCCCAAAGTGAGTGACGATGTTCCTCCATATGAATCTTATCATGTCTACGTCTTTAATGTTTTCCAGTGGCCCTGCTTCTATCATTTGGTGAAGTAGTATATTGCGACCAACTGATATTTATGATTATCAGATGCGGTAGGTAGAGGGCCCACGATGTCCATACCACACTGGGTGAAAGGCCATGGGCTAATAAGTGACTTCAGGTCGCTAGCCGGTTGGTGAACCATAGGTGCGTGAAGTTGGCACTTTTTGCATTTTTGAGCATAGATTCCAGTGTCTTTCTATATGTACGACCACCAGTACCCTTCTTTCATTTCTCAGAAAGCTAGGGACCTTCCCCCAATGTGACTCCCATAGATTCCCTCATGTAATTTATCCCTTGGATGATCGCACTAGAGGTAAGGGCTAGTGAAAGATCTTTTATACAGCTTGCCCTCAGGAGATAAGTGAAAGCGAGTTGCTTTGACTCTTATCTGATGAGCGATCTTCTTATCTGCTGGTAGTGCACCATCCTTCAAATAATCCCTTAAGGGGTCTATCCAACTGGGGGCTGTCTCAATCTGGAAAACCAGTCCCTCACTTGGCGGCTCATTGATCTGGTTGATACTTAGCTGGGCAAGGAAATCAATCTGAATTATTTTCTTCAAGTCAGAGTTAATCACTAAGCTTAAGGCTGCTAGGTCATCGGCATGGCTATTTTATCCTCTAGAAAACCGTTGGACACTGACTTGTTCAAAGTTGGCCATTAATTCTTTCATAGTGGCGAGATAGGCTGCCATCCTCTTATTTCGAGCTTTGAAATCGCCGCTTATCTGGTTGGAGACCAACAGTGAGTCGTCAAACACTTGGAGTCACTTTGCTCTGAGCATTCGCGCTTGTTGTAGGTCCGTGATCGGTGCTTCATATTCTGTTTCATTATTGGAGTCTTCAAATCCAAGCCCTATTTCTTGCTCGAGTATTGCATCTTCAGGGATAACTAGTATGAGGCCTACTCCTGCCCTTTTAGAATTGGAGGCTCCATCAATGAATAGTCTCCAGACGCCTGACACTGGGGGAACTTCATTATGATGAATCGCTTGGGGTTGGTCGCAAGGATTTTCTCCTATAAATTTTGCGATAAAATCAGCGAGGACCTGTCCTTTTATGGTATTCCTCGGATGGAACTGAATGTCACATCACCTAAGCTCGACCAACCATTTTAATAGTCTTCTAGAAAGTTTTACTTTTCTTAGGATTGCTTTAAGAGGGTGAGATGTAAGTACGATGATGGAGTGGGCTTCGAAGTAGTGCTTTAATTTCCTTGAGGCTACCACTAGTGCAAAGGCGAGTTTTTCTAGTGGTAGATATCGTTGTTCGACATCCAAAAGAGTCTTGCTCGTGTAATAGACTGGGTGTTGGATCCCCATTTTCTTGCATACCAGTGCAGAAATTATAGCATGGTTGGATACTGCAAGGTAAAGGTATAAGGAATCCTTTTCTTGAGGTATTACGAACAGAGGGGGTTTGCTGAGGTAAGCTTTGATCCCCTCCAATGCCTTCGAGCAATCCTCCTTCCACTCCACATCCTTGCTCTTCTTTAGCAGAAGAACGGTTGGCACCTTTCGAAAGACTTTGAGATGAACCGATTAAGGCAGCGAGCATTTTCGTGAGCTTCTGCACGTCTCTTATTGTTCGGGCGGGCTGCACTCTGTTGATAGCATTAATTTGGTCCGGGTTAGCTTCAATACCTTTTTTGCTGACCAAGTACTCGAGGAATTTTCCTGACTGGATACCAAAGGAACACTTGCTCGTGTTGATTTTCATTCGGTACTTCATGAGGATTTCAAAGGTCCTTGATAGGTCAGAGAGGTGTTCATCCTTGAGTTTTCTCTTCACGAGCATGTTATCATTGTAGACCTCCATAGTGCTTCCCATTTGCTCTTTGAACATTTTTATGACCAACCGCTGGTAAGTTTCCCCTGCATTTTTTAACCCAAATGGCATGACCTTGTATCAATATAACCCAATTGTGGTTATAAATGTTGTTTTGTCTTGGTTCGGTTCGTATAGAGGGATCTGGTGATACTCGGAGTATGCGTCTAAGAAGCTCATCCTTTCGTGCTGCAGTGGCATTCACTAGCTAATCAATCTTTGGGAGGGGGTAACTGTCTTTAGGGCATGCCTTGTTGAGATCGGTGAATTCGATACAGACTCTCCACTTTCCATTATTCTTAGGGATAACCACTGAGTTGGATAACCATTTGGGGAACTCGACTTCCCGTATGGATCCTGCGTCCAGTAGTTTTTCAACTTCCTTCTCCACTGCCTTGGATTTTTCTGGAGCAGTTTGGCGAGCTTCTGTGCTATTGGTCTGAAAGCTGGATCGACGTGAAGTCGATGATAAGTGATGCTCGAATCAATCCCAGGCAGCTCATAAGGCTCCCATATAAAGACATCTAAGTTACTTCGGAGTAGGGTGACTAACTCCCTCTTTTCATGGTCGGTGAGTGAGGTTCCAATCAAGAACTTTCTTTCACTTGAACTGCTACTGGTTGGGACTTCCTCCAGGTCCTCGACGACTCTTTCAGAGGGGAGGATCCTGGTATCCTCCACTCCTGGTCTCCCATATCTTAGTTGCTATTTGGAGGGCATTAGCCTCCACAGTTCCTCGTCCTTTCTCCTAACTTCTTCAACCTTATTCTCTGGTTTGGGATGGATGGCTGCTATAAAGCACTTCCTTGCCATCGCCTAATCTCCATGGATTTTCATCACTACTCATTTGGTCACACACTTGAGCTTCTGCTGGTAGGTAGATGGAATGGCCTTATCGCGTGCAGCCATCCTCTGTCGAGGATCGCTTGGTAGGGTGAATCAATGTCGACCATGAGAAACTCGATCATTTTCAAGATATTTCCTACCCTTACTGGAAAGACGATCTTTCCCAATGGGATGGTTATTTTTCCAGCGAAGCCAACTTGAGCAACGTTGGCTTCCTTTAGGTCGGCGACACTTAACTTTAACTTCCTGAACAGATCGAGGTACATTACTTTGGATGACTACCTTGGTCGACGAGCAACCTGTCGATATCATAGTTAGCTATCCTGAGTGTAATGATCGGTGCATCATAATGTGGGGTTCTTACTCCCACTAGGTCCTTATCTGTGAACATAATGTGCTTGTTATAGTCCACATCCTCTGCTCGCCAATGCTTCCCAGCCTGCATTTTGGCTGGATCAATTTGAAAAGCTTTCATTACTGGTGTAAGATTTTTTACCTCCATCCGAGCTGTATTTCCTTGAATTTGTTTGAGGTCAGACGCTCCATGAATTACTGCGAACTCATGGCCGATGTCTTCCTCGAGCACGTTATCGGGTCTTTGATCTCCATTGGCAACTATCTTCTCTGCCTTTTTTCGACAAATTCGCTCATGTGTCCAGCTTGAGCTAACTCTTCAAGGTAAGATTTGAGGGCTTTGCAATGCCCGATTTTGTGTCCGCCCTCTTTGTAGAAAGCACATCTTAGTGCGTGCTTCCGCTTTAAAGGGCACCTATTTTCCTGTGTCACTTAATGAATGGTTTGTCCTTGATCTTTGCCTGAATCTTGTAGATCGGTTCTCTGAAAATGTATTTACTGCTTGAAATACCTTCGAGGCATCACTCTTGCTCCCATTCTTAGTGTCATTCTTTCCCCCATTTTTACTCCCTTTCTTTTGGCCTTCATTCTTGTCGCTCCCTTTGTCGGTGATCTTGGAGCGACCATTTTCTCCTGCACTAAGATGGGTCACATCTTCGACTTTGGGATATTTTTCAATACAAGCCATCAGATCTTCAATGGTTGTGGCCTCCTTCTTCATGAGGGATTGGTGTAAGAGGCAGGAGCTGGGTAAGCCTATCTTAAAGGATGCCACGGAAACCTTCTCTGAGCAGTCCTCGACCTCATTGGACAAGTCCCAATACCTCTTTGCGTAGTCTCTGAGGCTCTCCAGGGGCTTTTTCTTCATTGTCAACAAAGCATCCATCCTCTTTGGATGGGAACTGCTGGTAATGAAGTGAGCTGTGAAGAGAATTGCTAGGGACTCAAAGTTCCTAATGGATCTATGGGTAAGTTTCTAAAACCACTTTTATGCCACGTCGTGCAGACTTGAAGAGAAAATTCAGCACATCAGTGCGTCTTTGTGGTTCCAAAGGGTCATGGCTTGTCTGTACTGTCTGACATGGTCGATGGGATCAGTTTTTCCATCGTAGATCTTGAACCTGAGCATTGTGAACTTCTTGGGGCTTCTTCTTCCTCTATTTCCCTTAAGAAGGGTATTTCACCTGGGTCCTGAGAGCTCGCCTGGCTAGCTCTCTTGTCGATCTAGCACCCCGATGTGCTAGGTGTTAGTCCATCTCTCTCTGGACCAAATTTCGTATATCATTATTTCCTCATCCTGGGCTCCTATAACAGTGATCTAGTTGTCATTGCCCGGACCAGTCGTTATTCGATATGTGTTCCTCAAATCTTTGAGATTCGCTTCATGGGCTCCTTCTTCGGCTGCGAGATCTGCTCCACTGAGGGCTAGGAGTCCGATAATGACGTTGTCTTATATTATGATGGAGTTCTCTCTACATTTTCTCCAGGTTCCTTTTAAGGTGAGCATTATTGGCTTCTTTCTTGCGAGTGGCCTCCTCCTGCTCTTGGAGCCTGGCCTCATAGGCGTCGATTAGTCTGGAGACTTGCGGGGACCTATCTGGTCCTTGGATTTCTTCTAAAGCCTGTCGTTCTGGACTAGGCCTTGGATTTGAGAGTCGAACTTCAAATCTAACCCTATAAGGAATAGGTTGCTCTTGAATATCCCCTGCTTGAGGGGCATTGTTGTTGTGACCAAACATTCAAGGTTCTTGTTGGTGAAGGCTTTCTTAGAGGAAGAACAATCACTTTCCACAGACGGCGCCAATTGTGGTGATAATAAATCTCAACACAAATTATAAGTAAATGCGATCACCAGAAAAAGTAAAGAACATAAATTAAAATAGCTGCAATCACACACGACACAAGATATACGTGGTTCGGTAAATTGCCTACGTCCACGGGGGAGCTCTCTGCTTGTATTTCTATTTTCTCCAAATGGGTGTTTATAATTACATACCCTTTTCCGTTTAGGGGTACAATATATACATGTGAACTTCGGAGAGTGGGGGTTATGGGCACCTCCACGTTAGCCCATAATCCCTAGAATATCTCCTCAGAGGTTTTAAGGGTTAAATGGGTCACTGCTGATTTAGTCATTTGTGAGACCTTGGAGTTTGGGTCGGACTCCCACTATTCTTGATAAGTCTTAGTCAGGCTACTTCTGTGGGCAAAGACAAATTGACGAGGTACCCACAGGAGCTTAGAGGATTTATGTTATGGAGAAATGCAAAAATTCGCCCCTCATGCTCTCCTACTTGGGCATCAAAACTTGAATCTGAACTTCCTCTTGATGATTCACATGGGTAATCATCATTTTCTTGCTCTTGTTTTTCCCATATATCTTCTTATAATGAATCGTTTATTTCACATTTTATATCAGATATCTCGGAAAAGCTCTTCATTTTCAAGTCCTGTTTGACTTATTTTGGGGTGAGAATTTATATTGGGTACAAAACATCTTATTAAAATTGTATGTTCAACATATGTTTTTTTTCATTTTTATTGATGTTTTATTTTCCCATCGTTCTATCTATTTAGTTTTCTGTTGCTAACTTAAAGAGAATTGTTCACTTAGTTATTGATATAAATCCTTTTTTTCCTTTGTTGCAGTACAATTAGTTGAATATATGATGGTAATTCTTATTTTTTAAACTTTTTTTATATGCTGGTGAATTATTTCTGTGCACATTTGGATTACATTACACCAAAATAAATATTAGCTTGAAAGTGATATAGGTTGATACACTATTAAATATTAGTTTGAAAGTAATATTGGGTGAATGAATATTATTTTTCCTTTATGCACATTATCATACGATTTTCGAGGAGTTTTTTTTTTATGTGTCGTTCCAAAATTAGCATGCATTTCAATCATTGTATATATCGTTATTTTCTTCCTTTAATCATGTTACCTTATGATTTTCAAGGAGTTTTTTCTTGAGCTGAGATGATTTGCGATGGACGATTATTTGCTGGAACGGTTCGTAGAGACGTGTATTTAGTGCAATAGTGTTTCGTTTGGTGCCCTATTTTTATTTTATAAAAATATTAGGATCCAAAACATCAAATTTTTCTTGAAATTTAAGATTATGTTATTGTATTCCCAACATTTTAGGATTTTCTTAAGTCATTCAAACACCTCTATTTTGATAAATTAGATTTCTATGAACTACATAAATTCATTGGGATAAGTTTCTTCATATTTGATTTCATCCTAGCCCTACAAGAATGTCGAATTTCAAGTTTACAGCATTTGCTCTCCATGACTTCACTTCCATTGAAACTACCATTTTTCTTAAAGGATTTATCATTGTGGAGAAACGTAAGAGGAATCCTATTTTAGAGAAGGTTGGGTAGTGCTCTCTCACTCGCTACATGTCTCCATTCTCTCCCCAAGGATATATTTAAAAACACCCTATGTTCTAATTTTTATTTCATCTTTGTTCAATTTAACCCTTCAACATGTATTTACACTACTAAAATTCATTAATTTATTGATTCATATATATGTGTTTGTTGAGATTTGTGTTCATCTTTATATTTCACATTCAGTTTCAATTTTGGTTGTTCATATATATCGTGCACAACCATACTCACCACTATTGTGTACGTGTATATATAGGTTATATGTGTGTGTATCAAATTTAGAAATGTAACACATATTGTACATACTTATAAAATTTCACAATTTCAATTCCATTTTTCATTTGGATCTTGGAGATCCAAGGTTAATGTTTAAGATTATGGTATCATTTATCATCAAATGAATTCTCAGAATAAATTTATGCTCATAATGTTAAAGATTCTAGTTCAATTTGATGATGAAATTAAAATGGATGATTGTTTCTAGGCCTATGGAAAATTAATATTTATGCAACAACTTTTGGCGATAAATATGGTCGAGGAATTTTCCATAAGTTGTGGTTTCTACTATTTTGTGCTTAAAGGATATTGCTAAACCATTATTGAAAGCCTCTAAAAGAATTAAGAAGACCGGTTTGTGATTGGTAATAATATTAACTCTGTCAAATGGAAAGTTAAGCGCAATACATATAATCCATCTTTATTTTGATAAAAGTCTTGGCAATATGGCAAACCATTTATTGTATTGAAATGCCAAATTAGTTATGCATCGGCATGGATCGAAGACGTTCTAATTTTTTTGAAGTCTTCCTTATGGATTGAAGATCAAACTGTCGAGATATTAGTAGCCTGATGAACTATTCTATTTATGAAGATTTTCATTTTCGTATGAAACAAATCAACTCGTCCAAATCAATAGAATCTGGAGTTAGCCAGATGATTTCCCTTGCTTGGAACCGATTCATGCTAAAAATTTCTAGCCAAAACGGGACTTCTGATCTATTTACAAGTTCTAGTCATCAGTGTTTTTCCCCTTTTTCCCTTTTTAACTTTTACATGGAAGTCATTTAGTTGATCTTTCCAACAATAGATGAAACTCATGATTCTTCTCAATTTTATTTTTTTTCTAGATGTGTGAAAAAAACATAACGCAATATTTTAATATTACGATACAAACGACGATAAAGTTTGATTTTTTGCTTTATTACAAAGCTATTCATGCATAGATGTGACCCAACCATACTATATGCATATTTCATAGATAAGCAACAAGCACGCGCTACGTGGTTCATTCATGCACAGCTGCAATCGGTGTTGGCAGTCTATATTGGGATGTCATATTTAAGGGTGGCTTCGAACCCTGAGATTTATAAGAAGGGCCCTGAATTTTGTATGACCGGAGTGCATGTGGATGAGATGGATGTGTTGAAGGTGAAGGAGGTGGATCCGGAGGAAGTTGTCAGGGCAAGGAAAAGGTATGGCCTAACTTTGATTGAATGCGAGACTTACAGTTACAGAGGA
The DNA here is from genome assembly GCA_949130495.1 of Sambucus nigra. Taxonomy (NCBI): domain Eukaryota; kingdom Viridiplantae; phylum Streptophyta; class Magnoliopsida; order Dipsacales; family Adoxaceae; genus Sambucus; species Sambucus nigra. The sequence goes on from OX422213.1 coordinate 41,098,037, forward strand.
CTAGTTACTAGTTTCACTTGAAGTATGAATTAGTTTTTTTTATTTAAGTCGAACATTGTTAGATTTCTATTCTCTCCCTTCCCTTCGGGTCTCTTTGGAAACATTAGTTTATGTAGTTTTATTTATTTTCCAAAATATTTGTTTCAGACTGATTCATTTACACCTATATTAATGTTCCATTATTTGGTCACCATCCAACTGTTAGATCTTTTTAGCATGATAACGCTAGGATATAAACTTCATTATCTAATTGTGGGACTGGGAATAAATTTCTTGATTCCAAACGGCCATTTGTGTCATCCCCTTGTCTGATTGCGGAACGTCCTAATGGTGCTAAAGTGTAGACATCAATAAAGGCTTCCAAATTCCCATCGTTATATTGTTCTACTTTATTGTTAACACAGCTGATGGACATATTACTATTTAGTAATTATTGTGTTTTTAATTGTTTCATGACTGTTATACATATTGACAGTTGGATGTGATTGGTATTGGCAAAGCTCAATTCTTTTAAGATCTTTACTATTTCTGCTCCAAAGCTGCTGACCATAATGGGAAAACTATAATAGTTGTTGGCTTATATAGATGGGGACTACTTGAGGTAGGGCTCTACAAAATTCTATTAATCTGCTTTTCTTCCTAACAGGTTATGCTATTGGCACTCACTATAATCTTATATGCACTGTAATAACATATTTACATTATTATAGTACACAAAATAAAATATGTTGCAAGGTATTTTTAGAGCGTAAATATTATTACCACCCTTCAGCAAATATGTTTGTAGAAGAACTAAAGGACTCTAATTTGTTTCATAATTCTTGCATATCTGATCTAGTGTATTTAGCATAAACCGCAGACATCCACACAACTTTCGGGAAGTGATCATGATTAATATTGACCGTAAGAAATTGATCATCAACTTGGATTAATTCATATTGAACACCATTTCTTCAAAAGGACCAAATTTTTATGGTGTTTAATTTTCAAGGCTTTAAATATCATATTTCATAATCTTTCAATTAATCCAAGATTATGAAATTTGACCATCCACACAACTTTTGATCATATCTCAGAACCTTGGATTAACTCAAAGTTGTGTGGATCATCACCTTAGATTAATTTTAATTTTCATGACCATGAAAATTGTAAATAATTGACAACTTTCAAAAGAACCAAGTTAAACACCATATGGTGTTCAAATGGGATTAATATTAACAGCCTTGAAAATTCAGTAATCTTTTGAATTATTCTCATTTTTATGGTTTAGGTTTTGGCTACAGAAAAAGAAACTATATGAAAATTTCATAATCTTTTAATTCTTATTTTAGAGGATTTATTATATAAACCTCTTATATTCCATACGAATAAATTTATCATTGAGTTGGTTTAGGGGTGTGTGCTCTTGAAACCTTCAAAGATGACTTGGTGAATCTTCTAACCTCGGGATTAATTAGTTTGACAGTTGCCACTTTAAGTTCCATCTTCTGATTAGTGGCTAGTTGATGAGTGGTGTTGGGGGTCTTTAGAGCAACTTTAGCCTTCTTCTTGTAAATTTAAAGTTTATCGTTTTATCTACATTCATCATCCGATTAAAGATATTTTCTCATTGAAGTGTTCATTTACATATGTAGCTCTTGGAGATAATATCTGATTTTCTAAAACCATGCCTTATTGAAGTTTAGAGGGAAAAGAAAAAATGATAGGTGGGCTCTAAATCACTAATATATCGGTAAATACTTGATCATTTTTTTAACTTTCATTTGTATTCTTGTGTAAATCTTATTTTACATTTGATATAATCTCCCATATTTAATTATTTTTTTCCTAAACTTTGAAATTCTTTTTTGTTATAATCCCAAGTGAAGATAGAAACTTCTATCCTTACATTAGTTATGATCAATATGCATATTATCAACTAGCAGAGAAAGTAGTCCTTAAAAGAATTCAGATGTAGCTGAACCAAGTCACGCTAAGGAAGATGATACGGAGAGTAAGTAGCGGTTTATCATTTCGTATTTTTTTCCTTTTCAAATCATGGTTTATGCTTAAGATGGTTTGATGATTTTGCAGGTAATGAAAATGTCATTTCTGCGGACCGTAAATTTAAGAGAGGTAGCTCATATGCAGTACATGCTCGTCGTTGTGTAAGTTGTATGAGAAGACTGATGCTTTTGCTTTTGGGGTTCTATTATTGGAGCTTATAACAGGTCGATGTGATATTAGTTCATGTCGACATAGCCTCTTGAAGTTGATGCAAGAGCATTTTATTTTCATAGAGCTCATGGTGTTTTGGATGATAAAAAGTTGCAAACTTTTTACCAATGGATCTCTATGATCCACGTTTGGATTTGCTTTTTATTACTTGTGCTCCTTATATGTATCGATTTCATTCGCATCTCAAAAAATCCCCATTTTTCCTTTTTTGATTATCCTTGGCTTGGGTATCATTGGTTTAATACTCAACCGAAGATTTTACTTTCTTGTAGTCGTCTCTATAAGACTTTAGGTTCTTCCATTATTTTCATTTTTGGGATTTTTTGTTTACTTGTTCTTCTTTTTGTTTTCATAAATTTGACTCTTCATCTGTGAATTTGTCTAGAAGATTTAATTAGCTAAAGTTACTCATTAATTCTTTGTTACTCGATATGTAGATTTAATTATTTTTTTGTAAAATTATTTATAATTATATTTTTTACTAATTCGAAATCTGGCACAGTTCAAAACCTTTTGGCATGATTTTGACTGTGCCAAAAGTGTACCAAAATGTACTCAATCTGACACAGTTACAAACTGTGCCAAAAGTGTACCAGAAATATCAAATTCTGGCACGGTTTAAAAGTGTTCCAGAAGTGAGCCTATTTGGCAGAATCTGACACACTTTTAAACTGTGTCAGAAAAAAAAGTGTTCGTTTGGAGCACACAATTTTGCCATAGTTCAAAATCGCGCCAGATTTTATCTGGCATAGTTCTAAACCGTGACAAATTATTGTTTTTGGTGTAGTGAACTAACAAAGTTTATTAATTCTTTTTTGCAAATTGAAAAGATGATTAAAAAGATCATACTTATTATTGGAAATAAAGTATGCAGAATTTACTCGAAAAACTCAAAATTTGGAAATATATAAAATTTGAAGAACTTATCGACCAGGGTTTGTGTTTGATACAAATTCCTAAAGGTGAAAATTTATCACTGATATAGATTTCAGCCTTTTGAATAAACACCTCCATATTCAACAATCAGATTCCATCACTAGCAATAATGAACAATCTTGAACTCCAACGATACTCCATCACCAAAAAATAATAAAAACATAATAGAAAAGAGATATAATTTTTCTATAATGGGAGATAGATAGTTAGATGTTCATATGGATTTAACCCACTAACCCACTTTTATATCCACTAATAGGTAGTGGAGACAAACTAAAAGACTAAGTCAAAATAATAAAACGTGTTTAAAATGAATTAATATTAAATGGGAAAAACTTATGACCACATAAGAGAAGTCCGAGGCCCAATCAAACACTATTAATGTTGAGAATGCATCCATCGGGATTGAATCCAAGACCACAAGTACTAAACCCCAAAAACTTACCACTTGGCCACTTAACCAAAATCATTTATTTCATTCAAAACAAATAAATAAATAATATATATATATATATATATATATATATATATATATATATATATATATATATATATATATATATATATATATATATATATATATATATATATATATATATATATATATATATGTATATATATATATATATGTATATATACATATATATATGTATATATATATATAGTGAGGCTCTCCCACATACCTCATAACAACATACCTATGAACATGCCCATTTTTTAAAATAGTAAAAAAATTAACTTTGAGATGATATTATTATATGGGTTCATGATATTTCAATGTGCCCTTATAAAAAATCAACTGAAAATAATGCCTATTGATACAAAAATTAGTCAGCTGACGTGAACCAGTTATAATAAGACACGTGTCATACAACATGGCATAATTGTATACACCGAGCAACTTAACATGACGAGCTACTCAGAATACCGAGCAACTATCTGGGAAGACCAAACGGCCAGAATAGATTCAATGAATATTCTTATTATGTACCGATGCATATGCATATCTAATAACGGCGTATTGTCTATTCACATGGGCAGCCCAAGGGCTGTAAATACATTGTAATACCCTAGTAACGGGTAAGTAATCATAGGAAAAAGATAATCAAGATTAAGGCAAAAACACCCAGCAATACAAGACAGTGGACGTAGGCCATTTTCTTAAGGTTAAACCACTTTAAAATTCCTTTGTCTTATTTCTTTATTCATATTTATCTGTGATTAATTAATTAGATCAAATCTAGTTTTTTACATCAATAGATTGGCGTCGTCTGTGGGAACGACTATATGTAGCATTTTCACTAAAAACTCATCAGAAATGGCTAATATCCCAGAATCTAGCCATAGGAACAATGATGGGAATCCCCCAAATCCTTCGACTCCTCCAAATACACAAGTTATCACTGGGATCTTGGTAAATCTAGCCCGAGGACAAACGGACATGCAAGAAATCATGCGACAATTCATCCAAACTGTCTAAAATGGAGGATCTACCCAGTCAGGACACATAGCGTTCATAAAGGCATGCATCCACCAGCCTCCAGATCTAGACACACTGGAGTCCGTCATGCCGAGAATTCAAGTGATCCATCCTATCATCCTAGCTTAAATTCACCTATAAGACTTCTGGATTCTGAGGAAGATGTTACTCTAATTCCAGAACGAATAAGTGCGCTGGAAAGGTTGAGCAGAGTCTCTTCGTTCGATCGTTTGGACCCTAGGAGGAACAGAAATCCTCCTCGGATTGCGTCGAGAAATTCTCGACGACCAAATGATTTAAGGGAAGGCCCGGCCCAATCACATCCCACTCTCAGGCATGTAGCTCGTACAGAAAGATCCCAAAAGGAGAATTATGCGCGATCTATTACTCGTAAACCAAAGGCTGGAGAAGATGCATGAAAGGGTTCTATTCAGAGATTAGAAGATAGGTTAGGGGAGATGGCTAAGGCCAAGAACCCCCTCCAAAGGACATTTATCAATGGATCTCCATTTATACAAGTAATTGTAGATTTTTCCACGCCATCAAAATTCAAGGCTCCTGTGGTCACGCCTAAATATGATGGCAAAACCAATCATGTTCTCCACATAGAGCAGTATCAAGCTACAACTGACATCTACGCGATCCCAGATGAAATAAGGTACAGGGTATTCTCAGGAACCATCACTGGATCTGCTCAGATATGGTACAATAGCCTTCCTCGAGGGCAGATCGCAACCATCCATCAGTTAGTCGATCTCTTTATACGTAATTTCTGTTTTGGTGCAAGTTAAAAGGGTAGCACATTTGTTGAGCATTAGACAGAGAGCAGGAGAAAGCACCAAGGATTATATCACTCATTTTAACAACGAGAAGCTGGAGGTCGTCGACTATGAGGAGAAGGCATCCATTACGGCTCTCATAAGTGGTCTTTTACCAGATAAGATGTAAAATACCCTAGCCAAGGATCCTCCCAAATATATAGCTGGATTGATGGCCAAAGTAGTCAAAATTATGAATATCGAAGAAGTTATGGCTGCAAATAAGAATGCAGAGGCAAGGGCCGAAACTAAAGCTAAAGGCAAATTGGAAAGGAAAGATCACAAGCATAATGGTGGGGGAAGGCAATCGAAAGGCAAATAAGTATTAGACCACATGAGGAGGTACGAGAATTAAACTCCCTTAAAGGTGGATATAAACCACATTCTGGAATAAATCAAGAACAGCGAGGAACTGAACTGGCCAGGAAAATTAAAGTCAGCCCCTGAAAGAAGGGACCAATCCAAGTACTACGAGTTCCATAAAGATCACGGTCACACGACCAAGCAGTGTATAGCTCTCCAAAATGAGATAGAAGCACTCATTAGAATAAGAAAGCTGAACGAGTACATTGATCGCCAGAATGGTGGCAAGACCAATAATAGAACTCAACAGAGGACCAAGTCTCCTTGCCGACCAAAAGATGATAAGAAAAGGGACAATGAAGATGACCCTGAAGACGACCCGATCTCCCAAAAAGGCCAAGACAACCCGAGCGTGAGGTATTTTCAATTCGTTTTGGTTCATTCGATTATACCATGATTACAGGTGGAGATGAAGGATGGGGTGATCATACCGCTGAGAGAAAATCTTACCTCAATGAGTCAAAAGCTTATTCTTATATACAGCGAATAAATTTAGTAGAAGAGGATCGCCCGAGGAAGGTTAACAAAGATAAGCTGGTCATCGGTTTTTCCAAAAATGATCTGGAAGGTGTTTTTTATCCTCGTGATGATCCCCTAGTGATCAAGATGAGAATGAAGGATGTAATCATCTCGAGAGTACTGGTGGATAATGGTAGCTCGACGGACATCATGTTTTATCCATGCTTCGATAGTTTGAACTTAAAACTTAGTCAACTGGAGCCATATCACAGGCCCCTTATTGGGTTCTCTGGAGAAAAAGTTTTTCCTCTTGGGACGATCAAGTTAGACATGTTGATTGGAACCTGTCCTACTTACAGATCGAAAAAGGTGCACTTCTTCGTGATGGATAAAAATATCCCATCAGCCTATAATATAATCATGGGGAGAGTAGTAAAAAAGTTTAAAGAAATTCCATCCACTGTGCATCTGTGTTTAAAGGTCCCGACCAACTTTGGGGTTGGAATTATGAAGGACGACTAAAAAGTAGCTCAGGAATGCTATTACTCATCTGCCGAGCAAGAAGAATTGGACGATGTAAAGAAGAAAACAACCACTAATCAAGTGGATAAATCTGATGAGTCTGAGATTGAATCCTTAGACCCTAGAGATGAAACGGAGCTCGTTAAAGTCCAGATCATGGAGGAAACGGAGAGCATTATTCTGGATGATGAGAAACCAGAAAGAACAACTCAGATTGGTGCTTCACTTGATCCGACATTGAAGCAATAGCGGGTGGCATTTCTGAGGCATAGAAAGCAAGCATTCGCTTGGAGTTATGAAGATATGTCGGGGATAGATCCAGGCTTCCTGTGTCACGAGCTCAATGTCAATAAAGAGATCAAACCAGTGAAGTAACGAAGAAGAGTTTTTAGTCTGGAGAAGAATCAGGCTAGTCAAAAGGAAGTAGAAAAGCTACAAAAGGCTTCTTTCATTAAAGACGTCAAGTATCCCGATTGGCTAGCTAATGTGGTGATGGTGAAAAAGAATAACAACAAGTGGAGAATGTGTGTGGACTTCACAGACTTGAATAAAGCTTGACCAAAAGATCATTTCCCTCTGCCCAGGATAGATCATCTAGTAGATGCTACTTCGGGGCATGAATTGTTAAGCTTCATGGACGCCTACTCCGGATACACTCACATTAAAATGAAGTCATAAGATAGGGAACGTACCTCTTTCATTACCCCATGAGGAACATATTGTTCCAATGGTATGCCTTTTGGTCTTAAAAATACAGGTGCTACATACCATCGGCTGATGAACAAGGTGTTCGCAAAACAGATGGACAAAAATATGGAGGTGTACGTCGATGACATGTTGACCAAAAGCATGAAAGCTGTTGACCATATAGCCGATCTGAGCCAAACATTTGATCAGTTGGAGAAGTACCAGATGAAGTTGAACCCGACCAAGTGCATTTTTGGTGTATAAGAAGGCATGTTCCTCGGGTATATTGTGAATCAATGAGGTATTGAAGTAAATCCTAACAAGATAAAATCCTTGCTAGAACTATAATCTCCAACCACTAAGAAGGAAGTGCAGAGCCTCACATGGCGCATAGCAGCTCTCAACAAATTCATCTTTCGAGTAACTGATAGATGTCTTCCATTCTTCAAGGTGCTTAGAAAGACCTTCGAGTGGAACGACGAATGTGAGAAAGCATTTTTAGAGTTGAAGAGATACTTGGGAACACCTCTTTTACTGTCTAGGACGGTGTTGGGAGAAAAATTATATTTATACTTAATTGTTTCTGAAAGTGCAGTTAGTTCAGCTTTGATACGACTAGAAATTGGAGTGCAAAAACCAGTCTACTATACGAACAAGGCATTCAGGGGAGCAGAGATCAGGTATCCAAAATTGGAGAAGTTGGCATTGGCATTGATTGAGGCGAGCAGGAGGATGAAACCATATTTCCAAGCCCATATGATAGTGGTATATACTGACATGCCACTCAGACAGGCATTACATAAGCCAGAAAAATCTGGAAGATTAATGTATTGGGCAATAGAGTTAGGGGAGTATGACATTATCTACGAGCCAAGATCTTCTCTTAAGGGACAGGCAGTGGTGGATTTCATTATTGAATCTACATACCCAGATACCTCCGATAAACAGGGGATAATGCAGAGCAACCCAAAAATGCTGGAGAATTAACAGAAATTATTCCCGATCAACTCCAGGACACAGACCGACCAGAAGAGATGGTGGCTGATCAACTAGAATCTTCTATTGAGCGGCCAGAGTTGAAGGGTGGAGAAAATATGTGTCAGATATTCTATCGAGGTATCTTGTCAGACCAAGGGTTTGATGATAATATCCCTATATGGAATTTTTATGTTGATGGTTCGTCGTGTGCAACAAGTTGCGGAGATGGAATTATTCTTAATAGTCCATATGGGCTAGATAAAGAATATACTCTGCGTTTCCAATTCAAAGCCTCCAACAACGAAGCTGAGTATGAAGCTGTAATTATGGGCCTCAACTTAGCTAAGTCATTGAACGCAGAGCAAGTTATGGTGTTTAGTGACGCGAAATTAGTGGTAAATTAGATGCTCAAGTTATGTCCAAATGATTAGAATACCAAGACTGGAAAATACGAGAGCAGATGCACTTGCTCGATTAGCTTCGTCTACGCGTACCAAGCTATGAAGAACAATTCTAATTAATATACTAGCAAGCAGAAGTATTAATGAAGATTTAATGGTGAATTTTATCGCTTCGGATATGGGACCTTCCTGAATGGATCCCATCAGAGCTTATATCGAAGAAGGCACATTACCAGCTGACCAAGTTGTAGCCAAGAGGTTAAAGTTTAAAGATGCCAGATACATTTTAAATAACGGCATCCTGTACAGAAGTGGTGTGATAGCTGGTTTGCAAAGATGTGTTCACCTAGTAAAAGTTAAAGATCTGGTAGAAGAAATTCATGAAGGATCTTGTGGAGCCCACGTGGAAGGTAGAACTCTCTTACAGAGAATAAATATGTAGGGGTACTACTGGTCAATAATGCACACTGCTTGTACGGATTATGCTAAGAAATGCGATAAGTGCCAACGATTTTCTACTATACGAAGAACTCCTCAGGCACTGTTAACACCAATCACTTACCCTTGGCCATTTTCCATGTGGGGAATAGATTTAGTCGGGCCTCTGCCAACAACAAGAGGATGATTCAAATATTTTGTGGTTGTTGTGGATTATTTCACGAAATGGGTGGAAGTTGAACCTCTCACTGATATGGCCTATGAAAGAGTTTATCAATTCATTTGGAAGAATATTATTTGCAGATATGGTCTACCACATGCTTTTATCACTGATCATGGTACCCAATTTGACAATGAGGAGTTCGTTGCGTACTGTTTATAGTCTAATATTCAAAAATTCACTCAGCTCCTTGTCATCCCTAAAGTAACGGGCAAACAGAGGCGACGAATAGAACTCTATTGAATTGGTTAAAGAAAAGGTCGGATGATGCCAAGGGAAACTGGATAAATGAGTTTCACTCAGTGCTATGGGCTAACCGAACAACTCCCCAAACAACAATTGGGGAATCTCCTTACATGTTAGCCTTTCGGAGTGAAGTAGTGATACCTGGTGAGTTAGGACTACCAACTCATAGGGCTCTTACTTTTAATTCTTCGGTAATCGATTTGATGAGACGTTTGGACTTGGACATGCTCGAAGAAGTCAGAGAAGACGCAGTAATTCGAAATGCAGCTTATAAGCAAAGGATCGCCATGCTCTATAATAAAAGGGTCAAGAAATGTGATCTCAAGGAGGGAGATTATGTGCTCAAGAGGGTAATTCAAAAGCATAATAAGTTGGAAGTGAACTGGCACGGGCTCTATCGTGTCACAGTTGTTGTTCGACCTGGCACTTACAGAATAGAAACCCTAGAAGGAGAAGAATTTAAGAATCCTTGGAATGCAGAGCACCTGCGAAAGTATTACCAGTAATGTAACTACACATGTACCCTATTGTTTCAGAATATATGAAAATGCAAATTTCCCGATATTCGTTTGTGTTATTTTTTTTGGAGTACTAGTGCTACACACTAACCTAACTCAGTAACAACACAATTTTTGTCAACTATAAGTTGGTCGACATCAGCAATAACACCAACAAAGTTGGTCGGCATCAATAATGACCAACTATAAGTTGGTCGACATCAGCAGAACCAATAATGTTGGTACAATAATCGAGCAAGGCAAGGCCTGTTTGATTATGGGTGACCCAAGTGGCATCTAAACTAGGAAAAATATGGGTAATATATCCACTGCCTAGGCACCAAGGCAATTATTTACATAAATAATTGGTAGAACTAAGCAGGAACATGTGATAAAAATAATTCCATTGCTTAGGCACTTATGAGTGATAAGTCACTACAACTAGGCAAACACATGGGATAAAGTTCCATTGTCTAGGCAATCAAATCACAAAGGATAAATTATCCCTTTATAGATATACTCAGCGAAGTACAACATTATTATAGTTGATCTGATAATGATTGACAAGATAGATATCATACAATGAATTTATTTCAAGAAATTAAATTTATAAAAAGTTTATTTTTCTTCGTTAAGCAATCACTAACGAAATACAAATAGCCTATTCTATTGGTTTCTTTCCTTCAGATTTAGGTACAGGCTCCATTCCAGCTGGAGGATCATCTAGAGCAAAAGAAGAGTTGATAAAATTCAAATCTTCTGGTGTTGCTCGAGCTAGGTAGGTCAAGCAGATATTGAGGTTGGGATATCTCAAAATATTCATAAAGATTGTAGTCACCAAGGTATTTAGAAATCAAACACTGAGGAATGGAGCGGGCTGGAATCTAGCTAATATCTAGTTTAAAAGGAGGCACTGGCAGATCAAGTAATCCGGGCTCATACCAATCCCACAGCTCTATTCCTCATATGACATTCATCACAGTTAAGGCATTCAACCAACCCTGCTTGTATCCTTCATTGTTGGCTCATTTTATCCTGGCATCGAGATGACATAAAGCTTCATTATATCCCCCCATCTAAAACTCTCTCGGCTGCTTATGGAATTGATAAATTAATCGTTCAACATTCTGATGAAGCCGTTTCACCAAGTTTTCTTTACTCTCCAACGAAGAACTCTGGTTGGACAATTGTTGGGTAAGAGTTTGAATTTTTGGGGACATCTCAGCTAAATTTTAATTTTTGCCTTCAGTTAAACAACTTGATTCTCTAAGGCCTGTTGAGTCCTAGTCTCTTTAATGCTGCTCTGACCAGCTCTTGCTCTACCCCGCGAAGAGGATATAGGTCTGGACCTTTTTAAAGTTTCTAACTCTTCCCTCAAAGAGGCGTTCTCAGTCTCCAAAAATGAAAAAATTTCATCATTAATTGGGATCAGAGCTCCAGACAAAGCAGCAGATTTTAGCTAATTCAGCTCTTCCCTTAAAGCAATAGTTTCCTCCTCTGGCAGCTTAGGAATATTTCTATGCTCCCTAATCTCAAGTTTTAACACACACTCTCTCTTGTTATGGGCTGAAACAAATTTATCATAACCCGATCAGCACTCAACTATTGGTACTTCTTCTCCTAACCCTCATGCAGAAAAGCAGTGCCTTCCTTATGCTGAAGATAAAGTTCTCCGATCATCCTTTGAATATCTTCAATCACTTCTTAGTAAGCCATATTATTTGTCATAGCTTGATCAAGCAAATATTTTAAATATTTGTAAGCATCGATTGCTCGTTCAGAGGCATCAGATCCAAGAATATCGACTATTTGTGCCTCAGTGAAATCTGCATGACTAGCTTTGAAGTATTCAATACACTTCTTTATCAACTTTATATCATGAGCTAACAACAGTCCCATCCTGGGAATAAACTAGTAAGGAAAAGTAAAAATAGATCAACAACAGTACACCTATACTGAATAAGTGAAGGATAAACTCTGAATAAAATAACAAAGTCCATTTTATTAATCATAAGAGAAGAGGGTACAACCAAAGGTACAACAAAAGGAAAAATAGAAAAACAAAATAAGTAAAGAGCCGAACAACTTTATACCTTCTCTTTATTCCCTACAACATCATCAGTTGACTTTGAGGAAGGAATTGGTTGCTCGATGGGCAGTTGATATTGCTCGGTAGAGGGTGTTATTTGCTGAACATGCTTGGAAAACTTAGGGATAGTAGCAGTAAGTGTTTGTTCTACAACTAATAAATAAGACTCATTAGATCCAACTTTATCTTATTCTTCCTCCTCAATAGCAGGAAGAGGGCCATGAATGCGTCTCTGAAATAACTTAGAATCCTCATCAATATTCAACTCTTTTAAAGCGGTAGTCCATCCATCCCTGAAGAACTTTACACTTGCATACTCCATTTGGGTAGAGGCATCAGTTATAGCTTTATTCGACCCTTTGTCCCAGCCAGAGCTAAAGGCCTTCTTTACAGAAGCTCTTCTCTCCACCCTCTCTAAGGAAGTATTTTCCTAAGAAGCTCTTCGACAGACTTCATCTTCTCCTCAAGGTCTTTCTTACGCCATTCAGTCTCTTCAAGCTTGCCCTCAACTTCCACTTTACTGGAAATGGCAACCTGAATTTCTCCTCTGCCTCAATAGAAACATTTATAGGTTATTTTTTAGCTATACCGGCCTCTCGCTGAGTTGTATCAGCCTCCTTGGCAGCTTCCTCAGCTTTATATTAAGCTATTTGAACGAACTTTATTTTATTTTCCCAATTAGCTCTGTCATCCTTGTACTTCTATCGGGACTCCACTAAAGATTTTAACAACCTAGCAATGGCTTCTTCCGTTCCACTAGATGAAGTTGAAGCCTTAATAGCCTCATGCTTCTGCAGGATATTATTAAAGTACACCAAAAACTACAAGAGAAAAGAAGCCCAGGTCAGAATATGAGCATTATACAAAGCGGTAAAATGACAAGTATGATGACACTTACTGATGCAAGATGTTGGGCTGCCAAGTCAGTAACCTTCTCCTGAGGAGTAGAAGTCTCAGCAGCTCGATAGTCAGGAAGTGTCACAGACCTGATCAATTTTTTGGCAAAGCCATGAGCAATGAGAGCTGGAGTACTAACTCTCAAAGAAGGTACCTCAACCCCAGAAGGTTGGGCAGCAGCATCCACGATCTTCTCAGCAAGCCCCTTCTCAATCTTCTCAAAGGAGCAGCTTCAATCAAAGGTGCTGCCTCTTCTTGAATAAGGACAACCCCTTTAATCAAAGGTGCTACCTCTTTAGGAGCAACAGGGGGCTTCTTGCTGATATCCTTGGCAGTTGTGACTGCTCCACCAGATGGAGCAATATCCTTTTTCTTAGTCCCTTCAGCTCGGACATCATCTTGATCTTCTTCGCCCCATCAGCACCAGGGGCAACCTTGGCAAAGAGATCAGGAATTCTCCTTTTCTTCATCATCAGGTCAGTAATAGAAGTACCCAAGTCGTAGGAAGATTCCTCAACAAATTAAAAAGATGTTGGAGCCTGATCAAGGCCAATCACCAAGGGAGGAACAAGAGGTCGAGCAATAAAAGAAGAAGTGGTGTTCTTATAGCGTAGCAAATAGGAAGCAAACCTCACGTGTTCCCAAGCTATTTCTTGATGCAATCCTCAGATAAATTTCAAATCTTTTATATTAATATCACTCTCTTTGGGGGATTTTCTCTTACTGTTAACTGCAACATACAAAAAATAAATGTCAATGACGCATTTTATCAAACAAAAATAGAGCTCAATTGAAAAATAAAAACAGCCTATCCTATTGCCATAAAGTGGACATATGGGACCTTGGTATACGTTTTTCCCTTTTAACAAGGGGTGTTGCCAATTTTTCATCACAACCCCATGTTCAAAATAATCCCTATTAGCATCAGGGAGATTGACCGCTAAAGCTCTGTTAGAATACTTAGTTTTTAAATAAAAGGTGGTATCGCTAGTAACCCATTTATAACAGTACATACTTTCAGGAATCCCTAGACGAGTTCCATGAATTTGATTCAACCTATGTATGCCATTAACTACCCTCCATGTATTTGGAACTATCCTTGTAGGAACAAAATCAAAATATTGGCAAAATTTCAAACATAAAGGATAAGGCGGGAAAGAAAACCCATATTTCTGCTACAAAATGGAAGGAAACCAATGTCCCTTAGCTAGAGAAAATAAATCAAAAGGGCAAGGAGGTCTTCCAAAGTAACCCAAGAAGGAATCCTAAAATCAGATCTAAACTTATCCAATGATTCGATAAGGTAAAACATGATGGCTAAATCGAAGACAGAAGAAAGGAGGAAGAAATTCTTACAGAAAAATCAAGAAATCTGCTAAGGCAGATGAACTCAGAAGATGATCGTAAGAAGAAAAGTGAGAAGACATAAAGTTTGAGAATCTACATGGCAAAAGGTAGACAATAATATGTTTTTACCGCCTTCATATACGTTGCTTTGGAAAATGGGAAAAGTAATGATTACAAATAACGATGATTGCGTTTTCTGCGGCTAAAAAGTACAAGTTCCCAAGCTTTCACAAAAAATTCAAAATATTTACAAGTTTGCCACTTTGCGCTCAATGTATGCTGAGAATAAAATTTCACAAGTGTCGAAGGGCTGTAACCAAAACAAGGCATGGGAAAGTGTGCCCGAGCAACTTTTGGGCTTAATATTTCACACTCTCGCATCCAATCTCAACAATGAAATATTGGGGCTTATGTTGATACAAATATTAGTCAGCTGATGTGGACCAGTTATGATAAGACACGTGTCATCCAACATGGCATAATTGTATACACCGAGCAACTTGACATGATGAGCTACCCAGAATACCGAGCTACTCAGAATACCAAGCAACTATTTGGGAAGACCAAACGACCAGAATAGATTCAATGAATATTCTTATTATGTATCGATACATATGCCTATCTAATAACGGCGTATTATCTATTCACATGGGCATCCCAAGGGCTATAAATACATTGTAATACCCTCATAACGGGTAAGCGATCGTAGGAAAAATCTAATCAAGATTAAGGCAAAAACACCCAGCAATACAAGATAGTGGACATAGGCCATTTCCTTAAGGCTGAACCACTTTAAAATTCCTTTGTCTTAATTCTTTATTCATATTTATCTGTGATTAATTAATTAGATCAAATCTAGTTTTTTTACATCAACAATGTCTTTTGTTATTTTTAAAATATAGGTCAAAAAACTGACAATTTTTACCTTTGTAAGGACGTAAATTTCCAATTGAGTCCCTGTATTGTTTTGACTTAATTCCGTGAACAAAACTGTGTTTGTAATATGTCATAGGGAGAATTTTATTTTGTCACGATCCCACTTGGTCTATGACGTATTGAAGAAATTGAAGACGTTGCGGCAAAGCTTCAAAGAAAGATGTTTATTTGGTGCAAGTTTACTCGTCTTCAAAGTTAATTTCATTTTGAGATCACTCAGGTATGAATGCGTATTATTAATGGTGCTCGGAATTATTTTATAAAAGATAAGGATGTAATTTTTATAATGAAAAATGTTTTTAAATGTTTTAAAAGTGTTTTAATGGTTTAAACTTCGTTTTATGATGATAAGTTTGAAATAGAGTTTGACTAATTTGAATCTCTTTGTTAAGAGACGTTTTTATCAGAAAGTCAAAGAAAGTCAAACTTTCACATGGTCGCTCGAACGATATTGGATCTCGTTCGAACGAGATACAATGTCGCGCGAATGACATGCTTAAGTCGTTCGAATGACACATTTTTCGAGATGGCATTTAAATCCTATTTAAACAGTGTTTGCATCATAATTTCGCAGGTGTGCTTTCTGAAAAATAGTTTTACGAACCAGAACCTTGTTTGCACATGTTTTCTAAGGTTTAAAAGACTTAAACACATCCTTAGAATTTGCAAAGATCCGAGTTATCATTCTTATATGTTTAAGTGATATTGTTGCACCAAAGTTGTTTGTTCTACATATTGAACACAAAGGGTTTTGCGGTGAAGAAGCGACGGACATCGTGTTCGACATCGTAGACGAATCAAAGCCATATCGGTGGACACCAAGACATATGTGGATGCGTGTGTTGTGGACAGGTATCGTGGAAGACAGAATTACTGTGTGGGCACTATTGAAGAACGGTTGAAGATCAGAAGGAGCGTCAAGACCCCTGGGGATCGAGTCTTAGTGTAAGGCTAATATGTATTTGTAAAACCATTGTTCATAGTGATTGTCTGGCTTGGGTCGTCCGAGGTTGTTTTCCCGTTTTGGGTTTTTTCCTCGTACATCCGGCGTTGTGAGTATTCATTACTTTATTTTACTTGCTTTAATCACTAGATGCATGTTTAGGATTAATCAAGATAAAATTGATTTAAAGAAAGAATTGGGTTTTTCACAACTTGGTTTGGTGCATAATTAAAAGTTGGATCTTTTCGGAGAAAAATTGGTTTTGTTTGAAACACACATATCGGGTCACTCACACTTTCAAATTTTTATGAGAGCTAGAAAACATTTTTTTATTTTGTGATCCCGTGTGTTTGTGTATCTCTCATGTGTTTGTTTTCTCTCGATGGATTCTCTAAGCTTTGACGATTTACATCGTTTGATTATAAAGTTTGCAAAACGTATTGAAGTTTTGGAAAAAGAAAATTCCGGTTTTAAAAATAAGATTGAATATTTGCAAAGCTTTCAAATTCAAAGAGATATTTGCCGTGAGCACTTTAGTTCCTTGTTTAAAGATTTTAATATATTAAAATTGGGCTAAAAGGAGAGGGTCCTCATTTTAGAAAAAGAGTTAGAGGATTTGAGAAATTCTAGTGTTTGTGCCGTTGAGGAAAATAATTCGATTAATGACATTGTGGAACGAGAAAAGGATCTTAGGGAAAAGTTTGCTCACATTGAGAGGGAGTGAGATAACCTTCTAGGGGTAATTGAAAATTTAAAGAAGGAGCCCCGAAAGTTTGAGGAGTCTAATCGTTTGCTTGAGTCAAAAGTTTTGAAGTTAAAAAATGATTTAAATTACTCGAGTAGTGATGGTAGCGGCTTATCTTGTTCTAGTGGTTCGATTGTAAAAGCCAAAACCATAGTTTGTTTTAGAGCGTCAACCACATCCGAGGGTATTAGAAAAGGTCAACCTAAAGGTTCCATTTCTCTTCTTGTTTTCACTTGTTCGCATTGTGGTAGGAAAGGTCACCTTAGGAGTTTTTGTTTTGATCTTAGAAAATACCCTAGGAAGATTAAACTTAGTATCCCATTGGTTCCCAAAACCCATTTTGTTAGGTATACACCTGTTTGGGTTAGGAAATCCGTTTTGGAGATGCTAAATGCTTCGTTGGTTGATTCTCACATGCATGCACATGATTCATCTCTTGCTATTTCTTATGATTATTAGCTTACATATTAGTCATATGCTAGTTTGCTTCATGATATATTCATTGATAGCATTATGACATGTGTATCATTTTGTATTTTAGTTTTCTTTTGTTTGAGTCTTTTTTGAAAAATATAAAAACATTTATTTTTTGAGAAAACTTTTGAAAATCCAAAAAGAATTTGCTTTTATTTGAGTCAAAATATGTTTGAAAAGCCAAAAAGATTTTTGGTTTTTGTTTTTGAGTTTACATGTTTGATGTGGCATATTGGTGTGCTTGGACCCCCCCCCCCCCCCCATCGTTTCATTATCCATGTGGCTAGGACATTTGGTCATTATTATCGATGCTTAGAATGATCTTAACCATTGTTTATATGGGGTTGTTTCGAAGTTGATATGCTTCTTGATTCGACTTTGTATATATTCCAACATTGCACACATGCACGAGTTTATATGGATGTTTGACTTCTCTTGCATATTTGAATTTGGTGAGGCGTTCTTATCTCAATCTTGTCATCTATGCGTAAGTAAACTTAAGGAGAAGTGTACATGTAATAACCGTTTACCATGAGAATTTAATATTTAAAAAAAATGATGAGTGATTCACGGGAAAGGGCTGTGAGAGTTCAAAATTAACTCGTCGTGAAAGCCACCATTTAAAAGATCCCAAAAAGAAAATGCAGTATGCTAAGAAAAGGGCCAATAAGATATTCTCTAAGTTGAGAATGCTAGAAACCTCAAAAGAACTTGAAAAAGTACGTTTATATGAGGGTGTTTGGTTGGAGAAAATTTAAACGGGTTTGCACAACTAATCCTAATGTTGAAACATTGCAATTTGACGCTATTGTTTGTAGAATCGTCAAAATTTTGGATTTGTGTGCATGTAGTATGTTTAGTTCATTAAACCCAACACTTTAATTGTCATTTGGTTATGATAAAGTTTGATGATTTATCGCTATCAATTAGACTGTCTTGATCGTTTTGATGTGTTGGAATTGTGACCCGTTTGTTGTAGTTTCACGCCCATTCATTCCATATCCATGTTTGAGCACATCGGTACTATGTTTGCATGTAACTCGCATTTTAAGTTTTTATGAGTTTTTCCGTTTTGTGCGAAAAGCCTACTGTTTTAGCACTGTTTTGCATCTGTCAAGCCCTTCCCGAAATTTTTTTGTAGAATTTTTTTCACTGGGCAATACTTTATAATATTTATGGGAGACTCGGAAATTTTGGCAGGTCACGCGAAGTCGTTCAAACGACATCTCATCTCGCGCGAACGACTTCTGTACTTCGTTCGAACAACTTCCTCATCTCGTTTGAGCGAAGGCCCTGGCTCGTTCGAACGACAGGGTGAAAAATGGCTTCCAGTCCTCTGGCTTAATTTGATATATTTTTGGTACTGTAGGAGGCATTTTTTGGATTAATTGGTTTATATGAAGGTCCTTCTAAGTTCCAATTTGGTATTTTGGCATATATGATCGTTTATCACACTTGATTTGATTGGTATACTCTTTGTGTGATTCCTTGGTTTTCTAGCTACTATTCTGTCATTACATGATCTTATTTAGCTGGTTGATTCATGTTTATCTAGCGGTTTTCATTTTTGGTATCAACTTAATTCAATTTGGTATCATATTTTCATGCTAGATATTTCATATTAGTTTATATTTTCACCGAATTTTCTATTCGAGACAAAAAGGAGGAGAGATGTATGTGATGTAGGGGGAGATTTGTTGAGCACTTCTTTATGATATTTGTTTCAAATTGGTATCAAATAATTGCTCACATGTTTCAAATGATTTGTTCTTATTAGAAATATAAATTGCTATCATTTGTTCCTCCATACTTCGCTTGGTATTTGTTTGTCTGTTTCATGTGTGTAGGTATGCTTCAGCGATTCGAGATTTCAAGTCTACATCACATTCAGACAGTTCATGATTTTCGTTGCTACATATTTTAGTCCTTGTCCTCTATTTTTTATTTCGGGTTTATGGGATGGGATTTAGGCGTCATATGGCTTGACGGTCCGGTTAGGCATTTCACTGGTTTAGTTTTGTCCCGGAATAGTCAAAGGGGGAGATTTGTAAGGACATAAATTTCCAATTGAGTCCCTGTATTGTTTTGACTTAATTCCGTGAACAAAATTGTGTTTGTAATATGTCACAGGGAGAATTTTATTTTGTCACGATCCCATTTGGTCTATGACGTATTGAAGAAATTGAACACGTTGCGGCAAAGCTTCAAAGAAATTCATGCCGATATTTTATTTGGTGCAAGTTTACTCGTCTTCAAAGTTAATTTCATTCTGAGATCACTCAGGTATGAATGCGTATAATTAATGGTGCTCGAAATTATTTTATAAAAGATAAGGATGTAATTTTTATAAAGAAAAATGTTTTTAAATGTTTTAAAAGTGTTTTAATGGTTTAAACTTCGTTTTATAATGATAAGCTCAAAATAGAGTTTGACTAATTTGAATCTCTTTGTTAAGAGACGTTTTTATCAGAAAGTCAAAGAAAGTCCAACTTTCGCAAGGTCGCTCGAACGACATTGGATCTCGTTCGAACGAGATACAATGTCGCGCGAACGACATGCTTAAGTCGTTCGAACGACACGTTTTTCGAGGCGGCATTTAAATCCTATTTAAACAATGTTTGCATCATAATTTCGCAGGTGTGCTTTCTGGAAAACAGTTTTACGAACCAGAACCTTGTTTGCACATGTTTTCTAAGGTTTAAAAGTCTTAAACACACTCTTAGAGTTTGCAAAGATCCGAGTTATCATTCTTATATGTTTAAGTGATCTTGCTGCACTAAAGTTGTTTGTTCTACATATTGAACACAAAGGGTTTTGCGGTGAAGAAGCGACGGACATCGTGTTCGACATCGTAGACGAATCAAAGCCATATCGGTGGACACCGAGACATACGTGGACGCGTGTGTTGTGGACAAGTATCGTGGAAGACGGAATTACTGTGTGGGCACTATTGAAGAACGGTTGAAGATCAAAAGGAGCGTCAAGACCCGTGGGGATCGAGTCTTAGTGTAAGGCTAATCTGTCTTTGTAAAACCATTGTTCATAGTGATTGTCTAGCTTGGGCCGTCCGAGATTGTTTTCCCGTTTTGGATTTTTCCCTCGTACATCCGGCGTTGTGAGTATTCTTTAATTTATTTTACTTCCTTTAATCACTAGATGCATGTTTAGGATTAATCAAGATAAAATTGGTTTAAAGAAAGAATTGGGTTTTTCACAACTTGGTTTGGTGCATAATTAAAAGTTGGATCTTTTTCGAAAAAAAAATTGGTTTTGTTTGAAACACACATATCGGGCCACTCACACTTTCAACCCTTTAAAACTATTAGTTTTTTTACCTATTTTTTAAAAATAACAAAACAGGTTATTTTGAGCTGAATATTTTTACAGGGAACCCATATAAAAATTATCAACTCAAAATTATTTTTTTTACTATTTTAAAAAATAGTTAAAAAAATTGGTATGTTTAATGAGGTATGTTGGAGAACCTCATCTATACCCAATACTTATCTACATTCCTCGTGTCGTATGCTTAGTGGCCTAATTCATCAACCTAGGTTGAGGAAAACTCATCCAAATCTCGAATTTATTAATCCTTTACAATTTTAGGGCAAATTCGCGAATTGAAATAGTCAAATCCACAAATTAAAATACTCAAATATTCATTTTCACCACTAAGGCTAAAAAAGACGCTAAAGCTTTAACTGTGTTGTGGGGCCAAATAGCTAAAAAAAAGTATGGCTTAGTGACTTATCATAGATTCATCCCTTTTTATAGAGCAGAACAACTTGATATTTGTTTTTTAAAACCGACATGGGACTTGCATTACATTCAACAATAGCATATTAGCTTGTTTTTATAGGAGAACAAAAGATTTGTATAGCTTTAGGAAGCTTATGCCCTTAATGGGCTTATGGACATATTTTTTTCTTTTACCCTATAACTTAAAAAAAAATATAATTATACCCCATATTTTTATACTTTATACAAATTTAAATTTATATGTGTGTGTATTATAAAGTATATTCTAATATGGTTATGTGCATACATTTTTTAGGAAATTATAGACATATACGCATCTATAAATGGTAAATAACAATTATAAAATTGATTTACACTAGCATGAAAAATAAATTATTGACTAAACAAATGAAATAATAGAATAAGTTTATATTATGCTTATATATATATATATATATATATATATATATATATATATATATATATATATATATATATATATATATATATGTGTGTGTGTGTGTGTGTGTGTGTGTGTGTGTGTTTTAAATATGTTAAATATATAAACGCATTGGTGGCGCCCTCAGATTCTAGTAATTCAAAAATCTTCACATTGGCACACTCGTATTTGAACCCGTATTAGGGCACTAAGGTCATAAGATGAGAGAAGTAGATTTATTTTCCATCAGTGCTCTGACCTTTTATTTGTCAGGTCGGGTCAAACACCACCAGAGTTGAATGGTGGTGCAGCATCATGAGAAGGCCGACGGAGAACGACTTTCAACTGATATTTTATTATTAGTTTAATGACTCGAATTGTTGTTGGGAACAAGCATTTCCACTCTCTCTCCTAAATTTGATTGTTGATATTTAAAACTCCGATATAAATCGATTATTATTGTTGAATCCGAATTGACTTGGTATTAGTATATTTGAAATATAACTACCAATTTTTGCAACATCCACATTTTTGCGGTAATCCCCCTCCTGATCATCTTTTCGTAAATACATATTGACTCGTCATGAATTTTCCTTGATGGGAAAAGAAGTATTTTCAATTTTTCTTCTTGAAATCACATCTAAGAAAAAAGAGTGCATCTTTGGTACACGTGGTACCCAATTTTCTGCAAAAGCATGGGATTTAGAGATATGTCACCCAAATTTTCATATACTTAAAATATGATTGTTGTGTATTTAACATGGAATGATCATACAAATAAATTTTAAGGAATTTTTGAATTTAAATCTAAATTATTATTTACAATCTGATAGCTATAAAATATTAGACGAGAGTAACTTTGATAATAATTAATTTTGGCTCCAAAGAAGTTATCTGTATGATTAGTGTTCCCAATCATTGAATATATTGGCCTATAAAGATATACTTTCTTGTTCATCAATAATACGATTTGTAGTAGGAGAAACCAAACGATTAGAATGAGAATGAGACTCCTGATTTGTTGTTCCCATAGATGACGCCATTTATGTTGAGGCATAAATTTGCAAAACAAACATAAATAAATAGTAAATAAAGCAATCACATAAGAACACTAAATGGTATGTGATTCGGCCGTGAATGGGTTGCGTCAATGGTGGGGGTTATTCCCACTCTTCACTATAGTCTCTTTGTTATTTACAATGGAAGTCTTGTGAGCGGAGAGCTTACTTGCTCCTTTTACAATCATTTAATGCCTTTATATAAGTCAATACAATATTAGGGTTTGCACCTAAATACTACATGTGATTTAATTATTTGACTAAGTCCATATAAATGTATAACATGTGACTAAAATCATCTGCCACGATGTTCAGCCTTTGGGGCCCTCATCTTTGATATGTTCGACAGAGTGTTCAGCTAGTTTGATTTGGAATCGAGGGATATTTTTCCCTCGTCAATACACACACACACACACACACACATATATATATATATATATATATACTTTTCTTGATTTTCTACGATTCCCTTACATAAGTCCACGTATAAGATGACTTTTATTCTTCTAATAAGATTGTAATAATCATAATAGGGAGGATTAAGCCCGAAGGATTTTAATATTATATCCACGATTGTTTTAATCTTTCATAGCTAATGGTATTTAAGCAAAAGATGGCAAAAGTCGTGATTAATTATAATATGGGGAGTATGCCCAAAAAATTTAGATTTAGGCCTTGAACCATTTAATCACTTAAGTTAATGGAAACTAATAAAAGTCTGTTTAAGTTAGGCTAATGATAATTATAGGGAATAAGCTCTGGAGAATTTAAATAATCTCATGATTGTTTGTAAGGACAAATTTTCAATTGAGTTAATCTGTATGTGCCGAATTAATTCCTGACAAAACTCTTTGAGTCATATGATAGAAGTTATTTGTGACCTTTCAAGCCTGTGACATTAATGTTGGAGACGTAGAGGTCAAGTCAAAGAAGATCACATCATATATGTGCCTTGTATTCGCCATCAACAGTCCAAGGATCTCTCACGTATGAATGCTTATATTATGTTGAGACTTGGAAATTTATTATTGGGTGTTAGAGTTTTTGTAAAAAAAAATTGAATTCATACTATCTAAAGATTTTGTTCTCAGACACCTTTCAGTAAAAAATTCATAACTAATTCAAAAAAATCAAAAAAAAGTGAAACTGGCCGCCACGTGTTCGTATCCAATTTATCTAGATTCATGGCCTGAAATATCGTTCAAACGAGATAAAAAATGTCGTTCAAACAAGATAAAAAATGTCATTCAAACGACCCTTAAAACGGGATGTTTTTTCGTTGTTTTATCATTCAATTTGCCATTCAAACAACCTCGTTTGAATGAGATTCAAATGTCGTTCGAATGACCTTTTAAACGAGATGATTTTTTTATCGTTATTTTCTCGTGCGATTTGTCAGTCAAATGACCCTGGAATATCGTTCGAATGACCGGATAATTTTTTTGCAAAAATAACAGTTTTTCAGCAGTTTTTCTTTTGTAACTTCCCACTACTTTCCCACCCATTTATGTAGTACAAGAGTTAACATTTTTTCAAGACTTTTCCAAAATTTAGAGATAATACACTCTTCCAAATGGTCCATTGTGTTTTGTTAATCTCTAATGCTTTATCCTTCAAACAAAACACAAATTTTTACACCCAATTTGTTTATATTATCCAAGTTTCTTCGTAGCATATGTTTTTAGATCATCATTTTGGCATTAGGTTTATTCTCTGTACCAAATAGATTTTTTCTTGCGGAGGATACCGTACTCGTGGATTTTTCATACGGTGGACTCCGTGTGTGTGACAGTATCTTAGCCCCATCAATGGACTCCGAGATGTAGATAAACTCATGTCTTCTCACTAAGCGGAGGTGGAAGGAACGAAGAGCGTCAAGGCTTGCGAGGGTGTCAAGTCATTTGTGTAAGTATTTTTTCGTGTCCTTTGTACTTCCATACTTAGTGGACTTATGGTTGGTACGTCCGAGGTTTCTCCCTTTGTGAGTTTTCCTCGTACATCGCGGCATTGTGGTTGTATTTATTTTATCTTACAAATTTACATCTAGATGCATGCTTAGGTGTAACAAGATAAAATCTGGCTTAATCACAAAAAGTTATTTAATTGGTGCTAAAGTAAATTGGGTATTTTTAGTTTACTTTAATTCAAGTCGGAATCATATATTTGGTAAAATTCATGTTTGGTTTAATTTGCATACTTTAGAACTTGAATTGAAGTTTTGTTTAAGAAGAGAAAAAATAATTTTGAAAGAATATTAAAATTCAGAATATTTCACGAACCATCCCTTTAGAAATTAAAAACTTAAATTTTCTGGGAACCTATGTTCCTTACAAGTAGTATCAGAGTATATAATTTAAGAAATCACATTCTCATTGTTAATTTTTTTTAGTTAATGAATACTAACAAAATATGGTTTAAGTGTGAATACATGATAATTTAAACACTAAGAAGGAGTAAGCTCTCGAGAGCTCAAATTATCTCATGAACTATCTACTCTTTTTAGTTAA
Source organism: Sambucus nigra (assembly GCA_949130495.1). Lineage (NCBI taxonomy): Eukaryota > Viridiplantae > Streptophyta > Magnoliopsida > Dipsacales > Adoxaceae > Sambucus > Sambucus nigra. The sequence goes on from OX422213.1 coordinate 41,123,472, forward strand.
CAGGATCTAACGAAGGAGGTTTAAGCAGGAACTAACGAAATATGGTTTAAGTGTGAATATGAGATTATTTAAACACTCAGAGGGAGTAAGCTCCAGAGAGTTTGAATTATCTCACAAATTGTTTAATCTTTTTACTTAACATGAACTAAGGAAAGATGTCTTAAGTGTGAACAAGTGATAATTTAAACACTAAGAGGAAGTAGGCTATGGAGAGTTGAAATTATCTCATAAACTACTAATCTTTTTATTTAACGGGAACTAATGGAAGATGGCTTACATGTGAATAAGTGATAATTTAAACACGAAGAGGGAGTAGGCTTCAGAGAGTTCGAATTATCTAACAAACTATTTAATATTTTAGTTAACGAGAACTAAGGAAATATGTCTTAAGTGTGAATAATTTATAATTTAAACACCGAGATGGAGTAGTTAGTAGAGGGATTTCAATAATGCATGGTGACGATGACACGGTCCCTTGTTTTTCAAGCATTTGCTTTGATTCCTTGTTGTTTATGGTGTAATCCCTATATGTTTTCTATTTTTATATCTCATGTTTCCCATGTTTTACCCCTGTTTAGATATCTCTCTTGTGCTAATTTGATCTACGTTATACTTTGTCTTATTTTGAGACGAAAAGGGGGGTATGATCTTTGATATTTTAGTTCACGTGTTTGGGGGTAAAGGGGAGTTTATTTTGATAGGTACTACTTTGCTATTGCTAAAAAGGGAAAGATGATTGATTTAGATTATTTCATGCTTATGACAAGGGGAAATATATTTGTTCGAGGTAGATGATATATTGATTGTTTATTTCATGTTTGAGGGAGATTCGATATTGTCATATGCTTGCTCAATATGTTATTTGACGATGATCCTTAGGGGGAGTTTATTGTGAGTTTTTTATTTGTATATATATTTGAATGAGGGGGAGATATTATACATTTGTCTTAATATCATCATTTATATTAGTTAATTTTATTATTTTTTGTAGGATTTCCGATCAGAGGGAATTACTTCATTTGTATGTCTTGTGTAATTATTTCTTGTTGTTTAAGACTTTTTAGGATTACTCTTACTTCTACATGACCAAAAATCTTACATTAGAGTATTGAGTTGGTCATATGGGTTTGTGCATTGCGACAAGCCTATCTCACTAATGTGGAATAAATTTTTCTGTCGCAATCAAGTTTATTTTGGGCTTTCAGGGGGTTTCCACAGAATAGCCAAAGAGGGAGATTGAAATATAAATAAATAAATAAATGAATAAATAAATATATATATATATATATATATATATATATATATATATATATATATATATATATATATATATATATATATATATATATATATATATATATGTATATATATATATATATATATATATGTATATATATATATATATATATATATATATATATATTGTGACACCCCGCTTATTAAAATAAGAGGTGGCCAGCCCGATACTCCAATAAATACAAGAATCATAGATGGTCCATTCTTAGCATCACAGTCGTGAAAATTATAATACTAGACAATCAACAATTATTTTAGAAAACGAATGTTAATTTAATTTGAAAGTTTAAAAGAAAACCATTTAGACAATCCAATTTAAAGAGATGGTGGATAAAAAAAGCAAATAACAATTACATTCATTCACAATATAATAACCGAATAAGCTGTCAGTTAACAAACTAGTACAAGTGGTTACACCGAGTATTAAAATAAATATCACAGTATATAAACAAGTACAAAACTTGGGCAACACGCCCGAATGTTTAAACTGATCATAACTAAAGTACACAACAAAATAGAGGCGTCTATTACAAGTATCCTACAACATCCGCAAAAATGTTATAGCTCCAGGACACTAGGATGGAAAGGGTCAACACGGGCATCCTTGCGGCGGATCACCTGGGTGTAAAAAGAATTCATGCAAAATAAGAGATATAAATGGGTCGGAGCCCGGTTTGATATGATATACATGTGAATAAAATGTATGACAGTTATGAATATCTAACATTATGAACAAGCTTATTTCTATCTTCACAATCAAATGATCCTCACCTCTCTTCTACATGCACAACCTAGCGAAAAGCCATTTATAATGATAACTATGCATTAATGCAAGAGAACTAACTCAATTTCAATTTAATAAGCTTAGAAATCAGTTGGCAAAATAAGATTTCTCAAGTCCAAGTTCTCATTCGGAAACTTATTTGAAACAATTGATTTAATATACGTGAGAATAGTTATAATCACAATACATAACGATTCTAAGACCATCCTTCTGGGAGTCACCCCACTGGATGAGCCCCTAAATAGCTATCATCTTCTAGGGCCTATAACCAAGAAAACCTGGGCATCCTAAATTGCGTCGCATGGGAAGCGGCCATATACCTGCGATAGTGAGTCATAACCATACCCGAAATTACCTCACTTCGAATAAAATAACATGACAATATAACAACCGGTCCTATGGCCGACGACTATATTCACCCTGCATTCACTAGCCAGGGAACTTCACCTCATTCGTGTAACTTCCCTTATAATAGCATTTAGAGAGGTATGTATATGCAAGTCAATATTCACAAGGTATGCTAATTGAAAAATGTACGCTACATTATCCGGAGCCATATATGTCTAACAACGTGAAATACAATATTCAGTTATCTTCAAATTATTCTCCATAAATTAACAACAACCTAATAAGCCATCAAGTGAGATCACCTCATAACAATCTCTAAACGTCTAAAACTATTTAAATTCACTTTTCTCTAGTCCTAGGCTAGTTTACTAATTAAAGAAATTACCTTACATCCATTATATAGCCCCCAAAGTAAACCCAATAACCCCCCTTCTAGTCTAAAGTATTCATATTCCTAATAGAAGACTCTAGTACTCTATTTTACTTCATAATAGAAGGTTCCTAGGCCTTAAACCTAGAAGAAAATGGATAAAAACTAACCTAGTAAAAACATCCTAAAACAACAAGATTCCGAATCGATCCGTCCCAGGGGCCGAATCGATTCACCCTGAAAAGTGAATCGATTCCGCAGAGAATGCCAAACTCCCTGCCTTATGCCGAATCGATTCGGCCTTAATCCGAATCAATTCGGCTCCCCAAACCTGTAGCCTCCCTTATGAACCTTAATTTTACCCAAAACTCATATTTATCTCCTCAAATCTCAACCAAATCAACTCATAATAACCCCAAACCATTTCTAAACCAACAACACTTACTAAAACCAACTTAAATCAATTCTAATGCCATTTTTAAAGGTTTAAACACCAAATTTCTCAAAACCCACAATTTGTTCAATTCTTTCAAATACACAACTATCAATACAATTTATCCACAAAAGATCATAGATTTGCAAGTTAGAAACTTGCCTTAAGGCTTAAATCTCAGATTGTCTTCCATTAGAAACAAATTCAAGCTCCAATTCTTCAATCCTCTTCCTTTTTCTTTTTTTCTCCTAATTTCTCTTTCTCTCTCTTTCTCTGAAGGTTTAAGATTTATAAATGAGAATAAATGTGGTTGGAAGACTTAAATTCCCCTTAACACTAAATTCGTTTTTTAAATGTTACTACACCATTTAAATGACTCGTAACAACATAATTAAGCCATAACCGGTCAAAAGTACCCGAAACTCAAAAATACAACTTGACACTTATTTTGACTATCTCGACTGTTTCAGGACTAACCATGCCCTCTAAATTTGCATACGGAATAACATAAATTATTTCATGTTCCAATCTCATTTTAAATCATAACTGCCGCTTAAAGCACAACGACGCAATAAATCATAACATGATGCTATTTACATTCACTTAACAGTAATTATGAAAAACTTAGTAAATATTATCTCTTAAATCACTTAAAATAATATTTACTCCAACTTCCATTATTTTATATAATTACCCCACATGGCAAATTTATATAAAAACAATAACTCAAAAATAAGGAGTATTACATACTTCCCCCTTTATAAGAGAATTTTGCCCTCAAAATTCAGGCTTACCTTGTAAAAAGAGGTGTGGATACTTCTCTCGAATATCGTCCTCCCACTCCCACGTCGACTCCTCAGCGTTGTGATGTCCCCATTGAACCCGAACCAAGGGTCCTATGCCCTACGTTATCTAAAATTGCAACTGGTTGTTCCTCATATGAAATATCCGGTTGCAATTCAATATCATCCAAAGGAATGTGCCAGTGAGCTCCGTCACACCTTTTGTAATTTTTTAAGGATGAAACATGGAACACATCGTGAATCTGTTGTAGGCGCTTTGGCAAGGTGAGTTGATAAGCTACGGGACCTACCTTATCAATAACGGGAAAAGGGCCTACATAGCGAGGCACAAGCTTCCCCTTTTTCCCGAATCGTGTTATGCCTTTCATTGGCGACACCCGTACCAAAACTTGATCTCCAACCTCCAAGTCCATATGCCTTTTGTTGGCATCAGCATAACTCTTTTGACGGTCTTGGGCGATTCGAATGTGATTACGAATGAGCTCAATCTTGGAATAGGTATCGTGGATCATTTTAGGTCCAAGAAACTTATTATCTCCTACTTATAACCAATAAGTAGGTCATCTACATGGCTGGACATATAACGCTTCATAAGGTGCCATACCTATTGTAAATTGGTACGAATTATTATAAGCAAATTCGACCAAGGGAAGGAATTGCTCCCATCCTCCTTTGAAGTCAAGCACGCACATTCTAAGCATATCCTCCAATATCTGGTTGACTCTTTCCGTCTGCCCATCCGTTTGTGGGTGGTAGGAGGTACTCAACTTTAATTTGGTTCCCATTGATTCTTGGAAACTTTGCCAAAAATGGGACACAAAGATCTTGTCTCGATTAGAAACTATATTTATGGGCACCCCATGGAGTCTCACAATCTTTAAAATAAATAGCCGGGCGTAACGAGTCGTATTGTAATACGTACGTACCAATTAGAAATGTGCCGACTTGGTTAGACAATCGACGATAACCCAAATGGAATCATAATCGCTTTGTGACGTTGCTAATATCGTGATGAAATCCATCAAGATACTTTCCTACTTCCATAACGGTATTTCTAGAGGTTGTAGAAATCCCGTTGGTCGTTGATCGTCTATTTTCACCAATTGACAAGTGTTACATTAGGAAACAAATTCAGAAACATCCCGTTTCATACCCGCCCAACAATATTTACGGCGCATGTCTTGGTACATTTTGTCTCCACCAGGATGTACTGTAAATCTGGACCCATGAGATTCAGTCATAACGGCCCGTCTCAAATCTCCTTCCTTAGGGATCATAAGTCTCCCGTGGAAACGTAACCCACCCTCAAAACTTATAGGGTAGGATTCCGCTCCCTTGGTTAACAATTGGCGTATACGATCTTGGCAATCTTTGTCCCTTCCTTGATCTTCCACAACTCTCATTATGATCGTAGGCGGAACGGTCAACACCGACATAAATGCCCTTGTAATAGCATCCTCCTAGCTAAGTTCTTTCCATTTATCCTTCCATACCCTTGTGTAACACCCCGCCTAATTAAATACCGGGTGATCAGTCGTTTATTGAATTAACATCAAGGTGAACGGTTGGTTCATTCTTAGCATCACTGTCGTAAAATAATATTTCCAATTTGAACACCCTAAATAATTAAGCTAAGTGTTAAAATAATTTAAAGTCTTATTTTCATTTTATTAAATTCCAATATGAAAACCTTTTTAATACCCAACAGTTTAAGAATCACATACATACTAAGGATGGAAATTAACACATAAGAATTAAGCCATCACGATAAACCAAACCAAGTGTAAGAACTATAAATGAAATCATTCTGACAAGAGTTAACTCCTAAAGAGTACTGAATACTGGAAATATCAATAAATATAAAACTCTGACAAATCCAACCGAAATAGGAAAATCAGGCGACACATGCCCTAACTAAGCAGATCTAAAGTAAGAACAGAAACAGTGATGAGGTCGTCTAAAGCAAAGGCCTGCAACTTCCACATAAGCTATAGCACGTCCAATCCAAAGAACCTATGCAAGACGCCCTTGTGGCTCGGCACCTGTAATACATACATATATATATAAGAGAGAAAGAAATGACAGAAAACGGGTCAGAGCCCGAGTGTAAAACAGTTTTAAAAATAGTTTAGCAAGTATTTAAAATGCTTACTGGCTAATATAACCACCATGTTAGTGCACGGCACTCTCTTGAGAATTCTCACCTCTCATCTAGTGTGCACGCCTATCGTACTACTGATCACATAAGTCTATCTAACTTGTCCTCCCATAAAGTTCTATCTCGAGAAGTACTAAGGCCATAATATTTAGTTTTGGAAAATCATTCTCTTTCGTATTCTTACGTTGCTTAGATCACTTAGTTACCGTTACAAAATTTACGAGCACTTCTTATAAATCTGAAGCATTTATTCATTACTTAACTACTTATACACATAGTATAAAGTTTCCATATATAAGCGTGTATATATATACTATCGGCACCCCACATAAATCTATGGTGATGGCATACTCTACTATCAAGTCCCGATTTCACTCATACTAAGGGAAATACTAGTTCGGAATCACTCTCGAACTGTATTAACACAATACACATACAAATGGAGGCGAAGCATAGTTCCGAATCCTAAAAGGTCAGCACATACCCTCACGTCTCTTAGAAAATCTGACTATCATTTTCAGATAGCCTGTATCTGGAATACTATCTTCTCGGGTATGAGTCAATATCCCCCATAAAGGTCCAATCGAGATAAGACCGTCCCGGCGTGAAAACCTCCGTGATAGCAAGTAGCCCGGGTATGATTTTTACACAGATACATAATATATGCACAGTCATATATATAGATATTCATATTTTCCAAATTAGGTTCACCCATGATCCATAATTATTATCATCCGTTCTTAGCACATATTTTACTCAATTACCTCGCATAACGAATTCGTCTCTTTTATTCTCGTTTATAATTTATCTCCTACTTACTTCTCATCTCTCGAAGTATTATCTCTCACTAAGTATAATTTCAGCATGTATACCCTCACTTACCTTCTAGTCTAAATCTTTCACGAGTCTCAATCTTTTAGTAAACGTACGCATAATTTCCAATGTATGAATAACTCCCCGTTAATCCACAATTTGATCTCATATTAATTTCTCTCAACGAATTCTACTTAGACCCTATTGCTCCTCTTTATAGCCCATTATACTCTTTAAAAGATATTCAAGGGTTCCCAGGTATTTTATCCGAATTAAACAAAAAGGATAAAAACATGCAGTTTTCCAGGAGGGATCGATCGATCGAGGAATGGGGTCGATCGATCAAGCAGTTATTACCCAATTTTCTGCAATTTTTAACCTACGGGTTCAACCATTCTAACCCCTCCAAACCTCTATAATTTCATCTCAAACTCCCAACCAAGTTATCCAAATGTACAAGCAATGTATATAAACAAGTTCTAATGTAATAACATCAATAAATACTCAACGAATCAATCAAAAAGGGGTTTAATCTCATATTTATTTATAAAACCAAATTTGGCATGAATAATCACAAACCTCTATTTTAATCCAGATTTTCTTACCAAATATCATAATAAATTCGTGGGTAATCCTCTACATATGATCACGATTTCAGACTATATGGATTCTCCCTACAAGGCATATAAATTCTCTTACAAAACATATCATTCTTTTTTAAAACATATGATTTTCATTCCTAGACTAACATGGAAGGAATACCAACTAGAAATCAACACGATAGATACTTGCCTGAGATTTAAGGGTCTGATTTATTGATGAAAAAGATATGGTTGTGTTCCTCGTCGTGCGATCTACGTTTTGGTGGTGGTGGTGGTGCAATCGGGTGAGTTCTAGGCCTTGGATTGCTTGGAAACTCTTCACCTTCTTCTCTAATGGTTGGGCTTAGGTTTTGTGTTTGTTAACCATAAGAGACAACTCCAAATGTCTAATATATACTAAAAAAATTCGTGGGTTTAATTACCCAAAAATACAAAATGACTATAATACCCTCCCGGAATGTTAATTAGGCCTAAAAACGCTCTGAGACCCAAACAAAACCCCCGGGTACATTTTTATGACTATCTCGACCCTTCCGGACACTTTGGCGCACTCAAAATGACCATACGGATGACTTATAATTTATTCACTTTTATAATAATAATTTAGCCCTGACATGACACAGGTGCGTCCCAAATTAAATTTCCATAATTGTCATATCATTCACTCGTGATAATATTAATAAAATCAATCTCATATATTACTTTACTCATCCAGTAATATTCAAAAAATTCCCAATAATTACTAACTCTCGTCACGCTAGTAAATATTTAAAATAAAATTCTGAATTAATATAAAATTAATATCTCAAATAAATTTAAGAAATCCCCAATTTTAAAAGCCATAAAAATACGGGGTATTACACCTTGGTAACTCCCCCTAGGGTTTTCGACTTAGCGCATCCGCTACCACATTAGCCTTACTAGGATGATAATGTATATCAAATTGATAGTCTTTCACAAACTTCAACCATCAACGTTGTCGCATATTCAAATCCTTTTGCGAAAATAAATATTGCAACGATTTGTGGTCCATGAAAAGATTAAACTTTTCCCCCATAAGGCAATGTCTCCAAATCTTTAAGGCGAATACTACCGCCGTAAGCTCCAGATCATGCACTGGATAATTCTTTTCGTAGGGCTTTAGCTTACGAGAAGCATAAGCAATAGCCCTATGCTCTTGTTATAACACACCTCCCAATACTTGCGGAGATGCGTCAGTAAAGACTAAATAGTCCACCCCCGACCTCGGTAACGCAAGTACTAGAGCAGAAGTCAACTTATCTTTCAACTCGTCAAAATCTAGTTGACAAGAATCATCCCAAACAAACTTCACTCCCTTCTGAGTTAGATTTATCAAAGGGCTAGCAATCTTGGAAAACCCTTAATAAATCGGCGGTAATAACCAGCCAAACCCAGAAAACTGCGAATTTATGTAGGTGTCGTGGGATGACACCATTCCCTCATCGCGATAACTTTACTCGGATCTACTGAAATGCCCTTAGTTGTCACAATGTGACCCAAGAACTGCACTTCCTGTAGCCAAAAACCACACTTCTAAAACTTGGCATATAACTGATGATCCCGTAACATTTGCAGGACCAATCGTAAATGTTTAGCATGATCAGCTTCAGTCTGAGAATAGACTAGGATGTCATTAATAAACACGATAACAAGCTGGTCCAGGAAGTCCCGGAACACTCTCTTCATAAGGTCCATAAACACTGCAGGAGCATTGGTTAGCCCGAAGGGCATAACCAAAAACTCATAGGACCCATATCTAATTAAGAATGCAATTTTGGACACGTCCTACACTCGAATCCGCAGTTGATGATACCCAGTCTTCAAATATATTTTAGAGAAGTACGATGCTCCCCTTAACTGATCAAATAAATCATCAATCCGAGACAACGGGTATTTATTCCTGATAGTAACCTTATTCAACTCCCGGTAATCAATGCATAACCGGAGGGAACCATCTCTCTTCTTCATAAACAACACAGGAGCACCCCATGGCGACGTGCTACACCTAATAAACCCCTGCTCTAACAATTTTTAAATTTGATCCCTCAACTCCCTCATTTCCATCGGAGCTAAACGGTACAGAGCCCTAGCAATCGGCCGAGTTCCCGGTGCTAAATCAATCACAAACTAATCTCCCGACTTGTAGGTAAACCCGGTATCTCCCGAAAAACAACCTCAAAGTCTCTAACAATGGGAATTGAATCTAGGGAAATGACTATATCACAAGAAGTCTCCTCCACAATGTAATATAAATGCATGCTAGAACCTCCCTCTGAAAGAGGCATAGCCATTAGAAACATATCTTGCCCCGGAATGGCAAAAACTATACTCCTCCCATAACAATTTACCATAGCACGGTATTTCACTAACCAATCCATACCCAAGATAACATCATACCCGACCATATCCAGGATGAGTAAATCGGCCTCAAAACATAAATTACCAAGGTTTATTTCTACTCTTTTACAAACAAAGAAAATGAGCGAACCAACACACATGGAAGATTCGACACTAGTAAAGGTACATTCCGCAGACTTAATCAACTCCGTCAATTGAGCAAAACTTCTAGAAATAAACGAGTGCATTGCACCCATATCAAATAACACACGACCCATATACCCATGAATGGGAAACATACCCTCGATAGCTGGCGGCACGGACGGGGCTTGAGGAAGTAAAGTATCCTGAATATGATAAACACGCACATACTATAATTATCCCTATTGTGGAGGGACAGCTGGAATAGGCACCGGTGGTGGTAGACTGTCCACCAATCAATTGTGGACAAGTTTTCCAAAAATGACCCGGTTACCCACATTGAAAACAACGGCCCACCATATTCTCTGGATAACGACCCCTATTATTTCAAAACTACTCCAAGCCTTGAGCCGGATGGCCTCGACCCCCATTATTACCCTGGCCTACCTGCTGATATTGCTGTTATGCATCTTGACCGTGCCTGAAATCCCTACAACCAAAATTAAAGCCCCCATAATGCTATCTATTGGACAATTCCCCTTGCTGGGTGTTCATTTCCTTCTGCTTGCATCCCGACGGTTGAGACGAGGGTAGTACTCCTTCGGCACCATTTCCTCCTTGCTTACTAGGTTGACCCGAAATTGAAACCTTCTTACTCCCTTGCACATGTAAACGATGATCTTGGCAATTGAGCAAGGCGGCATTCATTACATCACCAAATGTTTGTAATGCTGGATTTCCCTGCAAGTGTTGTCGTATTCTCTAATGCAAACCTCCAATAAACTTATATATCCTCCTTTCCTTCGGAACTACCTCATCCAACACAAAGCTAGCTAGACGAGTAAATTCCTCCTCATACTCTGCCACAGAACGTTCTCCTTGAACTACATCTTGGAGTTTCCTCCTCATCTCCTTTTGGACTGTGGGAGGATAATACTTTCGGTCGAACAAAACCCAAAAGTCCGATATACACATAGTATCTCTTTACTCTGGCGTGGTCACCACCTCCCACCAGTGTAAAGTAGCTCCTACTAGTTTGAAAGTGGTAAGGATTTGCTTCCATTTCTCATTACAATCTACCATGCGAAGATGACGCTGCATGTCCTTCTTTCATTGGTTTGCTACTATTACATCAGAATCACCCTAGAATTTTGGGGGATGACCCTTCAAGAAAGATTCTCTTACTCTCTCCCACGGGGAAGATCCCGCATGGGCTTGCACCTCATGTACTATCGGTTGTTGGGCTCGAGGAAACTGTTGAGCCATGGAAGTCATTGCAGTATTAACTGCCTGGGCTACGATATCAGCCACCTCCACGGCATTTATCGTTCCTTGTTGTGGTGTGGGTTCTACATTATCTTCTATAACTCTATTTCTCCTCGTTGGCTGACCTATTTTAGGCGGCATTTGAGACGAAGAAACAACTGAATTATAATGCAATTTAAAACAATTTATCTTTGCAGAAGTTGCAAGCATACACAAACAAAACAATCCTAATAATAGGGCTCTATATCAAAGAACGCTACGGTAGAACGTGACAGGTCCGCATAGATCCTAAGGACTCTAGAACCTGATGCTCTGATACCATCTGTGACACCCCGCTTATTAAAATAAGAGGTGGCCAACTCGATACTCCAATAAATACGGGAATTATAGATGGTTCATTCTTAGCATCACTGTCATGAAAATTATAATACTAGACAACCACCAATTATTTTAGAAAATGGATGTTAATTTAATTTGAAAGTTTAAAAGAAAACCATTTAGACAATCCAATTTAAAGAGATGATGAATAAAAAAAATAACAATTACATTAATTCACAGTATAATAACCGAATAAGCTGTCGATTAACAGACTAGTAAAAACGGTTACACCGAGTATTAAAATAAATATTACAGTATATTGTAAGGACATAAATTTCCAATTGAGTCCATGTATTGTTTTGACTTAATTTCGTGAACAAAACTGTGTTTGTAATGTCATAGGGAGAATTTTATTTTGTCACGATCCCACTTGGTCTATGACTTATTGAAGAAAATAAAGACGTTGCGGTAAATATTCAAAGAATTAAATCATGTCGAAGTTTAATTGGTGCAAGTTTAATCATCTTCAAAGTTAATTTCATTCTGAGATCACTCAGGTATGAATGCGTATAATTAATGATGCTCGAAATTATTTTATAAAAGATAAGGATGTAATTTTTATAAAGAAAAATGATTTTAAATGTTTTAAAAGTGTTTTAAAGGTTTACACTACGTTTTATGATGATACGCTCCTAAAAGAGTTTGACATTTTTGGATCTCTCTTTGGAAGAGACGTTTTAAACAAAAAGTTAAACTTCCGCGCTGTCGTTCAAATGAGATCCAATCTCGTTCGAACGAGATGGGATGTCACTCGAACGAGTTCCTCAAGTCGTTCGAACGATACATTTTTTGAGGCGGCATTTAAATCCTATTTAAACAGTGTTTTCATCATAGTTTCGTAAGTGTGCATTCTGGAAAACAGTTTTACGAACCAGAACCGTGTTTGCACATGTTTTCTAAGGTTTACAAAGCATAAACACATCCTTAGAGCTTGCAAAGATCCGAGTTATCATTCTTATATGTTTAAGTGATCTTGCTGCACCAAAGTTATTTGTTTTACACATTGAACATCGGAGGGTTTTGCGGTGAAGAAAAGAGAAGGACTTCTTGTTCGACATTGTAGACGAATCAAAGCCATTCGGTGGACATCGAGGCATACGTGGACACGTGTGTTATGGACAGGTATCGTGGAAGACGGAATTTCTGCGTGGGCACTATTGAAGAACGGTTGAAGATTAGAAGGAGCATCAAGACCCGTGGGGATCGAGTCTTATTGTAAGGCTAATCTGTCTTTGTAAAACCATTATTCATAGTGATTGTCTGGCTTGGGCCATCCGAGGTTGTTTTCCCGTTTTGGGTTTTTTCCTCGTACATTCGGCGTTGTGAGTATTCTTCAATTTATTTTACTTGCTTTAATCACTAGATGCATGTTTAGGATTAATCAAGATAAAACTGGTTTAAAGTAAGAATTCAGTTTTTCACAACTTGGTTTGGTGCATAATTAAAAGTTGGACCTTTTTTTGGAGAAAAATTGGCTTTGTTTGAAACACACATATTGGGCACTCTTCATATATAAACAAGTACAAAACTTGGGCAACACGCCCGAATGTTTAGACTGATCATAACTAGAGTACACAAAAAATAGAGGCGTCTATTACAAGTATCCTACAATATTCGTAAAAATGCTATTAATCCAGGATACTAGGATGGAAAGGGTCAACACGGGCGTCCTTACGGCGGATCACCTGGGCGTAAAAAGAATTCATGCAAAACAAGAGATATAAACGGGTCAGGTCCCGATTTGATATCATGTACATGTGAATAAAATGTAAGACAGTTATGAATATCAAACATTATGAACAAGCTTATTTCGCTCTTCACAATCAAATGATCCTCACCTCTCTTCTACATGCACAACCTAGCAAAAAGTCATTTATAATGATAACTATGCATTAATGCAAGAGAAATAACTCAATTTCAATTTAATAAGCTTATAAATCATTTGGCAAAATAATATTTCTCAAGTCCAAGTTCTCATTTGGAAACTTATTTGAAACAATTGATTTAATATACGTGAGAATAGTTATAATCACAATACATAACAATTCTAAGGCCATCCTTCCGGGATTCACCCCACTGGATGCGCCCCTAAATAGCTATCATCTTCCAGGGCCTATCACCAAGATAACCTGGGCATCCTAAATCGCGTCGCATGGGAAGAGGCCATATACCTTCGACAGTGAGTCATAACCATACCCAGAATTACCTCACTTCGAATAAAATAACATCATAATATAACAACCGGTCCTATGGCCGAGGACTATATTCACCCTGCATTAACTAGCCAGGGGACTTCACCTCATTCGCGTAACTTCCCTTATGATAGCATTTAGAGAGGTATGCATATGCAAGTCAATATTCACAAGGTATGCTAATTGTAAAATGTACGCTACATTATCCGGAGCCATATATGTGTAACAACGTGAAATACAATATTCAGTTATCTTCAAATTATTCTCCATAAATTAACAACAACCCAATAAGCCATCAAGTGAGATTACCTCATACCAATCTCTAAAAGTCTAAAACTATGTAAATTCACTTTTCACTAGTCCTAGGCTAGTTTACTAATTAAAGAAATTACCTTACATCCATTATATAGCCCCCAAAGTAAACCCAAAACCCCCCTTCTAGTCTAGAGTATTCATATTCCTAATACAAGACTCAAGTACTCTATTTTACTTCATAATAGAAGGTTCCTAGGCCTTAAACCCTGAAGAAAATGGCTAAAAACTAACCTAGAAAAAACATCCTAAAACAACAAGATTCCGAATCGATTCGCACTGATAAGCGAATCGATTCGGCTAAGAATGTTAAACTCCCTGCCTCATCCCGAGTAGATTCGGCCTTAACTCGAATCGATTCGGATCCCCAGACCTATAGCCTCCCTTCCAAGGGAATCGATTCGCTAGGGAGGGCGAATCGATTCGCACTGGCAGATTTGCCAAGTTTGGGGGCTACGGGTTATGAATCCTAATTTTACCCAAAAATCATATTTATCTCCTCAATCTCAACCAAATTAACTCATAATAACCCCAAACCATTTCTAAACCAACAACACTTACTAAAACAAACTTAAATCAATTCTAATACCATTTTTAAGGGTTTAAACACCAAATTTCTCAAAACCCACAATTTGTTCAATTCTTTCAAATACACAACTATCAATACAATTTATCCACAAAAGATCATAAATTTGCAAGTTAGAAACTTGCCTTAAGGCTTGAATCTCTGATTGTCTTTCGATAGAAACAAATTCAAGCTCTAATTCTTCAATCCTCTTCCTTTTTCTTCTTTTCTCCTAATTTCTCTTTCTCTCAAGGTTTAAGACATATAAATGAGAATAAATGTGGTTGTAAGACTTAAATGCCCCTTAACACTAAATTCTATCTTTAAATGTTACTACACCATTAAAATGACTAGTAACAACATAATTAAGCCATAACCGGTTAAAAGTACCCGGAACTCAAAAATACAACATGGCACTTATTTTGACTATCTCGACTATTTCAGGACTAACTTCGCTCTCTAAATTTGCATCCGGAATAACATAAATTATTTCATGTTCCACTCTCATTTTAAATCATAACTGTCGCTTAAAGCACAACGATGCAATAAAACATAACATGATAATATTTACATTCACTTAACAGTAATTACGCAAAACTTAGTAAATATTATCTCTTAAATCACTTAAAATAATATTTACTCCAACTTCCATTATTTTATATAATTACCCCCACATGGCAAATTTATGTAAAAACAATAACTCAAAAATAAGGAGTATTACATATATATATATCGGTCGCAACATTTGGGTCATGCAGTACATTGAGCCTAAAGCTTGAATCACTAGTTGAGTGAGAGTGCCTTTTTCCTTTACTAATGGAGATTATGATTCGAAGAAATGAAGACAACTCAGAAGTTTTTGAAGCCAATTGTTGCTAAAAATTGAAGTATATCATTTTTACAGAGTTTGATTAAATTTTGGTTATTGCTAACGCTTATAAGTTTTCTAAATTGAGAGGATCTTTTTTAAAAATGTTTATGAAAAATATTTTTTCTGAGTGGTGTATTTGTTTTGATAATTGGGATCAAGGCTCATCTTTTAAAAATATTTAGAAAAGTTTTTATCTGAAGTCATTCACACGGATACAAAATGTACCCGTTCGCATAGTGGCTTTCACACGATAACAAAAGGTGCCCGTGTTCATGACCTTGGCTACAATTCCATAGTGGATGGAATTATGCTAAAAAAAAGTGCATCGTGCGCACGTCGACAACATATTTTGAATTTTTGCTATAAATTAGCCTTGTTTCCCTCCATTTGTTAATAACATGTTTCCCTAATTTCAAACTATCTTATCTGAGGAGACTTTTGAGTTTGTGAGGTTTTATTTCTCTCTCTAAACCGAATTTCAAAATCGTTTGAAAGTTTATTTCGATCTACAATATGATATAAATTTGAGAGTTATTTTTGAGTGATTTGAATCCACAATTTAGCCAAATTTACATCTACTTTTGATTACACACATGATCTACACTCCAAGATATAAAATAGAGGTGTTCGAACTATGAAGAGTTTGAGCGTGGTGTGGAGTTAGGGAAGAGAATGTACTTTTGTGTTCAGGGTCTAGAGTTTCGCTTGGATTTCTCATTAGAGCGGAAGAGAGTCGTTATATTTTTCGGTAAATTCTTATGAGTGCGTTTGATTGTTTTATCTTCTTTTATTGTGTAAAGTAACCTTTCAAATTCAATGACATACCAGGTTACACTGGGTTTTTTAGCCATAGGTTGGGGGTTTTCCTCGTATACCTAGTGTTATGTGTTTTATTTGGATGTTTGATGTCTTTTATTGTTTGAATGTGTTTGTCTGGTAGCAATTTTCTTAGATAACCTTGAGATTTGAAAAATTAATCTAGATCTAGGCTTTATGAATTGAAAATTTAAAATTAGACAAAATATATTGTATAACCTAATGACCCCCCCCCCCCCCCCCCCTCTAGGTTATTTTAGGTGAACACACACTTGCATTTTAATAGAGGATAGTGTAGTTCCTCATTCGCATCGTGGAACTCGGAGTAGATTTTCATCATATAGGGGAAAAAGTTGCAAGGTTCATAGGTAACTAAACGCGAGAGCTTATATAAGATGTATCTTCTTAACTTGTTTAAAATTTATATTCAAGTAGAAATGAAAATTAGAGTGGATCGAGGTTTTTTACCCCTTGGTGGGTTTTTTCCTCATTAACCTTGTCTTGTGATTGATTGTGAATGATATATATTCATATGCACACATTTGATCACACACACCACTTAGATCACAATTGATCATAGTGAATAGAATTAAGATTGAATTAGGTGTGTTAAATCTATTTTTCTCATATAGATTCACATAATTTCACCGTGTGTGATTTAATAACGTCGTTTGACAATCAATTTTATAAAACTTATGTTAAGTGTTTTGAATTTGCAGGCAAAATAATTGAATTCCAAAAATTAGTCATGTGATGCATTTAACCCTATTCATCCCCCTCTAGGTTTGCTGTAGGTTTAACATACACATTAATAAGACACAATCCTCAAAAGCCTCTTCCTACACTTTAGGTCCTCAGAATCAGTTTGTAATCTCCGTATTGGTCGCATACACTTTAGGTTCTCTGAATTAAACCTTGACCCCTCGTAATCAGGCCACGATCCCTGTATTGATCATTTACAATTTAGGTCCTCAAAATTAGACATTGGGCCTCAGAATCAGTCTGTAATACCCATATTGGTCGTATACACTTCGGGTCCTCAAAATCAAACATTGGCCCTCATAATCATGTCGCGATCCCCGTATTAGTCGCATATACATTAGGTCCTTGGACTAAGACCTTGGCCCTTAGAATTAGGTCACAAGCCCAGCATGTTCTCGTGACACGCCTTGGGCTCTCAGCAAAGCCCCAATACTCATTACAAATACATCACATCTTTAGCTCCCACGATGGATCGATCGCCATTAGAGTTCCGAAATAAATGGACTCGTTACCCATAACTTCAATCGTTTGACTATTTTTTTATGACCTTTTGCTTATACTAAGCTCTATCAACAAGGTAATCTATAGACACCCTATCCTCGCACCCTTACACTCCTACATAGTGTCCAAACAAAGTACCTTCACTCCCGAACCCCCAGTCATTCTTGAAACCTTAACCAGGGAATAATAATGCTCTTCGTAGGCTTATTTGACTTTGGTCAACTCTTGAACTCGGGAGTATGCTTTTTTATAAGATCATAGATCTCTAAATCCTTTTTTCTACGATCATAACCATGCTTAAAACAAACTCTTGGATCAAAAGTTATGGTCTGAGAACACAATACAACCCTACAAAACCTACTTATATACAGGACACCTCACCTGCCTATAAGCAAGGGAGCTTATTTGGTAAGAAAGTCTGCCTAGCCTATCGTCTAGTAGCCCAGGTGACCAAACGATCGACAAGTTCCTAGGGGCAAACTTGTCCGTTCTCATTTTAGGTTTTTCCTATTTAAGGAACTCTGACCTCAATTGCATAGTTACTCGATTTCAGTGTGGCAACAACCTCAAATTAGCACATATCCCTTTTCCATCATTATCTTAAACTCCCCTTACATCACCTTTCTCCACCACTAACCACCCTTCCACCATTACCATCCAAACAAAAAAAATTATCAAACAAAGCACCTAAAATATAATTTTAGGATGCTTGAAGGTCAAAAACCTCTTTACATTTACCATTCTCCATAAATGCATTTTGCATGTTTTAATGCTTCTTGATTATCACACTTCTTATATTCTATTATTGGCTCTGAAAATACTTTAATTCCACCTTTTTATTATTATATATACTTTTAACTTATTTTTCATCAATAAAAACCTTAAAAAGAGGTTTAATAAATAATCCCAATTTGGGGTGTTTTCATTGATTTTCAACCATTTTCTCACAATGAATAAAAGTGTAAGAGCAAATGTTATAATTACTCATAGTTTTATTTTACTTGGTTTGGCGTATCCCGTTACAAAAACACGTCACCGTCATGACTTCTCAGTACTCGAAGACTTTGTTAAAGATCGTTAAAATATTGGAAGATTCGTTCGTCTCAACATGCATAGAATAAGATTGTGATCGTGATTGGTAAAAATATTTTTTATAATTTCTCGAGTTTAAATATTTTTATGAAGTTATTTTTTTGTGAAAGTGTTTAAATTCTTTTATAGAAAAATCATCGAAAAATTGACGCCTCATTCGAACGAGTTTAGCCATCGTTCGAACGAAATATCATTGTCGTTCGAAGTTGTTCAAACGAGATTCTAACGAGGCATTTTACATCTCTCTCTGGAATGTCATTCTAATGAGTTATAGGGTGTCGTTCGAATGACAAAGCGTAATTTTGTTTTTTTAAAGATAATCAATCCTAAACATTTTGTGTTTATCCTTTTTATTCAACCTTCTTATAAAAAGGCTCAACGGGATTAGATGATTCAAGTAATCTTTTTGAAAGCCAACAACACTTTTTAGAGTTCTCCTTTTGTGATAAAATACCTCAAATCATATTCCATCCCCCTAGAATTATTTAAGATCACTTTACCACATCCCAAGAAGGATTATTGTTTATTCACTCTCGTATAGACTTTTCTCTACTGCTGATCTGTGAAACGAGGTTTCACGGCTAAAGGAGAAGACGAGGCTAGACCGCTACATGTGGACGGCTTTGGAGTTAAATCGTATTTATTGTCATTTTGAAGAGTCTGCGTATCAAACTTACTCTAGCTAAGTGTTTTGTAAGTCGATTATATTCAAAACTATTAATAGTGATAATATAAAAAAAGGGTTTCTTTTTAGGGATTTTTCCTCATCTCGTGTTTATTTGCATGCTTGACTTGGAAATTAGTATTTGAAATCATCTTGAATGCACACCAAAATTAATTAAAGATAAAATTGGATTAAAATTGAATTTGTGTCTGTGACAATTATTTATACAAATGTGTCCATTAGATCACGTGCACTCTCAAAGTGGTATCTATTGTCATTTTGAAGACTGTGGGCATCTAACTTAATATAACTAAGGGTGTGTTTGATAACGCTAATTTTTCAAGGAAAATGCAATATATGTAATCATTTTCCATCTTTTGCATGTTTGATAAACAAAATTTTCTATGAAATTGGTTTCTTTAAAATAAATCACGTAACTACTTTTTCCACAAAAGATGGAATTAAAAAACCTCCTTCCACCTCGTTATTCATTTTCCACGGAAAAGAATTACCACACCAAAAAAAAATGATAAAGAACCCAGAAAATGAATAAAAACCTAAAAATAATGGGAAAAAATCCAGAAAGTAAATAAAATCCCAAAAATAATATAAAAAATCCAGAAAGTGAATAAATATCCAAAAAGTGAATAAAACCCTCAAAAATTGAAAGAAATCTTGAAAATGAATAAAAATCCAAAAATAATGAAAAAAACATAGAAAGTGAAAAAAACATCAAAAATAGCGAAAAAAATAAAAATAAATAAATAAAAGCCAAAAAATAATGATTTTTTTTCACAAAGTTAATAAAAAACAAAAAATAATGAAAACAAATCCAGAAACTTATTAAACCCCATAAATAATGGGAAAAAAATCCAAAATATGAATAAAAACCCTAAATAATGAAACAAAATCAAAAAGTGAATAAAACCCCAAAAATAATGAAAAACCCAGAAAGTGAATAAAACTCCAAAAATAATGAAAAAATACAAAAAATGAATAAAAAATAAAAAAAATATCCAAAAAGTGATTAAAACCCCAAAAATAATGAAAAAAATCCAGAAAATGAATAAACAACCAAAAGTTATGAAAAAAATCCACAAAGTGAATAAGCCCAAAAATAATGAAAAAAATAATGAAAAATCCAAAAAATGAAAAAAAACACCAGAAATCATGAAAAAATACAAAAAGTGAATAAAACTCCAAAAATAATGAAAAAATACCCAAAATGAATAAAAATTCAAAAATAATGAAAAAAATCCAAAACGTGAATAAAACCCAAAAATAATGAAAAAAAATAAAGAAAGTGATTAAAACCCCAAAAATAATGAAAAAAAATCCAGAAAGTGAATAAAAATCCAAAAAGTAATGAAAAAAACCATAAAGTGAATAAAACCCCAAAAATAATGAACAAAAATCGAGAAAATGAATAAAAACCAAAAAATAATGAAAAAATACGGAAAGTGAATAAAAATCTAAAAATAATGAAAAAATCCAAAAATGAAAAAAACCCAAAAATAATGAAAAAATACAGAAAATGAATAAAACTCAAAAAATAATGAAAAAAATACCGAAAATGAAAAAAAACAAAAATAATTAAAAAAATACAGAAAGCGAATAAAACTCCAAAAGTAATAAAAAAAATACATAAAAAATGGAAAAAAAATTCACAAAATGAATAAAAAACCCCAAAAAAATAAAAACAAAATACAGAAAGTGAATAAAACCCCCAAAATAATGGGAAAAATCATAAATCCCAAAAATAATATAAAAAAAACACAGAAACTGAATAAAAACCCAAACCCAAAAATTATGAAAAAAATCCAGAAAATGAATAAACACCCAAAACTAATGAAAAAATCCAGAAATTGATTAAAAATTCATAAACAATGAAGAAAATCCAAAAAATTCATTATGGGGTTAATATTTATTTTCTGGTTTTTTAATTCATTTTCTGTATTTTTTATTTTTTTTAGATTTTTATTATTTTTTTGGATTTTTTAAATATTATTTTATGGGTTTTATTCACTTTATGTATTTTTTTTCATTATTTTTGGGTTTGTATTCACTATCTGAATTTTTTTCATTATTTTTTGTATTTTTTTCACTTTCTGTATTTTTTTTCATTATTTTGGGATTTTTATTCACTTTCTAGATTTTGTTTTCATTATTTTTGGGTTTTTATTCATTTTTCAAATTTTTTTTCCATTATTTTTCGGGTCTTTTCACTTTTTGTATTTTTTTTAGTTTTTGGGGGTTTTATTCACTTTTTGGATTTTTCATCTCATTATTTTTGGATTTTTTTTCATTTTCTGGATTTTTTTCTTTATTTTGGGGGTTTTATTCACTTTTTGGATTTTTTTCATTACTTTTGAGTTTTATTCACCTCCTAGATTTTTTTCATTATTTTTGGAGTTTTATTCAATTTTTATATTTTTTTCATTATTTTTGGGTTTTTATTCACTTTATGTATTTTTTTTCATTAGTTATGGGTTTTTATTCTTTTTTTTTTTTTTGCATTTTTTTTGGGTTTTTATTCACTTTTTGGATTTTTTTTTCATTTTTTTGGGTTTTTTATTTTTATTTTTGATTTTTTTTCGTTATTTTTGGGTTTTTATTCATTTTCTGGATTTTTTCCTTATTTCTGGGGTTTTATTCACATTTTGGATTTATTTATTTATTTTTATTTTTCTAGGATTTTTATTATTTTTCTATTTTATATATATATTTTTTACTTTTTTTTCCATGGAAAATATTGGGAACCAAACACAAAGGATGAAAATAGAACATTTTTCACCTAGAAAATAATTGCAATCAAACAATACCAATAAATTTTTTCCATGGAAAATGTTTTCAAGTTTTCTATTCCATGGAAATTGACTCTTGGCGCTTATTTTCCATCTTATTTATCAAACATACCCTAAGTGTTTTGCAAGTCGGTTATATTCAAAACTATTAATAGTGATGATATAAAAAGATTTTTTCCTTTTTAGGGATTTTTTCTCATCCCGTGTTTATTTGGATGTTAGGCTTGGAAATTAGTATTTGAAATCATCTTGAATGCACACCATAATTAATTGAAGATAAAATTTGATTAAAATTGGACTTGTGTGTGTGGTAATTAATTATACAAAAATGTCCATTAGATCACGTGCACTCTCAAAGTGGTATCAGTGCGGGTTACATTAAAATATCATGTGATCCAATCCATAAAAAAAATTAATACAAATATTTTTTCCAAAAATTGTTGATATTTAAAAATTCGGAATTTAATGGATAATGTGTATAATTGAATGCCCATTTTTTATGGTTCAAGCTATGCTTACTGGAAAGCGAAGATGAGGTTAACCTTAAAATCAATTCATGAATGTGTTTGATTAGTATATGAAAGAGGATGGACACCACCCACTATGATTGTTGATAATTCATAAGTCCAAAAACGATTTCTGCGTGGACAGAGGATAATTTTAAATGGAGCAATTTTAAATCGCACGATCTGAGTTCCATCTCTATTTGATCGCTAGTCGTCCCGATATTACCTTTAGTGTTGGAGTTTGTGCATGATACTAGGCATCCCCGAAAGAGTCACACTTACTTGCACTTAAACGTATCATTAAATACGTGAGTGGAACTCTATCATATTGTACTTGGTATTCCTTTGATACCGATAACCATTTGTCCACTTATTTGGATGCCGATTGGGCTGGGGATATTGATGGTTGTAGGAGCACTTCGGGTGGGTGTTTCTATTTTGGGAGTGCTCTTGTCTCTTGGTTGAGCAAGAAGCAAAACTCCATATCTTTGTCCACGACGGAAGTTGAGTATATTGCTGCCAGGAGTTATTATACGCAACTCTTATGGATGAAACAAATGTTGGAAGATTATGGGATTTCATAAAGAAAGATGACTATTTATTGTGGTAATAAGAGTGCGATTCATATTTCCCGTAATCCGGTCCAACATTCGCGCACGAAGCATATTAGGATACACATGCACTTTACACGAGACCTAGTTGAGGAGAAGGTCACGTCCTTGAGCTTTGCGAGCATTGACCGTCAGTTGACCGATATATTTAGGAACCCTTTAAATGCACTTCGATTTGAGAATCTTAGGAAATATTTAGGTATTTGCACCATTGGCTGAGTTCGGGTACTTTATTTAGAGTAGGATGCTTGTCATGTTTACATCTTCTATTCCTATTGCTAGATTATATTATCATTGTATATTTATATATTTTCTTTTTGATATATTTTTTAAAAAAATTAAAAAAAAGTTTTATTTTTCTGGAAAAATTTTGAAAATACAAAAATATTTTTGGTTTTTAAGAAAATAACGAAAATGAAAAAAGATTTTATAAATTTTTAAGAAAAAGACAAAAGAGTTTTGTATTTTTTTATCACCATATATGAATGAACATTTAAGATGTCCGAATCACCCATTCATTCCATATTTCCATATGACTTTTTCTTAGTGTTCTGACACATGACGTTATTTCATTAGTGTGCTTAATAATGTGTGGAGTCATTATGTTGATATTTGATGAGTACTTTCCCACATGTTTGACTCCTAGTTACCTTTATTGCACATGTGCATGAACTTATATGAACATTGCACTTACTTGTCACTTTTCGAATAAGATATTCTCATCTCAATTTTGCTTAATAACGAACCAAATGTATAAAGAGATAAAATTATGCATGTAAGAACTATTTCCTGGATTTAAGTTAACTTTTTTTTGGTAAATATTGTTAAATTTTAATCAATGAAAAGGGGATACGAAAGATCAAAATATTCTTTGCCTTAAAAGCCACCATTTGCATAAAAGAGCCTAAAAAGATTAAAGGCACATAAAGACAGAAGTGCCAGGCCAATTTTTGATTCATTGATGCTTTGCTACACATGAACATTAATTTCTTCAAAAATCATTAAGAGTTTATAATCATATATGTGAGATTTTGATGGAGTTAAAGTCGAAGATCAATGGGTTTACACAATTATAATTTCTCGACAAACATTACATAGTCTGGCATCATTGGTGTGAAAATCATTTATGTTCATGACATGTTTATTAAGTTGAGTCAATATCACTTGAGTTCACCTATTTTACATCTAAGGTAGACTTTGAGCTCTTTCGTTAGAAGTGTCTCAAAACTTCATCCACACATGTTATGACTGTCTATGGTGATTTACCTATGGAAAATGTTCAAACTCTAAAAATTCACATTCACGATTCGGATATTTTAGTGTTAATTTATGGTGTGTTGTATGTGTACATTTATACATTTTTTTTTCTTTGGAAAAATGAAAAACTTCAAAAATAGAGGCATATTTCAACAGGGTTCCCATCATGATCCTTTTGAGATTATAATTATGTGACACCCCGACTAATTAAATACCGGGTAGCTACTCCTTTATTAAATTAATTCAAAATGCCAAGTTGGCCCAGTTAATAGCATCACTGTCGAAAACATTTTAATGATTACTAACCACCTAGTATGTAAAAAGTAAGTGCCAAATTTTAATTAAAGTCTGATTAACATGCAACAAGTGTAATAAAGAATAATAACACCATTCACCATAATGAAATAAATAGAATAACCATCACATAACGTAAATAAAGTCTGGAGGAAAACTCCTCACTACAATCCCATAACTGAAATAAGTAAACCGAATACTAAAACAGTACATGACCAAGTCTGAAAACTGTAAATAGAAAGATGTCTAATAGGAATGGGCAACATGCCCTACAACTGATAGATAATGAATCTGGAATCCAAGCGATAGAAGCGTCTACAAGCAAATCCCTGTAGCTTCCACAAACAGCTACAGCTCGTCACCTGAATGAGTATCCTATGCATGGTGTCCTTGTGGCTGGGCACCTAAAATGGTTTTACAAAGAAAAATAGATTTGAAAAGCAAATGGGTCAGAGCCCGAATGTGGAGTTATATTTTAAAAACCTGCAAGTGCTTTAAAAACATTTAAAACATTAAATGCAAAGTACATGTTAGGACGTGCACTCACATGATATTCTCACCTCTCGTCTAACTGTGCACTCCTAACGTAAGTACCCATCTAGAGTGATACCAACTACTAGCTAAGTGATGACATATCTAGCTAGACTATCATAGGTCCTACCCATATTACTCGGTTCTATTAACATAATAACGCTCGTAATTAAGTAGGGGTTTAACGTAAACTCAGATGCTCAATATGCAATATATATATATATATATATATATATATATATATATATATATATATATATATATATATATATATATATATATATATATATATATATATATATATATATATCACAATTAGTTAACTCGCTATATTTCTCGAAGCAATACCGTAATTATATTCGCAACATTAACATGAAGGTTCCCATTAATTAAGTGTATATTATTCACATCATAAATATACAATATAAGCACCCCGAGAACTAAGCTGCGGTGCACACATACTCTGCTATCCATCCCAGTACATCACGTACATAAGGATTACATATTCCGAATCTCTCAGGAATAGTTAACAGATAATCACATCACAAACAATGGAGGCGAACACAGTCACATCACATAGGTCACGCACATACCTACGCTCCTACGATCAGCGAACTTATTAATATCCCAATAAGTCTTTCTATGACCTATGTTCATCAAGGTAACCAGTCTAAATCCGGGCAACACAAGGATTAGAGGGCCCTAAGCGAACGCAAACCTCCCGTGATAGCAAGTATGGTAGGTATGTCATACACACAATTCATATACCAATACTAAGTAACACGTATCTTAGTAATCAACGTAGTTTAATCGTAGTACTATTCTCATTCTAGTACCAATATATAATTATCGCAATTTATACTATTCCGGTTTGTAATTATACGCGCCATAATTAATTCTCACGTCGTAGTAGACACTCACGTCTCAACCCAAACCGTCCATTTATTTAAATCTCTCGTATATAATTTACTCCTCATAATAACCCAAAGTCCCAAATCCATCAATACATCATCAAAGGAATGTTAACTCTACCCTCGAACAAGTTTACGGGACTCCAAAAATCAAAACAGTCCAAAAAGGACCAAACTGTCAACTCGTTAGAAGTCTCGTTCGAACGAGACTATTCGAACGAGATTCCTCTGTCAACTCGTTAGAAGTCTCGTTCGAACGAGGCTGTTCGAACGAGATTCCAGTTCGTTCGAACGAACTGTACCTTCTAACGATATCTCGTTCGAACGAGATATCGAACGAAATCCCTTCTCGTTAGCAGCGACTGGTCAACTCGTTAGAAGCTCGTTCGAACGAGTTCGTTCGAACGACCTGGGTAGGGGCTTCTAACGAGCTACCAGATTCGTCCCAGATTTCCTTGGTTACCTTTTTCATCCATTTCTACTCCTCAAATCTTCTCCAAAGTTTGTCCCAACAATGTTTTAAGTCTTCTAATCATCCTAAAACATGCTAAGGTCGTAAACTAACATCTTTTAAGGCTTTATTACACCATATACATCATTAAATCACAAGATTTTATACTTATCCCCAATTTTATCAAGAACATGAACCCTAGATTTATATCATCATCAAATCCCAGAATTTAATCCGTTTTAATTTCTTCTAATCACAATTATCATGAGAATAATAATCTACCTATCATTCTACATGCAATTCTCTTCAAAATTTTCAAGTTCTAAACTCCAAACTACATGGGTTTTCATATTTCACCAAGAACAAACACAAAATTCGAATTTTTCTAACATGGAAAGAACATTCTTTGAAATTAAATGGAATAAAGTCACTTGCCTTGGTTGTCTCTGAGTTTGGTGTAGGTTTGATGAAGCTTTTCTGCAGAATTCCCTCTCTCCAAGCTTCTTCTCTAATGGTGGCTTAAGGTGGCTAGGGTTTTGATTTGGGAAACTTAGAAAACTCTTCTAATAACCTACGTAGCCTTCTAGGTTAATATGGTTTGGTTAATGGGCTTAGTGGGTTTAATCCACATCAGATTTACATCTCTAATTTTCGTCACTTTTAATTCCTCAAAATGTAAAATTACCAAAATACCCTTTATGATGCCGGTATGGCCTAAAAATACCCCGGAATCCAAACTACACCCCCGGCTAGTGTTTTCTGACTATCTAGACCCTTCCGGACGCATTGGCGCACTCAAAACGACCATACAATTTATAGATTTTAAATTCACTTTTATAATCAAAATATTATACCGTGACGCGGCGGTCCCACGCGTCTCAACAAAATTTCTAAAATGCCGTATATAAATCTCACGACAAATTTTATAATACCAAATACATATATCAAAACATGTATGCACATAATCAAATACCAACTCGCATCTCGTTAGTATTTATAACCCGGATTAATTTCTAATTAATACGCATTTAATTAATTAATCCCCAAAATAAATATAGCCAAAAGTACGGGGTATTACAAATTATTTGTGCTTACTTAAATATTCTTGTGATGATATCTTACTTCTTCGTGTGATGCTTATTTCTAATGTTTAGTTTCGACTCCTTTGTCTATTACTGACAAAAATGGGGAGAACAAATTGAAAGGGAGTTTTATTTTTTATTTTAAAACTCTATGTGTCATGGCATTTTGTTTATCTCATGTTTATATGACAATCTGCTTGGATGATGATCATTTGAACCCACACAGGATAAAGACAGAGCTTGCCAAAGGAAAGATCCAGTTTTATTTCAAAAGACTTGCAAAAATTACATTCCACTTTTTTTGTAATTCGGGAGGGTAGTTATTATTTTAAGTCGATAGGATTCATTTTGGCTTAGGTTTATATTCTGTACCGGAATAGCCAATGGGGGAGATATATAAGAAAAAGTTTTATAATTGCTTATAGTTTTAGTTTATTTGGTTTGGCGTATTCCGTTACACAAACATGTCACCTTCACAACTTCGCGGTACTCGAAGACTTTATTGAACATCGTTAAAAGATTGGAAGATGCGTTCGTCTCAACATGCATGGAAGAAGATTGTGATCATGATTAGTAAATAGATTTTTTTATAATTTCTAGTGTTTAAATATTTTATGAGGTTATTTTTATGTAAAAGTGTTAGAATTTTTATAGAAAAATCATCGAAAAATGATGCCTCGTTCGGACGAATTTAGCCGCTATTTGAATGAAATATCACTGTCTTTTGAAGTCGTCCGAACGAGATTCTAGTAAGGTATTTTCCTTCGTTCTCTAGAATTTCATTTGAAGATCTCGTTCGAAGTCGTTCTAACGAGTTACAGAGTGTCATTCGAATGACATCCCATTTCATTCGAACGACCGGTCCTAATTTTGTTTTTTTAAAGATAATCAATCCCAAATCTTTTGTGTTTATCCTTTTTATCCAACCGTCTTATAAAAAGGCTCAATGGGATTAGATAATTCAAGAATTCTTATTGAAAGTCAAAAACATTTTTCGGAGTTCTCTTTTTGTGATCAAATACCTCAAATCATATTTCAAATCCTCTGGAATTATCTACGATCTTTACCACGTCACAAGAAGGATTCTTGTTGATTCACTCTTGTAGAGACTTTTCTCTACAGTTGATCTATGAAATAAGTTATCACGGCTGAAGAAGAAGACGAAGTTGATCAGTGGATACTGAGGGTAGACCGTTACCTGTGGATGGATCTGGATATGAGTCGTATTTATTGGCCTTTTGAAGACTCTATGCATCTAACTTAGTGTAGCTAAGTGTTTTGTAAGTCGATTGTATTCAAACTATTGATAGTGTTGATATAAAAAGGTTTTCCCTTTTTAGGAATTTTTCCTCATCTCGTGTTTATTTGCATGCTTGGTTTAAAAATTAATATTTAAAATCATCTTGAATGCACACCATAATTAATTGAAGATGAAATTTTGTTAAAATTGGATTAATGTGCGTGGCAATTAATTATACAAATGTATTCATTAGATCATGTGTACTCTAAAAAAGGATACACCCCGAATTCATACAATTACTTAGGACCACTCTCACTTATTCTAGGCATCTCAATATTACTTTTGGGATTCAAGTCCATTTTTATTCATTCACTCTAGTTTACTCAACATTTTCATCATTTTACTCATTTATTTAGTTCATTTTATTCGTGGAGTTGGTTCTTTTACTTTCATTACTCTTTTAGCAATCCCATCTATGCATACTCACTTTTCTATAGTAAATACGGTTCTGAGGCATCTCTCATATTTGCATTCATTATATTATTCATGTTTAGTTGGTTCTTTCATTTTCATTACTCTTATAGCAGTCCCATTTATGCGTACACGAAGGTTATGATTTCAGGGAATCACTCACATTATTATACGTTTTATTCATTTTTATTCCCTCTTTCTAGTTAATGTCATCATTGTTTTACTTCTTAGTGGCCCCACTCACGTGCACTCACTTATTCCTAATGATGTCACGATTTTGGGACATTGCTCACATTATTTTTCTCAGGAGAATATGTACCCACCTTTTCCATGTTGAGAATATGTTAACTCCGCTCTTCACATACACACATATGCACATTCATGCACCCACCCACGTTTTTCCACCATTATTCACTTAATACATACGAAACATGTGTCACATGCACATGCACAAAAAACATGTTTTCAATCTAACGAGTGATTATGGGTGTATTAAGATTTTAAAATTAGTATATATATATATATATATATTATAGGTGTATTAAGATTATAAAAACATTGTTTAATAAGAAAAAATATGTCAATAATATTTTCTAAAATGCATCTAATGAGTGAATAGTCTCCTTCGACAAAACATGGAGGGAGTAGTAAATAAGTGCCAGAATGGAGGAGCCCCAGTTGTACCACCCTAAGATATCAAGGCCCTCTACTGCCGCCTATCAACCTATTTCTATGTTATCTCTTGCGTGTGAAAAAATTTATGAATGACACAATAAAATAAAAATTCCCTAGCAATAGCCTCTCATTCTATAGTTATTCTATTTTCGCATATATCCTTAAACCACTTAATTAAGATTGAGTATTTTATAGATGGAAAGTACATCACCATCACGAATCTTAACGCCTATAATTATCGAAAACTATATGCCACTCAATAATTAGAATAAATTATTGTGACCGTTCTCCATATCTATTTTTCATCCCACTCAAGCTGACAACATGCCTAAATCGTTTGCCTAACTAGATTTTGCAATATGCATGTTAGAGGTACAAAATTATAAATAGAAATTAAAATTATTTTATGCAGATAAAAATGAGAGATTATTAATAAAAAAAATATTCCATTCCTTCTATTTGCTGAAAATTGGACAACATAATTTTGTGAGATCAACCTTTAAAATACATTGAAATACTGGAAAAGAGGGGGAAATTAAACTTATCTTTTTGGAGAAATCAGGTTGGAATTTAGAAAAGAGTGATGATGTAAGAAATTGGACATATATCATTCTCAACCACAATATCAAGTATAAAATAGAAATAAAGCAAGTAAAAGGAGATAAACACAATATATAGAGTGGTTCGGCTATAAAAAGGAGCCTACGTCCACTTTATTACCCTACTCTCATTATATACGTTCTATAGTACAAGATTGAGGTACCATTAGAGATGTACAAGAGAGATAAGATAGGAGAATACGTGAATACAACAAGGCTGGGCAATCTGGGATGCGACCTGTAGAGGGTAATCATGTATGGTTGCGGTAGGGGGTGAGATCCCAAGTGTGGTGAATTCTAGAGAGAGGTAGGATTGAGACTTTGGCTGGGCTTCGCCAAGTTATCCCTAATTCTATATGTGAGGCAGGAACTTCTATTTATAAAAGGTCATAAATATGGTGTTACGTGCACGAAGTACTTGACATGTGGGTAAGTTGTACGATCCGAGAATCTTTCTAAAAGGACAGTTGTCAAGTGATCCCCTGAAGTTGGAGATAGTCGCAGCCTGTCTAACACCAGGCAGTGGCGTGGTGTCCTTATATGGTGCGGCCTGTCTGTATCCAGGTAGCGGCTTCGTACTTAAGGTCCATGGATAGTGCTAATATTGGGCATATTAATAAGCCCCCAAGCCTCAGTTCCAGGAGGTGTCGAGTTGGTGTTGCGACTGTGCTCTATGCCCTTGGTCATGGTGTTATTTGTTCTTATATTGCAACTTGTTCCTCTGGGGCGCGGTATGATTCTACGATAAGTAAAATGCGACGCTTTACCTTCCAACACCTTCTTATATAAATGGGATTGGGCCGAGGCAATCATTACCTTAGTGACTTGAGATCAAATCGTGAGAGAACTCCTGCAAATTTTCCTTTGAGTTTTTCGACGAGCTTCCCAGCGATGGTTCAAAGCAGTTTCGAGGCAGCTCATGGTGTTTCGAGGCTGAGCAACCCTTGATTCTTCCTTTCTAGTTGATTTCTAGGTTGGCTTTTCTTCTACTTTGTAATTTCAATTTCTATCTATATTTGAATCCATTGAATCGGTATAATTTTTGCGGATTTCATCAAAGATTGATCTATCTTCTGTTGAGTAATTTCTATTTTTTCTCCCAAATTTATTGTAGAAACTAGGGTTTCAAATTATTGAGTTTTGTATTTTTGCCTTTTTGGATTAAAATTGACTTTGGGGTAGTTGAATCTTGGTTTGGGAGAGATTTTTACAGAGATTGGGGAGTTTTTATTTTTTTGGGGTTGAATCATTTCACCTAGTCCCATTTTGGATTTTGTTTTTGGCCAAGAACACCAATAACATGTTCTTGGTGTTCTTGGCTAAAACCCTAGGGTTTTAGTTTTTGATCTTTGGAAGTTCAAAATATGAATTGTTTACCTGTTTAACCCCCGATCGTGGCTTGATAGTGTACCTTCACTAGATTTCTAAGGCCCTATTGATACCTTATTTAAATTCCCCCTGGCTATAACCATTAGTTTGAATTTACTGGCTGCAGTCTTCTAAGACCAAGATTCCCTTTGGTTATATCCCATTAGGTAATGTGGCTGGGAACTTTAACTTGATCTTTGCTTTTTGAGTTCATTTGAAGTAAGATTCCTTTTGGCTGTAACCCATTAGGTTATGTGGCTGTAAACTTTAACTTGAACTTTGCTTTATACGTTCATTTGAACTAAGATTACTTTTGGCTCTAGCCCATTAGGTTAGGTGGATGCAGCATGAAACTTGAACTAACTTCTTTTTTTTATCTTTTCTTTTATAAATTGCCATGTATGCCACGGCCTCTACCTGGCCTTTTCTTTCTGATCATAGTGGCTACAACACCTAACTGCGAAGTCATTCTACTTTTTTAGGTATAGTCGCGACCTTATGGATTGGAACACTTGGGAATATTTTGAGTATTTCTGGAAGAAACACTTTGGTGTTCCTCCTACCGAAATACTTCACATAAAGCCTTTGAAGGCTAGTGGGCCTTGCACACTTACGGACTGCCCTAATTATGTGACGATAGATTCTGACTCCGAGGACTCTTCTGTTTATAGGAACCCAAAAGATACTACTGAAAATATGGAAAAGGACACTCTCTCTACTAGCAATCCACCTGTGGAAGAAAATACTGCAGCTGGGGCTGCGGAAGGAAATATAATGGTTGGGGTTGGTACTACCGCTGTGGATGCAGATGTTAGGAATGTTGTCGCTGAGTCTTCTAGCCATGAATAATCCACCAAGAAAGTTCTCTTAACATTTAATCACAAGTGCATCACGGCCGAAGAATGGATTGTGAACGTGGCCATAACTTTTCAATTCCTAGAATGGACTATTTGCACTATTCCCACTGCGAAACAAAGGTCATGTTCCGCTATCCCTAATGAGGGGCGTGTTTCCCTCTTTATGCCTTCCTCTTGGGGCTGCGTCTACCGATTCCAGTCCCAATCAAAACGATTTTCACTCATATAAATTTAGCTCAGCCCAATTAGATTCAAACGGTTGGAGGATAATCCTAGCCGCAACATTTTGGGAGGGACATCACGCCCGCAGAGTTTTTTCAGTTCTATAAGCCAAAAGAGAACTCAGTGGACTTTCCTTGGTACTACTACTTCAGCATGCGGAGTGGAGATAGATACCTATACACAGGTAAACCCACTAGTGTAAAAAACTGGAAGGGTAAGTTTTTCTTCATCTCCGGGGATAGTTAGGAGATTTTCCCAGAGGAAAATGAGCGTAATAAGAGTTTTAGGTTGCCACGAACGTGGGGTCGTCCTTCCAAGGAAGGTATTTTATTATCGTTGCTATCCCTCATAATTTTCCACATTTTCCCTTCTTTATTACATTTGTTGCGGCATATACTAATATTCACTAACTAATATTCACAGCTCTTGATGGCCTGAAGCTTAACAACAGGCAGAAATAGAGGGTAGAGGATGCGACCTTATTAGTTAACAACAAGAAAACTTTCCTCAACTTGTTAGGTACAAGAAGATCTTGAAAAAGGGATACTTTCCTTCCAAGAAAATCACCAAAATGACCATAACTGGTAATTTTCCTTCCTTTATAATTTTTCGAGGCCTTTAATTGTTACTTAAAACCTGACACTTTCAGATGGAGCTGAGGAAATAGACCACGAGCTGCTCATTACCTAGTGCAATGAGATGGATGAGTCCTCTCAAGGCCTCAACCAATCCCCTAGGAAGAAAGGGAAGAAGAGGAATATGTCACCCAAGGAGGTGGATCCTGCTAAGAAGGAGCCCACTGCTGAACCCCAAGTGGATAATGACCTTAGGTAGAAGCTTGCCGTGATAAGATCAATGTTTTCTAGCACATATTTCTATAGGGATGCCAACCCCATTCACGTGTCAACTACTAGCAGCCCACCATGGACTGTGATGGCTATTAATACAAATCCGCCAACTCCACAGATGAGGGATGTGGAGGGTTGTTCGCAACCTATCTTGAGGAAACCTAATCCTAAATCTCCTTGGGACACAACTGCTACAACCGTCTTAAGGATGAAAAAGGTTGCGAATACTTCTGATGTCGCTCGTCTTATTGAGGAGAACGCGGAGGATTTGGAGGACTACACCCTCTACATTTTGCTGAGGGTGAGTATTCAATCTTACTTTCTTTTTTGCGAATCTTATTTTTCACAATTTTGACTTACTTAACATTTTTCAGGCTACAGAGACTTCTTTGGCCTTGAGGGTCAAATATGAGAAGCTGTATGGCCAGTACCAGGCTGTGGAGATAAGACACAAAGCCGAGCTTGAAAGTACCAGTGTTGCGTCCTTTGAAGTTGGAAGTCATATAAGATGAACACACACTCCAAGATTAATAATTCCATTAAGGCTAAGAATGAGGCCGTGCAAAATTTTATTTAAGCCACAGAGTCCATCAAAATTACTGAGGCCAAGGATGTAGAAGTGGATAAGCAGGTTGCGGATAAGCAGGCTAAGCTTACTGCTGGTGAGCTAAATTGCCAGAAGCTTGTTGAAGGTCATATTGAGGTGATGAAGAATAAGGATGATGAGAATACTGCGGCCTTAAAGAAGGCTACCAATGATACTGTGGTCAACTACAAGGTCTCCAGGGACTTCTTCATGACCAACAACAAAGCCTACCTCTGTGGCTTCCAAGAGCTCAGGCAAAAAGTTATCAAAAACTTCACGAGTCTAAAGAGAAAGTCCTTGCCTGGAAGATAAGTGATGTCGAGCACATGGAGTGAATGGAAAAACTGAGGGCTACTATGGAGGAGAGGGTTGGAAAGAAGCTGGAGGAAGCTTCAGGAGTTGCAGAGACAGAGACTTCCACTTACGATGATGGAGATGATGATGAGAATGAGGACGCGACCTCATAATTGCCAAACTTGTACTTTTGCTTTTTGTAACTTTAAACATTTGATATGATTTACATATTTTTTTATAATTTTTATGGGGACCTCCACGGCATTAAACTTGAATTAAATTTTGCATATAATTTATACAGGGCTGCGGCCACACTTTATTGAATAATATACTCTTCTATATCTTCCCTAAATGTTATCTTGAACAGGTTGTTGCTTTACATTATTTAAGCTTGGTTAGCTGCACAATAGTTTTAGATATAGGTTGCAATCTTCTCATAGGAATTCCATCTTTTAGGAATAGGCTGAAGCTATATAAATTTTGTTGAAAGATTGGTTGTGGCAAAAAAAGGTCACGGCCTTAGACATCAGATAATTATTCCGCGGTCTTTAGGACTAGGATCTTTTTAGAAATGTTGTAGTAATATTGGATTGCCGTGAATTATTGGGAATAGTTTTCCTTTCCACGAACGATAATGCCCTTGGCCCACTTTCCCTTATTTGACCGCGGTTACTTTCATTGAGTTGTGTTTTGGGGCATATTTAAGCCTTTCCAGGCTGGGTTGTTAATAAACCACCCACGGTTGCACGGGTATTTTTAGGTCTCCCTAGTCTAGGTGTTATGAAGCCTCCCAAGCTAGGTATTTTCAAGCCTCCCCAAACCGGGCTGTCAATAAGCCACGTACGGCTGCACGGGCATTTTTAGGCCTCCCTAGGCTGGGTGTTATCAAACCTCCCCAAGCTAGGTATTTTCAAGCTTCCCCAGACTGGGTTGTCCCTTAAGGCTAATTAAAGCTTCCTGAAAGCTAAGAGTGGGTATTATGAGCCCCCAAGGCTAATAGAAGCATCCCGACAAATGACTGACTTTGCGAATCATAAGCATCATATACATTCATATGCCTTTGTGCTGTGAGGGGCATTATGAGTCAATTAAGGCCATCACCCCTCCTCCTCCATAGATTCTTCCTCCCGTAATAAATAATCTTTCGAGATGAATTGTCATTTTCCCCTTTAAATATGTTTAAGATGAACGTCTTTCATGAGATTTTAGATAAGGAGAAAAAGAATTAAAATATGAATAAATCTATCATTCTTGTATTCATATATCTATATTTGACTTTGTTAGTAAAATACAAAGTCTATAGTTAAGAAATACAAAGAGTTTCACAAAATAAAAATAGAAATGCTTGTAAGCTAAAGCTAGGCATGCGGTCTTAGTTGTAGACTACAACCTTTATGAATCGTTGGAGCATCCACTGCCTAGCCAACCTCTCAATTTATTTTTCAGGGTGAAGCAGCTAATGGTGTTGTGGCCGTGATATTGATGAAATTTACACCATTTGGCCCGGTCCCTTTTATGGGGTAGGTATTTTAACTTCTCAGGCCACCTCAACAATTTTGTAACACCCCGTGTTTTAATTAATTGACTTTAATTAATTTGGAGGAAAATAAAATCTTGGAGTTACTGGCCTTTAAGAATTTAACTTGGTTTTGTTAGTAAATTTTCAATCGGGAATTAATTCGGGTCTTTTATAAAAGGTTATAAGGATTTTTATCATTTAACTGGTAGGTGCGTTTTTAAGAATATTTATCAGTTTAAAAAGTTGAATTTTAAAATATTGCATTTTTGGATATGGGGTCGATCAAACGACAGCTGATGTCGTTCGAACGACGTCGCATGTCGTTCGAACGACGGAGGCGGTGGCTTGGTTAGACTCCTAATTGCGTTTTAACTCTTAAACCCTTTATATATCAAACTGATACAGGGCTGGGACTTTGAAAAATACTTTTTCTCTCAAACTTTCTCCAGTAAGGTTTTCAAAACATATTTCCTCAGATCTTCAACCCCTAGCCCCTACTTTTAATAAGAATATTCAATTGGTGTTTTCTCAAGAGAAGTTCAACCTTCTACTCATATTTTTATCCAACTAATCACATGAATGAATACTCTATTCTTTTCCTTTAGTATTATGCGTTTTAAGCGTTGCCTAAACCTTAATTTAATGTTTTCTTAAAATCAATTAGAAATCTAATTCGAGAAAGTGGACACATAAAACTTGGGATCATTTTTATGAAATCCTTTAATATGATTAATATTCATAACCCTTGGGTATGTAGGATTTATGAGTGGATTTTGGGTTTTATTGGTATAGGTTGTATATAGAAAAACCCTATTTTTGAAATAAATGAATTTGGGAGCATATAACTCATGTAAATTATGTAGAGATAATGAAATTGGAATTTTGTTGTATTAATGATGAAATCTCGGTGTATTTAATTTAAAATAATTAAATGGGATTAATTGGGTATTTTGACGATGTGATAATTAAATTAATATTTAATTTAATTGGACTATTGTGGGTAGTTTTATACGTTTATTAGTTATTGTTGTTTGTGTGACTTGTAGGTATAATTAAATTGTCATTATGATGACGGATTGTTGGGTATTTATGCTCTCCCTATATTTTAGGATGCCTTCTAGGTATGGGACTAGTGGGTAGGCTTTTTTATGATTTACGCCTGCTAGGTATGGGACTAGTGAGGGTACATTATTACGACTTCGTTATGTCAGGGGTGAGATGATTTTTGATACTTTATCGTCGTTACGCTAGCCTAGGCATGAGACTGGGTCGAGGGTTATGTTAGAAATTCATCCTATACATAGGGTAGGAAGTATTGATAACTTGGGGACCATTAGGTATGTGACTAAGGGGTATTTTTAGGCTCTCACATCGATTGAAAGGGTGGGGGTAATTTATAAATGGTGGAATTGAGAAATTGAGAATTTATGCCTAAGATAAAAATGGGTATTAAAATTGGTGGCGACATAAATTGCGGGGGATCGACAGTTTAACCGGATTCGGCTGGCATTTTATGTTCTGTCGTGTGTGGAACCTTGTCAAATTGCGGGGGATCGAGAGTTTAACGGATTCGGTTGGGATTTTGGCAAGGGGAAGTGTGACACTTTGGTGGAAATTACCACCCGAGGCGGGAGGACCACCATATTAAAAAGTGAGAACAATAATAAAAGTTAGTTAATTTAATTATATTAACATCGTTGGATGTGGGAATGTAAAATCATATTTGCGTGCCTTTTGAAAAGGGGATTCCTGCGGATAGTTAGCGATTTATATTTATCGCCTTTAATTATCCCGTTTAATTTAAAATATTATATTGTGATATTTATTGCTATAATGCTATTGTCTGGCTTCACGGACCCTATTTGAGGGGAGTAGTGTGTATTCATGCGCGGGGCTCTGACCGCGTCCGTTGACTAACCTTTTCAAGAAATAGTATTTGAAGAAGCTGCATATAATTATTTGGAAAATTGCTTGGTGGTCCAGTTGGAGTTGCTCTACCTTATGCGTATTGATTTAGTTTAGTTTTCTATTCCTTCGCACTTGTAATGAGACTCAGTTTATGGTTTTGGTGGGCCATTCGGTTCCACGGTTGTATGATTAGGCATAAATTCTTACCAATTTATCCCTTAATTTGTTACTTTTAGCACCTCGAATAACGTAATCGATTTGACTTTATCTCATAATCTTGCTACTGACTTATCCTAATGAGTACACCGAGTTTCTGGTATTTCGTATTGATTTTACAGGTATTTGATGTCAATCAAAGGAAGAAAGAAATTAGAAGAATCGAGAAAGAAAAGAAGGAAAGTCAAAAGGGAAAAAGTATAATTTCTACCCGAAATTTGAATGAGGCACCTAAATAGAAGTTGAAGATATCAAGTTCATGAGCACATAGGAAGAAACGGCACCTCAATCGGAGTCCCGGTGAGAAAGATATAAACAGTCAAAGTTGGAGAAAAGAAATTCAAAGGCAGACCGATCCGCACTGCAACATTCCAGAGAACCCTGGACCGGAGGCAAACCGAAGAGGGAGGAGAAATAAAAGAACCGGTCCGCCCCGGATCGATCCGCTCCATAAATAAAAGAACCGATCCGCATTCCAGGCAGACCGATCCGCAGGAGCCCCAGACCGGTTCCGCTTTCGAGTTTTGAAATTTTATCTTTCTCTAATGGAGAGTCCTAGTACAACTAAAACTCCTAAAACTTTGTAGGGTATATAAACCCAAGTTATTATCATTCTTTGTACGGAGAATTAATATAATTTTCCAATTCTTTTCAGAAAACCCTAGTTTAGAGATTGTTTATTCTTTTAATTCCAAGATTGAAGATTATTCAGATTTCTATGATTACAAGTGTTCTTAATTGCTGCTTTTAATGATTTGGTAAGATTAGTGAGTAATTTCCTTTGTTTAATTCCTTTCTACATCATTCCACAAATTTTCCTTAGTTTAATCATGGTTTTCTACAATTCAAAAATTATTTTCATTACTTTCAGCATGCTAGGCTAGATTTTCTAAGGTCGGGATCCATGAACCCAACCTGATGTGATAGTTGCACGTGTATAACATTAATCCTCTGAATTTAATGATTTATTATGACTGTATTGCGTAGGAACACGAAAACTGTAGATCTTTGGATCTCGTTTGCTTCCGGGTAACGGGAATGCTTTAGAATGCAATTCGAGTGTAACTATCGTGATACCGATTTACTCGTCCTCTGATTAAGTATGGTGCGGGATTGAACCTCATATACGTAATGCTTGGGAGTACTAAATTATGGGTCTAATTAATCATTTAAATTTACGATTAGTGTTTTACCTGCAATACACTAGGGTTGGGGGATTATATTCCCATCCTGGTTTTCTCATTCATAGTTTAAAGTTTCAAATCTTTCTTCATCAGTATTTTAGGTAATTTAGTACAATTGCATCTTTTCATAATTTCATAATTGCATCTAGTATAGTCATTCCACAAACCAAATCAATTTCCTTTTTCCTTTAGAGTCAGAGTTAGGATTTCTTCGTCTATCCAACGTCATCAGAATTCCATTGTCTTATTTCCCTGTGGATACGATCCCGACTTACCGAGTTTATTACTAACGCGACAGGCTTTCACTTGAGCCTAGAGTGAACGAACATTATAGACACTTTCTAAGTCGCGTCAAGTTTTTGGCGTCGTTGTCGGGGAATTAGGTAGACTTAGGATTAGATCGAGTCAATCTAAAACTTTGACCAAAAATCTCCAAAAAAATCCAGAAACATATAAAAATTTTAAAAAAGCACAAAAAGATTCATCACCATCTCTTATAAGCTATTAATGCAAAATTTTGAACTCATTCCCACACCCCATAATACTCCAACCAGCATTCACGAAAATCCAATAGTTGAGTACGACCCTGATAGCCCTCACACTCCTAACGCCCCACAGTTCTGGATTCCACCTCCCACACCGTCACACTTAATCTCAAATAACACTCCGTTTTCCTTCTTAGGACACACCTCCGAGCACACCAAGTGAGGACTTTGAGTCTTTAAAAAAGAGAGAAATGTCACAACACGGTAGTGCAGACGTCGGTGAGGAAGAGGCCCCATACCGCCCGCTGAGAGAAATCTTATATCCCGAGCGCACTGTCACTCCGGGATACATTATACTCCCGTATAATGCCGGGCAATTTCATTTTAAAAACGGGGTGATCCAGATGTTACCCCATTACCATGGTATGGATTCTGAAAAGCCATATCTCCACATTAGGGACTTTGAGGATGTGTGCGATACTCTCAATGATCAAACTTGCACACAAGAGGTGATCCGCCTCAAACTCTTCCCCTTTTCGCTAAAAGATAAAGCTAAGATCTGGCTATGATCTTTACCTCCAAGCTCGATTCCATCTTGGAACGAGTTGCAATCTAGATTTCTCAAGAAATTCTTTCCACCACATCGAACAATCTCCATAAAGGCGCAAATTCAAGCTTTCAGACAATCAGAAAATGAGCCATTTCATCGATGTTACAAGCGTTTCAATGAGTTAATTACTTCAAGCCCCCATCATGGATTTGATACAGCGCAAATAATTTCCTTTCTCTATAATGGGTTGAATCTTAATTCCAAACAACTCGTTGAAACAATGGGTAGTGGTCCTTATGTCGAACTAGACGCCCACGATGCTGAGCTTCACCTGAGGTATGTCGCCGAGACTACCCAATCCTGGGATGCATCTGATCCTAATGCTCAAAATCGAAATCGTCAAGTGACCACCACTCCAGCGGCGTCCGGTCTATTTCACGTAGATAAGAATTCTATGACGGACAGTCGATTGGATACACTTGAGAAAGGATTTAGAGACCTATGTGAGGTATTGGGAAGAGGACCAACTGGATCTATACCTAACCCCGTCGAGAAGTTGTGTGCGATTTATGAGGCGGGTCATTCAACTGAGGAATGCCTGACTATACCCGCCTACAAATTGATGATTCAAGAGCAAGTCAGTGGCATAAGAGGATTCAAGGGTGATTTTGGTGCACCCCACAAGAATTCTTACAACCCTTCGTGGAAAAACCATCATGGTTTTAGCCATGGGCAACAACACGCTGCGATGAACCCTACTTCACATGTTGTCCCTCCTCCACCACAACACTTTCAACAA
The DNA here is from genome assembly GCA_949130495.1 of Sambucus nigra. Classification (NCBI taxonomy): domain Eukaryota; kingdom Viridiplantae; phylum Streptophyta; class Magnoliopsida; order Dipsacales; family Adoxaceae; genus Sambucus; species Sambucus nigra. Next base: position 41,165,265 of record OX422213.1, read on the forward strand.
GCTCCACACATGCAAGGATATGTGCAAGAACCACCACCTCAAGGATCATATATCCCTCCACCGCGGAGAAGTCTCGAGGATACGATAAACCAATTTATCAACAACCAGACTGCAACTAATGCTAGGCATGAGCGCATGATCCACGACATGAATACGAACATTTCATAGTTGCAATCATCATTGAGTACCCAAGAGAAGGGAAAGTTTCCTGCCCAGGGCCAAAGACCTCCCCAAGGTCAAACTAGTGTAAGCTCCACACCCCATGACCATCCGGAGAAATGTAGCGCAATTACCACTCTTCGTAGTGGGAGAGTAGTTGACTTATCACCTCCCCCACACGATGCAACTAAAGACAAGGAGACTTTGCCCGGCACGAAAGAGGCCGAAGATGTCCCCTTGAATGAGAGTGATAAAGAAGGCACTAGTGAGCTCGAGGTAGTAGTGAAACCCCCCACCGCTGCCCCATACCCTCAACGGTTGGTCCCGCACTCCAAAGGGACTTCTCGGGACGATGTTTTGGATATCCTTAAACAAGTAAAGATTAATTTACCTTTTCTCGAGACCATACAGAAAATTCCCGCATACTCTAAGTTCATTAAGGACTTACTCACGGTGAAACACGAGCTAAAGGTAAATAAGAATGTCTTTTTGGCCCAGAATGTCAGTTCAGTTTTATCGAGTGACCTTCCATTAAAGTATAAAGATCCGGGTGCACCCACCATTTCGTGCATCATGGGGAAGAACCGAATCGAAAGAGCACTAATAGATTTAGGAACATTGTACCCTATTCTATCTATAAGAAACTCAATTTGGGAGCCCTCAAGCCCACAAATATGACTCTCCAGCTCGCGGATTATTCTGTGAAGATGTCGCGGGGAATCATTGAGGATGTGATCGTCCAAATAGACACTTTCTACTTCCCGGTGGACTTTTTCATTTGGGATTAGGAGCCCTCCATTCTCCCGAGCAATCATGTTCCCATTATTCATGGTCGTCCATTCTTATCTACGGCTAATGCACTCATCAATACTCAGAGTGGGCGCATGCAATTAACATTTGGGAACATGACCCTCGATACAAATATTTTTAACAATATCAAGAACGAGGGTGACGGAGGAGAACCGCGAGAGACGGATCTTTCAGCAGTAGCACACGAGCATGGGAGGACCCACACGCGATAGCCGATAGTGATATGCCTTGTTACATCAAGTGAGAGCTACAATTTAGAGGGCATAGGGAAAAGTTCGTATGAGTGCTTAGAGGAGAATGAATGGCAGGACACGATAGATATTTTTCTCCTCGAGTACTACCCACCCACACCACCTAATAATTTTGAGATGGAGCGAGGAAGAAATAATGTGGAAATAAAGCAAGAGAGAGAGCTAGAGGATTTGAGCCTAATAGGAGTTGAGAGATGTAAGGACATTTTTCTCATGTCCGAAATGTTTCATTTATTTATGTCGTACGCCGCTACATTTGGCACGTCACCTCACGATCTCACATGACGGCCTTTATCCGAATTCCGGCAATCAAGCATGCATTATCTCCACTAATATGTCCCTCATCTGCATCAACGACTTCACGTTCCTTGATTGTAGGCTCGTAATGCAAGTGGAACGCAAGAGAAGTCAAATTAGTGAAACAAGGCATGATAGGGATGTTCAAGGGTAAATTGGTAATTTTACAGCGACCGTCCGAAGGACCGGTCAACTGGAAAGTTGAAGAGCTTTCCGCAACAAAGATACTGGAAGAAACGGAACCTCAATCCGAGCTACGGTGAACAAGTTATGGCCCGTTGAAAATGGAGATATGTTCATTGAAAATTCTGGGAATTTTTCTAAGTGTTTAAGCACCTGTTCCCAGCACACTTTCCCGAACCCAGCTTGGAACCGGTTCGGGGGGGCGAACCGATTCGCAGGGGTACCCGAACCGGTTCGGGGTACCTGTACGCTGGATAGAATTTCAGCAGTTTAAAATCGTGGGTCTCTTCATGTATTTCCCTATAAATACCAACTTCGGGAGAGTTGTTTTGCAAGACTTTAGGAGACAAATTTGAGAGTCCAAATACATCTAGTCTTCATATTTTTGAGTCCCAAGACTCATGTTTTGATTCACACATCCTTGCTAAATATTTGTGAATCCTTTTGCAACCCAAGAACACAACTTTGGTTTGTTCAACCCTTGTGGAGGAGACCGTTCTTCTTCTTCATTGCAGCCCTACTGGAAAGGGATAATTCCAGCCGCGACTACAGAATCCGATACCCGAGGGTAATTCTTAGTCAACTTGTATTTTCATTGTAATCCGATTGTAAGCCGTTTTCTTACAAATTATAGTGAAAATAAATGGTTTTGCCCCTGAGGGGGATTTTTCCTTAATTGCATGTGTTTGAATGTTCTTGCGTAGATTATCAATTTATTCAATCACATACTGCTGCATGTTTAGGGTTTGTTTGTGTTAAAAGGGTTTTATATATAATTTGATCATTTGAACGCGAGCACACACGTTCTTCAAATTGGTATCAAAGCAGGTTACGCTAATCTATCGCGTATTCCTTTTTTCGCAAAATTTTTCTAAGATATCAATTTTCTGAAAAAATTGATTTTTGAAAAAGTGCGTGTTCAAATGGAGAAGTCATATTATAAAATGCCTGTTTTTGACGGGACAAATTATGATTATTGGAAAGCCCGTATGAGGTCGGCTTTAAAAGCCATTGATGAACGTGTCTGGATTTTGGTTGAACGAGGGTGGACTCCTCCCACCGTGACTGTTGATAATGTGATCAACTTGAAACCTGACACTTCTTGGACTGATGAAGAATTTAAATGGTCATCTTTTAATTCTAAGGGTCTAAGTGCTATTTCTGGGTCTGTCACACCTGATGAGTTCAAACGCATATTGACGTGCACCACGTCAAAGGAGGCATGGGATGTTTTGCAACTTACCCATGAGGGTACGAACGCTGTTAAAGAATCTAAATTACAAAATTTGGCCACCCAATTTGAGACTATCACCATGTCTGAGTCCGAATGCTTTGATGAGTTTTTTGCACGCTTGTCGGACATTGTTAACACTAGTTTTAATTTGGGTGAGGTAATTGATAACACGCGTGTCGTTAAAAAGATTTTGAGATCTCTCCCAAAACGCTTTATTCCTAAAGTCACTGTTTTGAACTCTTTGGGAAATTTGAAATCACTTAAGTTGGAAGAACTTGTAGGAGATCTTCAAACCTATGAGATCGACATGTTTCCCAAAACCATTAAGGATAAGGATAATGGGATTGCTTTAAAGACTCATTTTCAGAAAAAGAAAGAAAAAGTTTTTGAGTCCAAGTCTGAATGTGATTTTGACTTAGATGACTTGGCCCTGTTTGCAAAAAAATTCAAAAGAATTCTCAAATTCAAGAAAAGTGGAAATTTCAATGATAAAAGGAATGTTGAGAAAAATATTTTTGAAAAGGAAAATGAGAAATATTTCAAAGACCCTCCTAAGAAAGACAGTGAGCGATGTTTTGAATGCGATGGTAAGGGTCATAGAGCGTTTGAGTGTGCTACCCGTCTGAATAGAGAAAAGGGTAAAACTGTCCTGAATACTACCCTTAGTGACGACAGTGAGGTCGAGTCGGTGGACTCGAGAGATGAGTCACCGCATGAGCGTAACTTCACCGCGTTCATGGCAAGTCATGTGAGCACCTCCAATGCTTCTCACGACGATGAGGATGCTACGTCACAAGGACACCTCGACAGTAAGAGCGATGAGAGTGAAGGGGAGGATGAGGCAAGTGAGAGCGAGTGTGATCTCCCACGCGCTTACGCCGAGTTATATTCTGAGTTTTTTGAAACCAAGAAACGTAATAATGCTTTAGTCCTTAGGATCACCACTTTAGAGAATGATTTAAGATTGTTTGGAGAGAGAGAGAGTTGTGATGAGAATGAGAAAAATAAAAAACTTGAGAAGATAAGATGTTTTGAGTGCGATGGGACAGGGCACAAGAAATTTGAGTGTCCCACTAGACTTAAGAGAGAGGGAAAGAAAGTTGATATGCCCACTTCTCTAAGTGATAGTGAGGATGATAATGGTGATGATAGTTTGATCCAAAAAGCCTTTAGAAAGTTGTTTATCGAGACCATGGAAATAAAAAGGACTAATAGGATCCTAGGTCTTCAGATTGGTGTGTTGAAAGGAGAGAATGATGAGCTTAAAAGGGAAAAAGGTGACTTGACCAACACGGTGTCTAGTCTGACGACACGTGTATCCCATCTCGAGGATGACCTCAAACAAGCACGGGAGGTTCAAGTCACATTAGAGAACTCACCCGAGCCTATATCCACCATTGTGAGTGAGTCCCATGGGTGTCCGTCTAGGATTGTTCATCCCAAAATTGTTGATAAATTACTTCCTAGACCGGTTTATGTTTGCTCCCACTGCAAGAAGCGAGGACATCTTAGGGAATTTTGTTCTAAGTTGGGTTTTGTGCCATATCATGCCACTTCACACATTCATGCACATGCACCCACTCATGATACTTTGCCTGCTCATTTTGATAGAGAGTTTGCACATATTCGCGAGCAAGTAAAGTTTTTGATCAAGACTACACATGATCTTGTGGAGTTGGTTCAAAAGATGTCACCATCTTTAGAAAACTCCACCGTTACTCCCGGTTGAGATCTAGTCTTGATTGCTAGCATAGGTTGTTTATCATATTTTTTTACCTATTGCTAGCATGTATCATTAGTTAATTTTTCATTTTTTTTTTTTAAAAAAAATATACAAAAAGATTTTCCTTTAAGAAAATTTTAAGAAAAGAACAAAAAGATTTTATTTTGATAAAATTTTTGAAAAAGACCAAAAAGATTTTTGTACTTTTATGTACCTTTTATGGATGAGCATTTAAGTTAGCCAAGTCACAACTCCATTCCATATATCCATGTGACTGTTTGATAGAGATTTGAGAGGCTACATCATTTCATCCATGTGCTTTACATTTATTGGAGTCTTTGAGATGTAATTAGTGATATCTTCCTACATGTTTGACTACTATATCCTTTATTGCACACATGCACGGCTATATTTGATTATTGCACTTGTCTATCTCAGGTTGGCTTGCGTGTTTTCATCTCAATCCTGTCTATACAATGTACAATATGCGATAAAACTTGACAAGATTGGAATGCATTTAAAAACCGTTTTGGTGAGACTGTTGTGACACCCCGCCTAATTAAATACCGGGATATCACTCCTTTATTAAATTAAATCAAGGTAAACAGTTGGTTCATTCTCAGCATCACTGTCGATAAAAATAATTTTTTCCAATTTAACACCCTAAATAATTAAGCTAAGTGTCAAAAACATTTTTCATACAAACTTCCAAATTTTAATTAAAGAAAAGATTTATTTATACAAAATAACATTTCTACAATATTGAATCACACCACGATGAACTAAAACAAAACCATACATTCGTCAATTGAATGTCAACATAATAAAACTAAACATCATAAACCATCCTGAATAATTCCCATAAAACAATACTGGAATACTGAAATATAAGAATCCCAACAATAAATGAAATGATAAAAAGGGCGACACGTGCCCAATAAATGAGAGTAATAAGAGTGGAGTCAAGAACAGAAGACGTCTACTCAAGTGACCTGCAACTCCCACCTAAGCTGCAGCTCGTTCTTCTCAAAGGATCCTAAGCAAGACGCCCCTGTGGCTGGGCACCTGAAAATATACATATATATACACAAGAGAGAGAGAGAAAAAGAAACGGGTCAGGGCCCGAAAGTGTGTTTGATTTTAAAATACGTTAAGCAAGTATTTAAATTGATACAGGTCAATGCAAATCATATTAGTTCGACACTCTCTTGAGGAATTCTCACCTCTCTTCTAATGTGCACGCCTATCGTACTAACCTTCCCAAATAATTTAGTTTATCTTGACTTACTCCTAAGTTTTCAAAACCGAACGATGACAATGTTTTAAAAAGGTTACTTTCAATATGTAGCACTCCTCTCGTTTTAGCTTCATTAAATTATAAAGTTTCCCAGTGTCTTCTCATACTTTCACAAAACTAGTATTTAATAATTTGAGTCAACAACCATGTTCTACTTATCAAATCACAGTAGGCAGTTTAAAGTATATAACCTCATATATATATTAACTACTCGGATAATATATATAAATAACAGCACCCCAACTAAACTATGGTGCGGGCATACTCTGCTATCCAATCCCCGTATTGCTCACACAAAGGGAAATACAAGTTCGGAATCACTCTCGAACTGTATTAACATATACAAAACAACGTTGAGGCGAAGCATAGATTCCAAGTCCAAGAGGTCAGTACATACCCACATGTCTCTTAGGACCGTCCGACTATCAATCTGATAGCCCGTACCTAGGATCTCAATCTTCTAGGGTACGAATCAATATCCCCCATAAAGCAACACATGATAAGATCGTCCTAGCGCGGTAACCTCAGGGATAGCAAGTAGCGCGGGTACGTTTTTCACATGTATATAATATATGTACACACAATCATATAAATATACCCATTCATCATATTAATATAGGTTCCTCCCGTTACCCATAGTCACAACATCTATCTTTAAATTTCCCATTATTATGATTACGTATAAGGTTTCGTCTCTAACCTTTATTCGAAGGGTTTTCTCACTCATTACCTAATACGCATGGTTTATATCCTCACAAATCTGAAATTCAGTAAGGGACTTTATTTGATTCCAACGTAACTCTCTTACGTACCTCACCCTTAAGTTATAAATCTATCAACCTAAAGTAAATATCCCATAATTATCATACTTGTTGAAGATTAAAGGTTCTAACATCTATCCGTATACCCTACTGGTCCTCAATATCTCCCAAATCCTTTTATTTAGAATGCCCAAAGGTTATTTCACGATAAATTAATTTAAGTAACTAAACAAGAGAAATAGGAGTCTGCCAGGAGGGGTCGATCGATCAAAGTTTGGGGTCGATCGATTGAACCTTCGATCGATCGAAGCTCTAGGCTCGATCGATCGATCAAGCAGGTCTGGGCAAAAATTCTGCAGAAATTGCAGTGACGGGATTGATTAAAATTCTTCATCAAAACTCATATTTTCCAACACTAATCGACCCAAAATGTTTACTGTTAACATACTAACATAATTCCAGATATCTTTAACGTTCAGCATGCGTGTATACATCATTAGACATGGTTAAACAACCTAAAATCTCATCTAATAATCAAGAACCCTAAAGTTTTCTTAACTTTTGTTCTAATCAGTTTTCTCCAGAATTTCCTTCTAACATAACATCACAAATTCGTGGGTTAATCATCTACTTCACATATTATTTCCAGAATATGGTTATAACGATTTCTACATGCAAATCCCTATCAAAAATTGGGGTTTTCTTTCATTGATTATACTCCTAATCATTCCTACACTAATATGATTATTGCACCAACGAAAATACGCAAGTTAAACACTTGCCTGGGATTTCAGAGGTCTGCTTTACTGCTGATATTGGTGTGGTTGCGTTCTCCTCCTCGCGATCTACGCGTTGGTGGTGACGGCGGTGAAATCGGTGGTGTTTTGGGCCTTGAATCACCTTGAGAGCTCTCTCCTCTCTTCTCCAATGGCCGTTCTAGGGTTCTGAATGTTCTAACCCTAAAAGACTGACTTAAATGGCTGCTAAGGATGGCTGAAATTCGTGGGTTTAATTACCCTATTTTGTAAAATGACCAAAATGCCCTCCCGGGTCACTAATTAAGCCTAAAAACATCCCGAGACCCAAACTAAACCCCCGGGTACACTTTTCTGACTATCTCGACCCTTCCGTACGCGTTGGCGCACTCAAAACGATCATATGGACAACTTATAAAATATTCCCTTTTTAATTAACATAATTAGTCCCGACGTGACACGGGCACGTCCCGACTTAAATTTCCGAAATAGTCATTTAATTCACCTATGACATTCAATATAACCAATATAATATATTACTATGCTCATTAGTAATATTCAACAAGTTTCCCATAATTACTAACTCTAGTCACGTTAATAATTATAACATAATTAATTTCCGGATTTTTATTAAATAAATCATCACATTAAATTTAATAAATCCCCAAATTAAATATAGCATAAAAGTACGGGGTATTACAACTGTGTGTTTTTGTATAATGGGGAGGGGCTGCGAAAGGTAATCATCTATCCTTTGCGCAAAATCCACCGTTAAAAAGGACCTAAAAAATGGAGGAATTTTAATATCCGAGGTCCAAAGAGGTTAAAAGAGCCCGAAAAAATTTACAGGCAATAAAAAGCAATTCATGCCAAATATGGGCCACTTAGGTTTCACCATCAATTCTCCAAAGTTTGAGAATTTAGAATGCCTCTATTCAAAATTATATCTGAGGGAGTTTGGTTGGAGAATCTTTAAACGGGTTTGCACTTCCTTGAAAGTCCTGAAAAAGCATAAAATCATTTTGGACGTTATTGGTGTGAAAATCATTTTGAGCTTTGATTTGTTGATTTGATTGAGTCAATATCTTATACTGTCACTCTTTTACACCAAAGGAAGCATTTGAGTTCATTCGCTAGGAATATCCAATATTCATCGTGCACATATGTCATGTTTGTATGCATTGATTTTCCTATCGAATTTGATCACACCACTTCATTTACGCTATCATCGACTTGGGTGCTTTCTGTTTATTCATGGTGTGCTTTTATCCTAGTGACACCCCGCACTTGCTTATTTGATTTATTTCTCTAATTTGTCTATTTGGGGACATCATAAAAAGGGGGAGAAAGAATTATCATATTATGGGGGAGTTTGAATTTTGGGGGAGTTTTTGAGATGTTGCTTATGTTTTTATCATATATTGATATCCATGTTATCTCATTTCAAACTCGATATGTCACGTGGTATTTGCTTTGTCTCATGTGTGTAGGTATGAAGATTGCAGATCTATATGTTGCACACCCTGATGAGAAAAGTTTTGAGATTCCTGAAGAATTAAGAACAAACGATGAAGACTATTCATTTGTACCTTTTCCAGTTTTGGGTTCATGGGAGGGTAGATTTGTATAGGCAATTTCATATTTGATAATTTGGATTTTTATGTATGTACCGGCATAGACATAGGGGGAGATTTGTAAGGACATTTTTCTCATGTCCGAAATGTTTCATTTATTTATGTCATACGCCGCTACATTTGGCACGTCACCTCACGATCTCACATGACGGCCTCTATCCGAATTCCGGGAATCAAGCATGCATTATCTCCACTAATATGTCCCTCATCTGCATCAACGACTTCACGTTCCTTGATTGTAGGCTCGTAATGCAAGTGGAACGCAAGAGAAGTCAAATCAGTGAAACAAGGCATGATAGGGATGTTCAAGGGCAAATTGGTAATTTTACAGCGAACGTCCGGAGGACCGGTCAACTGGAAAGTTTAAGATCTTGCCACAACAAAGATACTGGAAGAAACGGCACCTCAATCCGAGCTACGGTGAACAAGTTATGGCCCGTTGAAAATGGAGATATGTTCATTGAAAATTCTGGGAATTTTTCCAAGTGTTTAAGCACCTGTTCCCAGCACACTTTCCCGAACCCAGCTTGGAACCGGTTCGGGGGGAGAACCGGTTCGCAGGGGTACCCGAACCGGTTCGGGGTACCTGTACGCTGGATAGAATTTCAGCAGTTTAAAATCGTGGGTCTCTTCATGTATTTCCCTATAAATACCAACTTCGGGAGAGTTGTTTTGCAAGACTTTAGGAGACGAATTTGAGAGTCCAAATACATCTAGTCTTCATATTTTTTAGCCCCAAGACTCATGTTTTGATTCACACATCCTTGCCAAATATTTGTGAATCCTTTTGCAACCCAAGAACACAACTTTGGTTTGTTCAACCCTTGTGGAGGAGACCGTTCTTCTTCTTCATTGCAGCCCTACTGGAAAGGGATAATTCCAGCCGCGACTACAGAATCCGATACCCGAGGGTAATTCTTAGTCAACTTGTATTTTCATTGTAATTCGATTGTAAGCCGTTTTCTTACATATTATAGTGAAAATAAATGGTTTTGCCCCTGAGGGGGATTTTTCCTTAATTGCATGTGTTTGAATGTTCTTGCGTAGATTATCAATTTATTCAATCACATACTGCTGCATGTTTAGGGTTTGTTTGTGTTAAAAGGGTTTTATATATAATTTGATCATTTGAACGCGAGCACACACATTCTTCAAGAGAGAATTCGGGCAGGTGGATGAGAGCCTTCACAACAAAGTCCAACCTCTATTGGACTCATGTAGTCATTTAAGAGAGGGCGAGTGGAAAGATAAAACTGATGAGTTTCTTCGCAATGACCATCCACCCATACCATTTGATGGCCCGAAGGCGATAGAGGAGAAAAGTTGTGTCTCATTCGACTTAGAGCCCGACCCATGCATTCCAAAAATTAAAAGAAAATTAGGTGTTCCCTCTGAGTCGGTGCACGCAAGCTATGCTTTGAGTAAGCATCACAGGGATCCCTTTCCGAGTAGTCACGATGAGTCTCCCGGTCTTTCCTTTATTTATGGGCGAGGTCCCAACTTATTCCGGCTGTTGGTATATGACAGGAAAACGAGAGTGAAAAGGAGAGCATCGAACCCCGTGAGTGGGTTCGGGTGAGTTTGTTGAGAGATGAGAGGTCGTCGCACCCCCGACGCGTATGGGGTGATTGTTGTTGTATTTTTTAGTAATGCATGAGTGTCATATAGTGTCTTGTTGCATTTTAATAATTTTTTTGTTTTATTTTCTCCCACTTTTTATTCGCTTTTAGTTAGATTTTAGTCATTTTTTATTGAGGACAATGCAAAAGTCTAAGTTAGGGGGGTCACAAGTGCGTATTTCTAAAACTTCATAAATTTTGAAAAATGCCCAGAAATTTTCAAAAAAATCATAAAATTTTGAAAAACCCAAAAATATTTTTGTTCAAAATAAATAAAAATTGGAGTTCAGATTTTTCAAAAATAGCATTAAAAGTTGGATTGAAGTCTCAAGTTGTAAAATTCAACATACACAAAGCCGAAATTGACTAAAGATGGAAAATTGACGACTTAACGAATAAGTGGGGAGATTAACAAACCCGGTGAGATTCGAGCCTATCACTTTTTGCGAGTTTCTAAATCAATCCGAGTTAATTGTTAACTCAAAGTTCTTTTCAACGCTTAAAAAAATCGTCGAGGATCTCAATCGTTTCATTTTGATCGGTTATGAAAAACGTGTGTGATATTGCTTTGAAAAATGTGCAAAAATTAATCTCTAAACTTAAATTCGTCTCGAAACGCATATGGTAACGCAATTGGTATTTTGGACAATGAAGTAGGCCATCGTTTGTCACCAAAAAATATTGGCCAGAAAAAGATGCGAAAAATCACCTCTTTTGTAACCCAAATTGAGCCAAATAGATTTTCCCTTTCGTTTGACAATTCGAAAAACCCAAATATCCCAGAATTGCGAAAAATGAAAAAAATTCAGAATTTAAGTTCGAAAAGTGCATATAAAGGGGTAAGAAAAAAATAGACGTGCTCAACAAAAATAGCAAGAAAAGAAAAGAAGTGAAAAATAGAAAAAAAATAGAGAAAAAGAAGAAAAAAATGAGCAATAGCACGGAAAAAGCACAAATGGACATCTTAAATGGCTTTTCCGATTCCAACCTTCCCTACCTCTTTCATCTTACCCAATATACCTTAAAACCCGAAAAAGTCCTAACCGAGTCTAAATTGCAAAATTGGTTATCGCGCGGAGATCTAATACATCAAAATATAATAAAAGAGATTGAATGCGCGAATAAGAGCAATGTTCCCGTTTTTAAAACCGTAATCCGTTGATGAGATCCTATCACTATAAAATTTCCGTCTTTCTACTTATATGCGTGACTTTGCATCCATCACATTTACTCGTTATATCATGCATACCGAGAGAATAGCCATAATCCGAGAGATTCGTTTGTGAGAGCATTCTATGAGAATTTGAAATCAAAACGAATTTTCGGGTAAGTAACGTAATGATCAATCGGTGGAAATTGGCAGTTAAATTTCTAGCTTCGTACACACACACTACGGTCTGAGACTTGTAAATATAACTTGATGATGACTATTTTCTGGGAAAGTTTGAATTAAACCATTTTTAAGAATTTTGAATCTTCTTTGAGTTGAATTTTGTGGATATATTCTCTGCAAACCCTCACGAGACACAACTCGTCCTACTAGGGTAACCTAGGGATTTAAAGGCTTGTTGCATACGCTAAATGCAATCACTTGCCCACGAAAAAAGTATTCTATCCCAATAAAATATTTTTCAATAGTTAAGCCCTGTTAGGATTCTTTTACATTGCTCGGGACGCGCAAAGTTAAAGTTAAGGGGGTTTGATTAGGCATAAATTCTTCCCAATTTATCCCTTAATTTAGTTACTTTTAGCACCTCGAGAAACGTAATCGATTTGACTTTATCTCATAATCTTGCTACTGACTTATCCTAACGAGTACACCGAGTTTTTGGTATTTCGTATTGATTTTACAGGTATTTGATGTCAATTAAAGGAAGAAAGAAACCGGAAGAATCAAGAAAGAAAAGAAGGAAAGTCAAAAGGGCAAAGGTATAATTTCTACCCAGAATTTGAATGAGGCACCTAAAGAGAAGTTGAATATATCAAGTTCATGAGCACATAGGAAGAAACGTCACCTCAATCGGAGTCCTGATGAGAAAGATATGAAATGTCATAGTTGGAGAAAAGAAAGTCAAAGGCAGACCGATCCGCAAGAAGACCGGACCAGTCCGCAGTGCAACATTCCAGAGAACCCCGGACCGAAGGAAAACCGAAGAGGGAGGAAAAATAAAAGAACCGGTCCTCCCCGGACCGATCCGCCCCAGAAATAAAAGAACCGATCCGCATTCCAGGCAGACCGATCCGCAGGAGCCCCGGACCGGTCCGACTTTCGAGTTTTGAAATTTTATCTTTCTCTAATGGAGAGTCCTAGTACAACTAAAACTCCTGAAACTTTGTAGGGTATATAAACCCAAGTTATTATCATTCTTTGTACGGAGAATTAATATAATTTTCCAATTCTTTTCAGAAAACCCTAGTTTAGAGATAGTTTATTCTTTTAATTCCAAGATTGAAGATTATTCAGATTTCTGTGATTACAAGTGTTCTTAATTGCTGATTTTAATGCTTTGGTAAGATTAGTGAGTAATTTCCTCTGTTTAATTCCTTTCTACATCATTCCACAAATTTTCCTTAGTTTAATCATGGTTTTCTACAATTCAAAAATTGTTTTCATTACTTTCAGCATGCTAGGCTAGATTTTCTAAGGCCGGGATCCATGAACCCAACCTGATGTGATAGTTGCATGTGTATAACATTAATCCTCTGAATTTAATGATTTATTACGACTTTATTGCGTAGGAACACGACAATTGTAGACCTTTGGATCTCGTTTGCTTCCGGGTAACGGGAATGCTTTACAATGCAATTTGAGTGTAACTATCGTGATACCGATTTACTCGTCCTCTGATTAAGTATGGTGCGGGCTTGAACCTCATATACGTAATGCTTGGGAGTACTAAATTATGGGTCTAATTAATCATTTAAATTTACGATTAGTGTTTTACCTGCAATACACTAGGGTTGGGGGATTGTATTCCCGTCCTGGTTTTCTCATTCATAGTTTAAAGTTTCAAATCTTTCTTCATTAGTATTTTAGGTAATTTAGTACAATTGCATCTTTTCATAATTTCATAATTGCATCTAGTATAGTCATTCCACAAACCAAATCAATTTTCTTTTTCCTTTAGAGTCAGAGTTAGGATTTCTTCGTCTATCCAATGTCGTCACAATTCCATTGTCCTATTTCCCTGTGGATACGATCCCGACTTACCGGGTTTATTACTAACGCGACAGGCTTGCACTTGAGCCTAGAGTGAATGCACATTAGAGACACTTCATGAGTCGCGTCATTGTACGATTTTATTCAGATATTCTTGGTAGGATTTTATTCACTTTTATATTATTGGAGATTAGAATTATTCGAAGTTTAGCATGTGATGGATCTTTTGTCATTCAGTTGTTATTATCATTTAGGATAGAATCAATCATAAATATTGTGGATGAATTATTTTATTGTCTCATATCTGTCTCATGCTAAGAATGGTATTTTTTTCTCGCACTCGGCTTAGTTTTGGTGGCGGTCGACGCCAGAATTAGGCGGGGTGTGACAAATTTGTCCTCCTTGATGCTTTCAAGGATGTCTTCAATGCTGGCAATCAGTGGAGTATAGCATTCGTAAGATTTTTCTTGACTTGGTTCCTCTCGTTTTCTCTTATTCTCCAGGACTTTGTCCGCGGCCTTGTCTTATGCAACCTCTATTATTGCGGCCTTCTGCATTGAAGTGAAGGCTGCAGACTCTAGCACAAAACCCTCTGTGCCAGGAGGTTAACCTGGCTTTGGAGTGAGGCCTGACTATCATAGAGGTGGTTGATGTAGTTCAACAGTTTAGCGATATTTCATTCTATTGTGAACCTGATCCAGAGCTTCCTTCCATAACTTTTGTTATGTCAATCTTCAAAAATATATACTTTGAGATGAACTAAACAGTGATGAGAAAATCAAGGAATGTAGAGAAAAGCCAAGTATAGTAACAGGGATGCGATCTCTAGTAATCTGCACTCTTTTCATAAAGTTATATTGTTGTGGTCCCAACTTGTTGTATACATGAGGTTATTATCGTGGCTTTCCCAAGGGAAAAATCACCAGAGTTGAATCTGAGGACAATTTATACATGAGCCTCTATTCTCCAGGTGGTGAACTGAAAAAGTAGAAACATACTAACTGCAGTGGAGAGGTTGCGACCTATAGGCAATTAAGCTGCCAAGCCGCATCCAACCAGAAGCAGTTGAAGCGAGACACAAGCTCCACCCACAAAAGATGACCAAAAATGGCCTACTGGGAGTCCACCAAGGACAAAACAATCCTCAAGTGCCAAAATAGCACATGTTTGGTAGTATGAATATGGGGGTTGAAAGCAGAAATAAATGAATAAATATTCATCCCTAGTTACCCACCTTTACAGGGCCTTAGCACTTTATGTTTTTCAACACTAACTGGGTAGGGAAACATCATTGGGGTATAGGAAATTGACCCAAGGTCATAAAAAAGGGGATCTATAAACATATCTAGAAATAAATGACCCCTTTATGGGGTTTATATCTAAAAATATGGGCTTCACAAACCAGATTTCACCTATGGGATAATGTCTCGGGGGGCCCCCGTGGATGAAATAAGGTGTGATGAACCCTAAAAATATAAAGGAAACTAGATTTAATATCTCGTTTTTCACAGACGCCGCCAAAATAATGATGCGAGAAATTAGACAAATTTCATTCTCAACCACCATATTAAGTATAAAATATAAATGAAGCAATTAAAAGGAGATAAACACAAAATATATAGTGGTTTGGCTATAAAAACGAGCCTACGTCCACTTTGTTGCCTTAATCTCATTATATATGTTGCATACTACAAGATTGACGTACCATTGGAGGTGTACAAGAGAGATAAGAGAGGAGAATACATGAATATAGCAAGGATGGTCAATCTGGGACTTGGCTTATAGAGGATAACCATGTATGGATGCAGCAAGGGGTGAGCCCCCAAGTGTGGTGACTTTTAGAGAGAGGTAGGGTTGATACTTTGGCAGGGCTTCGCCAAGTGATCCCTCCTTCTATCTGTGAGGTAGGCACTTCAATTTATAGAAGTCATAAAGGAGGTGTCACGTGCACGAAGCACGTGACATGTGGGTAAGTTGTACGATCAGAGAATCTTTTGAAAAGGACAGCTATCAAGTGAGCCACTGGAGTTAGAGATAGCCACGACCTGTCTGACCTTGGGCAGCGACGTGGTGTCCTTATATGGTCGCAACCTGTCTGTACCCCAACAGCTGCTTGGCACTTAAGGTCCGTGGCTGGTGCCAATATTGGGCATATCAAAGAGAGGTAAAGATTTTTGGTATATTTTTGTGCTACTGGTTTGGGGTTTTAAAAAGGACGAGGGGTTGAAAAAGTTAATTAGGATTGTTGGATTAATTAAAGGTTATTGTGATACTAATAATCTGAGAGGGGTGTAAATTATCAATCGGTATCTATTGATTGGTACATTGTCAAGGTCAAAGTCGAATAATTAAAGTTTTATCGCATAGAGAATTTTATTCCGTTTGGAGGGTGGGGCCCTCTCCTCATGCAGGGAATGGTGTTTCGCGTGAACATTGACCCCAGACGACAACGTTCAATGACCATTTATTCCAAATAATACTTAGTGCATGGAATGTTAGCTCGGTATTTCTTAATCGACATAACATGTGTTCAAATAGGTAATGTTATACGTACCAAGTATTTTTACTAAGTTTGTATCCCGAGTCAATTAAATTATTGTACATACATTTGGGGTACAATATTTTAATGCACTTGGGATACACATTTGGTAAAAAAAAATTGGTTCACAGACTTTTCCGTTCAAATATTCCTTGTTCATGATGGTTGCTCTTAGGATTAAAAAAATAAATTTCGAAAAAGAAGAAGACTTTTATACGAGATCCTAATGTAGTTGTTTAAGAGAATAATATTATTGTCCTGGACACGATGTTATGATCTCTGTAGTTTTGAAAATATATTTTCAATTACTGTATATTTGAAATAATAGATTATGCACTTTTAGGACTTAAAATAATATTGGTTATGGATATAGGGTAACGAACATTTTGTTTCCATTTTTAGTCCCTATTTTTAAATTAACGGCGACGTGTCATGCTGTGATTGGTTGACGTTTTATGGATATGGGTTCGCGCCAACGACTTTCTTAAAAAATAGGGACTAAAAATGAAAACAAAATGTTTGTTGTCCTTGAAGACATGTGTGCTAGAGTTCAAATGATCAAGTTATATATTAAACACATTTTAACCCAAACAAACCCTAAACATGCAACTAGGTGTGGTTGAAACAATATGAAATCATGCAAGAGTCATTCAAACACACATAATTAAGGAAAAATCCCCCACAGGGGCAAAATCATTTATTTTCACTATAATTTGTAAGAAAACGGCTTACAATCGGATTACAATGAAAATACAAGTTGACTAAGATTTACCCTCGGGTATCGGATTCTGTAGTCGCGGCTGGAAGAAACCCTTTCCAGTAGGGCTGCAATGAAAAGGAAGGAGCGGTCCACTTCATAAGGGTTGAACAACAACAATGGTGTTCTTGGGTTACCAAACTTGATTCACATAGATATGGAAGATGTGTGAATCTAAAAACCTAGAATCATAGGACTCAATAGGTGAAGACTTTAGGGTTGATATGCTCTGAAAATCGTGTGTAGAAGTCTCAGAAAAACCACTTCCCGTAGTGGGATTAAATAGGAGAACTGGAGCCCTAAAATTCGGAACATGATCTGAACACGATCTGTTGGAATTATCCTCGTCGGATCGGTCCGGTATCTTTAGACGGATCGATCCGGTGACATCGGATCGGTTCCTTTTTTTGAAGACGGATCCATTCGGTTGGCATCGGATCAGTTCGGCATTTTGGCTTCATCGGTTCGCTATGGATCCGGGGTATACTGGCCTCACCTCAGCAGGCGGATCGGTCCGGTACCTTTAGGCGGATCGGTCCGGATGAACCGGATCGGTTCTTTTATCTGGGCCGGATCGATCCGGACTGTTCCATGATTCCTTTTCTGCTTTTGATATTCGGATTCCGTTGATGAGTGTATGATTCTTGAATTTTCTCAACGGTGTAACGGCGTACGACATATAAAATGCAAATGGACAAAAATGTCCTTACAAATCTCCCCCTATGTCTATGCTGGTACATACATAAAAACAAACATCCTAATTATCAAAATAACAATGCCTATACAAATCTACCCTTCCATGAACCCAAAACTGAAAGAGTACAAGTGAATAAGACTGCTTCGTTTGATCTTCAAATCTTCAGGAATCTCAACGCTTTTCTCATAAGGGTGTGCAATTCAGTCATCAGAGTAGTACCTACACACATGAGACAAAGCAAAATACCAAGTGACATATCGAGTTTGAAATGAGATAAACATATATACCAATTTATGAACAAAACTCAAAATTACAAATCTCACCCATAAGATGATAATTCTTTCTCCCCCTTTTTATGATGTCCCCAAATAGACAAATGAGAGAAATAAATCAAATAAGCAAGTGCGGGATGTCACAAGGATAATATCACACCATGAATGAACATAAAACAACCAAGTCGATGATAGCGTAAAAGAATGGGTGTGATCAAAATTCGATAGGAAAATCAAAGCATACAAACATGACATATGTGCACGATGAATATTGGATATTCCTAACGAATGAACTCAAATGCTTCCTTTGGTGTAAAAGAATGACAATATAAGATATTGACTCAATCAAATCAACAAATCAAAGCTCAAAATGATTTTCACACTAATAACGTCCAAAATGATTTTATGCTTTTTCAGGACTTTCAAGGAAGTGCAAACCCGTTTATATTCTCCAACCAAACTCCCTCAGATATTATTTTGAATAGAGGCATTCTAAATTCTCAAACTTTGGAGAATTAATGGGGAAACCTAAGTGGCCCATATTTGGCATGAATTTCTTTTTAGTGCCTTTAAATTTTTTCGGGCTCTTTTAACCTCTTTGGACCTCGGATATTAAAATTCCTCCATTTTTTAAGTCCTTTTTAACGGTGGCTTTTGCGCAAAGGATAGATGATTACCTTTCGCAGCCCCTCCCCGTTATACACAAACACACAGTCTCACCAAAACGGTTTTTTACATGCATTCCAATCTTGTCAAGTTTTATCGCATATTGTACATTGTATAGACATGATTGAGATGAAAACACGCAAGCCAACATGAGATAGACAAGTGAAATAATCAAATATAGCCGTGCATGTGTGCAATAAAGGATATAGGAGTCAAACATGTAGGAAGATATCACTAATTACATCTCAAAGACTCCAATCAATGTAAAGCATATGGATGAAATGATGTAGCCTCTCAAATCTCTATCAAGCAGTCACATGGATAAATGGAATGAAGTTGTGACTTGGCTATCTTACATGCTCATCCATAAAAGAAGCAAAATACAAAAATCTTTTTGGATTTTTCAAAAATTTTGTCAAAATAAAATCTTTTTGTGCTTTTCTTAAAATTTTTCTTAAAGGAAATTCTTTTTGTATTTAAAAAAAAAAAAAAAAATATGTACAAATTAATAATGATACATATAAAACAAGCTAGCAATAGGAAGCATATGATATGAATATGAACAAGCATCCTATTCTAGACATAGACCAACCCCTCAGTCAACTGTGCAAATCCCCAAAGACTTCCTAAGATTCTCAAATCTAAGGGCATCTAAAGGTTTTGTGAAAATATCGGCTAACTGACGGTCGGTGGAAACAAAACTCAGGGATACGACTTTCTCCTCAACTAACTGTCGTATAAAGTGCTCGCGTAACCTGATGTGCTTTGTGCGCGAATGCTGGACTGGATTACGGGATATGTGTATCGCACTCGTGTTATCACAGGAAATGGTCATGGTGTCCTGTGAAATCCCATAATCCTCTAGCATTTGCTTCATCCATAAGAGTTGCGTGCAACAACTCCCGGCGGCTATGTACTCAACCTCCGCAGTGGACAAAGAGATGGAATTTTGCTTCTTGCTCAGCCAGGAGACAAGAGCAGAACCAAAATAGAAACACCCACCAGAAGTGCTCCTACATCCATCTATATCCCCGGCCCAATCGGCATCTGAATAGGCAGACAAACGGTCATCAGTATTAAAGGAATACCAAATACCGTATGAGAGAGTCCCACTCACGTATTTAATGATACGTTTTAGAGCAAGTAAATGTGACTCTTTCGGGGACGCCTGATATCGCGCACAGACTCCAACACTAAAGGCGATGTCGGGACGACTAGCAGTCAAGTAGAGAAGACTACCTATCATACTCCGATATAAGGTTTGCTCTACGTCCTTGCCTGAAGTGTCCTTACTAAGCTTGGTAGTGGTACTCATAGGTGTACGTACATGCTTAGCGGAGTCTAAACCAAATTTTTTCACTAGGTCTCTAGCATACTTGGATTGGGAGATGAACATCCCATCCTCTAGCTGACGAACCTGGAGACCAAGGAAGAATGTAACCTCTCCAACCATGCTCATCTCAAACTCACTTTTCATCTCTTCCTCAAAGTGATGAGCATGTTGGGAGCACGTGGATCCAAAGACTATGTCGTCCACATAGACTTGGGCAACCAAAATAGCACCGTCATCTCTCCTAACGAACAACGACATATCTACTCCCCCTCTCTTGAAGCCACGAGCTAAGAGATAGGAAGTAAGCCTCTCGTACCAAGCACGGGGTGCTTGCTTCAAACCATACAAGGCTTTCCTCAGATAGTAGACGTGCTCAGGGTGCTGAGGGTCTTCAAACCCTTTTGGTTGTTCCACACAAACCTCCTCCTGTAGAATGCCATTCAAAAAGGCACTCTTGACATCCATCTGATACACCTTGAAGCGTAGATGACATGCGATGGCGAGCAGAAGACGGACGGACTCAAGCCTCGCAACAGGAGCAAATGTCTCCCCAAAGTCTACACCCTCTATCTGTGTGTAGCCTTGAGCGACCAACCTAGCCTTATTCCTGATTATGGTACCATATTCATCCATTTTGTTCTTGAAAATCCACCAGGTACCTATCACATTAGTCTCACTAGGTCGGGGGATTAATTCCCAAACATTATTCTTTTTAAACTGAAGCAACTCATCCTGCATAGCAGATATCCAGTGTTCATCCTTGAGTGCTTCTTTATGGTTCTTGGGCTCGACTTTGGACGTGTAGCAAATATGGCTAACAACGTTCTCTAGCTGAGCACGAGTCTTGACCCCTAGAGTGGGATCACCAACAATGGCAGAAGGGTCATGACTCTTGCGAACCCAAGCAGGTGTGTCCCCTAACACAGGAGTAGGGTCCACAGAGTGTGAGAGAGGAACAGGTAAATCACTGTCAGAACAATCCTCATCCTCACACTGAAGGTTAGGATCAATAACCGTTGAAGGTTCGTCATCTTGCACGGTAACGTTTATTGATTCCATAACCCTAGAGCTCTTCAGGTTAAAAACCCGGTATGCTCTGCTATTCGATGAATATCCTAGAAATATTCCCTCGTCGCTCCGGGAGTCGAACTTTCCTAATTGCTCTCTATCCCGTAGGATGTAGCATTTACTCCCAAAAACACGGAAATATGCCAGGTTGGGCTTCTTGCCAGTCCACAACTCATAAGGAGTGTGAAGTGTGTGTGGACGCAGATACACCCTATTCACCGTGTGGCATGCAGTAGACACCGCCTCTGCCCAAAATCTCCTAGAAACTTTACGACCTAGAAGCATAGATCTAGCCATCTCTTGGATCGTTCTATTCTTTCTCTCAACAATCCCATTTTGCTGAGGAGTTCTCACAGCAGAAAACTCATGTTTGATCCCAAGGCTATCACAGTACAAATCCACCTTTGCTTCCTTAAATTCAGTGCCGTTGTCACTACGTATTCTGTTAATAGTGACACCGTGTTGATTTTGCAGGATACGGCACTTAGTCGTTAAGAAATCTACAGCATCGGATTTCTCTCTCAGAAAACCTACAATGGAGTACCTGGAGAAATCATCTACCATCACGAGGATGTACCTCTTACCACCTAGACTCTCAGTACGAGTGGGACCCATAAGATCCATGTGAATCAACTCAAGAACACGAGAGGTGGTAATGTAATGTAACTTCCTATGGGGACTACGAATTTGTTTTCCCAACTGACAGGGTCCACAAACGGTCGAAGTTGACTTTCCAAGAGATGGTAAGCCACGTACTAGGTCATTTTTAGCTAAGCGGTTGAGATCTCTAAAGTTCACATGACCTAGACGTTGATGCCACGAATCCATAGGAGTGATTGTGGCGCTGTTGCAGACAAGTGAGGATGTGGGCTCAGTCCCATAGCAATTATGCTCGGTCCTCACCCCTTGCATCAATAGTTTACCGGCTTGATTGTAGACTTTACATGCATCCCGGTCAAACTTTACTGCAAAGTCAGTGTCGCACAGCTGACTAATGCTGAGAAGGTTTGCTTTCAAACCTTTGACGTACAAAACATTTTCTAGCTTAGGAAAACCAGGTAACTCGATAGTACCTCGTCCTATAATGCTAGACTTACTCCCATCTCCAAAGGTGACTCTGCCATCTTGATAATCCTCAAGAGTAGTAAAAAAATAGGCATCACCTGTCATGTGTCTGGAGCACCCACTATCAAAATACCACTGAGAGGTATTATGTGCTTTGAGAGCAACATGAACAACAAAAGCCTTTTTATCTTTCTTAGGAACCCAAGTCGAGATGACCTTTTGTTTGCCTTTGTTGTTGTTGATTTTAGTTGGAATGTGAGAAGCATTCACTAACGGCAAAGACATCCGTCGAAATTCTTCCATTAAACTTTGAGTCGTGGCAGTTAAGAACTCAACTTGCTCTCTCAGACTAGAAAACTCATCAGTATGACGTGGTGGAGCATTAGTACGTCTTGTCCGACCCATGCTATAGCAAGTTTCCCTAAGGTGGCCTTTTCTTTTGCAATAAGTACAAAAGAGCGCTGTCAACGGCGGACCTCGGTTTGCTAAGCTAGGTCGAACTCTCCTTTTAGGTTTTTTACGGTGATCATAAGGAGTTGTAGTAAACTCAGGAACTGGTCCAGGTGCAATTTGGGACGTGGAGGCACCATCATATCCAATTCCTTGACGATCACCAAAACCTAAAGCGGGGCCGAGGAGCATCTTTCCCATCTTCCCAGATCTGTCCTCGATTTGTACCTTGACTTCCCGTGCTTTCTCAAGATCATGAGTCAGCTGGGCAACAAGGGCTTCAAGTTTCTTCCGAGTCTCCACGGAGGAATGGAGCTGACTCGTAAGACTAGCTACTTGCTTGATCAAGTCCCCTCTCTCTTTCCCTAGAGTACTCTCTCTCTCTCTAAACAAATTCTCATTCTCGACACATGTAGACTCTCTCTCTCTCAGGGCGGTGCAGGTGGAGAACTCTCATTCTCTCGCTTTCTTTAAATCTTCCTCTAGGCAAGTGATCTTAAGAACTAACGCTTTGTTACGCTTTTTAGTTTTAAAAGACTCAGAATATAACTCAGCGTAGGCGCGTTGTATATCACTCTCGCTCTCACTTGTGTCATCCTCCCCCTCACTCACATCGATCTCACTGTCGAGGTGTCCCTGTGAAGCATCATCCTCATCGTTGTGAGGAGAACTGGGAGTGCTCACTTGACTAGCCATGAATGCGGTGAAGTTACACTCATGCAGTGCCTCATCACCTGAAACCACCGTCTCGACCTCACTGTCGTCGCTAAGGGTAGCATTAAGGACAGCTTTCCCTTTCTCTCTATTCAGACGATTGGCACACTCAAAGGCTCTATGACCCCTACCATCACACTCAAAACATCTCTCACTTTCTTTCAGAGGAGGATTTTTGGAAACTTTTTCATTTTTCTTTTCAAACATATTTTTCTCAAATTTCTTTTTATCTTTAAAATTGCCATTTTTCTTAAATTTGAGAATCCTCTTGAAATTTTTTGCGAAAAGAGCCAAATCATCTAAGTCAAAATCGTACTCAGAATCTGACGTGTCAGTCTCTCTCCTTTTAGATGACTCTACCCTCTTTCTAGCAGACCCCTCACTCCTTCTCTCTTGGGCTTTAAGAGCAATTCCCTTATCTTTAGATTTAGCATTTTTAGGGAACATATCAATTTCATAAGTTTGCAAATCTCCTACAAGTTCTTCCAATTTTAGCGTATTTAAATTACCCATAGAATTTAGCACAGTGACTTTAGGGATAAAACGCTTAGGCAAAGAACGAAGAATCTTTTTAACAACCCTAGCATTCGAAATTTGTTCACCAAGATTAAAACTAGTACTCACAATGTCAGAAAGTCTAGCATAAAATTCATCAAAGCATTCAGAATCATGCATGGTGATTGTTTCAAATTGAGTTGTCAAGTTTTGCAATTTAGACTCTTTCACAGCATTAGTTCCTTCATGAGTGAGTTGTAAAACATCCCATGCCTATTTTGACATGGTACACGTCATTATGCGTTTGAACTCATCAGGTGTGACAGACCCAGAAATAGCACTTAGACCCTTAGAATTAAAAGATGACCATTTAATTTCTTCATCAGTCCAAGAAATGTCAGGTTTCAAGTTGGTCACATTATCAACAGTCACGGTGGGAGGAGTCCACCCTCGTTCAACCAAAATCCAGGCACGTTCATCAATGGCTTTTAAAGCCGACCTCATACGGGCTTTCCAATAAGCACAATTTGTCCCGTCAAAAACAGGCATTTTATAATATGACTTCTCCATTTGAACACGCACTTTTTCAAAAATCAATTTTTTTCAGAAAATTGATATCTTAGAAAAATTTTGCGGAAAAAGGAATACGCGATAAAATAGCGTAACCTG
The DNA here is from genome assembly GCA_949130495.1 of Sambucus nigra. Lineage (NCBI taxonomy): Eukaryota > Viridiplantae > Streptophyta > Magnoliopsida > Dipsacales > Adoxaceae > Sambucus > Sambucus nigra. Next base: position 41,189,873 of record OX422213.1, read on the forward strand.
CTCTGATACCAATTTGAAGACGTGTGTGCTAGCGTTCAAATGATCAAGTTATATATTAAACACATTTTAACCCAAACAAACCCTAAACATGCAACTAGGTGTGGTTGAAACAATATGAAATCATGCAAGAGTCATTCAAACACACATAATTAAGGAAAAATCCCCCACAGGGGCAAAATCATTTATTTTCACTATAATTTGTAAGAAAACGGCTTACAATCGGATTACAATGAAAATACAAGTTGACTAAGAATTACCCTCGGGTATCGGATTCTGTAGTCGCGGCTGGAAGAAACCCTTTCCAGTAGGGTTGCAATGAAGAGGAAGGAGCGGTCCACTTCACAAGGGTTGAACAACAGCAATGGTGTTCTTGGGTTACCAAACTTGATTCACATAGATATGGAAGATGTGTGAATCTAAAAACCTAGAATCATAGGACTCAATAGGTGAAGACTTTAGGGTTGATATGCTCTGAAAATCGTGTGTAGAAGTCTCAGAAAAACCACTTCCCGTAGTGGGATTAAATAGGAGAACTTGAGCCCTAAAATTCGGAACATGATCTGAACACGATCTGTTGAAATTATCCTCGTCGGATCGGTCCGGTATCTTTAGACGGATCGGTCCGGTGACATCGGATCGGTTCCTTTTTTTGAAGACGGATCCATTCGGTTGGCATCGGATCAGTTCGGCATTTTGGCTTCATCGGTTCGCTATGGATCCGGGGTATACTGGCCTCACCTCAGCAGGCGGATCGGTCCGGTACCTTTAGGCGGATCGGTCCGGATGAACCGGATCGGTTCTTTTATCTGGGCCGGATCGATCCGGACTGTTCCATGATTCCTTTTCTGCTTTTGATATTCGGATTCCGTTGATGAGTGTATGATTCTTGAATTTTCTCAACGGTGTAACGGCGTACGACATATAAAATGCAAATGGACAAAAATGTCCTTACAGTCCTATTTCCAAAATACATATTACAATATGTCCTAAATTTACAAAGCCCCTTGAAATAAATGGTTCATTTGGTTATATATTTAGATAGAATAATGATATGGGTACAAAAAACTCCCCCAAAACCTTCCCCAAATCTGATGTGGATTCCACATATTCTCTCACCTACCTATTAAACATTGTCTTGTGGTATGGGGTCCCGTTAGGGCACAAAAAATTATGACTTTTAGAGGAGACTTTGTGGAGTTGTTTTGTACACATAGCACTACTCATTTAGAAACTCAATTTAACCACTGTTTTTAAATGCAATTATTAAATCAAGTTTTTTATGATTTCAAATATTGGTGTGAGTTTAATAAACTTGTTTTTAAATCCACTTTTCTAAAAAAAAATTAAAAACTAACACACATAATTGTTATATGTATATGTGGATATATTATGATATTGCATGTATAATATATAATAAAACTAAATACATATAAGAATTGATAATGTTATTTGATACATATGTACTAAATGTATACTTTATACTATTAAATACATGTATAAAACTAAATATAAGTATTGTGTATATATTAATAATATTTATTAAACATATAAATTATATTTTACACTATATTTTAATAATACATACATATACGTTATTTTTTGCACATGTACATATATAATTTTCATTTGTTATATATATATAGTTAGGCTCTCCAACATACCTCATTAAACATACTTATGAACATACCTATTTTTTTAAAATAGTAAAAAAAATAATTTTGAGTTGATATTTTTTATATGGATTCATGATATTTTAATGTGCCCCAGTAAAAAAATTAAACTCAAAATAATGTTTTTGTTATTTTTAAAAAATAGGTAAAAAATCTGACAGTTATATAAGGTAAAAACTGTCAGTTTTTTTTACCTATTTTGTAAAAATAACAAAAAATATTATTTTCAGTTGATTTTTTTTATAGGGGTACATTAAAATATCATGAACCCATATAAATTATTATTTTTACTATTTTAAAAAATAGGTATGTTGCTAGTGTTAAAAATATGTGGTTTTGGGGATGATCGTTTGGGTCACCCAAGATCCAACATGTTTCGAAAGATCATCAATAATTCGAATGGATGGTTTTTGGCAAATCAATAACTCATGCTACCAAGTGACCATTTTTGCACCCCATGTATGCAAGGAAAATTAATTACTAAACCATCTTTTCTCAAAATAACATCCGAGTCACCGTCCTTTTTACAACGCATTCAAGGGGATATTTGTGGCTCTGTTCACCCTTTTAGTGGACCTTTTAAATATTTTATGATTTTAATTGATACTTTCACTCGATGGTCACATGTTTGCTTACTATCCACTCGCAATTTGGCTTTTGCAAAATTACTTGCTCAAATGATTAAGCTCAGAGCACATTTTCCTGACCATCACATCAAACCCATTCGCTTAGATAATGCGGGCAAATATACTTCTCATATTTTTTATGATTATTATTTATTCATAGGTATTGATGTTGAGCACCGAGTTCCCAATGTTCATACCCAAAATGATTTAGCTGAGTCATTAATTAAACATTTACAACTGATAGCCAGATCATTGCTTGTGCAATCAAAACTCCGGGTCTCAGCTTGGGGCCATGCAATCCTACACGCTGCCAAGTTAATTCAACTTCGACCAACTGCTTACCATTCTTTTTTCCTTCACAACTTGTGATTGGATGTCAGCTAAACATATCCCACTTGTGTAAATTATTAGTTATGCTGTGTACATACCTATCTCGTCGCTACAACATACCAAAATGGGTCCCTAACGTCGTTTGGGCATATATGTGGGTTATGATTCCCCATCAATAATTTGTTATATTAAACCAATGACAGGTGATGTATTTATCGTTAGATTTGCGAATTGTCATTTTGATTAGATCACCTTCCCGCCGTTAGGGGGAGGGAAAAATATACCTGAAGTACGATCTGTTCCTGAAGAACGACGAGAATTAATGTGGAATACTTTCACATTGTCTCATCTAGACCCCCAAACCTCACAATGTGAGCATGAAATGCGAAGGATAATACATCTTCAGGGAATTGCAAATCAATTACCCGATGCATTCAATGATGCTGCAAAAGTAACCAAATCTCATGTACCCGCCACTAGTGTACCAGCCAGAATTGAAGTTCTAGTGGGACAAAATTTGATTTAAGCAGCAAATGATTCTGTTTCACGCCAGAAGCGTGGCAGACCTATAGGTTACAAATATTTAACTCCCCGAAAGTGGAGATCAAATGAAAAATCATGCACTTATAACACTCCAGAAGAGGTTATGAATAGAATATCCACTTTCTCTAAAACACCTGAAGAGTTTAGCGTCACTGAAAAGACACAAGTCCCTGAAGTAACTACAAAAGCCCCTGAAGAGGCAAAGGTACCTAAGAACAATAATGAGATCTCTATATTTTATACATGTTCAAGAAAATGTGGGATCGTAATGAAATAGTCATCGATGACATATTTTCATATGCAGTGGCTACACAAATTTTAAGGGCATTGATGATGACAATGAACCACGTACTATAAATGAATGTCGACAAAGAGAAGATTGGTCAAAATGGGAAATTGCCATCAAGGCAGAACTTGGGTCTCTAAATAAATGTGGTGTATTTGGACTTATAGTGCAAACCTCAAAAGATGTTAACCCAGTAGGTTACAAATGGGTGTTTGTAAGAAAGCGAAATGAGAAAAATGAAACCACTCGATATAAGGCACGACTTGTGGCATAAGGTTTCCAACAGAACCCCGGGATTGATTATGATGAAACATACTCCACCGTTATGGATGGTATAACTTTCAGATATATGATTAGTTTAGCGATCTCTGAAAATCTTGAAATGAGACTCATGGATGTTGTGACTTCTTATTTATATAGGGACTTAGACACGAAAATTTATATGAAAATCCCTGAAGGATTTTCTTTGCCAGAAGCAAAGTCAAGAAATGCCTACTCAATTCGACTAAGATGATCATTATATGGATTAAAGCAATCCGGAAGGATGTGGTACAACCGTCTTAGTGAATACTTGTATAAGGAATGGTATGGAAACAATCCAATTTGCCCATGTGTCTTATAAAGAAATTTCCAATGGGATTTGCGATAATAACAGTTTATGTGCATGATATTAATTTAATCGAAAATCCAAAAGATCTCGAGAAAACTACTAACTATTTAAAAAATGAATTTGAGATGAAAGACCTCGGGAAAACAAAATTTTGTCTTGGCCCGCAGATCGAGATAAATTATGGTGGAATTTTTGTCCATCAGTCTAATTATACTGAAAAAGACTTGAAACGATTTGGTTTGGATACATCACATCCACTAAGTACACCCATGGTCGTTCGGTCTTTAAATATAAAGAAATATCCATACCGTCCTAAAGATGATGATGAGGAAATATTGGGTCCATAAGTACCCTATTTAAGTGCAATTGGTGCATTATTATATTTGGCACAATGAACTAGATCGGATATTTCATTTTCAGTTAACTTGCTTGCCAGATATAGTTCAAAACCAACAAAAAGGCATTGGACTGGGATCAAGCATATCCTAAGATACCTACGAGGAACAACTGATATGGGCTTATATTATTCTAATCATTCTAATGGTTCTGAGTTAGTAGGTTATGCAGATACTGGATACCTCTCCGATCCTCATAAGGGTCGATCACATACATATTATGTATTTCTTAGTGGTAATATTGCTATTTCTTGGCGCTCTACTAAACAAACTTTAGTAGCTACTTCCTCTAACCACTATAAAATTTTAGCACTGCATGAAGCAAGTCGTGAATGTGTATGACTGAGATCTTTAATTCAGCATGTTCGTAGTTCTTGTGAACTGTCTTCCATTACAGCTGTTCCCGATATCATATATGAAGATAGTGCATCATTCGTAGCTCAAATTCAGGAAGGTTTCATCAAAGGAGACATAACTAAGCACATTTCACCAAAGGTTTTCTTCACTCGTGAGCTTCAAAAGAAAAATGAAATCAAAGTTAAGAAAATGCGTTTAACTGAAAATCTAGGTAATCAGTTTACCAAGTCGCTTCCAAAAGCAATGTTCCAGAAACTTGTGCATGGGATTGGAATGAGGAGACTATCAATAGTCAATTTGAGATATGCAAATCAGGGGGAGAATAAAAAAGCATGCTCTTTTAGAACATAAGTGTGTTGTACTCTTTTTCCTTTAACTAGGTCTTTTCCATCGGGTTTTTCTAATAAAGGTTTTAATGAGGCAGCATTAAGCACTCCAACACCAATTCGATGATAACAAAAGTTGTACTCTTTTTCCTCCACTTTGATTTTTTTCCCACTGGGTTTTTCCTTAGTAAGGTTTTAATGAGGCAACAGTCGTTAAATGATGGATATGGTGTACATCCAAGGGGGAGTGTTAAAAATATATGGCTTTTGGCTTTTGAGTGGATGTCAACTCATATTCTTGTCTCTTGGGATGCCTCACTATGTTCTATAAATAGGAGGATCCTCATATAATTTTGTATAACTATTACACCCAATACTATTGAGGAATAAAATACTTTCTCTTTATCAATTCTCTGTCTTTTATTTACAATAGTTAGAAGGTATGTTGGAGAGCCTGACTGATATATAGTCAAATACTTGTATATATATATAAATACAAGTTTACTCACATTTGTAATGTTTTGTTAAGCTTTTTTGCACATACCAAACTTTGCCCCCAAACAAGGTCATGTGATCAAGATTTGGCAATAATTGCTGGGTTTCTTTGCTTACTTATTTGAATTGGAAAATTTTGCCCAAAGAAAAACGGGTGTATAGTTCTCCTCACTTCTCCAATAATTGGAGGGTTTTTATAGCATGCTTGATATTTTTATAAATGTTGAATTGTTAATCTAGGCATAGATTATATGTAGTATTATATTGGATCAAAATAAATGAGAAGTGTATAAAATATAAATATATTAAAGTCAAAATTTAGTCTTTTTTAATACGTTTTTTTAATAAAGTTATGTTTTATAATAAATTGTAAGAAACAAAGTTTATAAAATATTGTCTAGTATAAAAGTTTCGTCTAGTTTTCATTAAAAAAATGATGCCCATTTTTTTTGTTTAATATAATTAACCTAAACTTTTATTTGATAAAAAGAATGTCCATTTTTTTAAAAATAAATAATGAAACAATTTTTTTATTCACGCCCATTTTAATAAAAAAATAATAATTCTCATAAATAACATAACATTTTTCTTATGATTTTACATTTTCAGAATAGCATATTAGGATTTTTTGTATTCAAAATATTTATTTTTATTTTTAGAATATTACATTTTAAAAATAAATAATAGATTTTTGGCCGATATATTATGTTTGCTGAAATCATATATGCTTAGAGAGTATTTCGATCATTTGGTGTTTCAATGCTAAAAAATGTGTGCAAGAATGTAGATGGTGTGGGAATAACTAGTCCCTATATTTTTGTTGCGTCTATTTTTCAGTTAACACTCTCATTTATAATTATACGAATGCCAAATGACATTTCATCCAATGAAGGAACAATCATAAATTGGAGTTAATTATTTTTTGTTATATTTATTTTATGTGTAACACGGATGTGCCCCTCTTTTACAATAACCCTGTTCCCCGAGTTGTTCGTTTTTCCAGTTATTTTTGGGGGTCATTTACTGTTAGGAGCACATTTATTTATAATAATTGAGAGTTGGGGTACATTAATTTTCATTATAGTTACTTGGGTGTAATTGTGACGAATTCTATTAGTTGTCGTCTAACTCCTTCTATTGTCAACTACCATAAGTATCCATGATATTGAAAAACACCCATTAAAATATATATATATATATTATCAGTGTTCTAAAAGGTACCCATAGGCTTGAGGATTGGGAGAAACGCCACGCCTTATTCTTGGTAAAAGGGTTAATGCGCACTTTTTTTAAAACAAAAACGCTTTAGTGAAACGATATTGCCTTTAATTTTTTTTTTTTACAAAATCGAACCAATATCTTATTTAAAAAAATCAAAAAACAAATGATATCCCCAAACACACCATTTATAAGTGGCTAGAATTGTACTCTAACTCTACCTAAAAAACACTGTTTATATATATATATATATATATATATATATGAGATGATTTTCAGCAAACAAAATTTTCAACAAAAGCAAAATAATTCTAACAAAAAACTTTATCTACCAAATAAAATGGTTTTCAATAAAACAATTTTTTTTCCACCCAAGAAAATGATTTCCATAAACGGAAAAAAAATTCAAGCATAAAAATAAAAAATAAAATTGATTTGAGTGAAAAAATTATTTAAAAAAAAACGTTTTCCTTCCACCCAAAAAATTGATTTTCAACCCAAATAAAATCCCCCCCAAAAATGATTTCCAACTATGAAAAAATTTATTTCCACCAAAAAAGTAAAAAATAAAACTTCTTTTAATTAAAAAAATCATTTCTAGAAAAAAAAACGTTTTCCTTCCACCCAAAAAAATGATTTTCAACAACAAAAAAAAAATCCATCCAAAATTTGATTTCTAACTACAAAAAAAAATTATTTCCAGCAAAAAATTAAAAAACAAAACTAAATTTAGTTAAAAAAAAACGTTTTCCACCAATTAAAATAATTTTCAACAAAGAAATTTGTTTTCCACCCATAAAATGATTTTCAACTACAAAAAAAAAAAAATTCCAGCACAAAAAAATGAAAATAAAATTGATTTCAGTTCAAAAGTATTATTTTTAGAAAAAAAAACGTTTCCCACTTACTAAATTATTTATAAAAAGGAAAAAAATTTCCACCCAAAAAAATAAATTCCAGCTTAATCTAATAAATACAAAAAAATAATTTTTTGTTGAAAATAATTACTATTGATTCCTGCATAAAACTGGGAAAAAAATATAATTTCCACCCAAAAAATAAATAAAGAAATTCCACCAGTAATAATTTCCAGCATAAAAATAAAACAGTTCATTTAAAAAAAAATTATTTCCAGAAAAAATAAATACTTTCCACCAAATCAATTGATTTTCAATAAAAGAAAAACATTCCACAAAAAAAATTGATTTCTAGCCACAAAAAACTCAAATGTCTAAAAAAAAACATATCATGTCGAGCAACAAATTGTTACTAAAAAACCCACCTCAAACTAATCAACTCTCTTGATTTCAGTAAAATGATTTGGTGGAAATCCCATCTCAAACCCACTAGAAGAAAACAGTTTTCCACCGAAAAAGTGATTTCCATCAAAAGAAAAAAATCCACCCAACTCCAAAAAAAATAATCCAACAAGAACATATTTTACCTCCAAATCATGGCTGTTAGGGCTGTTAAACGGGTGTAGCGAGGTGGAGAGGCAGAAGGGGGTGAGGGGGGCAACAGGAGTGGGGAGGTGTAGCGGGGTAGAAGGCAGGAGTAGAAGGAGGGGTGTACCGTGTAGCCATGACTGTGTGAGCGAGTGGGAGAGAAGGGATTTTATAGGTTTAAAAATGGTGGTGGTGTATTTAAAGATCAAGGGTATTTTAGGTACTTGATAATAGGGAGATAAAACTTTTAGACGGCAACTCACGACAAACGTTAGAATAATACCAATGTAATTATAATGTAAATTAGTGTACCTCAAACTCTAATTATTATAAATAAATGTATCCGAAACAGAAAATGACTATTTTTTTTTTGGTCAATTATTAAATAGTCTTTACTATAAATATATATTTTTTAAAAAGGACACATATTTTTAGTTTAACCCATTTAGTCCCTCAAGCACTCAATATCCTCTTATTTTTAGAGGTCCGCGCCAGCGGCACTCCCTCTCCAAAATATGTGGCAAATGACTTTTTGAGGCAAAATAAAAAAGTTTGGACTAAATGGGTATTAAAAAATGTCCGAAGGACTATTTGGTATATGTCCCTTTTTTTTTGTAGTTTTTCGTTATTTTTCTTTTATTATCTCCTTATTTGTTAATGATGTACAATATTCATTTTTTATTACTATTTGTAGTTGTCATTTTTGTTATTATATCCTTTTATTAACTCATATACACTACATTTATCTAACTTGAATATTTTCATCATTCAGCATTAACCTCAACAACTTTAAAAAACATCCACCCACACTTGCATCCAATTTTATTTGTGTCCAAAATTACAAATTAAAATATTAATCCTGAAAAGAAAAACAAAATAATAACAAGTATGCAAAATATATTATAACGCATAAACGAACAAATTACAAAAGAGATCAAATTATATTGAAAAGGTTTTCATTTACCATAACAAATTACATAAGTAAAAAAATAAGTGCAATACAGTAGACAAAAATTTGCCTATCAAGCATAATAAAATAACAAATATAAGTTTTACTAGCATATAAATAAAACCTTTGAAATAATACCAAAATACCTTTATCGTTGTAAAATTTTCCCGTATGGAGAATGACCATTATGAGTTGAAAAAGAGAAAATATAATTTTATGAAAAACGCATACAAACGAACGCCAAAAAGATTTCATTTGTTTTTGATTTGTTAAATGTAAGGCGGAGTTTGAACCCACCAAAATGCGCATCAGCTTTACCAAAAGTGTTGGTGTGGTTGGTTCGCGCCGTTGAGTTAATAAAGCGTATCTGGCAAACCAAGTTTGGACTTCCTTTATATACACACACTCTCTCTTCGTGTTGGGTGCAAAACCCTTGTTGACTACAAAAAACACTCTCTTTTGTTTGGTTAGAATGGAGAAACCAAAGAAGAAGCAAGTCCTTTTATTTCATTGTGTAGATTCCGAAGACCTTGCTCGCAAAGTCGCTGCTCAATCCGACCTCATTCAGCTCCAATCTATCAACTGGAGGTTCTCTCTCTCTCTCTCTCTCTCTCTCTCTCTATGTATGTATATACACAGACATTGTTATCATTTTGCTTTTTTCTCATGAAATTCGAGTTGGGTGTTGTTTTTTTTTTGAGTTCCAAATACCCAAGTTCCTGTGTTTTTTTTTCTTTTCTTGAAATATGCTATTTGCAAAATATACCACCACTTGTAACGCTGTAGTCACATACTCGAATTTTTATGAAACATGCATCTGGTGATTTAGGGTGAAGGAGTAAAAGAAGAATTATAGAGGAGAATCTGCATAAAAAAAAGCCTGGTAAGTAGTTTGAGGTGAGTGGGGAGTGTATGAGGCTTAGGTTAAAGGTTTGTTGTGTTCACCATTGGTAAGTAGGTCACCGGTTCTCTTTATGGTTTGGGATGTTTGGGCTGTGAGGGCAAAAGAAATTATAGTTGTGGGAGTTTTCTGCTTTTCTATTAAACAATTTCTTGACTAGAGAGATGGTTATTCCACGGGCCATGTAGATTAGATGCATAGAAAGCAAAGAACTTTGAGGTATCTGTGCCGATAAGTGTTGTTTGAGGGTATTTTTTGGTCCTTCGTGCTTTGCAAGAAATGATTTTAGATGTGTCGCGGGATTTTTGAGATAAGGGCAGAGACTAAATTTTGTTATTAGGGTATTACAGTCTACCACCTCAAAACGACATAGTTTTGGTGTGAAAATGAAGGTGAAATTACAAGAAACGGTTCTGATTAGAATATTGATTATTTGTTAGGGAGTTTTAGGGAAAGGTCCTCATAATTCTCAAAGTGTATAAAAATAGGACATCCACATCATTTTTATAAATTTAGTCCCTATCCTAAAAACATGACTAAAACACCATGAAAAATGGTGCTGCTGGCGCGGACCCAAAAAACGAACTCTTAACTCTAAAAGGATCACACAAATAAATGCTATTGTACCACAGGGACTAGATTTATAAATTTGAAAAGCATTGTCCAAAAAATCCAAATATAGAAAGGAATATGACCTTTACCTTAATTCTCTATATTTGTTGTTATATTTAGGATTAGGATTATCTTCTATTTGATCTCTTATTTGTAAGTTAGTATTTATCTAGACTCTTATGAGAGGCTGAGGGCATATAAATAAATCCTTTGCCCAACTGTTGAAGTCATGCCACACATTACATTATTCTTGCTATGATATTTTGAGATACTTCTCTAGCTTTTCATCATGATTATTCTTGTGGGCAAAAATTTTGGTGTGTGCGGTTCATTCTTGGTTCGTTTGTGTTGTTGAGTATTTCGTTCCTGAGAAGTCGCGTTCACTGGGTCGCAGCCTTGAATCATCATGTCCCGCCGGTGAACGCACTTGTTGAAATAGGCCCTGTTTTTTGGCACAAAGCTGTGACCACGAACCGCTTGTTTCCGATCCAAAACAGTAGCCCTTGCTCATGATTAATTTGTTTCTTTTAGCTTTAACACAGGTGAAAAATCTTGGTGTTAGCATCACCATCTTTAATACGTATTTGAATATCGTAACTGCTCTTCCGCCGATTGTTTTATTGAAGAAGCAATATAGCAGAAGCCTTAGAAAGGTCTCCCTGTTAAAATCAGACGGCTCGTCCACCATATTCCATTCCTAGCCGCCATATGAAAGATATCTCCAAACTGAGATCTACTCCAAGCTGTGATTAGAGACTTCAATTTCTTCGAATTATTAGCCAAAGAATATAAAGTTTTACCTGTAGTGAACAACACCGTCATAGCATAAGTTGCACAATCTGAGATTCAACTGAAATATATATCCCATGGATGGAAAAGATCCAATAGCCCCTGAAAAATTTGCCAAACCATTTTCAAAATTCAACTTTCTACAAAATTCGCCTCTAAAATGACAAGCAAAGAAAGATTATACATTCTCTTTAGTCTCTCGAGTCGATGAATTACCCCATTTTCGGCTACGGCCTTTATGTTCCAAAATATTGAAACTAATCATTGAGAAGAGACATTATGTTCCAAAATTCACCAAACCATTTTCAAAATCCAATTTTCTACAAATTTTCATCTCTAAAATGACTAGCAAAGAAAGATTATACATTCTCTTTAGTCTCTCCAGTGGGTGAATTGCCCCATTTTTGGCTATGGCCTTTATGTTCCAAAATAAAAGAAACTAATCATTAAGAAGAAGCATTACTAGCGTGATCATTGGACCTTAGCTTCAGTAGGTTCGTTGGCCCTTCTTTTGGTTTAACACCTGGATCATCGACGATAGGCTCATTTGTTGACTTAGTAAGGTCTCCTTTAACAGCCGGAGCCTTCTCCCCTAAATCCTCCTTGAACTTGCACTCCTAATCGCAGCCTTGTTTTTTGACAATTTCAATAGAAAAGGGGAATTGATTCATAATCAATTTATTTGCCAAAACCCCTCCCTTTTTCTTTATTCCCAATCCAGACTCTATTGGGATTTTCTTTCATCAGACCCAGCTCAGCGCTCTCACCAAACCGGTCCTTGCCAATGACGATAGAGATTCATCAAGTCTAAGAGGGCTCCCTCAGCCTAGCAATCGAAAGTACTAGCTTTATTGTATAAGTGAACGGAAGAAGGGGGCAAAGAAATGTATGCAGAAGCTAGTGAAGATTCATGCTCAATGAATTTTGATATGGTCTTTTTAGCATCTTATTGTATGATAGAAAGGATATATTTTATGTGAACATTTATACGAGCACACATTCTATGAACCAATCGTACTAGAAACACTTGACACTGCATATTTAGAACATAGTTGACTAGGTAAACCCTCTGCGCTTACAACATGAGTAATTGTAACTAACAACCAAGTGGTGTGCAACTATCAAAACACCTATTGTTGGGGCTTATTAGAGAAAGGGCCATATGGCCTTTGCCCTTCGCTCATTTGTCCAATTTATAAATTGATACTCACTTTTTTTGTAATAATATAGGGTTGATCTCCATTTTGGATGGAAAACATCTAGTCAAATCTTTGACTGTTGACCTTTAAGTGACATTATGTTATTACCTAAAACCCAGAAATGTCTCTATTGATGCGTCTCATTCTTATTCACAATTCGGTCTTGGTCCCCTTTTGAGCTTAACATTTTAAACCCTTCTTTTTGGTAAATAATAGACTATACTCCAAATTTTTGCAAATAAACTTATTTTTTGATGAATTTAATATATAAATATCACAAACTTTATAAAAATATAACTAACATTTAAATAAATTATAAATACTAAATTAAATTTTCAAAGTCATTAATATATTTTTGGAACACTATCCCCTGAATAAATTTTTGAAAAACAATTCCCATGATAAATTTTAGCCATTGGTTATAAATTATCTTTTAGTACAGTGATATTTGATTACACTTGATTGTATGTATGTTGGCTTTAATGGGGGAAATAATGTGAAAAGAAAAAGAGTTGGGTTATTTGTAAATGTACATCAGGTATGTAGACTCCTTGCAAACTCATCATAATATAAGAAATTCACTGGGAATATTTATTGATAAAGATTCTTTTAATTACTGATTCTCTTGCTGTTTACTATAAAAGCTTAACCTAATGCTTGGTCTTTTCTTTGGATTTTGGAATTGACTAGTTATGATAAATAAATTTTCTCATGTTGAGAAACTATGTGTGCATATATTTAGTCTATCTGTGTTGCTATTGCTACTGTAGTCATATTGCGAAGGTGAAACCACCCTGCTGTTTTCAAATATTTCACAATTAGTTAAGATATAAAATTTTTATTTAAAAAAAATATTCCATTATTTCCATCTCTTTCTTACACAACTTTACCCACGTTAACCAAACTCGAAAATCATTAAACTCTTCTTCTTGAAACTGTATTCCTTTATTAATCTAAAGCATAAAAGGAATCTAAAGCATAAAAGGACTACCATTATATAGAATTCACAATGAAATTAAGGTAAAAATTTTGCTCGAATATTACTGCTGAAATATTAAAAATATATTTGGAAGAATTGTCGGAATTAAAATACTAAAAGATATAATGATATACATTATGAGTTTTAAATTAACGTAGTATTTTTAGCAAGCAAAATAATTTTATTAATTAATAATTTTTTAATTCCAACAATTATTAATTGTTAAAATGTCAAATGTATATATCAGTCTAATTTTTACCTTGATACATATGTATGTGTAGATACATGTATATTTATGCATATATATGTATATATTGGCTACATATGCTGTAAGGGGCCTTATTGGATTTTTATGAATCATATGACACTGGTTAATATGAATCATATTAATTTTTAAGGCTTTGTTGAGTTGAGTAGTTTGGTTAACGGTCAAAAGTCAACCTTGACGGTTTCCATCCATTCTGTGGACTAAAGGTGCTTGAAAAAATGAGCGCGTACTGAACTGGAAAGTGGACAAACAAATGGGTACCCAAGGTCAAATGTCCCTTAAAGAAATTAACTCCTCTGCCCCCCCTCCCCCCTCGGAACAATTATATTTTTTCTTTTGAGAAAAGATATCCTTATGTTTTACAATGCTTCTTTTGGGAGAGACGTGCTTGTTCGGGCTCTGAAGAGTCATGATGGACTCTAAATAAAATCCTCTCCTACTTTTATCGGGATACATAATGGGATACAAGTAATCTACTGTTATACTATAACATTGGATCAGCGATAAGGTTGCTCATTGTGACCTGAAGGTCATAGGTTTGAGTCGCGAAAACAGCCTCTCAGCAAGACTGCGTACATTTAATCCTCCCAGTACCCCGCAGTGGCGGGAGCCTCGTGCATTGGGTTTTCCCTTTTACTATACCATTGTTTGTATATCACTCATGTAAATCGGAATATAACACTTGTTCCCTCTTTTTAGTAATCGGAATATAACACTTGCCCTACCCATTTTGGTTATTGAGAGGTGCCTCTTGTGGAGTTTCTTCCTTAGTATAATTCTGAGGATTCTGAGACCCCTCGTTCATCTGAGGCCCCTCGTTCAGGTGTCTTGAGGTTGAGGGCGGAGGCAGATTTTGCTGTTGATTTTTTCTTCTTTTAGTCTCTTTTTGTTTCGACTTTTGTTGCAGTCTGTTAGGGGGGACTACTGATTAACTTGTACTTTGTCCCCCATTTTTCTTTAAAATTTAAGCACTTTCCTTTCTAATAAAAAAATAGATATATTTTGTTTCCTATTAGAAAAAAATATTTGTTTTTTTCTGACACAAGCATAAGTTTTACTACTTAAATTACAAATGGTCTTCTAAAGTTTTGTTCATTTTCAGTTATGAATAATTATTTGATCTTAGAGGAGTAATTATAAAATGTTTTGCACGTATCAGGAGTTTTGATGATGGTTTCCCAAACCTATTCATAAACAATGCACAAGATATCCGAGGCCAGCATGTTGCCTTCTTAGCGTGTTTCAGCTCCCCGGGAGTCATCTTTGAACAGCTCTCCGTCATATTTGCCCTTCCACGGCTATTCGTTGCTTCTTTCACATTGGTTTTACCTTTCTTTCCTACTGGTTCGTTTGAAAGAATGGAAGAAGAAGGGGATGTAGCAACTGCATTTACCATGGCAAGAATATTATCAAATATTCCGATATCAAGGGGAGGTCCAACTAGTTTAGTAATCTATGATATACATGCATTGCAGGTTAGTTTTACCTTGTATTGAGCCAATATATTGTCTATATTCTTTATTTCCTCAATACGTTTCATTTGTTTAAGTTATGCCTTTTTTACACAGTAAAAAAATATTAACAAATTACACATAAATTTTGACGCTATTTAAAGAAGCTCCACTTCGTCTTGTTAAATCCTTTTACTTGTTCTATTATATGTTTGCTTGCACTTGTAGTACCAATTGACCAAAGCATACAGTTCGATAAATTAGCAATGATTAAAATGACATCCAGTACGTGCCGTCAGGATTACTCAGGTCCATTACCCAGATAACCCGAATTAAAAAACATTAACAGATAAAAATTAGCGATATACTTTCAAGGAACTGCACTATGGGGACACGTCTACCATTCGCGGTAATCGATTTTCAGGGCCCAATTTTGAACGTGCCAACAATCTCTAGTTCAATAAGCAACATCCCTCGCTAGAGTAATCCAGAACTACTTGTATAAGAGATTTTGGTTGAAGAGGCTTAGGTACTGGTATCGAGGTACTTAATGGAAACGGTAGCGGGATAACAGTTTAAGGAGTATCAGAAACATGTTAGATTCCGATTTGTTGCTGACAATGTAATGGCGATCCGTAATGAAGGTTTCTGAACTCTCTTTGAGGCTCTACCATTAGAAGTAAATATGTGGCTCATGACAATGGATAGGATTCTTGCGTGGTCTCGGTTGGATTCTTTTCTTAAACATAGCCGTCTTAGGGTTGGGGATGAGGATGAAAAATTAGATTTTGAGACGATGAATGGATAGGGGACTCCAAGTTGTTTGTTTTGTTTCCTAGTCTTTATTTATTGCATATTTTCTAATCCTCAATTCCTAATGGAACCATAGATTGCCTTTGTATCTTGGATTTCATCTCCCATTTACTCGTGGAGTTTGACATTTAGAAGGGATCTTAAGGATAGAGAGATCTTCGATTTTAATTCTATTTTTGGCATTGAAGATAGAGCTCCTTTTTCTCTCTCATCGTAAGATAAGAGAATTTTGTTGAGTAATTCTTGCGGTAGTTTTTCTTGTAAATCCTACTAGAAACTCTTGGTGGACTCCCCTCTGTTATCTCCTTTTGGTCCTTATAAGATGATTAGGAAGGTTTGGATTCCCTTGATAGCATGGTTCAAAGTCAAGGCCGATACCGCGACGATACGGCCGAGTTGACTAGGTATCGGTGCCCACCGATCCGATTCCGAGTTACGAGTTGAGTTTTCAATTATTGATGTGAATTGACCCTATATCGGTAATTTCTCGGTAGTATCGGTGATATAGCGGTATAATCGGCCCATAACGATGATATCGCAGTAGAATCGGCCCATATCGACGATATCACGATAGAATCGGCCCATATCGGCGATATCACAATAGTATCGACCCATATCGGTGATATATCGGCCGAGATGGTATAAGTTACTAAGCATCAATCTCTCTCCCTCTCTCTCCAGTGTTGTGTTGGTAAGCGTGGTTTTTTGGAGGGGGGGTACGAAATGCTAATTGTTTTTTTAATCTAGTGTGCTGTGTGCGGGGGTTATTTGGTCATTGTGTGGGTTTAATTTAGTGCGTTGTATATGTGCCAGTTTTATTTTTTTAAAGAATGCAAATGATCCAAATGTTACTTATTTTATTATTTTTTATAATAGTGTTCGCAATGTTATTTTATAATATGTTATTATTTATAAAAAAAAAACATAAATGTTAATTCTTTTGCAAACAAATATACAACTGTAATTATTGTAAACATAATATTTGTATCCTCTAAACATTTGTAAAAATAATATTTGCATCCTTTATGTAAAAATAAGATTTGCAACACAAGTAAAAAAAAAATATTTGCATCCACTTTGTAAAAAATAACAATTCCATCAATTTAAAAAAAACATTTGCAACCCAACAACAACAAAAAAAAAACATTTACATTCCTGTTATAAAAAAAAACATTTGCATCATTTTTTGTAGGAAAATAACATTTGCATCCTTTTTGTAAAAAACGATTGTAAAAAAAAAGTAGTGTTTTGTCAAAATCACTATTTGTATCCTCTTTGTAAAAAAATAACAATACTAAAAAAAAAGATTTCTATCCTTTTTAGAAAAATATAACATACTTAAAAAACACATTTGTATCCTCTTACTAAAAATAATACTAAGAATATAATAGTTGTATCCTCTTTGTAAAAAAAAAATTATCCTTTACTAAAAAATTAACATTTATTTTTCTTTGAAAAAACATAATATTTGTATCCTCTGTGAAATAAAACATTGATTTATTATGGAACATTGAATCTGACAAGTTCGCAGCACGTCAATATAATCAATTGTACAATGTTATGCATATTAAAGTATAGTTTTAAGCTTATCTGATTGGTCCACATTGTTAATCGTATTTTTTTTTAAATTTTCTAGATTTTTTTCGGAATTTTTTGCGCTCTCTAAATAGTGTATCTTTGCGTATCGCCCGATACCGTGACCGATACCGCGACCGAGTTGAAAATCGAGTGGCCGATACCAGGAGCGATACCGAGACTTTGAACCATGCTTGATAGCATAACTTTTTGGATGGTTGTCAGCGCATCAAAATGTTAGTACTTGCGACTTAATGCAACAATCGAGGTAAAATGTGAGCATTTCTCCATCTTGATGTGTTGTGGAAAAGGAAGGTTTAAGATAGTGACAATGTTTTTTGATGTGAATAAGGATCTTTTTGTCATTTTTGCCATTCTTTAACCTCTCTTTTGTTATTTCATTGTATTTTCCTTTTGTGTAGTATTTAGAAGAAGGAAGGTTACTGGCTCCTAGGGACGTAATTGTAATTAGAATTGTTAGCTTAGAAGCTAAGCAACCCTCTTCATATAAATACTCATATGTAGCTTCATTTGAGGCATTCTTCCATTTTATGATATATTGATTAGAGAGAATTGAGACGAGAGTCCTCTTTTCTTATTCCTACTTGACGTCATTTACATCAATTGGTATCAGAGCCTAGTCGGTTCTACCCGTTGTTGTAAAAAAAATAAATAAAAAAAACTCGTAAACAACGCCACGATGGGATCAAGAAAGATGCAAACCCCCGTGAAAACTCCCAACAAGAGTCTTGTAGACGCCATCAATCGATTAATGGCCCGGATGGATGAAATCAACGCGCGACTTCCTCCACCACCAACCATTGCTGGCCGCCCTCGCACCGCCCTAGTATCATCTCAAAACCCAGACCCTAATTCTCCCTAAATCAACCCATTCTACATCCTTACCACAAAAAACCCTAATCTCATAAGCCCTAACCCCATATACATCCAAGAAAGCACCACCACCGAGGATAGCGCCCACCACCACAACTCGTTGTCCGGACCACCAAAAAAAAGACCCTCTGAACAACCATCCCGACCCAAAACAGTCCCAACACCCACCGAAACCTCAAACCTCAAACCACACAAAACCGACCCCAAAATCAACTCGCCCCACACCCGGCGTTACCCCTACCCACCGAAAACCAAATTTTGGCCACGGCTTACCTTCTCCGAAGACGAACGGTCCCAAATCAAACCCTAACGCACCTGATCCAGTCCTTGGGTGCGTCCGAACAACCCGCTGCTTTGGGCCGAAGGTTCCACCACTCTGACAACTCTACCAAGGGTCGTCCACCACCTCCGGGTCATTCCGACACTTTTCCAGCAAGTTCTTCTCCATTATGTGTTCAAATGACACCACCCATGATCGGAACATACTCTCCAACAATAGCCGAGATGATTCGTGACATTCGGCACACAAAGGGTTCAAATCCAACTCATCCACAATCAAAGGTAATAATTCCGGTGTTAAATGAATCCAGCATGCATCTTAACACAAATCTTGAAGAACAAATCCTAGAATTGCAATCCCCACACATCCCCAATACTCTCACCCACCAAAATTCACAAACATCTCCCATATACCCTCCACCACCACCCAAACCCTCAACACATCTCCATGTACCCTCACCACACCTTCTTCCACCTCGTATTCTTGTCCCACCCCATTCACCACCACAAAACCACCATTCTTACCCCACACCTCCTCCAAATGACCACCATCTACATTATATTTCCATTTACCCTCGCCATCATTCACAAAAACACCTCGAACCTCATCATCTTCCCTCCATGCCTCCGGTTCCACCTACTACTACTCATCCTCACCCACCCCATATAGCTTTCCCCATGCTTCCACCCCCACCTATGCTACACACATCACCACCGCCCGACCACCTGACACATGTACCCCACCCTCATTCTACATGGGATGCATGCTCTGTCCATTCCATCCCTGTTGACTCACATGAGTAGGTATGGGAGTGGATTAGCCTACCCCCACATAACAACCCACCTTCACCCTGACCCCACTCCGTCCCAGAGTTTGAGCCTCCCCATCCCACTGAGTAGCGCACCGATATCTCCCTTTTTGATTCTCTGGGTCCGAAGGTCATTCAGTATCTACTTCTCTCAGAACGGCATTATTTTTTGTGTTATCAGAAGGGGCACCAGATGAACCCACTGCCCCTACTGCCAGTCGTTGGCCCCCTCTCCACCTCCTTCCCCACCACGAGAGACCATTCCACCTTATATTCCTCTTCCACCCACCCGTTTACCACCACAACCAGCTCCTGATCCTCCTCATCCACCGCCTCGGAGATGGCCACAGCGAGCACTACTTCTCGAGCCTCCGCCAGGCGATGATGATCTAGATGAGGATGCTTTGGTCTTGCAAGGTGGTGACGCCATTACATACTTGGCCCTTTAGTTACTATCGAGGAGTATGCAGGGTGATATTCAGGTGGATATCGATGTTTGATGGTCACCTATAGCTAGATGCCATTGTTGATTGGCTTGCCATCATTGAGAGGATATTTGATTACAAGCGACTGAAAGGTCGTAGGTGCGTCATGTTAGCTGCCACCAAGTTTTAGGCTATGCGAGTGTATGATGGAATGACTTGGAGCAGTGCTGTCTTTTGGAGGGTCAATCTCTTATACAGTCTTGGGCAGAGCTTCGGGCACAATTGATGACCACTTTTATTTCTGCTATTTATGAGCATGATCACTTTTTGCGGGTCCAGTCTCTTTGGCAGGATAGTACAGTCCATTCTTAGACTACACTGAGCGCTTTCAGTTTCTTTCTACTCGTGCCAGCCTCGATGAGAGTGAGCAGCAACGGATCACTCGATATATCCACGGTCTTCAGAGTTGTATCCAGAGAGATCTTGCTTTACGTGACGTCACCTCCTTTGCCAAGGCGGTTGAGTACGTCACTAAAGTTGAGTCATTCCATCAGACAACCCCTTCGCCCTGTGGCGCCTCCACTCCAGCTCCTCCAGCACTCGTGACTTCTCCTGATCCTGTGACGCTGCCTACCTCAGCCGTTCTGAGGCCCACTCTTCCAACTCCTGCACCCACTCACCCAGTATCATTCAAATGTTACAATTGGGGGGTGATTGGCCATAGAGCATCAGACTGCTCTCTCCCACGACGTCGCGCTCTCTCAGCTTCGGATGATCCAGAGTATCTTGAGGAGACGACAGAGGTCCCACCTCAGCCTGCTCTCATTACTATCCTCGATGGTGACACTGAAGGCTTTCTCCTCTGAGTTCGAGGACGAACTTATTCAAGGGGGGAGAGTGATGTGAATAAGGACCTTTTTGTCACTTTTGCCTTCTTTATTCTTTTTTTAATTATTTCATTGTATTTTCCTTTTGTGTAGTATTTAGAAGAAGGAAGGTTATTGGTTCCTAGAGACGTAATTGTAATTAGAATTGTTAGCTTAGAAGTTAAGCAACCTCCTTCCTATAAATACTCATATGTCGCTTCATTGGAAGCATTCTTCCATTTAATGAGATATTGATTAGAGAGTCGAGATGAGAGTCCTCTTTTCTTGTTCTCATTTGGCATCATTTACGTCATTTTTATTCGTTATGATTTCTCGAGTAATATTTGGAACAAAGTGTATTTCGAATTCTAGGTGCTGTACCCCGGGACTTGGCATGGTTTTTTATGCATGGATTGGTATATACATGGCAATCAAAAGCAAACCTCGATCCCCAAGGTGATTACATAGTGGTAGGAGTTCTTCCTCACAAACTGCAGGACAGAGTTCAAATGCTCTTGGAGCTACCTCCCATACCCTTGGGTATGTGCAGATTGGAGGGTCCAAACATACCTTGGGCATTAGTTAACACTGGGCACCCTGAGGGTATGTTTGGACACTCTAATAGCTTGGAACATTTGGAATTAAAAAACTGTGACAACCCGCTCCAAATAATAACGGGTGACCAGCCCTATACTAAATAAATCAGGTATCTTAGATGGTACAGTCTCAACATCAACAACTAAACACTATAATATAATGCTAACTACCCACAATCATTTAGTGCGAATTGCCAAAAATTTAAAACTTTTATTTTTAACAATAACAACAAAGCCAATAATGCACCCAACCAACAATATACATCTAACTATGATGAGAAATGTGCATGCTCCAATAAAATAAGAGTACAATACATTGTACAACAAAAAAACCTCAACAATGAAATACCCGAATATGCTGTCGGGCAACAGACAATACAATAATCTGATAAATAAAATATGAAAGTGTTAATCTACAACACTTGAATACTAACTCAATACAACTGAATCCTAATCTAGATGTACAATAGATAGGAATCGACTAAAGCAAAGTGCCGCAACAGTCCGCTACTGCCACAGCTCCACAAATCCTGAATGGAGGAATATCAAAGGCGTCCTTGCGGAGGAACACCTGAAGTAATACAATATATATACATGGAGGAGGAAAATATAAACGGGTCAGAACCCGAGTTTGAAAAACAGTTTATAGCAAGTGTATTAAAATGCATAATAATTATAAATGCATTATTACATGATTTAGCTGGAATCGAACACTCCATAAAAATCCAACTCACCTCTCATCTAAAGCGCGCACTAAGCGTATGCACGTGTCTCCAAAAGGATGTCCGATTCTAATTAGGTAAGAGGATTCTAACTTAAACCCAAATAAAGTATTTAAGTGAAACCATCTAACCTATCTCCCAATTCTACATTTCTTTCTATACTTTAAGTTATATACATTATCTTTAATGCAATTCTTATAGTTATCTTTATAACGTTCATTTATTGAACATATAAAGTTACATGGTCCAATCATGTCCACATCATTACAATATATCAACCATCTCATTTACTAGAATTTATATTCTAGTGATGCCCATATAAGGCATGAAACCATATATATAATTATTATAGATGAGTTATTAGCATCAAGAGTTAAGGACTAAACTCCTCCCGATTCTCAACACGGTACTGCGTTTCGTGCGTGGGACGTCTCGCCGAAGCGAAATCCAAACAAGGAACCCCCCCGTTACACTACTCCTGACCGTATCGATCCTCGGGGCTCATTATGCCCTCAATGCAAGATGCATGTAACCCAAATGATTACTATCCAATTTTAATTAATTAATATTCCCAATTCTCAACAGTACACGGCGTTTCATGCGTGGGACGTCTCGCCGAAGCGAAATCCAAACAAGGAACCCCCCCGTTACACTACTCCTGGCACTGTCGATTGTCGGGATAGGTGATATATGTATATAATATAATTATGAGCATTAAGGACTAAACTTATCCCCAAGTTCCAACATTACACTGCGGTTCGTGCGTGGGACGTCTCGCCGAAGCGAAATCCAAACAAGGAAACCCCCCGATACACTAATCCTGGCAATGCGGGTCATTGAGGTCCATTATGCCCTTGACACTCAAAGTACAGGCACAAGTAATAATAACCATCCAACAGAGCTATAACTCGAAGGACGCAGACTCACATGCTATCATCTTCCAGCAGCCCATATACGTAGCAAACTGGGGCCACCTGGTGGGGTTCAACGACACCCACCTCGTGATCTACTCACGCACACGACGTTCGAGAAGCGGTTATAGCTCCTAACCGACAGGTGAGAGCGACACATACCCACGACCTCTCACCCCCAAAATAATAAATATATATATATGTCATATGATGACCACCATGGACGACTATGACCTGGGGAATATCCACATCCTGCTTTTCGAGTCAGGATGCTCACCCACTACGCACGAAACTTCCCAATGATAGCAAGGAGAGGGTATGCCTAACATGTATATACGCCATCATATAAGGTATACATACATCCCACATAATAAAGATATACCATTTATATAAGGTATACCTGCAACAATATATTCATTTTCATTATACGCTCTTAGGCGCAATTGAATTTGTGTCATTGTTTAGTTTTAGTATATCTCTCTCCTGATACACTAATCGGTAAAACTCACACATCTTCCCCACTTAGTATACACCATAATTTCTAATCGATATTCCTCAAATTTAGTCTATATGACTCCAATAATTTCTTATAAGGGAAACTCACTAAAAGTCTCCAAAACATACTCCAAATATCTCCTATAGAGATCCCCAATCGATAACCTCAAACAAAATGGGATAAATTTCTCTTTAGAAAATAGTCCCTCCAAAAGCCCTGTTTCCGAATCGATTCGGGCCTATTCCGAATCGGTTCGGCCCAACGAATCGATTCGGCCAGGAAGGCGAATCGATTCGGGTCATCAGACCTGGGACTCTGTCTCAGGACGAATCGATTCGGCTGGGGTCCGAATCGATTCGGCTGGGGTCCGAATCGATTCGGTCACTCAGACCTGGGCACCTGCATATTTTCGAATCGATTCGGCTAGGGGGCCGAATCGATTCGGCCCTGCTGAACCTCGAAAATGGCTATTTTTTAAGTAAGCCAAAAAATCCCAAAATTCATTTAAATCATAACTCGGATTTTATTTCTACGAACCCAAATTTTTCCCATCTCCTCGAGTTCTTTAGATGTGCTAACACCCTATTTGGGAATCCACTAATATTTATCTCCAAATAATTTTAATCTTAATTTCTGAGTAACGATTTCGATCTTGGACAGCTTTTCGTAGAAAAATCATTAAAAATCCAAAAAAAATCAGAAAAATACCCAGTCGGCGCTCACGCGACCGTATCGAAAAGATCTACAATTTTCATTTTTTGACCAAGAGCCGAATCGATTCGCATCATGGCCGAATCGATTCGGAAGTGACGCTGAATCACTATTCATCATCTTCTCCAAAATTCTAAAATTCATTTTAATCATTTTCTCTTCATTTCTCTTCAACCTAATCACAAATATAACAACAATAATCATCCTAGAATACATATAAACTAGTTTCTAACCTTAAATCCATTTATATACTACAAATCTAAGGTTTTCCCAAAAGTTAGGTTTTAAATAAACTAAACCTAAAACCCAAAAATCAATCCACAAATCATGCAATAAGTGGTACACAACAATTATTTAGCAAGTTTAATCACTTGCCTCGGGTTCGTAGGGTCTGAATCCGCGAGAAAACCCTCTTTCTCCTTCCTTTTCTTCTTCTTTCTTCTTCTCTCTTTCTCTCTCTCTCTCTTTCTTTCTTTCTCTAGTTTGGAGAAATGTCTCCCGTAGGCTTTTTAAGCCTTGTCTCCCAATGTACACATCTTTAAATGATAATACACACTTTAAATGACTCGGTGACTTTAATTCGAGTCAAACGGTCCTAATTTATTTCGGAACCCAAATAGACCCCAAGTACAGTCATTTCGACTTTCTCGACCCTTCCGGAAATGATGGTACCCTCAGAATTTCTATTCGACACACTTTCTAACAACTCCAAATTTTGACTTTAATTGCCAATTTGATTATTCTCCGATAAAATATTATTTATTTTTCCCAAAATAAAATAATTACTGTTCCGAAAGTCTTGGGTTGTTACAAACTTCCCCACTTACAAGAATTTCGTCCTCGAAATTCAGCTAAGCCTAATTCTCCCAAAGCTCAACTATTTCTAATCTACCCATCAACTAATCTTATCTCCAAACTTCTAACCTCCCACGACGAATTTATTTAATTTATTTTATTTTTAAGTAGATTATGAATTAAACAAAACCAATTTCCACAACAAGGGCGCCCATACACCCTTTAAATTTGAGCTTTGTGCTCACAACAATCATAACGAGGCTTTATTTGCCTCGAAAGTTCCACATTTCCATCAATATAGAATAATACTAAAATTTTAATAGAACAAAAATTTGAATGGTCCAAAGAAATAACTCCTCTCAATTCCTGACAATCGCCACTTTCGTGCGGGGGACGTCTCGCAAAAGCGAAATCCAAACAAGGAACCCTCCCAATACACTACTGTGCGGCGACGTCGGGAATTGAGAGTTTGTTAAATCCGGACTAGAGTTTGAAAAAAAAAAAATTATTTTATGAAATCATTTTGAAAGGGCTCGAAGGCCGATAAAAAGTTTTATTTTGAAAACAGTTTATTTTGAAAACGGTTTATATATTATGATATAATATAAAATGCCTTATGTCCAACACAAGGTCTTTATAGATCATCATCTACATAACATGTAGCTCAGAAATATTATCATATTCATGATCTAATATTTTACCTGCGTCCCATCATCCACAACATATAAACTCTTATCAACAACCACATCATACATCATTTCAACATATTGCCATATATAAGGCAAATCCATATCTGGAATACAACAATCATAATAGTCTATCATGACTATATAAAAGAAGTAGCTTTTATCATTACTACTTATCACCATAACCATTCTTACATTTACTTCAAGGTTTAAAGCTCTTTATGAGCTCTTTATGAGCACCTTGCAAAATCACCAATCCTTTTACAAAATCATAGAATAAGAGCTTATCTTGCTCAAAATTCCCCTTTAGGGTCATTACGTACCATACATAAACAAAAAAGGGCTATAGCACTACCCAATCCATATATATCTCCCATACGATATTCCAAAACTTCATATAGTAATAATCCTATTAATAAAGGAAAAATTACTTACAACATCCATCTTTAGTCCGATTGCCCATCCTCATCAATGGGCTCCCAAACATAGTCCCCCGGTCTAAAGCGACCTCGAATCTGTTGTAGGGGTTTCACTTCCAAAATTTCATCAAATTGCGGTCCTTTACCTCTTTTAGGACAATCTCTCTTTTTTTGACCTATTTCTTTACAAAAGAAACACTTACCCACAAACCCTTTCTGCCCACTCGCATTACTGGCACTCTCTTTGCCAAACTTACCTGATGAACTCGAATCTCCAAAGTTCTTACTCTTTTGAGAACGAAAACGATATTCATGACACTTTAATAGTGCCGCATTCACAACCTCGACGAAAGTCATTAACTTAGGACTTTCTAACAAATGTAGTTGGATTTTCCAATCTAAACCTCGAACAAACTTCGATATACGTTTCTCTTCCGTATTTACCTCATTAGGTACTAATCTCGCCCATAGAGAAAAATCTTCTTCATATTCTGCCACCGTCCTATTTCCTTGAAAAATCCCCATATCCTGAATAGGGGAAGGCAAATACCTTCGATCAAAAAGTTCCCAAAATTCTTTTATAGGTAAAGTATCTCTCTGTTCAGATGTGGTGACAGACTCCCACCAATGGAGAGCGGCACCCAATAACCTAAAGGTGGCTAAAAATTGTTTCTGCACCTCACTACACTCAACCATACGAAGATGCCTCTGTATAATATTTTTCCATTGACTTGCAACCATTGCATCAACTCCCCCTGCAAACTCGGGAGGATGCCCCTTACTAAAATCTTCTTTCACTCTCTCCCATAAAGACAATCCAAAATGGGGTGGGGCTGCTCGAGCGGAAGATTGCTGAGCCATCGTAGAAAAGGCAGCAGTGACCGCTTGTGCCATAATATTGGCAACATCATCCGTAGTCATGTTCCTTCGAGGCATTTGGGGTTGCCCTCTGTTTGCCCTGACTGAACGACCTCCCTTCGGTGGCATCTGAAACAAGAACAATTGTATCAGAACGCCTTTCAAATATTTTCGATTCACAGAAAGATATGGACGTATGAATGTAACCGTCCTAGCAATAAGGCTCTATATCAAGAACGCTTATGGAAGATCGTAGTAATGCACACAGATCCTAAAGACACTAGAACCTGATGCTCTGATACCACCTGTGACAACCCGCTCCAAATAATAACGGGTGGCCAGCCCTATACTAAATAAATCAGGTATCTCAGATGGTATAGTCTCAACATCAACAACTAAACACTATAATATAAGGCTAACTACCCACAATCATTTAGTGCGAATTGCCAAAAATTTAAAACTTTTATTTTTAACAATAACAACAAAGCCAATAATGCACCCAACCAACAATATACATCTAACTATGATGAGAAATGTGCATGCTCCAATAAAATAAGAGTACAATACATTGTACAACAAAAAAACCTCAACAATGAAATACCCGAATATGCTGTCGGGCAACAGACAATACAATAATCTGATAAATAAAATATGAAAGTGTTAATCTACAACACTTGAATACTAACTCAATACAACTGAATCCTAATCTAGATGTACAATAGATAGGAATCGACTAAAGCAAAGTGCCGCAACAGTCCGCTGCTGCCACAGCTCCACAAATCCTGAATGGAGGAATATCAAAGGCGTCCTTGCGGAGGAACACCTGAAGTAATACAATATATATACATGGAGGAGGAAAATATAAACGGGTCAGAACCCGAGTTTGAAAAACAGTTTATAGCAAGTGTATTAAAATGCATAATAATTATAAATGCATTATTACATGATTTAGCTGGAATCGAACACTCCATAAAAATCCAACTCACCTCTCATCTAAAGCGCGCACTAAGCGTATGCACGTGTCTCCAAAAGGATGTCCGATTCTAATTAGGTAACAGGATTCTAACTTAAACCCAAATAAAGTATTTAAGTGAAACCATATAACCTATCTCCCAATTCTACATTTCTTTCTATACTTTAAGTTATATACATTATCTTTAATGCAATTCTTATAGTTATCTTTATAACGTTCATTTATTGAACATATAAAGTTACATGGTCCAATCATGTCCACATCATCACAATATATCAACCATCTCATTTACTAGAATTTATATTCTAGTGATGCCCATATAAGGCATGAAACCATATATATAATTATTATAGATGAGTTATTAGCATCAAGAGTTAAGGACTAAACTCCTCCCGATTCTCAACACGGTACTGCGTTTCGTGCGTGGGACGTCTCGCCGAAGCGAAATCCAAACAAGGAACCCCCCCGTTACACTACTCCTGACCGTATCGATCCTCGGGGCTCATTATGCCCTCAATGCAAGATGCATGTAACCCAAATGATTACTATCCAATTTTAATTAATTAATATTCCCAATTCTCAACAGTACACGGCGTTTCATGCGTGGGACGTCTCGCCGAAGCGAAATCCAAACAAGGATCCCCCCCGTTACACTACTCCTGGCACTGTCGATTGTCGGGATAGGTGATATATGTATATAATATAATTATGAGCATTAAGGACTAAACTTATCCCCAAGTTCCAACATTACACTGCGGTTCGTGCGTGGGACGTCTCGCCGAAGCGAAATCCAAACAAGGAAACCCCCCGATACACTAATCCTGGCAATGCGGGTCATTGAGGTCCATTATGCCCTTGACACTCAAAGTACAGGCACAAGTAATAATAACCATCCAACAGAGCTATAACTCGAAGGACGCAGACTCACATGCTATCATCTTCCAGCAGCCCATATACGTAGCAAACTGGGGCCACCTGGTGGGGTTCAACGACACCCACCTCGTGATCTACTCACGCACACGACGTCCGAGAAGCGGTCATAGCTCCTAACCGACAGGTGAGAGCGACACATACCCACGACCTCTCACCCCCAAAATAAGAAATATATATATATGTCATATGATGACCACCATGGACGACTATGACCTGGGGAATATCCACATCCTGCTTTTCGAGTCAGGATGCTCACCCACTACGCACGAAACTTCCCAATGATAGCAAGGAGAGGGTATGCCTAACATGTATATACGCCATCATATAAGGTATACATACATCCCACATAATAAAGATATACCATTTATATAAGGTATACCTGCAACAATATATTCATTTTCATTATACGCTCTTAGGCGCAATTGAATTTGTGTCATTGTTTAGTTTTAGTATATCTCTCTCCTGATACACTAATCGGTAAAACTCACACATCTTCCCCACTTAGTATACACCATAATTTCTAATCGATATTCCTCAAATTTAGTCTATATGACTCCAATAATTTCTTATAAGGGAAACTCACTAAAAGTCTCCAAAACATACTCCAAATATCTCCTATAGAGATCCCCAATCGATAACCTCAAACAAAATGGGATAAATTTCTCTTTAGAAAATAGTCCCTCCAAAAGCCCTGTTTCCGAATCGATTCGGGCCTATTCCGAATCGGTTCGGCCCAACGAATCGATTCGGCCAGGAAGGCGAATCGATTCGGGTCATCAGACCTGGGACTCTGTCTCAGGACGAATCGATTCGGCTGGGGTCCGAATCGATTCGGCTGGGGTCCGAATCGATTCGGTCACTCAGACCTGGGCACCTGCATATTTTCGAATCGATTCGGCTAGGGGGCCGAATCGATTCGGCCCTGCTGAACCTCGAAAATGGCTACTTTTTAAGTAAGCTAAAAAATCCCAAAATTCATTTAAATCATAACTCGGATTTTATTTCTACGAACCAAAATTTTTCCCATCTCCTCGAGTTCTTTAGATGTGCTAACACCCTATTTGGGAATCCACTAATATTTATCTCCAAATAATTTTAACCTTAATTTCTGAGTAACGATTTCGATCTTGCACAGCTTTTCGTAGAAAAATCATTAAAAATCCAAAAAAAATCAGAAAAGTACCCAGTCGGCGCTCACGTGACCGTATCGAAAAGATCTACAATTTTCATTTTTTGACCAAGAGCCGAATCGATTCGCATCATGGCCGAATCGATTCGGAAGTGACGCTGAATCACTATTCATCATCTTCTCCAAAATTCTTAAATTCATTTTAATCATTTTCTCTTCATTTCTCTTCATCCCAATCACAAATATAACAACAATAATCATCCTAGAATACATATAAACTAGTTTCTAACCTTAAATCCATTTATATACTACAAATCTAAGGTCTTACCAAAAGTTAGGTTTTAAATAAACTAAACCTAAAACCCAAAATTCAATCCACAAATCATGCAATAAATGGTACACAACAATTATTTAGCAAGTTTAATCACTTGCCTCGGGTTCGTAGGGTCTGAATCCGCGGGAAAATCCTCTTTCTCCTTCCTTTTCTTCTTCGTTCTTCTTCTCTCTTTCTCTCTCTCTTTCTTTCTTTCTCTATTTTGGAGAAATGTCTCCCGTAGGCTTTTTAAGCCTTGTCTCCCAATGTACACATCTTTAAATGATAATACACACTTTAAATGACTCGGTGACTTTAATTCGAGTCAAACGGTCCTAATTTATTTCGGAACCCAAATAGACCCCAAGTACAGTCATTTCGACTTTCTCGACCCTTCCGGAAACGATGGTACCCTCAGAATTTCTATTCGACACACTTTCTAACAACTCCAAATTTTGACTTTAATTGCCAATTTGATTATTCTCCGATAAAATATTATTTATTTTTCCCAAAATAAAATAATTACTGTTCCGAAAGTCTTGGGTTGTTACAAAAACTATAGAAATTTTTATGATGGATAAATATCTAGTGAGAATTTATGGGATAGAGTAAAGTTGGGGGCATTTTTTTGGGAATTGACATCAACATTTTTTGAGGGTGTGGATCTGTAATTGCCAATAATTGGTTGGCCGTTTCGCTGTAAGGGAAGTTCAGGCCAGGATTTGTAAAGCACTGCTTTCTCTGGTTCTTCTGGAATTGAATTTCCTAAACCACCGTGAGGCTGTTTTATCTCAATTGTTTATGTATCTTTGCTTTCATTTGTATCTTTTTATTTTGTTGTTTTGCTCCTTGTGGACTATTTGTCCCTTGTTGTAATGTGTTATCCCTCATCAACAGAGTTTTCTGTTACTGATGTAAAAAAAATTCGGGGAGGCTAAAATGTGTTAGTATCTGAGCTACGTAATGGTGTTGACCATTTCCCAAAACTGTTTAAGAGAGTATATATGTACTTTATTCATAGAATGTTAGCGAGGGTATTTATGTACTTCATACTTTCTTTATGTAACCCTAATTTGCTAGCATCTTGGTTTCTTTTTAGGGGCATTTGACATATGGTCCCTAGTTGAGATCAAACTAACATTTAATCAACTATATTCGTTTAATCAAACTAACATTTAGTCCCCAATCAAGATTCGAAACTGAATAAAGTTTCAAAAGAATCTGATGGGAATAGAGGAGTACGGACTCAATTGAAATATCGTTATGAATGAGATACATAGAAACCTTAAAGCTCGAGGACGAGCTTTTTCGTAGAAGGAGAGAGTGATGGGGGAGTGGTGTATGGGGCTCAATTGTGATATCATCAAAATGTACTTTATTTAATATTGTTTATATTTTATTGTATTTCAGTGGTTGAGGTTACTATTTTAGGTTAGCAGGTAAATATCAGTGGCGGATTCAGGATTTTGTGTGAATTGGGGCGAAAGTTTCGATAGTTGTCGGGGATTCGGGGGCGAGAGCCCTCGAGGCGATTTTTTTTGGGATTATTTCAAGTTTTTTCGAGCATTTTTTGGATTGTTTTTACTTTTTTGGGCATAATATTCATTTTCAACACTAATTGGAGTGGGAGATGATTGAACTTCGCTTCGAATACAATTGGTGCGTTATATCCTCTTTTTCGTTTAAAATATTTCTCCATTGATTCCCTATATTTACAAATTTAATTTAATTTCACATATAAATTTAATTTCATATAGGATTTTTTTTTGGAGTGGGAGAAAATAGGTTTTTTTTTATTTGGTAAGGGAGAAGAGGGAGTAACAGACTTAAGTTTTTTTTTTTAGTTTATTACAGATTTTTTCCTGAACTTTGAATATAATTTCAAGTAACTTCCAGGTTTAATTTTTTACACAAAAATCCCTAATTTTTTTTTTTTTTTTAAATGAACTGGGGCGGCCGCCCCACTTCGGCCTGGGGTGGATCCGCCCCTGGGTAATATTCCTTGAATTATTCTATAATGTGCGTTTTAGTCTTGTTATTATTTTCAAGTTATCTTAACAAACAAGATACCTTTTAGACTATAAATAAGGCTCTTGGCTAACAATTGTAGTCATTTTACTAATGATTATGAATGACTGAGAGAGAAACCTTTATTTCTAAATATTGACGGCCACTTTTAGCACCTTAGCATTGAACAAATTTGTGGAAGTTTATTTTCTAGGTAGAAATTAACGTCACTGAAAAAATTTGTGTTTTTGATAGTTTGTTTCTTCTGGGTAAAAATTTGTTCAGTAATTAATTGAACTTTTAAGATCGGAAATAAATACAGATCAATTACTTTGACTAATCGTTCCAATCGAGCTTTCAGTTCTTTTGGATTTCACGATATAATATTTTTTCCTATAAATTATCACTATAGGGAATCTCTTTCATCCATGTATCAGTTTCTTTGCTTATCTTCTCGACCTCCAAATTTAAATAATTTCTTCGTTGACTACCCGAATTCAACTTTTAAAATGTCATCCATACTTTATTCGAATTTTTAACTTTAGGGTGTGTTTGATAATAAAGTTGGAAAATAACTGAAAATAAGTTCATTTTTAGAAGAAGTTGTAAAATGAGTGGAAAAAGATGAGAGCGAGATGTCTTATTTTTTAAGTTTTCCATGGAAATTAATTTTTTGGGGTTCGGGTAAGAACTGTTTTCCATAAAAAATGATAAAACTATGGAACACTTTTCATATTTATGACCATTGTTTTTATAGAATGAATTTGAAATCAAGCATTGCAAAAATAAAAAGGGAACTAAAAATTACTATTTTTCATGGAAAACAATTCCATGTCAATCAAATGGATCCATGATTTTTTGTCACTCAATATTTTCCTTGTTGTAGCAATGACATTACTAATAGTTATGACATAACTAAAAGCTAAAAGAGTAAGTTACCTCTGTGACCCTTAAAGTACACAATTTTTTTTTATTAAGCCTTAAAAGTTTAATTTGTGCCAATTGATCCCCTAAAGTATCTACGTGGTTTCAAGTTAACCTTTCTTTCATTTTTCCATCAAGTTTAACAGAATTATGGGTAAAAAGAGTATTCTATGCCAATTGTAATTGAAATATTACTTAAAATTGGTATTTTGTGTTCATGATAATTAAATAATCCTAAAAGATAGTATTTGGTGCAAATGTAATTATGTGCCCATGATAATCAAATAATCCTTGAAAATGGTAGGTTGTTCCCATTTAAATGAAATAAGGGTGAAGACATAAATAATATTTTATTAATTTATGAATGAAATTGAAATAAATTTTGATATTATATTTTTGTCCTGATACTGGATTAGTTACGTAAACAATAGAAAAATAAAATTCCATGGAAATGAGGATTTTGGGAAAAAATATATATTTTTTTTATTTTTTAATTTTTTTTACGCGGATTATAATATCAAATTATATGGTTTACGTTATAAAATTTGACAGTTGGTATTCCAAAATCATGGTTTACGTTATAAAATTTGAACAATTGAACTTAGTAGTGTAGGAGGGGATTAATGATAAGTCTCTCATTTAATTATTAAATGAGATTAGCGATGATTAAAATTGATTAAAGTTCATGTGTTTATGCAACTGGAGTGTTATTATGCGCGTCAGACATATTACGCATATTTGTGTATTATTTATGCATTAACTAGACAATATTCTAGTGTTGAGAGTTTGACATATGTTATGGGACACATACCACTTAAAATAGGACATGTGTCACCACGGGTTTTTTGACATGTGGTGACCCACTTGTGTTGGTTTTAGCTATAAATAGACTTCACTTCCTTACATTTAAAAGAGAGATCTTCTTGGGAGAGAAGAGTGATTTCTTGTCTTATGAGTTTTTAGAGAGAGTTTTAGAAAAGAGTTTTGAAATGAGTTCTTTGGGAAGAGTTGCACAACCTTTCACCTCTCGAGTTCCACTATAAAGAGTTTTTCGGCGAATAGTACGAATCCACGAACTACGCTGACTTTGATTCCGACTATGACGGATACGTAGGCGCAACCGAAATTGCTCAAGTCAAACACGTACAAAAATCCGGTATTTTCCCATATTAAACTCTCCTCTTACAAGTAGAAGTATAATTATTATTGAGAAGTTTTAATTTAAGGAAAAATGTCAATTTAACCCCAAGGTTTGGGTCCACACCCATACTTTCAAAAGTTGAAAATTCAACTCCAAGGTACATTAAGTGATGTAATTTTAACCTACCTCCAGTCTCCCGTTTGGAAAGCTAACATAAAGTTGACTGAGCTCATACCATCTCTCTCTTTCTCGCTATATATATATATATATATATATATATATATATATATGTATATATATTTGCCATGTTCTCTCTCTCTCTCTCTTACTAAGATTTCTCTCTCCCCCTACACAATTTGGGGTGCCCCACCACCCATGTTTTTGTCTCTTGATGACGGAAATCGCTCTGGTGGTGGCTGCCCTCAACAACCGGTCTCTCTAAAACCTATTTCCTCTCTCAATACATACACATATCTACACAAACATACTGATATTTATAGTGAGCCTCTGTGCGGACTAATTTTTTAAAATAGTAATAAAATTATTTTTGAGTTGATTTTTTTTATGAGGTATTTAAACATCTTGAGAACCCCCTACCCCCAGTCTCTCGTTTGGAAAGTTGCATAAAGTTGACTGAGCTCATACCATCTCTCTCTTTCTCGTTATATATATATATATATATATATATATATATATATATATATATATATATATTCATATATGCCATGTTCTCTCTCTCTTTCTCTCACTAAGATTTCTCTCTCCCCTTGCACAATTTGGGGTACCCCACCACCCATGTTTTTCTCTCTCGATGACGAAAACCGCTATGGTGGTGGCTGCCCTCAACAACGGTCTCTCTGAAACCTATTTCCTCTCGCTATACATACAAATATCTACACATACATACTGATATATATAGTGAGGCTCTGCGCGGATTAATTTTTAAAAATAGTAATAAATTATTTTTGAGTTGATTTTTTTATTATGAGGTATTTAAACATCTTGAGAACCCCCCCCACCCACCCCCTCCCAAAAAAAAAAATAATAATAATAAATAAATAAATAAAAATTCAGCGCATAAAAAATCAGTCAAAATATGTCACGTTTTTATGCTTAACCACTAACATATTTTGACCGATTGTTTTTTAAAATAGCAAAAAAAATTGTTTTGAGCTGAGCTTTAAGGGGGGTTTCTTGAAATTTTATATACCCCACAACAAAATTCATATAAAAAAAATCTTTTTTACTATTATTGAAAACGTCGTGTGATATCGATTTGATTCGCAAATTAATAAGATGGCACACTTATTTAATTAGAGTCTATTAAAACAGCCCCTACACATGCATCTAACCAAGATAAATCATTCAAGCCATGCATGGTAAAATAAAGACGAGCAATTGAGGAAAAAATCCCTTCCGGGTAAAAACCTTTTATAACACTTTGAAAAGTTAACAAGACCTTTGACTTACATACAATCCTGATAATCGCCCACAAGACTATACTGCACGGTGCCTTCAGAAAACCTTCAAAGATACGAGAGACAGCGAAAGTACCCTCCAGGTGTCGGTTCGTCGTCTTCGGCTCGTCCACACGTAGAATGACTACGCTCGGTATCCACCGATCAAAGTATGGAGATACCTTCTCCACAGAGGCTAAACAAATACACAAGATGTGTTCTTGGGTTACCAAAAAGATTCACAAAGGTTTGGCAATTGTGTGAATCAAAACATGAGTCTTGGGACTCAAAAATATGAAGACTAGAGGTATTTGGACTCTCAAAAACGTCTTCTAAAGTCTTGCAAAACAACTCCCCCGAAGTTGGTATTTATAGGAAAAAAGATGAAGAGTTCCGCTTTTTTAAAACTCTAAAAATCTTATCAGCGTACAGGTACACCGAACCCCATCTGGGGTACACCGAACCGGTTTGGATGTACCATTCTGGTATGGGGTTAAAAAACAGCATTCTTCAAGGAATTTTCTCCAACTTCAAAAGGTCATAACTTCTTCATCGTAGCTCGGATTGAGGTGCCGTTTCTTCCAGTATCTTCGTTGCGGCGAGCTCTTCAACTTTCCAGTTGACCAGACCTGCGAACTATGGATGTGAAATTACGAAAATGCCCTTGAACTTCCCTATCGTGCCTTTTTTTCACTGTTTTGATTTCCCTTGCATACCACTTGCATTAAGTCCCTAAAATCGTGGACCGTGAAGTCGTTGAGGCAGATGTAGGACACATTAATGGAGATGTTGAATGCTTGATTCCCGGAATTCGGATAGAGGCCGTCATGTGAGATCGTGAGGTGACGTGCCAAATGTAGCGGCGTACGACATACGTAAATGTAACATGTTGGACATGAGAAAGATGTCCTTACAAATCTCCCCCTATGTCTATGCCGGTACATACATAAAAAATCCGAAGTATCAAATATGAAATTGCCTATACAAATCTACCCTCCCATGAACCCAAAACTGGAAAAGGTACAAATGAATAGTCTTCATCGTTTGTTCTTCAAATGTTCAGGAATCTCAAATCTTTTCTCATCAGGGTGTGCAATTCAGAGATCATCATTGTAGTACCTACACACATGAGATAAAGAAAAAATACCAAGTGACGTATCGAGTTTGATATGAGATAAACATAGATACCAATAAAAGATAAGCATACGTCAAATCTCAAAACTCCCTAAAATTCAAACTCCCCCAAAATAAGATAATTCTTTCTCCCCCTTTTTATGATGTCCCCAAATAGACAAATAAGAAGAATGAATCAAATAAGCAAAATCGGGATGTCACGGTATTCAAAAAAAATACACAAACTATTTTTGAATTTTTCAAATTTTTCATACAAAGATAGGATACCAATATGAACAAATATGATACAAAAATCACACCATGGATTTAGACTCAAACAACCAAGTCATGGAAACAGAATGAATGGGTGTGAACACATTTGATAGGTAAATAAACTCAATCAATCATATGTGCACGATGCATACGTGTACTCCTAACGAATGAACATCAAAGGTATCCTTAGGTGTAAAAATTTGTTGAATTTAGATGACATCGTTTTATGCAAATCAACAAATCAAAGTCAAATGATTTTCACACCAATAACGTCCAAAACTATATAGCGCATTTTCAAAAATTTCAAGGACGTGCAAACCCGTTTTAATTCTCCAACCAAACTCCCTCATATATATTTTCTTTTAGAGGTTATCTAAATTCTCAAACTTCGGAGAATTGGTGCAAAAACCTAAATGGCCCATATTTGGCATGAATTGCTTTTTATTGCCTTTAAATTTTTTCGGGCTCTTTTAACCTCTTTGGACCCCGGATAATAAAATTCCTCCATTTTTTAGGTCCTTTTTAACGGTGACTTAGTATTCGCAAAGGTCAAAATGAACCTTTCGCAGCCCTTCCCCGTTTTCAAACAAAGCACACAAACTCACAAAACGGTTTTTATATGCACAGTTTCCTTATCAAAAAATTATCGCGCTTGGTTCGTTTTAAGGACAGGATTGAAGTGAAAACACCCAACCAACATGTGATAAGACAAGCACAATAATCAAACAAATCCGTGCATGTGTGCAATAAAGGATAAAGTGAGTCAAACATGTAGGAAGTAACACTTAATTACATCTTAATGACTCCAAACATTATAAAGCACATGGATGAATTGACCTATTGTCTCAAAACACTATCAAATAGTCACATGAAAAAAATGGAATGATGTTGTGACTCAGTCATTCAAAGTGTTCATCCATAAACGGTGCAACAAAAATCTTTTTGGATTTTCTCAAAATTTTATCAAAATAAAATCTTTTTGTATTTTTTCAAAAAAAATTCAAAAACAAGAATTTATACAAAAAGTACAAGTCATCACACTAGTAAAAATATATCATGAAACCACAACTAGTGTATGACAAACATGCAACCACAATCAACCAAAAGATTTCACATGGGGTGACTCACGTGCAAGCAAACGGGAATCGTGGACAAATAAACCATAAGCCTTTAAATCCGATTTTCTAACCCAAATAGATGTGTAACGGAGTGTGGGGGTTTTGGGAATCGAATTTATTCTTCTATTAACCTTCCTAGGTTCATTTAACAGCTTGTAACAGAATCGCCTAATATGACCTTGCCTACCGCAATGTGTGCAAGTGTAAATCGGGCGGTGTGTGTTACCTAAAGGTGGCCCTCTCCTCAAATTTCTCGGTTGCTCTCTCCGAATTTGCCTAGGTGGGTCTCTCCTAATGATCCTAGGAGGCACTCTCACGATGTTCCTAGGGGGCTCTTTCCTAACAACCTTAGGTGTCTCTTTCTTAACAATCCTAGGGGGCTCTCTCACACGTGTGGGAATGGGTGCAACATATT